>CANUEZ040000182.1:0-2400000 GCA_948099385.1 Fasciola hepatica | reverse complement strand
GTTTCTAACATTTAAAGGTGATCCGGGCTTGGATAAGGACTAGTCCTGACCGGTTTGCAATCTCATCAGATCTGTCCGTTTGACCGATAACAGTCTAGTACCAGAAGCCTGAATCCCACCGCTGCCGGTCACATGAGTGGTGGACAGGAATCCACTGACATCAGACTTGTCAACCAGCCTGGCTGTTAGGACGCTATGCGGTTCTCCGTTGAAAATCTCAAGGTCAGATTGCCAGTCATGCCCAGTACTGAAGTGAGGTTTGAGGCATTCATACCCAAGCGTGTAAAAAATAAAGAAATGATTTTTCAGTTGAAAAGTTCCCAACCATACACGGTTTTTCCATCCCACTTATTCCGAACAAAATGAAGATGGGATTTTCTGAGCGAAAGCTTTAATCGAAAATCACTGGACTTTGAAAAATCGAAATCTTTTTATCAGTCTCAAGCAAAAACAAATAGGTCTTCTTGTTGCTAAGCCTGATTTATAGGAGCGTTGAAACGATTCTCCCACCACCACCCCCTTCGCTGGTCCCAAATTACATGCCAGTGGTTTCCCATTTCCCATGACGATCCAGTGATATGAGTGCCTAATCATTCCGAATATCTGGCAATGACGGACACATCCGTAAGTGAAATTTTTTATATTTGGCTTGCCTCAGAAAAGGAACTGAATCAAACCAATGCGAACGGAACATCTCACAATCAGGCATCTCGTAGACAATCGGATTCGGACGGTAAGCAGTTGTCCAGGTTGAAATTTTGGAATAATGTTTTGATTTTCTAGTAAATTTTAACAATGCAAAAGTTGTAACAAATTATCGAACTGTCATAATGTTCTGATCGTTGAGCTTGCGTAGTGGCCGAGATGACAGATTTTTGCCCCCCGGCCTTGTTTTCCGGTTTTCATTTCGGGGCCCTTCTTGAGCTTCTTTAGCTTCCGGGCTAATGGTGATCTTCGACTCCTCCGGCAACTGCCTACCCGTCGTTCAATGGCAGCTTCGAATTTCCCGAAAAGTTACACTATGGACTACTTCAGAATAAACAACGTGGCGAACAAGCTCGTTTTCAGTTATTCGTACTCATACCAATACATAACAATATATATGACTCAAAATAAGAACGGACAATGGCAATCCAAATCTGTCTCTGCACGTGCGTGTGTGCATGTGAAATTGATCACAGTGTGGAATGTTCAAGTGGTTGCACATGTGTTCGGGACCATGACGTGGGCCACGGAAGCTTAAGTGCTTGCACAAATTGTTTCTGAGCGCACAGGGGAGGATTGTAGAGACGAATGCTCACGGCTTCGGCTGTGGCTAAGATGCGACACTTGACAAGTCTTGATTGCTTTCCTCGGACTTTGAAAATGGTGCGAAAAGCGTTTATCACCTCGACTGAGTGGTTTAATTCAACAAGGTGTGAGCACACCGCACTCGTAATTGTCTTAATTGCTCCCGTGTTCAGCCAGGCCGGGTGGTGTTCGCGAACGCGTTCGGATAAGCGCCGAGTCGTGCGACCAATGTACCTAGTTCCACAGGAACAGGTGAAGGAATACACACAAAACGAGGTTGCAGAATTCGGCACTATGTCCTTCAATCGAAAACACACTATCGGTTTGGAAACGAACAGGATTTGCAACTGTGCAGCGTAGAATGTTCTGTTGATTACTCCCGATAATCTTCGTTGAATAATTTCGGCTTCCGTGTCGCCTTTGAACGGTAAACGCGCAAATAGTATCTTCTTGGCGGCTCCTATCTCCTTTGATTTCCCTTCATTTTCTTGCATCGTCTTGTCAATAAACCGTTCAGGATAGCCGTTATTTAAGAAAATACTCCGCAGAAAAACGAGTTCATTTATTATTGTGTCTTCGGAGCAGATTTTTCTTGCTCTGTTAACTAAGCAACGTATTAGATTCCTCTTCATTTTGAGGGGCACAAAGCTGTGAAAATGGATGTATTGTCCGTTCCATGTAGCTTTTCTGTGCACTGATAACTGGACGGAAAAATCATTCCGACGGCTTATGCAAACGTCTAAATACGATAGACTATTGTCCTTTTCTTCTTCCAAAGTAAATTGAACATTGGGATGGGCAGCAATAAAATTGTTAAGAAGCATATTTGTGTCCAGATTGGTATCTAGCACACATATGACGTCGTCTACGTATCGTTTGTACAAGGTAAAATATCGGATTATGGGTTCAAGTTGATTATTTTCAAGTTTTGCCATGAAAATATCGGCAAATAGGGGCCCCAAAGGTGATCCCATTGCAACTCCGTCCTTCTGACGATAGATTTCACCATTGAACTGAAACTGGATATTATGTGTGCAGACATAGAGTAACTGTTTCAGTTCATCCAACGGGATACCCAAATCGATTCCGTTGCTCTGAATGTAATCGCACAGATAGTTGATTGTTTCACTGATCGGGACATTTGTGAACAGTGAAGTAACATCCAGTGATATCATCCGCTTTCCTTCTAGATCCAGGTTCTTCACAGTTTCTACAAAATGGAAGGTGTCTTGTAGACTGTGCCTAGAAATTGCGGCTCTTACTGGTTCCAATAAGCTCGTCAACCACTTTGCTGCTGCGTGATATGGAGAGTTACACATATCCAGAATCGGTCTCAATGGGACGCCTTCTTTGTGTACCTTAGGTAGACCGTACAATCTGGGAATTACCGTTCCTGTCGGTCGTATCCTTTCGAAGGTCATCGCGTCGATTATTCCTTTCTGCTTCAAGGATCTTATTCTCGTTGAAATCGATTTTTCTATCTGAGACGTCTTATCCTTCTCAGATGGGGTCTTCGTGAACTTGGAGCCATCACTCACTATCACTTTCATCTTCTCTATATAATCCGACCTATTGAGAATTGCGATACCCGCACCTTTATCTGGTTTTGACAACATTACTTCTCTATTGGCCTGCAATTCTTTGAGGCTCTTCAGGTGTTCCGACGTTAATAATCCTTTTGCCAACGGTCTATTTTCGCGATATTGCTAACATGAGTTCACGAACGTGGACTTCAGTTTCTCTAACTCCTGCGACGAGGACGGAACAAGACCTGATAGCTGATCAAACAGGCTCTCAAACTCAACTTCCATGTCCAATTGTTTAGTCTTATTGGTTGGACAACAAAACTTTGGCCCTAGGGATAACACCTCAAGTGATGTCTTATTCAGGCTTATGGATGACAAATTATGGACGAATTTCTTCGGATCTGTAGGGAACTCACCAATCGGTTTGCTCGGGTTGATACGTTTTCGAAGTTTAACAAATGTCCGTTCCACTTGTTTGTCAACAATTGATTGAATATAGACAACGAACATTTCCTTTTCTTCTAGAGTCAACTCATCAAGTACTCGAGATGATTTCACAAAATTACGCTCCATTTCCGGCACTCGACTAGACACAGTATCTCTCTCATTGAGCGCTTGACGACGTAAAGCTACTGTAGTGATGTTAATTCGATTCCTCTTCAGAACGGTGTGATATTGTTTGGGATATTCTGAATTGGATATACACTCATCCAGAAACTGAACACGAGCCTTTGCCAGAGCCAATTTCGTACGGAACTTCACGTAACTGTTAAGTTCACGGAGTACGGCTGGGTCTTTGGCCTGCTTAAATTGTCTGAAAAATCCCACAGAACACATTGAGAATAAACAACTTGGCGAACAAGCTCGTTTTTGAGTCATATATATTGTTATGTATTGGTATGAGTACGAATAACTGAAAACGAGCTTGTTCGCCACGTTGTTTATTCTCAATGTGTTCTGTGGGATTTTTCAGACAATTTAAGCAGGCCAAAGTCCCAGCCGTACTCCGTATTTAGACGTTTGCATAAGCCGTCGTAATGATTTTTCCGTCCAGTTATCAGTGCACAGAAAAGCTACATGGAACGGACAATACATCCATTTTCACAGCTTTGTGCCCCTCAAAATGAAGAGGAATCTAATACGTTGCTTAGTTAACAGAGCAAGAAAAATCTGCTCCTAAGACACAATAATAAATGAACTCGTTTTTCTGCGGAGTATTTTCTTAAATAACGGCTATCCTGAACGGTTTATTGACAAGACGATGCAAGAAAATGAAGGGAAATCAAAGGAGATAGGAGCCGCCAAGAAGATACTATTTGCGCGTTTACCGTTCAAAGGCGACACGGAAGCCGAAATTATTCAACGAAGATTATCGGGAGTAATCAACAGAACATTCTACGCTGCACAGTTGCAAATCCTGTTCGTTTCCAAACCGATAGTGTGTTTTCGATTGAAGGACATAGTGCCGAATTCTGCAACCTCGTTTTGTGTGTATTCCTTCACCTGTTCCTGTGGAACTAGGTACATTGGTCGCACGACTCGGCGCTTATCCGAACGCGTTCGCGAACACCACCCGGCCTGGCTGAACACGGGAGCAATTAAGACAATTACGAGTGCGGTGTGCTCACACCTTGTTGAATTAAACCACTCAGTCGAGGTGATAAACGCTTTTCGCACCATTTTCAAAGTCCGAGGAAAGCAATCAAGACTTGTCAAGTGTCGCATCTTAGCCACAGCCGAAGCCGTGAGCATTCGTCTCTACAATCCTCCCCTGTGCGCTCAGAAACAATTTGTGCAAGCACTTAAGCTTCCGTGGCCCACGTCATGGTCCCGAACACATGTGCAACCACTTGAACATTCCACACTGTGATCAATTTCACATGCACACACGCACGTGCAGAGACAGATTTGGATTGCCATTGTCCGTTCTTATTTTGAGTCATATATATTGTTATGTATTGGTATGAGTACGAATAACTGAAAACGAGCTTGTTCGCCACGTTGTTTATTCTCAATGTGTTCTGTGGGATTTTTCAGACAATTATGGACTATTTGTTCACACAAGAATTCAAACTCTGTCATTACCGTTCTATACTTAGTCAGACGGTTGTGTGCATCTGTAATTAGCATACGTACAATATGTCTACCATTCGATTTTTCTATCTTTCCCGGCCTGTGGATGATTGGTTGATGATCGGAGTTGTACACTTCTAGGCAGTATAGTTCTTTCTAGACATTCGTAGACGGCGAATAACTGCTCACTGGTTGAGGCTTGTAGGCAGGCAAACACCTCCCAGCGATGAACGGATTTGAGCATTTCACGTCCAAAGACAGTCTCAGCGGTTGTGAATATTTGTATTGGTTGTACCTGAGGAACTTCATGGCGACCAGCAACCTGAGCTGCGATCAACACAAATATTTAGAACACCTGAGATTTATTGAACTGATTTGCGATTCAGTACATTTGATCAAATCATCTGTGGGTGTTTGATATTCGGTAATACATCTCGTTCGGAACTGCGGATTTGGTGACCGCAAGTGTCCTTTCTCAAGACCGGTTTGAGGATCTCGCGGTACACTTTGGACTAAATTCGATTCCAATACACGGTGAAATCAGCAATAAAAATCTATGGAAGCACTGCACAAAGTATCTTTTACCTGGCTGCCACATGAATCATTAGCTGCAGTTCAAATCCACTGAATCCCAACCGGGGATTGAGGTGAGCCGGGTGCGGTAACCTAATAATCTAGACGTTAGTGTGCTAGTTACTAAAAATTATGCACGCCGGCTGTATTCGAGTCTCGGTGCTTCGGTGAAATTTCTCTTGGTGAGCGAAGCTTTTCTCTATTGCTAAACATGATCACGGTACCATGAGGACAGATGGCACGCGCGATCAGTACGCGGTTTGCTTTCACAGCCCGAAGTGACCCCAGTAGTGTCGACGTTCGTCTCCTGTTTCCCATCATTTAGGCAGTCCTAACCAATGATACATGTTTCTAGGTTCTGTGCGAATCAGCCCCCCCCCCCTCCCAGCCCTCCACAGTATTGCGACAAAGTATGACATTTCTAAATTCATCCCTCTCCGGGGGAAAGCCTTGTGCAATTAAGAGTAGGGAAAATGCAGAGATCAGGTGTAACCATCCACACTGATTATTTTGACTTTAGCAAATGACTTCTACTTCAAGTTGACTCAAGTTGTTTCACTTACAGAGTACTGGGTAGCCAATTGTCAAGCCACTTTGAGCGGTCTGAAAGCCAACCGTAAGGGGAACAGAGAACGTCGACGTGTGAGTGTGACAAGTTTGACCGTGCCCGGAAACTCCAATCTCACTGATCCCAATTCGGTACTGATTCCGGTGATTGAAAACCAAGGTGAGTGATTAAATCACAGAACATATTTGGTGTGATGCGTGTGTGATTGGGCGGGTTCCACTCACAGTGCATTTTAATCGGGTCGATCTCTATAATGTAATTCTGGTACTCAAATAATTTAATGATCCAGACCAGCCACATGGGACCGGCTTGGTGGCTGTAACTGAGCTTGTCATACACACGAAGAGCCCTCGTTTTTGGAGTAAAGCTCTTAAATCTGGGGAGGTCACAGCCCATAGACTATCGTGTTGTTCACCCGTCTCTTGCAACTGAAGTTATTCTCTAGAGGCTTCAGTTGTAGGGTGGCGTTATTGATTTCTGCACAATATCGACCTCAAAGTTGCTTATCCAAAAGATGACCAAAACGGAAAACAGTGGCTTGTTCATTCAGTGGGACATTGCTCAATGGGCAAGTCAAACCAAGTGCAGCGCAGTTAACACTTTCCAATCCCGGGCGCGATGGTGTTCCCCAAACATATGATTCGAGCTTCAGTACAGAATGGGCAAAGAAATAGCTCCATATCGTGATCCATTGGCTGTGAAGATGATTTTAAAGGACTTCTAGTAGTCGGTGAGATACGCGGAACACAATCCAAAAAACACCAAGCATCCATTGGTGGTTTTCAATACGGTTTTTTTATAAAACAACCATAAATATTATACGGGAACCGTACAAGCCTCAACAGTAACCGCTTCGTGAATTCGAGTTGGTCAAATGCAAGCAAATTCAGGATCGCTTGAGGTTCAAGAGTTCAAGTCAACGAAATGTCTGTGGAAAATGTGAGTCAACGGTCGTGGGACAAAATCAATGCACGCACCAGTCAGCGCTCGTGTTAGGTCGATGTCTGATGCGCGGTTCAACGAGCGAGCAGGGGTGGAGCAAAACGAAACACAACGGTGGAGCGAGGGTAGGAGGGTCGGATCGATCTTGAGTCTTGAGCCTCGAGTTTGGTTGTTTTGTCGATAACAACTACATTAATTTTAACAAACTTACAGAATTGGTGGGTTATTTTAAGAATACTGGACTTGAACATTCACATCTTGATGGTCCTACCTGGTGGTTCGACAGTCAGTGGTAGGTGTGGTGGTAGGCCGAGGCCAGTAACTTCTTGTGCTCATGTATTTTCTTTTTTTTCTGCTTCACACCATCACCAATATTTGTTTTCCTTTTTGCTAATTTCATGCTGTTCATCTTCTCGTTCCCGGTGGAGATTTCTGTTGCAGTCTAAACAGAGTCAGTAGCTAGTACAAATGAGCTTTAGTTACCGTGATTATGTAATGCCTTTTCTAGCGTTAGCAACGTAATCTGGCATAAACTGCAGACTTGTCTGTGATGAACATTTCCTATTTTTCACTGTTTGTCCCACGTACGGCAGCATATTTGCAAGGGCATGTTTTAAGTTCGTGATCGGCACAAGTCCACGAAAAGCTTGCATCTTGCTAAGTATGTCTTGTTTCCGTTCTTACGAACTGAATAAAGGAGACCGAACATTTCAACCGAGGGCAGTGGCAAACGAAAGTCTTACTCTTGCGAATCCGATGCCACTTTCATCTATGGCCCTCTATGTCACTCCGACCTGATTTCTCTTGTAGCACTGGTATTCATCTGTATTGGTATTCCCTATGTTGAAAGGTAGAGCTTACATGTATTGCTCAACACAGCTTGGTAGTTTGCGGTTATTATCAAATATGCTTTCGAAAAGACGGAAAATCATTGTTTTCAATTTCAAAAATGGACTATCTTCGCAGTGTTTTGACAGGTCTATTTACAGTAATCTTCTGATTATTATTTTAGTTCTAATAAATAGAACGTCAGCTTTATTGCACTGTTTAATGGTCTTCATCATGACGACCACTGTAACCCATTCTGAGTCCGTCTGTCATTGCCTCCCAGCCCTAGGGTGTGTTTCGTATCCAAAGTTTCACAAAAACATTGAGATTTCATCTTGCTTTCTATTTTCCAGACCTGTTACGATGCACTCATTGTTACCGTACTTTCCGAACGGATGTAGCTGTACGCCACGTAGATACGTGTTCTCGGAAAACACTTCTGAATGACGGGGACGCGCCAAATTCGCTTGGTCGTTCAGTGGCTACCGGAGTTTCGACAAACCAACTCAGATCGCGTCAGGTTCGTGATCACGTGATCAACTAGGGGGCTAATATCTCTGGTTAATAGTAAATTTTTGCTTTCCGATGCCGATTGTGTTTTCACTCCGTTGGGGCAGATGCTTAGTCATTGGTTTTATCACACTTTCAAGACAGTTTCGGTTATACGACGAATTCCAAGTATTCAACAAGACAGAAGTTAAGCGTGTATTTTTGGGAGACGGAGGTCAGTTTCTGGAACGAGTGCTCTATCGAAACAGGTAAAATGGTTGAGACGTGCGTTACGCATGCCCACAGATCTACTTTCTCTTGGTGAGAGTTTTTTTTCCTCGATGGATAGGGGAAGGACGGTGGATCGAGGTGGTTAGTCCATGACATGGAAGAAAGGTATGAAAACCCTAATCAATGGACTTGGCCAAGTACAACTTGTTAGGTTTCCGGTTTGGGGCCAACGAGATCCGCCCACCGTTCGGCTGTAGACGTCCGAGTACCCGACCAGAAGCCCTGGTCAACGAAGTAGCCATATCCCGAGTCTTTCTTTATCTACCTGATTTTCACTTGTGATTTTCTTTCTAATTTTTTCCTAACCTGGATACATTTCTTCCTCGATTCAGTGATACTGCGAGATATCCACAGGGGGTGGAGGATTTTAGTTAAAAGAACTGGACCGAAATGTACTCAAGTATTAGTGAGAAAGCAATTTAATCGTAAAGATATGAATTATGGATTGCTTATTGATATGTAATTCGGAAGTATTTATTGCCTTTTGAAAGCATGATTACTGCTTAACATTATTCCTGCCTTTACCCTTTACTAGGTAGGGTTTGAAAGTGTTACTGCATAAAGATATACGCTTGTATTCATGTGAATATCTTGTTTTTCTATAACCATCAAGTTCACGGAGCAACTGGTTCGACGTCTGAGCGACTGTCAGTCAGCCAACCAAACGGTACCTCATAAACGGAGACGAGCCCGATCGGCAACCAGTGCCAGTATTTCAAGGAGGGAACGATAGTGACGAACATCGATATCATTTCTGTAACTATGATCAATTTACTGACCGCAAAAAAATAAATCTCCCAAAACCAATGCGACAGACCAGCCAGTGTTATTTGCCACGGGCGAACAGTTGGGTCTATGCGGTCGCTTCGTGTGTATGCGGTGTGTGTGTGTGTGTGTGTGTGTGTGTGTGTGTGTGTGTGTGTGGTAAAGGTGCAGACCGCTCTGACGGGTTAAGCAGATTAAACAACGTGTGATAATTTTTTTGAATCAGTTGTTGCACTAACAATGAAAATACATCGTGCCCAAAAGTTGATGGTTGATGGGTCCTGTGCACATGGAATTCCTCTTTCTCTCCCCCTCACCCCCCTCTCCCTCGAAACGTCATCATAGATCACATTCATCCCTGTAGGTTGTAAAACGACTTGCAGATGCGGAAGAACAGGACACCAGTAATTTCCAAGTCACAACTCCATGTGATCTGAACAGTACAGCGTTAAACAGGAGGGCAAGCCCCACTGACCACTGTCTTTCTCACCACGTTGCACGCTGAATTAGAGAGTATGAATATACAAGATGGACAGGGACTGGACCTACATGGGTGGGAAAAGGAAAGAATGTCCTAGTAGCCAACACACGGAATACACAGTCTAACTGTACAAACAAACATCGACCAGTCATTCTGATTCGATAGAAAGTGACAACACGATCGCCACTGTTCGCGATTCGCTGCCACATCCTTCAGTGTCTCCAGCCAACTGGTAGACGGATCTTTTGGACCCCAACCACGAAGACGTGAAGCACCTACTTTTCCAAAGTTTGCTGTACATTTTCTCATTCCTGGTTGCCACGTCATCTGTTGACTTCCACGTCGTTTTGGGTCTCGCAACCATACAACAAAACAGAACGCACCATCGCACAAAACACATGACCTTTCGACTTCAGAAAAATATCGGGTCGGCCCCACCAATGCTTCAGTTCAGTGTACGCCGCTCGAGCTTTGGATATGCGCGTGCTCACCTCTACTACAGTGCTTCCATCCGTCGTCAAGCTGCTGCCGAGGTAACTAAAGCGGTTGACAATTGCTAGCACCTCCCCATCAAGCACCAAGATGCAAAACGTTGACGTCCAGTCTTGCAAGATCACTTTACACTTTGAAGGTGCAAAGCGCATGCCGAATGGAGCTACTGCTTTTGTGAGTCTATCTAGTGCACATTGCTCATGTTTCGAGCATTCGAACAAGGTCGTCCGTGTAATCTGGGTCACACAGCTTTCACTATTTCCTACTTTGACGCTCACATCCTGAAGATTCCGCAAGACATTCTCCATTATCTCGTCCATGACGAAGTTAAACAAGAATGGGGAACTGGGACATTTTTGTGGAACACCACTCATTGTTTCGAATGGACTAGATAGTTCATCGTAAACCCTTACGCGGCCAGAAGTTCGAGAGTACAACGACCTCAGTAGATTCACGAAATTCTAGGGCGCACCTTTCAGGCAAAGAGCACTGAATAGCGCTGTCCAGTCAACTGAATCGAAGGCGCCTAAAAGAAGTAAGAGGGAAGGAAACTTTCCCTCGCACAATAAACTGTCACAGAGCCACGGACAAAAAAAAACAGAAATACCTAATCCATATTTGGCAATACAGAGAAATTATGTCCTCTATTGATCTTTTAAAATGGTTCCTGATTCTCTACAACATGCATCTGACGAGTTTCAACGAAATCTACCCCGATCTAAACTTTGCAATAAAACTCAATTTCTCTCTCTCTCTCTCCCCTATCTCAAGTTTCTACGGCCCCAGTATACCGTACTCAAACGAGTATGTTTGTCTAATTCACCTACAACGGATACAGCATTTGGAGGTGAGCTGGAAGATTAAAAAACTAAAATTGAGGAAAAGTTTTGGTTGATCATGTTTCACCAGGATAGACGAGTGTATTTACGTGGACAAAACGTGCCCATCACATTCCTCTGGGAACTACAACTGAACCCGAGATGAATGCATGCGTAATTAAAAGAGTTTTCATGTTGCGCGTTCAAATTTCATCCACGTTGATCAGTATGAAGTCAATCAAACTACGCAGAGCCAAAAACGGATGGTGGTCAAGCCGTTTAAAGCTTTTGACTACTACCTCGGAGGTCAGAGGTTCGAATCCCCACCGCCGACACCGGCCACTTTAGTGGTAGATAGTAATACACTGTCATCTGGCTCGTTACCACACCTAATCTATGGAGACCTTAGGTGGTTCTACACCCCAAGTGTCGAGGTTAGCACGTCGTTTATCCCTAATTAGGCAGTGATCCATGGGGTATACCTCTTCTACTGTGCTCATGCGTAAGCATGTAATAAAAAAGACCAACGACTGATGGCCTAAAGCTCATCCCTAAGCTCAATTAAAACATGGCACTGGATTTAGGTTCCACTCGAGTAATTTAGCATTATTCACTTTTTTCCTGCGGAAACAGGAAGATGATACATATGGTTTTAACTGTTGCAACCAACCGTTGCACGTTAAACGACAAATTCTGTTTCAGCCAATCACAACTCAGTCCGTTCATTGCACGCGCACACCTATCACAATGCATGCAAGCATGCATTTCGATGTACGGTAACCGTCATCGTATGTGCTTGACTCATTCGAACGACCGTTCGCGATTACACAGTCTACATATCAAATTCAACAGTTGTTCAATTGTATCTTGGCACGTACACGTGACAGCGCACGGCGTATTCGCGTAAACCAATCACTTTGCTCGTGACCCAGCTACTGTTTGAATACTTTCCTTTATATGTTTTCTGCCAATAAAGTGCTGCATTTAGTGCACGAAAACAAAGCCATATTATATTACCAGTGCTAGGGAATTCTAATTCAATTTCCGTGGTCCAACGGGAGAAATTATCTGGGAAAAATTCTCCATGTGAGCTAGGTCAAAGACGAGCTCATCGCGTATGACTTGCTTGCTCAAAACAGTCCGGAATTTGGCGAATGGGCTCTCCTTCATTGCTATCTCTAGAAAGACAGATCAAGACAAACAAGGCTTCTTTTTGATGAAAGTGTAGCGTTCTGAAAACTTCTGATACGTACAACAATTTCGTGCACAAGAGAACCAGATGACGAAGTCGGTGAAAAATGACAAAGATTGATAAGCCTAACAGAGAGTAGCGTAGCCGAGGATTATGGACAAACAAAATTAATGGAAATGCACAATAGACCAAGGGCGTTCACAGACTCATCGAATCAGTTATGAATATTCAATAATAGATGATACATTATATTACATATTATACTCAACTGATTAACCTGGTAGTCTTCTGGATAATTTACTGTGCTGTCAGATCGAGAGAGAGAGAGAGATCGATACCTGCTTTATGAAGTCCTGGTCAGAGAATCCTTGTATTCCGGATGTATGGAAAATCTCTTAGTTCCGACAATCTAAACCGAACTCAGATATTAGAACAAACGACTGCGGCACGGGAACAAGGGGTTCAATTCGGAAGAAGTTATCCACATTAATTTGTTTAAGGTGACGAAGTGTGTAACAGTTATTATCTACTAAAGCGTGGGTGCACGCGAGCGTTAAATGGGGAAGACAACCGAAGAAGCCCGAGCGGGGGGGGGGGAGAAGGCGAATAGCAATGCATAAACCTACAAAGACTAGTCTAAAAAAAGCACCACTGAGAACGGTCAACAGTTTTTTCTCCAGGAAGTGTACATAATAAATGAGCAAATAATTTGAAATCAATGATATGGATCACAAAATAATTTCACGGAAGTTGTGTGACAGAATACACACGTGCTCGTCTTATCCATTTCCGGTTCAGTGATTCCGGGTCCAAGCCATATCAGTGCATACGGTTGACAGATAAGATTCACATTCAGCACAAGCCCATGAAAGTTTATGCCAAATCCTGAGCTTTTATGGGGTCTTTATCAACAGAAAAAAAGACAAACAAACATCGAAATCCGTTTCTAGGTGTTGTAGGCAATAGTGTTCTGGGATTCGTTGACAAATTCAGCAGACTACAAGACGACGCTCGCCACTTTGTGATCCGCAACCGCTGTACCCAAACTGAGGAACCGAATGGATCAGCCGAGATCAATTCATGAAGAGTCATCAAGATATCATGTCAGCTACCTGGCGAACATTATTAGTATATGCTTGCGCATGAGTGCAGTGGAAGGGGTACATACCTTATGGTCACAAAGGCCCGCTGTTGTAGTAGGGATAACCGGCAATCAGACCTTGAGACTCGAAGTGCAGAACCACAAAAGGTCCCAATAGGTAGGGGGTGCTGAAGAACCTGACACTAGTGGGCTACCATCTACCACAAAGCAACCGGTGATGGCCATGGTTCAGACCTTTGAGCACCTGGGTAGTAAGCGAACGTTCTAAATCACCCATCCACCACCGTGGTGGTGGTGGTGGTGGTGGTGCACTGTGTTTTGAGTATTGCGTGCTTTGCTGCGTGAATGGTTAACAATAACGTCCAGGACAGCGGGACGGGGAACAGACTGGCCAGTAGACATTTACATGTAGTGCCCAACCATATTCACACGTGACTGGTTCGTCAACTTTTTTCGGAAAACCTCAAAATCCGAACATGAGACCTTACTTCCTCGTTCTAAAGGTTAGAGTTGTTAACCGACAAAATAGCTGCTCTATGCCATCCCTTTAGCTCCAGCGTGAAAGCTCTTCTGCCTTCGAATCATCTCGTTTTATCAGCGAAAAACACAGAATATATGGGCTGTTGTCCCACGCGCCCACTCGTTGCGCACAACGCATTGGTTCGACTGGTATAGGCGACCATGTCTTAACACTTAAACAATGCTGACATAATTCATCTTTCATCTATCGATCCACTCCACCGATGGGCAGTCCCGTCACCTGAGATTCCGTTGCCTCAAACCTTGGGCTTGTTATCGCACCAGTGCGGACTGGCAACGTGACTTCACCGTTCACCAACGCTAACCTGACGTGTGCATTCACAATAACGGGAAGAATCACCGTGTTTGATTCTAGAAGTGGGCCCTTCGTCCATTCATGCACCTTGCGATTCAAATGAGATAATCGCGACGACCCTATTCTGGAGTGCCAATTATCGGGATGACTTGGCCAGTGACTTGGCATATCTGATGAGAGGCAAAAACCGCAAAACCGGTCGTGTACTTCCGGGGCAATTTTGTCCTGTCATCCAGATGCAGTACCATAATACTTACATAAAAGATCTTTTCTTTCTTACCGTACGAAGTAATCTTGGAAGATTCTTCATCCAGTCCTCTCTCCGACGTTCTCGTTTATGCCCCGAAAGACTATTTTAGCATAACTCTATGACTCAGGTAAAAACTAGAGTCAACTTTGACAAATCAACAGATATCATATTGTAGCTTGGATCACTGTAGCCAGAGAAACAGACGTATATCAGGCAGATCGGACAAACCAACGAACAGCCGCAGACCCAAGAAGAGATGGTCAATGTATCGGAAGAGTCCGGCAACAGACAAAAAGAGGCGCACGGACTCATCGATAGAATTCAATGGGGTTTGAGGCAATTGGTAAGATAGCCCATGTGAGGGACTACCGGTTAAGGTGTCAGCCGGATCAATCGAATCAACGGAAGAGGCATGGCAGTCAAAAGGATGAACCTAATAGCGGCAGACAGTTGACCGGAATGGAGCAGAAATACTCAGGCAGCCAGAGGATCGATGTTGCTACGTCGCGGTCTGGAAAAGCAACAATGTAAAGGGTTGAACGTGTTTTATGAACTTGATTGGTTTGGTTGCTCAGATACAGGTGATCTTCGCCCATCTTGCCATCTTCGTTACAATATGTACACTGGGTGAAATTTAAGCCACAGCATCCAAAACAAACTCCTTCCTAATAACCACCAACCTGGAAATTCATTGCGTTGAGTTCGACTGTCACTGCAAATATGAAAAAATTGAATTTTATGAAGGAATTGGTATGGCTAAGTCCAGTATATCTGTGGAAATCATGTAAATGTAGAACGAGTGCCAATACAATCAGGTCATGAAGCGTGCTACTCAATCAAGCTGCTTAGCATCTCCAACCGTCCGAGAAAAGAGTCCAGTGGAGTTCAGCCCAGAGGGTTGTCCACTCCTATATGGACTAGCCAACGGAATATGGTCATTGATCCTTTCACTATTCCAGATCTACCGGCCATCGCTTTGGTGATGTATTTTCTTCCTACGGACACGGGAATTACTCTGCTCCATCGCTGGTTTCTTTCATCAGTAATACTGTTTTATTGTTTATTTCCCGAAGTTTTTAGCTATCGGTACTGCACGTATTAGAACACATTCGTTGATTGTTAATGACAATTTCTAGTTGGACAAACAATCTAGTGAAATGTCTGAAAAATACCCATTGCATCATATAGAAGTCCAAATCGGCGAAACAATTGTTTTTCAGTAATTCATTCTCAAGCCATTTGCAGATTACATAGTAGACATTAGACAAAAGATCATGAACATAGACATGGAATAAACACCAATCATGGGCAGGGGTTTGTCAGTCAAGTTATCCTTATCATGTGATTGGTTTTGTCTAATGTCTACTATGTAATCTGTAAATGGTTTGAGAATGAATTACTGAAAAACAATTGTTTCGCCGATTTGGACTTCTATATGATGCAATGGGTATTTTTCAGACATTAAAACAATCCGTGGACCCATATGTGGTGAAGGGACTAAATCAGTTCCTTAATTTCTCCGCAAGACGCGCTGAGGCGAACACTGTTCTTCAGTTTCTAATGAACTGTGTACATCGAAATCAGTATCCGAAACAATATTGGAACTCTCTCCGACGACATCGGATCTACCCAAATAGTAAAACACTACGGCGGTGTGTGTTAAATCAGTGTGACACTTTACGTTCTAAACTATCGGAATACGAACGGAATATTTCACAACGTCAGCACTTCATAGATTGCTTAAATGGAGACTTGAGAGTAATGTTTCTTAACTACGCCGGAGCTATCCTGGATTCTCGAACAAGGAAGAAACAAAATGCATTGACGAAAGGGATGGAAGCCAAGACTCCTCAGTGTGTTTTCCCTAATCAACCCAATCGGTATGTGCATAACTGCTCTAACTTGCATTTGAGTGATCATATGATGGAGGCCTTATCACTTGGTCCTAAGTTCTGTATCCCTACGCGAAAACGTGACAAGTTCGATTACGAGGTGCATTTTGAAACCCTATATTCTCAAACTCAAGGGTTGATGCCAACATCTAATGAAGCATTAGAGGAACTTAAGTCAACCCTAGTGAACACTTGCCATTCATATCGAAAGATTAACCCGAGACTACAAAGGCCAGTCAAAAAAGAGCATTTAGATGCAGTGAAGGAATTGTTGAATAATAAAGATATCTTACTGAGCAGACCTGACAAAGGTAGTGGGATAGTGGTGATGGACAGATGTGACTACATTGGAAAACTCACAGCAATTCTGAGTGATGAAACCAAATTCGGCACTAGTCCTGGTGAGACAGACTCAACTCAACAGGTTGAGCGCCAGATAACAACTACTTTGAAACACATGAGGGATGCTGGTTTAGTTTCAAACCAATTGTACGAGCAGCTAAGACCCACGGGATCTACAATCCCCAGGCTGTACGGACTCCCCAAGATCCACAAACCTGGGACACCGATTCGCCCCATCCTATCAATGACAAATTCACCCTACCATAATGTCGCTCGATGGTTATCTGAATTACTGGAACCAATCAAAAAACATATGGCTATACACAGTCTCAACGACACATTTGATTTCATAGAGCGAATAGAAGATGTCAATATGAGTGACAAAATAATGTTTTCGCTTGACGTCGAGTCTCTATTCACGAATGTACCACTAACAGAAACCATCGACTTCGTGGTGAACTACATAAAAGAGAATAATATGAACGTCGGTTTACCACTAGAAGGTTTGCGCGAGCTCTTGCTTCGATGCACATTTAATGTTCAGTTCCTATTTCATGGAGCTTCGTACAGACAACGGGACGGTGTGGCTATGGGATCACCACTAGGTCCATTTCTTGCCGACGCATTCCTAGCGAAGTTAGAAAGAACCAAGCTGAAATCTACAATTGACAGCTTTGATCATTACTATCGTTATGTGGATGACATATTTTGCGTGACTGACGTTGATTGTGATCTTGATTTTGTGCAAACATTATTCAATGGGGCACACAAAGCAATACGCTTTACAACTGAACGCGAAATAAACAATCAACTACCATTTCTCGATGTGACTCTCACGAGAATGGGGGATGGTCGGATCCAGCGAAATTTGCACCGAAAACAAACGTGGAGCGGCCAGTATCCCAATTTCAACAGTTTTGTTAGTATGCAACAGAAGCGAAACTTAGTAAAATGCCTGGCCTTCAGAGCGAGGAAAATTTGTTCCGTAGAGACTTTAGATGACGAATTAATGCTTATAAGAAACATCCTACGTGAGAACAGTTACCCGGATCGGTTTATCGAAAGAAATCTTACCGAAAGTGTGCCAAAAATCACCGTGGAAACCGTAAGGAAGAAAGATCTTTATATTAGTTTGCCATTTAAAGGTGATATTGTTAGTGAAATCTTAAACCGTCGACTGGGGAGAGAAATTCGAAATACTTTCAATGCCGCCACTCTACGGTGTGTGTTCCGAGGTGCTCCTCTAATCCAGATTCAGAACAAGGATAGACTGCCGATGCTGACCTCATCAATGGTCGTATACTCTTTCAGATGTGTTTGTGACGCATCTTATGTAGGTCGAACGGCACGACAGCTATCAACTCGGATTAAAGAGCATCATCCACGCTGGTTGAGTCAAGGACAAACTGGATCGATAAATAGCGCAATCTTAGCGCATTTGGTCGATACTGGACATCATGTGAATCCGGAAGCCGCTTTCAAAGTTCTTTATCGTGTCCCCCAAACAAATGCAAAGGTGTTCAGTTGCGCACTCTAGCGATAGCCGAGGCAATCGGAATAAGGAAGTTGACCCCTGACCTGTGCGCCCAAAAGCGTTTGGTCCGGGCACTCCAACTCCCCTGGCCCAAGATTGAACAAAACCGCATGAATCTACCGTCCGGTTACCTAGAAGGCATCAGCTAGATAAACCAATCACATGATAAGGATAACTTGACTGACAAATCTAGTGAAAGCCAACCTGAATGCAGCGTTGATAAATCCCCTAGTCGCGGAACATTTGTCTTTTATTCAAAATACACCATTCGTACAACATCGACCAGGAGATATCCACCTCTGTAGTGACCAAACTAGTTTGTCCATTGTTTCTCCACCCATTGTTCCGTATGGATGAAAGTAACTTGCGTTATTTTGACTATCTTTTGGTCGTGGAACACTGTGCCCCAAAAATTAGCCTAAAAATCGGACGGTTAAATGTCACTAACCGGATGATTCGGCTCTCTTTCACCGTCTCTTGACAACTCGGGTATAGAAAACCTCGTAACTCTGCTACTTCCGTATGATCTCAATAAACAACAGCCGCAAAACAGCAGAGATGGGAAGTGACAAATTAGTTTCTTTACGGTCCACAAACGTGGTTGGTCTGACTGGTACCCGATTTTGTTCATTTACGTTACTAAAAATGGATCTGCACATAAGTTGACAAAAGCTGAAGAGCGGAGAATTCCAGTGCACCCATTTCTTTAACAATCATAAATGTTTACTTGGGTAACATTGTGTACGCATGTGGGTCAGTGCTCATCAGTCCAATCATTGCACGCGGTACGGATAGTTTTGATTGGTTACATCCACTTCTTTCCGATTGGTAGACACAAAACGGATGCTGATCGATTAACCCAATGGATTCAATGGACTATTCTGCATTGTGGACTTAGTGGAAAAAACACCACTCTGTTCTAGCCCAGTTGAACTGCGACAGTGTTGTGTCCGACATGCTTCAACACAAATGAAAGAGTATGGAAAAGAATTGTGGTACAACTAATTAATCGATAATTGGACCCATACATTTAATTTCATGTTCACTTATGGGAAGAAATACCAACAAACGTATGCTCAGTGTAATACCAAAATTTTGTCTATTTGAACCTAATATTTGTAGCAGCGTCTTTATCAGCTCATATTTCTAACTCACTGAGTTGAAATCAAGTGATGATCGGGTTGATTATGATGCTGATGATGACGTTGATTATGGTAACTACTAAAATCTGGCATTGAAGTTCCTGAACTTGCTTCATTTTGTCATTTATTCACCGGTGCTTGCCCCAAAATCTTCACCTCCGATGCCAAACTAATAGGTCCCTTTCTCACACAGCATACTGAATTGCAATCGATAAACTTTTGTATTGTAGCAAAAAAAAGGACAAAAATAGGAAATGCAATGGCAACCGAATTGCGCACACCCTCAACGTAGAGTCCCCTTCAAATAGCCTGTTAAGGCCATTCTTTTTGAGGATTTTGACTCCGGCAATCACGGAGCCGAGTCCTAAACTGTAGAGAGTTGCAGGCTTCAGTGCATCAAATGTGACCGGAAGCTGGTAGACAACATAGCAGGGAGAAACCGGTGTTTGAATACGTCCCATTCTGACGGTTCTCCGAGGATGAGTAGGGATTGGATTTTACACACGTGCAGTCAAGACGGGTTTTTCTTTTCCAGCATCACGAAGGAGAATGGAGAGAAACAGACAGACGGAGAGAGAGAGAGAGAGAGGGAGAGAGAGAGAGAATGACACAAGACTCCGCCCTTGGCACAACTTGATGTTAGTGGAATGCGTGCAAGCAAGTTCATTCATATTGCGTCCTTGTCTGGCAGACAACTCAATCAATCATATTGTAGCTTTCAGTCTGTCTATGTCGCACTCCTCAGATCACCCCCCCCCCTCTCCATCTGGGTTGAGATGACGGAGCACGATATACCTGAACCAGGGCATTCATCTCAAAGAAGTTTATGATGCCACCTAAAGATTAGAATACGATCAAGGTGGAGTAGGTGTGATCAGCCCTTAGCGGACTTACTCAGATGGACCATGATTTCCAGTGAAGGTGCACTAGAAGCGCAATGTTTTTTACATGCTGGTGCACGAGTTCAGCGGAAGGGGTGTATACTCCATAGCCTCAAAAGACCCACTGCACTAACTGTTGTCTTTATTGTTTTGTTGATTGGTTTACTTTTTCATTATATAATAGTAGTACAATATTTCAAGAAGGTGGTTATAGTCAGTTAGAGACTGCTAGTTAGTCCAAAGTCTACCATGATAAACGTTTGACCACTCCCGGCCATGACCATTACCCTAAGACTCGCATCGCTGAACCACATAAGGTTCGAGTAGGTCAGATGCAATTACCAGCCGGCTATTGTGAATATCTGTCCATCACCTAAGTGGCCGGTGGCTACTGGACTGGAATCTGGTGTGTCCAGAGTGCTAAACGACCAGGTCAAAGGTGAAAAAGCAGGTCATACTACTCAGTTTATCTCTCACTCCGACTCAGTGGAAAGTCGTTACGAGTCTGATTTGAAATAGCCGATAAACGAAAGTTTCTGCGGTTCTTATTGCTCTTTATCTGGGACCTTGACAATCACAGTAGGAAGAGTGATTTTATAAACAATTGAAAGCTCCATCTCTTCTGACTTCTAAAATTGCACAACGTCACAGGATATCTGTAACGCCTTGGATTCATACAGGCCACCTTCTGAGAAGACATTTGTTGTATCCGGTTTACACGGTCCAGCCTATCACGAGGATAATGGGTCAATATCCCTCTCATATATGGACGTATGCCTGTTGATATTTAATGATGCTTCAGTCCATGCACCATTTATTGACTTGTCGATCCCGCTACGTATTGACTGAACTCGCTTGACCTAAGGCGAATATACTCAGCTCAGTGACTTACTTGCACACTTCTCTGCTAGTTTGCCACTTGGTTATCTGATACTGACGCATCTAGTGCTAACGTGCTCACAAATAAATGGAGTGCAATTATTACGTGTTATACTACTAGCTACGAGCACAGCAACATTTAACCTGGGAGCCAATCACTACGTAGGTGAAGAGAAGTAGATGTCCAAAGCTAACAATGAACGGATGGGCGTTACATAACATGTAGTGTAGTTGACGGGAAGCAAACCCCAAAGACCTGGCTCGGGCTGGCTGTGTTACGATGTGTGTGTGTGTGTGTGTGTGGGTGGGTGGGTGGGTGTCACATACACATGCACAATCGTTTCGAGCAGAAGGTGCCAGACGAAGCATCTCCACGCAGTAGTGCTTCCATGAATTACCAGTTGTGAGCTAGGCGCTTATAATTCCTATTGAATCATTTCATAAGTTGTAAACAGGCTCGAGCCCACGGTTTTTAATTGATCGTAACTAAATAAACCGTCCAATTATGGTAGCTAAACAACGTCACACTTATTGACATTCCGTGGCGATTTTACTCAATCTGTTTTTAAGAAATTCATCACCACAGAGATGATACCTAGGCTAATGCGAAGTATGCAATCCATGACTAAATGCGTTACGCGATCGGAGGCATAGAACAGCGACTAGACAAGGAAGCATTAAAAAACACTTACTAGTGATGTTAGCACATTTCCAGCATTTCGTGCAAGACTGGAAACTCGAATTCCCAGAATCATTCGATTGTAAACCTATCCCTGAGAAAGTTAAACCAAAAAGTCGGCAGGTTCGAACCGTTTCCGAATGTGCAGCCTTGCGGAACGTAAAACACTCACTTGTAGCACGTGGTGCATTGTTCTTTTCGCGATCATCGATTCTTTCCGAACTGCACTCTGTTCTGATACCTTCACAAATTCGCTTCCACTATCCGCCAGCCAATTCACTGAATAGCACCAGTAGGACTTTCTCGTACGTGTACCAAATACATTCTTCAGCTGATTTGTTTAATGAGCGATGAAATTCTGTTGGGAATCTCGAATTTCAAAAAGCACGTTGCACGTACCACAAATCAAAGTGAAAGCAGCCTAGGAAAATTCCACATTCGATTGAAAAGTTGAAATTCCCTCTATCGACTCCACTCTGGCTTACTGGCTCACCGGAATAAACTGGGATGAGGGACATGATTTATGCCTTGACTGTACTGAACTATTAAAAAATTATCTTTGCCGTCTCATCAACTTTATTTGCACAAAGTGTTCCCGTGTTTCTAGCCGTCTGATTGAATACGATAGTGTAGAACCGAAAGGACTGCACGAAATGTCAGTGCACACAATGCAGACTAAACAATTGAAAAGACTCGATCCATGTTTATCTTCTGTCTCTCTTATTTACAAAATCTTCACTACCCTGGACACAATCAATTTATTTTATCACCCTTCCCCTCCCCCCTCCCCCCTCCCCCCCCCCCCCCCTTCGTTACCATTCCAACACCCCAAGTACGACCTTGTCATGCAAGATGACTAACCGGCCTTGGTTCGCGTGTGCACAGCTTTTTTCTGTTATTACTGTGCTATTCTTATACATATATATATATATATATATATATATATATATATATATATATAGTGTGCGTGCGTGCGTGCGTGTGTGTGTGTGTGTATTCGTAGAATGCCGTATGGGGACGTAAACAGCGGACCTTTAGTCGAGTAGGTCATGAACACAATTCAGATAAAAATGTCGTTGATTTTTATGGGAAGTCGATTTTTCACAACCCAAATACACAGCAGTGACAAGTGAGTTCATGCAAAAAGTACCAGAACCAAGGTGAATATGATCTGGTCTACTTTCCAAATCACTTTGAACTGGAAACTTTTCGTCAAAAATCGTCTGCGACAAGCCGTATTCCTTGAGGCTCCCAAACTCGGACTTAAACTGCAATCGGGTAGTCAAGCTCTGTGGGCTGTCTGAAAGGCAACGCATTCGTTCGCGTTAGAACTCCTACTGAGATGATGGTGATTATCATAGGAATTGATCCTTGCTTGGGTGACCGTTTGTTACCGTCCAAAGTCGGTGAAAAATGTGTGCTATCATACTTAGTTTTGACGAAACACAAGGCGTAGATAGAGACAACCCGAAAGGCCTTCACGAGACATACGTAACTCACAGTCAAGCAACCCCGGGGGGCAGGTTAGAATTCTACTTGGACTGAGTTAATATGCTCTGTTGATACTGATTTCTAACAGTTGGGATGAAGCTGCTCCGTTCCTTGAAAATATTCCCATGGATTTTCAACCGTGAGTTGAGCGTCGGTCCCGTTCAATGATTTATTTCTTTGACAAATAAATCCCTTAGATGAAACTCCAGCTTCTACGGTGCCAAATAAACCAAAAAACAGTGAAACCCCGTTTACCATGGGGGAAAACGTCGAAAAGTAAACTAATTGCCTGAGATATCCCCTCCAGGTTGCATTATCTATTCACTTTATCTCCATCTACCGTAGTTTACTCACTTACTCACTCAAAATTCTATTCACCAACAGATTGGCACAAAATGACCTAAGCTGATCTTGTCGTGCACGTCCTTTAGTCTACATCCGTACACGGGGGGAGAAGAGCAACGCACACAATGCCCAGATGTGGGTCCAAAGCTAAAGAGATAAGGTGGACTGAACAATGACCTGGTGCGGTCAAGACAGACCAGTAAATTCACCTCTGATGGCCATCTGCCCTTTGAAGTCACGTGCAACGGTAGTTCTGAATCCTCTCTCGTTGACTAAACCATTCCGTCCATACAGTCTACATTGACTTAGGACGTAGAGCCTCGGTTATCGGATAAAGAAACAAGATTCACCCGGTTTGATTGGTTCTTCTTACTGGCAGTCGTAGTCTACTATAGGCACTCCTCAACTTACGAACGAGTTGCCTTCTCAACAGTCTCTCATAGCTCGAAATGTTTGCAAGTCGTTATTCAAAATTTTAGGGGGCACTGTGCTGCACTGAAATTTGCATCCATAGCTAAGCTTGATATTAACTCAGTACACATGTGATGCCAGTTACCACGTTTCTTACAGCTCTGAAACCCCCCGCGATTTCGATTCATAGTTTTACCCGCAGCACATTCAGGGAGATGCGGGTATGCAGAACAGGGAGACTGTGGATGGGGTCTGCTACGGAGCTACAGAGCGCTGGTAGCGGCCACAATTCGTTCTAAACGGGAGTGGCACACATCACCGAATTTGATGTTGCCATAAGGAAATCGGAGCCCAGGGTACACAAATTGAACTTGCTGCCCTCTTCGCTCGTACTGTAACGAAGACAGCAAGACAGGTGAGTAACACCTGTATTTGAGCAGCCAGACAATTCAAGTTGGTAAAACATGTACAATCTTTTATGCAGTCTAATTTCAAACCGGGCTACGGTAACATCGATCCTGCGGCTCTCTGAGCATTTCAGTTCCTTTCTGCTAAGGAGCTTGCGGCTATAAGCTTGCTTTTCGCGCGGTAAGTCTGATTTTTCTGGTAGACTGTTTGATCAGTAACCCCTCATATGGGCTATCTTGCTGGTCGCCTGGGATTCCACTGATTTCAAAGTACCATTCCGTGTGCTTCCATTCATCTTCTGCGAAATGTTTCCGATATCTTCACCATTTCCTCCTTGGTCTGTGACGCTCGATTGGTTGGCCTGATGGGTTTGACACTCGTTTCGTTCTGTTGCTACGGCATTAGCCGCTCCAGTGTGTATGAAAGTTCGTATCATTTTTGGTGACCAATACTCTGTGATTAGGTAAAGAACTGAAGTGTGTTGCTAATTTGGAGGATCCAGCGTAATAAGTAATCACTTCATGGTACTTCAAGAATCCCTCTCAATTCATTTGCAGCAGTGATTCACCTTCATGCGGTATCAATGCTCAGTTCTCGATTGGAAATCCACTGAAGCGCACAGGGGCAAAAAGGTTTCATCTGACTGGGTACGAATCTATAACAGCGCGAAATCAGAAAGACCCGACTGGGACTTGAACCCAGCTTGCACGTCACATTATTGATCCCTTGGGTTGAGTACTAGACCATCCCGGTTGGCAGTACTACTGAGGCTGATTAAGTAGTCCATCTCCGTAAGTTACTCATCACACATTCTTTGAAACTAGACCTGAGTCGAGAAGACGTCCGTCAACTCGGACTGCCTGACGACCAACGGGGACAGGACCACGCGTAGACGATGATTCATTACGACAAAGATAAAAACTTGTCCCCGTGTCTATGACTGATGAATCATTGTATAAACAATACATTCTCTGAACATTTTTTAAGCATCCCGGCCGTTTAGTGTACCACCTCAGACTAACTTCAGTGGTGTGTGTGTGTGCGTGGGGTGGGGTGGGGTGGGGTAGGGGGATGACTTCGTGATTTTGATTTGACTCAAGGCGAAAGCCACCAGTGTCCGATACCGAGTGGAAGAGGTTAACGGTACAACTGTGTACCCAAACCCAGGTGGGTTTTACCCGCAAGACGATCCATCAGCACCGAAAATCTTTTTCACACAAACGCACAGGTCACTTCACGCTTAGGAAGAGTCACAAAAACAGCCTAATCACTTCATTGTAATGTCGCTCAGTTTGATTCGACTCCGTAGTGACCGGTAGACATACAACTCCGAGTTGTTTTTCAATTAAAGTGGTCACCTAACGTAACGGTGGTGTTGATGAGATCCGGTAATGTGTGCAAAAGAAGCGAACGTCGAACGTGCTTGACAGTCTAGCTCCTTTACAAGTTAGTCGGCTCGATATGGTGTAATAAAAGTAGCCCGATCTGGCTCACTCATCATAATTGATTTTATTGATCGATACGCTACCGGTGGTTTGAATTCTGGTTCTTTTCTTTCTTGATAGAGATACTTACGAATAGACAAATGTCATTTTTTCAAACTATCCCTGTTATGCAACCCAAATGCTTCCTAAATTAGCCAGTATTTGAAAATGTAGACGAATGTTGGATATCTAAATTTTATTTATATGTGCTCAAAACACCACTAAAGAAAATGACAGAGGAATAATAAGATCATCTTGTTTTCTGTTCCTTATATGGTGCTCAAAGTGACCTCAATCAGCCTGCTTGCATAACAACATCCTTTTCAGGCAATTTGTTTGTCTCCGGTACACTTCATATTTCCCTTACAATATACAGTTTGATGGCTTTGACTTCTCCAAGTAGACTTCAGTCTTGAGATATCCCCACAGAATTTATATTAATCGAACACTAACATGGCTACCCAAAGCTTGGTCACTACTCTGCTCTTCCTAAAGAAAGAACACTGACCACTGTGCTGTTCGCCTCCTCGTCACACTCAAACCAGGAGTGTTCGGTTCATCGGGACTACTCATTGGAGAAGGCTATTTCAAAAAATATCACTATCGGCTAATGCTCCTCAAAATCACCAAATTTACGAGGCTTCCCCTGTTAGTCGGTCCAACTGGCACGGTATCCAGTACGAAGCATGCGAGGATCATTGATCTTCCGCTTGGGGGGGGGGGAATTGCTCGTGCTCGGTCTGAAATAACAAAAACAGAGTAAACTCTTGGAGCTCAAAGCCCTGTAAGTGTATCAACAGGATCCTATACTTGCACTAGTCGAACACTAATATGGCTGCCAAAAGCCTGCCCACTGCAATATGAATCGTGTCCTCAGATTTGATTATGACCTCTGAGACGATCTTGACATTAGGAGGTTACTAATTATGGAAACTCGACCTTTCAACCTCTAAGCGCGTACTTTTAAATTTGGTAACCTTACCTTTAACCTTTTTGCAAAATCTTCCTTTCAAAAATTTGACCATACGACGTCTATGCAGTTAGGACTATTTTAAAAAGTGTTGGCTCCCTGAATCTTCAGAGAGTATGCTCGCGGATCCTTGCCTGCGCACTGGTGATGTCATCTCGACTGGTGATGAGAAGATTGCGAACTGAAAGGCCAACATCAGCAATTTGCTGAAAACCACCAACCTGAGCTACGATCAACATCGGTTTTCTAAGGCTCCAGTAGAGACCTATTTACTTCAGACATGACAACATTTGGAACAGTGAGTACACTTTATCTCATTAGTCAATACACGAAAACAGCTCGAATATCGCGCGAACCAAACATTCTGTTTGACATTCTCAGCAGCCGTGCACATAAAACAATCTCACGTTCATCAGTTCTGGTAGCGGTAGGTCTGAACTGATTGCTGATAGATTCGTCAGTAGTTAGTCGAGTTGACTCGACTCGTCCTTGGGAACAAGTGATGCACTACTGTGCACACCGTTGTTTTATCAAGCTCCTCAGGAACCATCTTCGCCAGAGTTTACCTCCAACCCCACTCCCGCATGAGACTCGAACGCGGCTGGCATGCACGATAATGAGTCACACACACACACACACACACACACACACACACACACACACACACACACACACACACACACACACACACACATACACATACACATACACATACACATACACATACACATACACATACACATACACATACACATACACATACACATACACATACACATACACATACACATACACATACACATACACATACACATACACATACACATACACATACACATACACGTACACACACACGTGTTAACTACTCAACTATCCGCCTGGTGCTCAAAGGTTTGCTGCTCGTTAACGCTGTATGATATAGGTGTTCATCCGCCAAGGATTTTTGAACATCAAATCAGCCTCAAAAATAATCAGCTTCGTGCTCACAAAATGCCCTAGTGATGCGAAGGCATCACAAACAATCTTGAGAGCTAGACTACTTGGTCACTGTGAGTAGTGCAGTATTTGAATTGTCTGTGAAATGTATCATCGTGCAGTATCGGCGCTGATATGATATATGGACGGAATTATGTTGGCATAATAATGATAATAATAAATTTACTTTCTAAGGAAAATGAAATCATATCCATATTAAATGGGCTGCGTGGTGGGGTTAGTAATTGCTACGGACGAATGAAAGAGTTGCTCAATTTGAGAAGTACTGCTTCGCTCAATGATAGCGATAAAATGATTATACATGGCTCAAACGACAAATCTGGGCCAATTGTGTTTCAAGTGGCTATCTAGAGGCTTAGGAACAAAGGACTGTGGATACTGGTGCAGATGGCAGCCGGATGTTTATTGTGTCATCCATATTATTAGATACTTGGATATATGCGTTCTGAGATCCGTTCCCATTGCCTCTGCTTTACTCCGCCTTTGCAACTACCACTGAAACAAAATCAGACGGAAAAATTACACGAATGACCGAGTTCGCGGTTGTTTTGAGTCACCCGACAGGTAGATGGAAGGACGCGAAGCTGTGCCACTGGGAATTCCCATGCCCTGTGGAAGACTTCAGAAAACTTTGTTGCATACCGTCGAATAAGTGATAAGCATTGAAGGCTAGATCCACATAAGCAGTTTTCTTCCGAGCAAAACGGATTGGGTGGCACTCTCAGTTCTTTTTTTGATTGTGAGCCCGAGTGATTATTTCTGAGAGACTGTCCAGTTGCTTTAATCCCAACGGGGTTTCTTTCTCTGGCATGGCAACATAAAGAGGTATACAAGTAGTGCTGTTCACTCCGTGTAGTTCCACTATGGACATACATTTATTCTGTCTTCTCCGATAACCGTCTTTAGTGACAGATAAGTATGGAAAGATGCTATCACGAAAAGGGTTTTGTATCAAAAATAACAGTAGTGATATAGGGCAAACCGTTGTTTGCCGTGATCTCCAATCTAGCTCTTGAAAACGATCATTTAGATTTTAGAAATGCAGTTGTTGAATTAGTTTTCCTTTGGAATTCAAACACTAATACGGGTGCCATCCACGTTTAGTTGATTGACCATTGCTTGAAGGTCATTTAGCAGTGTAATGTTCATCAATCCGGCATTATCGGAAATGACGGCAGTCAGTCAACTTTTCGGTTACAGCTGGCGACCTTTCCCGTGACCCTCCTAGAATTGATTGTTCCTGGGATGATAATCTAAAGCCGTTGTGTATCAAACGCTGAGTGGGTGTACACGTGTGTGCGTGAACATTGTGGGTGTTAGTAACGGGTCTCCGCTTCATCCGTAGCGGAAGGTTATTTGGAGACAACCCCGTGTTGTGACCTTCGAGAAGCTTGGACGCGGCTCAGCGAGCTAATTATTCCTTTTTTTCTTCACAACAGCACCAGCTACCTTCTTCTAGATCGGCACTGCTTTCATAGGGAATCCGTTCAGTGCCCAGATTACGCTAGGTTTGCAAATGTTGATGTCGAAGCCTTAGTGCCATCCTGGAAATAGGACGGCGACAACCGACTCGGTTCAGCAGCTTCGTACCTTCCCGGATAACTCATCTCTCGGATAAATTTCATTACTGACGGAGGAGTGATATCTGTTTGTATAGTTTCTCTTGCAACTATCATCGGAAGGTCTACCCCGGAATTCGGGTAACTGAAGTATTCCTTTTAGTTCGTCGCTTGAGGTTCCGGAGAGTGGAGTCGTCGGATTCATCGATTACCTTATCTAAACCTGATTTCCATTAACTGGAGCTTCTGATCATAGGATGAAGATTACGACTTCTGTCAGTCGCTGCAGCCTTCTCCATTTCCTCACTTCTAATCATCTATTACTGTTCGCGACCACTCATTCAGTTTCTAATAAGTTGACATCTCAGGAATGTGCGCACCTCATTGAATGCAGCGCCTGGCGGGACGGATTTATAAGCTTCTATCAGTGACTGGTGATGAAGACACTCATCATTTGGGAAGCTACAAAAACTGGAGCATTTTATGGCACTTGCAACAGCGTGCGTTTTCTGCATCTTTGGCAACTGTTCTCTGGGATCCTCGGCATCTGGCTGTATTGATAACGAAGTAGAAAGTTCCGTGTGGAAAGCAGATCGTTGGTCATCATCTAGTACAGTAGGTATCACCCTAAAGTTGGTGCTTTCAAGGACACGAAATAAAAAATGAAGGCATATCAAGGCGTGGCCTGAATCTGCACGCAAGGAAAGAGAATAAACAACAACCTTCGACGGCTTGAATTCAGTGATGAGTCACGGCAACATCATCAACCTGATTTCAACCGTGGAAAAGGTGTAATAGGACTCCAGGTCTAATGGGCTGCATAAAAACGAAGTTCATGGTCACCAGCAATAGCAGACGGTGAGAATACAACTGAAGGAGACGGTTGCCACTTTTGATTCGATTGACCGAGATTGCAAACGGGCCTCCTGGTTAAACAAAGACCCATTACACACACACACACACACACACACACCGTTTGATTCCCAGTGGCTTCAGGTTAGTATCCCAAGATCATTTCACTGTAAACCAGCCTTGAGAAAGGTTAACCGCAGTAACCGAAACGTTAACTGACTGCTACCATTCCCGACAACGCTGTGACCGAACATTAAATACTTACATAAAACACATCACATTGGCCCGCCGTTTTTTCGGTACACTCAGAACGGATTTCGGCTCTGGCACCCTAATCACTTAACAACTCTCAATTCATATGAAGCGGGAGGTAATGGGTTCAGCTGGCTTTCGCTTCGGTCACTGTGTACGGACAGTCACCTTACGTGGTGTGCACGTGTTCGATCTGAAAAGACAAAAAGTGCAACAAACTTCATGAGTCCAAAGTTACCTAGGTGTATCAACGCGATCCCACATTGAAATCAATTAGGAATCGCCACCATGATCTACAGCCGGTCGTTGCACTGATAGCCGACTATCAATGACCTTCAAACTAGCTAACGCATAAACAACGCATCATGGTCACCAGTAAGACCTGTAGAACAGAGAGATTGTGAATAATTGAAAACAGCAGTTCTTTCTCCAGCTTCGTTATGATAATTCATTTGACCATGGCGTTGTTATCCCCATCATTCACTTGCAATATGAAGCGTTGAAAACCACAATCAGAGTGAAAATCATTATAAGTCGTCAGTGCAGCCGGTGTACAAAATCGCTCCAGAATTATGAACATGCAGATTCTTTTCAATCATCAATGAGGATAGCTACGGTTGAGACCAACTGACTGTATCGTACATTTAATTGATATGTGGAAACATACCAACGGTTAACACTACGATTAGGGCTTCTATCTATTCATCTATTCAAACATCCATCCCCCCATCCATTCGTGCATGAGTACAAGTGCGCATACTCGCACGCAAGCGTACGTACTACACACGCGCACGCACACACACAGGCAGACAAACACAAACGAACAGACATACAAGCCAAGCAGACAGAAAATGAAATACCATGTGAAAACCTGGGTATAGTGTATTCAACATGGGATCAAAAAACCAGGAATTGGATAGAAAAGCCCCGTCTTTCCTCCTGCGCTTTTGACTGCAATAAGCTTTACTAGGTTATGCCACATAAATCGTCTTTCATCGATTTTTCCGTTGGCGCAAGTGTCGCTGTCACCAGACCAAATATGATCCGATAATCCAATAATCAACTTGCATGTGTGTGTCCATTGGTATGTTCGTCTGTTTGTCTGTTTGTGTGTGTGTGTGTGTGTGTATGTGTGTGTGTGATGCCAACATGGCATATGGGTGGCACCGTGGGAGATCGGAGACAAGGATAACACTCACGACTGGGTTCTTGATACGTAACGTCCCCAAAACCGGACGCCGGGCATGATGCATACCTCAGTGACCCGAACATGAACACACACACACACACTCACAAGACCGAACTTAACGGAAAACGGAAGGAATTATCTTGGTCGTAATGCCATCCCAATATGGTACGCATGAGTGATCGCAGCGACACACACGCATACATGTTTACGCCGATACTCCCACTGCCCACATTCATCCATGCTTTTGCAGAGTTGAGTAGAAGCAAAAGCACTGGTGACAAAACATTAAACAGAAAAACCCGAGCAATAAGCCAACTCTCTACAAACTGAACACTCGTCGAACAGAGAACACAGAACAGCACCTGCCATACTCGTCTCTCTGAAACACCATCACGAGAGTCAACTAGCTTCAGTCACAATGGGTTGTCTATGCGCATTGTTCACGACACACAGTCAGGCCAACACACGTGTAGGACACATCTACTACTCCTCTTCAGCTGAACAACCACACTCCCCTGGCCAAATGGTACGCACGAATCAGAAGCAACACACCATGCGGGTAACAGAATATCCCATACGAGTGGTGATGGGGATAGACTACTAACCTGGGAGGAAAAATCGATCAGGTAATGGGGACGCCAGCGCATTCTCTCTCTCTCTCTACCTCTCTGTCCTCGACAGACACGTCTGACCGTCCCCAACTCCTTCTTCCACCCAATCGATATTTCCACAGAACGTATAAAATCTCAAGTTTTGGCAAACGCATCTTTGTCGCACATTGCCAGTGCGGACCAACAGTGTGCGAGAATAACTGGCAAATCCCATTCAAATGAATGTAAATTGCAAACGGTGGATTGCATGGGCACTCGGCCACAACACAATGGTCCACATCAATTCATCGAATCCATGACGTGTCCGTAGAATGGAAGACTGGAATCTCGTGAAATTAGTTCGGACTGGTAATCTTATCTAATTTTCTCGTTTTATTCTTATTTCGAGTTGAACAATATGATCTTCACAATGTGAGTACATCATTCTTTTTGTGCGAAAATGTGCAATCAAAGGGTTTATGTGTGTGCATGCGCTTGCATGCTGATTCGGTCTCATCGAGCATGGAGCAATCCACACTACCCTTGTAAATAATAATATTGATATCATTGAATGTAACAAACAATCGCACCTTGACTTTATTAATTTATTTCTTCATTATCTTTCTCACATTTGAGTGTCAATCTAGTCAATTTTTGTACACAGAACTAGTTTCCTTATGCATAAATTAGTTGTCACTATGCCCACACACACACACACACACACACACACACACACACACACACACACACACACACACACACACACACACACACACACACACATGTACACACATGTACACACACATTCACTGAACTTGTCTGTGAACCAGCTTTATGTCGATCTCTTCTGTGACAGGAAAAAGCAAACAGTTTGTACAGTTATCATTTTGTTTTTTGTATAAGTTGGAGAATGCGAAACTTTTTCCCCTATTCCCCTGACTTCTTTGTTTACGTTTCGTGGGGGAATAATTGACGGGAATGAGAAATCACATTTGTTTCCCCGCCGTTGGGGAGTTGTAGAATTTAACACCGGATCGTTCCTAGAAAACTTCGACTTCTATTTTCAAAGGGTCGCCTGTTAGTCGGGGATTTTGATGAGATGATTTATAGCCAGTTCCAAGGCGTAATGGATCGTGATTATCCAAAATATCTTAGGTGAAGCTGAAGAAGATTTCGTTGTAATTCCAATACCGAACTGAAACTTATCGAAACACTTGCGTGGCCTCTCTTGATCAGGCGACCAGAAAAGGTCAGTGGTATCGAGATTATTCAGGGTATCTCTCCGATAACCCATGGATGCATGGATGGATAGATGCACACATGCAAGCATCAGTAGTATCTAGTGTCCAGCCGGCAAATGTTTTGCTCGGTTTTACCTGATCAATGTTGTGAACGTTAGCATTAGACTGTAGTTGTACGAGATGGTAGGACTTACGGTAATGAAATACTTGATCAATAATAAAGTTGTGAAACAATTTGAGATAGGCATAATATTTTGAGGACCATCAGAATTCATTGAGAAAACTTTCAGAGTGTGTCCACGGATTCGCATCACATATATTCGATCCTGTTCGGAATCCAAGGGCTTTTTTTCATAGACTCCCTGTACGATCTGGACACGATCAAAAGCTGTGTGGTTATCCAGCTGAATTGAATGGGATTCATTTAGTAAGTCTTCTGTTGCAGGGGAAGTAACATTAGAAACAAGAAAAACCCTGCAGATCCTCTATCAAGTAGATCTCTATTGATGAGCAGTATTGGGTGAGGGAATTGCAAAACTTAAGCGCTGGTTTCGGGCAAGTATCGATTCTTTTCTAATGATGAAACAGATGCGGTTGTGTTCTCGTTCTGTATGGAGAAACCTCTCTGTGGAGATAAGCGAGCCTTGAAGAAAAATCAAACATTTACGGAAGACAGACAGACAGACAGACAAATGTTTCATATATGACTGTCGATGACTAACTTTTAAAAGCTAATATTTTTCCGAATACAAAATGAATAATCTGATTCTGTTGATGAAAGTTGCCGCCCGAAGGATGTATTGACCAGTGGCTCCCTATGTTCAAAATTTGACTTTTTTAACTTAACGGGCAGTCAGATTTTTGACTTATTTCTTCTCAAATCAATGAGTACATGAATTCTGTTGACCTTTCCTTGAACGGAAACATGCGAGCGCTGAAAGTTCTGCATGGAGTTTGACGTTTCATTTCTCCCCTTTTCCATTTCAACCTCCGTCACCCCGGTGAGTGTAGGATATTTTCGTTTGAATTGTAGGCGCATATTTGCAAAATTCGTCAAATGCCATACTGTAGAAATAAATGACGCACCGTTCCGGATACCTTTCTTCTTTCAGTAAGGTCGTGTCATAGAAAAGCGAATGATTGATCGATTATTTCATTGGTTGCACTTGGTGTAAGTATCACTAACTGTACAGAGTTCAAAGCAAAACGTCTGCTCGATCCTCTCCCCTTAATGGCTGCCACACGGACTGTCGAACTTGGGAACAAGATATCAGCACAACCGTCATGGAAGTTAGCATCTGCGAATTCAGGTCATGCCTGTGGGGTAAAGAGATTTTGTGGGCAGATGACGAGTGATCACGGTAAGGCCTATCACACCTTTGAATCTGTTGAGTGATGGGGTGGATGGTCGGGCCTAAAGCTACATCAGATTCACCCGGTTAAATTGTTATAGATGGGAAAGAAAATGATGTGAGTCCCGGGATTAGGATTTACAGAATGAAGATAGACTGGAATCGAAAGCAAACATACGTAATTATTTGGCATGGGATAGATCAAGGCGATAGTCCTTACCAGATTCTCCTACAATGGAGAGAAGAAACATGTGCAAGAAATAAAGAAGCACATACCCTCAAGAGAGCGAAATGACTGTTTTGTCAGATAGGGACGTGGATGTCAGTTTTCCTTCTCTAAACCGAACATAGACAGGTGTTATTCAATTTCCAAATGACTGTCAAATCGACCACACAGCTATTCTTTTGAATGTATTTTTCGGGAGGATCAATGCATGAGAAAACTAGGCCTGGTAACAAGTACGGCCCTTGGTGAGCCACAGTGTTTGGCTTTTCCGTGTGAGCCTATCGGTCACAAGACCAACTTACATGAGGCTTACTGGTAGACGCCTCAAATGGGCTCATTTTGCATCCTGCTTATAAGATTAGCTTTGAATATCGTTCTCGTCATCCACCAGCCTGCTCGGGATACAGGTGACATTTCGGTACACAGAGTCTATTCTAGGCTATCTGGACGACAAACCCAGTCAGTGCTATTTATTTTCCCGCACAGATGTAAGTTGAATGGTTGGGACGCATCCGTAACTAAAAGGGGTCCTGATGCTGTAGTCAGCCCTATCAAGAGGTACTGTTCGTGATCGCTCAGATTGTTTTTCTTTGAGGGGTACTGCGTTCACAGAGGTAGATAGTCGAAAGAAAGGAGCCTCATAAGTAGTATCATTTTGAAAGTGGAGTCTGCTAAAAATGCGTACTTCTCGTCTTTCATCCATTCTACAAAATAAACTCGATCAAGAGGATAATTTGATATTCGGTGATCTCATATTCTACTCACTGGATTTTGAGTAAGTACGTCGAATTAGCGTAATAGTATCTACACAGTAACTGATTCGCGCAAGGATTGAATGATATCCCGGAAGGTTTCCGTTTTCTGATTGCAAAAATTTGGTTATAGTAGCGTCTGAGAAGATGTGTAGTCTCCTAAATCGAGCTGCACCACGTTCACATAAAGCGTAGATGTTGGAAGAGGAATGATAATAAAGTGGACTAAATGTAGTTCCAAATGCAAATTGCAACTGTCCAGCAATAAAAACGGTTTTTTTGGTTCAGTGTCCCAGTCCCGTTGAATATGCTCTTCACCATCCCAGCGCTTCAACTGTTCTCATAATCAGTTCTATTACGCAGTCGATTTTTGAAGCAGCTTGAATTTGTACCATTGCTCATAACTGAAGGTTCTTTTCACCAGATGAGCTGCCGGTCAGCATATCTATCAACAAGTTCTTTGATTTTCCACACCAGAACTTTTGCCACCTACTTTTACAAGGCTTCTATTTGGCATGCATCGCAACCACAAACCTGTCTCATTAATATTGAATATACTGTGCGACTCGTGATGTTGCAACGTGGGATCTCGAAGTTCTTCAATGATTTGATACAAACCGGCTTACTAGCATGGTGATAGCCTTTCGGCTCTTCAGTATACTGGTTATCTTGAGGCGGAAGCTCTCTCATCGTCAAAAACAACTGACGTGCGTATCACCACCACTGCTGACCGACCAAGACAAGACTCGGTCTACATGATTCGAACTCGCAAAACCCAGTGGGCTGGTGATTCAAACTGTTATCACCACTCTCTGACTGGGTTCCGAAAATATCGTCAGACGTGTTTCATCCAGAAAGGTTTCTTTTTGGAAGGCAAACAGTCAGTGGAAGTGTTTTCTTTCGGTTCTGAAAGGTTTATTATATGACGGGAGATTTTATATAGAGAAAATTTTGCTGCTTGTAAAGAGTGTTTATTTCAAGAGAGGTTAGTGCAATTTGGGGAGGGACTATTGTACCACCAAAGAAAATTGTCAAAATTTGATGATACATGGGACTACAAGGGAGCTCGGCCTTTCACTAAAGTTAACTGGAGCGGTTTGAACCGCAAACCTTAGACGTGATAGCCGGAAACTGATGGCACAGGATCATCACCACCAATCTCAATACTTCTGAATGGCATTTTTCTCTCCTATGGTTAGTTTCTCAAACAAACAAAAACATAGTTGATGGTGCTTTCCTTTCGTGAGATCAATTCTGAGAGGTCAAGTCCACAGATTTCAGTTTAAACATACTTATTGACTACCAGTTACCATACACGGCCCACTACCGGTGTGACATGGCTGGGAGACGATGGCTGCTCTGTTAGTAGTCACGTTTCCCTTTTCTACACATTCATTTTGGTTGCTTAATGTGATCTACTCCATAGTGGCCTTTGTCCGATGCACAACGATATCATAAATAGGGCTTTCATCTTGGGATCAAAGATAATTTAGTGGTGCAAAATTCTGGTCTATCGCAGTCTGATAGTCACCCCTGTGATGTTGCGATTTCCCTTCACCCACGACTCGTTTTCTCCGTGTAGTTCGTCTGCGCGCTTAAGCCATTCAGCCTGTTTGGCGCGCATATGTTTGCGTTCATCTGTTCCGTAATTGATTCATCTTGTGCAGCTAACTACGAAAGTGATGTCCATGCTATCGTTGATGATGATAGTCACGCTCTACTTCCTTTTCATTCGCTAAACAAGGGTGGTGCAGTATTTTGTGAAGAACACCCCGACCTTCTAAAGATGGCCGAACAGGAGAAGTAACCGGCGGTGTCGGAGTCGACAGCCACGGCGACAGTGGGATTCCAACCCGGGGTAGCAAGAGGCAAAGTCCGCCGGTGTTACATACCAAGTGAAACTGAAGTACAATGTTTCGTGATGAAGTGAGAAAACAAAAAACTACCGCAGAACGAAATTCCTTAAAATGCGAGAAGTTAAACTCAATGTTATTTTTATCAAAGAAAGGTATCAACCGCGGGTATATGTTACAGCTGAGGGGGAACATTTAGACGGGATTTAGGGTGGTAGATACAACCATTGTCAAACTAGCCGAGTATTGGGTCCGAAAAATGTTGGATTCCAACGGCAGTGCTCTGGGAGGGGCCCAACTCATACGCACAAGCACTTGGCGATCCTGAAGAATGCCATTAGTCTATGGAATGAATTCTAAAGGGAGCATGAACACTAAGCACTTTCTTAATCGTCCTTTGTACAGTGTTCAGAGGAATTCAGAGATACTGAGTATACCATGTTATCGGTTTTATCAATCAAAACACAAGATATTGGATATTTAGGGCAACGGGTCACAAGTAGATCTGTGACGGTTGAAGTCTTTACAGCTGTCGCTCGGAAGACGCCGCTGGACATACTTAGGAGTTTCCAATCACGTGACCTTCGACAACATATGACTGAGGAAGACGAGAAGTAATTACTAGGACTGAGGTAACTGACCCTTCATTTTGGAGTATGAAATATTGTAACTCCCGTGAGCAGATTGCTGTTTCTCAAGGACGGAGCTTGTACACAACCTTTATCCATTATCACAACTTTCGTTGCACTAACCAGCACAGATCAAGATGCCTCTCAGCACATAGTGTGGTGGTAATCGCCTGATCATCATCCAGGAATTCGAAACTTGGCTTTTTTGGGGAGGGACGGAAGAGAGAGAGAGAGGGAGAGAGAGAGAGAGAATGATTAGACTGTAGTTCAGTGCGCCATGAGGATAAGATGGGCCGTCAGTTGCATGATCGGGGCCCAAAGTGAAGGCGATCGATTACAAAATGTTACTTGGTAGTACAAAACTTTTGATTTCTTCAGTTGAGTTGGTTCTGCTCTTAGAGGTCGTTCAAGCCGATCACCATTGTGAACGATGAAGTCTCTCTGGTGGTATTCTGATTTGACCGGACCAATTGGATTGGAAATGGAGTGTTTCCAAATCAGGACCAAACAAATGACTACCAGTATTACTGTGTGAATAATGGACAGTGTAGAACTGGTGCATTAGAGACTAAAAGTGTACGTGTCAATTTGAAAAGTAAAGATCTTTTTAATAAATTTTTTATTATTTCACTTCATTTATTAGGCATATAGAAATGTCATAATATTTCAGGGACGCTTTCGATGCTGCCGAAAGAGAGCTGCCTGAGGGGTGGATTCGAGAATCTGAAGGATTGTGTGCTACGTGCACATAATCCTGCCAATGGATACGTTAGCTGTACTTGTCCGTGATAAAAGCGAGTAAGAAACCGGTAATCACAAACCTTTGAATTTAAGTGATGCGTCAATCAGTCAATCATTTGAAGCCTGATTTGACAACACAATAAAGCTGACCATGGTCGAAAATAGTGTTTACCATATTTCTGGTCTTTACGTCAACAAAATCTAACGGAAAACAAAAGCTTTATGATAGACTTAGTAAGGAATTCTTTAGAAATTTACATACCACAGTAGCAGTAATTTTGCATTCGGCATTCACCGTGGATGAGAATCTGCGAACATTTGTGAGTATCACACAAACGGCCCTTGATTCACACGCACAATCGCAGGCTGCATCATGACAGCAAGTGTCCCGAATCGGGGCCAACATATGACCTTGAAATATTATCCGGTCGACCACATTTAAACGGTTGAATAGTCGTGTGTGTGTGTGCACAAACTCAACGTGAATTATTATTCATTTGTCGCGCTTTTTAGCCAAAACTCACAACCGTGAAGGGAATACAGACTTGTTAAATTGTACAAATTAAGTTTGTCCCGTGTGCCGCTTGGATAATATGACCCACCGTGAAAACATTCACTGACTGGAAGATGCGAACTTTCTGTTAAGTTTAATTTAACACACTCTTTTGAACACCAGATGAAGGGCACTTTTTTAGCAGATAGGCCACCTGCATTGGGGTTCGTCAATGAAGTTGAAAAACTTATAAATACGAAAAGTTGATGAAAAAGGAGCGGAGGATGGGGGAAGTGCATTTGAACAAATGACGAGGGTTATCAGTTTCATTATTTGTAATCCACAACAAAGGAGTGGAAACCGATAAGTATTACCGGTGTTCCTGCATACGGAGTTACAGAAGAAATGAACGTGACAGAATAAAAAGGCTTTGAATAGTATGTATAAGGGCACCGACTGATAACACCTTATTACCTCTTCGTACTTTTGACACGAGCACCCAAATGCCCACGAATGACTGAGTCAGCATTTGACCTACCCTGACAACGAGAAAGCAGTTTCGGACATTCTGTTACAAGGTCTAAATATTTTTCATTCAGGTCGGAGAAGAATAGGAAGAAGCAATGAATTCCTGGGAAGGGTGAAATTCAAAGAGGCAACAAATTGAAATATGAGACTACGAAGGACATCAGACCCTCGAAGCCTGAGTAGTAAAATGATTAGACTGCGTACTTTGATGTCAATAGTTGAAGAAAGTCTGAGTCAAAATACTCTTAGTTGCTGAAGAGTGAAGTCTTTAGAAAGACATTGATTCTTGGTGCGTTTTAGTGTAAAATGGTCAAAAATTGTTTGCCAGTGCATCGTGCTTGGCGTCCGCAGAACATAAGAACAAAGTGAAAGAGATTGGAAAAGATGAAGCGGTGCTAAGAGCAGCGGTTACAAATTCTTCTCAAGCCCTTTTGCAGAAAGTTGTGGGGAGGTTGAGAGAAGTCGGATGCCTACGGAAACACATCGACAAATGATTTTTTTGAAGAACTTCAAGAGTATGTTATCAGCTTTTATCCTTAGTTTATGTCTGTTTCGCTTTCTTCGATGGCGACAAGCGGTCTACATAGCGAACCTCGAATGTAGAAGTCCCGGGTTCGAATCTTGGAGCCCTTGGTTACTTTGCTCTCAATTGGCAGCTTCCTCCTTCCTGAAATTAAGCATCGATAATGTAAAATAAATTATAAACGAACTGAAGTATATGATTCTTCTTGTGGAAGGAAGAACCAACGGTGAAAATCTACCGACATCTATGAACCAAAAATGATATTCGTATGCCAGAACTCGGAGTAATCCGACGATTTGTGTTTTCTTTAATAGGGAGTCATAATTGAGGAGCAAAGTTCCGAGAATCACCAATCCCGTCAGTTGCTTAGCATTAGGTAAACAGAATAAAACTAGGAAGCACTGTGTTCATAAAATGCAGCTTTTAATAGAAAGTATGGGAATGAAAGTGTTGCATCATCTGGGTTCGTAAACTTCCAATAAAACTTTTGTAATACCAATGTGCGAATCAATAAATATGTATACAGCTGCTTACATTGATTCAAAATTACTGACAATAGTCAGATGCTGTTACGAAATAGTAATACTAATAGTATTAGTAGCAAGCGTCGTCCACGGATTTATGATCATCATCATCAATAGGATTTCAGTCAGCACCACCAGGAGATCAATGCTGAGCATGTTGATATCGGTCTGTGACAGAGAGGTTGTGAAATTAGGATAGAAACTGGTTGCCTCTCAGGCGACGATCTGAAAGATCGATCCACCGATGCACCTACCCACCCACCCCCACACACACGCACTGGACTGGTTTCATTTTTCTAGTTCTAGTCATAGTGCTAAAAGTGGCACCGGGGAATTGTCGTCTTTCGGAGCACATATCAAATACATATTCACAGCATACGACAGTCACTGGGATGCTAATTGATTTTTAGTTCGAATTCTGATGAGCAATTAGATTGGAATTAAGGGCGAATATGGCATGAATGAAACCCGTAATATGAAGTCAGTTCTGGTCCGAAAGCAAATCAGCAAAATTCACAGAACTAATTCAGATTCTGATATCCAGTCAGATGAATCAAAAAAATGAAAATTATTACGAAGGTTCACTAAAATTACAGGTGTGATTTAAGAGACGATGCCATTGAGGTAAGATGGCTTTCCGGGGAAAAAGCTGAATTGGGTTAAAACATGATGGTTTTAGATCGTATTATTCCTATGGCTTGGTTGTTTCACAGCAAGTCAGCTGAAAAGTGAGGCGAACTGTGTTTATGATGCTAACAAAATGACAGTACAGTAGTTATTAAAGAAATTGTTCGCCCTTGTTGGTCATTATCTTAGGTATTCTGATTCACGACGCACTATTAACCCATAATCATTACTACTATAATCTTGCGAATCAGCACTATCAGTGTCACATAACATCTGTGCTCTCACACGCCGTACATTTTCAATTTAACGAACACTGAATGCCGCGGATGAGATTCAGAACAACGGATAACACATCTTCTTTACCTAGACGGTTCGAGATGTTGTCTCGTATGGAACGGATATTATGGGTTTGTCACATAACTGGAGCAGAATAGAAAAACTCAAGTCTGTAACATTCATCCTGATTCACACAAAACCGCTCTAGTAGCAGAAAATGTGGCACCCTGGTGGGTGATCGATGTCCGCCTTTTTTCTTTCCGTTGAAAGTAAACTCATGAACTGGTTTCACTTCAATTGTTTCATATCAGTGTGAAGTTGTGCCAAATGCTGTTCCCGCGTTGGTAAACTCCTTGAAAAACTCGAATGAACAAACGTGTTGTCCTAAAGAGCTGACGCTCAGACGGCGCAAACGAGAGAGAGAGAGAGAGAGAGAGAGAGAGAGAGAGAGAGAGAGAGAGAGAGAGAGAGAGAGAGAGAGAGAGACAGTGGGGTGATTGAGTGAACATTCCCTACCCTGGTCGGTGGTTGTGGTCTTCTGAGCGGACTAACGAATAGCCATTCAGTCTCGGGTTCGAATTTCATCATTGATCAACTTACTTCATTTGTCGGCGTAGGAAACGATAATGACGATGATACGAGAGGAAATAATAATAATAATAATAATAATAATAATAATAATAATAATAATAATAATAATAAGGGTCATTTCTTGTCAGTTTCGTGTGTACGCTGGATCTATACAACTGATCCGCTGCATGCTTAGGCCTTATAAAGGCACATCCGCTCTCTTGACCAAAAACGGATCAGAACCGTGTGTGTTTCCCTGATCACGCATGATACCAGATCATTTCTTGTTTGTCTTTAGAGTTATACTAAAACGCTTGGAAAACTTGTCAAAAAGTAAATGGCTTATGGGAGTCTTATTCTGATTAGTCTAAATTCGGGTGCATCAACTTCCGACCTTCCCATACTTATCACGAAGTGCACTGTGTACTTGCATTCCTCGTATCGCCCCATGGTGTGCGGGCCGAAGGGGCAAGTAAACCTAATCTTGTGGTGACCGTAGTCAGCAAACTCGGTGACCACAGGAACATCGTTTGCGTGTATTGATTTTTACGCCTCGGTTCGGACGTTTCACCGATTTGAATTTTTCCTCAGCCCTGCTATATTCTCCACTGTCGTTTTCTTCGTACATCTATCGATCCTTAGTCAGCTGACTCTACTGAAGCACGCAAACCCACGTACGGTCCTTTCGTGTGCAGGTATGATCGTTCACATTTCGAATATCCGAGTTTGCGGTCACACCGCGTCAGCCTTTTCACTACAAGCGTGATGAAGAGACAGTGGGGATGAATTAATCAAAAACAGTTGCTGAATAACATCCTCCTCTCTAATTCTTGGCTTCTCCTCGACGGGAGTTGGTTAAACGGTCGTGATGACAGACTTTGATTCTTGGAGGTCCGTGGTTCGATTCCCGCCCCCGTCTATCACTTCCCTGGCGGCTAACTACGGCCCCTTTCTTGAAAAATTAGGTGGACAAGATTGTCATTGTTATTAGTCACAGGAGGTTTTTGTCTCTTCAATATTCCCTTGTGCTCACGAAGCGGAAATGTTCAAATACGTGACAATTGTTTTTCCTCTTATGGTCAAAGTGTTATCTGTCACCAAATTTGAAGCTCACTATACTAACCTGGTTCAACCTGAAAAGGATACATGTAATGGACTTCTAGTAGTCGACGAGATACTCGGAACACAATCCAAAAAAGCCAAGCGTCCAGTTGTGATTTTAAATACCTTTCTTTATAAACAGTCATAAACGTGACAGAGAAACTGTAAAAACCTCAACGGTAACCGCTTCGTGAATTTGAGTCGGCCAAGTGCAAGCAAATTCAAGATAGCTTGAGGTTCAAGAGTTTAAGTCATCCAAATGTCTGTGGATAAAATAGGGCAAACGTCATGGGACAAAATCAATGCACGCACCTTTCACTGCTCGCCTAAGGTCAATGTCTGACGTATTGTTCAACGAGCGAGCAGGTGGGGTGCAAAACTGTGGTGGGAAACACAACATTGGGAGGGGGAGGGGTGGCAAGCAGGTAGAATCGACCCTCAGCTAGAGCCTCAAATTCAGTTGTTGTGTCTATTACAAAACCTGAAGACAGTGTCTCCGCTGACGGAGACCGGAACCTGTGACTACCCTAGAACTGACTCTCTTTTCCCACTGATGAGAGTCTCCAGCCTCAATAGAAACTGAACGATGCGCCGGCTAAAACCGATTCAACCGCACCAGCTCAATGAGTTTTGAGGCGAGACTGTCGGCTTCTGGTGATATTCAAGTGGGTTATGCCCGGTTTCATGGGGTACCCACCAAAACACTTTAGGCGAAAATCAGTATACAACAAACAGTGTCGTAGAAGTTGGTGAAATTCTGTTTGTTCAAGGGGAAATCGTATTGAGAGAACTACTCCAGTTGGAAGCTTACTCTCTGACTGCTGTATTGCTCGCTGAACTTCGTTATGGACAAACAGCTATTATGACCCAGCTGTGAAGCTTTCTGAGCCCTCGAAGTACCCCTTTAGTTGAAATTACGGATCACATGCTGCAAAAAGAGAAGGGGAGCGTGGATCTGAACCCCGCCGAAACTGAAGCCTTTCCGTATGTGGAAAAATCTGACATCTCCCTGGGTTTACTTAACGCAAACTTGCTTAGATTTACACACTTCATACAATGCTATGGTTTATTTGTTGTTCACTTGGTAATTTTGTCAAAACTGTTTCGGCTTGAAAGAGACGAGAAAATTTGTTACGAAAAAGTGACTACTTATAAAATGACAGTAGATTTGTGTATTCCTTCCACAATGACGGTTCCGAAATAGGTGGGATAAAATTCTAGTCCACTGTTTGTTCGTCAACTAAAAGGGAGACATAAACTGACAGATAAGGAAAACTTATCTTGAGATAACTTATTGTACTTACCCACTTCCTCCCTGTATAGTTCATTAGTTCACCCATTCGTTCGATCCGTCAGTCAATCAGTCGATCGGTCACTTGACCAATCGATCATTTCACTAAGTACACCGATTTTTCTCTATCATTCAGATACAACTAGAAAAGGTCACTTTCGCACACATCAACCATTTTTACACACACTCGTCACTTGGGTCACACAGTACCGTGGTGGATCTTTAATTCATAATAAAATCTAATGTAATCGGTCATGACGAACCTATGTGCGAGAGTTCGTTTTTGCAGTCGATCATCTCTTCGCTGTTGGAAATCATCCTTTGAAACGTCCTTTAAAGATCGAAAGAAGTTTCAAGAGAAAAATCACACGAGACCAATTGCGTCCAATGTTTTGGTTAATTACTGCCAATTCGCACCATTCAACATCTTCGAGTGATAGCATTTATTCCGGCACAATTTTACATGCTGAGGACCGTGTTTCCTTAAAGTGCGACCGGTGGTGATCATATGGAATAAGTAACATGTGATGAGGTCTAAGGTACAAGGTTCCAAACCGGTCATACACACACATTGGCTACATTTTGGTCGTACTCAAAAATCCGGTATTGCCTGACTCAGTGTCTGCTCACCCACAATATTCAGATTTTACATGGTTCTGTATCAATATTTACTGGTTCCCTCCTGCTCTTTGGTGTGCCGTTGGTGTTACGTGATATGCCACCTATAGTAAACTCTTTCGAGAGGATGTAATGACGACGCCCCCCCCCCCCCAGATTTTCGCGATAGCTAATTACGAATTACCTCTGTTCATTCAACCAATTCACGTTTGTTTTCGTCCTTCGTGCGCCTCTGTATCTCTCGCGATTGCCATAAGCGTTATGGCTCTGCGATCTCAGACTACAACTTCAATGCTATCTGAGGAGCCGAAAGCCAAAGCCCATTTAATGCTTCCAAGACTTCTTGTACGTGAATGCGTCTCTCGTAAGCGTACACCTGTCTCCTAAATCCGTTTCTGCCAACAAATTGGTTCATTTCACCGCTTTCCCTTTTCTGCAATAACCTCACTTTTCCCAATGAAAAATCCACACTTTTTTCATAAGAGGCTGTCGTTCACCTCATCCCGATTTCTCGCGTTAAACACTGCGGAAGTACGCGCCACCTTCGAATAGCGAGGACACAAATTCGAGGTGATGCTCATTTTCTATTCCGTGTTTGACTCACTCTAAACTATTCACCTCATTTTCTATCTATCTATAACTTTGAATTTACGCTTTATTCAACCTGCTAGTTTCCATTCTACATTTTTTTTACTACCACTGTGTATAACGCCTTGCTGTTTTGATAAAACCTTGCACACACTTTGAGATAAATCCGAAAGAATTTACCGCGCCGTATTCTCTCTGAGTTGTTTTTGTGCTTGCTGAGATCTGTGGGAGCTGCAATCAGAGTCATGCAGATCTATGCACATTTATTAGCGTATAAACATCCACGTGGCTACCATACCGTATTATTCGAGGTTCATCTCTATTGATGTTGCGGTGCCTAAACATCAACTGTGATGGACTATTTCGGAGATCAACTCTTTGGATGTCAGGTCCCGTATCTCTTACTTGGGTATTGCCTACAAACTGTGACTCAACCCGAGATCGGTTCGTAGTGTATCGAAGAATCGAAGCGTCATATGTAGTGCTATGGTAAAATTTTTATTGTTCAGCAATACAGCCTAGTCGAAATCGCTGGTAGGTTGTCGACATTTTGGTTACCACGGGTCTCCCGTCTTGAAAAAGGATACCCATGGTGACCGAAATGTCGACTACCCACCAGCGATTTCAACTAAGCTGTGTTATTGAACAATGAAAACTTTACCGAAACTCTGAGTCACTTTGCGCTTCTTTTCGCGCACCGTATTTTTTGTGTACAGACGTTTCTTAGTGTGCATCATCTCTGGCCTTTTTTCTTATCGAGCCAGCACTTTAAGTGTGCAAAACTTTATCCGACCATTGGGTGACCGCCTCTGTCTTCCTCTTCTACCGGTAATACCACGGCTTTTCCGTATCGACTTCCCGTTCTGCCACCTCCAGTGGTTCATCCTCAAGCACCGGACCATCCAAAACAGTTATGTTTAAAAACCTTGTCAGATGATGCTATTCAAGTTATCATCCTTCCCCGGAACAGCTGAATGTTGGAACTTCCTAACACCACTAACATTTTAGCTTCCTATGCCTTCCCTCTCTGTAAGCACAGAATCAATGAGCTGTCTTTAGGTTTGTTTGGTCTCATGCCACAGTTGTACATTAATTCTTTTGGATCATAGGGCTGACCCCATTCGTGGTATTTTACATTCAGTAGCGCAGTAACAAATAACAGGGCTGGTGCATCCAGAGCATGATTGACGTCTGTTCAAACCGATATGAACTGTGTCAAAAGTCCTTATTAGGATAAGGCCTTCCCACAAGGTCATTTGTCACTACCGTCCGATGTCCCCAAATGGTTTCGTAATAAATCACGGGGCAAATGTGTTGTTTGCTATGAAGCTTCACATTTAGGTCACGCACTCCATTTTGAATAATCCTCGAAAGTGTGGCCGGTAAAACCGTTAATTTATCCGTAACCTACAATTCATTTCTAGACAATCGGAAGTGATTTCGAATAAACTCGAACCACGGTTTTCAATGAATACAACCTAGTAATGTTGTGTGGTAAGTAAATGCTATAAGTTATAACAAGGGAATGTAGTCAGTACTGGTCAACTGATTTACATGGAAGTAGTGTAGAATACCCTATAACAGAATAAGATAACGTTCCTGAAACGGAACAAGGGCGTTGAATAACAATAGATACAGGTGGTAGTAAATAAGATTTATATTTGAGATGATTCATTGGGCATTGATAACACTGAACTCACCATGGAAGACCATAGAAGCGTTATTCTACCTGAAGCAGATTGGCTTTGTTGTATCGTAAATTTTTGAACACAAAAGTTCAGTACGTGTAGACATGACATCGTCAAACACAGATCTGTGAGGACGAACATCGGGCTGTTGTGGGTTGTTTGATGTGCACTGGTGATCTGTCTGAACAAGGATGTTATTCACGCCCGACTGCGCTATGCGCAATAGCTCAGCTTGTCGAACATCCATTATCTAAAAGAATGAAACAGTTGTACAGCAGTGCTTTTACGGTTTTCAATGACGATTTCAAGGTGGAGACAGTACAGATGTTTTCGAAGTTTGCTGGACTAACCTTTCTCTTCGTAACCAATTCCTCTTTCCAGGAACTTTTCATACTGTTGCACAACACAGGAGTGGAATGTAAAATTCCATAGAACCTGATGCCAGTTACGTTAGTTGTGCTGCGATCCATCGACGATTGAAATCGTGTGATCTTGGTCACCATGATAGATTAGTCTGAAGTTCAGAATTCTAAAACTAATTAGATGTTGAGTACAGCTTATTGGTAAACCGACTAAGGTAAGATACTCCTGGAGATGGGTTTAATAATTGAGAAATAAATGTTGAATCGAGCAGAAACGTTTCTTTTCCCTCAATTTTCTGCCATGTTTGGGCCAAACAGAAAGAAGCAAAAAAGAATCGAACATATTTGCAGAATACTTCATTGTCCGACAGTGAAACAACAAACTCATGGTTAAAGGTGGCCTCGCCGGAGGAAAACTATTGGTTTATTTCGAATGCTTGACGTCCATTTCAAGGTCGTATGGGTGCGGTCTGTTAAATCCTCTTTTTTGTTTTCACACCATTGAATAAATATTTACCGAAAACCAAAGCATTGCGCTACTCTATAAAAGGGGAGATAGGTGACATCGTGCCGCCCAGTCGGACACTTTTTCTCGAGATAAATATATTTCCTAATAATCTTCCGAATGACTACTGGATTTTTCACACTGTTCACGTAAAAAAGTGATGTCCTCACAAGATGCCGACTTCAACAACGAACATATCCGATTTGGATTATTATGCTAGCTGCATTAGAATAAAAATAGCCCCGGGGATAAGATTTGGCAAAAAATCCCTCTGCGTCTCTGCAAACAACTGTGCGGGAAAGTCAGTAGTGTTAGCCTTCAGCAGATCAAAAGCCAGAATTACTTGAACAACAAAGGTGGTTAAATGTGGCAACCACAAAAAGTCCAAATCCCGTAGTAAATCTTTCTGATCGTTGATTCACTTTGAATGAACAGTGATGAGAGTGAGCCGACTCAGGAATTCGTCTGCTGTAAAAAGAAATTTTCGAAGAAACACATTCTAATGAAAAATCCACTTGCGTTTTTCACATGGAAAAGTGGACGCTGCGAGCCGCCCTGCGTCTCCATGTGAAAAATGCAAGTGGATTTTCTATTACATACAATTCAGGCTCCTAATGCCAACAATACATTCCGTAAATACATTCTAATAACTTTGGGGTTTCAAAGCTCACCGCGTCGGTTGAAAGAGACTGCAAAATATCTCACCTAGTCTTGTAGATCGAGCCTTATTTAGAGTACCATGAACAATGTAGAAATCGCCGTGCTCAAAAGATGAAAGTTCCCCGTCAGTCAGACCATATTTTCTTCCAGAAAAACTGTCCTGTTGTAGAATGACGCCCCATGTCACGTGTCACACGAGGCTGTACTTTTTATAGACGTGGAAAAATCCAATTATTAGTCATAAAATGTTATATCGAGAGAACCACTGGAAAATCCAGTGATTTAATTTTCCCAATTTCCTGCTAAGTCGCGGTAAGAAAAAATTGGGGATTTATTCCTTGTATAAAGAAGAAATTATCGCAAATTTCCCGTGTGACTTCAAAACATTTCACGAGAATGCATTCTTGTCTGTTGGAGATTGATTAGTTTCAATTACTCTGATGTCTCACCTGTATAGTGAATAATGTGACAAAAATAAGCCATACTCCTCGTATGAATATTATCACACCAGGCATTCTGGTGGCCTAATTGGGGCCAAAGTTAGTTTGGAACCTCGAAATTAATTGGCAATTGAATTTTCGATCCCTTCAATAAGAAAAATTCGCAGTTTTTAATGGAGGGCAAAAGGCAGTTCCTGTAAATTGGTTTTTTCTTGAGGCGTCACTTTTCCTGACTCAGTGGATTGGTATTAGCAGCAAAACGGTGATAAAAAAAACTTGCTTGCATATACGTGAATGACAACAGTCGCTGGATAAATTCCTGCAGACGGCAAAATACCAAAATCAACGAGCTTTCGGACTAAATGTTGACTATTCACGTTAATTAATCCTTCGCAAATACCCCCAAGAGATCCTACCGTGGGAATCTGTTGAACATGTCGGAAAACGATTTTTTCAAAGAGTATCTTTTCCCAACAAGATGTTCAACATAGTTTAAAGTACGGAACCGAAAAAACGGATTAAAGAATTTACTCTTAGCAGAAAGTTTGTATTACAATACATCAACCTGCAACAACTAGGACCCTAACCTCAAGTCAAGTCAAGTCAATAGTAGCTTTATCCACTCGATTCGGTGAATTTTCAGCATTCACACCACGTCTGTGGATGACAAAATACGGAACCGTGAAATGTGTACAGATTGTGGTAATTTTCATCCAAACAAACATTTTCGTAAGGTTGTGTCGATTTTCGTTGAATGAACAAGCAGACGAGCATGACACGGCGAAACCGTATTGTGATATGCTCAAGTACGAGCAACTGGACATCGGAACTTTGAGCACGTGCAGGATGTAGACTCAGCTTTTGAATGTGGTTTCGTGCACAGCATGATGTACGACTGACGATATTTTAGAAGTGAACCGGCCAAAAGCATCGAAGGGTTTATCAGGGACAGTATCAACAAGAGTATCTCTGGATATGCCATTGCATTTAGAGATGTGTTTTGTGGATCTTATTATCAAGCTGAAATCTTTCTTCAAAAGGCCAGGGAAAATAACTGGAGAGCAGTACCACCATTGTGGGATAAAGCACGTAGTCACTTATTTAAAAGCTAACTGATCCGGGATGGAGATAACCTTAGACGGAGAGAGAAATGACGACTTCCTAACTTTACAAAAAGTCTGTTGAACAAGCATGGACCATGACAAACTACGAGATAGTGTACCACCAAGATATTTAACCTATGGTGGTTTTGGTATGCTTTCATTGCTTGTAGACAGCAGAGAAAACCTGTTGGTGAGGGTTCCGTGTAGTTTATCAGAAAGTAAAGAAAATAATACTTCCTGGCATTTAGGAGCATTCAGTACAAGGGAAAGGGATGAGGACCCGTTACCAACTTCATTCAGCTGGATTTGAATTTGTGATGTTCCTTCGGGTGTCATCACACATATCCTAAAAGTACGTCGTTGGCTTATTTGCAGCCAATGAATATCGACGGGATCGGAGGTTGTTTAACAGATAAAGAAAAGAAAAATGGGGAAAAATTGAGTTTTGCGATAGGCCAGAGTCAACTGGAAGATAAAGGAACTTCTGGTCGCTGAACCAAGGGAAATGTCTTCGATCTATGAAGTAGTATGAAATCAGCTTGCCGACGTCTGAGTCAACCCCACTTACTATAAGCATACTGAGAAATACTGATCGATCAAAGCAACCAAATGCGTTTTTGTAATCTAAGAACGCCCTTCGTGCAGTCTTTCTCTTCCTGTCTAAAGCCGAAGGTGTTCAATGAGCTACGTAAGCTACTGCGTCAAGGGTGGAGCGCAAAGACCGATGAGCGAATTGGCGTGTAAGCTCTCCAGCAGAATCAACGTTAAACCACGTTAACAATGGCCTTTCAAACTATTTTACGATCACAGAAATGCACACTGTTTGGAGGCATTTCCCTGGTTGTTTCTTGGGGATAAAAGTTACCTTGACCGATCTCTAAAGTCAGGGATTTTCCCGCCTACTAGACAGTTGTTGAAGATGCTGGCTAGTGAAATCAAAAGGGCCTCAGCACACATCTTGAATACACCTCTGTCAACAAAGCTGAAAGCCATTCAGAGTAGTTAAGAGCTATTAGGACAATTATGAGAGTGATGTCTTCACTCCCCTTTGAGTCGTACAACCCAATATAGATGATATATATTATATAAGTATATAATGTTGTGTATTTATATGAGTACTGATAACTGGAAACCAGTTTATTCGCCATGCTGTTCTGTTCTCATACGTTACTCTTTGGGCCGACTTAGGAGAAAGTTTGCCTCAAGAATGTATGAACACATATAAGTTTCAAGCAAACGAGATCAATTTTGCTCACTTTGTTTAAAGTTCAAATCAAGAAACTCTTGTAGAACTTCGGAAACTTTCAAACAAAGTTCACAAGAGACAGCTTGAATGGGATCAGTTTTACCAACTGATGAAGCACAAGAAAGCTAGATAGCCCTAGTCTGGCCAGGGCTAACAAGCTCTGATCAGCGGTAGTCGCATGGCAGTTCAAACAAGGACTTCTGAAAACTGAGGCCATCGGTTCAATTCCTGATACCGCCGATCCCCTCCCCTTTTAGAAGTATTTCATTGACCTCGTATCCATCCCAAAAATATCGTGCACGATTCGTATAATGAATAAGCGAATTGGATTTTTTCTATTTATTATTCCAGTTATTCGTATTTATAGATGGAATACTCAAAAAACGAACTCAAATCTTGTCCACCCACATTGAGTAATCGCATTTACATTAACAGAACTTAATTATCAACGATTTAAAGTGACAATGTTCTTGGTGAAGTAACTGTTCTTATCCATCCAACTAACTCTTGTGAGAAGATATTTCTGCCCTCACAACATCTCGTTTGAGTAGTACAAAAAAGACTGTTTATATATGACGAATAGTGGTCATAACCGAATCTTTGCCCACACACGTATTGGTTCACCTATTATGTTCAGTCAGCTTTTGTGAGTGATTAGTTGTGGAACAAATCTAAATGGTTTATTCGGTTTGGACCGATGGCTTTTGACTGGTCCTTCGGTCCGCTTCGTTCTCTCCGATCTTATCCTCTGCTCGGGAGGTGCTGGCTGTTGGTTGAACCGCGGAACTGTCTACTAAACGAACTAAACCGTCTGTCGAAAATGCGCCAGTTCGTTCCCTCAAGTTCACAGATTTTGAAAGCAATCCAGATAAATCGATTTATACAGCACAGTACATTTTTGTGTAGAGTAACCGGCTGATTGTTAATGCCATACTTCCAAGTGTGAGTTTAGTAGCATTTCGCACCACCTGAGTCACTTTTTAGAGCATAAATCGATTTATGTGGAACATATTCAAAATATGCATATAGAACATAGCAGTGAGTAGGTATACCGGTTGCGGTTATCCGATATGGTGGGATTTAAAAAGAATCACTACACTGCGTGGTTATTGTAGGTTTTGTTCGATCAACAAGATCTTTATCAGAAGACAGTTGACGGTACTGGAGGAATAATTTTTCGAGGGGGGATACTCTGAAATTCAGAACAAAGCCCGGGAAACAGCTGTAGTCTCATTTGAATAGAATGCAGTGTGCATGGACGAGGAGTGCATTTTTAGAATTACACAGTGATTCTCCCGAAGTTAATTCGTCGGTTAACACAGCTAACCGTCACAACGAGGGCACATGGTCCCAAGTATGGATCTTCGATATGAGTAGAATGGCATAGTATCTGGATGACGGGACATAATCTCTCCGGAAGCACGCGACCGGTTTCGCGGTTATTGCCGCTCATCAAGTATGCGTACATGGTACTCTTCCGCCAAATCATCCTTATACTTGAGCACTCCACATTGGTTTACAGCTGTAATCTCATTTGAATGGAGTGGAGCGTGCATGGACGGGGAGTCCATTTTTAGAATTAAATGGGGATTCTTCCAAAGTGCTCAAGTATAAGGATGATTTGGCGGAAGAGTACCATGTACGCATACCTGATGAGCGGCGATAACCGCAAAACCGGTCGTGTGCTTCCGGATAGATATTGTCCTGTCATCCATATACAATGCCATACTACTCATATCGAAAAGCCCGGGAAACTTGCGATATTTTCGACGTGGTATGTCATCTACAATTCAAGAAGAATGCCGCATTTAGAGTCGCTGTTATGTCTACCTTTTAGGGCCGAACCTACTTTGACTCTACATGATAATAATAATAATAATAATAATAATTTCTTCTTACTACCATCAGTCTGTGTGAATAGCGGGCATTTTTCACAGAGTACCGGGAAAACACATTCTGTTGTACGGAAATCCTCGAGAACGAAATACTCCTTTTCAAACATTTCCTTTATAAGCAATCTTCGCCCAATAAATCCTGACGCTTCAAACCCTTAGTGTAAACCAGATCCCGTCAGCATACAGCGTCGAAATCGTGTACTTATTTCTAGATAGTAAGGTATTTAGGGCCCAAATAGAACAATACAGAACAGGAAACAAAGCATCCAGTAGGACTGCTTCCTCGTCGGGCTGATATAGTTGTTAGGTTACCCGCTAACAAGATTGTTTGGTTTTTATCACATTTTATGAACAGCTCATGCAAGAATGATCTTGTGGCGGGGCAAAGCTAAAAAGTAATGCAAATGTTGACCGGTTGGGTGACTTATTATGTGACATAAGGGAACTGAATGAGTGTACCAACTTCAGTAGGGTTTTACGAATCGCTGACACAATCTATTTACGGATACTGTCCCAGTGAAGCTTTCACAATAATGACGTTGTCGGATCTGCTCGATAACTCGTTTATTCTGTACAAGGAATTCATGCCCACGATAAATGACCTCGCACGCTGACTGATTTCCTAAAAGTTTTGCTCATTTGGTTCCGGTTCATTCTGAGTGCATCTGCCTTAGTTGCAAAACTGATATCCTTTGACTCATTTCTTTCATGTCACATTTAAGCTACCTTTCGACTATTATATCCGTCCCATTTCGAACCATAGATCAATAACATCCCCTTGAAGTCCACGTGATCTCAATATGTTTTCACTGTATTCTAATTATTGACTTCTCCCCCGGTGTGAAATCGATAAGTACTTCAAATAAGATTTCAGTTTTTTTTGTGAGGAGATGGGTTACTTTCTGATCTCCGCTTGACAGGCATTCAATTTTGGGCCATTATAAGCTGTATAATCAGTATGACTGTGAATTTCTCTAAAATATGGGTAATTTACCACTCCTGGTGTGTTAGGCTCCAGTCCGTTTTGTTTGTAATCTTCGAGTTTCCGGATTTGTGTAGTGAACCCTCATGACCATGGGGCTTCCACTGCATTCATGCAAGCACAAAACAGGAAAGATAATAAAAAAAAAGCTTCCATTACGGGATCGCACCCTCCTCGCTGGAAACATACTATTCAAGCAGTGTCAAATTCGAACGTGTTTTAGAGTTAATCTGTCCGTGGAAATTTCCTCACTTGAATCAACGGAGCTACGTCTGCTGAAACAAAATTGAAAAAAAAAATCAGATTATCTTTTTTTGACGTACGTACTCAGAATTATTTTGGACGCAAATTCAATGTGAATAGCTTTTGCAGATGATCTACTGGAGAGAGAAAAAAAGAAAGCATTTCGGTGATTGCAGTTGTCCCTTTAATGTTCTAAAAATAGCTTCTCTGTAAGGCGGGATTCTCAGGATTTATTTGCAACATTCTGGGAAACGTGAGAAAATCCTGGGCAGTCAATATTCCTTTGATGCGACCTTTCAATTTGTTTTGGATTCCAGTACCAGCATCAGCAAAACGTGGTGGGAAATAAATCTGATGAAGCAGTAACCATGCTTGTTCAAGGTAGCACAAGGCATCACTGACACTAAATTTTCGCCAGTCATCACTTCTCCCCATTGTTCAAAAATTGATCCACTATGTTCAAAAAATATCTCGTCAACGTAAGTATTAGAAGAATTAAGTTGCTCAGCATTTGTTCTACCAACGATAAACTCACCACACAATAAGTCTGTGGCAAAACTCACTGTGCAAGGGGAGCTATTTCGCCTGGCCCGTTAAACACTACCCACTGCAGTGTATGCCCACTGAGTCTCTCAAACTGGACTCAAACCCAGCCGGAAACCGGTAGAATATCTCGGCTTTGTCTTTACCAGGGTTGATTTCTTGCAAATCCTCCATATGCCTCAATATGGTCAGGGGGCTCCGAGATGGCTACTGGGCCTGAAAGCCTCTCGAAAAGCTCCCAGATGACAGTGTATCTCAAACAGCCTCTGCTGAGGAAGTCCTACTCACAGCCTTCTCGTGGACGAGGTGTTCCCAATAAAGTGACAGGACGAAAGCGAATGCCCTCCACTCTCCGCCGGGTTGGCTGACTGGTAATCAGTCTAGGAGTGATGGCTAAACCCCGATTCCAAACCAATTACGTCTGGTGTATGAGGCGTACAAAGGTATGCTCACCGGCATCTGTGGCACAGAGGTGCACTGGGCACCCAGGATGTTTGGCCTCATCGGAAGGGCGCATGAACTGAGTAATCCTTCACCGGCCGGCCCACTGGGCTACGGACCCCACTCCTCGTCCCACTACCTTGCAGGTTGAGCTTTGGATAGCTAAAGGCTTTGGTTGTGGATCCCCAAGAAAGACACGTGTTTTGACTTGGTTAACCTGGCAGAATCACGCCCACAAACAAATCATGGATTCAGACTGTCCATCCCTTCCTCCCCGATTATGCTGTTTTTTATGGCACTCACTCTTTAACGGGACGGGTGGGCAAGATATATATATATATATATATATATATATATATATATATATATAATACATGTTACCCACAGACTTTGGATACTTGTTACAGTGTAGATCGTTAACTTTCCACCTTAGATCCCATGAGTTATATCGATGTGGGTGTGTATCACAGCTGTGCTGTGCGTGCTGCTACGTTTTTTACCAGTGATTTGAGCGTTATTACTGCGTGATGAGTCATATTTTACTGAAATCAAATTTCTTACTACTTATATTGGTGCTCAGGTACAGCGGAAAGTCCTGCCAAAATATGAATTCATCTGTCCTAAATTCCCTTACGGTATGCCAGACAAAGGTTGAGAATATGAAATTCCTTATCTCGTGATTCCGTCTGAGTAAGTTCTGTGATGATCTGTGATAGTAGAGAGCATGCTGTTGGCAGTCATTTTGATGTTCGACTAATGTAAGTGCGGGGTTCCCCGTGATACTCCAGATGGGTTCTGAGATTGCGGAATCTCTTCAATTTTCTTATATTTCACTCATCAAACACGAGCAACCCTTCGCGGGAGACCAGTGGTCCTCAAATACTACAAAATCAGTTGAAATTGAGTGACCTTGGTTACCACGACAAACTTGTCCAGAGCTTGAGCAATTCACCAATACGTCTAATGGAGTACACTAGTTAAGCATCTCAGCGTTAAATTAGCCTAGATTAACAATATTAGACAAGAAACCGTAGAGGACAGTGAAACGAAGACAAAAAATGAACACCCGCGTGATTACAGTTTGCCTTGCAGATTAGTAGAAACCCGAATCTGGATGTCGACTAGCGTCTTGCTCCAATTGGTGTGGGGCTGATTTGCTGACGCGATGACATGAGCTTCTAAAGATCTATTGAACAGTCAGAATGAATTCCGTGACATGCCAAAACAGAGGGTACGTCTGAGTCAGCACGGCAGATTTGTTCGCAAATCGTTGTTACTTCGTGCTATGCGATATCGTGTGTGTGTGTGTGTGTGTGTGTGTGTCAAGCGCGCATCGATTCGGAACATTTAAACGTCGGTACGAACAATGGGGTGTTCTTCCAAGAGATGTTATGGATGTGGAAAAATGAGCAAATTTACGGGTACTCACTCTTGAAAGTCCGAAGTTTTTAAAATGTCCAGTAAGATTTAAAAAACTCATCAAAATAAAACTATGAAGTGTCATGGAGGTGGGTGTTTTTCATCGCGGAAGGGGAATATCCCCGTGCTGCCCGGCGAGATTTTCTAGCTGAAGAGTGGGCTCCGTATCGGTTTAGGAAAAAGAAGAAAGCAAGATAAAAACACATTTGGAGAAAACTATATAGTCTCTAGGTTCAGCAATGAACTCTTGGTTGAAATTAGTTTCAACGTTGTGGTAAGTAAGCCAGTTACTTTGCGTGTAACCTGATCGATGCCGTTAGAAGATATATTGAGGTTATCGATCGGAATTTTGAACACGGATATCTTTGAAACACTGCTCGGATCTGATGCTAGATCAACTCAGCAATTCAGAGGTTAGATGAAAACCAGTATGTCAAGACCAAACGAGGTTCGGAGTGAATACAAAAAACGACGCACTCACGGCAACCAAAATATTGGCTAACTGAAATTTCTCCGTGGACAACGTCATGTTATTGATGTTATATTTTCTCGTTTATGCGAAAACCGTTTACTGAGTCAAGAATTCAAAAGAATCAAAGCATAATGACTGGGACTTGTGCTGTCTTGGCAGGCCTTCATACGGACCTCCTGGGCGTGCAATTTTCGCTGAGATGCCGAGTAGTTCAAATATGCCATGGAAGAGAAAGATATGGAAACCCTAACCACTGAACTTAGCCATGCATTACCTTCTTGGGCCTTTCTTGTGGGATGCAGATGACCTACCTATTCAACGCTTGCAGTCACCAACAGAAATAGCAGTATTTTGCAACAGTTAACTTTGTATTCACTAACTTTCTTCACCTGTACGGTATCACCCATCATTTGTAAGCCTCTAATCATTGCTTTGCTTTCTTGAACATTCCGTGCGTTGTCTTGTCTCATCCGCGTGTGCAAAGGCAATACGCAAGACTATTCGAATAAGCCGACTATTTGAAGGCCACAATCGCATATCCGACCGAAGTGAATTAACTTTCCCACCCTAAAACCTGCACAATACTTGGAGAGTTCTAACCTAGCGTGACGTTTGAGACACATGTTGCACACGGCCACCTATAGACTGACTACCTCGGTGAAGATATTGTTCCAAGGCAAGCGGTGTTCGGAAGACAAGTCGATGTAACCAGTCCTTGACAAGGGGAGACGGTATGAAGACTTCTAATCGACGGTCTCGGTTGTGTGACTTTCAGTTCTCGTGGGTTCAATTTCAAGAGATCTGTCTATTGGATGGCTGATGCACTCGAAATCTAACACTTTTCTTCGTCTTTGTCATTAGTCCTTTTGCCTCGATTATTTGCAGTTGTCCCGATATTCGGTGGTGCAATTAATTTCACTTGCAATCGTGTATGATACTACGAGGTCACATCCTCAAACTCAAAAAGAAACACGAGTGGACTGTACTGAACTGTTCTAAATTAATATCTGTCTACCGAGTAGATTTTACCGTTATCACTAAATGACAAATGTTCTTCTCCTTTTCTTACATCGGAAAATGAAACCGCGCAAAGCGTCGTCTCGAATACACCAGTTTGATGATCGACAGGGAGCTCTCATCTTTCTACTCCCTATCTATCTATCTATTTTTCTATCTATCTATCTATCTATCTATCTATCTATCTATCTATCTATCTATCTATCTATCTATCTATCTATCTATCTATCTATCTATCTATCTATCTATCTATCTATCTATCTATCTATCTATCTATCTATCTATCTATCTATCTATCTATCTATCTATCTATCTATCTATCTATCTATCTATCTATCTATCTATCTATCTATCTATCTATCTATCTATCTATCTATCTATCTATCTATCTATCTATCTATCTATCTATCTATCTATCTATCTATCTATCTATCTATCTATCTATCTATCTATCTATCTATCTATCTATCTATCTATCTATCTATCTATCTATCTATCTATCTATCTATCTATCTATCTATCTATCTATCTATCTATCTATCTATCTATCTATCTATCTATCTATCTATCTATCTATCTATCTATCTATCTATCTATCTATCTATCTATCTATCTATCTATCTATCTATCTATCTATCTATCTATCTATCTATCTATCTATCTATCTATCTATCTATCTATCTATCTATCTATCTATCTATCTATCTATCTATCTATCCATCTATCTATCTATCTATCTATCTATCTCTCTATCTATCTATCTATCTATCTATCTATCTATCTATCTATCTATCTATCTATCTATCTATCTATCTATCTATCTATCTATCTATCTATCTATCTATCTATCTATCTATCTATCTATCTATCTATCTATCTATCTATCTATCTATCTATCTATCTATCTATCTATCTATCTATCGATCTATCTATCTATCGACCTATCTATCTCGTCTCATGACAGCTGCAGTCCATTCCTCCGGCTGAAATATTTGATAAAATGATTAACGAATTCGTCAAACTCTACCTTCATTGACACCTGACTGTTTAACAGTGCATCCATCCATTCACCTATGGGTTGTCGGACAGATGTCCTGAATGATCTCGATCCCGTTAGTGTGATCAAAGTGCCAGCAACGATGAGTGTGATAGTCATTTGGTGAAGAAGAACTTCTCACGTTTGTCCACAAATCCCAATTCATCATTGTTCCTACAACAAATATACGTCGACCTTATCTAAGGTATGACAGACAACTACGATCCACTCCGCCTTTCCATACTTTCGTAAAACCTACTGATCAGCTCATCTCTGTCCCCGACTAAGTACTAAACCCCGTGAAAATGCCCATTTGAACTCTCACAACAAGTAAATGAGGAAGTCAGGGGAATAGGGGAAAAAGTTTCGCATTCTCCAACTTATACAAAAAACAAAGTGAGAACTGTACAAACTGTTTGCTTTTTCCTGTCACAGAGGAGATCGACATAAAGCTGGTTCACAGACAAGTTCAGTGAATGTGTGTGTACATGTGTGTGTGTGTGTGTGTGTGTGTGTGTGTGTGTGTGTGTGTAGGCATAGTGACAACTAATTTATGCATAAGGAAACTAGTTCTGTGTACAAAAATTGACTAGATTGACACTCAAATGTGAGAAAGATAATGAAGAAATAAATTAATAAAGTCAAGGTGCGATTGTTTGTTACATTCAATGATATCAATATTATTATTTACAAGGGTAGTGTGGACTGCTCCATGCTCGATGAGACCGAATCAGCATGCAAGCGCATGCACACACATAAACCCTTTGATTGCACATTTTCGCACAAAAAGAATGATGTACTCACATTGTGAAGATCATATTGTTCAACTCGAAATAAGAATAAAACGAGAAAATTAAATAAGATTACCAGTCCGAACTAATTTCACGAGATTCCAGTCTTCCATTCTACGGACACGTCATGGATTCGATGAATTGATGTGGACCATTGTGTTGTGGCCGAGTGCCCATGCAATCCACCGTTTGCAATTTACATTCATTTGAATGGGATTTGCCAGTTATTCCCGCACACTGTTGGTCCGCACTGGCAATGTGCGACAAAGATACGTTTGCCAAAACTTGAGATTTTATACGTTCTGTGGAAATATCGATTGGGTGGAAGAAGGAGGTGAGGACAGTCAGACGTGTCTGTCGAGGACAGAGTGGGAGAGAGAGAGAGAATGCGCTGGCGTCCCCATTACCTGATCGATTTTTCCTCCCAGGTTAGTAGTCTATCCCCATCACCACTCGTATGGGATATTCTGTTACCCGCATGGTGTGTTGCTTCTGATTCGTGCGTACCATTTGGCCAGGGGAGTGTGGTTGTTCAGCTGAAGAGGAGTAGTAGATGTGTCCTACACGTGTGTTGGCCTGACTGTGTGTCGTGAACAATGCGCATAGACAACCCATTGTGACTGAAGCTAGTTGACTCTCGTGATGGTGTTTCAGAGAGACGAGTATGGCAGGTGCTGTTCTGTGTTCTGTTCTGTGTTCTCTGTTCGACGAGTGTTCAGTTTGTAGAGTTGGCTTATTGCTCGGGTTTTTCTGTTTAATGTTTTGTCACCAGTGCTTTTGCTTCTACTCAACTCTGCGAACGCATGCGTGTGGGCACATCCGTGTTCTCATGTCACTGCGTCGGCGGAAGGATATGTACACGTGCTCGAGTACTTGGGTCGATTCCGGCTGACTTTCGGCTTTGCTAGTCCCACCGCCTCACTTTTTCCAAGTGCGGTAACACATTAGTATATGCGTGGCGAAAACACCAGTCACACTTTGACGCATTATAACTTCCCAATTTTGGAACACACATCAGTGAAGCAAATGCGGAAACCAGTAATTACGCTCTTTGTGATAAGCCTGCTTTGCACTGGGTAATGGTACGTCTACAAAGTTTCTCACGAAAATTTCGGCTGAGTACCAACCAACTGTTTTCATTTGTGGTACCGGAAAGGCGGGAGCTTCTTTTTTCGTGGGGGGAGGGGGGCAGATAAGATGAAGAATTCTAAATGATTATCAAGAAGCAGTCCGTTATGAAATACGAATGTTTGAACAGTGGTAATCGACTCAATACTCAGCAAGGCGTGATTCTGAGAAAATAAACTTGTAGACATATCCATTGACCTTACCATCTGAACAATTCGTATCCGTACTTCTATTGAACAGAGGACCTAAGGTGTATTTCTGGTCGCCACATTTGTTTCCCCAATGTGTTCTTCCGGTCTTAATGTATATTTCCCCAATAATTTTCCCTAGCCTTTCGCATCAAGACTCCATTGCCCTTCGCCACGGACTAGTAATTATTATCCGCCTTTGGTCCCTCCCTTTGATATTCGTTTGAGTGAACTTGTCAACCAACATACTGAATCTTGCGTAGCCCTAGCTCACAAGATAATACAGGATCCAGTGCGTTCATTACACCGTGACTTATCTCTTTGGAGTTCCCAGTCATCCACCAGATCAGAATTCCGGCACCTATCTCCAAGAATTAACGCATGTAAGACTCTCTTGTGCCCTACCTTGCGCGGGTACTGACCAACAAGAACAAGATTAAACGGAACTACTTCCTAATTTGGCTGGTGTTTCCTTTTTCGTTCTTCTTCAGAACCTGCAAAAATCTGTCATACAAATCCAATACGAAGACTACTGCCCCGTTGGTGGTGATGGTGATGGTGATGGGACGAACTTCTGAATATTTGCCCCCGAATATGAAGTAAGCTCGAATGGAACAACAAAGCGTGCCATGCAGCTCCCTCATTCAAAGGAAAGTCGAGTCAAAGAACTATCTTATATAGATCACAATCTAAAGGATAGACCACCGTACGACTCGAATTACGTCGTCTTCAAGAAGAAGCATATTATCCGTGTTCAGTGTGGGACTTTCAGCTCAGCTTGCGTGTCCTGTGTGTTAGGAAGTCCTCCAGTTATTCGAAATTCTAATAAGGATGTGTTTCAAGAGGCGGACGCCTAAAGGGCAACACATTTTCCCAGATACATAGTTAAAGCAACTTACTTTGGAGGAACGGCTATATACCTATACTAAAGAGCACTGACCATGATGGTTGGTTTCAACAAGAAGGAACAGAAATGGTGTTCTTGCCCTCTTCGCATTCATTCGGATTACGTAGATTGTGAAAACACAAATCCGGCTTTTCCAGGGGCTATGACGACGGCACCTCCGCTAATCTGTAGTGACATCGCCACACGAACCCCCAATAAAAGATCCCAAATAGATATTTTTCTGAAAACAGTCTCCAGGGGATTGTATTGTATAAACCTTTCCAGTTATAACGCCGATAACCGCTCATTGAAATGTCTAGATTAAACTGATAGGCCCACTGGGTGCTTTCTTCTCCATCTTACGCAATCAGTGAAATGTGAAGTTAAACTAAATTAATGACCAGCAATTGAAAGGCAAGTTCAAATTTTTAGGAATCATCTCCCATTGTTCTATGTTGGTAGTGGAACAAACAAACTACTCAGCAGTAGTCAAAATAGAGCAAGAATATTTTAGGAATTAGCTCCGGCATTTGTCTCATCAAGTCTTAAAACCTGGTCTTCTCCATCTGTGCGGTAGCTGACTCCTGGCTCCAGCAGTGGAGGTATTTATGAGCCACCGTTCAGATAAGTGCCAGTTGTCAGAATTGAGAGGAATATGGGCCGTCTAGATGGGTGAACCCAGCTTCACAAATAGAATTACAGATTTGGCTATGTGCCAAAATACCAAATGCGTTGAAATTTGGTTATCACAAACCCATACTGTTATATAAGATACTTTTAGAGCAACTGTGGAAGAAAATCGGAGTTGAGGTAACTCACAGTGGATTTAATTGTAAGCCGCTATTCTGAAGGAAAAATAACTGATGGTATAGAGTTTTGCTCTAAATTTCGAATGCATCAAATGATCGTGCTGATTTCAAAAACGAAGTGTGTTACTAATGAGTAACCAACATACAAATGTGTAATAAAAGGCGAACTTATGCTCACCTCGTGATAACACTGGTGTTGGTGGGTGAGTGCAGCTGCTATGTGTGTGTGGGAGTGAAGTTGAGGCGTGTTGCTTTATATTATTTAGGGTTCTTCGGGCTCCTAGTTGTGAGTTCGCGATACAGGGTTGATATACAAAAAAATATCAATGTGTAGAATCATTGTTGTTTTAATTTCCGCCCAAGTTTTGTAGTTTACACTATATTCAGTCAGAAGAGGTGGTGCGAAATCTGAAGTCTTTGTCATTGAGAATAGCTGCTGCATTCAGATAGAAACAACCGGAAAATTTTCAGTCAGTTAGGCCGTATTTCAGCTGATCTACGTGCTATAAAGCTGTTGACCACGGCGAACCCACACATGGGGGAAACCCCACGCTATCGATCAGTTCCGTCGGAAGAAGATAATTCTTGAGAAATTTCAACGTTACGTATACTCTTGTCGGTAGTGTGCGTAAAGAAATCTGGAATAGATACAAAATTATTTTAGTAGAAAAAATGAATTAAAGTTTCAGTGAATACCGACAGTTTTGGAAAATTCCACACTATCCGGAAAATATAATCAGCTCCATGGCTCCTGAATTGATTGTATGAGTGTCACGTGTGTGCACAAAAATGGGTCACGTAAACTCACTAGCACAGCTTCGTTCGGTGTGAAAATGTTGCTTTTTTGATCATGCAGCAAAGGCTTGAATGAAGACAATGGATTCTATTTGTGTCCGCTATCATCAGTTTCTTTGATTTTCATCATTCTGAAATCCGATAATGAAGACCATTAGAAACAAACTTCGTCATCAATGTCGTTGACCGTTTGGAGATGTGTCGGCACCCGTCGTGATAGCCAACGGCTTGTTCTGCCAGTACATGTGCAACCACAACTGAAATTGAAAAGATGCACGACGAGTAAAACAAGTCTTGATAGATCTACCCTTCGAGTGGATATTGAAAGTAGAGGTAGCGCTACTGGGATCACGATTATTGTTGTTGTAGTTGTTATACTCTACCAACTACGATTCGGAATCAGCACATTCAAACCATCCAACAATTCATTCACACTGTTGATGCTCCAATGAGATAATTATGAATAAAACACCTGGGGCTTGTTCACGTATTGAGATGACAGAGCAGAGCAGTGCCGCATGGACATGCCTAATGGGCTGCGATGAAAACGGCAAAAATGTTCGTGGGCTTGCGAGAACTAGGGCAGTAATCTACATACTACTTACATCTAGTAGTATCTAACCAACCCCGATGGGAAAAGAAAATCCTAATCCATCTAAATCCAGTTTACTCAAAACTGGCAAAAAAATTTGAAAGTAAGCTAGACTTCTTCCACAGGAATTCTCGTCCCTCTCTCGTGTGTGTGTGTGTGTGTGTGTGTGTGTGTGTGTGTGTGTGTGTGTGTGTGTGTGTGTGGAAAGCAAACGAGTGAGTCGGTGGCATTCGTGACTCGGGAAGTAACCGGAGGCTGCTCTGTTACGGAAATTAAGGACTTGAGCATCTCCAGACTAGTAGACTTTGCTTGCTTTCAAAATAAAACGAAAATGTCTTACGTGTCAAGTTAAGTCAAGTCAGTAGTTGCTTCGTGCATCCAAAAAGGTGGATTTTCAGCTTCTTACACCACCTGTGTGGATAAAAAAAGGTGTAATGTATGCATACATACAATAAAGGAAAAAATAGTGAAAAACGAATTTAAGTTCAACATTCAAGCTGTCTCTTAGTTCTGAGAAATCTACCTTGAGATCAGAATACAGACAAGCGAGATTCGACGAAGCAGAATTACGAACTGAAGAAGTGCGGATGAACAGCAGTTTAAACTTTGAACATGTGGAGGATGTGGATACGGCCTTTGTGAGTTCAGTGGGTAGGAGATGATGGAAATCACAGAGAGAGTTGCGGAATTAAGACTATGACGAGCACAAAAGTGTTTGTTTATGATGGTGTCAACAAGTGCAACTCTTGGTATGCCACTATATCTGAAGATTTTTCCTATGGATTTGATGATCGAATGAGAGTTCTTTTTCAACGAACCGGAAATAGTTACTGAGGAGCAGTGTAGCCAGTGGGAGACAATGCAGACGGTTACTGCATTGTGAATGGCATTTATGAGGTGCGGGGTCTGAGAGAGTGAAAGGACAGCTTTCTAACTCCCTAAAATACCTCACTGACGGGCATAGACTACGAAAGATTGTGGGCAAGTAAAACAGCGGTGTCTTTGTGAACAATGAGGGAATATTTTTGCTACTTACAGAAAAGGGAAGGATTCTGTCAATACTATTTTGATTTGATCCTCTGGATAATAAATCGAATTAAATATCGTGACATTCAGATGCATTCTTATTCAGAGAACGGGATAAGGACTACTTTACAAAGTCGTTCAGTCTGCTTTAGATTATAGAAGTCACACCTGGTCTCGAATGCACACATCCGAAAACGACGTCGTCTGCCCACTTACATGAAGTGAATGAAGATGGAATAGGTAACTGTTTTACGTACAAGAAGATGAAGTAGGGTGAAAACATGACGCCTTGTAAAAAAACCACCAGTGACAGGTAGGGAAGATGTCATTCCATTAAAGAACATAGACTGAGTCCGGTCAGCGAAATAGTCACGAACCAGTGTGCATCAGCTCTGACCTGCTCCTGATTCGGATAACGGAATGCGCAAAGCTGACCTATAGAGACTGCCGAAAGTATTTTAATGGTCCAGCGATAGCTACCTAACCATTTTACGTTCCTCGTCTCAGGCGGCTGCAATGGAGTTTACTAAATATGCAATAGCATCAAGGTTGGATCGGGACGATCTACGTGCAAAATGATAAGTATCTTCCGCAGCCTCCTCAATGACAACATGTCGCAGCGAAATTCTCTGCACCGTCTTGAACATCACAGATGTACATGCGATGTATATATATATATATATATATATATATATATATATATATATATATATATATATATATATATAATGTATAAGTTTGGGTTCCAATGGTACACCTACTGAGCTACGTTCATGAAGTTTTCTGTTTTTCAAGATTTCAGGTCGAACGGGCATAACCCTTCGCGGATGAACACTGGTCTCTGCATACTAGTGCGAGAGGATGAGTCGGATATATGGGTATCATGAATGGAACCTGCGCCCGAGTGAGATATTAGCATGGAGAAATCCAGTTCTACTTCCTGGTGCAAAGATCGTAGACAGATTGGAATTCTCGTCCTTCGACACTGAAGTTGAAAGTACTCGTCCGTGTTTTTAGCTGTCCTTTGGGACGGTAGAGCAATGTTGTACATAGAACAGCAGTAGAGATATTTGAGATCACGTTTGAACGTCGTAGGACAAACCGAAATCAACGCTGTCGTTAGAGCTGAAAAAACACTGACTGGTTTTGGACACTGAAGCCACGTTGTCTTATCACGTTGTCTGAAACTGTTTCAAGCCAAGCTCTTTTTGGGATCCATCACAGAAACCAATAGTCGAGCACTTCCAGCTTCCTGACTTCTCCGAAACCTAATGGCCATGTTTGGGAACAGTTGGTCAGTATCGGGAAGAGAACGGCCCGAAAGAAGCGAACTCTGTTCAGAAAGCTGATCTGGCTGCGCACCCGGAGCGCATTGTGAAGTAGGGGAAACGCTCTTCTGGAGCTGCCAGTGCGCACTTTGACTTCAGTTTCGGTTTCACAGTTTGGGAAGATCGTAAAGCTCTGGTATTTGAACTCCGGCATGTGTTGGACTAGTTAACCATTGGAGTATCTAAGTAGCATGAACTGATCAGCGCAGTTCGAAAATATCTTAGTCAATGTCGTGTTGATCTCTTCTACCATTGCATTTGCGGAGGATTCAAAGCCATTCAAAACCTGCAGGCTACCCTCAAGGATGACGATGTCATCGGCGAATTTAAAGTCGGCGAGCAAGGCTTCGAGGTCCAGATGGATATAGGAGTAATGAGTGGCCGCTTGCGCATCATTCAGTCGATAATTTTAGTTGAACAGCACTAACAAAAGAGTAAGGTCTTGTAAAACACCCGGAATTTGGGGAAAACCATTTTATTTCTCTCTTCAGATATAGATTCTCGCGCGTATATTTGAGTAGCACGACCCTATGAGACTAACACGCTTCTGGGGCTTTTCATCCACTTGTAGTAGGGTCCGTGCCTATTATGTATCCACCGAGTCGAACACAACCTGGAAATCGATAAAACAAGCTACAGTCGATGTTATAACACACAGCGAAGATTGAACGTTTGATTCATGCAACTCTGCCAAGATGGAAGCCTTCTTGGTTACGGCGTATGGGCTCGTCCAGCGCAGCTGAGAAGCGATTCAGCAAAATCATGGAGAATATCTTTGCAACTGCGTTGATTAGACCGATGCCGCTGTAGTTTGCGCACACAGTCTTTTCATACCTCTTTGAAAGATGGAGTATTATTGAATTTCCCCAGTCCATTGGGAAATGTTTTTTTGGATTGAGCAAAACAGAGGGAAGAGTGACTCAAACAGTGTCAAAAGACAAGATTTATACATCCGAGGCGATGCCACCTTCGGCTAGGAGATCTTTGGTTCTTCAGCTCGCGTGTTATATCAGCAGAGCCTTCTCGTTTTTATACATTGCTATTAACGTCGCGGCTTTCGCTCTGGATTAATGGGATTTGATTCACAGAGATTCCAGTGAGAAGTTCCAGTAAAAAATCGAAGTGTTCCGTCCATCGATGCATCTTTTTACCCTGCTCTGGAAGAGGCAGCCCGGCAGAGTCATGAAGGAGAATCTGTGCTGGCTGTGGATTGCCAGATGCAGAACGGATTAAGCGGAATAACTTTGAAAAGTCACCGCAGTTAGCCACAGTCTCTATGGTTTCCATTATTTTGGCCAACCAGTCATTGTGGATGCTTCTGACCAAACGAGTGGCTTGTCGTCTGTGTCCCGGAATTCTTAGTAACTATTTAGGGAACATCTCTAGCCTTTCAAGCTAACTGGGGAACAGTACCTGAGATCCAATCCTTCTATAGCCATCGCACATCCCAAAGTTCATCCGAAATGGGTTTCCTTTATTTTTCCCCTTTCATTTACTTGTTCTCATTTCATAATAAAAATGCAATATTCCAGGAAGAAGGCTACTGCTAATTCCCGGCTGCTAATTGGAGGAGGTGACAGAGAACTCGAACCCAGGACAGAAGGGTCCAGAGTCTGCCCAGATGTCCTTTTGATAACTGCTGATTGTTGTAAGAAGGCCTTCAGTGAAGTTCATAGATGTTCCACTTGTACTTCTTCTCCACCTGAGTACATAGTAGTTAAATGGGAGGCTTTAGTGTACGAGATAGTTATGGCTCTTCCTCGATGATAGTTGAGTGGATCATAAGCGTGCATGGACGACAGCGTGGTCGGTGCCGTTCTTGTTGCTTGTCTCCTTGCCTTGGTAATCGGCGATCTTCCTCAGAAGGAGGCCAGCGTGGTCGTACCAGGATTCAGTTGATCTAGTGCACTGTGTGGCGGTCACCGGAGCACCACGTTAGCACATACTTCCTGGAATGTTTGTAGCGGGTGTTGCTGGCGGTTAGTCTATTGTAGTCTGCACAGCTGACATGACGTTTGTCATTGCGGCATTGATATCCAAGATCATAATTGACAGAATTGCTTTCAGTAGCTTGGGCGGAGGGGTTAGTGAGGGCCTTTTACCCGCAGGCCACAAGGGAAGGTCGCTTTTTGGGACACCATTGACCACCTCTCGTATTCTGTTGTGTAACTCGTCTTATACCGCCTCTTTTTTGTGAGAGTCGGAGCATGAACCGCAACAACCGATATTTTCGAAGATGAGGCGCGGAAACGAGCCAAGGCGATCCAGGGTGTATCAGGTTTCATCCAAGTAGGGTCCTGTTAGCCCTGCTTCTACCACAACACCGTGGAAACCGGAGTTGTCCGTAAGTCCACTGTGGTATGAAAAATAACTACCGTTTGTTCCTGAACACTTTGTACTCCAAATGCCAAGGTTCAGCGACCGAGCTCTGCAGAGACACGAGATTTCTAAATGGCAGTCATGCAGCATGCGTGTAGTGATGGCAAGGCTTCGAATGTCCGGGAGTGGTCTCACTTTCCAACAGGTGATCTGAATATGATTTCGCGCGTTTTGGTCCCTAATAGCACATTCGTCGCTGGGAAAGCACGAGACGCTTTGCTTCCCGGGGACGCCATAGCATGATAGTTGCGTGTAGAATGACGGTCCGTGGCAAGTCTTGGAAATAAAATACGGAGTGACCTGTCCCACGTCACTTGACTTTCCATTAGAGGTAGCATCTCTAGCCCGTGCTACCTGCCGGGTGACAAGAAAGTCGCGCTCTGGGAGCCGATGACCGATTGAGCAGTTCATAGACATTTAAGATAACGGTCCAAACGCGTCCCATTTAATCTTACCCCAATCAGGATAGCTAGATGAGGGGCAAAAGACCATGGACGCATTTGGTGGCGGGCCACTTTCGCTCATGTCACATTTCTGTTCTTGGGCTTTAGGGAGTTCACTGCCAGGGGAAAAACCCACCAAGCTCTCTAACAAAGCCCCTATTCGTCCACCACCGCTTAGTGCGGGCTGGCTGCTCACCTATTCGTAGCTGGTGTGGTTATCTTCCTACTCGAGACCTGGAGACGCTCTTGGTATCATTCAATTAGGCCCTCTCTAACCATCAAGGAACATTAGTCTTCAGACAATAGCTTATAGCATGGGTAAAGCGAAGGACCACAGAAAAAAGTGCTTTTATAAACTGCTATTTGTGCACACATATATATGAGTCGTAGAGATAGATTAGTTCCAATGTAGCTGGGACTCGTTTTTTGATTGTTTTGGCCGAATAACCAATAACCATGTGCAGAGAACAGAACATTTTGCTTGCATTCTCATTTACTGGGAGGCTCACCTCTGATTTACCTCTAACGGTCTTATCGTATTGCTGTCCGTGAAAACTAATACACAGAGTGTATTTGGAAAGTCGCAAATGTTTGTCCTTCAAGGGTTGGGTTCACGTAGCAGAAGTAACGCTGGCTCTTCTGTACGGCTCGGAAACACGATCACTGCCGACGAAGGAGGCATTGACACTGTCAGTGTTGAAACAGAAGTGGTTCAGAAGCATTGCTCGAATCTGGTAGGCATACTATTGCAGTGATTCTGAAATTATGAGTCCGGTACTGTGTGTCCCAGGCGAATCACTAGATCAAATAACGAAGTTTGTTATGCCAAAATGATTGGAGCACATGTTTGCCCATGTCCATTGGGATGAGGAATGGTTGGAAGTTGAGTTACGATGGTCAGTCCGTGACACGGTTGCAAGGCAAAAACCCCGATCAGAAAACTGGATTACGCAGACGATGGTACACTTTTTTACCGGGGTCCAAACTATTCACGCTTTCGATGACAATTAGCACCGGGTAATTAGGAATTATGTTACTACTGGTGACGCTCTTGAATTCACACTCCTTCATCAGTTTGTTGAGGGAGCTTCCTTATTGCAAGGATAACCAGCTAAATACCGGTGCCCATTGCACGGTGACCAATTAGCCAAAAGACATTGTCTTTGTCCCTTGCGCATCTTGTTCTCCACGCACAGCCAAAAAGAAGAAAAGCACAGGAAATTGTCACAGTCTTCTTCTGGTTGATCTGTGTCATTAGTATTTGGTTGAAGACTAACTTTCCAGTACAACTATTTCCATTCGCAGTCTCTCTCTCTCTCTCGGTCTGTGTCTGGCACACACACACACACACAACGGTTTGTGCGACCTAAGTTACTAAGTGACTGTATTAGTGTCACTTTCCATATCACAGATCCCATATATCTCATTTTTAAGTCTGACAGTCGTTTCAACCGCAGTTGAAGCAGGGTAACAGGGCGAGTTAGTATCCGATATAGGTTATTCATACTTGATATTCCTCCGTCGAACAGGATGTCATCGAAAGACACTGATACGAACTGTCCAGTATAACAGAAACATTGGGGATTAGTCAAGACTCCATTACATCCGAATGATTGGCGCAGCACTGGCAATTTATGTTGTCCGGAAATGTGTGAATTTCGGGTTTGGAATGGTTAATTTCAACCGATGAGAGATTCCTCTTCGAAAAAGACTGCTTCGTGATCGGGATGAAATCAAAACGTCATTTCCAGTGCACACGATGCTGCGGGTTCTCCATCCAAATCATAATCGGGAAGCTTTCACAAACTAGAGGGCAGTTGTACCAAAAATATGATCAAAGTCGTGAACTTGAGTTCATTTATTAGTCAAATGATAACCTCGTTTCTCGCTTAATTGGATCTTTGGGTTTCAGTAACTAGCCGTGGATGAAGAAGTATTCATGAAGCTTAAACGGTGATTTACGTCCATCCATTTTGTTAAGTTACTTTCTTACTGTTGGAAAAAGTTAGAAAAACTGTTAGATTTCTATGGTTATGTGAGCCTACCCCCAAAGTTCTATGAAGTAGACCAGGAAACCCAGCAATCTGGGGATTAAAAGTTTCGGAACAGCCTTCAGGAGACAGTCCAGTAGCAAGCAGTCTGAGCATTAGTACTGTGTTGCTGAAGGGAGTAGAGGAAAGCGTTACGTACCAAACCACTTCATTGCTGATCATTTTTTTCCTGCATCGAATCAGTGAGTGCATCCCTCGACAGTACCACATAACTCTCCCAAAATGTTCCACCAATCAGGTTTCAGACTTTGTTCATCTAGCAGATAAAATTTGTTTACGATTTTCTATGACCATCATTTCGATTGGTACCATCATAGTAGTTTACAAAATTATGGGACTCAACTGATCTTAATTGTCTAGGAAACGAGGATTATTTCCTCCCAATTCTCCTCTATTCGTGGATTTCCGAGCTGACCACTCATCCAACTGTAGGTTCAAAGTTTGATCATTTTCAGCTCGAAATGATAAGTCCTTACAGCTGCCGTGTAAGCCTAGTGAACAATAACGGCCACTTTGATCTGGTTCTGTGCGGATCGATCTGCTCTTTACTGACGAGGTAGTGAACTACTTGTAAAACCTGTCTGTTTGTGCAGTTGATAGGACTATTTCTCTGTTCACAAATAGAAATACCAAGCACATTATCGGTGCTATCAGGTACTTGGGATCCAAATAAACGTTGGACACAAGATGATTGAAGTTCTGAGAAATTGCCAAGGACAGTGCTGTATTTCAGGAGTAGGGAGATAGAAAAGGGTGTGACTAATAGCAACTGTCAAGATCGTTTTCGCCTAACTAGGAACACCGGCCCGTCTCAGGAGCACTGCCTAGAATTTTAAGTCGAGGACTTCGAGTGATGGTTTATGGGGACGCAAATTTGGTAACAGGAATTTCAAGTTAAGGCGTGGAGTTTTGGGCAAGCGGCAGAACTCATTAGATACACTGAGAGATACGGTAGTATGTCGCGACTAATAAAGCTCTTGTATAGCCACCAGCTAGTTTCTGTCATTTGTTATTATTATTATTATTTTTAAACCCTCTATCGTTTGATATTCATTTTATGATTAGTGATTGCTGAAAGTGAACTGAATTGTCATCAAGTATTTATTTTTCGCTGCCATTACTGTGTAGAGCCAACAAAATCTTATTTCTCCTTCACTGATCTAGTGCTTCTAATGTATTCGCTGAATCTTTTGAATTGCAAATAGTAGAATATATAGTGCAACTTCATTTGTCATCGTTGCTGGAGATATTATTCGGTTTTCTAAACTATTTGGGGCTAACTGTGATTGTTTTCTTCTCTGCAAGAGAGAACACACAGCTCAATTTCCACTTTATGAACGACACTGAGGTTGTCTTTGGCCAGAATGGAGACCCTTTCCAAGCTCTGATCACCGTATCATCATGGCTTGAGCCAAAATTTATTAATTCCAACTCACGTCACTTTAGACATTCACGTTATTTGGATGGCAGGATATCCCGTAGGGAACGCGGCCCAGGAAATCCAAAATTACAACCGGAAATGGTTGGGGACACTGATTCCGGTCAGTTCTACAACTCTGACGTCGTAGTTTACTGCGACCTTCTGACAGATTACTTGAACTTTTTCTGTCATATTTGTTGTCTACCAGTCCACCCGGTTCTAGCCACCGTCATTTAAAAATTCAAGGCAACAGAAATATCGTACTTATCTTAAGGTAAATTGTACACCAGTAAAGCAGAAAGCTGTATTCAATGAAGTCTGAAAACAAAAAAATAAACTAGACCGGCCACCAAAAGGAAGCCACGTTTGGAAACTCCGATCATAGCCAAGTTTGGAACACGCTGAAAAAGCTGCGTGGCGTGAGGTTCGCAGACCGTGAACCCAGAGAACGGCTACAGAGCTCAATCAAATGTTTTAGACACCACGAGAATAGGTTTCAAGCCTCGGAGTTCAATTTTGAGCCCAGTAAATACCCAAGCCAATTGCTAACCCAACTGAAAGAACTCAAAATTAGGAAGGCTGCGGGACCTGTTTAACTTCAACCAACCGTCTTTAAGGAGTCTGTTTCATACTGAACCGAACCTCATATAGTGCATTTTACCAAATATTCTGAAGAAAATGTCACCGTTGACCGCTCGAGACCAGCTCGTATCACCGATATACACAATAAGGAAATCAGTAGATTTCTCCCAATAGCATGCACTTCCATTTTCTAAAAGTATTAGAAAAACTTAGTCCCTCAAGCAATAAGTCATGCGTCATTACTAATGACGATTACCAGTTCGCTTACGGAAATAAGCGTTTCACAACAGAAGCCTTAGTATATTTAGTCAACACCATTTTATTCTCCCTCAATGGCACTGGCTAGCCTTTTCGTATGTTTCCTAGATTATGGCAATGCATTTATTTGCATCGATAGGACTTTACCGTTATCCGTATCACAAAACGCAAGCTGTCCTCACTCGCCATTTTCACCGATTCGTGACCGTTTCACCAAAAGAACTTATTTCACGACACCCAAAGGCTATATCTCTAATTCTCTGCCCGTCAATACGGAAGTACTTCAGGGTACCTTTCTGTCTCCCATCCTCTTTCACCATACACGCGTAAACTACCTACAGCTTCTGATGATCATTTAATTAAGTATACTGATGATGTTGCCACCTGGACCAAATCTGACAAAAACTTTCAATTTTCTGAATTTAGTGACCCCTTATCTTCTATCATTCAGTGCTTCAAGTCATCAAAATCAGTCTTCTAGTGAATTCAAAGATAATGACTTCCTATTCCCACTTACAAAAGAAATACGTCTATCTTCAGTGAAAATTATCCGTTCTTATTTACGTATTGACAAGGTAATACTCAAAGTTCGGTCTACGAATTATCTTAGAGCAATCACCTCTCAGTACCTCGCCTGGTCCCAGGACATAATTGATTTGTGCACAAAGATTCGACACCTGAGATCTTCACGCGTTTTTTTATTACTTACCTGCGCACGAGAGCAGTGGAAGGGTTATACACCACGTAGCGACAAAGGCCCACCGCACCATTGGAGATAATCAGCAACCACAACCTGAGACTTGGAGTGAATTACCACGTAAGGTCTCAATTGGTCAGGTTTGGTAATGAGCCAGATGAGTGTGGGTTACTGTCTATCACTAAAATAACCGGTGAAAGCAGGGATTCGAACCTCGAACCTCCGAGGAGATAATCAAACACCAAACTACTTGACCACAACCAATCTTAATGTTCTGTATATTCTTTCGTGGTGCCACGCCTCATTTCCTGTTCCCCTATCATCTTTGCCGGTCTTAGGAAGAAAGATTTTGCTATTTAGCAGCGGTCTATCAAAGTAAAGTCAAGATCCAATGGTATTTTCAGTCTCAACGTAGCCAATTTCACTACAAAGAAACATTTTTCTTCGTGCGGAAAAACTCCGCACCAAAATTGTATCGGATTCAACTCATCCACTGCCCACGTATTCAACTGGGAATGAGTCATCCTCGTCCACCGTGTGTAAATACAACTTGTTCTACTGTTAGACAACCATACATCGCTTATTTGCCTTACCTTATCTTGCAAAGGAACTGAGAAACCCATCACAGGTATTCCAAGAACTCAAAAATCTTTTGCTATAATCTTTTTTTCTATTACTTCATTAGAGTGGCCAACAGGTCTCTAAAAAGATTGGGGTACCGATGTGCATGGCACTGAAAATCTATCCCTTGGGAAGAATCAAGCCACATTTTGATTTGACTTTTCTTACAGCTATTCACTTACTGACTGTTCCTGATGTCTTTTTCTGACCAATACGGCCATTTTTGTTAGAAGTGATCACACTTTAAACTTGAAATTGTGTTAGTATTTATTTCAAGTATTAGTTCCAGTTGTTTTGACGGTCGACTGAAATCTGTTGCCTCAAACTGCCACAATTCTCTGCCTACTACCATTTTGACTTTCGTACAATTTTTAATCCGCCTTCACGGTTTTTATTTGACGATCATCGTATCTGAGACTGCGCGTAAGATCCAGTGACCAATACACCTGTATTATTCATAGAAGCAATTGATTCTACCCTTGTGTTGCACCGTATACTTTTTGATTTATATACGTCTCATGATTTATTGCGCGTAGTGTGTGGGATTCATGACGCTTTGCTTGGCTGACGGTCCTTTGGATTCCACCTTTCATGCACAAATGTCAGGCCATCCGATACTATTTTATTTCTGTCATGAGCGTACTATTTCGGCGGAAGATCTTTAGAGGGTAGGTAATTCTCTTCTTAAGTTCACAGGCCTATTGTTTTGCAGTATTTTAGACCTGTTAAAGAGTTCGGGTAGAAAAAAACGTCTTGTGGCTAGCTGAACTTTCGCTACAGAAGCACATTTTTGCATTCATTTGGGTTCGCTTTTTTATTTGCTAATAAACTCTGTGCACCCTAATGTTTTTCGGTTGCCAACGTGTTGCTGAATGCATTTTTTTTCAGTTTCCACCATTTCCAGGGAAGGCTGCTATGGCAACAGAAATAGGTGACTATGGAGCTGACCACGTTAATCAACCAGAAAGTTACAGACAAAAAGGAGAATTAGAAGAAGAACTGGATGTCTGTAAGCAATCCACAAGTGGGGAAATTAATCCTACGGACAAACAAGCGGGTTTCATCAGGATCCTGAGCAAGTAACACGTTGGTAGCTTCAGATCAAGGCAAAAATCAGAAAAAATCTGGCCAAAACGACAAGAAACTGCGATTTTAAGAACGGACTTAAGGACGGCAGACATATGGTCAACAGGGATGCATAATTCGCTAGTAGCAGGATAACTGATTCCTTGCTGTTGCGTGGATGTGGAAACATAACATGTTAATATCCAAAAAGATCTTTTTGTCTGGAATGGTCTAGTAAAGCGATTCAGTCGTTTTCCTTACTCTTTGATCTAGAACACTGAAATCATTACATCCCCAATAAAAGAACATTGTTTGTTCTCAAGTGGTCATTTCGACTGATTTGATGCAATGCTTGAGGTGGAAGCTCAGGGACCACTGGAAGTTCCACGTGATAACCTGTCCGAGTTGACAGAATGCTACAGCAATGAAAAGAATAGCTTTAATCGAATTTAGACGCCAATAAATCGTTAACCAAACCGGGATTGATTTTCATGCCAGACTTCTTTTCAGCAAGTGCCCGACAGAATAGTGGAAAGAGGCAAGTAAAACAATTTAAACGCACCGCTAATTTAGGGGCAGTTCAATACACATTCACTTGTTCAACCAACGATTCACCGTTTCAGTACGACAGAGCAACACGTATGGGGATAATTATGTGATAAGACGAGAGAAAAATAATATGCTATAACGAACTTGAGGTCTACTCATTATGCGGACTAAATTTGTCCATCTCCAGGCAGAAGGTGGACCATTTCCCATTTAGTTGTGAATCTGGTTCTGTAAAATGGTTTGATTCCGATAGGAAACCGGAGCACATCTACAAGATTTTCATAGGAGTGCACAAAAGAAAGGCAAATTAAGGCGACTGGTAGTGTGAGCTTCTAATGTGTCTGGAATGCTCAATCTGATGCCCATTTTTCTGAGAGAGGACAAATTGGGAATTTTATATCAACAAGCCGTTCACTTCAGGTGAAACAAGTCATATCGATTTGCCAGTAAGTGGAAGAAAAACTGATATATGAATCGAACTGCGAGACACAAAGATGTATACGGCCAGAACACGTAGGCACAAATTTCTTCTCAAGGGACTACTCACCTGATGCAGTATGGTGGCTTAGTGGGGTTTAAGTAAACACCTGCTAGTATTGTATCATCGTAGATTAGCTTCAAAACTTCACGTGACTCCTTCTTTCCACCATGCATTGTGTTACCTAGTTGACTGCGACACTGAAGATTCGGATTACAAGCATCTGCTGTGTAGCGGGGAAGGTTAGGATCTATCCCATCAGCATCTTGACGTAAGTAATCAATTGTTCAAGTCTTACCTAACGGGTTCAAGCCCCGGAACGGGCAACATATTGTGTATGCACTGCTGATAAGTATGAATAGAGAATTGGCGTCCGTCGTTTAACAGATCCTGCCGTATAAACATCGGAAATAACCAAGTTTTCACGCTTACCCCTAGTTCAACTTTTTAAACGTACCATTTAGTACCTGAAAACTTGAAACATGCTGATTTAATAAAAATTTATCATTACAGACATTCACATAATCAGCTCATAAACATTGTTGTCCAGTTACCTTATTTACCTTAGCTCTTGTGATCAGCTAACATTTAACCGATAGGTCGGTATTACTCAGCTAGTTGTGTTTTGACTGGCTAGCAATTCGTCAATCACTTTCATTGGTGTATTGTATTGAGGTCGTGTGTGTTAGTTTCCGGTAAATCTTTGCTCAACTCACTCAGTCGCTGTTATTCTGATCTGTGAGTTATCTGCTTTGCAAGTTGGACAGCAAGGATGGGATGAGTAGAACGGTCTCATCCAGTTAATTCACGAGCAACAAGTGCAACTCGATCTACAGCACCAGAAGTTGCAACAGCGGGAAAAAAGACAAACAAAACTGTTTCATCTGATGACTGAGGAAATCACGGCAGTGTCATTGAGCAGTTCCCAGACCAGATCGAAACCAGAACAGAGAGTGAAAGAACCACTGACTACTTCACTCCAGGAATTCAGTTATGATACAAATAACTGAATATGACTTAGGTCTTGAAACAAGAGATATAAAGACCTACTTCTTATGGGTGGTGCCACTCTGGATGAAAAGGACAAAGTTCGCCTTATGATGCAGAAACTGGTGCTCCAGAACACACTCAGTATTGCAAATGAAATTCACCAAAACGAGATCTCACTCTATAAGAGTGATTTACATCTTCTCTGTAGAACTTTAAACATGAAGACAACCCTGATGGTTTGATGGTTACGTGTTCGGCTCCCGATCGTTCACTCCGGAGGTGCGATCCCCAAGTGGGGTTTCGATGGATATGTACTTCAGCTGACAGTTCCTAACAAGGATAAAACAGGTGCATGGTGTTTTTGCGTGACTTTTACCGGTGAATTTAGCGATGATATTGCATGATAAAACATACTCTATAAAAATCTGATTTCCCACTACCTAAACGGATAAGAAAAGAAAAAGCTATGAATATGGCACTGAATTCTGCTGTCTAATTAGTGTTTTCGGCAACATATATGCATATTTACTGAATCACTAGGCACTTCTCATTAAAATGGTTAATTTTGTTCGACATTTTAATGGGCTGACGACCATGTCAAAATGTCACTGGTTTCTGCAATCTTTCTGTTCTCACGATCTCTCCATGAAATTGACCTGCATAGGCCAAACGGTCAGCATGGTGGAGGTTAAAAATCCTTTCGTCCCGGGTCCAAATCCACGAAACCTCTAATTGGCCACGACACCCTTCCGGAAGTGTTGTGTTATTATTGCATAACAAAAGGAAGTGGATAAAAAGAAACAATTTGCGAGATAGCTTGAAATATATATTTTGATTTGAAAGACTGCTGCATGAATTTCCATAAAAGTAGGTCTTCTTCTCCTTTCAGGCCAACTGGTCGCACCACCGTCGTCTAATCCACCACACAACCGGAAATCGAACGTACCATCTTTCACGCACGATCGGATGAATCTGTTATGAACCAAGTGATTATCAGTTAGGCTCTTTTTAGACTGAATTACCACTACTACGGAAATGAAAGCCTTAAAAATTAACGCGGTAACTAAATTCTGTTGGTAGATTTCTAACAGAATTATTTACGAACTTATTAGAGCCTCGATGTTATGTTTGTCATGTTGTGAATCACACCCTGGTGCCATTCTTGGATGATTACTAATCTGGAAAGTGCCAACCAAAGGACCAAAGTAATGGAGATAAAATTGATCTAAGGACCAAAATTTATTTCCCCAATTTTAGTCGAATTATTTTTTGCGTGAAATACTTTCGTGTTGGTCAGCTTCTTCGTGTGAAACAAAAAAGATTCGAAACAATCTGGTTGTGCGTCGTCTTACCATGGTTATCTCAGAGGAGAAAAATCGCGAAAGAAAAAACAACAAAATAACCAGCCGAATTCAGCGCATCATGATCTGACATTCACCTGGTCAAGGCCAATGCAATTCCGATTGGCTGTCTTCCCGGTAGACAAATTGGCCAGTCACGTTCCTACTTGTGGATTGGCCTGAATTGACAAACCAATCGCACCGTGAGAGAGGGAACTTGTTTGCCATTTGACACACAGGTACGAGTTGTAAACTCGTGAGCCCAATCAACTGAGTGAATTAGATAATATATTAAAGTTCACTGAATCACGGTAACGCGTGCAGACGCACACGTTGACGGTGATATCTGACTGTCAAAATATTTATTTCGGTAAGTCCCCTACTGTCGTTATTGAGAAAGTTTTCCAAAAATGTTTAAATAGTACGTATGAAAATAGTATGTGAATTACGACTCTACTAGCAGTAACTTGTATGGGGCTATTCTGGCTCACTTAAACTTGACATATCCATAAATTGGTCTGAATTAAGACACGTGTTGAATTTCTTTTGTACAAAAAGTTGTCTGTACGCTTCATGTTAGATATTTTCACCAGTTGAACGATCTGCTTTGAGCCTGAGCAATTAACGCCTCAAGTGAGGATAGAAACAATAACATTCGGCTAAGCAAACGAAAGCTTCCAATTCTACCACCTCAGTTCCCACTTCCTATCGAGGATCGGAAACCATGACCCAAAGGCTAGTAGTGGCAGAGAACCACATAAGGTTCCCATTAGTCGAGCGTAATAACGAGCCCAGCCGTGGCGAATTTCAGTCTGCGACAGTGAGGGCATATTTTTTTTTCTGCCTCTCTCTCTCTCAAACACGACGGGATGGAACCAATTCGACAAGTTCTTCAAACCCTTGCGATAGTTAACCTGAATCTGTCGTGACTCGAAGGAAAACACGTTTCATCAAACTGCACGTTTATGTATAACCAATTTCGTTGACAAGTTCTTTTTTCATCAATTATTACATAGAAAAATTGCCATGCAAGATGTTCCATGACCTACTTTCTATGAAAGGATCAGAAAATATCTTTTATTTAGCGTCCGATTAAAATCCGTTGTGAAAATTACAGATTTTTTCAAAGTTTTGCGTTAGTGAACTGAACTTGCACATTGTGTGGTCAATTACCTTTCGGAAATTCAAATCTCTTTCTGCGTCAAACAGTTTATTTTGTCTTTTGATGTGATTTGTTGAATGATCCGGTGAAGAGCCGTTTTGGGCGTAGTTCCAGGTGGAATTTCCTTCAAAAACCGTTGCCTTTTATGTTTTATCTATTACGCACAACCTTAGAATAGCCGGCAGAGAGGGTTCCAGAAATCGTAGATACCGAGTGCCCTTCTTATGTTATGATCTACAAGACGCGCCTGGGTAATAGGCGGTTTATTGCAAAAGGCTTGTTCGGACATCGACAAAACAAACCAAATGGTACAAACATGCTTGCAAAGTCGTTTTCCTGTTCACTTGAAGATAGTCATCATCCAACGGAACAGCAGTCTTGTGGTTTGTTCGTCGTCGTTCACCTCATTGCCGTTAGTCTCTTGGGCATACTGACGTTGGTAATCCACAAAAGTCCATAGTTCCGTCTTTCAGCAATCAACCACCTACTAAGTAGTATATACACTCGCCACACGTGTACAGGAGCTTGTCGTCTTGACTCTGAGATTTGAAATGCTAAGACCAGAATAGTTTAGAATTGGAACTGGCCCGGATGACACCGAATGCGAGCTCAGCAATGAAAATCTTTAACCGATCGACGAACACTAACACACCCATACCTACCAGCAATTATACTTGTTTTCCGTTTCCTCATAATAACTGAACTATGACAGGTTTTTTCAGAGTGGATGATAGAGCAGTACGAGTGGCACAGTCACCAAGCTACAAATGGGGCAAAAAAAGACAAAGCAATTTCGACAGAATTTGAATGCCATATCCAGATGACGAGGTCGGTTCTTTTTCCACTCGCTCCGTGAGATGAGCCACGGGGATATGTTACACTGCCTACAATTTGGTCAAGATGTACACACCTCTGGGCGGTCGACTGATTCTTATTGTCACAGAAAACCAGGATTAAATTTATAAAACTTTATTCACCCGTTTTTAGATACTATATGTGAAAAATTCAGGTGGATTTTCCATTACATAAAATGTATCATACTTACCAGAATAAATTTACCTAGACTACCCAAAAACCAACCAATAAATTAGAGCTTCACTCCCGAAAGCATAACAATTTGAATGCGTGCACTTTGTTTTTCGATTGATAAGTTCAGAAAGCGAAATCAGACAAACCCAACGGCTGAAAGCTTTACCTGTTTGAGATTCAAATTCACGTATGGACGATACCAACCCCTCCCCCTCTCTGCTTGAGTGGACTGAGCAGTCTTTGGTTTGCGGTATTTAGATCATTTCAGATTCTACTGGTGCCTTCCAAGACCAAATTCATTAGGACTCGCAGTGATTGAGATGATTGATTCCAACCGATTCATTAGGAAATATGGCACGGGGCAATTAGGTACAGATGTCATATGCAATTCAAATTTTGGTAGGCAGTTTTTTTGATCAAGAAGCTCTCTGTTTAGCTTCACAGCTAAGTTAGTAGAGTGCGAGCTGTTTTGAACTCCCGTTTAGTGGTCTTTATGCTTGGGTCCAAATTCCACTGGAATTAACAACTTTCATCGAATTTTATCAATTAATTTTATTCCATGCTTGTGCATGAGTGTAGCGGACCAGGTGTACTCCTTAGCCTCAAAAGTTCACCCCACTATTGAGTACAACCAGCAACTAGTCCTCAAGATTGGAGTGGTTGACAGCCACATAAGGTCCCAGTGGGTCCTGCGGTTAACGAGCCAGGCGACAGTGAACTGGTGTCTACCTCCACTGCGACCGACAGCGGTGGGATTCAAACTGTTGACATCTGACTTGGAAGGAAAAAGTTCCCAATCGAATGAACACTAACGGTGATTTGCACCACTTCAACAAACCCGCGTAATCTAGGAGCCTTTGTATACAACTCAAACGAGACGGTGGTAGTGTAACCTGTGGCTATCCGACTTGGTTTGATCAAAAATTCGACTCAAATTACCGAGGATGATTAATTATATTGCCCGGGTATCTATATCTCACCGGATTTCTGGATATTTGAATAAGTGTAATCACACATACAGACGGCCCAGTTACGTTTTTGACTGCATCGATAATCCGTGAAGCCACAATGAAATTTGTCCGTTTTTCAGGGGACAGTCATGTCTGCTCTACCGAATGGCTGTTAAATCTGCTTGCTTCGGGTAAAATATTACCTATTCGATACAGTGTTCAAAACTGGCGGGAATAGCTTTTCGGCAACAATGAGGCTATTCGCAAAGTACTAAACCCCACAGGTCAGTCATCAGACCTCAGGGAAACAGGATACGTTGATATGGATTTCTGTTACACGTACCGACAGATAGACTCCCTTAAAATGAAAGGTTCTCCGAGGCAGATAGACAATGGAACTTGGGTCACAGGGATTGGCCACATCTTGTGACAAAATGGTCATGAAACCCTCATCATGATTTGACACGCTAACGTGAAATAGAAGTTATACATTTTAGAAATGAGTAGTATGGCACTGGATCTGGATAACGGGACACAATCTCCCCGGGAAGCACATGGGCGGTTTCACGGTTGTCCTGTCATCCACATACAACCCCATACTACTTGTATCGAAAATATACACTTGGAACCATGTGCCCTCCTTCTGAAGGTTGGCCGTGTTAGCCAACAAATTACCTTTGAAAGACTCACCGCCTGATTCGAAAAATGGACACTCCGTTGTTGCACGCTCCTTACGATTCAAATGTGACTACAGTTGTACAATTATTAGACTTCTAAAGTAGGGTCAACATGATCCGCCCAACTGTTGATTGAATACACTAGTTGGCTTCGTTACGAGCAAAATGACCCTTCTCTAGCATAGGTTTGCCTTCATTTACTCAGCCCATTACCCATTATTCCTTCCACTGAACCCAGAGTAAGGTAGATCGGACAACGTCTATTGCAAGAACAAAAATCCTAATGTAGATACATTTCGTATAACCCTAATCTATCCCCGAAAACATGAAAGAGTTAACTGAACCACTCCGGAAACTGTTCTCTGAAGACTAAATTGATCACCACAAAGCCATGAACTCATTGCACTAGTGCTTGTCGGTACAGTCGGTTGAAACTTTTAACAAAGTCCCTACGTATAGGATCCGACCTGGAGCCTCGGATCCAAATGACCACGGCGGCTGCCATTACTTTGATAGTTAGTTGTCTGATATTCTATTTTGGTGTTCTTAACAATCATGAAAACGAAGCCTCATCTTTAAATCAATTTATGTTAGATAGATCTAACCAACTGACTAACTGTTTGAAGGATTGACTGACTGATTGATTGACCGACTGACTTGTCTCACCAACGGTGTTGGCTCACTACTAAGTACATCTTTCCGTCGATATTCAGTCCCCTAATTAAAATTCCATATAAGGCGCTGTTCAGTGGTGGAAACTGGACCAATCTAGTCCAAAAACATACCTAACCATAGTTCTAACTCACACATTCGAGAATATTATAAAAATCTGTGCAAACCAGCCACAAGCTCCCTGTTTTGCAAAATGTTCCATCCTGTAGCTACAGAAGGTTCTGAAAAATCTTTGAAAAACTTGACGCGAGTAGTATAACTCGCTTAACAGCATACTAAACTAAGCTCACCTCTTACGTGGTGTAGACGAGCAACAGAATGAGACCAAACTGTGGCACTTGATCAATCTCGACTAAACAATAAATAAATAAATAAATCGATCACACTACCCTTAGGGTTGATACAGATGGCTAGGCTGATATGGATGAGTCATGTTTGCCACAGAGCACCCCGGACCAAGTAGTCAGTCCTATGCTATGATTCAGTTCTTTCCACTAACGTGAGAATCAGCTCTGCTTTTCCTTACAAGCCTAATCACATTCTTCAGACAAGCATAGCTTTATGCTTTGGACCACGTGTTCGAAAAGGACGGTAAAACGATTGCTCATCGGTGTTTAAGAAGCAAGTATTGAAGACGTTAGTAGGCTTGATGATGTGGAATGGGCGAACGGGGTGAGGTCGGTGGAGGAGACTTGGACGGCAGACAATTGTATGCATGCTGGTTGCCCTGAGGGGCATAAATTCTACCGGCTCGTTACATCCCACGCTGGTTAGGTCTGTGAAGAGAGGTGGTGGTGTGTGTGTACGTATATGGGCATGAGGTATTAATTAACCACCTACTTGTACATAAATTAGATTGGACTTAGGATGAAACGTGGGTCACCCAGCTGGGGAGTCCCAACATGCGCAACCACTCTCCGCCTTTTATGCTGCTCATTCGCCAGTCCCATGCCAGCACAACCGCAACGCACTCATGGAGCCTTCAATGTGAAATTGAGGTGTCGAGCAGAAAGGCGAGAGAACAAGAAGGATGTCAGGATGTGAGAAAATTATTCCACCGCTGAAGTTTGCATCTCCTTCGCTCCCCCCTTCCCCCCATCCTTCGCCCCCCCCCCCTCCCCCACCCTCCTGTTAACTACTTTCACTCTCTTTCTCGCTCAGTACTTTCGATCAACTACACTCTCAGCAGAATACATGTGGGTGCTGCTCAACCAGACGATTAATCGAAACTATCTCGAATTCGGTCTGCTGAATTTCGAATCAACCCACTGACCGCGGGAAGCTGACAAATTTTGCTGTACTGAGTTGGTCTACCGGAGTAGACTCGTTCGGAAGCACAAAGCTGAGCTGTCCTGATTGAATTAGCCCATATGAGACTTTGAGAGAGAGAGAGAGAGAGAGAAATTGCCGATGGAAATCTGAGACATCATATGACTAACCAATACAGCTAATTGATATTCATCAGTCTCACTAGCCAGATCAGAGGCGGGGAGGGATTTCTAACTAATGAATGACTCTGTACGCAGCGGCCCATTATGGGTGAGTGAATGTGTGTTGACAAGGTCCTACATGAGACCACTTCCAGCCAAACAATTATCGTCTAACTAGTCCAAACTGAAAACCACATAAGCGGACTTAGCCGCATAGTTCTAAGAAACTCTTCATACAATCAGCTTTCATTAGACGAACAGGCTTAACAGAACTGATCAGGCGCAAGTAAAATCTACAAAAATGGTGTGCTATATTGCTAAAGTTCGATTTCAACGAATAGTCCGATGATCCAAATAGCTGGGTTGCCAACCAGCCCTCTTGGTTCGCAAGAGTGCAGTAATAGGTGCATATTCCATAGCCATAAGAACCCATAGCACTGTCATGGAGCACTGGCAACCATTACTTTTAGGCCAGGTGTCTTTGGCAGCCGGGTGACAATCGGGCGCGGTTTACCACAAAAGCCGATTGGCAGTTGCCGGGTTCGAACCTAGTGCATCAACTATGACAACCAGAAATCCATACTGCTGAACCACCAGCAACCACCTATGTCAACTGTTAAGCTAAACTGAGGACCCCATATTAGGTATATTCTACTTTCCGTAGTAAACCTTACCTTCAAAAGTTAACATTATAAGTTTCTCACCCTGTCCTCATGACTCATCACTTCACTTGTACATTAGCTCTGTTTTATATGGTTCCCATACGGTCAATGTATTATTCTAATCGGGAAAGTTACTGATCGCCGTAATCAAAATAGACCGTTATCGACAACGATTAATGTTTTGTTGTCAAAGCAGGGGAATGGGTGTCGCAGAGAAACTGAGTTCTATTCAACCGGTACCAACCACCAAAATGATCGTAGCCATTCTCAGTAAAAACCCATTTTCTAGACGAATAATTCCGTACTGAACCGGTTCACACGCACACACTCACAGCAGAAAAAAATCGAACCATAAGACAGCAACTTTTGACCAGAAATTCCATTCTGTTCAAGGTTCATCGTAAGATCCAATTATATGGCCTGATAAACTTGCAACAACCGATTGAGGAGCTCCCCTGGATTCTTTCGGAATACCCGTATGGGAACAACCGGGATCTGAGGTGCAATCAATTAATCACATACAATAACAATAATAGTAATCCGGCAAATGATGTTTCAACTCGTTTTTGCTGTCCATAGTGGTCTCCGGTAGGGGTGTGTATGAGTGGGGGTCACTTTCATAATGCGATTTGGAAAACACTACCAAGTATCAGTGAAGTTTTAACCGTTACGGCACCTACGAAAAACGTTTAATAGATCAATGTGTTTATGCATAGATAAACACTAAAAGGTGATAGGTGCCTGGGTACTCTGTAGGACGAATAGCACACTACCGGATGATATGCAACGGACATTTTGATAAATCAGTACGTAAAGAACCCCCTCCCCCCCGAGTTTTTTCGTATCCAGTTAGTCGAAGCCAAGATCAAAAATCAAACTGACAACCTTCCGCCTACCAAGCGATCGTTCCACCAGCTGATACAGGAAAATTGCGAGCGGATTATCCACTGTCTATGTAATTCATGCTCTTCGCGCCAATATTAAATTATACGAATATGTATACTGCCGGAAAATGATACAGCACCAGGCCGGTGTGCTCAGCCTTTCGTTGAAAATAGTGAAAGCAAAAGGGAGAGTTGAACGTTTTGTGTTGTAAACTGTGATCAGTGTCCAAATTTTGGTTGCTATGATGCAGTCCTTGGAGCACCTGTTCCCCCCTCCACCCACTCATGCCCACTCAGTTCCAATCCCGCGTGGTTGACCGAGTCCGCGGATACGTACTGTGATTGTTGATTCCCAAGATGCCAGAAGCGATTATTGAACACTGAGTGCCTGTGTGGATTTTCAGAACTAATTTGAATTGTGATTGACCAATAGGTCATGATGGATTAATTGCCTAGGCTTTGTACTAACGGGAACCCCGGAAAATTTCATATCGAATGATTCATGTTACCACGATGATCTTTGACTGGGTTGAACCATGACGAAAGTGAATTCGCTTGAACAGTCTCACGGACAAGACTTAGTTGAATGACTTGCAATTGTTGAGACCTGTCTATACAAATAATGCGTTTAAAAACTACGGCAATGAACGACTGATCAGATGTATACGACACTTACGTTGGGCAAGTGTTTTGCAATTCTAATGAGTAGCGTTTTGATAAGCATATCCACACACGCGCATGCCCTGATCTGGCTGCACATTCGAATTTGGATACAGGTGCTTGGTAGAATTAACCACGAGGTGCATTTCGTTGATCGATTACACCTCAGTGATGAAGGAACTTGCGTGTGGAACAAGGTAGGTATTCTCGAACACGGGAATGATAAACACAAACTGTGTTCATTCCATCACACTGGGTATAAGTTTTAACCAGACTCAAATGTGATATCAACCAGACTGTTAGTAGAATAAATGTCTTTCTGGGGAGACTAATGATGTATCGGTTGAGGTTTCTCTGTCCTATCGGTTTGCATGTCATTTATTTTAATTCTCACGTGATTCTTTTTTCCCCTACTTTCAACTTGAGGGGCAACACTTATCTGGAATATCTTTTTCTTGACGACCTACCTATCTAAGACCACACAACCTTCCGAGATCTGGTGGTATTTATTGCGGTGCATCGAAACCGAGTTTGTTTGGGCGAATATCGAAAAAAGATTGAGTCATAATATATGGCAGTTGTTAACAATTAGTAGCAAAACGTTATCGATGTCTCCCTAGATTAGTGCTTGTTTTGGTTACCTCAGATAACCCTTCTCGGGGTAAGTAAACTTCATTAACCATGCAGTGACTGATAGTAAGTAGTATGTTACCGTGTGGACAAAACCCCCCGGAAGCACACAATCGGCTTCGCGGTTGTTCCCGCTCATCAGGTATGCGTACCCGGTACTCTTCTGCCGACTCGTCTTCATACTTGTACACTCCGATGTTATATGTTCACTAGAATCTAATTTGAATCGTCTGGAGTGTGAATGGATATTCTTCATTGAAGAGCGCACCTATGAATCACAACTGTGATTTCTCAGAGTTATTCATGTTTGGGTCATCGCTAACCCGAAGAACGACGAGACTGCATGTGTTAGCTTTCATGTTGATAATAAGTAGTATGTAAACCTGTGAAATATATATATTCGGGTATTATGTTTTTGAGTCATAAATTGTCAGTGTGGGATCTAAGGACAAGATCCCAATGAACACATAAGAGCAAAGCGACAGCCACCAACGCACGGATGATGACGTCATCGAGGCTGGTGATCAGACTCCGGCCATCTGGAGCTGAAGATCCGCGATTAGGTGCCTATTAAAGCTATTCCACCTTTAGCTTTGCACATCATCAGTGCTCCAAGTGACTGAGTTCTGGAACTTATTAGAAAATCACATAGCTCACAGTCCAAAACCATTTTATGTTCCTTCATTTCTGGCTTTGTTAAGGTATTGTTTTTTAAACTAGCTCTGCTAGGTAGAAACTCTAACACTAGAAATGTTGCTTCATCACAAAAGTACAGCATATTTATTTACGGTGAAATATTCGTCTGTCTCTATCGGTATCTGGATAAATGTCAAGATTGTACCCAGGCGACCCCAAAATCTGGTTCAATAGCCCATTTTAAACAATATGTAATGAATAGGTGTTTGAGAAGTCCATTTGTCATTCCATCCGGGACTGTAATTCTGGTTGGTCAAACAAGCAGTGGACTAAGTTCGACTGAATTCACGGTGTATACCAACCGTTGATAGCCACTTAAAATATCACGGTGGATAGATTGGTTTCCCCTGACACCTTGGAACCACCGGTCAGGTTGTTTCCTCCCGCCCCCGTGTATCATCGCATATCTGTCTCAGTCAGCATTAGTCATCACTATTGTTCACGTGATATCCGTTTTCCTTCAAGTATTCAACATCTTCATGGGTTCCCTATCGCTGAGCTTGGTGTTTAGGTCGCCAACTTGTCTTATCATCAGCAGAGTTGACATCATCAATGCGCAGGTGATACGCAGCTATGATCTCACCTCTACGGTTGGTATGCGAAAGCTTGCGACCTGAGCACGAAGCTCGGCTACCAGGAACCCCTGAAAGTCGTCAATGAGAGCTACGAACAACACCCGAATACTGAGAACCACTGAGGTTTAGTATCTGTCTGAACAGCGCTCACAGAGATTATAGGTATTTGAGCAACGCTGTCTATGAAGCACTGGCTTTCGGATCAGAGTATGGAATAAATGAAGCAGATCAACAAAGAGAAGGCTTAATCTAATCAGACCACTCCTGTTGGGGTGTGCCTTACGCATGGCCACAGATAGATTTTCATAGCACGAAATAATACCTCAGATGGGTACTCGCAAGATGAGTAAAAATGACCAGAGGAATGTGAAATCCCTGATGTGAAGATTTGATCACACGGTACGTATCAATCTTTCAGAGTAGGGTTCAAGTGACCCATCTGCCATTCAGATGAAATGTCTGGACAAGTAACACTACATCGCGACGAAAGGGATTGTTATAACGTCATGAAATCCTGATCAACTTGGTTCTATCCGTTTATGATGCATTCCTGACTACAATCGTACGTCAGCCACCTTTGTTTGCTGTGGACGTTTTGCTGAGAAATTCCATACCGGAGCATCGCAAATAGGTATGCAAACTGTTTCACAAAACCAAGTAAATTTCATTCTTGTTCAGCCTGAAACTAGTCAAACCGTCTTGCTGAATGACGTCAATTTGATGAAGAAAAATCTTCCAAATTCTTCTAGGTACTTGAAGGGGGACAAATAAGAGACAGTTGATAATGCTCCACGGGTAATGACAAATCTGTGAGGGACTTCGGAACAATCTACATCAACATTGTTTTTCATCAAAATTGATTTCAACCCAATTTCTTGACGACTTTGCCCATTTCCCCTTGCTCATGCATCGTTGATAGAGGTTTGGTAAAAGCCACCAGAGAATGGGGGTTTATATGCTAACTGCTTTCACTGAAAAATTCTCATAGATACACGTACAAACAAATACACATAAATTTCACTGTTATTTCTGGCACTTACACACCAAGGGATTAATTGACTCTTCATGTAAACCTTGGAGATTGGTATTTACAGTCCTTTGGCATTTTAGATCAATTGAGTAAATGACGTGACATGTAGGATGGCATTATTGGTGGTCACGTGGGTGGCACTTCGTTGACATCCAAGAGGCACACTGTGCGGTTGACTTCGAGTAATTCTGAACCATCTGCACACGAAACACACTCTAGATCGTCATGCTGAATGACGTGGATTATTCCCAACTGGTGCACCTCTTGACGCACCAATTCAGTGTGCGCAACACAATCAACTTAGTGAACAAAGGCAAAAATTATACGATGCGATCCGCTCATTTCAAATAGAGTAGCTAACACTTAGGATTTTATCTGCCACTGTGCATTCTCTTGTAGCTGAAGTGTTTTTAGAAACACTGTCACTTTCAACAAGCACTCAGAAATTGACTGAGAATTTTTCTGTCTTGTCGAAAAGGCTTCTCATTGAGTGTTTACACAGCCATATACTAGAAGAAGCACACTTCACATCCTCAAAGATCTGCTGCCCTATTAAGGAGAAAATCAAAAAGCCTGAACCTGAGACTTGGACTGAAGAGTCACATGGGGTCCTCATAGACCAGCATGAGCACGAACCAGATGAACGCAGATTGTTGTCTGTCAGTAATGTGACCATCTTTGGGGGAGGGGATTCGACAATCACTTGTCTCAGAGAGAATAAACCACTGGACCACAACCCTGTCTAGGGTTAACGTCAGTGACTATGATTCCAAACTTTTACGATTATTTTTCTTAACTTAAAAAGTGTTTCATGCCTTTTCTGCTCGGCTCAATGACTTAGCCTCTGTACGTTTGCTATTTAGCTGAAAGTGGTTCAAAGATGAGCAAGAAAGACCAGTTTATGGTAGGAATAACTGTTGTAAGATCCATTGTTTACACCATGCTATGTGGAGCTTGTTAGGCTTTCAGTGTGCGGTCCAATACATCCATCTAGACCGGGGTTAGTGACAATGAGAAGTTCGATAGTAGGTCAGCAACAACGAACTTCCCTAATTCACACATTTTTTAGAAATTGACTTGGAGCTTTCTTCTACAGTTCTCGCCTTATTGATTTCTTACTCCTAACTTATTGGTTTCTGATCCGGTGGGGGGGGGTCGTTTTGCTTATGGATACTGACTGCTGCCCTAGTATCCAGTTCGGGGTTGTCCGAACAAAAAGTGCCATAACTCCGCTTGCTAGCTTTCTGGTACACGCACGAAGGCAAACGAACTTTTGGTAATTACGGAATGGACGGTTATTTTTTCTTGTGGTGGACCTTCGGAAGCTTTACGCCAGTTTGCCACCAATAAATTGGAAAACAACGTACCCTGGCAAATCTTCCCGTCAGGCTTTCCCCAACTGAGCGGGAGTAAAAACGTTTGCACTTAAACCCAGCACATTTTTGCTAGCTACTGACCCCGTTAAAAAAGTGCACAGATCAATGATGGTCTGAATGATTATGGAAAAAACTTAGTACGCCTATGCGGTTTTTCTGATTCGTCATCCTGAAGGGCAGTTGAGTTGCAGTACTACGGACTGAACTCGGCAGACTGGCATTGTAACTGAGATTTCCTGAAAAATAAGATAAAAATGTTGCACGGTCCATGCAGATTCCAGTGTCGACAGTGTTTGACCAATAGTGGTATAAATTCGATTGGTCCAAAAATTCAAATATATTGATCGCCCCAGAATTCAAACCCACGCATAAATTATTCACTTGCAATTACACTGTGTGCGCCGGTGGACAGTCAAACTGCAAACCTTGCAGGGGTGAATGACACGCGATAATTTACTTTGGAGGGGAGGATCTTGTATGACGTGTTTGCGAAATTCCATTAACTTCTTCGATATGGCGCCCACAAAGTGGATGGGTTTCATCCAGATCATGATGGTGACATTCAACCATACAATTTCACCAATTCCTTCAGATAAGATGCTATCTGACCGGAATATGTCCGCAAAGCCAGAAATCACCAAAAAACTCGCGTTGTCACACAGGTGTATGACGATGATTCCATTTCAGCTCACCGAAGAATTCGACAGATGAATTTTGTCATTCGCGATAGCAGGATCACTGTTTGAGGCCATCCCTGTTTTTACTAATTTATAAGCTTCGCACGTTTATTTATTAGAGGGGACTTAAGGTGGTATTGAGCACATTTTCTAGCAAGTGATGGGTTCTTGTTCCAAGATAATTGGGAGTGCTGAAGAAACAGTCACGGTTTGCCGTCGGTGACGGAGTGCCTTACATCTCTCTTAGCCTAACTGTGAAAATTAAAAACTCCACGTCATCGGACGGTTTCGATGACCGCATTTTGGGTTCACCCGATCTCTCACGTCGTGCTCGAGACTAGTCGTGGATAGTCTACACACTCGAGCCATTTAAGGATTAGAGGTGCATCACCAAGTGACTCTGTACACACAGGTACACAGATACTTTTACCCCTCTCTACCCGTTCTTCGTCTGAAAATATCGTCCATCTGTCAGTAGAGAAGATATCTCTGCAGAAAACAGCTGCCTCAACAGACGTCATTACTTGAAATTTTCAACATGATTCGGTGTTTGAGTCACCTAATCAATAGTTCTTTGTGCACAGAAAGTGAATAGGATGGAAACGGGTTGTCTACCAAAGTAATAATCGTTCGTAATTAATCAAATAATACTGTTTGATTTTGTTTCGCTTCCGAAAATTGAAAACCCGATCAAAGACTAAAAGAAACTAAGACCAGATGGGCGATTCAAGATTTCCTAATTGCTCTGATTTCCAACAGCCCATTCACGAGTGTGAATTCCACCGAGGTCAGCAGCTTTTACTGCTTCGATTAATTTCGCATTTGTCAAATGCTTTCAACCGTAAATGGTTATAAATCTATAAACAAACGGCAAACGAATTTTATAATTCATCGAACAATATCATATCTCTGTTCACTGCTGAAGATTTTGAAAGCACAGTCGTGTGGCTGTTTCGACCTCGCTAGGCATCATCAGCTGCCATGTGAGTGACCACCGAACCCCAATTGGGACTCGACTCCGAGATGAACCGCTGTGGAAGGAACACCTTACATCTAGGTACTCAGCATGGATTTCAACAGTTTGTTTATCCTCATCACTATATGATTTGATGCTTTTCGGTCGCCGGTTTTCTCCAGGTTATACTCGGTTGCATGGGCATGACAACCGACTCTCGCGTTGGACGATTTCAGTCTAAGGACCCAAGTCCAACGAAGGTAGCTGTACTGTGATTCCTTGGTTTACAGTAGCGAACTCAGTGTTGATAGCGCGTGATCGAATAATGCACACACAAGTAGAATCTCCGGCTAATAATGTTCACACAAACAATAATTTTCAAGTAGATTGAAACTAGCTACCCGCTCTCGGATTCAAGATAACGAATCGGCCCAAAAGTACCAGAAACCTGTTCTGCTCTTTTCTAGTAACAGTCGATATTGTGGCATTGTGTTCGAAGCAAACTCCAAACGTGCTCACCCTTCCGAAGTTGAGCAACAAGGTTCGTAATCAAATCAGTGGTCTCTTCATCGATCAGTTCTCCAAAAAGAAAATTCAACTGAAATTCGAAAAACTGATCAATGACGCGAGAAGCCTAACTGATAAAGATAGTGAAAAATCCTTTGGCTGTTTTCTCATCCGAAATTTCACCCCTTGAACAGAAATCGAACCGGCCACCTACCACTTTCGGGAAAGCTGCTAGCATACTCTCGTATCACCAGTAAATCTTACTGATATACCAAAATGTCTTCCAGATCTTTTCCAGTCCGTTTGATGTCTATCCCATTGGGAAGTGACTAAGGAGGCTAGTCTAATGACTAAAACCAGTATAGTTTCTGTACATCATTAGAGATTCACTTGCGCTTTTCGCACCCAACTGACTGGTCTGCGACAGCTTGGCCAGTAGGACAACTGACGGCTAAACGGAAGGTCATCGATTCGATTTGGACTCGCATTGTGAACTTTCAGGTGCGAGAAATGCAAGTGGAATTTTCCGAATAAAACGAACTGATTTATTATGGTTATTCAACCAGTCGCGACGATCGTCTCATTACTAAAAGTCTGTAGAAGCCGGAACTATACAACTGTCTAATGTACGGGAAATCACTTATGATGAACTAAATTACCAGTCTTTCATAGATTTTCATATTAAAAGTTCCCTTATAGACAAGCACTGAGCTATCTTCAATCCCTAAAATGCGGTCTTTCTTTACAAAATAATATAAGGGATTATTCAAGTACAATAATACTTTCATAATGTGGCAGTCAATAAGCAAATTTGTTAACGGGCACCATCGCTGTTAACTGATAATAATTGATCTTAGATACTCAGCTTATCAGCTGATTTAATAGGCAAGCCCGTAACCGAGCTGAGAGGTCTGCATCATGTCGTGAGATGGGAAGTATCGATTTCCCGAAAGTACTGCCGTCACGAGGCTGATCATTCTCGAATCCCACTGCCTGGACAGACAACGAATCACTACCAGTTTGGTCGGTTCTGATTGTGAGGTTAGATCATATGACAGTCGGAAAAAGAGGGACAGAGAGATAGGATAGCGGGCCCTGTAACGTGTTCGGTCCATGCTGGTCAAGAGACGGAGTAGGGTCAGTTCGCTTAGCAGAGTGATAATGTGGAAGAATAACAATCTGGGTTCGAATGTTAGATGGATCTTAGTTGATATTTATGGTTGTGCCCAAGTTTAACACATCAAGACACAACGCGGTGCATCTTGGTTTTCAATGGTGAGTTAAATATTCCTTATCACTTACTGGATACACCACACGCTACTTGAAAGAGGCGCCCGACAGGAAAGTGACTAGATCAGGTGCAAGGATTTCACATGAAAAAGCATGGCATACAGGTAAAGGGATAAATCCACAGGCTCGGTAAGCTCACCATTTGTACACTCGTGACGAGGGAACCATTCACATGGAATTCATTCTATTCATAGAGCGTTTGATGAGGGGTTATTGGATTGTATGAAATTAAAAATAAAACGTGATGAGGCATTCCAAAATCCTGTCGTTTTTGGGAGGAAAAGGTGATGTAAACCGCTCCGTTTGATCAATTTCGATACGTACCTGATACCGATAACTGTGTGTTGTGGGATGTCACCAGGGCAAATTATTGCAGGAGGGATTTGAACAGGTAACAGGTAACCGACGCTGTGCCGGCAGTGGGGAGGACATCAAGGGAAGCAAATATTCTACCGTTCATTCCTCTTCCATTTTCAATGAACGAATTTCATTATAAAATGGGAATAAGCATTCCTTTACTTCCTCTGTTTATGAAACAGCAAAGCACAACATTTCTGGAAGGGAGCCGCGGCCAGTGGAAAGTTGTCCGACGTAGGAGTGACCGACTGTGGCGGGAATCAAACCCGGGTTGTATACTTTCGAAGTCCACGATGATGACCGTTTGATCATCACCGATCTTAGGGATGGGCGAATCATAATGGAACAAGTTTATTTCCTATTGATCTAGGAGAGTGGGAAAAGAAAGGGCAGCACCATCGCAGATCTGAATAAAGTATTCGGAGACGGGTGTGTTTGGACCCAACGAAATGTGAAAGCGGAATTTCAAGAAAACATTTTATTTGGAATAATAACAAGAATATTCCTAAGGCATATGTGGTGATTTCAAAGACATGAAAAGACCGAGATATGGTTGTAGGAAATGGGAGCCCGGGAAGCACTGAAGAGGGAATGGAACAAGGACGACTGTTGTTGGAATTAGGCGAAAATGGATACAAATTCTAAGAAGAAAAAAAACCTAACTAAACACAAAATAGATTCACGCAAGTCTATGTATCAACCAGTAGGTTCAGGCTTTTCTAGTGAGCTAGATTGGTTAAATGCGGATCAGTTTGCGAAACGTCAATCTGATCAATGCGATAAAAGCCCTCAGCCCAGAAAGAATTCATATTCACCGCCACGATCACCAAGGTCGTCACATTCTTGCGTTACATGCTGTCGAACTAGGAAATAACAGTTGGGAAATGGATTTTATGCTAACGGCGTTTCTACCTCAAAATATCTCATTTTTAGTGATGCCAGATCATGATCTGATTCACCGGACGTATGAAAATCTCTCGAGAAAAAACGTTTACGAAGATTTCATATGCTACGCTTACGCAGAGCAATAAGGCTTGCTCGCCAACTTGTCAGCCGGGGAATTCTATCTTAGTTGTTCTAGCTGAGACTTCTTAAATTGGCAGTCGTGTAGGAAAGCACGTTGCTCGAAACGGAAATTCCTGATAATCAAAAACAAGGATAAGTTGGTTACCAAACAGTATTTTACCTAATCACGTGGATTAGATCTAACCGACGTTCCAGTTGAGCCGGAACTGTCGGCAATGCCGGTGAAGATGAATGAACGGTCAAAACGATCTGCCCAGTTGGCTACTGCTTTTTGTTATCCCGTGAACTGGGCAGAAAATGGTGGAAATGTATTTTGGCTTACTAGAAAAATGTGCCAACTAGTGAAATTCTTTTCTAATACTACACCCTAGCATGGATATCCTCACGGCGTGCACAAAAGCGGGAAAGATGCATTACCTACACTAGATAAGTCACTAAATAAAACAGCACATCGGTCGAATATGACCCCGAACGGACTTACGAGGTACGCACTGTTCGCTGAGGCCTGTGTCATTTAAAGAACTGGCAAGGTAATCGTCACACTTGTTAAACAAGGCCAGATAAATAGCGGGATGTGTAAAAATTGAATAGCCTTGGGTCTCAGATACAAGTTGGATGGATGCAAGGACAGCAGCAGAACAGAAGTAAATTCCAAGTCCTTTTGAAAAAAGGTGACTAAATTTCCAAAACGGTGCTTCGTTGGCCTCTCTCACTTGGTAAGCTGTTCCCTTGTCTTCGTTCTACTTAAGACGACTTAAGTCTATCAAATCAACTTCAGTGTTTGTGTGTACGTGTGTCCAGGCGGGTGTTTTTGTATGTGGGTGAATGGGCGAGGCTATTTTGAAAAATACAAATCGATCGCCGTATCGATCGTCCGCCCTGAAATCTTACGAGTTAACCGGATTGGCCGAGTGTACAAGTAAGAGAGTGAAAACGGATGGCGCACGGTGCTACAAGTCTATTAGTCAAAAAAGTGCTTAGGTTGGTGCGTCAGAATTTCAGGATAGGGATCCGTTTGCTAATTTACTTTTCGGCTGGATTTCGTCAATATACAACAGCCAAATTGCTTGTTTACTGTAAAAAAACAGACTGAACTGGTCGCTATTTGCTAGGTAGTGAATCGGCAACGCCGCACTAGCTGTTATCGTAGTCACAGGTAATTAACCAGTCCCATTAAATAGAACATCGATACATCCCAGTGAACTTTATCGAGGATGAATCCATAACTTGAAGAACAACAACAACAACAACAGCAAAAACAACAAAAATAATAGCGTCATTGGTCACAACAACAAAGGCGGACTTTGAACTGATCGAATTGTTAGAACTCGTCCGCCAAACCGCAAGTCGTATCCAAGCTGGTCGGCACCGGTTGATGCCCAGGATAACCCTGCTGTGGGGAGTTTAATTACAACTGTACCGTGGCTGAAAGTATGTGCTAATGTGATTTTGGTGGGCAGACAGTGTGATTCATTTTTGAAATGTCCCACAAATTGGCTGTCCTTGAGCACACCGTACCACAAGCTGAGTGTTATCCAGGTTGTGGTTCGAGTCCCATGGAAGCCGAGTTCCATTCACCAATCGGACTCGTTCATAGTTTGTAAAAATCTAACAAATCAGAACTCAAAGCGAGCTTGTTGATGAAACATAGATATTTATCAGTCTGCGGAATCTGTGGCCGATCAAAGCCCCGGCAACCAGCTATCGATTTTTGTGTGTATGTTTCATTTTTGAGTCAAACGAATTCATGGGAAACGTGTTTGGCCGGTTATATGTAATGCGTCGCGGCACTGACGCCTACAAGATGAAAGGCAAAAATCGGCATGATATCGACTTCTTTGTTTCTCAATGTGAAACGATGTTTTCTACGTACGCCACACGTTCCTTAAGCGAGGCTACTTCTACGCACAAGTAGTTCGGGAAGAAAGTGAGACAACGTGAAAGGATAGTGAATTCTCCCCGGTTTCATATAGATTAGGTAAAAAGGAGACTGTTTGAGGGAATTACCAAAGGTTCTTCTCTGTAAAGTTTCCTCTCAAACAGTTTGGTGAGTGTTAGATAGCCGGACCGGAAGTGTTTGAGTGATACTGCGGTATGCTGGAGTAGTGATCTGTTGATGAGGATTTCGCAGGGTCAGTCTGCGGAAGCCCAGAAAGAGGAGACACTTCGTGAGCCGAAGCGCAGCAGACGCATCAACAGGCACTAACACTCATGCTAACTCAAAACTAAAAAGACAGTCAAAATCTTGTCCTCTGTCATATTCTATAATTGCTGATCCCCAAGATACTCGTAGGTGGCAGACAACAATTACTGTCTACTGGCTCGTTAACTACTGGAACCTGATGGAGTAGTGCACTCCAAATCTTTCTTTACCTAAGCTACCGGCTTTCCTCGATAGTGCTCTTAACCCTTGTGGTAACGGCTTGGGCTACTTCAGCTAGTTTCGTGGGATGGAAGGACTCATTGTTTATCCAATCACTCCTTATTTCCCTTTGAGTGCATACTGAGTGAGTCGACCATGTTTCTGTAGAATTAGTTGACAGCAGGTGTGCGTGGCTACCGTGGGATCAAAGGATTTTCATACAAACTCTTTTACCCCTCCGAAAGTGCACAAGCACCAGTCCGAGGTTCAAAATATGCTCATTGTTCGCCTGTGATTCGGAGTTCAGTGTCTTTCAGTTGTGCAGTCATCTCAGTTCCGATGTTCGTCTCAATTTGAGTAATGTGAACTACTAGAAGTTTGTTGAAATAGGTGAGTGCGTATTCCATATGCTCCAAACCAGCCCGATTTTACGTAATGAATTCGGGAATATTATCAGAATGAAAAAAGCATCCTTATTCAAGCCTCATCAAAACTCACCTTAGGAGCCAGTCAGTCAGATAAACATTCAAAATATGGGCTATTAGATGTGTAGTCAATCCGTACGGAAGTATTGAAACGGACCTCTGATCCCAGCTGTGAATTCCTTTGTATTTTTGTGGCCAAGCCAGTAAATAGTAAGGGTATTTTGTCTTGTCTGATATATCATTTGTCTCAGAAACTATTTATCTTGCACTGACTGAGTAATGGCTTGCGCTTTCGCTCAAAATTGATCCTGATCGTTATGATCAATAAAGAAGTTTCGTAAATAACAGGAGATCGCACGCACGCGAGTTTCCGTCCAAGCGACCATCGATTTTCTGTGTCGTAATTCGTCCCCATTAGTATCCGCTGCCTTTCACCAGTTAGAGATTATTCCATCATACGGAAAACATACGAATGGTGGTGGTTAAACGATCACGGGATTTCACTAAAATTAGTAAGACACCAAAAGAATAACTCAGTGCGACGACCCTGAATCGAGGGCATGTGTGTCTTCCAAATTCTGATACATCTCGCCCAAACTTTCCCGTTTATTGAGCAAAACTTTATTTGATGCAATCACATTACGATGAATCACTGACTTGAATACTCCGTTGCATGCAAACGCCGATTTGATCACGATTTGCAGCGCGGGGTTCAGGACCGACGGTGGTCAGTCGGTCATCATCGTAGAGTTTAGACATTTGTGGTCCGGGGTTCGATTCCTGCTACCCCCGGTCACTTTCCGTTTGCCAAATTCTGCTGGGTCACCATTCACTTGCCCGAATATCGCACCTTGTCTTATAATGAGTGAAGTAGAAGTGCATTTTTAACACGCATCACAAATAATGACAGGCCCCTGGGCGTATTTTTTTTAATGTAGTCACCAGACCACTTGCACTAAACGAAGATTTTTCAGTGAACTGTTTATTTCAGTTGTTTTTTAGAAATTATATGGGTTGTTTTTCTTTGTTTCTAATCACCGTACTCAGTTTGCGTTGTTACTGGGCACTGGAGTTCAACGGACAGACCGTTAAGCAACCTCCCCCCAAAAAACTTTTATTCTGAGCCATTCACCCCCCCCCCCCCCCCCAAAGTGTATAACAAACAACAGTTCTTATTTCTTGGGTCCCAACCAAGCAGGCGGGAAGCACCAACCAAATTCAGTACTGATACCGACTTACCATACCTCTGTGCCAAATCATGACTTGAACACCCCATTGTTTCTTTCAGCTCTGCCCAGTGCGTGAGAGTAGAGCACGAAAAAGTAGACGACAAACAGGTATACACAAAATGTGCCCGAGCCATCGAAGACTGTGTAGAGCAGTCACTCCGGTCAGACGGGAGCTATTTGCACTCAATACACGACGACGGGCCTCCGCATTAATTATTCGGTTTTCCCATTGGACAGATTCAAGGCTTCAGAGTTATCGGTGATCAGATACGGAAAGCTGCCGAGCTTCCTCAACGCGGTCAAGTAATTATAAAGCAAAAAAAACCACGAACTGCGGCTGTTTCTATTCGCGATGTGATTTCCTCCTCAATACCACCTCCAGCGATGATCAAGCTCCCGAGATATTTCACGTTATTGACTTACTCCAGCCGATCACTACAAAGATGGATTGTACGCACAGACTCCTGCCAGTCTTGAAAAAGTAATTTGCACTTGAAAGGCCCAAAGTGCGTACAATATCGGGGATAATCGAATACCCAAGCGGTTCCGATCAGGCTACATTTTCTCTGCATCTTCACTCGGTTGGGTGATATTTTAGGCGTATTCCAAGTCTAAAACTCTATTCCCCGGGAAGAGTTCAATTCCACCTTTTAGTAGACCGGATAAAGCATTCCGTATTACATCCTCTATTGACAAAGTTAGAAATAGATGGGGATCAAGGTGAGTCTTGCCGAACTCGGCTGGAGATGAAAAAAGGGACGAAAGCACGAAGATACACTTATTTGAGGACCGAGACATATATCTCTCAGGTACTTCATTTTTTAACAAAAGGGTCTATAGTGTGGTCCTGTTGACAAGGTCGAAGGCCACGCGAACGTCTACGAATACGATGACTGTTGGTCTTTTGAGGGAATGACAGTGTTTTGATAGCTACCTAAGGGTAGATGTTTGATCGATACTTCCAGGAACGGTGCGAAACCCAGCCTGTTCTTCATGACTACTTTTTGCGCTTGTGGCGCAACCCGTAAAGTTTCATCGAAGAAAGTAACTTCAACATCATTGTGATCAGAGCAATACTCCTATGGTTAGCAGTCACTGTGCGACAGCTTCTAAAATATGTGCACAACGATTATTTCCCATCAGGATGGAGGGACCTGCTCGGAATTCCGAACTTGGGGAAACGGAATATGAATTTATCTAACAAGCTATATTCCACCATTTTAACCTGGCTTTTTGTGACGGCCTAAGGCTTGGATTTTCTTATGAACCTCTATCTCAGCCGGTGGATCCGTCAAGACAGACCACGGGACATGCGCAGAAATAACTGTGGGGGAGGGTGAAGCTGAACTCCAGCGGGATTGTTTCTTGAATCTCTCCGCCAAGCCTTAGAGATGCCGCGGCAGATTGTGGATAGAAAAACAGTCAGCCCTGCAGATCGTTCCACTCATACCTAGTGATTTCCTATCAGCGACTAGGACGAGATAGAATTGCTTACGACAATTTCCCGTAGTAACAACATCCTCCATCTCTGATGCCAGTTGAGACCACCTAGTTTTCCAAATTCTGCCCGGAACTGCTTTTAGTTCATGCCTAGTTACGAGAAGTGGTTCATCCTTCTGTTTTCCAGGTGAAATTAAGTAGCTTGTCTCGAGAAGGCGTTGGGCTTCATGGGAAAATCAAGGCTTTGCAATGCTTTGAGACAAGCCACATTTCACTAGGCCAGTAGAGTACAAAGCATTCCTGACAAAAGATCAGTGCTGGTTGATGTCACCGGGTAGGGTCACTTTCAGGTGACTCTTTGCAAGGCGAATAGTCGAAAAGGCTGAGATAGCTTGTTAGTCTAATCACCGGTGCGGTTTGCATTTGCGTAACCATGGAAGCAAGTGGAAGGCCTAGTGGAAACCATTACTTGATGGGAATCAGGAACAGTGAATCATTACTATGAGCAATCTTAAAAGCAACCCTTCCCCCTCCCATTGTATGGTTTGTCTTCATGTATACAATTTGAGACCATTGCTGACTAGATCATGGTGGACGGTAAGCGGAGTAAGGGAGATCATAGTGTCTGAATTCCGCGCTGGGAAAGAACAAGAGATATTCTGAGCACACAGCCAAAATCAGTTCGTCATTTTCTGATAGACAGGAATCTAACCCAAGCAGGTCTTTCCAAAGAGTAGTGGTCTGTGACATTGGATTCATCGTCTATCATTTATGACCAGCCTTGCACGAGATCAAACCAACCTGTTTCAGCAAATTATCATTCCGTTTGTCGAGTAAGTACACAAGAATAAGAGTTAATGAAGTTAAAATTTTCCCCACCAAAAGTGCAAGCTCACACGTAGCCATGGTTTTTCCCAAAATATGTGATTTTGGAGTTCGTGCCGGACGGCTTACTTATCTGGGTTTATTATTGTGCATTCCCATCACGGGACAGAATCAAGTAGGTGTGTATTACGCAGTTCATTTTTTAGCCGTTAAAAATGAACCTCGATCAAATTCATACTTTGTAGTGAGCTAATCTGTTCAGTTGCCTGTTTGCTCAGAACAGCTTTGTCATCTTCCCAATAAATGTCCGAAAAATGCTCAGATCTGTCACATTTTGTCACTGTGTCCATGGGACGATGATCGTTGTTTTGTATCACCCCCATAGTGGATAGTTATAAGCCACAGAAACAAAATTTTTGAATCTATGAAGTTAAATACTGGAGTTTTCCAGAAATATTTTTGTCAGAAATGGCATCCGAATGGTTTCTTACCAGCATGGGAACCTTGAGAAGCATTCCTAATTGGTGGACTTATGTCGTCTCAACGGCTAATGAGTAAGGCTTTTGGTTAAGATGTTATTGGGTGTTCCTTGCTGCTTTCACTTTCACGGTGTTCCCCTCCTCCTCGGATAGACCACAAATGTTGATCTCTAAATGTCTAACGCAAAAAAATGCCGTTAAATCTCATTAGCCGCAATTGACCAAAGTGGGAGAAACAGAATAAGATCGAGATAGGTGAAAGGGCGTCTTCGCTTGGGGTCGAACGAAAGTGACGGCTGTATTGATTCGAGTAACTTTCTATGCGGTCCAGCGAGCTACAAGTTCATTTACAGTATCCAACCAATCAGGTGGAGCCGGACAGTAACTGTTAGGCAGTGTGGATACAGCGAAATTGCCTTATGATTGGTCAGCACGTTGTCTGCCAGCAAGTGCTTCCCCTTTTCATATAAACGAGTTAGTACCAACTCTTGTCAAGTCTTGTCGTTCTCCCAGTGCGAGTAGTCCGGGAGCGAGTTATTTCATTGTGTACTATTGGCAGGGTAGGAATGATTCTTACAAAAGCTTACAGAAAAATGCGTCGTACTTTCGATGTGAAAACAAACGAATTGGAAAAACTTACCAAGTTTAGCTAAAAGCATACAGAATTACTGAAGACGAACATACGAAAAAGTACTTGTAGGACTGGATTCCCATTACTTGATCCTCCTCTTTTCGGTCGACGGTGAACACGTGACATGACTTCTTGAGAGTTCAGTACACTAAGTGAAACATCCATTCTTCTCAAAAAAGGATTGCGTAGATGACTGTTCATCCTAAATTATTTTAAAACATAAAATCCTCAAATCTGCAATACGAAGTGTTATCTAAGTTCTCTGTATAAGATATTCCCCTCTAGTCCACTCAACCTCCCCCATCGGTAAGTGCTCACACTAACCTGATTTCGTCCGATGAGTTTGTTACCACATAAACAGATACGAAACACTCACGTTAATACAATGTCATTAGAGCTTCCCGTGTATCTCCATGCCTAGTCACTGAGCTGCGTAGATGCGTTTTTCGCGTTACCGGTTCACTTTTTATATCAACGAGGGAAAATCTGAGTCACTAATGGATTGACAGAATCACTGAGAACTCTGTGGCAATTTGAAGTTCATTTTTTTTTATTTAACTCCGTTTGTACACCATTTTTGGGAAGGAGGTTGCGGCCAGTTTGAAGCTGCCAATTGGGGCAAGTGACCGGCTGCAGAAGACATGGTTCGACCCCGGAATTGAAGGGTTGAGAGTTCACTGTGATGATCGTTTGACCACAACCGGGTCATGATGAATATTTACTGGATTGCAGGTTAAGGAAGGCCTTATTGTGAATGCGTAACACCAAACACATCATCAATCCAATTTATTGAATTCTTAAATCGGCAACGGGTGGTTATGAATGACGGTTAAGTATTCATGGGCGTCCCCTTATTTCAGTCAGGGTTATTGTGCTTAAATTTGCCGAGGTGTATCTAATTTCTCATCAACCCACCTCGTACAACTTTTTGGGACAGGTTTTCTTCCGTTCCCGATTGTGCACAGCTGGGAGTTGTTCGATCACAAACGTGTCATCCTTAGTCAAAGTGACTTTATCAGTGTGCCACTGCGATGATGACGTGGCCTTGACTAATAAAGCAACGTTTCCCCAACTAAACAAGGACCGAACTCAGGGTGGTTAAGGACTTTCCCGGATCAGAAACCTACTGCGAGCCAAGTCGGATTCACGATAGTCCGGGTTTTTGTGGAAAACGAGCACACTTAACTCGGCTAATGAATCTTTTGCTCAACGGACTGGAAAAACTAGAGCACGACCTCCCCCACCCCACCCCCACCCCCGCTTTTCGCATAAACAGTAATATAGAGAACCAAAGTAGAATCGGTTGAAAGAAAAAAAAAGAGAAAAAACACTTCCCACCCTTTTGGATGGATGAAACCGATAATATTAAAACATTGGCACTAATCGGTTGGGCTATTGATTGTCTACGACGGAAGACAAACTTCGGCCAAGGCAGAATGAACCAACAATTCTCACCTCTTCTTTCCCCCCATGAGTTATGCCGATAATGGCAGTGGCAAGCTGATAAGGTAGAGTACATTTGTTGTCGTGATTGGACCATAGAACGATTTGTCACTGGTCAGATTTAATGGTAACAGCTTCCCGTGTAACTGGGCTTGCTTCCAAGCTTAAATTCTTGTGGTCCTGTTTCATCATATCTTTCAAGGCTCGAGTAGGGCTGGTTGTTCCCCATGTTACTTCACTATGCCTTTTTTTTACCAAACCGGACAAAACGGCCCAACGTCGTGGTAAAACGCCTTCAGCTGGTTGGAATTTCAGCGTACTAGGAGCCTTATACTGTCTACGTAAGTGCAATAGTATAAAATGGGTCCAAAGTGGCGGGGAGGGGTGGGAGTAACAAAAGACAGAACTGGTGTAAAGGGTCGCGCTGGGGAATAAACGGATAGAAATAAAGTGGATTTGGGTGCAGTTAATTGTTGGAACCGAAAATCCTCGTCTTTTATGTTGATCTGTTCGTGTAGTTAAATTTCACCAAAAGGTCGAGATTCTCGGTTTTGTAGTATTCCGGCTCAGTAATCTTCCACTGAAGGGGTTGCACGTGTTCGATTTGAAAAGGCCACAACACAGAAAACGCCATGAGCCCCAAGCTCGGCAAGTGTCTCACTGGGTTCCCATACTTACATTATTCAGAAACCAATGTGGTGGCCTATAGCAATGACATCTACACAATGTACCGGTCACGGTCCCCGGGGACCGTGTTGAGGGACTAGGATTGAGAAGATTTCACCAAGGCTAAAAGTTCACTCTGTGTCGAACGGGTGTGGGTCCAGTAGTCCAATATACGAGACTATGAAGAAAATTTAGGAAAAATTGGAAGACATTACGCCGAAGTCTCGTATTTGACCTACTACCCTCTTGCCTTTTTGGAATATGGCCCGGATTTGTTCAGGGTTTTGAAACCGCTCTTCTGGGCAAACGAGTTCCCGTTGCTCGCATTGACACTGTCGAATCTGTTAACTCCGAGCATTATAACGACTAGTTTTGACAACTGCGGGAAGATCTACCGAAACGGCATAAGGAGCTAATGCAGGTTTTGAAACAGTTCCCGGGTGCGAAAATCAAACACCACTATAGCTGCGCGCAACCAGACCGTTACAGTTTCAATAATTGGTGTTCTTAATGCTCCTAATAACCTTACCAGTCAAGATCATACTCAAAGTCATAAACATCTGGCAATTATTGATAAGTAAAACAACCACCAACTGCGTAGTGGTAATGTCTTCTTACGGGTTAAAAAACACTTAGTTAGATAACTGTCAAGTGCTGAGATTATTAATCCACAAGGTATCATCTTTCTCAGCCTGAAACCAGCACAGTGATCCGAAGTACTCGGTTTTCGTTCTTGAGTCGTTCCACCGAGTACAGTTCCACTGCTTGCTGGCAAAAATGATACGGACAGATTTTCAGCTATCACCAAAAGAAACATCAGTTGCACCGCATGTTCCTTTCATTTTTAATCTCCTCGACTTTCAACCGGTTGCACTCTTATTCCCTCTTAGAAATACGCTTACTGAATTGCTTTTTTCTCCAGCTGAGCTGAACAGAACCGATACGCCCACTTTTTCAAAGATAGCATTTACAAAAAGGGATTAATTTAGAGACTGAATACCTGGAGTAATTTGATTGCAACAATTTCTCCTCTCGTAGATGTGCGAGCTAGTCAGGAGACGAATGAATTCCTACGAGAATTAATTATTTAACGATAGAGTTGCAGTCATGTAAAAAGCAGAAGGATAAATTGTTGGGTATGGAATGCGTGGAGTTTGCGAGGATCTATTTTGTCCAAACTTCTCGCACGTTTTTCACTGAAGTTGGCACTGTAAAATGAGCAAAGTTTACTGAAAGACCGGATGTAAAGATAGCTGGCAAACGGAGAATCGCCTTAGAATTTTTCTTCAAGCGAAGGACAGAATCAGACAGGGTTATAGTAAAAAGAAGCTGACTGGAAATCAATTGGATGTTAAAAGGGAAAAAGTCATCATGTCTAATTCTACAATGATCAAGTTCGTAGATTTGAAAAGACAACCACATCGATTAACTCATACAAGATTGAATATGGAAGGAAGATCAAAGGTCGGTGTCAACGATGAGTGAATTCACGGTGAAGTTCATTTTGGTTGGAAAATCGGAGATGGCTACTACTGATAAGTCAAATGGGAAGGAAGATCGTGAACGACCGAGAATGCAATCCACATATTTGGTTTGGTTTGATGCCAGACCACACCTGGTCCAATATAGCTGAATGTTACCTACGTGTAAAGGTCATCGGCATCGTATTTACAAAGGTGGCAGAATGGCCGGTGATAAAGGCAGAAAGTAAGCAGATGGGAGAAAACAACACCTCGAAGACCAACGGAGTTACTTAAAAAGTGTTTGGAAAACTATTTTACCCCTTCGTGGTACGCTGAATACTATTAGAAAAGCAATAACTGACTCACTGTAGTGACCGATACTACTGAACAAGTGGTTTGAGCTTGCAGAGGAGTGCTGTGTGGCGAATATAATCGGAAGCTGAACAATTTTCCGACTAGTTTAAGGAGCTGATGAATACATAGACTGAAAGAGGAACGAAATCGAAGTCACATCTGTTGGACCTGTATGCAGACTATGAGGGATTGGGGTGGGTGGGTGTACGGGGCAGTGTTAGTTGGTAATGGATCGCAAGATAGGATGACGGTGTGACTACCTGAAAGAAGCTTTTAGTTGGTAAGTGGAAAGGACAGAATTTAGAAAAAGAGTTATAACTAACCGGTTTTCAGCAGTCAGGAGAGGAAGTGGGTTAAAGCAAAAAACCTGACAGGGATGTTATTATGTCAGTTAGGTGATAGTGTAGTCCGCTGGTTGCAGTGTTATTCCATGGGGGTTACATGTGCACAATCGGCAAGGACACAGAAATAAAACTCCAGGAGTCGGGGCTCAATAAATGCAGAAGCAAGCATCAACACATAAACTGACAAAAATGGGCGTGGTGATCTATGTCTGGGCGCGTTACATCAGGATTGCCTGAAATGTGCTTCGAGTTTCGAAATGGGCCAATCACAAACCGATCAGATGGAGGAAATTGTGGTGACGAATAGTCAGGCTGCAGTATCTTATCAGCTTCGCTTTTGTCTTTCAGTCGTCTTGATTCTTTTTCGTATCAAAATACTATATGCCTCACCACGGACTTTCGCTGTTTTTTGGTTTAGTATAAGCTTGTCAGCAGGCAATACGTCTAACAGTCGTCACGTTTTTCAGTTGGATGACTGTTTGATAGGAATGTTATCTTGCCTTATTGTTGGCTGCACTAGCCTTATTACCAAGTGTCAAAACTGTTCGGGAAATTTTCAAGTATTTTGCTTGGTGATTATTACTTGGCAGTACATGTATTTTTATCCGTTGGTAATTCACCTCAGTTCATAAACAAGACTTGCCTTTTCTTGCCGACAAATGCTTTAGCGAGTGACTATTCAGCTGTTGTGCGATTCTCCCGTAACTTTAAGTCCTGATTTTTAATTTCTGTATGATTGATGATGCCCGTTGCAATTGAAATTTTAACTACACGGATCTGAGGAGTAAGACTCCAGGTGACAACCACTATCAGAACTGAATGAAGGTCAACAATAAGTACACTAATCTGGAAGTAAGTAGAGTGCAGTTGGGTGGAAAAAGTTTGACGGAAGCACGCTACCAGTTTCGCGGTTCAATATTTCATTTTACAGTTGTAGAGTCGTTGTTCTCAAGGTTAGCCACGAATGACCCACAAAGAACTGTCAGTTGTGATTCAATAATAAACTTTTCTACAAGAATACACCCGCACCTCTGATGTAGACATGAACAGTACAATATTTGCTGACGATGGACTCGTTCAAGTGGACGCTGTCTGCGGTGAGGTAATTTGGACGGACTCAGATCCCGAAACTCGAATTACAAGTGTGATTGTCTCTTTACCATGTCTGGCCAGAATGTTTTATTTTCACTCAATTCATTCACCGGACTCACTTCCAGCTGATAGAATAACTGTCCACAAACGAGTTGACCACTGACTTGATTCCGTTTAGTAGACCACAGCTGAATAGAAATAAATAAATCAGTAAAGTATTCCAACGCGATCCGAGACCTCCGGGATCTGACTCCAGAAAGGAATGAGCGAACAAGCAAAATCGATGACATCATCGAGCGGAAGCAGAGCACACCAGCCGTCGGTTATGGAACATCTGTGGCAAACAAAGCACTGGTTCTGCCTGAGTACTGTGTTTACCGTCATTTACGCTACAAATCACCAAAGACTATGGAGACACGCGGAGGCACTAACAGCTGGCTATCCCGAGCTCCCCCTTCTCTAGATGAACAAACATCGAGAAGGGATACATACTTTAGCCAAGCCTCAGTAAATTATTCCTCATTAAAAAACTGTCTGCTCTACTGCTATCACTTTTTGAGTAAAGGAAAATACAAAGTGTCAAATGAGCTTGTTTCAAAGATTCCATACCATTCCAATATGCCACATTTTGTGACTAGTCCCAAATCACAATGGAACAATAGACGGTGGGCTGAAACGGGACAAAACTTTTACACGAGCGATCCAGATCTATCTCCGAACCGGGACTGGGTGCAATTGGTGCAATTAATCTGATCAACGGATCTCTGCAAAGTACGGGGATAGAGGTGGGCCAATGAAGCCTCACCGCTTGCGTGTAATTGCTCTTGACTTTGTCAGAACCTTCATTTCGCCACTTAGGAAACGATCACTTTGACTGCAGTATGCATTGGTAGAGATTTACAAAGAGCTCAGAAATACATGGTGAACTTAGTTTATATTTTCAATGCTAAAGCTATTAGACGCCCAAAGCTTCCAGAATGAGAAATCTGGCCTATAGAGCCAGAAATTATTAGTTCGTCTATTACGACCAGTAGGAGATTCGATTACAAAATTATTTACCCTGCATTAACAACAATCAACAGATACCATTTTAAAAAATGGAAGCACAGTTGCACAGTTGTTTCATTCTTATCAGGAAACTTTTTCAGCCTGTGTCCGTCGAAGCATTAGTGGGACTCGACTCCCGGAAAGAGTGGTTGTGAACCAAACATCTAATCACCAGGCTATCCGGCCTGGCTCTCACTGATTTGTTAAATATCAACATTCCACGGTATAGGACCCTTCTGAACACTGACGAGTCTGGCATGGTTACGGGACGACCACTCGTTAGATGAAATAGCTGAAAGTCATAGATCTACCCAGCCCGCTCTAAAGACTAAGACGAAAGTCGTAGAGAAGAGCTAAGTTTAACTGTAACACTTTCTTGTAACTATCACAGTTTGGCAGAGTAGACAAGTGGGAAGTGTATTACATGAAATTCATGTTAATCAGCTTTGTCCAAAACTGACTTCGTTATTGAGATCCCCAAAATCATCGGTTTCGGATGGATTCGAACCCGGGCGCGTTGTTAGTGACGACGCTCTGGGTTACTCGTGTGTTTATCCTACCACCTGTGGTAATTGGTCACCCAAACAACTCGGAGGCTTTGGACATTCGGAGAACTCCTAACTGATTCGTGGGGAAATTTGACGGGAGGCACTCAATTTCCAAGTTGATTGATTACTGGACCACCGTAACTTGGGTGGTTGGGTGTAATGTGAGACATACGCATTAGGACTTCGGGTTTATCGTTGTGGTTTGGTGGCTCGACTGGCAGAAAAACCTGTTTTGCTGATCTCTTGGGGATTAGCGCATAATGAAGGTCTATCTTAAAGAATGCAGTCGATATTTTTTGGGAAAAGCAGAATTCTGCTATGACCTGTACTTTTTGATAAAATCAACCTACAGTATCCAGTTTTGTTGGTTATTTTTTTTGCATTTCGAACCAAAAACCTCTTCATCTTGATAATAACAAGGAATCTCGAATAGCGTGCGTGCACTGTCAAATTTTGTTATCTGAACAGCATTATGAAGATGGCCATAATAACACAAAACGACTAGTTGTAGATGAATTTCAAGCGATTATTTTACAAAACAACTAGTTGGCACCCGTTTTACGTTCTTTGCACACACGAATGTTGATTAGACAGACAGCCCGAGCATCACCCGTTGGCACACACAGAGTAGGGGTATTACTGAATCTAAGTAGTATAAAGATGAATGGATAAATATGATCGAGACCACACGACTGTTTGCATGGTTACGGTCACTTATCAGGCATGCCCACCCAGTACTTCTCTTCGACTCCCTCCCTCGCGTACTACTACCACTACTGATACTGCCACCACTACTACTACTAACACTACTAATACTGTAACGAAGAAGGCAAGGCGACTGAGGACACCTGAATGTGGGCGGCCAAACAAGTCGAATCGGGGAAACATGTACAATCGTTTATATAGTCCTTTTTCCAGACGGCACTGCATCAACATTGGTCCACAGTCTGCCTGAGCATTTTGGCTGCATTTTTTCCAGTTGCTTGTGACTATTAGCTTGATTCTTTTGTGCACTATCTCTATTGGGCGGGTCATATTGTTCAGGTTGACGGCTTGATCGGTAGCCCCTCATATGTATCATCTTTTTGTTTACCTGAGACCCCACCCCGTCACACACTCTAAACAGTATTTCTCTTTTTGTCTGTTTCGGGATGCTTCTGACATTCGCTTCTGTTCTTTGATCTCTGGCCCTCAATGGGCTGGCCCCATTAGTCTGATATTTGCACCGTTCTATTGCTCCACTGCACTGCTATTGATACTAACACTAACACTACGACCAATACCAACAATAGTAATAGCAATACCGCTACTACTAACTATTATTGTTATAATTCAAATACTAGTAATGGCTGTCCTACAAAGAATTTTCAGCATATCACAGTTGTTTTCACAGATGAAGAAAATACAACGGACCGAGAACGGGGACGTTCGAGGTGGACGGTGATCATTACAGAACACAGTCCTATGACATTTTCCTCGAGGATTCACTTCTAGTCTTCGCATAACTAAGCGCGTTTATGTAAGATGGTGAACCATCCGTGTCTAGATCTGAGTAAAGTTGCAGCTGTCGAAGAGTTATCCGGTAGATAAATGGTTTGAATTCCTCCCAGTAAGACACAGTGCTGTAAACCGAGTGACGGTCGGCCGCGGAAGTCGGCTGCTTCTTAACGGTCTCTCCTAGCAAGGGTTAGTCTGACCTGAATGAGGTAGTTAGCAACTATCTGGACTCATTCTTCAAACTGTGTGCCTCTTTCGAACCAGTAATGACCTGTTGAGCTCCAGAGTTCTGTTTGCTTCAGATATTTTCTTGACCTGTAAAAAAGGACGAAACACACAGTTCACCCAAGAACTTGTCCAGTTTTGGTGACGGCATGTGTAGGTCGCTACGATCAGACAAATCCTGATTTGTACTGCTTGACCACTGACAGTCAAGCATCTAACATGTTTGGTTTTTTGTGAATTTTCCTTGAGACGCGGAGGTTGTTCAGCCAGCTGAACGATCAGTCGGCGCTCAAGCACATCAAACAGGTCTAAAAATAATCATCAAGCGAGATCAAGTTTTGGTGTGCAACAAGTTGTTATTCGGTAGCATATGACGTAACTTGTTGTATCATCCTCAATGGATCTTTCATTGATACCAGTTTTAGGTTATCTCCACGGAAGGCTGATCATTACGGTTTGCGATTTTCATTTTTTCTTAGGGAAATGCAAGTTTTATAGAACACCACAAACCTCACAGAAGTCATCGTGGAAACTTCTAGAATTCCCACAACTACCAAAGCTCATCCTCAGACCCAAAAATAGTTTGGTTTAGTTTAGTTTAGTTCAGTTCTTTCGAAACAACCACTAACCGTGAACTGGAAGCGGGGACTTCGATTTCTACCATTTATTCGGGGAAGATGACAAAAACCAGAGCATGAAAAGAGTAGGAAGGAAATTACATTTAGTAGGAGATCTGCACAGGAGGTTTTCGAATAAAAGACCGTTATTGATAGCGACGCCGAGCCACATCCTCCAATGCGTCTAACCAGTGAGTGAGGTGATCTACTGGACCCCACTCAGGAAGTCTTACACACCATACTGGCCAATTTCATTAGCCAAACTTTTCATACCATTTTTCCGTGACATGGGCAGACCACCTTTAATCACCTTCCAACCACTACCCACCTAAGCAAACATTGCATCCCGCGGAATCCTATCCGAGTTCGGGTGCACTAAGGTCTCAATCATCTTAACAAGGTGAGCTTCACTACTTTACCGAATGATCTGGTGTTTGTATCTAAGACTCGAACCACAGCGTTGCTGATACTGTGTTTCTGCTAGATTCGGGCAATGCTGAGAAGATATCGGTGTTCGACTACCAACAATGCTCACATATCCTCCACCGACAGTTTGTTCCTAAACCATAGAGAAGAACTGGCCTAATAGCTGATGCGTACACCCAGCCCTTGATAGATACATGAAGTGGACTTCGTACAGCCAAGTAAATCTTTGTTTAGAGGATTGTTTAAGTTCAATTTGTTGTTCGCATATCTTATCCGGACAAGAATTGTGCTAACACGATTTAATTGGATGTAAAACAAGCAATCAAACATTCGATACTTGTTGTAAATGGCTTTGAAGCCTGTTGACTTTGTAAAGTAGAGTGATTCGTCTCAAATTTTATTGGCAACGGAAACCTTGCTACTTGTAACTATATGTCAGGGATGAGACATTACACTGGAATTCGTGTCACGTTTTAAGATGACACCAGAAGGATTGATTCACAACTAAATTCCTCATTTGCACCAAAAATGCATAATCCACGATAATTCATTATTCTTCCAGCGAGGCAGTATTACCACAAATGAAATGTTTTTTTTTGGTTCTCGTTACAACTTACTCTTATCTATCTGTGGAACTTTATCACGTTGTGTATCGTTCCAGAGTCCGTAATTTTTAGTAAGTACTGTCGGCCCTATATACTACTTCCAAATACTACATGCCACTTTGCTGTGCTACTGAGTTAGCATATGAGGTAGCTTGCAAACAGAAAATGCCTTAGTCGAGCAGTTTCTGGTTCATTTGGCCAAGTGATGCACACAGGGTGCCTCATCACCTTTACCATCTGAGGAATGTGAAGACCCTGTTGTACCAAATCAGTCCGTTTTATACTGCCTCGTTTCAATAAATAAGTGATAAATGCGGATTAGAACGCGGCACTAGCTTTTTATCGTTCTATGAAACATTCTTTGTGAGAACTTGGCAGCGTTTTGAGATTGTGTGGTGGTATCAGCGGGCGTCACACTTGATATGGCCAGGTACAACTTCGTGGCTACGCACGCTGGGGGGGGGAGCTTCGGCCAATCAGGATCGCCGAGGATAGGTACAACAAAAAGCTCACTGTGATCGGTCAAATTTTATTCTACCAATTATTTTCTTTGATTTACCATATTTATACAAACCAGTTCTGCAAAACAACTAAAGTGCTGTTCCATGGCCCTGGTCTGCTTGCTGCTTCGGTTTGCGTAGCTGTGGGCTGGAGTGATTTTAGTACGTCCTATCAGTTCGGGTATTGCGAATATTACTGATTGTCAACGTTGTATTGTTATACACTGCATTGGTATCGACCAGGCAACGCAAAAGACATATAACTGTGTTGGTCAGTTCAAACAATTCAAACCGGCTGGACATGTGCTACCGTATAGATAGTCCCGTTCCATATCCAATTTCACGAAGGTGGACTGTACTGCAGCAAACACTTTCTGATCATTTTTGGTCACGTGCCTGTCGGTGAGGTGTTTATTCGTCTAGGCAACATTCTTGGTTCAACTGATCTGAGTGATATCCTCATGCAAATTACCTTATTTTCATCATATTTTTCCGTTCAAAAAAGAGGTTGGCTCTCCTGCTTTCCGCTTATTCGTCAGTCGAAGGTTTTTTTCGAAATAGTCACGACTCATTGTTCTATCTGTTGGTATTTACTGCATGACAAGATCGATTTCATAGCCACTTTTTTTTCTGTTTCCATATCAGCCTTCATGCGGTTTATAAATATTGATAGACTTTGCAGAATTTATCGTTACCCCAAGGAGCCGGATTGTGACACAAAATTGAAAATCCACTTGCACATGTTTACATTGTAAAAGAAACCGTCATAAATCAAAGCGGAACCAGCGAACTTCCGTTTACTCTGCAGTTGTTCTACAAGCTGAGCCATGGCAGCGCAATCGATAGGACGAGAATAATGCAAGCGAATGTCAAATGATTCGCGAACCGTTGTTTCAACGATACACAGCAATTGTTCTGTTTTTGTTCACTGGACAAGCCCAGCCGGTCACTGTTCAGTGCAAAGAACATGCGAACAGTGCAAGCAGACGTTTTGTCGTCTAGATTAGTCCAGCCCCTTGTGTCGATAATAAATTCTATGCACACAACTCTCAATGTCTATGGAATCTTGTTCAGCCATGAGCTGTTCGTTTCGTTGGAAAATGACTGATGAAGCTAGACTAGCAATCGAAACAGGAACGTTTGTTGTGTCACACTGGATAAGTGGTTGTGCATCACCGAATATTCACTGGAGTTATTCACGCCCGGCTGGCCGCGCGGCGATCGCTCGACCGGCAGACCGACCACCCGGTAAATGAAAGGTCATCGGTTCGATCACGACTAGTGGCGTGAACTTTAAGATGTGAAAAATTCAAGTAGATTTCCATCACCAATGACTAATTTGTATATAATATGATTCATCATGCAGCTTGAACGCTCAACTCACCATTGAAAATCATGGAAGCACTGTACAGCTGTTTCATCCTTGTTGGGAATCATCAGCAGTGCACATCCACCGAGCCCCCACGGGGACTCGAACCCGGGGTGAACGGTTGTGAATCGAACACCTTAACCACAAGGCTATCCGGGCTGGCTCTCAACGGTTTGTTGAACATCTACACTACATGATATAGCACCCTTCCGTCACTGGCTTCGAACGGTAACAACCAGCTTCCCACACAGCGATCGACTCCTATAATGGATGACTTCTCTATAGGGGCCTAAGTACAACGAAGGCATTCCGCTATGAACAACCTACAGAGCTTGGTTACTATTTACAATTGAGTAGTAGGAGATTAGATTTGTATATAATATGATTCATCATGCAGCTTGAACGCTACATTGCAAATAGTAGCCAAGCTCTTTATGTTATTCATAACGGAATGCCTTCGTTGTACTTAGGCCCCTACAGAGAAGTCATCCATTATAGGAGTCGATCGCTGTGTGGGAAGCTGGTTGTTACCGTTCAAAAGCCAGTGACGGAAGGGTACTATATCATGTAGTGTAGATGTTCAACAAACCGTTGAGAGCCAGCCCGGATAGCCTTGTGGTTAAGGTGTTCGATTCATAATCGTTCATCCCTTATTCGAGTCCCCGTGGGGGCTCGGTGGATGTGCACTGCTGATGATTCCCAACAAGGATGAAGCAGCTGTACAGTGCTTCCATGATTTTCAATGGTGAGTTGAGCGTTCAAGCTGCATGATGAATCATGTTATATACAAATCTAATCTCCTACTACTCAATTGAAAATGACTAATTTGTTCAACAAAAAGGTCATTCAGAGATAGAGCTTACCGTTTACCTAGCGCTGGTGATAACGAAACCTGGGTCGTTTTGGATTGTGAACGGTATAAAAGGTCGCACACGGGTATGATGCATATCAAACCTGCACTTCGGTGCACGGATGGAGTTTGTCATCTTGCTCTGCCCCCCCCCCCCAGGTCGTAAGTGGAAGAGAGACACAAAGAGCAAACACATTTCCTGCAAAGCCAGGCCCATTAGTTCAGGCTTTCCCATGCATGTTTGCCCCTGAAGTACGACCTAACCAATACGACCATTTGCCCAAGGGGCACTTGGATAAAATTTATCAATTGACATGCACAAAATATATCCAAAAACCGTAACCTACTTAGATCTGGCGCATGATTCAAAGACTGACTACTGGTTTTCAATCCCTACAGTTCAACCTAGAACTGTCATTGCATAATGCGAAGAAGACAGTGATTTGCAAACATTCACAGTTTGTCTATATGCGTCTTCTACTAGCGAAATACTGACTTACTGTGGCTTAACGGAGAACTGATTTATCTGATGCCTCGAACATCCCACTTTCGATGAGCCTACGAAAGTCAGTCAGGTGGCTGAGACTAAGGAAACCTAACCGAACCTTTCGTATGAACAACGACACTACACCTGACATCCAAGCATCGATGGAAATGTAACTCAGTTCAATTTGAACACCTATTGACTATGTACTGGATGCGGCGGTCTTGGGAGGAAGTAGGGAGCTTGGATGGAAGTCAAAAAAATTCAACAGTGTGCTGCAAACGGTAGTGATTCAATAAAGTGTGTGACTGCGGGAGCGCGAATGATCGCTACACCTAGCCGTATTCGCCAATGCGTGCAGGCACTGAGTGAGTGGATCTCATAGACTCTACCAAGGAAACCTAACATGTCTTTCATGGCCCGGTCCACTAGCCAGGTGGCTGATGTCATTTATTCTTGTCACGAGCAGTCCGCTGTTGATAAATTATTGAGAATAACCTAGATTAGATACAACTCCCTCTTACTGGCTGTGGTTCGAAGCCGACCCAATCTGGTTCTACAATAGCGTTCCACTTTTTGAGAGGTGCTAAACACCAGCCCGACTGGTCACAATTATCAGTCATGTCAATTAATGGGATGAGTGAACGTTTTCGAATATCACGTATTGAAAAAACAAGAGATTTACAACTAATTCTGGTGCAAATACTTATCCAGGTTCATCATCATCGTGTCATCCCACCCGTGGATATGAGTGAAAGACAAAATTTCTTTATTTTTATTCAAGCGTGAAAATATAGGACAGTAGCTTCCGGTTTTCATGATTCCATTCGGCTCGTCGGCCATGAAAGAATTCAACCAATCCCACTGTTTTGTTTTTCTCCACTCCAGAATGCCAAATGTCCACATTTTGGATGGACGCTTGAAAGGTCTTCCGTTCGAGAAACGTAATAAATTTAGATTAATACTTATCTCATCCTGAAATGTGTTTACCTCTTGGGACAATGAACCCTAGGGCAAAATAAACTATTTGTGTATCGACCGCACGGAACTAGAGTTCGCCCGATCAGAGGGAGTGTGGGCGCGCAACAACGCTCGTAATGCTGACCGTATTCTGATGTTAGCTGACATGAAATAACAAGAAATTCTGCTGGTCGACCTTGCTTTCATTCGGTGATCATAAAACCCGGTTTGGTCTAGATCAATACCTCTTTCCCTTACCTATTTGAGTTTTGTTCGTGTTTCTCACATCCTGGATTTTTGCAATCGTAGTCACTTATTTTTTTAAAAAAACTACACTGAAACATTCAAGGGTTCTGTTGGTTTTGTTCTATATTCTCTCTTATTCGGTTAAAATGCACTGACATGCAACGTCTTGTTTTATTTGGAATTCAGATATCCGATAAAGCGTCTCTGTTTACAAAAAGAGAGGCTGTGAACTTTGAAAGCTCCGATCATCTCTGCGGTTATCTGCGGCTAAGCAGCCTGACCACTGTGTTGGAAGACACTACGATTATCGGTATTTGAACACCTGTGCCTTCGGGGCAGTCCTTGAATTTGCAGAGAATATGGAATGAGGTTAAAGTTCTTATGTTATTAACACAGCTTCGTTGGTAGATGTAATACGCCAAATTTTCGGTTACCTTGGACAACCTTTCTAAAGGCAGATCAATTTTATTGTAAAATTGCCTTGAGAAAGGTTACCCACAGTAACCGAAACTTTGGCAAAATACATCTACCAGCGAAGCTGTGTTATTAACATTATAAAGTTTACAACGAAAACAACACAGCACATCGAATTTTCGATGCACGCCTTACATTGCTTAACATGGATTAAGCAATACCGAAGTGAGACGTCGAGTGCTGTGTACCAAAGGCAGATCAATACATCAAAGGCCTAAACTCATTCGATGATTCTGGTTAGAATATGTAGTACACGTGAATACGGATAGACTTTCCTAGCAAGCAATGTTTGCTGAAGCGGGTATTGATAGGAAGATGGATAGGGATGGCCAGTCCATCGCAAGAAAATATAGCACACTATCCCTGCCCAGAATGGAGCACCAAAACCACCGAAAAGGTTACGAACATCCAGAGGAATAGCAGCATATCTCTATCGATGGTGTTCTTGTTGTTCTATAGTTTATTGATACTAGTGATATTTCTAGTTGTTACTTTTACAATATTATTTTCCAATGAATATTTTGCCGTCTGGTACCGTCCAGAACTGTGGCGTCTGGGGCAAAACTAATCAGTGTTCAACCCGAAATGAATTTCCAAGCAAGAGATGAAAGAAAGCCTTGCTTAAGGTGTTGCGTCAGCTCTCCCCCGCCTCCTCCCCCTCACCTCTTTCCCCGAACTTCCTTCACGAGAAACAGAAAGTACAAAAATAATTACCCTGATTGCATCAAGTTTGTAATTTTCATTTGGTTTAGCCTACATAAACTGTATTCATTACCGTACCTCTTCGATTGAAAACACCTCAACAACACCAGCATAAAACGACCTCGAATCACTGACCATAAACATTCCCCACTCGGAAGATAATTTCCGGGAAGAGTTGGTCACGAGCTCCCTTGTAGATTTGTCATGGCACGACTGGCAAGTATAGCAGACAGGTTAATCTTATCTAATCTCTGTATCAGCGAACTGCTGCAAGGAATGCCTTAAAGTGCAACATTCGAGAATAAGACATTTGCCACCGTGGTTCCTCCTGGTGGTGCGCAAAACCAACATGATTACAACTCATGAAAAACGATCGATACGCAACATCTATTGTGTACAGTATTACTTCCTCAAGGAATGATTTTTCACCCGAATTCAATACCTACCTCGTTGTTGAAAACTCGTCAAATATTCACTCACTGAACTCAACTGCGGTTCATCTGACTTTCCATGAATCATCAACACTCATGCTCGTCAGTTGAGTCCCACCTGAAGCTCAAATCCAGATAGCATGATTTTACGCCTCATACAATCTGGTTTTCAATGGCTCACTTCCTCCCCTCTGTGCATGATATGATGTCTTGATGTGCGCAGCTCAAGTCCCAGGTATTGGTCGAGCCTTCTGATGGATTTCTTGCCGGTGGGATTCTGAGTGAGATAAGAGTTCACTATCAACCTATAAAATTCGTTTACATACACACACGTTGTGGACAATTTATGCAATCAAACAGATCAGTAGCCAAATATGATGTGTCTTTCCTTTTCTCAGATTTTTCAACTCCGATAGCGTATGAGCCGAATACCCGATATCATTTTTGTTCGTAGAAAAGTTAAATACCGTCGATCTACACTAAGTTAGTTCCTGTTTGCTCTTTGCCACCACACACCATGTTATACAAACCGCGGTGGTCATTCGCGTTACAAATAAGTCCCACTAAAATGGATTAGGTAGGGCGAAAAGCTTCTTATTTACCGCGGTCTTCTGTGTTCATTGATGTATCAGAATAACTTCGTTATAATAACTAGTACGGTATTGTATCCGGACGACGGGACAAAACTCCCCCTCTCCGGAAGAACACGACCGGTTTCGCGGTTATGCCGCTCATCAAGTGTGCGCGCCCGGTACTCTTCTCGTGGCTATAACTCACTGGATGAGGCTAATACACGGGAAGAGGTCAGTTGAGGACCCGGGCTCTCACGGGTCCGGGGAAATCAGTAAATGAAATGAGGCAGATGAATCTCCTACCAAAAGAGAAATGAATACCTGATTCCCAATCTTACATAACACTTCCAATTCTCAAACTGCTTCCTTGTTTACGAAAAAGCATTTTTAGCCAATCTTACACAGCCGTCAAGCTTCAAGGCGTTCCGTCAGTCATTTGCAACCATGACTACTGAATATAAGTTGCCTGTAATTAAGTAGAACAGTTTTGAACATTAAAAGCCTTAATTTATCATCCCGGTGTTATTCGGCTAACACCACGGAGCGTTTCTCAATGTGACCGAGTGCTTTGCGTTAGAACGGTGTGTGAGAAAGAAAACGGTTTGTGCATGTGCGTGTGTGCGTGTGCGTGCGTATGCGTGTATGTGAAGTTTGAAGTGACTAAAATAGGCACATTCTCACGTTGCATGCAAAAAAACTCTTGGCTTTTCGAATGGCCATGAATTGGCTGACTCATATTCCCAAGGCGATGAACTCGTTTCGTTCAAATAGATGAGCCGCTTTTTTGTCTTTTAGCTAAAATACCGGACTCCCGATGCACACCTTGCACTCAATCTACCGTAAATAATGAGGACCACCGAGTGATGACCGCTTCAACTTTTTCAAAGTTTATCTATCGACCCTGTATGTGTGCGTGTGTTTGAATAATGAAAGAATTTATTGAAAAATCTCCTGAATCGAGCGAGTTTCCGCAGTCCCTCTTTCCTGTGAGAGGTCTCTATCATCTTATTTCCCAAGGGACTAGTGTTGATGAGGCAACTCAGAGCTGATTGTCAAGAGACGCGGCAGTTAGACCTCGCGTGTTATTATCCTCTCCACCGTCATCATCATCATGATCGACGTCCTCAGCATCGTCATCGTGCAAGTCATCGCCATCTTCCAAGTAGGCGAACGAAAAGTGGTGGAAATGTGTGATTTATTTTTAGATGGAGGTGTTATTTCCTAACTTTTTTTCGTTCTGAGTGCTTCCGTCGTGTTTCTTTATTGTTTAAATGGGCCAGTTATTCTACTGGTCCGCGTATTGCACGTGGTTTCGAGGTTTAAAAACGTGACTTTAGACACATCTAGTGGGAATGACCTTGAATTATTATCCAATAATAATCATCAACCCAACAGACTGGTCTTCAGTGATCTATTTTACACCTGTACTGTGGATGATACGAAATGCCTACGGAATGCGCATTGATTTTTACGTCATGCAGAATTGTCTCAGTCCGGACATTCTATCCGTTCGAATTCTGTTCATCTCCGCGGCCACGTCCACGCACGTTTGCCCCGTACGCGTATCGATCTGCCGTCAGGCGACTCTAATGACACGCATACACGCACCCACAGTTTTTTGTGCACGTTCTAGGTTGCTCACTTTTCTGACGAACGCGTTTGCAGTCACGTCACGTCTATCTTTTTGCTCCATGGCCATTCTCTAGAGGCACTGGATTTCACGAGGTGTCTTTCATGGTCAGTTAACGCGCATACGTAAACAGATGGTAGTGTTTGAATTGAACCCCTTTGTTTTAGCATTCGGGGTTTGGTGAGCACCTGTGGTGCATGTCGTTGGTCTCTATTTTATAAATCGTGAATCAAACTGACAAGGATGCTCCTCTCAAAAATTCATGTGTCGTGGCGCACCATTTTTTAAAAAAAAGAAGAGCACAATCTATTCGATATTAGAATATGAAATACACAAAAAATACTGTTCTGTGCATCCCTGTTTAGTACAGTTTTTAAAATCATTAATTATTCAACAAGACAAATAGCAAAGAATTACGAATTTTTAAAATCGAACAAAGAAATAAGAAGAGAAATAGCTTCAATTAGATGAATAAATTGGGTAAACTGGTAGACGCTATGGGGCCTCAGCATGGCACCCCATTTCCTTCTCTTATTGCTTATAAGGTGGACGTCTGGGACCCAACTTTGGAAGTTCAACACGCTCTAAGTGATCACATCTACAGGTCCGAGTTTTCATGCCTTTCTTTTACTTCGTGGAACCACTAATTCTTGCTCACGTACCAACAGTTAGCCGCCTCACCCCTAGGAATAGCACGATTGCTCTGTCATTATCATTTAGACTCGCGTGGCGTTTTGACTACTGGGTGAAACTTGCTCATCATGTAAATCCGTGTGATGCGTGAAAAAGTTAAAGATGAATTTGATAGTTGCCTGCGGACTCAGCAACTGACAGCTGTGGACCGGGTCTTACCGAAATAGTTTACCATCATTCGTTTGGGCAAACGACTGACGGGAATACGGGACAAGTTGCGTTGTTCCTCATTTCACTTGCGGAAAACCGGCACAAAAAGTTCCACGGTCTACCACAAGAAAAAACCAATCCATTCAGTTATTCCAAAATGTTCGTCTACTTTCGTGTGTACCGGAAAGCAAGCAAAAAGCAGTTATTTTACTTCCAGTTCAATCAACGCCAAGTTATGCATTGGAGTGGGGGTGTTTGCAGGGCTTTTTGGTGCCCTGGGAGTAAAATCACCACCACCCTCGGTCGGAAACTAAACGATTATTACCAGGAAAATGATGTGGTGAGAACTACCGGTAATGGTACAAGATAAATCGTTTGAATTGAAGAATATTACTTATGGCTACACACGGCCACTGACCAGGTGAATATTCTGGATCCCATCCAGAAAGCCTAAAACATGCCCTGTATGACCAAGTCTATCGGTAAGGGATTTTCTACTCGAGTTTTATGTCTCCGATTTGTCATTCTGATTCACCTTCCAAGTGACACTCGATCCAGCCAACATTGCTACCCTGAGGAATGGCCTGAACAGACGCATCAAAGAGGACGAAACCGTCGGATCCAGCAAGCAACTGTATCGTAAGGCTGGCAGGATCTTGTTCTCTTATGACAACCTGCTAATCTATGGGATAGGGCCCAGATAGCACCATCATCTCAACGAATTCGTTTGCGATCATAGCAACACCACAACGACAAACGGCCACTTGGCACAAATCATATCACGCATATCATATAGCAACGTGTGTGTGTGTGTGTGTGTGTGTGTGTGTGTGTGTGTGTGTGTGTGTGTGGTTCACTAACCCAATTCTGCTTGATGATGCAGTTAACCCGGGTGCCCACAGAGAGTATGTCTGTTCCAATGTACTCGTGCACAAGCACTTGCCACGAAGTGAATTAGTGTGTGCCGCTGATCATCTGAAACTCCCAACAATCTCCGTTACGACAATAACCGCGCCGCGGAGAAATTCGCATACTCAGCTACAAACTTCCTCGATCAGTCATTTATATAAATTATTTCGAGTATTGTGTGGGATTGATGGATATTTGTTTAGCTGACTGCCTTTTGAACTCCACCTTTCACGCACAAACCTCAATTCGTCTGGTACTCCCGAGTGCACGTTGGTCAGATGACCTGAGGTTTGTGCGTGAAGGGTGGAGTCCAAAGGACAGTCAGCTAAATGAGTTATTTCGTTTAAAAGTACAGAAAATAACCAATCTGTTATTACTACTCAATAGTAGTGAAAATAATCTTAGATTGGCTACTAGCCCTTACCTCTGACCGGTGATGGTCGAATGGTATAAGCCCTTATTCCATTTTTGAGTTACAAGGTTCACATCCCTATACTCCCGATCACAATCGTATTATACAGCAATCTGCCACGGCCCAGTTCATCACTACGTCTGGCCTATTAGTACCTATTTTGTGATTCTCCACTCCAAGTCTCAGGGTCGGGTTGCCGGGTATTCCTAATAGAGCAGTGGGCCTCAGACGCTACGTAGTACTTTCATTCCCTGTACTGACTCATATACATGTATGTGGCAGAAAAATAATAACCCCGATCAAGTGCATATTTCAACAAATGAGAAAAGGGACCTGTGTACTGGTCCCCTTTAGGCACAAGTCAGTCTTTAGCTATCTGATCTTCATAACCTATCTTCTGCTTCCCGTCGTTTCTTCAGAATTGGTTTATTATCTTCCAAGGTTCTTCATTGTTATTCATCTCCTTTTCCATGGTTCACCCATTCCCTAAAGATGACAAGCTATTTAATCCCGGCAGATTGGCCTCACTAGATGAAGTAATATCAAGTAGTGAAGTGTCATCGCAATAACAGAATGGGCTTCTTGATTTTTTCCAACCGCAGCCATCTGTGTCGAACAACAAGACCTCCGTTTATCTTCCAAAGGCAGTGTACGCTGTCGCAGTGGGACAGGTTTTACAGTACGTCTCACAAACGCGAAAATAATCAATAATCAAGCTGCAACCTTTCCGTAGGGTGGTTCAAATCAGCTGGAAAAAACCGCACCAGAAATGCTGTAGTTAAGCGCATAGTGTTAGACACGTAAAACAAATCGCTAGATCAAACACGAAAGCTATTGGGGCTACGACGTTTTGCGCACGTCCCCGTATAAAAGTTCTAGGTGTATCATACCCACTGAGACGGGTACTAGTGGGACGATAGGTACCGATGGTAAGCCAATGACACGAAAGAAAGGAATAAAAAGGCTAGCCAGTGAAACTGCACAAGAAGGGGGGTGGCGACATTTTATAATTAATAATAACGACAATCGCCATAATCATGTTTAAATTCACTTTTAATTCACCATAAATTTGAATAAGGAATTTAGAAAACACTGCGAGAGGAATTTCTTTCGTATACTCTGATCGGTCACGTACGTATAAAATCAATAAGAAAAATAACTGCAACCTGAAACGAAAAGAACAATCAAAGCCTTTTTATGGGACTTGAGGTCGTGTGTGTGACCGCATGTAGTTGACTAAAGCCATGTTAGTTAAAGGTGAAGGTCATATATACGCGACCTATGAGAGTATAGGGAAGGAATTCTTCTCCCAGTGTTTATGTCCTGAATTTCTTATTCAAACTCACCACGGGATCTAAATGTTTCAGTCTCCTGAAGAGAAAACTCCCACCTGGAACATTATACATTTTGGGTTCGACATTCCATGGAGGAGGTTGCGGCCAGTCAGAATTAGCCGAAAGAGAATAAAACTGTAGTGGTAAGACTCGAACCCATAACTATCAGGCTTGAGGTTCATCATATTGACCGCCTCACCGGCATCGACTTTCTGGATGGGATCAAAGAAGTTACCCGGTCAGTGGTGAAAGACACTACACATTATGGCTAGGTATCGCAGCCTGTGGTATCCTTGAATTGAAACGTATTAGATTTGTGTTTTACGCCCCTATTCGTCGTTCTTTTTTGTTTTTCCGCACCATTGACTGCTTTGACTACAGCAATTCTGAGATTCCTACCGAAAGATAGGAAACCAGAACCTCCGTGCCCGACGTATGATTCATGCTTGTTCAAAACAGAACGGAAACCATTTCCTGAGTAGGGAAATAGGGATTGCAGTTACTGACGACGAAAACCTTTGTGGTCTTTCGCGTTTCAGTATCGTTACACTGAACAGTAATTCGCTTTCACGACTTCTTATAACTCATTATATGAGGACCTTATATGGTAAGTATTCCTTTCCAGTTCTGAGGGCAGTATTTGTCGGTTATTCCTGAGTAAGAATAGAATGAGAAGAACCACAACGTTTGGGTCATTTTATTCATGGAGAATCCTCCCTGCTGTTTACACGTGCTTAGAGAAGCTAGGAAAAACCACTCCCTGGGACTTCATAGTTGTAAATATTACTACAATAATAAATTTAAGTTTTCCTTCTTATCAGAACAAATAATCAACAACCTCAACTCCTTGGTTTATCATAAGAAAATGTACAGTATTTCTAGAAGTGGTTTGCGGCCAATCAAAAGCTGCCGAATGAAGAAGTAACCAGCTCTGGCGGGAATCGAACCCAGCACGTCAAGGCCCGAATTTCACGATGATGGCTGTCTGACACCACAGGTCTTCGTTCGTAGTATGTTATCTTCTCACTTTGTATACACATCGTGTAACGAAGGTCGACCCTCTCTGGAACACGGAGGTGGATAGATTCGAAGCCTGGACCCCAAGATTTGTAGTTTATTATTGGGATAGCTTTTGATCACAGCGGTCGAAACTGAATTTTGTTCTTGTTGTCTTTATGATCTTCACAGAAGGTCTGCACTGTTTCACAAGCCTGTTTCCTTTAAACCACACTTCTCTCTGTTTCAGCAACAACTGTTCAGTCGTCAACCACTTCGTCACAAAATTGAATAGTACTCATGACGTACCTTCCTCGTCCACAGTGCCAGTGAAATGCTCCACCCGTTAGATACTACCCTCTTCTTTGTACGTTCGAAGTAACTGAATGAGGTAAACATACACAGTGAAGGAGGCTGTACGGAAAATTAGAAGTAGACAGCTGACTCCGAAGCTTTCACTGTATGGATGGATGTTCAGTCAACCAGACCTCTTCCCGTTCCGGAAGAAAATATCCCGAAACAGTGTCATTATCCATTGAAACGGTACGATTTTCATCAGCCATTGGAAACGATTGAGAAAACTGTTGAAGTAAGTTCCGCAATGCATAAACGGCGGCCAAGACTTTGAAGTGAATCTATTTTAAGGTTAGAATTTATTAGTTAAATGCTGTTTTGTAAAACATACTTATATATTTTATTGCCTCGTAAAATGGAGACCATCCGTCAAGATCCCTAACTGCTACTTTGGGTTGCTGAGCAAATCGAAGAAGTGGTCCGACGAAGTTTCTAGCTTTTCCATGCCCTATTTGGCGATCTCTTTCCGCAAGCCCCAGACATTGGGACATTCACCGTACCATAGTATTTTCTGGGCTGGACAATTCGGAGAGATGGATAAAAATAACTAACAAAATTACTTTTTCTCGCAGTATCTATGCAATTACCGTTACGGCTTACCCATACACTCATACAGAACCAGATCACTTTCCTACCGGAACTGAACAAATCCAGTCAACAAATTTCAGTTTTTCCTAATCAGTCAAATGGCCGAGTAATCAGTTGATTAGTATAAATCCAAGGCAACTACAAACAAGTTCGAACCCCCTCATAGCCATTGCAGGTGAACCCGGGAGATAGATAGACCTTTCTGTAAAGCTGCTTGTAAACACGCCTGAATCACACTAGTCTGTTCTTTCCTATGTTTTTAGGGTGCTATAACGGAGTTATCGGTACGTGCAATTGCACCACTCACACATCCAAGTACGGAATAGAAAAATCCTCTTTTGTGCTATACATGATCGATATGAGTTGAAATGCATTATTTAAGTTGTCTATATTCCATATACCGACATGCAATCTCTTTTGCCCTGAATGTCTTCGACATTCTTGGTGAGATAGCTTCAATTATATTTGGATAATCAAAAGCTTATTTTGGACCAGAAATGGAGGAACAAATCCAATTTACCATGAAAAAATATTTTTTCTTTTACATTGAAGATCGTTATAGTAAGCTTGAGGCATTGAAATTACGATCACTGCAGTCTTCCGTTTGGAAAAACTCTACAGAAATAACGAAACGAACATGTTCTATTAATTGAATAGCACTGTATTCAACACACGAATGGAATTCACTGAAACGCTCACTTGTTTGTCTAATCGAGATTGCGTCCCGTTGTCAGGTTGTTTCCATTTGGGCACCTCGCCAGCTTGGTAAATTGGCCCAACTTTGTTCCGTCGGAACAACTCTCTAAAAGTGACACGCAGTCTCAGTTTGTGGTTGGGCCAAATCTTGGAGTGCCGGGTGAAATCGGTCTGGCATTCAGATTTGATAGGTTGTTGGTGGGGGAAGACTTGGTCCGGGGGAGAGTTCCCGAAATTGCTCGAAATATCTTTTTTGAGAGTGCCGAAAGAAGACCGATTTTCTGTGCGGTATTCAACAAAGGAAAGTTCAGAAAAATGATTCCTTGGTGGTTGGATTCGTGAATGAGAAAGACTGATTATCCAGAAAATTGGATAATATCAAAAAGCGAATATTATTCGGTAAAAGAATTCTGGAGATATTCAATGAAAATCAAGCGAAAACCAGTAAACCCGTCTTGGAGGATTCGGATGCGGAAACATTCGAACGGAAAATGGTGCACAATAGAGTAAAGATTACGAAACAGGGGTTCATTCAGTCACATTGTAAAAAATTCCGTAGAAACTTACACTCCATCGGATTATATTGAATCCTCTACAGATATGGTCAATCGATACTTCACTCGGCCGTACAGTGCGTGTACAATGATGATGATTTCCATTGGTTATTATCATTGCTGTTGTGTTCGGAGAGTCACAGAACTAACCAATTAGTCGTCCCCTCTCCCCTTCAATCCGAAGGAATAAAGTTTCCCAAGTATTCGAACACTATTGTTCTTTACAGCTGTAATTTCATTTGAATCGAATGGAGCTTGCATGAACGGGGAGTCCATTTGTAGAATCACATGGTGATTCTCCCAAAGTTAATTCTTCGGTTAACACGGCTAACATTCAGAAGGAGGACATGTGGTCCCAAGTATGGAATTTCAATATGAGTAATATGATATTGTATCTGTGGTTCTAAAATTGAACTCCTCGTCCATGCACGCTCCATTCCATTCAAATGAGATTACAGCTGCAAACCAACTGTGGAGATCTCAAGCATAAAGAGGATTGGGCGGAAGAGTACCGGATACGCATACCTGATGAGTGGCAACAACCGCGAAACCGATCGTGTGCTTCGGCGAAATTTTCTACTTTCATCCAGATACTACTCCACACTACTATCGTTCATTCGCGAAAGTGTTGTGTATGTGGAATAATTTGTCTCCAGATCAAACTGACTCACTAGCCATATTCCCATCACAAAAAAGTAAACCCATAAATAATACCAGGTAACCAACCATACTTCAAGCCACATTCTCTTCTGGTCTGATCAAGATGCAGCAATTTCGTGGACAATCATCTTCTTAACACTTTATGTGCTGGGATTGAATTAGTTTTCTAATCCAAATCATTTAATCGAACGAGTTGCAATTACCACACATGTGAGCACATTGGTTCTCATATTTCCTGTCTTCCTTGTCAAACAATTCAACGGCATCATTGTCACACACCTAGAACGTATTTCTCAATGCAGTGAGTGGGAAATTTCCACACACGGTATCTCATTCTATATGCTAAATCAGAACACTATAAAACCAATTCAAAGTGTTCCCCGAGGATACTGGCTGATCGGTTTCAACTGCAATAATCAGACTTCAGGTTTGCCCACATCCTATAGATGTCAATTCGGTAGCGCTTCATTTTATCGTGTCTGTATTGCAGTGATTAAGCAGCCACAGTTGATTCTTTATCTTCCTCCAGCTCTCTTCCGCTCTCTCGAGAGAATAAAACATTCACCTGATTTTACGGAACTGATTAGAAGCATACGGAATTGTGAGTTTTACCAAAAGTTGTTCTTATCCATAACTATGCATCTATACACGAACGCGGATTCATTATTACATCACAGCGAGTAGGACTATCGATCGAACTGCACATTCGTCGCATTTGATTTTTCAACTGGTAGAAATTTATTCTCGATCAGATTCATTGAGTTGTGTTCGTAGATAGATAAGGAAGATAGATCAGATAAGAATTGTTTTCATTATGAGAACAGATTTCCGTGTGAGGATAGAGAAGGTTTGTGTCCGTTAATCATATTGAGCACGGAGGTTGTGTAAAGCGCGAATTGAAATATATGTGGAAAATTTTGTGATTCTTCGAAGAAGCAGTAATTCCCATGAATGATCTTTAATAAATACATCATAATCGACATGCGAGATATCTTGTGCCCCAACATTTTGGCCACATCTCCTACAATGTATTATTCTGTCGTAGGGTACATTTCACATCATAATCGAGATATCGTGTGTTTTTCGTCAAACTTATTACCTTCGATACATATTGTAACAGTTGGAGGAAATTGGGAAGAGATATGTGTGAGATCAGGATGATGTTCTTAGTTTCCCATTTGCATGATGGATAAGAAGGTGCGGGAGGGAATTAAACACGTTAGAATTTCAAAATGAGATTAAAATGGGATAAATTTCCCAAACTAGGTGAACGAGAACCAGGGAGGTGGGGAGCTTCGAGGGGGTGGGGTAGGGTGGAGGGTGGTTACTATGTTCAATTTCATCAAACTAACCCTATATCAGGCACCATCAGATTGTGAGATGCGCAAAGGTTATTATCAAGTTTGAATAGTTTGTATAGGCTCTCTTGCTCAAAACAGAAAATTTCTCTTAACGTGATTGGAAGTTTAAAATATTGGGTCTTTTTTCATCTATTTATTGCGAACGGAATAAAGCGAAAGATGTTCTTATGATTACCAAATACGTAATGGAAAATCCACTTGCATATTTCTCATCGAAAAGTCGGACTTCGCGAGCCGGAATCGAACAGTCAACACTCCGCACACCTGGCAGAAGCCTTACCAAGCAAATCGAAGAGAAAATTCAGTCTTTTCCTGATGAAGAATAATATTGTGTTCATAATCTCAGCGAAGTACGCTTAGAGGTACTCAGATCGAGACGCTTTCTCGGGAACTAAACCCTTGCCGTTGATACGAAGTGTACTCTAGGATCGGTGTATGCCGGTGAAAAGGTGTATCGTTTATGTGTAAACAAAAAGTTTCACATGTTCGTCCACTAAACTTAGTCTTGTATGCGACTGATTCCAGTGACTGTGAACCAACAACTTGACTACCACAAACTAAACCCATGTAGTGTATGCTCAATTTGTCTCGTGACCCAATCCGATTTGCCCACGCTTTGGTTTGGCAACCCAGAATCAAGTTGGATTGGTTTCCGCTAGGTTTCGTCTAAGCCTTTGAAAACTCACAATCGTCCGCACATATGAATTGATTTTATTCCCAAATTTTACAGGGTGTTTTGTTTTACTGAAAATTCTTCGAGAGGGTTTTTCGACGTTTTCTTATGGCTAATGTGATGCTTCAGACGGGCTGGCTTACCTATTGTGCTTGTTACGTGACCTTGGTTGGTTGAATTACTTTCGACGATCCGTGTAGAACGAGAACATAACTCAAGCTGAAAGGGATCCAGCAAGACACGTGCAAGTTCACGTCAAAATGTGATTGGATAACATACGCACGTAACTGAGTGCGAGCGAGTGAACCAGAACATGTTTGTGCGAATAAACGAACTTTTATCGTGGCAATCTGCATACAACAGAGTTGTAGTGCAATGTGATCTTTCTCTTCTGTGCAATTATGTCTTTAACTTGACGCCCAGGACTCAACTCCATCCTTCCGTCCTGTGTATATATAACATCCAAATATCCTCTACCTAAGGGCGAATCAGAGATAAACCAGAAGGCTTTGAAACTCCTTCATAAAATTTCGACCTTGATACTTCAAGTGGCGTTAATTACGATAGTATGAACACCCTGAGTTCGAATAGATTAAAAACAAACAAATCAAAAAAGTTGAGTTTTGTCGATCGATTTCAGACTTTTCAAATCAGATGTCTAAGCTCCAAATAAATCGGGAAGCATTTGGAATACTGGAAGTTATCCGAAGCTTGGGAACTCGCGATCGGTCTCACGGAGGAAACGTCAGTTTTTATTAGGGAAAATATGGGTGAAGTTGACGTAAAGTAATGTCATGTTGCCGGTTAGGTCAATCACGGAGCATCTGTGGGCAATTAGGTTTGGGGTGGGAGGATACTGGCAATTATCCAAGTGAAATAAGTTGAGTTTGAGGAAGATCACCGTCTCAGTAAATTCCAGCAGTGTCGGATTTCTAAGTGGCATAACTACTGCTGACTATGAGCACGCGAAAAGAATGTTCAAAATCGATTCTGCTCAGAGTCTTGTTTTTCTTTTGTTCAAATGGATCAGAGAAACTGGCTTTCCTTTTCACTGAGCCGTATCAGTAAGGACCTTACATCTCCAAAATTATGTGTCTTAGTAAACGAATTATTGTTGCTCTTGTTGATGCTGTTGTTGTTCTTGTTGATGCTGTTGTCATTCTTGTTGCTATCGTTTTTATTAGGACTGACTGCCCGATTTGAAGATTTCTTTCAACTCAGAACACTTTTTGTCGATTGTACGAAAAGCTTTGTTAGAGATGTGTATGTGTGTGTAGTATTTACTACAAACTAGCACAGCAGGGTCTCACCGAAATCTGAACATCACAAAACATCAATCAGAGCAGATAAGCACCAGCGTTGGTTCGTCAGACATCTGCCGTTTAAAAGGCACCGCTCTTTAAAGTCGAACTCAAAAGTCGCGCACGTAGTGAATCATGGCGCTAAGCAAATGCGTACAGCATATTTAAATCACTTCAATAGCGTGATACAGATTTACAGTCCGAAATCGAACTTACAAATTCCAAACTTCACTGTGAATAAAGTATCAAAAAACATAGCTCAATTCAGTTCCCGCAACAATCAACCATATCGTCTGACTCCTGCTTTTCATTTTGTTCCCGAGGCATCCTTATCCCAATCCAAAGTGAAACGAATCACAAACAAACACGAAATAAAGGTGTAGATGTAAATGATGAAGATGAAGAAAGAATTCCCGTAAAACTATGCCGAATACAGCAACACTGATCTGCATCCCAGATTTCCTCCAGCTATCCGGTGGGCTAATCTCAAGCATCCAACTAGGAAGTGTTATTCCTTCCATTCGGTTGAGCTAAGTGTTTAACATTTTCAGGGTTTTTTGGGATGTCGTGAACTGATAATTCAAACCAGAGGGGTTTATCAGTGGATGTGCAATGCGAATGTCCCCAAACATTGTGACATGTTTAGACTGAGCGCTTATTCCGTAGTCTGTTCTGTGGATCCCAACAACAACAACAACAACGACAACAACAACAACAACAACAGCAGCAGTAGGACTAAAAAAATTCACTCCATCCTTATTCCACAAGCAGATCAATTAAAAATTATATTGAGCAAGCTGAACGGAACTCCCAGAATAAAGCCCACGTGTGGTTTCGATATCTATCAACCAAGCAGGAAAGGCCCCGCGGTAGGTTTATTTTAATAATTTTCACGTGAATACTGTTCAGAACCGAAGCGCATGCATGATCCGCGTGATTAGCATGTATCTCAATCTGAATATTTCCGAAATATGACATCATCAATTCCAGTGAGGTCTATGGTCAAAAACAGATGGTCTCATCCTACGCAATGGCATGTACTGTTGTCAACAATGAAATGGGCTATGTACGAACCATTTTTCAGTGTGGATGGCCCCAACAAGACCCGCTGAATAATAGTATGAGAACAATAAAGGACGGTTGTTCAGTTCAGTTTGAACAACCAACATCGAGGCACTGAGTGTGATGGTTCTTTCAGTGGGAATCTCAATCAAAAAAAGAATTTGAAAAAGGCAGAAGAGAGCTGTATGCATTGGTATCAAGTCGATACAATAAAGATCGTTGAGTATTTTCTACGTACCGCTGACTGGCTCCTTAAGTGCTCCATTCAAGCATATCACTAAACTTCTACTCCAGATAACAAAACAGCCGGTACTCTGTACACACGGCAAGTTGTTCAACAGTAGAGATAGCAATTTTTTGATGAAATACTTGGTCAGCTTCATACTTTGACTGAAACCCAGACGAGAAAAGGTCAGTTTTGGTTGATGGACAAAACTGAGAGCTATCACACGGCGAGTTTTCAGGCGTTGAACAAACAAAGCTTTATACAGTTGTCCACTTTTGATTTCATAGTATGGTTGCTAGTTCTTTCAATGAATCTTTGTGGATATCGCTGATGTCCTTTCTGCTGAACTCAAGCCTATGCACGAAATGGGAAGAAGTGTAGGTCTTGTGCCCTACTGAATGCAAGAAAAGTGTCAATTACTAACCCAAACGAACAAAGTTCCAGAACCATGGAAAAATTGTGCTGCAAACCACACAATACTAACTGGTCAAGAATATAATAGAGCCGAGTAACAGCTCAATATTACCTACAACTAAAGTTTATAGACACCGAGAACCTTCCAGCCCCAAGGTCAGTGATGCTCGTGATTCTTTAAACTTTGGAAAGACGAGCACTTTTCGTATGTATTTACTTTGATGAACATTTGGCTGAACAGCGGTGGTTAAAAGGTCATCAATGCGGAGTTTGAACCATGACGTCCCGGATTAGATTCCCGCCACAGCTGGTCACGTGCCCATTCGGTAGCCTTTGATAGGTCATTACTCCTTTTCAGAAATATGTTACATCGTCTTATAATGAATGAAGGATGTGAAAAATTATTTATTTGTTTACTTATTTATTCATTTATTTATTACAAAAGCACTTTAAATCTGCTCCGCATTTACAGAAGAACACAAGCAATAAAAAAAAGCTTGAGTTATAAACCACTTGTCATATAAGTAACACATCTGCATGCATTTCTACTTTTTTGTTGCTAATTTCTTCCTTATTTCGAAGAAACGCATTGGTAATAACCCTTCAAAAATGAGTTATATTGTCGATTTGCTGTACAGAAAATCACTTACAAAAAATACAAGTCTACCGAAAAACACGCACAAACACTGTTTTATTTTTCACCTTTGCAAAATAATCATGACCGATCGAACTTTCAGAAACACCCTATCACCCTACTTTGGTCAAAACACAACTGTGCAACTCTAGTGATTATATCGTTCAATAGATAGTTGAAATGTGAAATAGCAGTACTTCGGCCCCGTGATTTTATTCGCACGTTTATGTGATCGCGCTTTGACTTTCTTTCTTTCCATGCATTTTCCCCCCCGTTAGAAACACACACACACACACACACAAAACCAAAAAAAAACAGACAAACAAACACTACGCTGTATTGCTCACGATTGATTTTGAGTGACTGGGATGGAATATAGAAAATCCAGAGAGAGAGAGAGATGTTGTTAATAGTAAGATATATGAATTCTTTGGAAAATGGTTGGCCGTACAATAATAGCACTCAACTGAGTGTTCAAAACCCGTGAAAACACTTGTACTTAAAGGAGTTCTTTCATTCTTATCAGGAATCCTTGGCTGCACTACGCTTCTACAGATCCCTAACTCAGTGGTTGTGACGAAACATTTTAACGGAATTTCCAATGTCCTACTGTTGAAATCCATCAAGTAGCCAAGCTCCGTTGTTTTATTCTACCCTACTGACTCCAGTGAGAAAACTCGTCTTCGAATCATCTCGTTTGATTAACGGAAATCAAAGAATATATAGATTCACAGAATGTATTGTTGACACGAGGAGCCTGAATCTCATGAAATGGAAAATCCACTTGCATTCTTCACATCGAAAAGTCTGACGCCGTGAGCCGGGATCGAACCAACAATTCATTCTGTGAATATATTTCAATGTCCAATGGATCACGTTCATCTGTGTGCTGTTCGCCCCATTGGGAAGTGACCGACGAGGCTAGCCCAACGAATAAAACCAGGATAGATACTGTGTATCATTGGAATAGTGGTTCGCGCCTTATCGATTATTCACTAGCGTTATTCACGCCGGACTGTCCGGACGGCGATAGCTCAGCTGGTAGAGCATCTGCCCGGTATGCGGAGAGGGTCGCCGGTTCGATTCCGGCCCGCGGCGTCAGACTTTCCGATGCGAAAAATGCTGGTGGATTTTCCATTACAATATATAGGTTGTTGTCACGTCGCCACACATTGCGCACTACCCATTGGCTTGACCGGTGTGGCCGACCACACCTTGAGGCTTAAACAACGCTTACAAGATCTTTCTTTTATCTGTCGATCCAGTCTACCGATCGCCTGGCTTGGCACTCGAGATTCCATTGTCACAAGCATTGGGCTTGGTACCACACAAGTGCAGACTGCCAACGTGACTTGGCTGTTCGCCAACACTGTGTTAACACGTGCCCTCACAACCGCATATAGTTTGTAACACCCCCTTCCACTGAGGTGTCCGTTATACACGTTGATTACAGTGTCGGCGACATGTTTTCAGCATCCAAATGTGGTGTTACATCATGTAGTGTTGATATGATAGAAACACCAAACTGAGAATCAGTTTGGACAGTCTGAGTGGGTTAAATAGTGTGACAATGACACTCCTTCGTGTACGCGGACAATAGGGTTGAAGTCTTAGATGGTTGGTGATTCAGTGGATATACATTGCGGAAACCAGTTGATGAGTCGGCTTCGTACTGTGAGTGGAGTGTTGAAGCTACTTGATGAGTGCTTGTAGACGTTATTCACACCAAGATATTCGACGTGTGATACCTTTGCGGTTACTATCATATCGAAACAGATGGTGATCAAAATAAGCTGTCCTGTCGTTTGCGTTTATTCCTCATACAGATGATGCAACAGTACATGCTCACGTGGGACGTAACAACCCGTATGTCTAACTTTACCTGATCTGAGGTAAATCAATTATGTGACGACAACTGAATGCATTAAAAACCAAATATTCTGACAGGCATCTTCCATTGTTAAATAAAAAATGAAAGCGGAATTATTGTTTGTGTTTCAAATATGAAAAGCATGTGCATTCAGCTTGGAAAGGAAGATCTAGAATGTTTTTAGTGTTATCAATCATCAGCAGCATCTTTTGGATTCGAACCCTAAATCAGACATACTGCAGCATGAATACTCAACTCAGCTTTCAATGTCATCGGAAACTTTTTTACTGCTACTTTTACGTGTGGAACTAGACAAAATACTGTTTGCAACGGATCGGGAAGCTCATAGAGTTTGACTGGGTTCTTCCACACCATCGTGTGTTACTTGTAATCATATTTTTCTTCGAATTCTCTAAGGAAATGATTGTAAGACAAACGGGTGAAAATTTGAAGGAAAGAGTCCAACTGACTTGCACATATTTTTTAGTAAAGTAGCAGGAAAATGAAATGGAAAACCCCTTTTTATTTGCTTATGCCCCAAAAACCCATGTAATTGGCTCAGTCCCATTGATCTTGTGGCTACTATTTTTGCATCTCATCTCTGGCGAATTTGTGTTTGTGAAGTACTTATGAAAGCAGAAATATTAACTGTGAATCTGTGTTGTGCACGATGTCGGTGAGACCGTGCAGATAGATGGGCTTTCTGGTGGTTGTTTAGAAGTGCCGCCGAGATTGGTGGGGTAAAACCCCCGTATATGTTCATTATTCCCATTTTACCTAGTAGATTTGATCACTGAGAATGAATGGACCCCATTCGTTACTGGTTGACTGACAGTGATCAGATGGTCATCGCAATACACCACAGACTTTAGGGCTTTTGAAGCAACCCCTCCCCCCCCCCCCCCCTATACCTCCGCCATCGGTCAGCTGTCTTCTGAACACCTCTAATTGGATTAGCCCTCCATTTTGACTTATTAAAATACCTGTTCCGTTTAGAATTTGCAGCAGCAGCGCGGGTCACGTTTTTATTCCTTTTTTGTGAGCGCATAATTGTAAAACCTGGTTGAAGCCGGTGAGGAAGCAGCCGCTGCTAGCAAATAAGTCAGAATTGTAGGCCGATGCAAGCGCAAGTCAGGCGTGCAATTGGATCAGTGCTCTCAAGGTCGTTCAATTTGCACTCAGATCTGATTGGTCAACGCAGTCCGTGCTGGAGCATGATTGGCGTCAACACCACGAAGTATCCGCATTCATAGCAGTCCGCACCTGTATTTGCACTCCACTGTTTGAACAGAATAGAACACTAGTGATGTACGGTGCATAGAGAAAGCGATGTGGTTATTGTCATTACTGCAAATAATTCCATGACTGTGACAAATGGAAAATCATCTAAAAGACTTTCATAATTTCTGTAAGAAAAATCAATTACCTTGGGCTATTTTTAGATACAGATTTTAGGCACTCGTTTCTGAATTAACCCTTTTGATTTCTAACCCACTGAGTCAGCTTTGCTGATGAGTATTCATAGCATATTGGAATTTTAGCCATGACTTTAGCCTCACATGGGTCGTTATTAACCTGGCTTTTAAGTCACGAATGTTTCAGAAACGAGTCAAGGTCTTATTGTCCGAGGGCTCTGATGGTCTCCTATCATACATGATCGCTGGAGGGAATAATGACTAACGTGTTCCGTACACATTTTCTGCTCAGAAGTTAGACTAACTCATTCTTATGATGCTGGTACGGTGTAACATGTTGTCATTGGTACCGCAAACCTACTCGTCTCCGTTTTTCCCATACCGACCGACAGTGGTCAAACAGTCGTTATTGAGGAACTTCGGCCGTGACATCTCGTGTTCGATTCCCGCTACTGCCGCTCACTTCCCCATTCAGCGGACTTCGATCGATCTGAGGTCCTTTCATAATCACTGTACACCGTCGTATAATAAATAAGGGATTTAAAAGGTTATTATTACTACAACTTCGGGGTGAGCACCAGAACAAACCACGGTTAGCTTACAGTAAGTAACATGAATAATTTAAGTTCGCTCGCCCAAAGCAATCATATCCTTCTGTATGACCAAAACTTCTCCCCGGAATTATTACAAGAAACCTACAAGTAAAATGGTGTAAAAATCTAGAGAAATCGGTCTTTACCGTTTTGTATTAAAAGGGAGGAAAGAGAGAGAGAGAGAGAGAGAGAGAGAGAGAGAGAGAGACGGGAATCGCCCAAACAGACTTCTAATCTGTTCAAAGTTTATCACCCTTTTAGTAATTATGAAAGTTAGCTTCGCACGAATCAAGGCTTTTGGTGGTTTGATTACAAGATCGCAATTAGTCCTGTAGAAAGTCATCGACTGGGCAGTGATACTTCATCGCACTTAGTGAATTAGTCGCTGGGACCAAATTTACCAAAAGGGCTTCAGTGTAGTCGCTGGGCCAGCTAATCCCAATAAGATGCCCAAATCAAACGGAGTCAAGTCAGTTATATAATTTAACATGAAGGCAATACATGCGCGAAAAAAGCTATAGTGACCAAGCCAGACAATTCCGAATGGCGAAAACACTGATACCGTTTAGACCGTTCGTTATCCCACCCACACTCCAGCCGGGTTAAGCCTCATGTCACATACGTACGCCAGCTGGTTTCAACCGTGTCTCTCATTGCTAAGTTTGTTTTTACAGGTCACATTCCTGTCGTATTGATCCAATTATGCCGATTACTGCCTTAATCTGCAGAAACTTCTAGTTCGAGTCAGTTTGGGGCTGAGATAAACTTGGTTGTCCGTAGGATTTGCTCGCCTGCCTTGTGTCGCTCATCTATTTGTGCTGCTTAATTGGATGTACGCGACTGACTCCACAACTGCTTCTTTCCGTTACAACCACGATCACCACAGCAACCGTTTTATTTACCCGTTTGAGGGTAATCTTTGAACTTTTGTTCCGTTCGTGCGGATACACAAACTTACCAGACGAAAGTAAGAATGCATTCGATCTTATCAGTGATCTGTTCAGCAATGGCTGTCTCGAGATGAAAAAGTTAGATGATAGGACGGAATCACTGTATACGACAGCGTGAGAAGCTGAAGTATTTAAACTTTCCACGCGCGCGCGAGTGTGTGTGTGTGCATACATATGATGTGAACTTGGCGCGCATCGATTGTCGTGACCAAATGGTGAGACCTTCCGCCAAGAACGCGGACCAAGGAAATCACCAAAAGAGTGCTTTTGCCTACACCTTGTTTGCAGATGCAAATCAAGTGTTTTTTTTCTGCCCTGTTTAGTAGGAGTACGATACAGTTCAAAAACCGAGCATTCCAACATATGGATTGGGGATCATTGTCAGTCGGAACGCTGTCGCTCAGCAGATATTGCCACTCTCATGTGCGTATCTGTGACAGTTCATCCTTTCGGTCTGTCTCTTGTCGTCTGGTCTTAACGGGTAGAGATTGGATGAGATCCGTCTCACCAATCCGTGAAGCAAAAACTGTTTGCCAGTAGTAAACATCAATCAGATGATATATCCACATCGAGATGATAAAAAGTTTTCATCTGTAATCGGAACTGGAAAGCTGTCAAATAAATGTTCTTATAGTCAATTTGAAAGAGGTCGAGTCTGTTGTTGGGAAATGTTGCACAAAGTGTGCGAAATATTTGAATAAATCAACCGCAATGTATCATGTTGTGGCATGTTTGGTACAGCCCTGATGATAACACTGAGCTTCCTTTGCACAGGCAAAACCAGAGGCAGATGAGGCACTTTTTTGCCGGTAAGCTAGTAAGACGTGTTACACATGGACTGATCGAGATCATTCCTGACGTTATCAGCAACGATAAGAACAGAAAGAAGACAACCGTTGCAAGATGCAAGTATTTTATTCCCCCTTACAGGTCATCGAATGGCAACATGATGACGTGCATGGTGGAATCAACAGTAGATACATAGTTTGCCTTATATGATCAAGTAGTTTACATGGGATGGTGTGTCCCATTCCAGGGAGGGAAGATGGCTTGTAATCATTTTTTCTCCTAGAAGAGAGGGGGATGCTTTCAGACTTAATCAGCTTCACTAAGCTAAATTCTAACGGATTAGCATTCCAGTTGGGTAATCACCCTTTGGATTGCCGAGTCGATGACCGTAGGCTGAAGCAGGATTTCTTGCCTAACTTTGTCTTGTGCAACCTGAGTCACGAAGAGTGAAGACCATGAGGGGAGCGTTCAGTAACTTCTTGTGACAAGTACCTATTCTATTCTGTTCATGTATGTGTCATAGCACCTGTGAATGCACTACCAGACAACTTGTGTGGTATTAGGACCAGCTGGGTTGTCACGATGATCATGGGGCCATATTCTTCTAGTAGCTTGTACTATGCATAATTCTAATTGGGATCGATTTGGGGGAAAAATTCGAATTTACCAGAATTAGGGTTACTTTTAAAAGGAGCTTTTATTCACTCTTCAACATTGGATCCGGTTTGTATCGTGTTTTCCTGTGATACTCGAAGAAATTTACGGGAAAACCACTGACTAATAGGGTTTTCTTGAGAAAAGATTAAATTTGCCTCTTGATCAGGGGTACAAATTTCTCAGGGTCGGTAGAAGAGTGTTCCTACCCCTAGGGTCAGCTTGTCTAAGATGAGTCAATTTGGGTTCCGTTCTTTTGCATTAGATCGATAGAATCAAATGGACAGAACTGCTAATACTATAAAAATGGATGAAACTGGCTTTATGGAATAGAAATAAAATTCTATTTACGTAAAAATTTGTTTGAAAAAAATACGGTTCTGTGATCGGACAGCTGATTGTTCCCAGAAAAATCTCGTCTTCCAGTGTCGGACTTAAGCGGTTTTACTTCCCTGCAGTCTATATATCCATCCCTCAAACTCGAAGTAGGCTGCTTTTTGTACATCTAATAACGAGAACTGATAGTGCCATGTAGTTGCATAAGAATATGTTACGAGGGTAACCAACAATTCATCAAGGAGGCTCTTTGGTGAAAAGTGACTTAACAAGCATAGAGTACAACTGACGAGGGATTATTGTAATAATTTTCAGTAGGTTTATAATTTCAGAAAAGCGGATCAAAACATTTTCAGACGGTATCGTAAATAGCACCTGATTATCGGGTACTTTTGTGGTCAGGTAAGTTTTGTAGGCGTGAAACGGGCTTCATTGGAACTCCGATTCTGTGAACTTTTGACGACACACTCGAGTGAGGCGTTTGGCTTCCGGGTGGTTTAGCTCCTTGCGCAAGGATTCTGATATGAACTTGTGTGGCGCTAAGGTTTGCATGTTTTATAGATATTTGTTTCTCGGTGAGTATATTATTCTCCGGCTTTCGGTAGGGCGAAAATCCTTTCTCATCCGAGAGAATAGCCTTCATCTCATTAGTACAATCCACGGCACACTACATTACCACACCTGATCCTTTACCTGTTTGAAGGTCATCAAATTTTGAATGTATTTCGGTTGTCTGATGACCACTTGGTGCTATGTAGTAAGAAAGCACCCTTGACAAATTGGAACTAAAAGGAACCGTTCAGAAAAATGCACAGTATTGGTTTCATACCACCCAACCTTGTCGTCATGTGGGGTTTTTAGGTCCTTGAATTAGTCATACAAATTCGCAAATTATGCACCCGTTTGTAATTGGTTTACAAGTCCCAAACAAAACACCTTGAGCAAAGCATCGCCAACTGGCCTTTACAGAGAATGAACATAAGTATATTTCCTAATCTCTGTTCTGATAGGTCTGTAGCCATCAGGACATCTTTTGCTTTATTTCATCCGCACTATATGGACAGAAAACGAACTGATGTTTTAAACTTTCAGTCACGTTAAGAGAAATTTTCTGTTTTGAGCAAGAGAGCCTATACAAACTATTCAAACTTGATAATAACCTTTCCGCATCTCACAATCTGATGGTGGCTGATATAGGGTTAGTTTGATGAGATTGAACATAGTAACCACCCTCCACCCCACCCCCTCAAAGCTCCCTACCTCCCTGGTTCTCGTTCTCCTAGTTTTGGAAATCTATCCGATTTTAATCTCATTTTGAAATTCTAACGTGTTTAATTCCCTCCCGCACCTCCTTCTCCATCATGCAAATGGGAAACTAAGAACATCATCCTGATCTCACACATATCTCTTCCCAATTTCCTCCAACTGTTACAATATGTATCGAAGGTAATAAGTTTGACGAAAAGACACACGATATCTCGATTATGATGTGAAATGTACCCTACGACAGAATAATACATTGTAGGAGATGTGGCCAAAATGTTGGAGCACAAGATATCTTGCATGGCGATTATGATGTTTTTATTAAAGATCATTCATGGGAATTACTGCTTCTTCAAAGAATCACAAAATTTTCCACATACATTTCAATTCGCGCTTTACACAACCTCCGTGCTCAATATGATTAACCGACACAGACCTTCTCTATCCTCACACGAAAATCTGTTCTCATAATAAAAACAATTCTTATCTGATCTATCTTCCTTATCTATCTACGAACACAACTCAATGAATCTGATCGAGAATAAATTTCTACCAGTTGAAAAATCAAATGCGACGAATGTGCAGTTCGATCGATAGTCCTTCTCGCTGTGATGTAATAATGAATCTGCCTTCGTGTATAGATGCATAGTTATGGATAAGAACAGCTTTTGGTAAAACTCACAATTCCGTATGCTTCTAATCAGTTCCGTAAAATCAGGTGAATGTTTTATTCTCGAGAGAGAGCGGAAGAGAGCTGGAGGGAGATAGAGAATCAACTGTGGCTGCTTAATCACTGCAACGCAGACACGATAAAATGAAGCGCTACCGAATTGACATCTATAGGATGTGGGCAAACCTGAAGTCTGATTATTGCAGTTGAAACTGATCAGCCAGTATCCTCGGGGAACACTTTGAATTGGTTTTATAGTGTTCTGATTTAGCATATAGAATGAGATACCGTGTGTGGAAATTTCCCACTCACTGCATTGAGAAATACGTTCTAAGTGTGTGACAATGATGCCGTTGAATTGTTTGACAAGGAAGACAGGAAATATGAGAACAAATGTGCTCACATGTGTGGTAATTGCAACTGGTTCGATTAAATGATTTGGATTAGAAAACTAATTTAATCCCAGCACATAAAGTGTTAAGAAGACGATTGTCCACGAAATTGCGACATCTTGATCAGACCAGAAGAGAATGTGGCTTGAAGTATGGTTGGTTACCTGGTATTATTTATGGGTTTACTTTCTTGTGATGGGAATATGGATAATGAGTCAGTTTGGACTGGAAACAAATTATTCCGCATACACAACACTTTCGCGAATGAACAATAGTAGTGTGGAGTAGTATCTGGATGAAAGTAGAAAATTTCGCCGAAGCACACGACCGGTTTCGCGGTTGTTGCCACTCATCAGGTATGCGTATCCGGCACTCTTCCTCACAATCCTCTCTATGCTTGAGCTCTCCACAGTTGATTTACAGCTGTATTCTCATTTGAATGGAATGGAGCGTGCATGGACGGGGAGTTCAATTTTAGAACCACATATGCAATATCATACTACTCAAATTGAAATTCCATACTTGGGATCACATGTCCTCCTTCTGAATGTTAGCCGTGTTAACCGAAGAATCAACTTTGGGAGAATCACCGTGTGGTTCTAAAAATGGACTCCTCGTTCATGCAAGCTCCATTCGATTCAAATGAAATTACAGCTGTAAAGAACAATAGTGTTCGAATACTTGGGAAACTTTATTCCTTCGGATTGAAGGGGAGAGGGGACGACTAATTGGTTAGTTCTGTGACTCTCCGAACACAACAGCAATGATAATAACCAATGGAAATCATCATCATTGTACACGCACTGTACGGCCGAGTGAAGTATCGATTGACCATATCTGTAGAGGATTCAACATAATCCGATGAATTGTAAATTTCTACGGAATTTGTTACAATGTGACTGAATGAACCCTTCTTTCGTAATCTTTACTCTATTGTGCAACATTTTCCTTTCGAATGTTTCCGCATCCGAATCCTCCAAGACTGGTTTACTTGTTTTCACCTGATTTTCATTAAATATCTCCAGAATTCTTTTACCAGATAATGTTCGCTTTTTGATATTGTCCGATTGTCTCGATCATCAGCAGCTCTTCTTTCTACCCGTTATTTCGCCAAGGAATCATTTTTCTGAACTTTTTTCCGCTGAATACCGCACAGAAAATGTGTCTTTTCGCGGCATTCTACAAAAAGAGAGACAGTTCACCCTAGTCACGCCAGATTCATCTGGGTTGGACGGAAAACCTAACTGGCTAATTCGGTGACTCTCCAAACCAACCAAACCAAATCAGGTCCGGCGCGAACGCGCAATTCGGTCGAGAGATATACCTATGGTCCATATCTGTTGGGGTTTCCAACATAACCCGGTGAATTGTAAATCTCTCCGGAACTACTACAGAAAGCACTTTGATCTTATGGGAAGCAAACTGCATCATCTTAGTTAGATTAAGAGCCTTGCGTGAATCGAACTCAACCGTCTCGGTCCCTCAAACAGTGAATTTGGTGGCGTGCTCATGCGCTGTCCGGTATCATCTTGAAAAGTGATCAAAACGGGATAACTAAATGGCTAACTGGTTCAACTGACAAAAGTAGACTTACACAATTTATCCCCACAACAGATCACAGTGGGACACGTGTGTGACATTTCAGTGACTGTAGACAGTTAAGAATGAACAAACTCGTGTCATACTGATTACTTTTGGTTTGGTATGTGAATACGGAAGTGCCCACAGTGTGACTTGCATGTTCGGTGAAGATCGAGCAATCTCCGTGGTAACTGATTACGTCTTCGGTTACGAGTGTATCCCTTCCACTACGATCACGTGTAATTAATGAACAGAATATATTGAGATTGACATGACTTGTCCAATCGCGTTCTTTGGTGAAAACTAAATCCCCTCATTAAGATTATGTGCACGTGAAGATGTCACGAACAGCATCGATCCGGTGTCAGGGATTGTAGAAACAAACTTGTCTTGCTAAGCTACGATAGACACGAGATTTATCGCGTTTTCCCCAAAGTGTGGGATTATCGTGGGTTTATCATTACAGAATTGAACTAAAACTTTCCGTATCGATTAAGGATTTTCTTTAATTGCGGAAAAATGCACACGAATTGATCATCAATCATGTATCCACTCTTTTTTCCTAAGATAAGCTGGGCATCAGTTCGGGTTGATTCACCTTCTCCAGTTTAGCGCCAGTGAAAACTCATAAATCACCATAGTTTTTGCAATTTTATCCGTTATTTCGAGCACACCGTTGCCTCACCCGATTCACCTCTCAGTTCCACACATTCACGTAGTCACACAGGCACTAGTTCACACTTTTACTCAAGCCATACCTTTATTGCGCCAATTTCCAGATTCTAGTTCCATCGATCTTGGTTTTACTACACACACACACACCCTTCCCTCCCCACCCCACCCCCCTCTCCTCCCATACGCTACAAGGCAGTTAAATTTCTAACTCCTGTGACTAACATCTTGCTCACCCGATGTTGTTCACACAACCCGTATGGCATACTGGGCTTTCGTGGGTTAGTTGTTGTCGTCATGGTTGCTCTACCAATCACTGTATGATGTCTGCAAACTAGGCTACCACGAAGTTCGTTCAGTATGAACAATCTGAACATGGTCGGCTTGTTATTATAGTATGTCTACGCGTAACAAAACGTATCATGACGCTCCACTTAGTTGTCACGGTAACCATTACATTAATTCAGATGACGACGATAACGTTTATGAGATAAAATCAACTCATCTGAACGAGGTTGGATTCGAATTTTCTATTCCTCCCCGTGGTATTGACGTAAATCGAAGTAACGGTTATGCGGCTTGTGTTTATCCCTTTCCTTTTCAACTCAGCCGTTTCTAACCACCCCCCCCCCCCTATCTCTCTTCTTTCTTCCAACTCGTAGCAAACGCTCAACCAGAAACTGTGGTTCTTTTTCCACTGCATTGCTCACGATAGCTTAGATTCTGTCGGGGCACGAGATAGCAAATCCACACAGAAAAAATAAGAGATAGTCAGCAGTTAGACACATGAATTGGTTAGAAAATAGTTCGTCCGGCATTATGAGCACTCAAATGAGCATTTAAAACACATGAAAACACTTTTACTGAATGGAGCTGTTTCATTCTTGTCAGGAACTCTAAGCTACACTAAAATTCTATAGATTTCTAACAACGTGAGAAACGAAATACAGTAACAGAATTTCCAATGTCCTAGGATTGAAATCTATCAAGTAGCCAAGATCCTTAAATAGTTTGTAACATCCTCGTTTCGCTGAGGCATCTATCACGCACGCTGATTACAGTGTCGATGACGAGTTATGAGCATCCAAGTGTGGTATTGTAGTGCCGTTATATCATGTATTGTTGATATGATAGAAACACCAAACTGAGAATCAGTTTGGATAGTCTTAGTGGGTTTAACAGTGTGACAATGACACTTCTTCATGTACGCGGGCAGTAGGGTTGGAGTCTCAGATGGTTGGTGATTCAGTGGATATGCATTGCGGAAACCAGTTGATGAATCGGCTTCGTACTGTGAGTAGAGTGTTGAAGCTGCTTGACGAGTGCTTGTAGACGTTATTCACACCAAGAAATTCGATGTGTATGACTTTGCTGTGAAAACAGATGATGGTGGAAATAAGTTGTCTTATCGTGTGCGTTTATTCCTCATACAGATGATGCAACAGCACATGCTCACGTGGGACATAGCAACCCGTATGTTTCACTTTTGTCTGAAGTAAAGCGGTCTAGTGAGTACAAACAAACTACAAAATACATTTAATGTTATTGGGAAAACTCAGCTGTGCGGAGCTGACTCGTTCTTTTTAGGAACGATCAGCTGCAAAGCGTTCGCACTCATATTGGACTCTTTGACAGAAAAGAATCATTTTTACCCAAATTTCAAATCTCCTACTGTTGAAATGTATCTGGTAGTCAGACTTATTAGGCCACGTAATTCCCCGTCTTACCTAGGCGTTCGTAACACGTGTTAATAACTGTGTGTGTGTGTGATGAGATTTTATTTTTTCAACTCTATTGATGGCAGGTGACCGGTGGTGGTCCAGCCGTGTTCATCGCGGCGGACCTTGAAGTCTCGGGTTAAGTCTTGCCACTGCGATCGGTCAACTCTTCATTTGACAGCCTTTGATTGGCTGCGGCCCCTTTTCCGAAATATCGTACGTTCGTCGTTTAATAAAAAAGGAATTAGATAAGGATTGTTACTAATTTATTTATTAGTGGTAATATCATGTATTGTTGTCATGACCCAACATCGGACAGCCTTGGGGGGAGGGGAGGGGGTGGGGGTTTTGGACTTGAATTACCACGTGGTAACCAGCCTTGAGTACCAGTCGGTTAGTTCCGTGGACTTGCGCACCGCGGCTGATGACCCTCATAACCCAGATGAAAAGTGTTGCTGAGTGGTTTCATGGTTTTCAGTGGTGATTTAAACACGGAAACAGCACAAAATCGCCTGCCTGTCTCAACTATTGTGTACCCAGTTACTGAGAATAGGAAGAAGACTCATTTTGTGAGACGCAAATATTTCGATTACTCCGGTTCATCGTGTACCTAAGTCAGCTTATGTACGATTTGGTATATGGGCAACATATCAGAAAAACTGAGCGAAACTTTTTCACAAATAAGTCGGTAATTCTTGTGTGATTGTGCGACTACTGTCACGGGAAGCAGATCCCGTGCAATAATTAGTTCTTTGCACACTGAAGGGCAGTTTTGTGTTTTTTGATCAACACAGCTTGGCCTAACCGTACTTTCAATGACTGGGTCAGGTCAACTCGACGACCTGTTGAACACAGATGATTCACGATGGCTGACTCTGTTATTCTTGTCGGAATTTGCTTCCTTGAAGTTCAACTAATTCATTGAGTGTAAAAGCTATTTCAGGTTGTATTCATTCCCTCTTTGAGTATTGTGCGGTTCTGCCTAAACACACGTCGCAGCAATTGCTAGCAACCGGTGATGCATTACGGGCAATCCCATTTTTAGAGGGATCATTGAACCTTAGTGCTTTGGTGGTCAGTCATATGTTCGGCTTAGAGCGCAAAGAATGATGAAAAATGTGCTCATCTTTAGGAGGAACAAATAAAATGACTTGCTTTTGTTAAGCTATCAATGTGGGCTCCGGTTCACATCGTGTCTTGATGTAATGCACAAAGAACTTTCCCGGAAAATCATTAACCAAATGATTTTCCTTGATAACATCTCCCTCATTTCACAGATGATCAGGAAAACAAAGTTACCGGTCCCTGTGGAAAGCAGCCCAGATCAAACCGCGTTTGTATGCAACCGCAAAGAACCTACTCCCCGTTGCCTTTCTGTGAATAGGCGTTTTCGTGTGCCATCTGGACGTCTTGTGATTAGAATATCTAAGAAGGGTATCTCGTTTTGGATTCTTTTTCGTAGGAAACAGGCACATTGGGTCGAATAGAATTGAAATTATTATAGAACTCAATAAAACTGTTGCCTTCTGAAGTTAATTAAATACTGTCAACAAAACGTTTGCACAAAGAAAGCCGGTAAACGTGCTCGGTTAATTGGTTTTCGATCACGCCGACAAAAACGTCTGCTACCGTGGGACAAACGGAGCTTCCAACAGCCACGTCATCAGTCTGTCTCTAAACCTTTCTCGCAATATAAAAACGAATATTTTCTCTACATAAAAGAATATGGATTTAGTATTCTATGAAGTTATGCAGTGAAATGTTGCTAGAGAAAATGATAGCCTAAGAGACTTTCCTCATCAGAACGAACTTCAGGGGCCGTGGTTTTAAGGTGTATCAATCCCCTCGTGAAACCGAATCAATGTCGCTGGTGGGCATCCAACCAAGTCAATAATATGACTAACCGGTTTTTGTCATGTTCGTTCCTCTCATGCTCTACTGTCTCTGAAACAACTCCGTATAGTGACAGAGCATTCATCGACTTCATAAAAATGTGCAGCCTGAAGAATCCTTCAAAAAGCTATTCACACTGAAGAAACTTGATCCGTGGCTTTGTTGTTGTTACTAGCCTACCGTAATTACTTGTACCGTCTTCTGGGCTCATTCATCATGCTGTTGACATAGTACATTATATATATATATATATATATATATATATATATATATATATATATATATATGCAAACGAACATTCACACACGAGTATTAATGAAATTCTCTAGACATCAAGGTATTTCGAAATAATCAATCTCCTACATACAGGGTTTCATCCTGGTAAATTATTGTAACTTTCATGGGCAGCTTGTGATAACTTCTTCCTTACACACAACGAATAAATTCTTGATTTTATTCAAGTCGTGAAAATTATATCTTTGATTTCTTCGTTGGTTTTGATAACAAATTTTTTACTATTAGACAGATTAGTCAACTTCTGTGCGATTTATAGCGTCGTGTGAGATACGACCTGGCACATCTTTCTACGTTGAGACAGTTTTTCTAGAATAATTTCTGGTCTGGCAGACAAGAAAAATTCATCTTTCGAGTGCGGTGGTCTTTGCATTGTTCATGGAATCTTTTTTAAGGCACCATCAACAACTTTGATTTGCAAATTTTTGCAGCCCATTTGAATTATGATGATAAGTTGTACGATCTTAAATTCACTAACAAGTTTTTTTTTTGGAAATTTCTTTTTACTACGAACGGATTCATCAGCTCCTCAATTCTAACCCCAATTTGTTCAAAATACATCAATTGTAAAAGCGATTAGCGAGGCGATTCGGAAGTATTCGCAGCTGTAACATATGGCCACCTCTATTGTTCGTACAATACTGAATTTTGATTAGTTGAAGGCTAAAGTAACTAACTCTTCCCTATCACGGGAAAAATTTTCATCATATTCTTTTTACAGATTGGATACTTACTGATCTCCAGCTGTTATTTCTATCCTAATGCAGCTAACCTTATTATTTTCTTTTTTGTACACTATCTCTTGTTGTGACATCTTTTTTACACTAACAAAGAGAAAAACATGTCGTCATTCACAAGAGGAATGTGAAATAGTTTTACCTCAGGAAAAGGATTCCTTGGGCTCACAAGATTTCACCCTTGTCCTCTTTGATGAATTACCAGAATTTTCCGGTTTCTAGTGAATAGTTCTTCAGAGTAACAAAAGAAGCTAGCATTTGACTAACCGCGGTCATACTATAACAAGGACTACAAGACGGGGTAGGATACTTGTATTTCCACGGTCACACAAGTCAAGTCATGAAACACGTACAATCGTTTATATGGGCCCTCTTCCAGACTGCGCGGCACCAACATTGCTCTTACGGCTGTCTGAGTGCTTCGGGTGCTTTCTGGTCAGTTGACCGTGGCCGATAGCTTGCTTCTCTTGGGTGTCATTTTCCTTCGATTGGTCCGATTGTCTCAGTTGACGGCTCGATCGGCAGCCCCTCACCTGAGCTATCTTGCTGGTTGCCGGAGATCCCTCTGCTTCCTCTCTAGTAGTCCGTATGCCTCCTTTTGCCTGCTTCGTAACTCCTTCGACATATTGGCCGTCTGTTCTTCTGTTTGTTGCCCTCGTTTGGTTCGTCCGTTCGCCTTGATATTCACGTCGTTCCCTTGTTCCAGCATTCCCCGTTACAATACGACCTCGAAATCCAGGCCAAGCATTAGAAATAAGCCAAACCTTTTTTCCGATGAGGTCAACATCCACTGTTAGTTGGCTGGTGAGCTGTTAGATAACACAGTTTAGTCATACATGTTTCTTTCATTTCTGTTTCTTTCTGATAGGCGAACTTACGGCAGACAGTTCAGACAAAATAAAAGTTTCTAGTAGGATCAGTATCTATTTCTTAATGACAAAAACCACCTATGGTGTATCTTACATTCATTGGCTCAGCAGTGAGTCATACTTAGCGCTTGCCTAATTTCGGACCTTTAAAGTTCAGACTAATTTAAGGTGGTTAAAATTGTCACAAAATTGCAGTCCTTAAAGGATCGCAGCAGAATTAACGTGGCTAACATCAACTCTTGTTAAACTTTACTTTTCAGTCCTCTTTTTTGATATAATTTGAAAAGTTCAGGAAAGAGGAATTAATTAGAAAGGAAAAAATTTCGTATAGCAAATTTTGACAACAACTGTGTGCATAGTGACACCATAACCCTGTTTCGCTCATTCTGATTTGAGGTTAAGCAGACATGCAAAGTAACAAAAACAGAATACAAATTCAAGATTGGTATTTTTACTGTTGATTTGAAAATAGATGTTTCATTGAAGATACATTACAAAGAACGGAATAATAATCATTCACTTTGAACCAAAATATGAAGAAGCTTTTGTAGTTTCTGAGAAGAATTTGGATTTCAACGGACCTGGACAGGAAATAGCATAAACTTTAGCATTTACCGTCTGACAAATTACTTTTACGGGACTCAAAATAGCTATGTTGAATCAAAACATTTCGCATTTCGCTATCAAGTCACTTGAACTTTTTCTCTGCATGCTTTCTTCTTGTCACTAACATAAAATGTAGCTCACAGTTCTGTTGTTTCAACGCTTAGCTGATAGTGGCAAGTTGGTCTGTTACTTCCTTCACTGAGAGTTGGCAAATCAACAACTTCCGAACTCGTCGTATCGATTGACTTGATCAATTTTCAGAAAACAGCCTAATAGATTGGAGTTTTCCACACATGATCGAAGACTTGCACTTGCTGTGTAGGTAAAATAACATTCTGCGGAAGGGGTTCTCAGTGTGATCTTTATCATATGTAGGAGGGTAGAAATCTTAATCAGGCCCGATTTCTTTTCAGTAGTACCCTAAAATTCAGTCGGAGTTTCCGAAGCAAGCTGTTCCACTTGGCGTCACTCCTTTGCTTGGTACTGCTAGAACTAAAGAGGACACTTGATTCAGTAGATGAATTTGATATCCAGAACATGAAACTCGAAGCCATTCCCACATTTATTTTTACTATTATTATTATTATTATTATTATTATTATTATTATTATTATTATTATTATTATTATTATTATTATTATTATTATTATTATTATTATTATTATTATTATTACCGTCATCATTGCTGAGTACGAAGAAAAATCACAAATACGGAATCCTTTATCATTTTAGAATATGGCTACTCATGAATTGCTGGTAGGCAAACGACTATTTCCAAAATATTCCATCCTGAATACGCTTGATTCTCTACATAAACCTCTGGGGTGCACTAACTACGCCACATTGAGACTGTTCCAAGGAAATAACCATAGCGCCAATGAATATCACCTACTAATCCATGAACTCCAATTATATATGGATAACTTTACCGATAAATGGAATATTCACTAGCCTGATCAAGGTGGTGCATAGCTTTCTGATGTAATCATGGGTTTGACCTGCCTCTGGTCTTTTCGGTATCTTGTGAGGTTTGGTTATGCTTTGTGAAAAAAGATTTTGATTTTAGGAGATTGCTGCAAAAAAATGTCGTCAGCATGTGTTTGATCCGTTATAACTTATCTCGTGGAATAAGAATAATAATTTTGGGTCAATAAACGGGAATAAATAGAAGAAAAATGGCTTATTACGCTTTTCGTCGCCTGCCACTAAACTCAACAATTATTCCGTATTTCCTAATTCGTCCCTTCATGGCTATGGACCTATTATCGTCCAGTTTGAATCCATGGATGCCGTGGAGATATCGCCATTGCTTTCATTTAAGTTGGCTACACTCATGGGGAGATGGTTAGAAAAATTGAAACGTTGTGTTTTATTCTTGTAGATGACTCCGAGGCTTTACGTAGGTGGCAACCAACCTCTATCTAGTTCACTGATAATTTTAGTGAAGATTCCATCTCTTCCAGAGGATGTACTGAACAGTGAAGACCACTTCATCTCCTATGCTTTTATCAAGTATCGAGTGAAAAAAGACTGATATGTTCAGCCAGTCGTTAGTTCCCTCAAAGTGGCAATTTCTGAAGCGTTTATCAAGGTGTGGGAATATCGTGATCATACGCCGATAACCCATTACCCGTAGGAATGCACCTGTGAAAGTTTAATGCTTCAGTCTTGTGACAGGTTGGACTTAAGAGATGGAATCCCTCTACCGTCAGTTTCGTTGGTGGCAGATAGTATTATACTGCCGCTCTGCTTGTTGCCAAGCCTGATCTATTGGGACGCGATTTGTTCACAGTTCAAATCTCAGGGTTATGGTTTCTGGTTTTTTTAGAGAGTGCAGCGGTGGGCCCTTGAGATTATGAGGCATATGACACACGTTTTAATTTAAACAGGGAATGACAAACATCCTATTGACGCAATTCAGTTTAATATAACTTAGTTATTAATTCCCGGTAGCAATAGAACACATTTTTGGGTTCAGAACAAATGATCACGGGTACTATCCTTATTTCGCACTTTGATTTGAGCTGATTAACGTTTGTCAGCAACTGTACAAAAACTGAACTTCCTTAAAGTCCCCCAAAAGACTTTAGAAAAAAATGGTTTTTCATCCATCATCTTGACTACGTGATGTGGTGTCATGATGCTGACACTATACTCACGAAGCCAGAAAAGAGGCAAGTACCAGATTTTACCAACTTTAATCTATGGATCATCAGATTTCGTTGCCATCTATCAAAATATTCCACTCGAAACAGCATATTTCTGGCAACATTGAAAATCGTGTTATCCGTAGGCAGCGATCGAAGTTCAAGAAAGCCTCAACAAAAACCAAGAGAACTGGTTCAAAAATCCTGTATCACCGTTAAAGTACATATTTTGCCCCGAAATTACCGTAACCATATGAAATAAGAAGTGTGATAAAATTAAGACATCCAGTGAGAGAAAGGCTCCGTTAATCAAAAAAACAGCAGTCTCTGTGTTTCAGTTCCGGCGGACAGATTTTCACAAGGATGTGCCTTGTCTTCTTCGGGCTAGTTCTTCTCCATGTGTTCCAGTCACCACCTTCTGCTCAGTTCGATCATCGTAGCGTTGGTTGCTGTGCCTGTGCTTGATCTTGCGTCTACTGTGCGAGTTGTTTTCCCCATCTCTGGTTCTGATTTGTCCTCTCGTTTTTGATGCCGTTCTTCTAGGGGCAGTTCTGGTTTTGTGAGTGTGTTCAAAATTCCTCGGGGTTGACGGAGGTTTTTTGCTCGCCTCGTAATGTCCTTTTTAATGGACAGCGGGGCTATGTTTGTTAGCTAGATTTGTTTAACTCACTTCTTTCGCGACTTCATAGATATTTTTTCTTCTTGCAAAATTTCTTCTTTACGGTTTTCGGCGAAACATCTTCACCAACAGAGTTATCATCGTTGAAACTACCCTAAATTAAAGACTGCTTCCGGTGAGTGGTGCACCAAGTCTATCTATCTTCTGGATGTCGATGTCCTTGCTGCATTGCTCAGCCATGCTTAGGTTGGATATCGGGTGTTCGAAACCAGGGGCCAATCTGTTGAGCAAGCTCGTAGTCTGAACATGATAGCGTGATTCGGGGAGGGGTTATGTATGCCCACAAGTGGACTCACACTGTTCTCCGAGGAGAATAGCCATTGGATGATGGACTTATGTGATCAATCCATCATGTGGCAACAAGTCCTGAAAACAAGTATATTTTGCTTCTCAAGTATTCCCTGTGGCTCGGCTAAATATCAGGTTCGAGAACGGTAGTCAGCTGGTAACTTTTTTTGAGAGCAGTTTTACAACAGAACCGCTACAACCCATGCTTTTCGAGTGAACAGAAAAAATCGGGTAAGATTAGTGCTGTTTTCATGCATTCAGTCCGTATCATCTAGCTTTATAAGCAGTCAGTTAGAAAGGATTTAGAGCCGACAGAAATGTTGATTTGTAAAATCCCCCAGTAGATTTTTTTGTTCCCTTGGATCTGGCTAGCCTTGAAGCCGTAGGAGTTCAGAACGACTCACCATGCCAATTCCAGTATTCTACCAGCACTACTACTAGAATACTACTACTACCACTACTATTACTATTACTACTGATACTACAACAACAACTACTACTACTACTACTACTACTACTACTACTACTACTACTACTACTACTACTACTACTTCTGCCACTTGTCTTATTCCTTAACAGATTTAGTATTATACACTTCTTACGCACAGAGAGGTTTACTCTGAGACAAATGGATGAAACACCCAGTGTTCATATCTGCTTGTTTTGCGTGTGTGTGTATGTGTGTGTGTGTATGTGTGTGTGTGTGTGTGTGTGTGTGTGTGTGTGTGTGTGTATTCGCAAATCTTACGAGGGAAGAAAGTAAATACGAGTGAGACAGTTTGGCCCGGAGATAGATTTCACACAGCATCTCCCGCGTCTCACCCAACCGATCTCCCGCGGCTGTGGCTGTAAAGTGAATCATACCCCACGTGAGCATCCAGTCACGTGGATAACATAACTAGCTGGTTTTCCTCTCGCTAGTTCTTCACATGTCCTATTATCGTTGGGCTAAAAAACAACAGTAAATAGAAAAACCATCTTAAAGGGGAACAAACAGTAATTCACTACGGAAATACAAGTAAAAGCTGCCCACGGTCGTCGATTTGTATGCCCTCCTCCCAACCCCAGGCCTTGTGTTCACAGCAGGATGAATCTGTTGGCTGCCGTTAGGTTACCGTTAACAGCGAGAACGTTGTGAACCAGTCTAAACCCGACGTGATTTCTGTGGAAGTCAGAAGTCAGATGTACACCAGCCGACCAAGTTACACGTGTCAATCTGAATTTTTCATTCACTCCATGCCCAGCTACATTTCGGAGGCAATGGACTGTATGAAATCAAAGCAGAGACAGAGAGCGCCGAGGGGATGGAGCATGAAGAAAGTCAATATAAATGACGTTTCTTACAGGAAATATGGAAACCTCGAGGAGTTCCAGTTAGGACAGTTAGAACTGAGTGGTGTGCCCAATAAGAAGAAAGTACTGGTACCTTTCAACAAAAATAAATGACCATGTAAAACGGCTGATAATTCAGTGAAACTTAAAAGACAAGGAGCACTATCTTGTTCACAGATTTTGTTGTTTGCTAGACTGCTGTGAGTTACAGTGGTGGAGGTAAACCTCCAGAAACGTGACGAGCATAACGGAAATGATTGGGTAAGCCCTACTCTGAGCAGTTTCCCTTTCGCCAGTCTAGATGGGAGAATTTGAAAATTTCCACGAAGAATACGTACTTCTTGCATTGTCTCTTTCTTCTCTAATGGATATGATCAGGAGGTTTTTGTTCACAGAAGCCGTGATTTGAATCCATCTCATGAGCTCTGATCGTTTACGCTCTGAGGTGGGCTTGATGGAAGTGCTTTGAAAAATGATTTCGATCAATAATTGTGGGAGAAAGTGGACAGAACTTCGAGTCGTTCAAATTGTCTTCGACAAGGCTTCACCAACAAGACTGACAGTGACTTGTTGCAGGTTATATCAACTGGCGTGGTATGTTTTGTGGCCTTAGGATCATCAAAAGTAGTTTCTTGGGAAGTTTTCTTCATAAATGACGGCTTTTTGTCCCCTCTCCCCCCCCCCTAAAAAAATAAATAAATAAATAAATAAAAATAAAAAAATAAAATAAAGTCCGCGGGACTCAAAAAAACCTTCCCAGTCCATTAGAAAAAAGTTATTCTTGGAAAACTGTCTCTATGTAGAACGATGCGCCAAGTCATGTTTAACAGTAGACTGCAAATCTTATAGACGTGGATACATCTGTCCATTTGTTATAAAATTTTACATTATGAAAATTACTGGAAAAGTAAATGATTTGCCATTCACAACTTCCTGTACTACTGAGGATTTCTAACACTTATGACACAGCTGTACAATAGTTCTGTGTTTTTCAATGGGGATTTGGGCTTTGATACCACGTGATGAGTTCTCTTATACAGACCTAATCCACTACTCTTATGCAAGTACATAATCAGTTGGTCAAACGAGTCCACTCTTCAACGTAAGTTGAAGGAAAGTTCCAGAATCCATGACAACTGCAAGTGGCAAATTCACCGAGTTGGAGACTTCTTCCAGTTCATTTCTAAACCTAAGTGTAGTGGATACGGTATACTCATAACCAAAAGGGTCTACTGTACAATCCGAAAAAAACCGAGACTAAACTTCCTCACACTTGGACAGGTGGACAGACACATAACGTTTTAATCAGCCATAAGTAATAAAAATGCGGGTGAAAACGTGTTCCCGTGGACTGCTAAAGTTAGCCTGTGGTGATGCCGGTATTCCAATCTCTGACTTCAATCAAACGAAGAACGATTGGACATTCACGTGTGAAATACATCAGAAGTGATATCTAGGCAACCAAGACGGCCAATAGAAGATCATGGCCGTTTGACTATTATCTATAGTCCCACCACTATAGACATAAGCCCAATCTCTGAACTTCCAACCCTACAAGTTCACCACTTTTCACCGAAAATGAGGAAGACCAATCATGAGCAAGTATACTTATTTTAAAAGTGGGTGTGCAGATTCATATCGTCTTCTTTATTGGGGTCGAAAAGAACCTCAGCCGATTGGCTGAAGATTCTTCAAACATGTTTTAACAAACGATGAACAGTAACCGTCCAGACCAGCTGAGAATGCATTATATTGTTAATAATAATAATAATAATAATAATAGTAATCATGGTAATAATATTTTAATTCAGTTATCACACCATAAACTCAAACTACTCTCGGCTAATTGGAGGCTCGATAGAGCAGTTGTGAAAAATGCTGAACTGATCCAAGGTTCTTGTCCGCAGTAGGATTTGAACTCACGAGTGGATATTACTCAGACTCTGACTTTCAAGTGTGCTCGGCCAACTGAGCCTGAAGGCCATGCCCCGAGCTTCAGACATTTCACAGGCGAATTAGATTACAATAGAGTATATAACGTCCGTCACAATGAACTGACTTGTAATTTGACTGTCTGTGGTCAGGTTCCCCTCTGGAGGGAATCGTTACTGGGGATAGCCGGATCACAAGTTCATCGCGACGGATGTCATGTTTTCATGCAACTTTGTGGGCAGGGTACATGATCAATTTGCGAACCCCCGGCGTGGCCTCATCGAACAGCCCGTAAGGCACATACGTTGATCAGTCGTGATCGATGCTCATGCGTGTTCGTCTGAGGTCATCTGAGAAGGTGCGAACCGACGTAAATGTAAGATAGTTAAAAAAAATAAAACAGAAGCTTACCTTGGTCATTACTTCGTACCGATAATACTGCCTGGATTAGTGCTGAAATGCGTTACGACCGAAAACACCAAGCTCGGTGATCAGGAGCCTATGACTACTGTCAAATAGTGATTCGGGCCGGTGCAGTCGAGATCCTGACCCGGGACCTTTGTTCTCCATTCCGATATGATGACGGAGGACACGCAAGAGCAGACCGTGTTGTATTGCATGTCGTGGTCAGTGACAAACCAAGAAAATGTTCTCTCTCTCTTTCTTTTGTATATGGACAAGCATCATTGTTCCAGGCTGATGGCCTCGTCGTAAAGTCACCGCTAAAGGAAATTCGGCGCAAGTCCATCTGTGTCTTCACATTCGGTCACTAAATGTGAGCTTAGATCATTTCCCGCAGAGTGCACTACTAATAAGCTATTTTAAAGGTACAGCTTGCCACTTTTTTATGCGGACGAATATGACAATACTGAGGCTTTTATTCTTGTCACTACATTCTCCAATTTATTGCATGCAACAAGACTGAATCATTTGTTTTTGCGTTTCTTTCACTCTCATATGCGCAACTCTCTAAAGGTGACGCACGCACACGGGCCTGTTTCACAGTTTTGAATGAAATTCCGCCATTTGTGAAGCACCGAAGATAATCGTACTTGTTATTGAGGGTTCTGATGTCTCAACCGGGTATTGTCAAACATTCTAATAAATAACTGAATGCACGGTGGGAAGGAAAATGTCTCTTCGAAAGCGGCTTCTCGTCACCGGGACACTTGCACAACTTCACTCTCTAACGTGCCCGTAAAAGCCGATACATTTTCACCGGGATCAACGGGCCGGATAAATGTCAACTTTCGTGCAACACAGAAATGTCAGCTCTTTTCGCCGGTTCACTGTGATCCCCACTGACCGGGATCTTGTCGTGTTGTCTCGGGAAGGTAGGTGATCAAACGTGGTCTCGCTATCCCCTACCACAGGCGGTCTCAACCGGTCGAACAAGTTGACTAACAACCTAACAAAAGCAACAATTTCCTGGGGGCACCTCTGCCTCACCCCCATCTCTTCTGGTCATGCCCTGCTAGGACAGAGAGCAGAGCAAGTGTTATGTGGGTTGAACCCGGGGTTAGAACAGGCTGTGATATGACACACCCCAATAACTGAAAGAGATCGGGAGAGGAAAGAACAAAGTGAAATAAAACAAGATTTTCTACTGATGTAACCTGCTCACGAGAAGAATTTATAGCCGACCATCAACAACGACAACAACGAAAATGCCTGCATCAGTTAGGCGTTGTTATACCCGACTAGTGGAGCCTGCATCGGAGAGCAGGTAGAGGAACATGTGTGTGTGTGTGTGTGTGTCCCCAAACCTGTGCGTGTGTGCAGATTTGCAAGGGCTTTCCAATTTTCTTAACCAGCGAAAGATTTTAAATGTCAGCCCATGCTGAAAAGAGAAGAACATGGCAGAACAGGCAAGAACTGACTCAGATCATTTTTATGCTAATTAAAACTGCGAAGACCAAAAGAATTTCGAAATTCCGCTCATTTTCTCCACCTGTTCTACGGGATCAATATAATGCTTGGTTACAGCTAGCATAACCGTAAGTAGTTAGGAATTATCCGGGAATGAACTGTCACATTATGTACTGGAGGAAACTGACTGAATCTTACTCTATCCGTAGATTCAGCAAATAATCAGAAAGCTAACTGAGGTTATCCGGCTATACGGATGGGGAAAAGAGAGTGGTTTTTTTGGATCAATTATAGATAATATGATCGTTGATAATGTGCTTTTCCAAAAAGTGAAATGTACAGTATCTAATAAACCGATTTTGACCAAGTGGTACAGGTTGAGTGATTCGAGTCCTCGTCCCATCGAAACCAATCAACTTTGGTCATAGACGGCATTTTTTGTTGTCACTGGGATAGTGTTACCACACACGTGAACTACCACCATTTTCTTAAGCCACTGTCAGAGTCATGGAAGTCGGTTGCTCTCCGTGATAAATAGTTCAGAGAGGAGGCGCGCCTCTTCCATGATGCATACTAAAGGGGAATGTTCACATAATATCGATTGGCTGATTCCGTGCACAGAAGTCCGGAACACACGCAATATGATCTGAACTATTTTTCTTGGAGGGTAAATTACATTGTTACAATTACCATTACAATTACAAAATGTGATCTTTACCGCGGCTGTGTTGATGATATTCACATCATCAGGGACAACAACGGCCCGCGTAGATTATTTACTCGATGGCTCTAATAGCATTCACTCAAGGATCAACTTGGCTCATCTCGGAGTGGAAAACGGTCATATCTAGTTTTTATCGATAGAAATTTATCTCCACTCAAAGGGATCAATCGGGTGATCCCTTAATGAAAAATCGGACATCTACATTTCATGAGCTGTGTGCTCACGAAATATAAGATTCATTTTATTTGAAAAACATTAAGTGATATGGGTAATTCATTCTCAAGCCGTTTTACAGATTACACGGGGGACATTAAACAAGAAATCATGCGGACAGACATGAAATAAACATCATTCATGGGCAGGGGTTTGTCAACAGTCAAATTGTCCTTGTCGTGTGACTGGTTTATCAAACTCACACCCTCTGGGTGATAGGACGACATATTCATTCGGCCTTGATCGATCCTAGGCCACGGAAGTTGGAGTGGGTGGACCAAACGCTTTTGGGCGCAAAGGTAGGGGGTCAGCTTCCCGATTCCGACTGCCTCGGCTATCGCTAGAGCGCGTTGATAATTTCCATCGGCCAGACAAAGCTCCCACAAAGGGATATGGAACATATGAAGAGATCTATTCTCGCTTTGGACGGGGAAAGTTTGCGTCATTCGAATAAAGGAAAGAGGTTCATCAACGCGACACATTACAAAAGCAGCTACGTGTCAGCAAATATTTTGAAAAAGCAAAGTGAATTACTTTACCTCTTGAACAGTGAAGCTATGGTTAAGACGAGGTTACTTTCTACTACCCCGTTGGCTTTCCCGAAGATACATTTGCCTTCCGCGAAGAGCTAGCAATGGTGCAACCGTAGGAGCACAAAGGCGGAAACGAATGTGACAACCAGCTGGGGAAAGTTGAGTTGGTCCATCCAATACCCAAAGAGGCAATCCGGTTTGCGGAAGGTGCACTTTTGTATGCAATGCACACTGTTGCTGAACATTACGCAACTTCAGTGCAGGTTGCGCATCGACTTGACTTGTAAAGATATTTGGACCAATTCCGTTATTTTTAACTTCCCCAGTATCTTCCTTAGACATTGATACATGAAACAAATTGGTAGATGAAATACTTAGGCTCGTCATCCTAAATACAATTCCTCGGCACGCAGTGTTCGCTGAGGCTGGTAATGATTGGAAGATGCTTAAGGGTGACCAGTCCATGATTTCTGAATAGGCATGAAAAACCTAGCGAGTGAATTTAACAATACAGGGCATGTTAGGCTTCCTGGGACGGGTCTAAAAGTCCCTTCCAATCAACGGTTAGATACACTGGAGTAAATGAGTCGGAGTCAGGATCAGTGTCACTCTTGTATTCGCAATCTTTCTCTGTCGACGTGATACGACCTTTTGTATTTCTCTTACAGGTCCTCTCAAGCTCTTGCTTTTTTCAATTACTTTCCACTGAGGTTGTCGCCAAAGTTGCTGCACATAGTGCATGGTTAATGGTTGTCGGAAATGAATTGACTGAAAGCCCCGAACAAGCCTCGTTACATTTCACAAGCACTGTAAAGGTTGGTTGCATGCTTTTCCCCGGCAGATATCACACTCACAAACGAATCGGGGACATTGTGAAACAATAATATAGCCTAATTCTATCCCAATCCAGGATACAGCATTCCGATAAATTTTTGTGTAAATATATATTCACCCCACAGACAACTAGCGTCTTTAAAGCTTTCTGTCGGTTCCCAACTCGTCACATGAAGAAAAGCACACTTAAATTTGGTACAGCAGCTGAGTTGACCACGGCGATGCCGGTGGTCGGGGCAAAGCTGATTACCATTGTTCTGCCAGTTGGCTGACACTGTTTTTGTTTAGAATAAACAAGACCTTTGGGGGACGAATGCGCAAAAGCCAATGGCTAAATGCATTCCCCGAGAGGTTATCTCGTATTTTTGTGTGACCTCTGTCAGTCTGGTGCCTATTCTGAGTGGACCCTCTACCGCAATCCACTCCGTGTGCGTTGGTGAATGATGTTCTCTGACAAGCAGCTTTTTTTCAGAAGAGCCTTAGTTTTGGGGATGCATAATCTCAAACTATTCTGAGGTGTGTTTTCGATATATTTCCGAGTATCAGTTGCTAATAACTAGGGTCTAACTGAGATTCTCTCACCCTGTTTGCATTTCTACTTGTTTTCAATCTTATCTAGCTGATGGATGGATGTGAGGTGCTCATAAGGACAATGAGTATTCCATGAATGCTACTGAAGTTAAATGCACGTGCACAACTGTAGCTAAATCTTTCTCACAACAGATGAGCATACATTCATTCATACATACAGATAGAGAGACGGACAGACAGACAAACAGACAGAAAGGCAGACAGACAGACTGACTGACTGACAGAAGGATTGTGCGTTAATGTCGTACATGAACTAACCCATTCCGATATCATTGCTTCACCGACAAAAATGATCCCGCTGGAATAAGCCTGCTATGAACTATATTTTGAAGAAATTCTTCTTGAAAATGACCACATGATATTTGCTTATCAATAAATTAGCTGAATAGTAAACTTTATCCTAATTAACCAGTCACAATGCAAGTAGCATTGATGGATTAAAAAACTGTCTCGAAATTCTCCCATTTACGTAAATAAAAAATGACGGACAATAAATAGGGGGTAAGCCCCTTTATCCGGGGGACTGACTGTGCATTAAACGTGGGAGATCATTCATGGAAGACATTTCAGAATAATAAATTTCGTAGTTATAACCACAGTGAAATAGAAAACAAGAAACCGCCTGGTAGTTGAGAAGAGACTGTATGTTGTAAACTATCAGCAGATCGGTGGTCGGGCTTAGAGCAAGTGAGGAAGAAGGACAGAGTTTGCAGGAGCCCCACCTTAGAAGTACCAAAGGTATTTCGGGACAGAATGTAGTTGAACCTCGTGGACGAATTCAGTACGTAACACAACAACGAGGACATCACAGTACTGTATTGATCTGATTAGTTTCGAACCATCAACAGCACAATCTCGGTCAAGTTTGAGGTCTAAATGCAAAAGAATAATTCGCTTCGTATCATCCAAATCTGCTACCCTTACAATAAAGCTATCACTTGCTTCAGTCTCTTCAACTAGCAGCCATTCGACTATGTAAGTGCACTGTAGTTATCATTTTAGATCAACAGTACATGATAAAATCTGAGTGATAAATCAGAGACAAAAAATCAACGCAGGCGGAATTGAACAGAAAGCGAGATATTTAACTTGCTAGTGCATCCTGTTCTGTCCGACACGAAGTTTCAGTCCGTGGGTCCCGCGGACTCAAAACAGGCAGGTCATCACCGAAACACTCGAGTTTGCCTTGTTCACTGATCATCTGATTCGTCATTATTTCCGGCGAATAAAACAATACGGGGAAATTAATCTGTAGGCGCAAAACACAGTTCCTATTAGAGTAGTACATGTGCATACATGATATCTGATTTTGGAGACTCAGTACTCTGCGTCTTGTGTCAATTTTCCTGTCGAATTCCAACAATGGGAAGAAAACCTTTGGTGATCACACTCGAGTGTCCCACTCGCAGTAACCAAGTTTATAAGGATTCTATAAAACTGGCACCAGGTCATTGATGAACAGACGGTAGCCAGATCAACGATTCATATTTTTACCGTTAGCCAGTTCTAATAACCTGGCCGGGTTTATTCTGTAGTACTTCAGTCCAGTAAGAGAAGACAACGCGGCTTACCAATAAAACAGACTACTTGGGTGTTAGTTACCTTAATTCAGTCTCTAATTCTGTTATTGTCCTCAATTCTCTTCAGCTTATCATCAGCCACAAAACTTTCTAAAAATCATATTTTGGGAACAAATTAACCTGAGAGAAGGTATCATTATGCATAACATCCTTATATCATCATTCTTTGTTCACTGAATTCAGTCAAGCAAAAAAAATTGAAAATGTGATCTACTGGGAAATTTTTTCCTGTCTTGAATTACTACACTACTTGAATATGGTATCTGAAGATACTTCTGCCAAATGCGTCTCTCGACTGTTCATTACCTTCGAGCTAGCTATTTCACACGACACACCAATAAAACAAATATAAATTATCAGTTGAAAACCAACCAATTTTTGTATTGGCACACACTACTTAGTGTTTCACTCTTACAGCCTATTTTTCACTTTTGAAAGAATCAATGACTAAAAAAAGCACGATGATAATAATGGCGATGACATTGGCGTTTTAAACCTTCATCGGTTTCTAAATAGTCAAATAACCAAACGACTGGAAATATGAAATCCCATTGGTTGAGTTGTGGGGACCGGATGCTGATTGGGTTTTTTGTATGCGGGCTCCCATGTGCGCTTGTATGTGGCCGAACGAAGTAGGAAGTTAGTAAAGAGTCACCGCAAAAATGGTCACATGACGAAACAAGTGATGCCCCCGGGGACCCTCTCCCGTTGCCAGCAAAACTCATTTTTACAGATTTTCGGCTCGTCAAAATGCCCCCGGGTACAAATGTATGATTCGATAGCAGTTTCAATCAATTTTGCCAGTGTTTCTGGTTAGATTGTTGCCCTTTTTCAAAGAAACATTTCTACAAGCAAATACACACGCACACACACACACGTAAACAACAATTCTCCAAAAATTATCCTGAACGAAATGAACCCTAACGACGAGCCAGATGGACTGTGCGGATCCTTTTTGGACGATGCAGAAAGTATGCTCAATCATGCTCGAAGTTCATCCATGTGCACGTTCATCACGGACAGTGCAGACCTCAGTGTGAGTTGCGCGGATTGTACCAGTTTCTCTTGTAGCAGTAGCCGTAGCGGCAGCAGTGATAGTACCACCACATCCACCGACGAATACACCGATAAATCTGACGGGATGAAAGCATCCAAGGCCCAACAATCACGTACGGTGGCAGCCAAACAGGTCACATTCCAAGACACGGTGATCCAAATCACCACATCTCATTCAGTCTTATCTTTTGTGACTGACACAGAAAATGAAGTGATAGAAGCGGGGGCCGCGACAACCTTGACAGCCACGGCGACGGTGATGATAAAACAGGAACCGCTAACAGTCCGAAAAGGTTCGTGCGATTGTCTCATAGAGTTATGTAGTCAGCTGCACGCATCAAACCCAAAAGACATGCTTTTCCATTCAGTGGAACAAATTTCTGTTCAAGATTTGGAATTGTTGCGGGTGAGTAAGGTTTGGTTGACCGTGTTTTTTATTCACATCGTAGAACATTAGTAGGTCACAGTAGGTCACGAGATTATCGAGTTAGCAAGCCCTATTGTCGGACTACAAGTTTTGCGAAACGCGCTTTTTACTTCCTATTTTTATTTACTGTACAACACTTTACAACTTAGGAAGGGAGTGGCTTCCAAATGGGAAATTGACCGGCCGTGGTGGGAATCGAGCCCGGGTTGCCGGTGTCCAGAGTCCGCAACGATATCCGTTTGATCACCGCACGTTGGCATCAGATATAATCGCATTAAATTAGCCGAAAATAAACACATTTTCTGATTGACGGATTACTTTTACTGAGAATAATGTACTGAAAAAAGGCAGCAGCACAGACGGTAAAAGTACTGTGGCCTTTCGTGATAATGATCACTTGCTAATGGTTACTTGAACGTTCCCTGAAAAAGTTTCTTGTAGAGTACAACCACTGGGTTGCAAAACCTTTTCTGGTTTTGTCAAGGAATATCAACAAGCACCGTTTTAGTACGCCTTAGTAACTGATCTAAAATGTGTGATCCTTATCGACTGTGCTTTTTAGAAAGTGGGGTAAACAAGAAATTGTCTGAAAAATCCCACAGAACACTTTGAGAATAAACAACGTGGCGAACAGGTTCGTTTTCAGTTATTCATAATCATACCAATACATAACGATACATATGACTCACAAAATAAGAACCGGAGAATGATAATCCAGATCTGTCTCTGCACGTACACGTGTGCATGTGAAATTGATCACAGAGTGGAATGTTCAAGTGGTTGCTCACGTGTTCGGGACCAAGACGTGGGCCACGGAAGCTGAAGTGTTTGCACAAATTGTTTCTGAGCGCACAGGGGGGTTGTAGAGTACGAATAACTGAAAAGAGCTTGTCCGCCAAGTTGTTTATTCTCTAAACAAGAAATAGTTACAAGGTAACACTTTAATAACATCACATTGCAGAATATTCAAAAGGAACCAGTGATTAGCGGAATAACAGCTATCCTCTAAGACGTTCGTTAGTATTATTGGCATAAAATCAGTCGAATTTGGAACGATGCTTTTTTACTCATAATACGATTCGGTTTTGCCCTCACTGTCCCATTCTTGGACAGCATATAAACTTTCCATTCCCGGAAAGGGGAAAGATAGTTTCGATCCCACGTCTACCCACTGTTAGGACCAAATTGCTGGGGCTCCTGCCTGTACTTAGTCACTTCGCACCGTTGCTCAGCTTCGTCACATTAGCTTCTCATCTGTCTTAGTCAATAAACTCAGGCAACTTGCAGTCCAATGAATTAAGATCTTTGAACCGACCTAGTAAAATGACCGATTCCAAAACCATATCTGAAGGCTAGGGAGTTGACGAGGTCAGTTTCAACAAGTCATTTCAGCAGATTTGAAGATGAATGTACTTAGTGACTGAGACCTATCATGCACAGTTTCAACTTCCGTTTATTCAACCAAAATTCACGCAGTTCTGCGGTCGGGTTTCGGTTGCCACCCCGAAGCATCGTCGAGTCAAGGACAAAAATAATAGAAAATTAAAGATAGAATGAGCCGAAAACAAAGTAATCAGCCATAATCCCGAAGGAAGGGGTCGCACATAACTGCGCACCTGGCCTCGACATTTAGCCATATTATTTAATGTCTCCAACCATTTGGAAGGTGGGTGGCACGGATCTCAGCCTGGAAGTCTAACACGTCCTACTCGGCCAAGTCCAATGATCGAGGTTTTTATACCTTTCTGCCATGTCACGAACTGACAACCCTGACTTGCCTTAATCCCTACCTGTCTCGGAGAACAGAGTACGCCGAGAAAGTCTATCGGTGGACATGTGTAACAGATGTCCTAGCCATCTTAGCATGTTTAGATTCAGTACTTGTCCCAGTGTGTGACCACTGGTTCCCTACACCCTACGTCTAGCCTCAACATTACTGATAAGGTATTCCCTGCACATTCCAGCAAAGCTGGGGAGACATCGGTGCTCAAACACCGACAGACTTCGCTCGTATTCTACCCTTAAGGTAGTGTTTCTGAGCCGTTTAGAAGAACAGATCTAATGGCCACAGGGTACACTCAATCCTAGATAGACAATTGGATGTCGCACCGACGCCACAGATGACTGGAGCTGGTAGGAGTCAGTCATGGCTTCTGTATAAGAGATGACACTTCATCTGCTATCTGTCAACCTGACGAGATGTAACTGCCTAAGTTACAAAACTTATCTGCTTCAGATAGAACTTGCTCTGCCAAGACTAGGTTTGGTGATGAGCCAATTCAATCCAGCAACAATATTTTTCAATATAAATATGTCAAAAGCATTCCAAACAAAGCTGCTCTGTTGTTTGAGCGCTCTCGTCTTGGTGGTCTATCATGCACGGCGGAGAAATGATGCAACAATGCTGAGTAATAAAGACCAGAACACCTGTGGATGAACGGTATCTCCTACGTTTTCACTACCAACTGGATAAGAACTGAATATCTATGCACTGCTGGCGTGATTTTGAGTCACAAAAAGATGTATATTTCGACAATATTCCCACCACACCCAATTAACTCTGGTAGTAAAAAAGACCAGGAAGGTGACTTTCCTCGATTGGCCTATATACCCCAGTGCACAATTTCTGTGTCACTCATTTAGCCTTCCATCTGAATAATGGGTTATCACGAATTTCATAATTTCTTCATACGCATGCTGCATTCATCCAACAGCGTTTCCCTCCCCAACCAATGATGACTTTTCCACTTCGTCTTATGGGATCATTCACTGTGTAATTACTCCCTTATCGGAGCGTTCCAGTTACCAATACGAGAATCAACTCAGTCTGAGTCACTTGATAAAATCTCTGACTAACCTGATTTCCATACTAGTTCAATGGCAGCTGATTTAGTTACCTTTTTTCTGAAGCCAAGCATCTGCGGTGCTCACCAGTGTTGTTGTAGCACATTTTCAAAATTATCGGTATCTTATTTTTGTGAAATGATAGATCATACAGAGTATCAACTTCCAACTCACCACGGGAAACCAAGAGAACACAGCTGTATTACTGGTTCGCCTTCGTTAGGAATCCACCGAGCCCCTAGCAAGGATAAGACAGTTACATAGAGCTTGTATGGGTTCGCGTTGGTGAGCTGAGTGTTCAGATCATATTATCCCAAATCCGATCTCCCAATACTCACATTCATATAGTACTCATAATCATAATATGAGCTTCCTTTCCTTAGGCGAAACCAGCAGCATATACGTCCGTGTTTCGGTGCGTGGGCATGTAAGACGTGTTGTACATAGACTATTCGACGAAATCGCGCTAAATGCCATCCGTAATAGGAACAGGAACTAGATAGTGATTGCATTAAAACAGCATTTCAATTTCTCTCTCCCAGCCAACCAAAGTGTAACCTGATGCCGTGAATCGTGGGATCAACAGTAGAAACAATACAAGGCCCAGTAATTTGCGTGGAATGGTGTGCTCAGCTGCAGGGAAAGCAGATGGTTTGCCATCAGTGTTCCTCCTCAAAGACGGGTGATTTCTGACTTCATTAGCATTGTCTGACTAAACGGTAACAGCTGTGCTTTGCGTTTGTGCAGTCACGCTTTAAATCGCCGAATCGATGACCTGTTGGAAAGACTGGTTTCATTTCGGCTGACCACGGTTTTCCTGACTAAATTGGTCTTGCTCAGTCTGAATGATTCGCGGAGTGCAAAAGCCAGTTTGGGACATGTTCAACCACTTTCTCAGCCTTAGTAAAAACGAAGACATTCCGGTATAAACAATCTGCGGAGTCTAGAGAATATATGAATATAAGTCCAGTGTCAGTGGCGAAAGGGCACTGTATCACGTATTGTGTTCGTTCAAAAACTCGTCGAGATTAAGTCCGGATAGCCCCTTGGTTGGGGTTTTCGACTTGCAGTAGTTCACCCAGGGTTGGAGTCTAAGTGGAGACTCGCAGAGCGTGCGCACTACTGATGATTCCTGACAAAAAATAATGAGCCGAACAATAATTCCACGTTTCTAATTGATGAGCTGAAGTTCTGGTACTGCATGATCAATCACTTGTTTCATCTTTGTTAAGAACGATCAAAATTAAATAACCGTCGTGACCCAACTGGGACTCCAACCCGGAAGTGCATTTCTGTTAGTCACACACCCGTGCTACCATTGGGTAGTCCCAGTCAAATTAAACCGATTTGTCCTTGGCCCGCACAAATACCGTACTGCTCCTCTGATGATAGAGAAGGCCCACAAAATTGGTAAACGTCGATGCAAAATTTTCTGTGCAAAAATGCAACGCAACATAACTGATAACTATCGTTATGTTTCTTCTTTCAAACGCTTTCTGGTCTCTGTGAATGCATCAAACTGAACATTCAAAAGAGACTTGGGAGTCATAGATACGTTTCATTTATTTCCACAGGGATTGATCATGTACAGACAGTACTCAACTAGACGCTGGAAATCGGTGAGAATTACCCATTATTTTAAATAAAAACCTGTGAAATAGTCCACGAATAAAGTGCATTTAGCTAGACTGGGAGTGATAAACTTGATGATTGTAAAATTTCACCCTAAGCAATACGTCTTACAGTGGTTCTTACCTCTAACTACCTGCCTCTTTCTAATCTGCAAACTTGACTGATCATCAGGATGTTCATTTAGAAAAATGAAATCTTTTCTATTGTGTCCTGGATTGAGAAAGCACAAAATCCATACGATCCACTGTAGTCATCTTGTTTTTTCTTCTCACTAACAAAGTCTCATTCATATACACACTGAAGAAGTGGTTTCGTTAACCTGGTAGTTAGGCAAGTCTACTGGTACATTACAGTAAATGCAACGCTAACAATATGTGATTCTCTATGACTGGGTTTTACTGAGAACTACTTTGCGAACAATTTTCCTCTGATTCGGACCTTTGATGCTCAGGTCATTTTTATTCGGACGGAATAAACGCTGATATTAGGTTTAATGCATCAACCGCCCTCAGACTGCCCTCTCCCTAATTGAAATAACTTCCCTGAAAGGGAACACTTTTTCCATGCAAGAAAGTTTTTTTAACTTCTACTATCCCCTTCCCTAAATGGAATGCAACTCAGTGAGGTGCAATTTGAGCAGTCCCGACCGGTGTTTCTGTTGTCTGAACGTGTGCAACGGAAACAGTGTACCTCAGAGTTGTAGGGGTCAACGGTTTTATCGCACAGAACGGACTCGTACAATTATGAGACACGGGAGACAGAACTACACGAAGGCCACAGAATTAAAGCAGTGCTTGAAGAAATAATCCCGTAATTCAGAGCAGTTCGAAGAATACTGGAGAATTCCTGCTTGATAGATCAGTTAACTGACCGCCCTCAAATGTACTCATTTTACGATACAGGTATTGTGAAAAATAAAGCACACGGGTTTCTGATAAGCACATTTTGTGCTCGCATACCACAGCATTAACGCCTAACTACATAACTTTATACGTACCCATAACTAGCAAGTGGTGGCAAGGTTCTAGGATAAAAACCCTTATGGTTTGTTTGCATGCGGTGAATAGCTGTGCTCGAAATTCAGGGAAACCGTATTTTTGTCACTATCAGTGGGCCGTAGATATGACGGAAAATGAGCTTCTGAGGGAAAATGGAACAAGATATTTTAACATTGTTTAGGGCACAAAGTTCACGTACAGTATTGAACTTCTGGTCTGCCTTCATTCTTCAGGATTTTTCGCATTCTCACCGACGCAGAATCCACCAGGTTGGGGATGAAATGATTTCCTATCTCATGCTTTACCATATGTTGCACTTTTGAATCCAATGGTTAGTATGTAGATAACCCTTTGACTACTCTCCTCAGAACAGACAAGGTTTTACGATTTCGTTTAAATCTGCACTGTAAGGGGGTAATTGTATGAACTAGACCTTGAATACTCATTGGTATATAAATGTCTCCATGCACGTATGTGTATCTACGGATGTATTTAAGCCTTCATTGCAAGCGGACGCACAACATTCTGCGATCAGTAATATAACAACAACTTGTTATGCCATGTTTCATGTTCTATCACCAAAGCTTCCCGGCTAATGGAAAGATATCCTATGCTTTGCGAGTGTTTAACTATCAAAAATTAATGGAACCTTGTTTCACAAATGAAGATTCGGCTGGTTTACTCCGGTTTGAAATGAGACAAAATTCCGTCATGTGACTTTTGTCTGTCTGGACATGTGACAGAGATTTAGCTTAGGCCAAAGTAGTTCAGTCGTACTGTGTTGTCGTACACACACACACACACACACACACACACACACACATACACACACACACATACATACATACATACATACATACATACATACATACATACATACATACATACATACATACATACATACATACATACATACATACATACATACATACATACATACATACATACATACATACATACATACATACATACATACATACATACATACACACACACATGCACACACACACACACGAATTAATAGAATAAATCGGTTGCTCTGAACGCTATGACTCTGACTTTCCGGTCACAGAAGTTCCTTTCCCAGTTGAGATGACGTCGTCAAAAGTGCTCATGGGTTATATCACCTTGTTTGCGTTCTACACACTGAGTTCAGTAATCACGAGCTGAGGTCAAAGTCAGTGAATATGATGTAATGTGAAAAAGAAACAATACTCAGTCGAATAATGACTGACTGTAGAACTGGAGAATCATGCTGAAAACATTCCAGCACTCAGGCGACGCAACTGCTACTTGCGCGATTGGAATTGACGGACACGGTTCAAACATTCTTTGGGTTCTCTCACGTCAGTAGTATTAACACTTTGGGGACTTGTATCAAGAATTGCTTCAGCTCAGTACTTGATCTAAGTCAGTCAGAATGGTTAACTGTGCTCTGTATGGGAAGTACATGATCAAGAAGAACTCAGTCAACTGCGAAGTGCACCACTTGGATGTGACTGAATTGACAATATCAGCGAAAAATCACCCACGTGATTGCCAATGGTACCGTTTAATATGCCAAATCATTTACTCTGTTGATCGAAAACAATAAAGAACTGTGAACATCAGTTCATCAAGGGTCAATGAATACAGTCGATCCTTCCCAAGATGTTTGTATTTCCGAAACAACTGTATAACGTTAGAGTGCGCGCATGTCTGCGTTTGTACGTGTACATACGAACCATTCAAATTGATAGTAAAAAGTGAACCCACGGCCAGTCTCTGGAACTCCCGTCAAATAGCATTAAAAAGTGGGTGGACAAGGATGCGACCAAAGCCATTTAAAACCTGATGAAAAAGCACTTTAACAACCAACAATCTAATTCTCATTCAATCACTTTCTGTCTGCTTCAAGGAGGTCGAGGATTTTGATTTTAGATTCGATCAAATCAATCTACTTCCGGTCATCAGACAACCCTGTTGACAGAAATGGTGAATTTACCTCAATGCATTGACTATTACCAGTTAAAAAACAAAGACCTGCCAACAGTACTTATGTTCAACAAACCGTTGAAACCCCCTGATAAAACACACATCCTTCCACAGTTTGCAACGATAATTTGGACGTTGACACCCCATGATGAATCTTTTCATGCTTATTAACAGCTCAATTCCTTTTGGAAGATTATTCGCCGCGCGTTAGGTTCTGGTTTATTGACCTGAAAACCAAACTGTTACGGTATGAAAATGATAAGGCCAGAGATGCTAATGACTGATGCGTACCACAACAAACCACCATATATCTCAAAGTCGCTAACCGGTGCGTAGTTGAATCTTTTGAACCACACACTGGTCTAAGTTTTCATGGCTTTCTTTCACGTAACGGACGGGCCACTGATGAATCTCCAATTCACCGCTCATGTCAGCGACGACGTCCGTCCAGCCATCGAAGCTCATTGAGCCCAGATGTTTGATCTGACGATTTGTCTCGTGTACCCGATTCCCCTCCTTGAAGTTCAGCACGGCTGCTATGGTTTACCCATCCGTGAAACTGACCCTTGGAATATTCCATCAAAAGGCGTGTCGGTTGAGTTCCTGATTTCGAGTCAGTAAGCTGCTAGAAGTTACTGGAGCTATTTGCTGCAACCAGAGTTCACTAAAACGGTGTGCATAATCAAACGCAATCAACAGCAACTGCTGTGATTCATCGAGGCCTTTGATTTCATCCCAAATATCACTCGGGGTCATTGATCAGGCTCTTTGCAATTCAACATTTGAACCATGACAGTGCATCAACTTACACGTCAATGTCATCGTCATCATCATCCGAATCATCGTCACGATGATATTGGTGACCATTCGGTTGATAACACTCAGGATGATGACTGAATATCTGGAACGAATTTTCATGGCAATTTTTTCACTTTGTTTTTCTTACCATCCATCAAATTACGTCATCTCTGGAAGGAGGCTATGACCAACGAAAGGTTCTCAGATGTAGAAGTGAGCGGCAGCGTTGGTAATCAAACCCGGGTAGTAAATGTCCAAAATTCACGATGATGACCGTTTAATCAACGCGGTCATATAGGATATGCTACATAGGTAAGTTTAAAAAAATTATAGTTGGAACTGTTCGGTAAGCTATGCGGCACTCTCGAGGGACGTACTAACTGAAATGATGCATGAAAATCGACCAGTATGGTCAAGTCAAGCAAATACCTTACACACCCGAAGATGGATACTCAGCAGCTACATAATCACTACCAATAGCAAGATGATACAAAGAGTGAAGTATAACGTCAACTCAGCATTGAGTTTAGTTCTGAAATGATAACATCAGGGCTAGCAAGAAAACGGGCGAGACGTGGTGCTGCGGAGGACTTGTAGGTCTTGGTAGGAGTATACATATTTATAGCGGAAACTTGTAGATGATGTGGAAATCTTTAAAAAGCAATCCAGGGAATATTACGAGAGAAGCCTAGAGCCAGTGGGATAGAATGCAAAAGGAAACAGATTTTCGGATGCGTTGAATTATAGTGCCAACGGATTTGAGTCAAAGCATAAAACCAAAGGTGTCTTATCTCCCGAAAGACTGTGGCTATATGTTCGGACTAGGGAAGGTCACGGCTGATGCCAACACCGAGATAATTCACCGACGAACGGCTCCCAATGCACTCACCGGTTGTGAACAAGGCGGAAATGGAGTTCAAAAGATCACAATACCTGATCCCTTAGTGAAGACAACAACATATCAGAAGATTTTGATGGATCCATTCGCGGGTTGTGTATATAGAACCACTTAGTAAGCTCATTTATGCTGCCCTGTAGAAGAGGTTGTGCAGACTAATTAGGGTATGGCATACCAAGAATGGCATTATCGGCATATTTTATCAGCATGCTTTTGTCCTGGACAGGAGTAAAGGATATATAGATAGAAGACAAAAACGGAGATAATATTTCTCCTTCTCAGGCACCTTGCGTGGATGGAAGCATGGAGAAGAAAAGGAGTAAACTGTTGCCGACCTGACAAATAATAAGACACCAAGTGTATATCATTGGGTTGATTTCCACTTTCCGTCAGGATCTGTAGTAGCTTCGGTCTGTCCACGCAGTTGAATGCATCACTGTAGTCGAAGAAACAGACCCTAACCACCATACATTCCCGTTCCTGTGCCCAGAACACAGAAAGTGTAGGGGGAGCGAGGACTTCGAGCGTTGAAAGTGAACGACGGTAGGCGAATTGGTTAGGGTCAAACACAATGAGCTGAGGAAATACTCACTGTGGTAGTAATCGTTCAAACACCTCGAGGGTAACGGACGTGCCTAGGCGGAACTTGTTAGTGCCCTTCTTGGACGCGGGTGTAATAGAGGCCACTTTCCATCCGTCAGGAATTTTCGTATGTATTAGGCAGCGTTTTGAGAGGATAGATATGCTAGAGGATAAAACGGATACCCATTTCCTCAGTACAGCTGGAGATAGTTCAGCAGGACCGCAAGCTTTGCCAGGTTGAAGTTGGGACAGTTCTTTTTATACGTCCAGAAAACTGAAGAAATTATTAATGGGCACCAAACGGCTGTTAGGATTGAGACTGGAGGCTGATGCTGTATCTCTGCCACCGATGAAGTTCTTCGTCATCTATCTCTGGCGGGAGTTTCTTTGAGTTTTGCTACTCAATTGTGTAAGAACTTTTCAGGTATCGCGGCCACTTTTGTTGTTAGTGCAGAACATACAAGGCATTCGGTTTGTGTAGCTCGATTTTGATCGGCCCGGATAGAATTCTGACCAAGGGACAGTTTTCAGTTTCGTGTGCTCTTTTTTTAAAGATGGAACCGTTTTAGAGGAGGGGATGACAATCGATCCACACGAACGTATACAGTTTCAACCGGGCAACATATATCTGAGCAAACATTTAGTAGTTTGTCAGGTGATCGCAGAACAAAGAGAAATCCGAGTGAGCAGATAGATCAAGATCAGTCCCTGCAATCATGTTTGCAACTCTGACGAGATTGTTCGGGGTGCATTGGCGTTAACAACTCTTCCGGTTTCCACGTTGCGTAGACCGCTGACGGTTATTCTCCCAGTATATTGTAGGAGAAAATCTAATAACCGTGTGATCCGAACTTTCCACCGGTGAAGGATAATCTGTACGGAACACTTAGGGGTTGGTCACAAAAGAGAGATCTAAATAAGCCTCAAGTCTGATTGGGAAGATAACAATGTTTTTCAGTTCAAGTGTTGTCAGAATCCCAACTTCCGACCTATTGAAGTCATCACCGATTATAAAAGAGATGAATCCAAATGGTTAAGAAGGAACACAGAAAACGTATCGAAAAATTTTATCAAGTTCGTTGGTAGGGCATGTGGTATATATATATATATATATATATATATATATATATATATATATATATATATATATATATATATATATATATATATATATATATATATATATATATAAAGGACCTGTAATGGCTCAAAAGTTTGGGTTTACATTGAAGAACAGATACACTGATATACTTTATGGGATGAGTAGACAAATTTCCGGATAAGGTACACCACCGATCAGTGACACAGGTGATGACTTCATCACCGCGATTCTTGTATGGAACTGTAAGGTCTAACCGGAAAGGTACGAAACCGTCAACGTTGATGATTTCATTCTCGACGTCACGGAGCAGCCAACTTTCTTGGATCAGAAGTACACCGGCTACGAGCAGTGTAGGATGAATCGGACAAATTTCCCAGCAGTGAGCGTAAATCGCTACTCTCAATAGTGGGTATACTCACGTTAGTGACGTTCTGTCTTTTTAAAGAGATTTTCCGACCGGAGCGATGCTTTTTCATGTGGCCTTTAGATATCCCGAATACTCTTTACCCCGTTCCATATAGGTCTACTATATGGAGTTTTCATCAGAGTGCTAGTGAGTTTACGAGACTCCATAGAGCTCCTCGTGGAAGACACGAAATTAGGCATTGTGATCAAAACAAAATGTCTGATGTGACTTTAGTCGCACAACGACTACCATGGAAACAAGGAAAAACTGACACGAATAATAAAACCAGTATGGAAGTGGTTAAGTAGCATAAACGTTCGAGGAGGGAAAGGACAACGCGGCCGATCTTGAGGGCTTCGCCTGTGAATACTGACTTGACCAAAGTTCTTCATCACCGCGGTACTGATGTCCATAACGCTTGGTCTTTGACTGTTTCCTGAACCCTTCTTCACAAGTTGGATTCCCCAGATAACAGGTTTTCCCTGTCTATTTCACAGGAAGATGACCATAGGCTCACGTAACCGTAGGGATCGATCAACTTTTAACTTCCTTTATGAGTAAGTATGTGACTTGCCAAAATGAATGAAGATAATCTTCCAAGCCTCGTGAAGGTCTTTGCATCACTCCTTGGGCAATTGACCACAAGGATCCCAGTGAGAGAGAAGGGCGCTTGTCAGTTGATTAACCTATGAGCTGACCTTTACACATCTGAACATTTTTGTTGGTGCAATCTCTTCCAGTTAGTCAGAATATCCTGATCACACTTTAGATGAAGAGCATACAGTAGGATGTGCACTAAAAATGACATTGTGATTTCACTGCGTTCATGACGTGGTCTTTTTTGAAGGGGAAAATCTCTGGCATCGGTTAAAATTAGGCTCGACACACCCGAAAATCACACTTTTTCGGACAATACAAATTTATCGTTGCTGCACCAATGATTTGAATGTGACACATCCTTGACCAGTGACAAATATCTCCGCTATATCGGACAGCTCGTATCAGTGTCAGTTGATGCGAATCTGTTCGCGGAATGAATGACAAACATGAGCAAACCATACCGAGTCCAACTAACGACAGGCACACGCTGACTTATTTCGACATTTCGGCCAAACTGTTTACAAACTTAGTTATAAGACCATCAGTTATCCCACGCTTAGCTGAGTCCATTATTTTGGTTTCTAATTCCTTTGCGGGGAAAACGCAAGTAATTCTTTGTTCAACGGTGAAATTGAATTCCCTTTTGCGATACAAATTATATTTCCTCGAAACCACCGTATGTGATTTCCTTTGGTAATTGAGTAATTCCCACTTTAACTTGATCGAAGGCTGACTCGGCTTACCGTTATGGACCCTGTTTTGCAAGTCACACATAAATTTGTATACCATATAGTCACTAACACACCAACGGGTTACTGCGTAACAAGATTTATTGCCACCGTTCTCAGTGAATAAGTACCGATGAGCACAAATTGATTTAACCAAATGAACTCTATCTGTTTGTTCTTATGTCTCATTTTGGTTGTTTAATATTCACACGGAATCTTACCAGTCTGTCTACTTGACCGATTGTCTGTTATCCACTTGATCAAGGGCAAATATTTTGGTCTTTCACACGAAAGAGTATTTCGCTCGATTTTTTGTGCTCACTTTGTGTGGATCAATGGGTCTCCAAATCAATGGAGTCCTTTTAGTTAATCGGAACTTCACATTCACCTCCCCACACCCCCTTCAGACAATGTGACTGTAAAAACGGTTTCCTTTCTAGAGTCAAAACCATCAGGTACCTAAGAGTAACGATAAATGGCAACCTCCGGCGATCTACGAGCATTCCGTCATGCTTTTGAATGAGCCGTCTTTTTTCATTCCAAATTTGTAAACTCAGACAATCTCTGAGCCCACAATCAATCCTGTCTACTTATGTTTCTCAGTCTGTTCGTAGTATGTTACCTTACTGTTCTCCTGCACTATTGCCTGGCCTTCTGTAAAAAGACTTAAACGTTCTACTCCACCACTCGACGATAACCAGCCGTATTTCCTCAATTCTTCCAAAGCAGGCCATCGCCAAACCTACAGACAGACACATTGAATCGGGCACAACTGCCCGTCTTTGCATGCCGATTTGTTTTCCTGACACCCTGAAAGGTTGAAAAAACACGTTCCCGTTTTCGAAGTGTCTCCTTTCGAATGAACTTGGATAAAAATTCTCCTAGTCCGTGCATGACTAGCATATTGCCGGAAAAAGCAAGGGTAATAACTGAGTTGCACACTAATCTTGGTGCATAAATTTCTGATTTCTTCTTGTATCTTATTTTATTTATTCTCTGAAATCCAAACATAATGGTTTTCCAACTGGAATGCACGCATAAGAGCTTGTAAAATTAAAAGTGTATCCGATGGGCGGGGAAAAGCTATAGCAATAACATCTGTGCAGCTTTCCCTAAAAAAATTAATTTATCGTCTTGTCGATAACGTTGAGTGAGCAAGTTACATGATGGGAAATACTAGTATGTAGTTTACGTCTGTGTATGTGTATGTGTGTGCGTGTGTACTTGCTTTGGTTGTTGAACCCGTAAACTGAATATTGAATATAAAGAAGAAGTTCGATTTAGACAACGTTTCGGAGGTTGAAACATGAGTGGATCTGCTGATATTTTCCTAAATGCAAAATACTTTCGAGCTTTCTATTTGTGGACAGTACTCTTTCAGCTTACAGGTAAGTCCTTAAGCGCAGATTCCAGATAAAACAGTTTGCACATTTAATCAAAATTTTAAATGTCGTCAGCACTGGTGCTGTTCGAACAACCCGGGCATGGACGTCACCCCCACATTCCGCTGCCACATGAGCCCCATCAGCAAAGCCAGGAGACCAAATCACCGAGGCATTGATTATTTCGCAAATCGATTAATTAAATGCGCATGCGATGTTATAACCACGGCTGTGGTCATGCATGGGTTTGAGTCCCACCGACAGCGATGGTTTTGGACAAATGAAGAAGTTTGATTGCCGTATACAGAAAACTTACAAATTCGTTCCGACGAATGATGTTGAAAAGCGCACACACTCGTGCGATCAATACGCTGTCAACTGTCTCTTTGTTAAAACAAAGCTGGCCCAGATTTCGCTTCTACACTGACCTAGCTTCCCATCGGTTATTTTCCACTTCACTTTCGCCTGACATTATCTCTTAATAATTATTACGTATTTGTACTCATTGCAGTTAGTAACTGTCAGTCTACATTTCTTCGCTTTGTAATTCGATCTTTTCTCTCGGTGAATACGTCGTCTACATTCGTTTACAGGCACAAATGATGTCATTTGCCACCATGATTTGAGCAGGTTATAAGTCGAATCCCATGGGGTGGGGGGCCATAGTTCAGGTGACAGAACACATGCAATACCAAAGTACGGCTAAAGTCAGTGCATGTATGGGGTTCAAATTTGTTAAATCAAATGTCACTGTTTAACAAATGTCAAAAACCTGCCCGACCAAACTTCGTGAACATTTCACACTCACTTTTCAGGTTTACACAGAATGGGCAAATCACTATCTGGAGAAAGCAAATCACTCCAGATTTGTGCTCGACATTCGTGAGGATTTGCGTACCGGGGTTTTGTTGGCTGATATAGTACACTCAGTTGGTGAGTCGGTTATTGATTTTCTGGACGGGTATAAAACTTTTGGGATAAAGTGGGCGAAAACTTCTTTTGATGATTTTCAAACACGACGTCAAACAATTTGGGGATCGGTTTTCAATTCACCTAGGAGATGTTTCTTCCCGTAAGTACTGACTTGACTTCATGCACGGGCTCACATATTTTTCAGTTTATTTGGGGATGTTGGGGAGCGGACGGCTTTTCTGATTAGCTGGACACATGGCTAGTCCTTCCAAATGGCATCACATATTACGCAATTGTCTCTTTCTCCTTAGACGGATATATATATATATATATATATATATATATATATATATTTGTTTCATTTGGTCTGAGTTCCTTGCTGATTTGTTGGTCAGCAAGTACGTGAACTATGGAGTATCACTCGTTCCCATTAACCAAAAGTTTAATAATTCAAGCAGAAACGTTAGAAGTCATCCCCCCTCGTCATTTCAAAGCTCATTGCGTCATCGGTGTTTTGAACTATCCTTCTAGCTACAGGGACAAGATATTTCTGCCCTCGAATCGTTTCGGTCTATCGGCTCAGAACACACTGTTCATGTAGGAAGAACTATTCATTGTCACCAACCTTTGCAACACAAATCAGTTAGTTAAAACTTACATTGGGTAGCCTCTTTCTGATTGACTGGTTGATTGATGATACGACCAGCCACTACTTGATGGGAATCCTTTCTCGTCTTATCGATCCTCCATCCTGCCAACTACGATTCTGTTGGTTCAAGCCCTGGACAGGTGCTGACGTGCTGCCTCGGTGGCTAGGCCGTCTATCAAACAACGCATCAAGCCATACCTTCACAGTTAGGTACAGCGGTGTCAATCTGAACGAACGACTGATGCGTGTTTGGACGTCAAGCTAACCGTATCGCTAGACATTGCTTACCTGTTTACCAATATGTCACCATCACGGAAACAGTCAACTGCCTGTGTGAATAAATGCACGAGAATGCGATCAATTTGAGCATCTCGTTGACTGAACTGAAACACTTACTATTTGTCCACACTCATAATATCCAGTTTCAGTTCAGCGGTTAAACATGTCGTCAGAAAGACGAGGTGGCAATGAGTCCACCTTTCAAGACGCTTATTTGCTGGTATTTTGACAACAAAACTTGAAATTAATCAACTTAGGTCAACAACCGGAAATTGCACCATATACAAATGGTAAGTGGATGGTATCCTATGCGTGGTAAATACCATATTTGACATAAATCCACTAATTAACAGTCTTAGCACAGCCCATCCTAAAGTTCAGTTCACTTTGAAAAAAGAAAACGATCATAGTCCAAGTTACTTAGACGTATGTGTAATTCGTCGAAGTGATTGTTCCGGTCAATTATCTTTGCATAAGGAAGCAACGTGGAATGAGTAGTGCATTCATTTTTCACAGTTTTATACTATTCAAAGTGAAGAGAAATCTAGTGCGTAGCTCAGTTAATAGAGCAAGGAAAATCTGCACGGAAGGCAATAGAAAGTGGACTTCGTATTCAGCTCAGTGTTCTCCTAAAAAACGGCTATCCTGAACGGCTTATTGACAAAACGATGCAGCGACATGAAGGTAGACCAAAACAGAGGGTAGTCGGAAAGAAGCCCTTACTTGTCCGTTTGCCGTTCGAAGAAGATACGGAAACCGAACTTGTTCAGCGGAGACTAACAGGAGCTGTCAGTGGGACATTCTACACTGCACAAATGCAAATTAAATTTTGAGTCCCAACCGATCGCGTATTTTCGACTATAGGATAGAGTGCCAGAATCTGCGGCCTCTTTCTGTGTGTATTCATTCACCTGTCCCTCTGGAACCAAGTTCGTTGACCGCACAAACAGGAGCTCATACCAACGTGGTCGTGAATACCACCCGGCCTGGTTAAGCACGGGAGAAATGAGGACAATTACGGGTGTTGTATTTACATTTCTTAGAGTCAGCACTTTCAGTGGAGGTGATGAACGCTATTCACACCATTCACAAAAATTAAAAACATGCTTGTTCGCCACTGTTTTGTTCTCGACTTGTTCTATGAGGTTTTTCGAGCATTTATTGTGACTTAGTGGTCACCCTACCTGAATGATTAGAGTAGTTAGTCTATGAACGGAAAAGTAGAATCCCTCACCCGCGACCCAACTCATCAATCAACAGCTACCGAGCTGCTATCATCTGAATAAGGTGTATTGACGAACGAATCTACAATCTCCTCAGAAAAAACTTGTCTTTCTGGTTTGTAAATGTTAAATATACCTGTTGGTACTTGGAACCAACTTGGTTTCTTGCTGTTCACTTCAGCAGTGTAAATTCAAGCTGATTAAGTAAACTCATCGTGTTGAAGCATATACGTTGTTGTTTGCTACTGAAGGCACACCGCTTTCCAAGTTTCTAGTGGGGAGTACGGTGCTAAGACAGAACGGTGGGACATTCTGTGAGCAATCATTCTTTGACGTACTTTTCAAATCTGTTTAGAGGTACTTCTGTTCTTGAAAATTTTTAGTCGTGTATTTCCATGCTGTATCTCAGGCCAGCTTCCTAGGTTCTCCATTCTTTCTTGGATAAAACTGCTCGTTAAAGTGCTACCAATCGTGGAGTTCTCCTGGTGCCACCCAGGATCATGTGGGGCTGCGGCTGAGAAAGCATAAACAAGTTGGCACACTACACCTCAAAATGCACCATTTTCGGGGCAGTTACAATACAAAAACCAAAAAAGCTTGTCTTTGCACCCGACTTAGGGAGAGCCAAGGTGAGAAAACATCTTGTATCAAACATTTTTTGTGCACAAAGCGCTGGACGATTCATCTTGATAAGCCTCGCTTCACTAAGCACCAATAACTTCGGTACTGGATTGTGCTACATTACCCTATGGAATCGGGTGAGGTCAACTCTGTGACCTGATGCTAATAAGTGTCTTGTAGTTGAATAAACCGGTCGTTTGACAGCATTCTGTGTGGCATTAATGGACTGCTACCGATTTCGACAAACATTTGGGCATGTGCTCTGACATTCTGTGAATCAAGCAGCCACCAATGAAATGAACTGATAAATAACATGTGGAACACTGGGCACAACAAGACTGTCTGGGTGATTTTGAAAACCCAACAATTTTGGTCGTCTGGAGCGGATGCAGCCGCACCTCTGCTCATGTGTTTTGCGACTGGTTTGAGATTTCCAGTGATTTGATCAAATAAATGGTCGCAGCTGACTAAATCTTTCAGAGTAACGTAGGACAATCCAGTACAGAAGTTATTAACGTTCAGTACGATGATACATCAGGCCGAGCTCTGTGAACTAAAATGCTTGACACAATACGTTTGCTCACCTTGGCTCTAATCTAGACTACCTCTCTCTCCTACACTGAACGCATTGGCAAGAGCTTTCAACCCAGTTTACTCTGTGGTCAAGTTTTTCCCCCACTGACATGTTCACCGTTCGGGATCGACAAGGATAAACGAAAACCAGTAATCTCAGCACACCGACGAATCGATACACCGTCAAAAATCCCATCTCACAATGGATCCGACGCAAAAAATCTCATAAACGTATCTCGCACTGTAATCATGATGTCGTTCGATTCATATTGTACAAAAACCACCACCAACTTTCCTGATTTGCATGTAACTAAGCAAGGACGTTTATTGTGATTTATGCCGAAAATTTTATCCACTCAAATTCCCCAACTTCGTCTACCTCATTTTTCTTCATCTTTAGCTCACCAGGCTGTGCCTCTTCGTTTCCGTCAACCGGCTACTGAGGAACAGAAGGTAAATATGATACCCAAAATGTCTTCCCGAGGAAATGTTACCTGCTCTATAGTCAAGTCAAGTCCAGTATATACATTAGACATCCCAGGGTGGATAATTAGCTGCCGTATAACCACCACGTCGCGAAAATCGTCAATAAAAATATTCCGTTTAGAGGAGCGAGTCGAAAAAATCAGTGCTGATTAAATGCGACTTGATGGGGAGTCGAGCCAGTTAAGGAACTACATGTGGGGGGGGGGGGATGTTGACACACATTTGGTAAGATCGGGGTGAAGGGCATGTGCGTTGCTAGTCCCAATTCTACGGGAGATTGTTAAACTTGCCCTATGATGTTGTTTTGCGATAAAGTGAATAAATAGGTCATAAGTTATTCCTTTTAGGCGACCGGACAACACTCCTAAAATCCGTAACAGGTAATCGGGGGAAAATGAAGTCAGCGTAGAGTCAACGTGAATAGCTACGTGGAATTTAAGTGAAACGGGATGAAGAGTGAGTTTAATCACATCTCGCAAAAGGTGAGTTGTTGGATTTTGAAGTAGACTGTCGCGATTTAATGATTTGTCCAGGTTGGATCACAGTCGATGAGTACACCGAGGTACTGGACGGAGGATGCTCTGCTCATTTGCACCCAGTTATCGACTAAGTTTGGATTCGATACTATTAATAAGTCAGAGCAGTGACTGGTTTGATAAACGTAAACTAGAATATCCGATGAATTTAAGGAATTCATCCTTAGATTACCGCTGGAAGATGAATGGGCGGGATCAGTAACAATTGGCTGTAAAAGGTGAAAAGTGAAGCCGTTGGAGTAGAACATTCCAAAAGTCATATTGTCTTCAAATTTGATAGGCGGGTCATTATCACAAGCGAGCATAGAGAATATTTGAGTAGAAAATGTAAACAGCAATCGAATGGCACCCCGGGAGGTCCTTTGCAAAGACGGAAGAGCAGAAAACGTTCCGTCACAATATCACGTGAGTAGCTGGCGAGTGGGAAACTAATCAAAGAGAATAATTATGTCAAATAAATGAACGCCAAAGGTAGCAAGTGTATGGAATCAACTTTGTTCTGTCGACGCAGTTCAATTGCTTCAATACCATCGAACTAGACAGCGGAAAGAGGATATAAAAACAACAGTCCATGTTCATGTGTTGAACAAATAGTGACAACAGGGCGATAATGAAGAAAGGGTAGAAACATGTCAAACGTAGTAGTACACAGTGATTTCAGCCTTAGTTCCGTTGTCGTTGTTGTTCTTGTTCCTGTTTCCGTTGTTCTTGTTTTTGTCTTTATTGTTCTTATTGTTGTTGTCGTTGCTGTTGCTGTTGTTGTTGTTGTTGTTGTTGTTGTTGTCGTCGTCGTCGTCGTCGTTTTCGTTCTTGTTCTTGTTATTATTGTTATTATTATTATTGTTGTTGCGTTCTACAGTAAAACGCAGAACTTCAGATTATGGGAAATACGGATCGTGTTAGTTAATCACACATAATAATTCCTTTATTGCGCCCAAAAACACCCGTTGACCGGTCTGGCACTAGCTTGTTGATATTCGTCACCCCCAGATGCTCAGCTGATCAACTATCCGACTGCGGTTCCCGTCTTCTACACCATTTTCTGCAGTGTATTGGAATTAGGTCAGAATTACTCGGAAATAATTCGCAATTATTCTTCATTGGTTTAAGGTTATTCGGAAATGCCAATCACTCAAAGACCGAGCCGAACTGCAGTCTGCCCTTCGTAGGCTCCGACAGTTCCTATCAACACGTTGCCACGAAGAAGACCGGTCAAAATTCGGGTACATTTGCTCCCTTGTAACCGCACTGCAGTCCTCGTTTCCCACTATTATTCTCGAAGTCAGTCTGTGACCGCAGCGTGGTTTCACCTGCTTTGCTCACTTCGCCCACTTGGAATGCGTAAAGCCGACTGAGAGGCTTGCCTCTGTCTACTGGTCTCGTTATTGATCGCCTCTCAATCATCTGGTTCGATCACATGATAGCTACTGGCTTCGACCACGACAAGGTCGAGTCCACGTGCGCAGTTGTGGACGCACGTTATGGTGCGATGCGCAGACGACGAGTACATTGTGTGGCCACCTACGCGAAATATGTAAGGGTGATTGATGCGCCGGCCATCAAACCACCCAAGAGGAAAACTCGAACAGCCGGTTGGGTGGCATTTCCGAATATTTTTGACCTAATTCCGAATAATCCGAACCTAATTCTGAAACAATACGGAAAATCGTATAGTTCTTGCTTCCTTTTGTGGAAATTTTATGCGATCGCTATCGCGAGTCCTATTTTAACCTATTTCATGGTTCACAATTTTAGTTATGGGAACATTTGACCATTTTTTCATCGCAGTCTCAAACCCCTTGCATCCGGTCGTTTTCCCGCATGTATTAGAGGGACAACCGTATATTACTTTGCCTAATATAAAATTGTACCATAACATCGCAGAATACGGTCGAAATGCTTGTGTATGAAGAAAGCAGCCCACATGCTCTTGTTTTGCTTTTTTTCCAAACCATTCTTGGGAGCTATTGATTTGAACATTAATCAACATCGTTTCCAATCCACCTCGATGAAAATAAGAATAGCTTCAAATTAATCAATGTTTAACCAGTTGGCTTGCAGGTAGCCTTGTCGCTGTGTAGTTCCACAACTCTTCTGTGATTGTTTCGTTTTTCTTGTCCTAGCCCGTTTCAGTGTCTCTTTTCCCGAAGTGATTTGATATCTTTATAGTTTTTTAAAGACCTATTTCTCATTCTCGGTGGGGTTATTAGAACCATAACTGATAGCTATGATTACAATGAGCGTTCACAGCTCGTCACCGACAAAGCCATCAGCTTTGGTGATGAACGCCTTCTAACAGCAAGTGTCTAACATCTTAGAACGCACCGCAAACGGATGGGCGCTATATAACTTGGAGTTGGTGTGATCTTAGCCGTTGACAGTCAGCCCAGATGTTCTAGGTGTTGGTCTTTTGGGACTCGCAGCCCCTGATTCGAGTCCCTGTTAGTGAGCCCGATGAATACCCAATGCAGCTACCACGAAATATAACACTTCTCTATCAAGGTTGCCAATAGAATGCTCCAACAGTAAGTCCCGGGTGAACTACAGCCAGCGCGTACAATAGTGTGTTTGAATTTCCCACAAGGAAACTGAAATCTTTGAGCCGACCCGACACAATACGTAAGGCTGCATCCAACACGTAACAGTGTCGCACCCATTTCCGTTAGTCCAGCAGTTACGTGATTTTTGTGAGATCAAGATTCTCAATGTTACCGAACCGGTGATGCCCGAGAGATGTGTCTGGTCCGAAGTATGAACGCGCAATCACAGCTATTCAGTCAGCTTTGCTATCAACCTTTTCCTCGCCGCGCCTATTTCGAATGGACACTTCGGCCACGGACCTAACCACCCCCAGGTGCTGTGTTCAACGCAGCTCTATGTTCTGTATCAGATCAGCGCAGCGGCTTGAGTTTCTACATCGAGAATTCAAACACCAAATTTCTCGCGCCGATCGAAGCCCATCCGGGGTTTATCGTAAGGGTATCTATTGGCGACCCTGATGTCACGACTTGACGAACTTGAGTAAGAAAGCTCATGTATCACGCTTCACTATCAGTTGTTGAAAAAAGAAGATGAATGGTAATGGCTTTGGGAACTCTTTATTCGGAAATTGATGATGCTACAGCTCTTGGGTTCAATCATTCAGTTGTACATACTCTCCACGACTCCCGTCTGTTTAACAGATCTCCAATGTCACCTCTTGCTTGGACCTTCTTCATCAACTTGGAGTGGAAGTGGAAAACATCAGTGCAAAAGGTTTGTTTTTCCTTCAGTATCCGCCCCCCCCCCTCTCTCTCTCTCTACCCTAAGGTCAGTCAGATTTGCCACATTGTTTGCTTGATCAATATGGCGCACCCCCTCACCTCCTTTTCTGGTACTCGACCTTAAAACTAAAACTGGCTGATCATACTAAATTCCTCGCAACATGCAAGCAGTTGAGGGTCCTTCTGTTGCGTTGTATTCAGCCCGTAAATACAGCAGCATGTGATTTTTAGAAAAATGGTGAACAATGAAATCATGAAGCACTCTTAGCTAATTCTAAAACGTATTCGGAATTCATGCACTATTTGCCCATCGTATTTGCAATCGGAATCCATAAATCATAGAAAACTACCAGTATTTTTCAAAAAACAGACGCAATTCAAAGACACAGTAGCCATCATAGGTTACAACTTCTCTAAAATCGATTGTAACGGCAACCCGAATATGCTCGCATCTTCGGGGTTTTCTCCACTGCGTGGTCATACGTACCATTTACGAATTCGAAAATGATATGCATAGCCACGAAAAGAAAAACCGAGGATACGACGGTGTTGCTAACCGTGTTATGAGATACCATCTTCGCAAGACTCCTTCGTGCATGCAATATGAGTAACGAGAAACTCACCGCCATACGGGTAGTAGGAGATCAGTTTTTTCAATATAATATGGTTCATCTTGCAGTGTGAACCAAGAAAGCACTGTACAGTGAGTTCTTTGGGAACGGGTACAGCCCTGGAGCTTCGAATTTCTAATACTACTACTAAAACAGTAGTAGTAGTTAGATTTTGATTTTTTCTGAATTCTCGCGGGGAAAATTGCGCGGCACTATCTCCCTAAGAAATCGGTGAACGACACCGGAATTTGCAAATTATACATTCGAAGATGCCTTTTTAACCAATAAGTGTCGGATATAGCTGTCTACACAAATCGAGTGAACCGTCAGTGGTACAACTGCTTCATCCTAATTGGGACTCCTCAGTGCATGTGCGGGTAGATGACTCAACCTGGTACGTAGATGTCGATGTGGTAGGGAAGGAAATATTCACGAGTCCGCGAAGCCTGTCTCGTCGATGACTAGGTTTTAGTTTCCAGGCAACAAGACTTTTGTGCTTAGCTCGGCTTACCTGATGATCATAATGATTCTCAAGGGCAGTACGGACAATAGTTATTGGGGTTTTCGGTTCCTATTGAATACTTCACAAGACAAAACAGCTTCCGTGTGGAACGTGTGTTCACATATCACCTAACATACTATCAGATTGCGTGTATTTCGCAATTTTCATGGTTTCCGGTCAACAATTCGTGACAGGTTCTGACTGGCTGAAATAGAAGTGCACTTTTCACGCGTCTTCTTTCGGAGATAAAAATGGTCCCAAAGTCGGACCTCTTCACTTCCTCCGTTTCCACTGTTCTCTCCCTAGGTGTGGTTGAAGGAGAATTACACCACATTCTGACACTTTTCTTCAATCTTTCCAAATACAAACAAAATCTGAAGATAGGCCCCTCCGTTCTTACACTGGCGGACTCCGGCAAACCTTTTCCTGCGGTTTATCCTTGTCTGAGAGCTGTCGCCAATCCGTACGTGTGCGCACCACCAATGTCATCGGCATCATCCCATCCCATGAACAGTCATCTGACCATGCCGGGGCCAAGCTCAAAATTCGGTTACACGTTACCAACACTGCAAGATTCACACTGTCCGGTACTTCGAGTCCACGAGACCACGGAACGACTCTGCACCGACTCCGGTCTGGGTGCGTCAGTGACCAACGTATCGCCAACATCGCCCACTACAACGACGAGCAGCTTAACCGATGCCGATCCCAGGACAGTGCATACAAGGTGAGAGCGAGAAAAATGATGGTCCACATTTCATGTCCCTAAAATACGCAATTCGGACATTTACATTTACTGAGAGCTAGTTAATTAAGTGTAATTTCCACACTTTTTATGTGCCACACATTCGACCTTGTCTAAGCTGACACTGGGAATAGACAATGATCGATCCCAAAGGTGAGTATCCACGTTTCGTTTCTCTGGCATAAATTGTTCCAGTCTAATTGGAACTAAAATTCAATTAAATTTTCGTTCGAACTTAGAAGAAACTGTCACCGCTTGATTGGGTGCATGACGTGCAGTGTGTTCGGAATCAGTGTAGAACTGATTCCCAACTTGTTATCTTTTCTTCCCAACTTCGCTCCATGTGTGTTGTCTAGTAACCTCAATTCCCTTAAAAGAAGAACGCACGTAGATTTTAATGGGTTCATCAAGTACCAGGCTTATCCGAGCAATCAGTTTACACTGGGAAATTTCCAGTCAAAAGAACAACATAAAAATCCCTGTCTGTAAATCACTATTGATTTTATGCAGAACGTTTGGTTCCGGACACACAATCCAATTTCGCTATCCGCTTTATTTTGTGTAGTGTGAATACGAATTTCGACGTGGCTCCATGTCTTGGTAACTACCACAATGCTCTGTGCCCTTGTTTCTCTGAATTGAATGGATTTTTTCCATATAAATGAGTGAAACAATCAACACACTACATCCAACCACATGGTACCAAATATGTCGTTAAAAAAATCAACAGTCAACATTCAAACTTTGTTTTTTCCAAACTGGTGACCAATAAGATACTTCCGATACCCCGGGTTATTTTAAAAATACCATTGTTCTGTTCTGTCCAGCACCTGAGAGTTGTATACAGCTGAGCGCGCGCAGTGTACCTTTTTCAATGGTCATGACAACGAAGATTCCGACAGAGTAGTCAATCCGCATCAAACACGTTCACCAGCGTGATTAGTCACGTGAGTGCTATTTTGTCGAGATTAGCGTCCGTACAGCTGACTCGGCACCGATGCCACGTCTGTACTCTGTGTTCGGTATTGGCACGCGTGTAAGCAAAGTCACGATAAAAGGTGCACAGAACAGGTGTTCAGCGGGAAAATTTTGCTGCTTTCTTTAATCTATCCAGTGAGTTTGGACAAAGTTAATCACAGAAAATGTTAAATCTCTTCAACGTTAAATTTGACTAACCTATGAAATGATTCATCATGCAATGCTAAAACTCAACTGGCCATTGAAATTCCGTAATTCGCACTTTTTAGGAATCATTACCATCATCATCATCATCATCATGAGCATATTCATTGGGTCCGAGCTGGGACTTGAACCAGTAATGACCATCCCAGGTTAGCTACCCAAAGACTTGTTATTTTAACACAATAAAACAGGGTACCCAATTTCCCAAAAGGTGACCTACAAAAAGTCGAATTCGATGATAGCACGTCTGCTATGTAGTAGTGCTTTGTTCCGTCTCACTAACTCTAGCGAGAAGTCCACTTCGCCCACGAATCACGTCAGTTTATTGGCACAAAACACATTGGTTATATTAGGAACAAAAGTATTCAACGTTACCAATAGGAGCAACACAACCCAACCGGTTCATACTTGAATCAAGTAGCCTGTCTTCTGATTGGTTGATTAGTCACACGGCCAGCTAACACTTGACGGGAATCCGTTCGTGTTTCATCGATGCTCACTCGTGAACCCACTGACACATGCACTGACCTGGATTCTGGACAGGCGCTGAAATGCTGATTGCTGACGCGACATAGCTGACTAACAACCGTGAATCAGTACATACTCTCATAAGTAGTGACTCGGACTCCTTGCTGTGTGCTGCTCAATCCATTTTTCGAGACCTCATGAATATACACCTCCGATGAGCATAAAACAAGCAATCCCGGTCACAAATTTGGAAACAGAAATCATAAACGGATTGTAAAGAAACAATGCAAATTATGTGCGCGCAGACACACAAGTGTCTGTCGAATAATCACACAAATATTAACAGATCTCGTTACCACAACAGTGATAGATTGAGAACAAGCTTGCGTTTTCTGCGCAGTTCCGGGTGGAAAGTATGCCTGACCAACGCCTTTACATACGCTAATAGTTTTGTGTTTGTGATGGAGTAGATCACGTTGAACGTCTGATTTGCAATGATGCAATTTTTCTTCTTGTAAAGATTTCGGGCAGTAATTGACCTTTGCTCGACTGAATATACAGTCGTCTTCAATTCGTTGTTTCGTCGTCTTCTGACGCCGCAATGGAATATTTTCAGCCATTCGATAACGTAACTGTCGTTCCGTTCTGTCAATGTACATGACTAAGCACTCACACCTGAATTCGTACAGCAGTTAGATATGGCGTGGATAGTGATGGTTCTTTTATCGATGGCCTAGTTAACCGATTATTCGTAAATACTATTACAGAATCAGCGATGTGCTAGAAGTTTTTAACATCTGATTTCGAACGACTGCAGAATAAGTCACCTGTATTGTCCCATTTGCGAGGCAGTTTCAGATACACTTCCATCTTTTACTATAAAATAATAGCTCTGAATGCATTGTGGCCTTTGTAAAGAAGTAGCAAGTTTTCAAGGGTGCACATCGTTGAAATCTGTGTTTCTAACCTCCATTTTCACTTTTCGTATGATTCCCAGTGGGAGAGATGACAGCTAACAGGTAACATGTGCGACTCACCATTTTACATTCCGGGGTTCAGTCTCCGGTTAATAAGCGTCACCAGTGATCCAGAATCAATAGGAATTTTTCACTCCCTTTTTATTTATTAAATTTAAGTGGAATAAAGGTTCAGGAAGGGGATAGCGATCAATTAGAAACTATTAAACGGAGAAGTGACCGACGGCTGGGGGCTTAAACAGAATTCGAACCCGAGGCGTCCACACGTAAGCCGGGACATGGTAATCATTTTGACATGCTAGCCGTCCTTCACAATAAGGCTGCATTTTGACATGCTATGATTGTTTGTGTGCTATCACGACCCACATAGCGAACCAGGATGGGTTTGTTAAACCTGATACGCGAATGGACAGAGACCAGACAAAGTTCAGTCTCAGAAACAATTCATGGTCCACAACGGGGTTCGTGTTATCATTTAGTGTGTCAGCAATTGTTGCCATTCTCAAAATGACAGCTCTTGGAAACAAAACTGTCTATAAAGTGTAGTGGCGAGCATAAAATAACGAGCGGCTGCTGTTACGAATGGGTCCATTCCGAGCTACGTGCGTCTTTCTTTCTGGGACGGAGAGGTCACGGTTTTCATACCTTTATTCCGTGTTGTGGACACTTCACCCTTTCTCATCTTTCAACAACTACCAGCTTCGGTGAACATTGCAAGCAGAGGAAGTCTACCTAGGGAAATGTGCACCGCTCATCTCAGTCACATAAGACGGTTGGGTTTTGGAGATTAATCTACTGATGTGTTTCACGTACCTAATACCATGCACCCAAATTGAGAATTGCTGATTTATTGTTCCCGCCATATTCAAGCAGTACTAAGAAGACATCGGCGTTCAAACAATGACAGTCTTCGGGTGTCTTCCACCTGCACAGATCACCGAATGGGCTTAAATACTGCCGTGTACACTTGATCCTGGATGAACAAAAGCCACCAATAAGTTCTGTCAGTAATTGCAAAAAGTATCTTCTCTCAATCTCAGTTCCGTTTGAACATGAACTAAAATGGCTGACAATTCGAACTTATCCACTCTTATCTCTCTTTCCAGTACAAATGCAGTCAGATGAGAAAGAAATCAGCAGTAAATTCTAATCACTAGAGGAGGGTGTTTGAAACCACCGGCTTTACTGAGAGAGAGAAACAAAATCCCCATTACCATCATATGATTTGATGCTTTCCCTTTAATGATTGATTTCTTCTAATTTGACTAAAGTGACCAGGCTTGAAAATAGTTCCCGACAGGCATAGAACACACGTCACACTTGAAGCCAGTCACCGAAATTTTCTATTGCTATTCAGACCTCTTCGGCGTTTCAAAGTGAGGGAAGGTATAGTCAATTCTCGACAAGCGAAAATAGTCAGGGCTAGATGGTCGATAAAATAGTGATCGATGTTCCCTTTCCACTGTTCCATTCGCTTTCGAGTTTTCCGAGAATGATAATCTGGTCGTGAACTCGTGCCGTTCATCAATGAATCATTCGAACAAAGTCCTCATTGTCAACTTCATCAGCTCAGACCGTAACACCACGCACGCTGACGCACGCATTCATACACGCTTGCATACACTCTCTCACACACACACACACACACACACACACACACACACACACACACAAAGGAAGTATCGACAGACATGGGGAATATCCAACACGCGTCTATCACATTCCACTCTTCCACTCTTCCCAGTCTCCACATACCCATCAGGTCAGAACTATCACTACTACAAGATTCCTTTTTATCACCATAAGCCGTCACCCCAATGTCGTAAGGTTCTTAAGTAGCCCACGATTCTGTCGATCGAAAATGAGAGTTTTCGTGAAACTAATGGGCATCAAATTGGGTAGAAGAGAGAGAGAGGGAGAGAGAGAGAGAACATAGAGAAACGATATCGGTGCACAACTGTTTCCCGTTTTATTAGCATAGTGACAATCGATTGCATCGGAGCAATATAGTATGGTTTAAATAAGTAATCACTTACTCTCGGGTGTAACATTTATACCAACTGAGGGTGAAAGAAGTGGAAGTATGCACAGATCACCACGACATTCTACTCTTTTATTGTTTCACTTATTCCTTTACCACTATATGATAGTAGTACAATATTTCAGGCAGGAGGTCGCGGTCAGTTGAAGACTGCCAATTTGGGGAAGTGATCGACCACGTCTCGAGGATACGAACCCCGGGTTAGCGGATCGGTGGCCCACCCTGATGACCGCTTGACCATCCCCTGTCACCGGATGTTACACAAGGCCCTCTTACACGTGCCCGACTTGATACACAAGGTTTAAAGAGGTCAGCGAAATGTGAAAGCTCGTGATGGTGCATTGATCTGTGAACTGAGTAATCTTCCGTGAACAAACTGCTTTCACCTATTTTAAAAATTAACACACAACTTTGGAAGCATAATTTCGTGAGCAGACAAGACAAGAAGTCTTCCAAAATGAAGGATTTCGTACAATCAGCGTTCACGAGTCTTCCCCGCCTAAAATACACAAGTCTAGTGCATTTGAAGAGAATAATGATTTCCATTTGGGCACTTAGCACAGTGCAACCGACTTGAGGAGAAACATCTGTGGGATAAATGTCGAAGGTGCAGATAAAATCGAAATTTTTACTACAGGTTAAAGATAATTGTCAACTTGTGTTCAGTAGTATAGAATGATTCTCAATGGAGTACCAGTGCCATCTCCGCGTTGGTAGCTAGGACCGATCACTGAACCCCAATTAGAATTTAGTCCGTAGGGATAACTGTAAAGCTTTCCGGGCTAGTTCCTCCTAACGATATTTATGTCACTTTTGTGTTATTTTGCTCCCTTCGCAAGAATTTCTACCAACAAAAAAGTGGATCACGAACTTTGGTTACTGACAATGTTTAGGATTCGAACCCGACACGCGTGATTTTGAGTTCCATGCTTTCAAAATCCATATCTTTAACTCCAGACATACCACCATTGGATACTCACTTGCGTTATTCATACCCGACCGATGGTACCATGATCGCTCAGCTGGTAGAGAATTTGCCCGGTTTGGGGAAGATAACCGGTTCGATTCCGGCTCGTGGCACTGGACTTCTGGATGCGGAAAATGAGAGAGGGATTTTCATTATCTAACATAAAAAACCAACAATCGCTCTCTGACATGTTTATTACTACTAGCTATTGGTGACAGGTTAAGAAAAAGTTGGATAACTTTGTTGTGCCTGCGGGATTCGAACCCACGCTCTATGCTGCTGAGTGCTTATTATAAAGTGGGTTATGAAACCAAGAGGTGAGCTCCGAAAATTTCATAGACGAACCGTAGTGTTTGCATCTTTAAGCTTTGGGCGATTGTTTCTCATTGACCTCTTCCAAAGACTTCCAAATACTGTGTATCTTTATATTTCACTGATTTATGTCACGCACTGTGAGGACAGTCCATGTGACCGGTTTCTTTCTATTCCATGACATCAGTTGAGAGAATTTTCCATTTTCACACGCAGGTCTATAGCACTAGGAAGAATAGCCAGCAGCCATGATGCTGATACTTGAAATAATGGTAATGCATCATATTAGGTTCCAGTAGATCTTGCGCGGAAGTGGTTTGAGTGATGACTGAGGGCTGCATTTCATCCTCATTAGATGGTAGTAGTGGAGAGTTCAGGCGTAAGAGACTTACGACTAAACCACTGCCGGTCTGTCAACAGGGAGTGTTCTTGTTACATGTTTGCGCGTGGGTGCAGCCTCGAAGGCCCACTGCAGTGTTACCTGCAAACAGCGGTGGTCTAACGGTTATCTTCGTGGACTTTGGACGAAAGCAACTCAGATTTGTTTCCCACCACCGCCGACCATTTTCCCGTTTGGCGGTCCTTCATCGGCCGCATCCTTCTTCCTGATTTGCCGTACTTTGTTGAATGACCAATAAAAAAGAAAGGGAAAGTGGCATTTTTTTTAGGGAAAGTAACCAGCCCTTGGGACTTTTGACAGAGAACCACATAATATTCAAACATGTCTGACGTCGTTACGAGGCTGGCGATAGTGGATTATTGTCCACGGCTAAAGTGACTGGTGTTGAAGACACTCAAACCTCTGACCACCGAATTGATAGGCAAATGCTCTAAACCAGTCGGCCACCACCGGTATAATGTTTCCCAGTAAACAAGGGTTGTTGAAGGAGTCGATCCCAGTGTTGGAAGTTTTAGGTCTTGGTAAGAGCCAACATCCAGTACAGAAGCTAGCCTCGCTTCAGAACCAGTTGCGCTCAATCAGCTGACTCACCAGGCGTTGGTGAAACATCTCTGTTGTGTCTGGTTAGGGTCTCGCACACTACGCGGACAACCGATCAATATCCCTCTCATGAATGGACATACTCCCAATTTGCCTTGATCTTTAACCATGCTTTAGCGCCACCAGTATTGACCTATCGATTTTGCTGTGTACTGATTGGTCTTCCTCTGCTGCGCGTGACGACACAAGTAGTTTAATTCTTTATGCCAACTCACTTGCTTGTTTGCCGCTTAGTCGCCGGCTACGGCCGGGTTTTGTGTTTACAATCGCATAAATAAATGCAACGCCACCATTACGTGTTCTGCTACCGGTTGTGGACACAACAATCTCAAACCCCGTTAGTAATAGTAGAACTCATGTATGGATGGATTACTCCTGGTCAAGGATTTGGTTTATTACCACAGATGAAAAGCTGGGAGTTTGAGTCAATCCAGTAGATGTTAAACTGACTGAAATCCTCATTTTTAGATGATTTCTGGGTTCAGCTAAGTGATCCACTTTTAACACGAGGTGGACACCATTACTCTGTTGATAGAATAGCTTTTAAAGACGACAAGCATTACTACGGCTTTAGTTGGGGTGAAAAGTTTTAATATGGAACCCGGCGAAACATCAACCAAGAAGTGCTGTCCACGTTACCGATGATTACTATGAATTCAAAAATGATCGCTGATGATCGAAAAGTATTATCTTTCCTCAGCTCGGATGTAACAGGTTCAAATCCAGTAACCACCGTCCACCTTAACGGTAGACGCTGTCTCATGGCTCGTTACCATACCACGCCCATTGTCACGATACGATCGTATATCGTACACCGTGATCGATCGAAAGATTCTGAGTAGTGTTTTATTGTAGTTCACAAAGATTTAGAAGGCACGTGAGTTTAAAATGAGTGAGAGGGGAGATGTTGCTTCGAAAACACACTGACAAAATCAGTAGACAGGAACTTTAAAGAAGAATGAGCATCAGAATACTGTTTCACTTCCTTTACTCATTATACGACACAGTATAACATTTCCCTAAGGGGGCTGTGACCAATGAAAGACTACCAGATGGGGAAGTGACCGGTGGTGACGGGAATCGAAGCCGGGTCATTATTGTCCAAAGTCCACGACCATGACTGTTTGACTACCACTGGAAAAATCGCTATTCTATGTCCGTCATACAGAAAACCAAAAGATGGGACGGTCTTGCACTAGAAGCGGTGGTTCCATTTGCTGTCTCTAAGTAGGTAAGTCGCTCGGAAAACACATCAATCAAGATTATAAAAAAGCGAATCGAGACTTACACATAACAGTATCAGGTAGATAACAAAATTGTGTGAATACAAAAGTGACACGAGACTCCACTTCCAGTCATGCACACAACAAATTCGATCATAGAGGTGAAGCACTGCACAGGAATTCATGAATAAATTGCTTCGACGTAAGAGTGTCAGTAGTCAATCAATCTCATAGCTAATCAGAGAGTTAATAAACTATCCATTTTAGACCTCAGAGGTTTGAACCCCGTGACCACTGGCCACCTCGGTGGTAGAAAGTGATCCGCTGTGGTCCGTCTCGTTACCATGAGTGACCTATTGGTTTCTTATGTTGTTCTCCATCACTTCATATCCCAAGGACAAGTTGCTAGTTATCCGTGTAGTGCCGTGGGCTTTCGTTGGCTATGAAGATATGAGCCTTTTCATTGAACTCATGCACAAGTATTTACCAGTCGAGAAATGAAGCAAACTGTGACCATTGTACAAAATGTTTCCCGGACTGCTCTCGATCTGTTTAACGCGAAACGTATCAGTGCTCTACGGGGATGAAATACTTGGCTAACGTGAGTAAGCGTGAGCCCACGTTTCAATTTCATCTCGCAGAAATATACTGAATCTGTGTCATAGAAAAAAGTTCTCTTCTCCTTGTACGAAATGCCACTATCTTCACTGACTGCTGTTCCGAAAAAAATCAATGACTTATAGGTCTGCTCATAATTTCACAATCCTCTTCCCTTTTGAAAAAACTGTTCTCCAATCTAGCTTTATTTGTACCTTCCTATTCCAGGCCATTTCGTAGAAATTGTGTTCCAGTAGATAGCAACAGTTCACCAGGGACTTTGTCATTCTCTGACATTACGATGCGTACATCGTGACGATCCAGTGAGCGTTGATTCGATTGAAAAGACTTTCTATAGGAAATCGCGGATGAAGGTGAAGACCCTGTATGCATTATAGTCATTTATTTCGCTGAAATTTATAACAGAGGCTGAGAATTTATAAGCGAATTTAACTCACGTCATATGTGAACCATACCACAAGCGCTTCGTTCAAATCAGATATGTTAACAGTTCGTAGAAAATCTTTTCAATCAGTTTATAGATCAAATATGCAATCAATAAAATCCTAGTTCGGTTAATTCGATCGGTCACAATCGAGTACAGTTGGAACGAATAATTTTCAGCTAACCTTCATGATTGTAGATGGGACCACTTTCAAACTGATTTGACCAGAAATGACCTAAATAGACTGGTTCAAGCGAACGAGCTCTCACCCTGAGGATTTACAACGGACAAGCGTTCGGTCATAACTTTAATCATCCACCATTCGGTGAGCTAACGATCTTACTTATTCATTTTTAATACAGCTGATATCATGAATCCCCACTCAAAAAATCTACGTAAGAAGAACAATGAGGAACCGGGAAAAATTCCTGTAAAAACCCAATTTGTTTTGTTCTAAATACTTTTGAAAATTGCAACTCAGTTCGGTGGTTTTCAAAGGCTTCTGATTTTTGAGCTTGGCATTGAAGTAGCAAATGTTTCGTCACCAGTTGAGATGACATCGTCCGTGCATGTGTGAAGATCCCCGTACTCATTTGTCTATATGTGAATTACGTTCCTTGATTCGACCTTTACCACACGGATGAGCACGATACTGGCAGGTTACTAATTATAGAAACTTGACCCTTTGATCCTTCAGCTCAAATTTCTAAATTCTGTAACTTAACCTTTGATCGTTTATAACGCTCTCTAATTTCGGAAACGACCTCCCGCAATCGATGGTGTTGTAAAAAACGTGCCTATGTGAACAGCAATGAATACGTCAAGAGGTCAGGTATCTGAAATTAGAAGGTATGGCTGAAGGTCAAACTGAAGTTAAGATTTAAATGAGAGGTTGATTAGGTCTGACACACAAGGAAAATTGCACGTTGTATTGCTATCAGATTGACAGTGGCTATGGAGGACGGAGTCCCGGAGCGTGAATTGGAAAACAAAAGACCAAAAAAAAACCAAGATTTTCTCTTGGGAAATATATCACGTCTATCCGACCTGATTCACTGGTCATGTGCAGTCATCTGACGTGTTTTCGTTCGCACGAGTCTAATAGTTTTGAGTGTGATCAGAGCTCGAATTGATTTGTTTTTGCTCCTGCCTTTATCCCAGTGGTTCAATGAGCCACGATTCAAGTTATCACAGTGCTGACACATGATATCTAAACAAGACAGCAGGGTCACTTGAGCATAGGGGTTCACTTGCACCCCTCCAGGATGTCGTGTGTGTGTGTGTGTGTGTGTGTGCCCCCGTGTCTGTGCTAGCGAGGTTGCAAGACGGGAACATGGCCGTGTCGCTCCACGTCACCTTGGCTGATTGTGCGCCTTGGCAGCACAGGTCGAGAAGAGTAGCCTTACACCGCCAAAAAAGACAGATGGACAAAGTCTGGATGACAGCCTGTTGCGATTATTGCTCTATGAACTCGGTGTTCTTCGTCCGAATTGTCTAGGCAGTTTTGCACACCGTGTCTTTATGGCCACTGTAGTAGAAAATTCCGCGTTAGAGGGAATTTTTCATTCTGTGCTATCGTGTCATGCAACATTGAAAATCTACGGAAGCTCCGATGCAGGTTCACTAAGTTCCAGTCGTGGCCCGAACCAGGCAAACAAGCACGATTGCGTCTAACCCATGAACTGTTTGCTGCCTGTTATAGCTCTCATCTCAACACCGCGTGATGTATGTGATGCTCATCTGTCGTTGGCATTGGACGAGTGCAACAGCGAACCGATGTAACTATCGGTTGCCATGATTAACTGCTTTTCATCACCCATTACGGATGCTTCCAGTACATAAATGACGTAGCCACGGAGCAAATCACTTGAATCTGGGTACTACAACAAAACAAAGCCAACTTGCAATCTGCATCTTTGAAGCGTTATATTCAAACTGCCATGCGAAGATGAATTGTCTAACGTGGAATGACTTTCAGACACACAACTTCTCTCGCGGCAGACTCTTATTGGTGGTGACCCTCTTCGTGAAACGCTGAACCCACATTTCATAAGAAAAAACAGGACTTGAACAGCTGTAAATAATGTTAATATTAATATCAATAATGATAATAATAATAATAACAATAACAATAATAATAATAATAATAATAATAATAATAATAATAATAATAATAGCAGCAGAAATGAGCAGTATCACTGGATGTCTCAGCTTTTGTTTCGGATATCGGTCAAAATTTTTTGCTGCTACGCAAATATTGATTCTTGCTTTTTTTATACTCCTGCCTCTGATAAACCGTCTATCAAAGCGAGCTAATGAATCTATTCTATATTCGCCGCTGCCGTAGCGTTGTAATTAGCATACATACATCGGATGCCTTAGCAACCCGTATTCACGCGGCCATTCTCCCAACCGGGAGGATGGCCATAACAGCCGTAATAACACTGACAGTGCAGACATGAGAGGTAAGCGCAAGTGCGCCGTACAAATCCCGATAAGTCACACCCTTTTCTTATAGTCTAATTTTGATGACACTATTCCAGGACAATTGGTCTTGCAACCTCGGTATAGACCAATCAAAGTGTCCCTTGTAGATTCGCCTCATACCAATGAGATACTCAATGTTCAAGGTCAGCGGGAGCAAAAACTGTACGATGTTGAGCGGGAAGTGTCGCGGCTGTGAATCGGTGAGCATTACTGCCCTTATTTTGACAGTTTTTCCACGCACATACCTTGATCAATAACATTCATGGTTGTTCGAAGATCAGGAAGACCAGACTGGGATCCGCCTTTTCGGAAATGCTACCGTGCAGTGAATTCAGACAATTATTTTCGGGAAAATAATCACGTACATATCCCCGCTAGACAGTGATAGAAAATTTTGTTTCTAATTAATACAAACATAGCCGGATAAATGAACCGGTTAAGCGACAGCTTTTGATGTTTGAGCTAGTGAATCATCCGGGGTAGGGCATATTTTCATTGAGAACGGCTTACACTGGATTTATACTGGTTCGTTTGCATATTTTTCTGAGAAATTGCTCTTTGATAACATTGATGCTTTGTCAGTTCTCGGACAGCATGCAACTTTCTTACAGTTCTAGTGGTCTTGGTCAACTGAAGCAAAAGTTAGGCCTGGGAAACATCCAACATCGACTTATATGAATAAATTTTTTGTTGATTTAATACTTGGCATAAGCGAAAATTGTCCCCTGTTAGACTTACCGTCGGAAATACCATACGAATTCCAGACCTGCCATGCTTTCAAACTAACGATGTGTTTTTCTTTAACTAAATATTGCTAAACAATTTCCGAGCAATCAATAACATACACGAAGGTTTTTCCCATTCTTATCCGTGAGTTTCCCTCTACCCTCACACCCTGGTGAAATCAGTAGTCAGGTGTGAAATAAAATTTGACTTAAAAATTCAAACCAACGAATAGGTTGTTGGAAGTGAATAAAACTAAATCGAAACGGATACTGATATGAACTCTGAGACTCTGAAACCCTGACGGACGTTTCGGTTACAACAAAAAATTTTGTTTGTTCATTGGTCGAGTAGTATCTCGGGTCTGCAGACGTTCAAACTCCGCTACCTCTAGGGCAGAGAGCAATCCTCTGTTGCCCGGCTCTTTGCCACGCCTGATCAACCGATACCTTATTTGATACCGTACTCCGAGGGTTATGGTAGCCGGTAGACCGATGTCAGTGCGGTGGGACATGTGGTTTATCTGTTCCACTGCACCGGTGTGCAAGCAGGAATTGGGAAAGATGGCCGATGTCGTCAGTTCTCAAAGGGATCAGTGCCCTCGATGTGACCTCGCTACCCTACGGGGGCTGATAACGCACGTGCAGAGATTCAAAGCTTAGTTTGATACTTTCAGAAAGTTAGATGAAACAGTAGCAGTGCTGAGATTTGCTCTATTAACACAGCAAAGATATCGCAGCCTTAAAAAATACAATGGACATTGATGGATGAATAGCAAATCATGTTGTGTCGTGTTCTGATGAGACGAACCGTGGCGAATCAACTGAAGTAGCCGTGCGCCAGAGTAATACGTTCACTTCAATTGCCCTTGAATTTGTCGATCGCTCGTTGGATGGAATTCGACCACTCAAAATTACCACTAGTGATACCTGTCAAGCAGAAAAACCAACAGCTCGACAGTAGTAAGAAATCATCTGGCAATTTCCAAGCTTCTGCACACGGCTCTGTGCACTACAGTTTTGCTTCCAGGATTCAACAAACCAAATTTACCCAGATGGTGGTAGTCAGATCATCCTGATGCAGCCGGACCGCGTTACGATTGGTCTGTAGTTTGTCTACCAATAGTGTCATGCCTGGCTTCATAAATACAGGCACGAATGTGTTGCATTTGAAGCGGAAACAATACGTACTTCCTATACTCCTCTTATCAATTTATGGTATGCATGGCTCCCAGTACGAACTAACTCAACACACACGATTGACTGGGAAGATTCCAGTTCCACACAAATCCATGAACATTTATCCAAAATCTCAAGCTTCTATGGGGTATTCTTCACCGTGAAACTTGTGAATCATCTTTTAGGAGCGAAAACCAATATTTAGTTGGGATTCGTTGACAACCCCAAAGGTTTACGACAAGATCTTCAACACCTTTTGATTGGAAACCGCTATAGTCAAAGTGATGAGCCAAGTGAATCAGCCGAGACCAACCACTGAGAGCCACTGGGGTCTCGTGTCAACGACCGGACAGACTACAATATGTTTCGAGTACGACATGCACTGGTGCCTGAAAAGTTAACAGAACACTCCTGGACGATGATGCAGGGAGTTAACTTCCCAACAAACACTAAAATATACTGCCAAACAAAACCCGCATGGGGTGGTTCGAACAGATCTCTGTATAGTAACGAAAAGCTAATAGGCGGAAAACCCAGTTGAAAATGACATGAAGACATGTGTGTGGCAGTTGAAATAGTCAGTTTTCACATTCGTACTCCACCACGATCTATCCTAATGACACATGCACATTTTGGACCCCAGGTAGTCCTGTGCTTGCAAGCGTTGCTGGTTCTCTGCTGGAACAGAGTGATGTCTTGATCGGAAGCCTAGATCAGCCTGTGCCATATTTCTGTCCGCTGGATCTCCGCTCCGATCTTTATGTTTGTCTATAGACTCTGTTCTGCCTCCCTGCTTCTCCTACTGTCACGGGCAGCACCAGAAATTGTTCCAACTCGTTGATTGGTCAGTTGGATGACCTGCTCGACTCCATAGACACCATCTTCCTCGGTCGCAGCAGCGACCGACTGCACCTTGACGTGGTGTGATGGCTTGCGCGCCTCTATGACCCAAAGAGCTATACAGGATGGCTTCCTTAAGCCGGAGATGCAATCATACCTGACAGGTCAATGGGTAGAGGTCAGACAAAGTCCAGTCTCCTGGTCCTCCAGGTTGGGGGTTGATTTGAGCTGGCAACTCAGTCGGAAAAACCAGTGGAAGAATAATTGATCCAAGCAAATGGGCTTCCACTAAGCCATCCCGCTGCCTTGCGGATAGGTTCTTGTCAGAACTAAAGGCTTTGGATGAGGACCCTAATCGTTCTCCTGCTTTGTGGCTGGACACCCTAGCAGTACCCGTCCAACATCTCCCATGAACTGCACGAATACAAAGAATTCCATACTGCATCGCTCGTCGCGCAGGCTAATCAGGACCGCGCTGCCCATTGCATCGAGCGGGGTGGGTAGTGATAAGTGTGCTACTGCTCAGAGTTCCCTCTCTTTTATTCAACCTTTGTCTTCTGTCCCTAACCACCCCTCTTTGCCCTATCTATCCACCTATAATGCTCCCACTGATAACACGGTCGATACTCGCAACGATTCACTGTCAAACAGTGTCGGGAATAATCCCCTGCCTGGTAACTCACATTTTCTCAAGCCTCGTCAGCCTCTGAATCTCGGCTCCTTCAACGTTCGTACACTCATGCAGGCCGGTCAGCAGGCGTGCCTAGCCCTCACAATGAACTCTCTGAAGATTGATGTTTGCTGCTTAAGCGAAACGCGTATCCAGGATTCGAGCAGTGTAATTCAACTAACTGCTCCTGGTATCTCATCGAGGTATATTCTGCGCACCTCAGGAGACGAAGCAGCTAGAGCTGTGGGTCAACGTGGTGTAGGAATTGTCTTGACTGACAAGGCTGAGGCTGCCCTATTAGACTGGATCCCTGTTAACAGTCGTTTATGTGCTGTGAGACTCCAAGGGTCAGTCGGCGTTCGAAAGGATAGTTGTGTTAAACGCAATTTGTTCGTGATCTCGGCGTACGCCCCAACGGACTGCAGCTCAGACTTGCAGAAAGATGAGTTCTATGATGCCCTCGCCACTCTCGTTCGCAGCAGTAAAAGTTCTGACATTGTAGTGCTAGCTGGTGACTTCAATGCACAAGTTGGCAAACTTAGTGCGTCAGAAGCCTGTTTAGGTGGGCGTTGTGCTTTACCCGCTGAGCGCACAGATAACGGGGATAGGCTTCTCCAGTTTTGTGCAGACAATCGATTGTTCTTGACTAGCACAAATTTCCGACACAGCTCGCGTCGCACAGCGACATGGCGCTCTAACTCTACAGGTTCTTTTAGTCAAACTGACCATATCGCCGTAAGCTACCGATGGCGCAGTTCTGTTCAGAACTGTAGATCTTACTGGTCCACGTACGTCGAGTCGGACCATGCCTTAGTTTTAATGCGATTATCTCTCCAGCTCCATGGCCATCGTCGCAAACCGCAAACCGGTTTAGCCGTGCAACGTTTGTGTGATCCAAACGTTTGCACCCGTTATGAGCAGAAGTTAGCACATGAGCTAGGATCCACGGAGAACAGTAATATAGACGAGCATTGGGCTCATATCAAACAAGCGATGCACTTTGCAGCAGGTTTCGCCTGTGGTCCTCGATCCGTTGTCCATCAAAGACACTGGATCTCGCAAGAGTCGCTGAGTATAATGGAGCAAAAGCGTCAGCTTTCGAACCGTAAGGAGATGAATAAGATGCGGAGAAAGCTGCAAAGACAAGTTACGCGAAGCCTTAAGAAGGATCGCGAAAATTGGTGGGTCAATGTAGCCGAAGAAATGGAAGTGGCAGCTGCTTCAGGTAACAGTCAAAGACTGTTCAAACTTATTCGTGACACCGGTGGACGGCGAACTCAGGTCAGTGAAACGATTTACAACAGGAATGGAGAACCCATCCATAACAAACAGCAAAGGCTTGACCGATGGGCCGAGTACTTCAAGGAAGAGTTTAGCTGGCCGCACGCTAGTGTAGTTACTCCCGTGTCAACAACCGTGACTTCTTGGGTGGTATCACTTGAGCCCCCATCAGAAGTAGAAGTAGAATCATTCATTCGATCACTAAAGCGAGGGAAAGCGGCAGGTCCCGACGAACTTCCTCCGGTTCTTTTCAAACTGGGTGGTGAGGCATTGATAAAATCACTAACCGCCTTGCTCCGTGACATTTGGAACGCGGAGCGTACTCCGTTAACATGGAGCGAGTCATTGATTGTTCCCATCTTCAAGAAGGGAATACGCAATGACTGCAGTAATCATCGTGGGATTAGCTTAATCCCGATAGTCACCAAAGTATTAGCTTCGATTTTGCTGCACCGTCTTACACCGGCTCGCGAGAGGAATGTCCGCGAACAGCAGGCTGGATTCCGCCCAGGTCGAGGATGCATCGACCAGATTTTTACTCTTCGCCGACTACTTGAAACGCGTCACACGCACCGCCGACCGACAATAATGCTTTCCTTAGACCTGAAAGGCGCCTTCGATTCAGTTGATCGAACATCGCTTTTCAGTGTTCTTCATCGAAAAGGTATGCCCCAGAAATTCGTGGACCTAATGAGATCATTGTATTCTCATACTTCTGGCCGCGTTAGAGTCTACGGTGAACTATCCGGTCAGTTCGAAACGACTAGTGGTGTTCGACAGGGATGTTCTTTGTCTCCATTCCTGTTCAACTTCGTCATGGACGAAATAATGGACAGTGCGCTGCTAAATCTTCAGGAAGTAGACGTCGAACTAGGAAACAGTGAAAAGCTATGTGACCTAGATTACGCGGACGACCTTGTCTGCTTGTTCGAATCCACGGAACATGCTCAGCGTGCACTAGATAATCTCGCAAGAGCTGTAGCTCCATTCGGCATGCGTTTTGCACCTTCAAAGTGCAAGGTGATGTTACAAGACTGGACGTCAACGATTCCGAGCTTGATGCTCGATGGGGAGGTGCTGTCAGTTGTCGACCACTTCACCTACCTCGGTAGCTGCATGACGACGGATGGGAGCACAGTAGTAGAGGTGAGTACGCGGATATCCAAAGCTCGAGCGGCGTACGCTGGACTGAAGCACTTGTGGCGCCGATCCGATATTTCACTGAAGTTGAAAGGTCGTGTATACTGTGCCACTGTGCGTTCAGTTTTGTTGTATGGTTGCGAAACTTGGAGTCTGCGTGCTGAAGATATTCGTCGTCTTGAGGTTTTCGACCATCGATGTTTACGTAGTATCGCTAGGATTGGGTGGAATAGCCGAGTAAGCAACGATGAGGTAAGAAAGCGAGTATTGGGTACTAATTCAGAGAACGTTTTGTCACAGCGTATCCAACTTAGTAGACTTCGTTGGTTGGGACACGTGTTACGTATGGCAAACACACGTCTACCGTACCGTGTCCTATTCTCCGCCCCTCCTAGGGAGTGGAAGAGACCACGTTGAGGTCAACAGATGACGTGGCAGCGAGGAATGAGAAAATGTACAGCAGACTTAGGAAAAGTAGGTGCTTCACGTCTTCTTGGTTGGGGTCCAAAAGATCCGTCTACCAGTTGGCTGGAGACACTGAAGGATATGGCTGCGAACCGCGAACAGTGGAGATCGTGTTGTCACTTTCTATCGAATCAGAATGTTTGATCGGTGTACGTTTGTACAGTTAGACTGTGTATTGCGTGTGTTGGCTACTAGGGCATTCTTTCCTTTTCCCACCCATATAGGTCCACTCCCTTCCATCTTGTATATTCATACTTTTTAATTCAACGTGCAACATGGTGAGAAAGGCAGTGGTCAGTGGGGCTTGCCCTACTGTTTAACGCTGTACGATGATGATGATGATGATGATGATGGTCGCAGCAGCATTGTCCATCTAACATAGAAATGATCAAATCTAACACCAGCCATTAGAACCACAGCTTTCGAAATACAAACGACATGTCCTCATAGACAACACGTGCGAAATAAAATTGCCTTTTTTGTCCAATTATTGCATTGTCAGTATTAGTGGTAAGTTTGAATTGGGTATCAAAAGATTCCTGAGGTAGTAAGAAAGCCTGACTCGCCACTGAAAATCGTAGAAGCTCTGCCGTACAGATGTTCCACGTGAATTGGTATGAGTAATCACCCACAACGCACAACTACCGAACCTTCATTGGGACTCTCATTCAGGGTAAATGATTTTGAGTCAAACACCCTACCATCAGGATATCCAGACTGGCTTTCAGCAGTTTGGTTAGTACTAATGATACAGTAAAACAACTGGGACAAAAAACGAATATAGCATTTTATTTCCTGTCTAAATGATTCGCTATACAGTAACAACACAAAAACGTACCACTGAAAATCAAGGAAGCACTGCAGTACAGTTGTTCCATCTAGCTTGTGAGAGAATATCGATTTCGGCGGGCACTGACAGAACTCCAACTGGGACTCGAACACGGGGTGAATGATTATGAGTGGATCACGCATACATTGCCGCCAGGTTATATAATAAATACTCTTTAAATCCTTTATTTACTATGCAACAATGTTCAACAACTCAGGAAAGGGGTTTTGACCAATGAAAGGCTTCCAAATAGGAAAGTAAATGCCGGTGGCGGGGGTCGAACCCAGGCCCTTACTATTCCAAGCCCACGACGACTACCGGTTCACCATCGCCTGCCACTCTGACTGACTTTTTTTGTCGTTTGGTTGGAACACTTTGCAGCGAAGGTTACGGAGGTTCCCGGTAGGTGACCTGATTTATAAGAAAATAGTTCAAACCTGTTTTTGTATGTGAACTTCGCACAAAGATCAAAAAATTGTCACGCTGAAAAAGACGTAGAAAATAATCGGATGATTTCAAGTCAGATCTTGCACAGTAACACACCATAGTTCGTTTTGATGAGAATCGTTTGTCCCATCTTCACGGAATGTTACTTGTCTGAAAGTGTTACTTCATTTGAATTCGATTTGATCCAAATTCGTTTCACTCAAGTTTGTGACTGAGAATCACGGATGAGCTCAAGCACTGGGATGCATATCGGGGATAGTTCGGTCAATCGTCTTCCATTAGGTAATATCAATGCCACATTTTCTCCACCCTCATCCTTCGACAAACACCCCTAACCCTTCTGTCATGCACACAAACATTCTAGGTGGTCTAAGTAACTATTCAGTCTAGGTTTTAATTGGATGTGTGTGAGAGAGAGAGGCACAGAACCCAGAATTTGTTCACACTGCCCTTGAATTGATCGCGTTTTTTTATACAGATTTGTTTCGTTCACGAGATATTCATCTGATTGGGACTTGCAATGGCAGTTTATTTGACTTTTTCCGCTCATTCGATGGTTTGATTCTGCTCATCGACGAAAAAATTTGACCAAGTACAAATAGAAATACGTTTAGGTGTCATAATCTGAATGACTGATTAACCCACTCACTCACCACTCATTCACTAGTTAACCGATTAACTAAACAGTTGATGGGCTGACTGACTGAATGACTGATCGATTGACTCACTGGTATTTTGCATACAAGTGGGTAGTTACAACTGAAGTATATTGTAAGGAGATCCGAGAGCCGAAATAATAATAATAATAATAATAATAATAATAATAATAATAATAATAATAATAATAGAGTATAGCAGAAATTTATGCCCCAGAAGATGTTCGGAACAACTTCATATGAGTGCTTTTGATCACAAAGACTCAAAGTCCTAAACTAGGCTTCAACAAAGCCCAAGTCCGTGAGTAAGGATTCATCGTGCAAAGCATTAGTGCTCAACTTCTAACTGAAATCCACGGGAACAATATGTACAGTTGTGTGCAGACGATGTCTCCTTCACGGCATCCATGCACTCACCTTTTCGAGAAGAAAAGCAGGACCAACCAGTCGTGAACCGTGGACGCCAAACCATACCTTCACCTTCACATCGCCCTGTCTATCACTTTATTAATAGCTGAGGTGATTATCATTATGCCAGCTCCTCCCGTGTTGATAAACTTTGATGTTATGCGGATGAAATGTGAAGTCATCAGTTAACCGTATGTAACTGTATAACCTATGTTGGACTGTGTGTGTGTGTGTCTATGGAAGAACCAATCACAGAACTCTATCCTTTGAGCATAGTCTCGCTGAAATAAGATCTTTACCGGATGGGGCCTGCAACTCTCGTAGACTTGTTCCATCAGGAACCCGAGGAGATTCCCAGTTGGCTGGCGGCTGTTTGAACGGAAGTGCTTGGTTCCGTAGTCAACAGCTCATCCAAGTTAGAAATTCGAGTGTCAGCCGTGGCTATCTTTGGGCGCCCGGACGAATTACAAATATGAAGACTGTTGAAAATGGTTAGTCCCTGGACCATACGTGTGCAAAACTGCTCTTTCGGTTTTGACAGATCGGGATGCCTGCGATGAAGTTCTTTGCGTGATTTCCGTAAGATGAGGCTTCCTGTTCTCAGCGCAGCTAGTTTGGCCATATCAGAGACAGACCAAGCCATGTGAACACAGATGTCCACTGGTGAAAACGGACGATCACGTCAACCGCACAGTAATGTGTGTACCCAGAGTGAGCTGAATTCATGCTGATGAGCGTACCATTACCAAACCAAGAATTCGAAATATTTGTGCCACGTTCAGGATAGTAGGCCTCAGCCTACGAAAATCACGCAAAGAACCAGCTGCTCCGAATTTTGCTGTTGTTCCTAGATTGTGCGCATGTGAACTCACAAACAGATGCGCCAACTCAAACACCTGGCTTTCACCCAAATCCTATCTGCTCCGTTGTCCTTTTGATTGTCAAGCTTTAAACAACAGGTGGACTGAATTTCAATGCCAAAAGGAGCTGAGTACGTTGTCCGTGGTTTGGCTCAGCCGCCCACGCTGTTATACACCTCGCATGACATATTTGCAACACGTGTACGACTTGCAGCTTTCTAGCGTTACTCTTGGGGTGCCCTGTACTTGGTAGTTTCCACAATACTTTCTTACTAACAAGTATGAAAGTAGTAAGTTGTGGATGTCGACCACTTCAGGGTGAATGCAGTACTTTGAACACACTGTACAGACTGGCTCTAAGCGAGTCGCTTCCCATGAACACTGCATGAGATACCGTTCTTCAATCACTGGCTTTAAATGAGAGAAAAAAGTACAACTAGGTAATAAAACCGCTGTTTGATGTAGTATATTTTGCAGTTATTCGATGACAACTGGGGAAGAGCCGAGTGAAGTACAACAAAGTAGATGAATTGTAACTCTTAGCGAAGGCAAACAAGCAAGACGTGGTTGAACTGATGCTCAAGCGCACATATCAGTTTTAGTAGTAAAATATTGGATTCGATTAATAAATAATCCATCATGCGGTGTCAAAGTTCATTGCACCACTGAAAACCACAGGGGCATTGCTCACCTGTTTCATCCTTGTTGGGAATCATCAGCATTGCACATCCACCGAGCCCCCACGGGGACTCGAACCCCAGGACGGACGGTTGTGAGTCGAACACTTCCAGGCTGTCCGAACTAATTCTGATTGATTTGTTTAAATGCATAACTACCTGATATAACGCCGTTTCGTAACTAGCTTTCCAATGGTGGTAACCTATTGACCGTACAGCGATTCAGTCCTATGATGGACGAGTTTGGCGTAGAAAGTCCAAGTGAAAAAATATAGTGTGATCTAGACAAAGTGGATATGGTTTCTGTGCTGGTATTCTTCAAGAAATCCACAAGGAACTACTATAGTTTTGAGGCGTGGTTCACTATGGGCTACCCAGAAGTTTAGGTTTTTTTTTAACTAAATTAGGGAAAGTATCTTTGAGAGAGTGATGAGATTGAAGTGTGCCAGACATGCAAATCAGGGGATATGACAGAAGCTACGTTGGCTGATACAATATGGTGCAGTACATAAGAATCTAAAAACATCTGACTAGTTGAAGTGGAGTAGAGAAATACCTCGGTCATAACGTGAAATAGGTCAAACTTTTGATTTCCAAAAACTACGTTGACGTGATTGAATCAGGTGCGATTGCGACTGATAGTTACACCGAGGTCCTTAAAAGATGATGTCCTTGATTCATGATCAGGTCCGAACTGAAAACTAACAAACATGAGAAAATTCTAACTATGCTTGTAAATAGAAAGTCGGTCGTAGGTGTTGTCTGAGGGTTTGACTCTGAAGATGACAAAAAGGTAAAACAGGGAAGACAAGACTATACCTACTGAGGCAGACAGTTCAAAAGATCCGTCTACCAGTTGGCTGGAGACACTGAAGAATATGGCAGCGAACCGCGAGCAGTGGCGATCGTGTTGTCACTTCCTGTCGAATCAGAATGACTGATCGATGTGCGTTTGTACAGTTAGAGTGTGTATTTCGTGTGTTGGCTACTAGGGCATTCTTTCCTTTTCCCACCCGTGTAGGTCCACTCCGTGTCCATCTTGTACATTCATACCTTCTAATTCAACGTGCAAGATGGTGAGAAAGGCCGTGGTCAGTGGGGCTTGCCCTACTGTTTAACGCTGTGCGATGATGATGATGATGATGATGATGAGACAGTTCAAAATGGCGGGGCACCGTCGGCCATTTAAGTAGTCCCCTGAAGTATTGATCCTCTCCCCTCTAACATATTTTGGTCCCATTTCGGCCGTGTTCCTCGACGAGCATTAAGCTTGTTCAAACGCTCACCATTTGTGCCTTGCTTGTCCGAACCCCCCCCCCCCCCCCCCCCGCCTAACCCGGTCGACTTCTTGTTCTAAAACCCTCTGTCTGAACCGTCTCGCAGTCTGCTAGGCGTTTTGCCGAGATCCACTTGTTTGTCAGCGGGATACTTTTTGCTTGTCATGGACTGCCTTCAAAATAACTCCACCTTCTGATTCTGTATGTGGCTATTGTTGAATTGGCGCAGTTGGATCCATAACTTTCACTTTTCGTTGTCACCACAGTCGTCACTAAATCAGGTTGGCGGGCTCTGGCAATTTTCGTGACAAAAAGGATTGGTTCGAGCCACCGGAAAGGAGCACGCCAAAAATTTCGCCGTCTGTGTGGTTAATAGGCAGACGATCACTGAACCGTAGACAAGATTTCCAGCCCGATTTCGAATGTCAGTTGTGGTACTTTTTTTCTTATTTCGGAGTAGCCACTCCGTGTGAGAAAAGCAATCCATTTCTTCTCGTTCGTGATCAGTATTGGTCTCCACAGGCTCACTGCCAAATGAATCGAAGTTGTCCGTCTCACGTGATGATTGCAGCTCGTCTGCAGTGTTTTTGCCGATACCGAATCTTTAAAAAATCAAGATCAAACAAACGTACTCACGCAGGCGAACAAGTTTCGATATCGAATTTTGTAGTCCAAAAAACGGACACATCGAATTCCGTCTCTATTTCTATCAAAAAAACAAACCCACCTACAGAACACTTTTGCGTACCACACACGCGGCGACTCCAGAGGACTGAGATTCAACCGACTCACGACGGTGTAGCTGAGCACTGTTGCGCAATTTCAGGGACATATGTATGCATGCACGTATGTATGTATGTATGTATGTATGTATGTATGTATGTATGTATGTATGTATGTATGTATGTATGTATGTATGTATGTATGTATGTATGTATGTATGTATGTATGTATGTATGTATGTATGTATGTATGTATGTATGTATGTATGTATGTATGTATGTATGTATGTATGTATGTATGTATGTATGTATGTATGTATGTATGCATGTGTGTGTGTGTGTGTGTGTGTGTGTGTGTGTGTAACCACTCACTGTGTTTAGCAATACCTCTAGAGCAACAAATACAATTTGTTGCCGACGAAAGAAGTTTTAAAATAATCCCATTGCATCACGGAGAGAGAGAGAGGGATAGAAGATACAGGAAACCGAACAAGCTGTTTTTCTTACTGATATAGCCCACACATATTTTGTTAGAAATCATAAGTAAGTAGTCCCGGTGGTGATCAAACAATCGTCAGCATCATCATCATCATCATCGAATGTCAATCTTGAAGTTCCGAGTTCATTTCCGGCTACGACCAGTCACTCTGTCATACGGAGGCTTTTGATTGACGGCGAATCCCGTCCAGAAATATTGTTCACTGTTCTATAACAATTAAAATGAAGTTTGGTTAGTTTTTAGGTATAAAGAAATACTTGCTTTCGACGTTCGTTTGTTCTGATCCAAAATATAAGCCAACAATGCCATTAATCAACGTCAGTATTGATACAGTAAATATCATTCACAATACTGTATTTCTATCTTAGATATCAGCCAACAGAGTGCTCGCTGTCGTGTTATTTTCCTGTGAAGTTTGTCTTCTTGGTACAAGAGGCACCTGTATACGGCAAATATGAGCACGTTCTGGCTGTTGGTTCACTTCAGTTTAATCATATCAGAGAAGTATTGAATTGCAGGGATCGTGAATATAAGCTCGAGTGAGTCGCTGGTCACTTCATTCACTCACCCACTCGCTCGCTCAACCACTCAATCAATCACTCATTTGCTCACTCCCTCACTCACCTACTCACTCACTCCAACACTAGGGTTTAATTATGTCTGAAAAGTTACTGAATTTTAATGCCAAAGCAACATTGACATGTAAAAACAGTTTATCGATTATTTTCAGCTTACAAGGAATGAACCCAGTTCCTTTCCGAATAATCACCACCGATTTCAGTAAAATTTTCCATTCGGTCAGTCAGTCCAGCTTTTAAAACACTCATTGACATCTTTCGGTTTAAAATGAGAGGTGTAACGGCTCTTCCAGCATCATGAGGAACTATTCTCCGTGTCAAACAGTTTTTCCCACAGCCTCGTTTCAGTTAGACATACAATTTCTTCTTTGAGTCCTCCTCCAGAAAAATCTAAAAAACATTCGACAAGTGAATCATCTCCACATACATTTCCGAATTAACGGTTGCTTGTTCTTGAAAGGAAATGATGAACAAGAGCCCGAAGAATTGGGTGAAAATAGTGAACATGGTTTCTGTCACTAGCTTAGCTTTGGTTAACGTACTGTTTTTGTCCAAACCATAGAATGAAACTGAGTTCCAGAGTCATCAGACATGCTTATTTTTAGTGTAGCAAAATTTTCCGCTTAAAACGTTGAGGTGAATAGTGGCAACACCTCATACGCGACTCCCTGGGCTCCGACTCCGGCTCTTGATGCACCATTTGGAAGCCTTATTGTTGAACTGGAGTCTTTTTTGTCAACACTTACCAAATAGCCACACTAGTTCATGCCATATTTCGAGGGTCAATAGCAACCTTCCCAGCCTGTGAAATTCCCCGTTTTTCTATTAGTCACCGCAACAGGATGGGCGACTTTGTCGTAATAACTTGCTGAAAGAATAAAAGAACTGGAGCCTGTTCATTGATTACCTGTTTGCGACTCAGCAACCTACCTCGTACTTAAAAGAAATCCACATAAAATAAAAGTTTGTACAAGCTTTTTCCTCAGACATGGCTTTTATTTCTCGTCGTATGCACTCAACATGTATTGTTACGCTATTTGTACGTTTGCGGTGTGATACAACTATCTTAACTCGTCATTCAATCGGGTTACTCCCTTTCATCTTATTGTGAGTGCAAAGATGTGGTGACGAGACCGTTGATGTGGCCCGCACTGTGCGAGCATTGATTGCCAGGTCAGATTTTGACACACTGGTCACTGATACCATAGAGGGAACAGAAATACTTGCGACATCAAAATCCCCAATCACACACACACTCACCCAAACATACATTATTGCGCACACATACACACAAGGTGACACGTAGCTGCGTCGTGCCATGGTTCGTTCACGAAAAATCCAATTTTCATTCCCCTTTCAATAGGTAGATACATTTGCCAAATCAAATCGGGCTTTAGTAACTTTGTTCCAATTAATTTTAATGAGTTAGGTTGGTAATTCACTTAGACATAACGAACGCACACTCCGTTGTACGTGTCTGCAGTTACAGGCGGTGATAGACAACGAACAGCCGACGACCGGCTGTTGAATACACCTGATCTATTGGGACATTGTATGGATCACTACCACTCCAGTTATCATGATCTTGGTTTTTTATCATTCCAAATGGTGTAGTAGGTCATAGATATACCCTTTTCACTCTGTTCATGAGCATAGAATGAAATAGATACATTTATTCTTTAGAATCAGTCTGTTTGATGTATTTTACCCGAAAATACTATCGGATTGATCGTAAGCGCTACGTGGACGTTATTTTTGGTTTGTAGAATCTCAAGATTCTTTATCCCGACTCTCAACGGCGGTGGCGGTGAAATCAGGATTCGAACCCGGGATGGAATGGTAGGAAGCCCACGATGATGACTGCTTGATCACCGCCGGTCGGTGATATGTGCAGTGTAAATTTCATTTCTACGGTCACGAGATAAGTAACAACTACAAGGGCATAATCAAACTCTCCAGGAAGCAGCCTGTTTTGTCCTGTTGTATCGTGTCCTGAATGGTAATTAGCTAGGTATGTCCATGGTCTCAGATGAATCCTGCGTGACATAGTTGCATTGACTATGTGAGACAATCCAAAATGACATGTACGACCACGTAAATAGTCCGAGCGAATGGGCGATTGGAGCACTCTTCGATTGACTACGCTACATTTTGGCCTCCTGTTGTCCCTCAGGAATACACTGTTTTCCTCCTTGAACAAACCCATCAAAGTCGATTCTCGGGCTTTGTACTCAATTCGTCTCCCTTGAGCACGTTTTTATGGGCACCATTCTTTCTGTGTTCATTCGAATGACATCCTGGTCCAACTTTCTCAATCTGGGCCATCTTTCTGTCTGCAGGGTGCTGATCGTTTTTCCCTCATTATGTACTGTTTCAACTGATGTGTGCAGCTCTGCTGATAGTCACCTTATTTTCTGTGGCCGATGCGACAGACTTCTGGTCCTTTTCAGACTTGATATTTCTCGAGTCATTGTTTTTTTTATTCCGTGCTTGCTGAGTACAGCTTAAGGGACATATACTGTAGCCTCAAAGACCTGCACACAACTTCAGAACAAAGATCATCAATTTATTTTGGTAGTACTACAACGGTGAACTAATTTTCCGATTTACGTGTACATTTTCTCTCCATGTGAAGCGATGTCACCAAACGGCTCTTAATCCCATGACATTTGGTTCGGTACAGGACGCTAAATATTCAATTAGTTTTTTATATGAACAGTGCCCACCCCTAAATGCTAGCCAATTTTGAAATGAACACGAAAGTATTCTGAGTACCCCGAATATAAAAATCAGCTCACCACTATTGCTTCTATTACCTTGGCCCCGTTTCTTGTGCCTGAAGGTTATTCTCATTAACAGGTTCCGATAGGTCTTCAGCGGTGTAAATTTGCCCACTGAAAGACTGTGAATTCACTTCTATGCCGAAATGATCGGAAGTTGCAAACCCCAGGTTATGATTTTTCCACTTGCAAATGTAACTCCTAGACAGCAACGTTGAAAACCCCACTGCATGTCGGATAGAATGCTAAGCAAGCGAACGGGAATATATTTAGGCCTACGGACCAAATCAATCGTCAGGTTGTTCCCGATTTCCGAAAACGCGGGTGAGACCTTCTAACGGCTCCTCTAGATGTGCGTGGGACAAGCTGTCCTAGTGACGTGTACGCGTAGTAAGTCGCCGAGGTGCGGTCGTGTTGCCGATGCATGCGTAACTTTGGTCAACTCGACAGACCGATGAGGGCATAAGCCCACGGACGTACACACACGCAGGCCCGGAATGAACGCACGCTTGTCTGCCAATCAGATAGCAGCAGCTTCTTGCTTGACCAATCATATGAAAAGCGGTGGGGCGTTGACATTGACCATGAAGTCGGCATTCGCCTCTACCCGTACTTCGTCTATCATGCTTGTTTTCGTCTATTCACATGGTCTATTGTCCTCTCATTATTCAACCACTACGCTTCGCCACATCCGAATTACTGTAAGCAGATAGTTTCAACATCCTAGAACCGTAAGTACACACCAGCAGCATTCATACGATTGCACGTCTGATCTCTTGCACAATTGTGTTGGCATTTGTGTTGTGGTTATTACTAATCTATTTTTATGTCCGTCAATCTAACAATAATGATCCCGCCTTGTTCGTGTACTTGGTGACAGGAAAAATCAAAATCCCAAAGTCCAATTGTCATCCGCGTTATCTCTCTCGAATTCCTCTTCGACCAACTCGTCCAGTTACGTGACCACTTGTTTGAACGGTGGCGCTCGACCACGTGAACAAACGAGCATCCCTGTGCATAGGAAAAATGCTGTGAACTGTGCTGTTCATACTTCGGTCGATTCTCCACCAAATGCTGCACAGCCCAAAACCAGACTGTCTTACAAGTCCGCTGGGCGTGGAACGCCACAGTTGAATGGTCCCGTAACTCAGACCAACGGTATTCGAGTTCGCCATCCACCAAACGGGAATGCAGTGCATATATCCAATGCAGACGTCGGTGCAGCCTGTCCTCAAACTGGTGCCGCAAATTTGAACCGGACTGTTGGTAAGTTAACGTTTGAGGTGTTTACGTATTTGTCAGTTTATTGTTTAGACGGGCGGTTTTCCGTGATCATGTGTTCAACGGGAAACTTAAGGCCATATGATAAACACACAAACAGACATCATGTCTCAGATATTAGGGAAAACGTATCTCTCTACTATTTATGTATATATGCTTCTCTTCATCGGAAGTTGTCGGAGCTGCAACTGACTGGTTTCTCAATTTCTGAGCGAAATACGGTGTTCTATTTTACACACTTGTTTCACAAAGTTTTCGAACAAATGGATGCCGGCGGGGAGGAGAGAAATGAAATAGCTTCTTGTTAGTTGCCCGCTAGGGATTTTCCTCACATTTTGGCCAATGATCCAATTGACGTGATCAATTTCTCTCTGCCGTACTACAGCACCACCATGACTAGCGTTGATGCTTACGTGTGGTTGCCGTCGCAATTAGAGCATGTCTCAGTCAGATGCGTCAGTAAAATGCTCCAGCGACAGGCCTCGGGCGGGCCCCAATCAGTGCGAACAATTTCGGGTATAAGTGTACCAAACGTAAATTCGAGCCTCTGCGCCGACCCGACATGGACCATTAGGTTGCGTCTAACACGTGGCACTGTTATGTGCGCTTCCATTAGCTGAGCAGTCATGTAATTTTTTGGCGATCAGAATTCTCACTGTAGCCAACCTGGGGGTACCGAAGAGGAGATACGTTGTCTGGCCTACGAAGCGGGCGCACAATGATAACTAACCAGTACTGCGATCAATCATTTTGTCACGGTGTGTTTAGGTCGCTCAAATAACTTGCCCACTTTCCCGGCTAGGATTTAGGCTGCTGCGTCAGATATCTAAACATGAAAAACAGTTTTGTGGACTTGCTTTCAGTTCAGTTTATCCAATCAATAACCTCGCACTTCCGTGCTCTGGTTTTGGTTGCTACTTTTAAACATCGTCGAGTCAAGGGCAAAATAACAGAGGTCTGAGGTGAGAAACAGCCGAAAAAGGGTAACAAACGGATATCATTAGGAGAAAAGAAGACATCAAATGCGACTTCGCCACTAGTCGTAACACCCAGCCATATCACTTAATGTTTCCAACCATCTGGTGAGCGGATCACGGGGACTCCAACCTGGAATCTCGCACATCCTACGTGGCCCATTCCAATGGACAAGGCTTTCATATATTTTTGCCATGTCATGGACCTTCCAATCGTTACCTGCCTCGGAGAACAGCGCACACCGAGGAAATTTATCAGTGGTCATGCGTAACACATGTCCCGACCACCACAACCTGTTTGGATTCATTACTTGTTCCAGTGCCTAATCCTTGGTTTTCAACACCTTAAGTCTGACCTCCGCATCGCTGACATGACTTTTCCACAATAATCGGGCAACGCTGTGAAGGCAGTGATGCTCAGGCACCTTCAGTCTTCGTCTATATCCTACCCTTAACGCCCACATTTCTGAGCCGTATAGTAGAACGGACATAACCGCCGCATTGTACACTCGACCCTTGACAGACAACCGGACGCAACGCTGGTGCCACAAATGACTGAGCTTGACAAAAGCCAAACGCGCCTTATGTATACGCGATGACACTTCATCCGATATCTGACCACCTGATGAGATGTAACTGGCTAGATAACAAAACTTATCTACTTCAGCTGGAGCTTCCGCTGCTAACGCAAGGATTGACGTGGAGCCAATCCAGTACTGCAGCAGCATTTTACACTTTGAAGGTGCAAACTGCATCCCGAACATTGCTACACTGTTGTTTAGGCTATATAAGAAAGCTTGCAACTTACCTGAATCTTCACTTAGGAGAGCAGTATGTTCCGCGTACTCCAGGTCAGACAGTTTACTGCCTGAGAAAATATCGATGCCACTGTTCTAACACGAAGATGGGGCTATCTCAAGAATCAGTTCAATTACAAAGTTGAAGAGGAAGGGCGAAAGAGGGCAACCCTGACGAACACCATTCACCGTGGTGAACTCAGGTGAGAGATCGCCATAAGCATGAACTCTGCTTTGGCTGTTCGCATATAAGCATTTTAAAGGAGAAATAAATTTGTCTGGCACACTCTTCAATGATAGGCATCGCCAGAGAACTGTGCGGTCGATCGAATCGAACGCCGCTTTCAGATCAAGAAAGACAGAGATTTTAGGTCTATGGAAGATGTGTCTGTGCTCTAAGGTTTGCCGAAGAATAAAGATGTGGTCGATACAAGTCCGACCAGGCCCGAAAACGACTTGATTCTCACGGGTGCTGGATAGTCGGTGAAGACTAATCCTGACGAGCAGTTTGGATGCGATACTCACCAAGCTAATTCCTCTGCGGTCTTCACAAGAGGATCTGTCACTTTTATTGTAAGTTGGCGCAATCACCGATTTACACCATCCCCTGGGAGTCTGCTCGCTATCCCGAATTGCCCGAAGGAGTCTTGTTAACTCCAAAAAAAGCTTCGTCTCCATCCCTGAAAAAAGATGGAGACAACCCATCCAGTGTAACGGCTTTGTAACTTTTCGAATAACCTTTCTCGCTTAAACTCCATTTTTAATGGAGGAGTGATATCCACCTGCATCGTTTCACGTGCAGGTGTATTCGGAATGTGCACAATAGAAGTGGGCCAGCTGAGTTGCCGTCAAAATGCTCCGCTCAACGATCCAAACGGCGTCTCTGAGAATGAACAAGTGAACAGTCGGATTCCTTAATGAACTCACACCGGCACTTCTAGTTAAACGGTAAAGTTTGTGACTATGGCCAATAGACACAACCTTCTTTATTTCCTACATTTCGCCATCTACATTGCTCATGTTCATTTCTGCAACAGAGCAACTGATGTCAAAGATATCCATCGGTTGTGAGGCCTTCATAAATCTCACTCTTGTACGGCACTGGAAGTGGCGTGTAGGGCTTTCTTGAGCTGTTGCGAGCGTTTATTCGGGGCCTGGGCATCCTGCTGCATTGATAACCGTGTAGACAGCCCTGCGTGCAAAGCAGATGGTCGGTTATCTTCTAGAAGCAGCTGTGTGGGATCGGTGGCTCTACGTTTACTAATTGGCGAAAAAGGTAATGTGAAGTCGTGAGTGCCACTGAGCCGTGGTTTAAAATAACAATGCAGTCGAATCTCTATTAAATCTTAAATGCGATGCCCAAGGGTTCGCGTGAAATCCGGAAATGCATTTTTTAGCGTCTAAATCCCGACAAGATTGATGCCATTAATCTTGTGCTATGGGAGTTTAGGAAACAACACCCGATCGGTCAAAGTGTTGACAACGTGATTCGTGAAGGATTATGTTGGCGATTGATTAAACAGTTGGAGATGAACGAGCTGTTACAATGGATCTCTTGCCATCCAACAGTCACATTGAGGCAAATGCAAGATGCCCGAATTCGGGAAGCGTTTCCGTACAGACCATAGTCCGATGCATGGATTTACAGTTAGTGATGTCGAAGAAAATGTATTCCATTTCAGAGACAACGAATTCTTATGCGAATAAATTAATGCGGAAGAATTGTGTCACTAAAGTATTGAGACACGATGCGAATTGGAAAATAATGAGTTGGATTGACGAAACAAATTTTAACAGAGAAAAGGGTTACAGAAAATTGAATATCCTGAGACTGGCACCTTATTCATGGACTCCTAATCCAGTTGAGAGAATATGGGTCGTATTGAAATTAAAATTTAGAATTGAAATGCCCGTTCTCTATCATATCGTTCAAGCAGACGATCCCGAAGGACCATCGTCAACGCAACAACGGAGGATGAGTTTTTCTTGGAAGATACTGCTGAACGAGCAAAATGCTCGATAACCGAAACTCGTTGTCAAAGCATGATCACACGCGTGCCCAAACGATGGGGGTTGAGTGGTTTAGAGCGTTTGCATACTACCTCGGAGGTCCGAGGTTCAAATCCCCGCCATCACCGGTTACTTTGGGGGTAGACAGCAATCCCTACTGTAGTCCGGATCGTTACCACACCTGACCTATTTGGACCTTATGTGGTTCTTCGCCACTCCAAGTCTCAGAGTCGGTTACCGGTTATTCCCAATAGTGCAGTGGGCCCTCGTGGCTATGAAGCAAATACCGCTTCCACTGCATTCATGCGCAAGCGTGAATGAAAAAAAACGGCACGGGGATGCTCTGGAATTTCGTAATCTTTACAAGTGCTGTAAATGATATTTGTTGCTTTCCATCACTGTTTTGCGGTCGCATTATACGAGTAAACATGAAATCTAGTGAAAATGGAAGGAATATCGTGCACATACGAACGGCCTATTGGTTTTGTGCTTTGCGAGACAGGAAGGAGTTATGAGAAGTTGCGACAATGGGTGGTGGGGTGTTACTAAATTTTGCGCTACTGTGCTTCTGAGGGAGAAAGTACAGTGGAATAGCGCCAGAATACATATGCAAGGTGTACGTTTCGGACGAAACATCGAAGTAGGTAGGTAGGCGAATTACGGTAGTGCACAAAATCCGTATTGTGCTCTAAGCTGTGAATGTCAGTGATATCGTTCTGAGCGTGTGATGAAGACTAAATGCATATGTAATTAAATGTTTAGTGAACTACACGTTTTCATGGGAAAAGTGCACAGTAAACCAGAAACCGTATCACTGTGACCTTGAACATTGAACCATTTGATGCCGTAATTGACGTGGCGTTCTGTTACACCAAATGACGTATTAGGTCCTTAATTGTTCAGCGTGAGGTGGGATGTTGTTTCAAAGCATACTCAAAAGCGTGGACGACTGCACGCGTGTATGGAATTGTGCTTATCATCTTTTCATTGACTGTGCTCACAGTGTGGTGAAGCTGTGGGCCGTAAATTGGTAAAGGTGGGGAGTATGACGTGACTTAGAAGCAGGCACTAGTTGAATTTGTTGTCAGCCTATAACTCCACTACAGTGCAGTGATTTTGGCTGCTTCGTCGCAATACCACCTTCTTTGAAGTGACATATGGTGCACGAAGTGCTATTAAACCCACCCTGCTTTTCTCTGTTTATCTACGATTCCTTTTGAACCAATCCATTCAGGGTGACCGAATTTGGTAGGATGCGGTGTTAAACCACTAAAGCATTAAATATGTCTACAGATTTTAAGCGTGAAACTGATAAAACGATTAGTCCCGGAAAATATGCCTGAGAAGGCGCGAAATACTATCAAACGCAGTCCGTGACGAATCGCAAAAACACCGAATTGGTTTAAAAATGCGATGAACTTGGTCGCCAATGATTCATTTGCTATACTCAGCGATGTGCTATTGATCAGTATTTATATCACACGTGATTCGTGAACGAACTTTTGCTCGAGCTAAACATTCTAATTAGAATTAGAGACCACTGATTTATCAGAACACAGTGATGACGTAAGGCCTAATGCCCTCCAAGCTGGATTGAAGAAAAACATTGGTCGTACACAAGGTCTCGAGGATGACATAAGCCAGGTTCCCAATAAAAATACTCGATCGACAATAGTTATCTGTAACTTCTAAGGATCCAGATTATTATGTCATTAAGAGAAGACGTGGAGAAGACTCTTGCGTGGTTCTTCGAACCAACTTACGAGTGTATCGAAACTGTAGAGGTATTTGCAACTGTATGTAGACATTCGACGTGTACGGCAACTCTTAGAGTCTGTACCACATCTGCGGTACGGAAAGGTTAGATCAGTGCCTTGAATGGCTGATCATCATTTTCAAGATCGAGGTGAATGGCCCATAAGTCACGTCACTTGGAATGCTGAGTGGAACTATGTGATATTTAGCGATAGGGAAAGGTTTGTTTTAGACCGACATGAGGGAGCCATGCACTGCTGACACGATTTCAGGAGAAACAAGCTATACCTCAGTCGTCGAGTGTTTGCAAGTGGCTCTTTGATGGCTTCGGGTGTGACTTTTCGTAGATGGAGGACGGAAGTAAACGACTGACTCCTATATCATAACACTGGATGAATTTTTCCTCACAATGATTCCAGCAAATAAACTGTGTACAATGATATCTCAACATGACGCGGTCATACACAGGGCCGATCTCACCAGCATCTAGCTATTGTGCCAGGACATTGGGTCTGCAGTCTGGCCTCCCCGCAGCCGAACACGATTGGAAATGTCTGGGGTCTGATAGTGAGACGAGCCTGTGCGGGTAAAAGAGTATTTGACACTTGGCACGAGTTGACATCCACCATCCTCGATGAATCGAATAGCATAGAACTTGAAACCATCCGGAATTTAATGGGAGCATGCCTGGACGTTGTTTTAGTCATTACCACCAAAGATCACGGTGTTTCGTAACCAGCTGCTTGTTTACCCATCAGTCTAGGAGTGCGTTTGTATAATTAGACTGTGTATTCCGTGTGTTAGCTACTAGGACATTGTTTTCCTTTTCTCAACCGTGCAGGTCCACTCCCTGTCCATCTTGTATATTCATTCGTTGTGTTTCTACGTGCAACATGGTGGGAAGTTCAGTGGCCGGTGTGGCTTAACACTGCTGTGTAACACTACGATGATGATGGTTTTTATAGCATTTCGCACTCGAGTAGTATATAACAATCCACCATACTTGTAATCCAGTAGGCCTTCACGGCTCTGGGGTATCACCCTTTTACTGCACCCATACACGAACATGTAATAAAACGGATTCTTTTACTGGGCTGTGGCTTTGCAAGTCGAATAGTGAATAACAGTTTCATATATGCTTTCTCGTCTGTTGAATGAGATTTTAATTATCCCACAACAACATCAGTTTGCCCGATCAACTCCCATTTGGCAGTGTAGGATTTTCTCATTCTTCTGTTTGTATCTGACGGAATTTCCCAATTCAATCAACACGTCTTTCCCATGTAACTGCTTTTGATTTTTTTCCAGGACAACAGAACCAAATCATTTTATGTAATAACATCAATAGCATATAAATGAAGTTCTCGTGCAAACTGCTTGAAGTAAATTGAAACTGTCCTTGTTCTCTCTTCCAAGCGATGAAGCTTTACACGCATGTGGTTCCAATTCAGCACACTCGAATGCTTTCCGTTCTCGGTCAATCATGAGTCTCTAAGAATTGTTGTTGTTGTTGGAAACAGGCAGTCCTGCAGTGTCGACCTTATTCGTTCGGCAGGCATTTTTACCGTTTGATCATTCGCCTCTCTTGCTCGTTTGACATGAACCGTGCACGGTTAATTGCACAAAACTCCACGAGGTCCACGCAGAAAGTTTGTTGGCCTTACAAGTTGATAAACGTTGCCTCAAGTTCTTATTTTTGTTGGTATTTGACGATCGACCAGAGTGGCTTTCAAAATTTGTAGCTGTTCACGGGCGTCAAGGTCCTGAGCGAGAGCCAGCCGTACGAATACTCTTCGAACTGCTCAGTATTCATCGATAGACCTCAAGATAGTGCTTGGAGTGTTCCTCCATCTTTGTATCGTCTTATAGTTTCACTCGTATCCCCTTACTTTTCGATCGAATTCAACACCCGAATTGAACCCGAGTTGTACACCTGGACGGGATCACTACTGAAGTGTATTGCTCCACTGCTGACTAAATTACCGTAGGTACTCGGGTGGTGTAAACATTTATCACCCGCGGAGTACGAAGAGCGAGTCAAATTCGCGATAGACCCGGTTCGTCACCACGTCTGACCCATTCGAAATTTGTGCGAATCTCCAATCCCAGTCTCAGGAGCATAGTTCTCGCTTAGTGAGTAGGACCTTTGAGTCCACTGCACCGACTTGTAAGCAAGGAATAAAAAAAAATCGCAGAGTGAGTTCCTATTTTGGCGTTTTGTGTGGTCCAAAATGAAATTGCTGGCGTCGAAAATTACCACTTATGTGACCGACTCATCCATAAGGGCAAAAATGAGTTTATTCCATTTAAACGGTGTTTGTACAAATTGCCGGAAACGGGGTTTTTCCGCACACATTCAAGTTCACTTTGTCCATTCGCACGGGACTCACAATATCGTATTTGTGGCAGGGGCAGTAATTTGTAATCATTTTCAATCCGTCTTTGTATGGTGAGTGGAGCGGCAATTTCCTGAGACCCCTTAACTTAAGCACTTTAAGCACGGTGAACGTGATGCTACGTCTCCAAATTGTCCAATCTTGCATGAAAGACGACCTATGTCGTCCGGATTTTCAAACTATTCTAGTCTACCTAACCACTGGCAAGTTTTTCGAAACTGATTGTCCTGTTACTTGGACTAATAGGATAATCCGACAACAACACAGTGCAGTGAACACTAAACATTTAGTCCAGTTTTCCGGAAGTACTACCCTCCTTTACTCGCTGCTTGGACTCCTAACCTGTGTGTTTCCCTTTTTGTTTGGATTATGCTGACCGGTAGAAACCAAAATGCGAGAGCTGAGATGTGTGAGGTAAACGAATGTCCAAAATGAGGTGAACTGATCACGACAAGTTGACTTTCGGCACTCCATATGCCCTTCACGTTGCTCCTCGTCCTCACGTCGATGATTTGATGACTCATGCTACCTACCCCCTAACTCCCATCCTCTTCCGATAACTTCTTCGCGTTTCGTCTGTCTTATTTTACGCTTTCTTTGGAGTTTGATTTGTTTTGGTGATTTATAACGAGGAAAATACCTACTTCGAAACGGAAAGACGTATAAACTCCGTATCCATACTCGATCATTCGTGTCCTTTCGAACGCACACAGGGAAAGTTTTGTTTTAGGCGTTCGAGTCGTGGGTGTGTGTGTGTGTGTGCCGTCCGCTTTACGAAGGCTGCTTTGGCGCGCTTCAGTGCCTTCTTTACTTTCTGGGGCACGTGATCTGTCCCACTGACTACTGCATGCCCCATAGTTTCAAATCCATCTATTCACTCTGGGTTTGTCCCACGGTGTGTGGATGGTGATGAAGTAGATCCGAACACAATACGGATTGATTATACTTTCATCAAGTGACCAGTGCCTATATTTGCTACCCTTCCTCGGGGAGCAATAATCGGTGTCGATCTTGAATGAATGGTGTGCACGCAAATGTCATGACCGAAAGGATCGAATTAAATGTGTGTTTGTGTGCGTACAAATGGAAACATGCGCCTACATAACGGACCAGTGATGTTCGGTTAGTATCATAGTCGCTCGAACCCTGAAGTACGAGGTCTGATCAGTACGGCACCACTAACAATAATGAACTGGTTACTACGCACTACTCCGTTTTCTGCGGGTCAGTATGGCGTTTCCCTACCAAATAGAGCTTTATGTAACTTTTTACTCCGATTCTCCAGGTCGTCGGTTCTCTACTTCCATTTCACACATGCGTACGCATGGTGTACAAAGTATGCAGGAAAAAGGCAACGTTACCTTGTCCAGTTAGTTGCTCCTCCCCCGCCCCACCCCTCCCCCACGCTGTCTTCCACTGTGCGCGATTATCCGAATTTTTCTATCTCACCGGTCGGCCCTGCGCAGTTTTGAATTAATCGCCGAACCGGATTTAACTTGCTAGCGACGTTGTTGGATTGACTAAAGTCACATTCGATTATTTTCCGTTCGCTACAACCATCAGTCTGTCCACTGGGATGACTAAGTGTGGACGATTTAGACGCAGAACTGGGCTAGGGATGAGGGGGGGGGTATCATTGTCACAGACAAGCTTGACTCGTTTTTGTTTCAGCGAACACCGATGATCTACGGATACACGTAGGTTGGTGTGGATGAATTCGGGGTTTTGTCTTGATGGGTCTCGATCAATCGATTGGTGGGATCGTCTGTTTGTTTTTTCAATGGTTAACTACAAGTGGTGTCGATTGTGACAAATTCCAAAATTTTCTCGCAATATATTTTGCGCTTCTGGATTTAATTAATTTACATCATAGCATCGAGGAATAACATGAATTTTATAACCGTTTTCTCCCTTCTTTGGATCCGTTATAAATTGTGCTATGGGTGGTTGAACATGCGTGACCTTGGTTGGCACGGTAAAATCACCTGAACACTGAAAACAGGCACTATGAATGGAAGACAATATAATGAATTTGGTAAACAGAATCAAACGTATTATTCTGAGCTATATTTAGAAAGGTTTCCTGCCTAAAGAAATTGGTAGATTAAGGTCTTTCTGCTAATATGATTTCGTTGATTGTGCCCATATGAGGAGATCAGGGGATATTCTTTCGTAATTGGGAGATTTCACGTTGTATTTAGTTTAATAACGCGCCTTAGTGAGGACTGTCCAACGTACTGAAAAAAGAGAGTTCCAGCTTGCGTCAATGTGAGCGTTGACGTCAAGGTCATTTGATTGCACCTCGTTAATCGTTTGTAAGGTTTTCGCCATAATGAAGCAAGGACCTGGAAAGGCTTAGGTTTCCCGGTACCTTAGTGAAGAGGACCGACGCCGAATTACCAGAGCTTATGCGCTTGGATCTTCTATGAAAGACCTTTCTCAGTGCTTTGACATAAACAAAGGCACTGTTTATCGGACTATTCACAGAAAAACACCCACCACAGTACATTGTGGAGGCAGAAAACCCAGCATATCGAAGGAAGTAGATAATTTTCATGCATTATGCTAAAACGGCAGTGCCGGAAACCCCTATAATCGATTCAATGAGAAGATCGTCTCAGCCACTCAAAATCCATGTTGCGGGGACGGTTGAAGCGATTTGAAATGCAACGAGTATCAGCTGATGCGAGGTCGGCATTGCACGCCGAACACAGGCACCCACGCACAGATTCTGCCAGGGAATATAAATTACGACGCCTGTCATTTTGGTGATCAGTCTATCTTATTGTTGAGTGCATGGTGTGCGATGAGCTCTGGAAGGCTCGGAAAAAAGTTATTTGTGGAGAGGAATTCCCCCGACAAAGTATCCCGCCGAAACCATGGTATCACACCCACCGAGGTTGTTGATTTGGGCCGGAACAAAATAGGGACAGGCTTGTCAGTGGACCCCAATCAGGGGAACTTTGTACAAAGACTAGTTCTTCAGCGTTACGATGGAAATATTCCCGGAATTCACGGAAAGGAGGTTAGCTGGAAAAATTATAATTTTCCAGAATAACGCGTCATGTCGTGTTTCACGAGGAGTTTGTAAGCACATTCCCGCAGGACGATTCGTCTTGACATTACTCACTTTTAGACATGCGTACGTATGCGCAACTCTGTGGTTCACTTCATACAGTTGCCGCCCAATAGTCCAAATCTGAATGTTAGTGAAAATTTATTTTCGGTTCTGAAGTGACAAATCGATGGGCTATTTCACCACTTGACACTGGAGTCAAAAGTGTAACTTATCGTGGAGCACAATATGAAAAATGATTTTGTAACCAAGTTGGTGGATTTCATGCCAAAAGGTCATGAAAAATACAGGCGAACCCATTGGTTAATAAAATGCCTAAACTTCGTGCTTCTAATGATATCTGGGGTACTTCGTTTTTGCAAAGAAACTTCTTTCTTCCAGTTTGTGATAGACTGGGGGTGGCAAGACTAGGGTTCCGCATGCAATTTGAGTATAGTTGATCGCTGCATACAAGCAGACCCCACTATTTAATATTTCGGAGCCTTGTCACAACTTACTAGTTATATAAGATATAAAACCATTCAGTTCTGCATTAGTGTTGTCATCATCATCATCGTACAGCGTTAAACAGTAGGGCAAGCCCCACTGACCACTGCCTTTCTCACCATCTTGCACGTTGAGTTAGAAAGTATGAATATACAAGATGGACACGGAGTGGACCTACACGGGTGGGAGAAGGAAAGAATGCCCTAGTAGCCAACACACGCAATACACAATCTGACTGTACAAACGCACATCGATCAGTCATTCTGATTCGACAGGAAGTGACAAAACGATCGCCACTGTTCGCGGTTCGCTGCCATATCCTTCAGTGTCTCCAGCCAACAGGTAGACGGATCTTTTGGATCCCAACCACGAAGACGTGAGGCACCTACTTTTCCTAAGTTTGCTGTACATTTTCTCATTCCTCGCTGCCACGTCATCTGTTGACCTCAACGTGGTCTCTTCCACTCCCTAGGAGGAACGGAGAATAGGACACGGTACGGTAGACGTGTGTTTGACATACGTAACACGTGTCCCAACCAACGAAGTCTACTAATCTGGATACGCTGTGACAGAACGTTCTCTGAATTAGTACCCAATACTCGATTTCTGACCTCATCGTTGCTTACTCGGCTATTCCACCCAATCCTAGCGATACTACTTAAACATCGGTGGTCGAAAACCTCAAGACGACGAATATCTTCCACACTCAGACTCCAAGTTTCTCAACCATACAGCAAAACTGAACACACTGCAGCACAGTATACATGACCTTTCAACTTCAGTGAAATATCAGGTCGATGCCACAAGTGCTTCAGTCCAGCGTACGCAGCTCGAGCCTTGGATATCCGCGTACTCACCTCTACTACTGTGCTCCCATCCGTCGTCACGCCGCTACCGAGGTAGGTGAAGTGGTCGACAACTGACAGCACCTCCCCATCGAGCATCAAGCTCGGAATTGTTGACGTCCAGTCTTGTAACATCACCTTACACTTTGAAGGTGCAAAGCGCACGCCGAATGGAGCTACAGCTCTTGCGAGATTATGTAGTGCACGCTGAGCATGTTCCCTTGATTCGAACAAGCAGACAAGGTCGTCCGCGTAATCTAGGTCACATAGCGTTTCACTGTTTCCTAGTTCGACGTCTACTTTCTGAAGATTTAGCAGCGCACTGTCTATTATTTCGTCCATGACGAAGTTGAACAGGAATTGAGACAAAGAACATCCCTGTCGAACACCACTAGTCGTTTCGAACTGACCGGATAGTTCACCGTAAACCCTTACGCGGCCAGAAGTATGAGAATACAATGATCTCATTAGGTCCACGAATTTCTGGGGCATACCTTTTCGATGATGAACACTGAAAAGCGCTGTTCGATCAACTGAATCGAAGGCGCCTTTCAGGTCTAAGGAAAGCATTATTGTCGGTCGGCGGTGCGTGTGACGCGTTTCAAGTAGTCGGCGAAGAGTAAAAATCTGGTCGATGCATCCTCGACCTGGGCGGAATCCAGCCTGCTGTTCGCGGACATTCCTCTCGCGAGCTGGTGTAAGACGATGCAGCAAAATCGAAGTTAATATTTTGGTGACTATCGGAATTAAGCTAATCCCACGATGATTACTGTAGTCATTGCGTATTCCCTTCTTGAAGATGGGAAGAATCAATGACTCGCCCTATATAAGTGGAATACGCTCCTCGTTCCAAATGTCACGGAGCAAAGCGGTAAATGATTTCATCAACGCCTCACCACCCAGTTTGAAAAGAACTGGAGGAAGTTCGTCGGGACCTGCCGCTTTCCCTCGCCTTAGTAATCGTATACATGACTCTACTTCTACTTCCGATGGGGGCTCAAGTGATACCACCCAAGGAGTCGCAGTTGTTGACACGGGAGTAACTACACTAGCGTTCGGCCAGCTAAACTGTTCCTTGAGGTATTCGGCTCATCGGTCAAGCCTTTGCTGTGAGCCGAGATTCAGAGGCTGACGAGGCTTGAGGAAATGTGAGTTACCAGACAGAGGATTATTCCCGACACTATTTGACAGTGAATCGTTGCGAGTATTGACCGTGTTATCAGTGAGAGCATTATGAGTGGATAGATGGGGCAAAGAGGGGTGGTTAGGGACAGAAGACAATGGTTGAATAAAAGAGAGGGAACTCTGAGCAGTAGCCCACTTATCACTACCCACCCCACTCGATGCAATGGGCAGCGCGGTCCTGATTATCCTGTGCGACGACCGATGCGGTATGGAATTCTTTGTATTCGTGCAGTTCATGGGAGATGTTGGACGGGTACTGCTAGGGTGTCCAGCCACAAAGCAGGAGAACGATTAGGGTCCTCGTCCAAAGCCTTTAGTTCTGACAAGAACCTATACGCAAGGCAGCGGGATGGCTTAGTGGAAGCCCATTAGCTTGACTCAGTTATTCTTCCACTGATTTTTCCGATTGAGTTGCCAGTTCAAATCAACCCCCAACCAGGAGACTGGACTTTGTCTGGCCTCTACCCATTGACTTTTCAAGCATGGCTGCATCTCCGGCTTAAAGAAGCCATCCTGTATGGCTCTTTGGGTCATAGAGGCACGCAAGTCATCACACCACGTCAAGGTGCAGTCTCGTCGTGTTGTCATGTACGAGAACGAAAAGTGATTGTCGAACGACCGTATGCATGTGTTTCCACAGTACCTGTAAGTGTTCTTCGCGAAATCACAGTCTGTGGTTCTCCGTGGATTCGCTTTTGCCGCCTTTTCCCCGAAGAACTGTGGTACTTAGTTTATCAAAGAATGTTCCGTAGTTAACTCTTCCGGGGGACAATGTCGAGCAATCAGCGCTTGATTTTGACGAATCTTCCACGTTTCAGGAATTCAGTGGGTTAACCACGAACTTTCTGGAGGTATAAATGACCATATACCACAGATAAGCATGCTTCTTATCACATGCGTTTTGCAGCAGTACAGCTCAATTGGGAGACCCCTAGCGAAAAAAGTGCAGTCAAGAGGAAGCGATAATTACGACTCGGAAAGATTCGAAGCTGAAACCGGGACAGGTTAGGGGACACATCGGATGACAACGAGACGCTCTGTCTAACACTGGGGAGATGGTTTGAACCTCGCACCTCAGGGACCCATATCACTGGACTACCCACGGTCGGTTGATGAGTCAATGGACTGGCGTTCTGATCATGTATTGCCGGAACCCGTAGACTGTAACTAACTTGTGCTCGTTGTTGTACACAACCTTCAATAAAGCGACACGGGGGTTTATCCACTCAAATCGCTTCTGGTTGTTTTCCTGTGTTCACTCACTGCTGCTCATAGTACCAAAAAGGCCAAGGTGGATATTCAACAGTTGATGAAGGTAAGTGTTAAACCTCATCAGTTGATGGTAATAATGGGGTTCAGTTTAGTATAAACAACTGCGAACAGCAGACCGGATGCAACGTTTCTGGCTGCTGTCTCACTGCAGGGACCTCATTGGGAAGCCACAAAATTATGAATGTGGGAATATTCAGGATAGAAATACGGTTGACATTGCTGTATAGATAACTGAAGTGTGTGGATTAAAGAGCGCTCTCGATCGCAACATCTAACTTTATCGTTTAGTATCTCCCACCAACGAGGGAGTGTATCTGTTGGACCTCCACCCTGGGAGGTTTAGCATGCCCTGAATGACCTGTTCCACTGATCAGAGTGTCCATGCATTCCTTTCATGTCATGGGCTGGCCACCCTTGCCCATCTTTAAACCAACGCTTGCCGAACTAGTCACCGCAAAAGCTGTCCGCATCCTCTACACTGTCAACCCATGTTCGTGTTAGTTTCCTTAGCTCAGTTTAACGACTTAGATTTCTGATCTTGAAGCTTGAGCAACGGGAGCAGTCTGCAAACTGTCCTGAATCCGACCTCTTCGACCAGTGGTATCGCAGCACTGCGATGCTAGGCTAACGGAGTCGGAGACCGAATTGGTTTGTTTTGATCCGAACTGGACTAAACTACGATTCGAAGGGGCAATTAGAAATTACTTTTGTCGGTCGCTTACAGATGACACAATGGAAAATCAAGGTCCTCTTGGTTTCTATGTTTGAGTTTTTCTAATATTTAGACTGTTCAATGTAGTGAATGGTCAACAGATACTGCAACGACTGCGCTATCAAAACCCTACTTTTCTAGGAGAATGTAGTCAACGGGTTGGTAATGAGCTGAGAACAACTTTATTTGTGACCATGCTTCTTCACTGATCCGCAGGATGCGGTCGGTGCAAACAGATGTGCATACCATGTATGCACATCTGTTATTATTTATCTGATGAATGTAACAATATAGTGAGTCGACCCTATAGCCACATGAAAGACTTTGACAAGTGAACCACTGAGAATTGACATTAGTAAGCCGGACTTGGTATTTAGTCTGGCTTATTGTTGTCGTGGCGTATTATCAATTCAGATCAATCCATATAGTCTGGTTTATTGTTATTGTTATTCCTTATTCCGTACTTAAGTATGAGTTACTAGAATACCGTTGGCACAGGAGTTTACTAAACTGCGAAGGATAACCAGCAAGCGGTGAAGAACCACAAAATGCTTCAACAGCTCGAACATGGCAACGATCTGGGCGCCAATCTTAGCGATATTGAGCTTGTGTGAAGGCCTTATACATTTCAGTGAGAAGACAAGTTGAGACCGACAATTCGAAATGGCAGACCATGTGCAGTCGTTTCAATAGTCCGTTTACCTTCGCACAACTCCCCGTAAGATAATCAATTCTTCTCCTAGGGCTTCCACATTTCGGCTCCATTTTGGCTACGCGTCTGTGCACACTGAACTTGTGATACCATACCGCTCTGAAGCTCTCAACCGGGTTTCCTTTGGGATCCGTCTGTTCGTCAGTAGGATCCGGCTTTTTGTCGTGGTCTGCTTTCGCAATGGTTCAGTTCATTTATCTCAGCCATCAATCCTGCACTTCTGTGCTCTGACTTGGGTTACTGCATCGTTGAGTCGGAAGCAAAATGAATAGAAGCATGAAGTGGAAAATAATCGAAAACAGAGTAAGAAGCGGAAGTCGCGAATAAAGAGAGTCCGAATGCAAGTACGCCACTTTCCGCGACACTTTGTTGTGTCATTTAATGTCTCCAAACATCTTGTAGACGGGTCTCGTAGACCCCAACCCAGAAGTCCATCCAACCCTGTTAGTTCTACAGATTTCCTTCACAACCGTCGGATTAAACAGTAAATCTCGTCTGCCAATTCAGAGATAGTTGTCTTCGCGAGCCGAGATTTTTCAATTCAATCGAACGGCGAACGAGCTCTCTTGGGGTCACCGACAACCATGCATCAACACGCTGCTGCCTTGTAGCCCGCACTTGGTTGTTATACAACCCAGAGGTGCTCCCTCCAAAAATGCCGAGTGACGCTGCGGACGTCTCTTGTATCAAACACCCATGAGACTTCCTGATCGTGTCATCATGAAGCCGGCTTATCCTCTCCAAGGAGTCAGCCGTAGTAATTAGAAAATCCCACCAATGTCCATAATAACGGAGGACATGTCATCACTTATGTTAACAGAAGCTGAAGCAAGTCAGCTAATTTTGGTTTTCACGCACTCAACGGTAAAGATTAGCTTTCTCATCGTAGACTGTAAGACACATTGTCCGAATGAATTTCGCTCGATGCTCATCGAAAATGTTTACTTGGCACCTAACACCACTTTCTGAGTTGAATATATTTTCCAATCTTCTCTCTGCCCCAGTAATTGCACAATTGAGTGAATCCCCTTTTGCACACTTGTCGGTGACTTTAACAGGTACAAAGCAACTTTCCTCATCACTCTTGGCTTGATAAATTCGGTACGTTTTCTCACCAGACTTAGTTTTGACAACTAGACCACAATTGTTTAGTGTTCAAAAACGTGCACGTCTGAGCAGCCCTGATCACTGTATCTTGAAAGTATATCTCACAGTGTATAATAAGACCAACACGTAAACTTGTTAAGAAGACCATACATAACAATGAATTGGAGATGTCGATCACCTGAAAACCTGGCCAAATTAAGGGCCTCGAATGATTTCTCCGTATTTTCAGATCCCAACTATTCTGTTTGTTGTTCACATGTCGCTGAACACCTTAGTTTTTGATTTTGTCTTTGTTGCCCATTTAAAACTGTCTACGTCAAAACTGATCGGTACTCTTCACCGGTACTTAAGCAGCTGCGAAGAATGAAAGAGCAGGCTTACAAGTATGGACAGAAGACGCAAGTGAAAAAACTCAACAACCTGATCAAATCTGAAGTTAAACACCTGAGTTAGTTGTATATAGACATCATCTTAGGAAACGTCAGTTTTTGTAGCATGTGGAAAGCCACAAAAAATCTGTTTGTCAGCAGCTCGAAAAACAAAAAAGAAAACGCTGATGTTGGACAACTGAACTCTGATTTCAGCTGCGTATCGCAGCGTACTTCCATGCCAGTTCTTAACAACTCATCTCAACCACCAGCTATCGAACCCGCTATGTTCTTCCAATAGCTGTGGAAAATGAAGATAAATAAAGCTTCTAGTCCAGAGGAGCTATCAGGTGTTGTACTCAAACAGTGTGCTGACGCCCTTTCGGTTCCAATAGCCGATATCTTCAATGATTGTCTGGCACGTGGGAAAATCCCTGACATCTGGAGACTGGTCAAGATATTTTGGCTACTGACAACTGTTTCAGTAGTGGAAACTGGAATTCGACTGAAATGGATTGCAATCGGATTCGCTGGACAGGCGGGCTGAATTGTCCCATGACTGAGGCCAAAATGCTGCATACAACGCTCGTGGTTGATTTAGTTGAGAAAATCTCCCATTTCTGCTATATGACCCACTGACGGCTATAGGAACAGAAGGCAAACGAGACAATGTAGGCACACGGCATCTACCACCGGCACTCCCAAATCCGGTTTGGTCTTTTGATTCTTATGTCTACTAAATATATTTACGGTAGTGAGTTTCACAATTCGATTTTTCCGGGGCATCTGGATTATCTTGAACACCACTGTTATGGAGTGCCAGCAACCTCTATGGATCTGGTGTACTGCACTGAGAGCAGCTCCTTGGTTGGTGTTGAATTTTTCACAGTCCACTGACTCAGCTCAGTGAGCTCACTAACAGTAAATAACATGCCAAGTGTATGCAGACTTACTGTGCTCTGTTTTCATGAACTGGGATAACCTCAAATGAAATTCATTTCCTTGTTCACTGTAGCTATTGACTCGGTACCAGATTATTCCACAGAATTTTTTCAGTTCATCAGCAAGGCTTAACTGGAGAAAAGTTTGAAGTGGCACGAGACACTATTTAGTTTAACACAATGCCATGTTCCGTGTTTTCACCCACTGAAAAGTTTATCTGCGCTCTACAAATCAGATCCAATGATTAGTGGCTTTAAACCTGTTTCATAAAGCCATTGTGTGAAGAGGGAACACTGAGTGGTAGAGGAGTGAATTGAACACATTAGTAATAACATGTGCAGCAATCTGGAAGCCTGTTTTCACTCTCACGCCACACCAGACTTGGTTGCTAAGTTGCATGCTCAACAGCACTCCAGACTGGCAAACGAGCGTCAAGATTCTCCTTCTCCTCCCTCTGTACACCTTTTTTGCACATCGACCCGAGTTTCATCTCGATCTAAAGCACTTAGTCCAAGCCATCGTTCATGTTGGCTAGAATTGTGTTAGAATCCGCCTGTGACTCAATAGGATCTGTTTCACTTGCCTTGGACTGCCTCGAAAAACATCACATCTCCGTCCTTCCACCTGTTCTGCCTCTGGTGATCCAATGGCCGGCTCGAATGACTCTAGAACTGTCTTGCACAGTTTCCGTAGAAGTCAGCAACCGAGGATAACCGGTTTGAATTCATTAGGCTATGAAGCCCTATCAATTCTTGATCGATTTGTTCTTTTTTTATTACATGTTTGCGCGTGAGTGCAGTGGAAGGAGTATATACCCCATAGCCGCGAATACCCACTGCACTATTAGGGTTAACCGGCAACTGGACCTTGAGAATTGGAGTGGAGAACCACATAAGGTCCCAGTAGGTTGAGAGTGGCAACGATCCGGATGACAGTGTATTATTGTCTACCACCACCACTGCCATTTTTACCGCAAACACTGTACTGGCACTTATACTCGCAGTATTTTTTTCATCACTGTGTTCATTCATGGGTGCAGTGTAGAAAAAGCACACCCAAAACCAAAAGGGTTTACAGCATTGCCGAAGAAAACCGGGAGCCATGATCCTCAGACTGAGAGAAGTTGGCTGTCACGTTACACCAGAAAAAGGTCAGGAGTAGTGACGAGAGAGGGGCATTCAGGGAGTCGTGTCTGCCTTTACGGGGTTCGGGCCTACATCATTCGGCTACACGCCAGAACTGTCACACGAATGTGAAGTTAGCTTCACCGACTAATTCATACTGTGCATATGGTTTCTCACGTATGCATAGCGCATCACGGATCCGCCGTCAAAGACATACACCTTTTCCCATCAAGCTGTTTTGGTATCAAATGCTGCCCCGCAAATTGATTGGAGAAGGTTTAAGCGATGTGCTCGTATCGTCGAACCATGAGGCACAGTCCTTATTACTGTTGTATTTTCAGGAACCAGTTTTTAATGTACTATAAAATAGAAACAAAATAAAGTAGCAAACATCTTACTTGTCTGAATCCACTGAAAGCCTCTTCCAGCGGATTGAAAACTGGACCATACTGTGGGAGAACACTTACCTGGTGGTTGGTATGCGATTTTGCGTCCATAGCCCTCTGATTAACGGGCGCAGGGCCTGATCGTTGAAGCCAGTCGGTATATTCCTCTCGTTTAGATTTGGCTGCATCTGAGATTCGTTTCACTGGTTGAATAGTCAGTTTCTTAGTTGAATAGTGATGCCCATTCAGCAATCGATCATTGGATGACTTGCTGATTGTTGTGCCTGGGAAATCCTTCTCCATCCTCTCCTTCAGCTGCCTCAATGTACCTGTGGGGTTTTCGTCCACCACTTCACACAAATGCCTGACAAACTCGTCGTTGAAATTCGTCTTGTAGGATCCAGGTGTGAATGCTGCTTCCCGATCTGTAGCTGCAATATCACAACATGTTTTGATCTTGATGTTGAAGTGTTTGGCAATATCCTGTGAATCATCTCTTTGTGCGCATTCGATTATCCTCCGTCGACCTTCAGCGCTGGTGAAACGGTACGATCTTTTCTTCTCCCCCATAATAACGCTCTCCATATTGTCAGGAAACGATGCGTACGGTGCCAGGTAAAGTACGGCGAATATTATCACAAACGGCTGCAGTGTGATTGTATCGCCTGACTGCCTCCGAACGAAATATCAACCAATCGACGACGAGTCTCCCCATGCAAGGGTAAAATGTCACAAACAATTAGTCCTGTAAGTAAAACCCGGAACGTAACAAACGGCAATTTGTTTCGCATTTAAATTCACAGACAAATATCAGAACTGAATACGATGAAACTAAATAAAGGGTTGGTTCCTTAAACGATTAGATAAGGGGATACATTGAAAGTCCGAGAACAATACACACAGCTTTCATAAGCAAATCCCCATCAGTGTCACCAATTTATTTATGCTGCAACATTTGACACCACTACTATCACTGAAACTGCAACAGTAATAGGGACTGTGCCTCATGGTTCGACGATACGAGCACATCGCTTAAACCTTCTCCAATCAATTTGCGGGGCAGCATTTGATACCAAAACCACGGCCAACTGCGCAGCATACAATCGTCACACTTTCTCACTTGTTTCACCAGCTTTGCAACACCAATCTTTGTGAACAAAATAAATTGTTCCAATATCTGTCGGTGTCATTATATTCCGATACTTTTTGACGTGACTGGCTTGCAGCGGCGTGGCTAAAGGTTGTGCGTGAAGGCTAAAGAATGGTGGGTCATGGCTAAGGAATTGTGGATCGTGGATGCTTTAGCTACGTTCCCGTGCTGGGTTACTGTCCCATTGGTTTGTGGATCAGACTGTTGAGTCAGAATCTTCTGTTAGGATTCCCAAAGAAAAACCCCTTCTGCGATGTGGCCCATCGCGAAGTAGGATTCTCTCAGGAACTTCGATCATTTTTCCTGTAGAAAGGGTTACTAATTTTCTTTCGTTTATTCTTGGATCGATGCAACATGCCACGGGTTATTGCGGCTCTGAAAAAACAGTAAGTCCTTAATCAAACACCAGTCTTAAACATACATATCCACTTCACTTGGCTGCCTTCAACGGTCGCACACCACATCAAATAGGGCAACAGGCTGCTTTCGCCAAATCTCTTTAATCTTTTCAAAAAGATGTATGCTGTGTCTCTGAAACGCGCATTCAAGACCCCACTTCTGTGATAGCGCTTCGCAACTCAGATACAACCTCAATCTCTTACGTCACTTAACCTGTCAGTTGATCCGATGTCGAGTTCTGGTGATCAAGCTGGCGTCGGGATTGCTTTGAACACGAGAGCTGGGCGTGCACTACTGGATTGGATTTCAGTTGACAAAGAACCACCGACGAATCACAATTATGATCTCTCAGTAAACTGTTCAACGAGGAACATATACGGACACTCCAGAAACGCAATTGAAATCATTGTGTACAAGTGTGAGGATGAGTGGACAGAAGAGTAACGGGTATGCATGCCTGATGAGTCGTTATAACCGCGAAGCTGGTCGTGTACTTCCGAGAACCTTTCCACGCGCTTACATGCCACTTGAAACTCTTTCTATTTTCATTTTGCCGAGAGCTGTTACGAGTGCGCGGAATCATCGAGTTCGCTTATAGTTTTTGCTTCGTGCTAACAGTTTAATGCTCTGAATTTCAGTGTAGTCTCCCTTTTAATAGTCTGCCAGTCCTGAATGAGAATGTCCTATGTCACAGCAGTTTTGGCTGCGTTCATTTACTGGCTTCCTTTTCCTTGTTCCCCACAGATTCGCAGTCCAGTGCATCTCGTGGACGTGCTGCTCCCAGAAGCCATACTGGTGTCCCTCGACGTCACTTTACCAGACGTCTAGCTCCCGGTAGCTCGACTCTTGGCACCGGCAATTCGACGGTAAGCGACGGCGAACTTGAAAAAAATAGGCTTGAGATCCCACCGGCACTGCCGCGTCTCTCCTTGGATCGCGTGGCTCTAACTCCTCCCGCTAAGGTATTTGACCGGGTACCGCGTACGAATCCACCACGTTCTCAGTCTTCGATGCCCGTGCCACGAACTGGGATCCGCTCAATGTCTTATAGACCTCAAGGAAATAATAGTTCACAAGACAGCAGTCTCACGAGCTTGGCTGTCCAGTGCCCACAACCTCAGCTAACCGGACAAGTTGTCAGTACTAATCAATCCCCGACTACTTTGCCCCGATTACAAACCCAAGGTGTAGATTTTACGCGAAATCCTCATGGTTTTTCGGGACGTTCTCAAAATGGTGTTCGTTCTAACGCCCCTTCGATTTGGCCACCTGGATCAGTTCCCTCGGTTCAGTATCAGCATTATTCCGAAACCGTATCAGCGGATACACAGTTGGTCAGTTTGTCATCGGAAATGTCTCGATTCAATTCAAAAACGAATTCTTCCTCAGTTATTCCAGATGCATTCCGACCAAATGACCCCAATACGTCGAGCACCATGATACCCGGGCTGACAGGACACACAGTGGGTTATAAATATATCCTGGGAATACTGTTTTAACTTTTTTTATTGCATAGCAAAATGATATAGTGTATTGCATTCCATGTGGCCGTAATCTATTTGTTGGGCACAGTTTGGAAGAAACCAATCGATCACTTTTGCAAGCTTTGAATATCAACTTATTCCCTCGAGCAGAATCAATATAGCAGTCACAGAGGGCCGAATACTTATCGATTGCTTTCATTGAAGTTGTTTCTGATCCGAGGTTTGAAGTAGCGAGTCGTATCAAAAATAATCCCCTCGATGTTTTGTTTTCCAGGTGAGGAATCATTAGCTAAAGTAGAAAAGGTATTTTTGTTTCGGCAGGTGAATTTCTCACCTGGTAATCGAGTACCAAATGAATCTACGGCGCGTACATGGAATGTGCTTTCAACTTTTAACAATTGTGGCCCCCTCTGGTGCCGAAATGGCATCCGTTCGTCAATCAAGAGTCAAATGTATACTGTGACAGTTGGACAAGTTCTTCTATTCAGAAACGTTTCTGGTACGTGTAGAAGGCACACAAAGACTATTGGTATTTGAGCATCGATATCTTCCAAGCATTGACCAATTATGGTGAGAACACCGTATCAACAGTGCTTAGGTTATTTGTAGAGTGATATAGACCAGAGGTTGTGTTACAGATGCCCACCGACAAACTCCCCCGGTGTACGTTGATCTTCAATACGGATAGGAGTCAAAGTATAGATCGAAGTTGGAAACCCATAAAAAGCGAAAAAGTTGGAAAATGTTAATCATTGGGTTTGATCATGCAGATGGCTGGAATATTGTGTCCCCTTCATCCAGTTTGTAAAAACGGGAAAAAGACATACTGCGGGATGCAAGCAATTTGTTCACCCTCGGCGATCGTGTAGTGAAATATATGACTTTATATATGATACGGTACACGCAATACACAGTGAGAAAATGAGAAAAATGTTTGTCACAAAGAATACGGCAATTCGTCTGGGGTTTGTGGCTAATGCCACGGAAGGCAGATTGTTTACAATGATTGTTTCTGTGGACAAAGAAGAGGTTTTTCTGTCTTGATCAACATAGTTTCACTGAATGCTAGCAATCTTACAATCTGGTCTCGTAATCGTTCTTTGATCGGCCGGGTCAGGTCAGCTTGATGACCTGCGGAATGTAGATGCCTCGCGATAGCCGATGCTGGATTTCTTGCCGCAATTTGTTTTGTGCTGTTCAGCTGAGTCATTGTGTGCAAAAGCCACTTCGGAATGTGTTCAGACACTCTTTGATCCAGTATCGTTCTGTTCTGCCAATGTACTTGTCACAGCAACTGCAAGTGAACTGGTAGACAACATGTGAGAGGCATTAAGAGCAATATGACTTTCAGAGTGATCTTCTGATCTCAATCTTCTAGTGGTAATTGGGCTGCCATACATTTTCGTCCTAGAGCAGACCTTGAGTTATGATGTAATTGATTAAAAAGGTGACCGCCTTTAAAGTGAACGAATAAAATGACTTGCTTTCGTTCAGCTGTTAAAAATGGGCTCCGTTTTGCATCGTCGTTTGCTGTGGAACTCAATAAACTTTCCTGGATAACCATTGGCTAAAAGGGTTTCCCTGATAAAACCTTCTTCCCTTTAAAGTTGATCAGGAGTACAGATTTTTCGGGCCCTGTGGAAAAGTGTTCTGACCAGATCGCGTTTGTACGCAACCGGGGCGAAATTCGAAAACTGCATATTACGTCCGTTCCGTGTTGCTTTTCTGTGAATGGCCTGTTGTAGTGTGCCGTCCGGATGCTTTGTGAATAAAATGTCTAATAAAGGTGAACGGAAGTTGGATTCTCTCATAAGATATACATGAGATCGGGTGTATAGAATTTGAAGTATTATAGAACTGAATAAAATCGTCGTCATTTGGAGTCAATGAATCGTCGTCGACATAACATTTGCACGAAGGAATCTGGGCGGTTTGATCAATCAACCGGTTTTCGACCATCCCCAGGAAATTATCTGCTAGTGTAGGACCTAGGTAGCTTCCAATTGTCACTTCATCAATTTGTCCTTATGATTTTCCCTCAAACCTAAAACGAATATTTTCTGTGTACAACCATATAAGGTACTTTAAGTATTCAACAGGGATAGGCAGTGCAATGTTGTTGGATAAAATAACATCACAAATATAATCAACAGTTTCTCGGACAGGTTCTTTGGTAAAAAGAGGTTCAACATCCATTAAATACATTCTATGAGTCTTTACCGCGGAACCATCAAGAATTTTTGCAAGTTCAGGGGGATCTCGCAAACAGTGAGGAATTAGGCGTTTTCGGACGGGATAAAGAACATCGACTAATCATCAAGCTGGTTTGTGGCAAGCTGAATTTAACACATCCAGAATGGGCTTCAGCGGAACTCAACTTTTGTGAACCTTTGGTGATCCTCTCAGATGAAGCGTTTGGGTTGCGATTGGTTTCAGCTTCTTGTGCACACTTTCCTATATGAATCCATGTAGCAGTAGGACTTGGAGGTGTCCAGGTGTTTGTTTTGGTGTTTTGTTGAACACAAATCTTTGGTTATCTGAGAGAACGGTGTTCATCCTGTCAAAATAATCTTTTTTCTACATGATTCCCACTCTTGAGCCTTTATCTGGTTGCAGAAACATCAAATCATTCATCTCTTTTAGTTGTTTGATAACAGCTTTGTGCACCGAGGTCAGGCAGAATCTGTGACGGCTGGGAGCAGAAATAATTTGTACAAAAATATCCACAAGTTTGGCTGCGAAGGATCCGGTCTTGTCCTTTGACGTAGGTTGTAGGTCTTTGGCTTGATCACACGGAATCTCAAACTGCACCCTTGTTCTTAATTCGTTTACGCGTTTCGGTGAAAGCTTGAATTTTAGTCCCAGACAAAGCACATCGAGAGGGGCCTTTGTCAACTATGCTTCACAGAGGTTATGCATATGCCTGTTTATGTTCGTTAGAAAGATTGGATTTTCTCTAGGGTGCCTTATTATAGATTTAATCCTCGTCTTTTGTAACATCCCCCCGGAAAGGTTCACAAATTCCATTGTGTATCTCGTACCGCATCATATACAAACTGATATGTTTCACTGAGGCGATCGACAAGAGTGGAGGAAGTGCTTGCGTCTCGCAATATATGTCTTCTTTCCGTTGTAATAAATGTGAACCTGTCAGAGCGAAACTTGTATGTCCTGTGATAACTATTCTTAACCTAGTTGTCCATTATCATGCTTTTATACCATTTCAAACACGGAAACTTGAATTGTGCGAATACATGTAGGAGGTTCGTACTTTAAACTGCGTCGAGTGCCATACTACATTCAGATTTGGGATAGCCTGTGCTATTTATTCGTTGCGCGAAGATATCACACTTGGTGTCGCCGCTGTCAATTTGCGTAATACAATCCCTGCAGCCTAGAATTTTAGGATCTCACTTCTCCCGTGTGCGACGTGAGAATTATTTCGAAAGTTTTGAACTGTAGTCCATCGCTCGTAACCGCACTTTAGAGGAGCGAAAAATTGCAGTTTGCCTGAGTGTTATGGCCAGGTCAGCCTATTCTGTTATTAAGAATCTGGTATTTCGGAAGAAACCAGTTTCCTTGAATTGCGAAACAAAAATCCAGAAGATCACGTTCAGTCTGTGGATTATGAAATTTAAGAAAGAGTAAAACTCCATCAGCTTCGTCGTGCTGTTTCCCAGGATATTTGTGCAATAATTACTCAACTGCAGACAAGTTACTCGATGTAAATTCGGTGTTCAGCTTAAAATAGAATTTCGTGATCGTCTCATTGCTGGCGTTTGCTGCTCTCAGTTGCAGTAAAATGCTTCTCTTTTTGCCAAAGTGTGCGCCACAGGTTGTGCGTGATGCATGCGAACGCTACCAGAATATGAACAACCTAAGGGATGCTACTGCTTCGGTCGCATTGGTTGGTTAATCCACGAAGTCACACGATGCGCGGTCATTCTCTCCAAAGTTCAAGGTGCGGCCAAATGCGCATTCCCTGACTGCGGAACTGCGCACGCCCTTGATCTTCTGTGCACAATACATTAGGTAAATGCAATTCTTGTAGTGAACTTTATTCCCGCCCAATGTGTTGCTTTCGTAACGCTCAATGTCACGAATGTGGTAAACTGGGACGTATTCAAACCGTGTGCAGACAGGGATCCACACATTTTTCCAAATCCAGACCTGATTCTTCTGAGGATTGTTCCAACGTTGTTCTCAACGATGTATATAGCTCATCGACTCATAACTCGTTCATTTCTCTTTGGCGGCACAATTCAACATGATTTCATTGTGAACATAGGTCTTTTCTAATTTAACGTCGTGCTGTCCCTAATATCCAATTAAACCAGAATAATATTGTCGTTAAAAGTATCACTGGACACACGTTGTCTATTTTGGGATCATACTTCTCTCACTGATCAGACCGGGTTTTCTTTTGACTGTACCTTCCTTGTTACGGAGACTGGCCTGTCTTCACTTTGATTGAAGGCCAATAAAAACGTTGGCATTTCTGTATCACTTCTATCACAGAAACACTTTGTTGTCCGAATTAATTTTAAAGTGCTCCAAGGCTCCCGGTAGTATGAAGATAATCCCTGTAAAGTTAAATATAGATCGAAGTTCAGTGTTTGTGAAACGCTGTATGTTAGCCTATGGACTTTGGGAATCTGTAAAGAAAATCCCCGATACTTTGGTTGCCAAAAGAATTCTTGAACTCATTTCGTCATCTAAGTGGATGACGCCCTTTGTTATTCCGCTGAAGTCTGATGGGCACACTCCAATAATGTGTGGTAATTATCGAACCTTTTCAAACACGGGGCTCCGTCAATGTACATGCACTGTTGTGTAACGACAAGACTTCCTGTCTCATTTTCATGGCTCCAATCACTTCTCACTTACTGACTTGAAGGATGCTTACTTGCAAGCTCCTTTACATGAAAATTCTCGCGAGCTCACTACTATCAATGCCCCCATTTGGTCCGCATACACAAAAGTTCCTACATTTAGGAACAAATGTTTCTCCAGTCATATTTCCGTCTGTTACGAATACTATCATTGAAGGACTCAAGGTGTAGAATGCTATCAATATGATGTTGTTATCCATGCACCCACATAAGCAGTCCACGGTGACAGACTCAGAGAGTTACTGCAACGTTATTTCTGGTTAAACATTGTCACTAACCCCTCTAAATGTGTGTTCAATTCTATTTCTCTTGAGTTCCTGGGGTCTCACAACTGAGACTGGTTACCAACCTGATCCTAATCACCTCGCCCCTTTGCTTGATTTATGCACCTCTTTAAGTATTACTGTACCGCGTTCTTTGGTCGGTTATCTGTAATATTATTCGCATTTTATTCCAGATCCTGCTACCATTATAGGACCTATTTTCACAGTACTGTTATCCAATAATTTCTGGTGGTCAGCCAAACAAGAACCATCATTACGTTCTATTCTATCAAACCTTGAAACCAAGGCATTTTTGTGTTAATCTACTCCCAAATTACATTCCACTCTCATCACTGATGCACCGCCCGCTGGAATCGGAGCTGTTTTAGAACAGGATGGATCGCCTATTGTTTGTGTTTCGCGTCGACTTACTACTGCCGCAAAAGGCTATTCCCAGACGCAACATGAAGCCTTGGCTGTCTACTGGCCTGTCAAATGGCTTCATAAGTATACGATTAGATCCAAATTCACCATTATTTCTGACCATGATCCACCCAAATCATTATACAAATCCACTAGTGCAATGGTCCGGCGATGGTGTATAGTACATTCAATATCGTAGTGTAAAGCAGACCCCACGTGTAGATTATCTGTTCAAATGCACGCAGTGTTGTGATACATGTGATTCTGATTTCTTATGAGAAACGAAGGGACTAGATATTAATCCTATCAACCCGTATCCACATCAGTCCAACCAACTCCCGGAAGACAGTGAACCGATAGTCTATAATTTCTGTGATTAGTAACCCGCCAAAGTCAAGGTCAAATCAAGGGGCAAGCGCCATAGATATATAAATGAGTCAGGGGATCGCCACCTGCGCACTGACTATGTCACTCCGACTGGGGATGAAATGTTTGCTACCTAAACGCCAAACTCAGCAATCAGAAGCCGTTGAAAGCCACCAATCTGCACCACAACCAGCACCAATCTTGAAAATTATTTTTTCACTCTTGTTAGGAATCATCGGCAGTGCACATTCGCCGAGCCCCGAAGGAGACTCGAACCCGGGGTGAACGATTGTGAATTGAACATCCAACCAGCAGGCTACCCGGACTGGCTCTCAACGGTTTGTTAAACATTTGCACTACATGACATATTATTCTTCCCTCACGGGCAATAAACGGTAACAACCCGTTTCCGCGCACAGCGATCGACTCCTGTAAAGGATGTCTCCTCTGTAGGGGCCTAAGTACAAAGAAAGCATTCCCTTAAAAACAACCTGCAGAACTGGGTTACTAGGAGCGGTGTGACTGCATGATGTATCATATTATACAGACCTAATCTCCTACTATTCATTCGCTTGATTAACCATTCTGATTCACATATCCACTTAGCTCAACAGGTAGACCACGTGCGCGGTACTGAGGCGCGGGTCGTTGAATCCCGCCGCGAGGCTAGCTACTATGATAGTGGTATAAACCTCCATCAGCTCTGGTGCGATGTACTGGGCTCATACCCTGCCACCGCGGTTACATTGTTGCTGGACAGTGAATTCCCTGCTTTCCGTTATTGGGAACTCGTGTGGTTCTCCGCCACTCTAAGTCCCCGCAAAACGAAAGTTGGTTATCCCTAATGGTACGATGTGTCTTTGAGGCTCGTGGCTATGACCTTTCCATTGCACTCAAACCCAAATCTGCGGTATCCTGTTCTTCTCACATGTCAACAACTGATAGGCTCGTTTGTCCGTTCATAAGCTACTTTCAGTTGGTTTCTGCTAGTTTGATGAACTCATCTCGAATGAAAGACAATTGTAAATAAAGGTCGGAAAGTTAGGATGTCTGTTCCGACTTATTGGCCCACATCTATGAGACTGGGCATTGTTTTTGTTCCTTTTCACGTGGGTTAATTGCTTCAGCCGACAACCGATGCATGTTTTATTCTTGTTTGTTTTTCTCGTGAAAAGTACGGAGTAACCGAGATGCATTCAGGAACCTATGCGTCCACATCGCTCCCCGGACACGGTAACATGGCTTCGACCACTGAATGTGCTGCCCCGTCGCATGGTATACAACAGCGTCCGATACCTCAAACAATCTACCCGTATCCAACGAGTCAAACACCGGCCAGCTCAGTCCAACCAGCTTACAATCCTCCCACTCAACAGGCCGTCCCAACTCGGTCTAATCCAACTGCGGTCTGTTCTAACCCCTGCTTGTCCTCCACCCCAAGTCCGTTCGTGGCTCCGGCGGTGCATCGACCAGCCGGTCAGTTCCATCCTATTCCCCCGACACGACAGCAGTCACTGCTTCGCACGCAAATGTTATCCGGTCCCGTCCCTGATGGGAAGCTGCCGGATACTCTGAATTCCGAGCTATATTATTCAAACGCAAACATTGTGAAACAGCATCGTCATCAACAGCATCATCATCAACCGAGTACAATGCCCGAGGACTTAGCATACAACAAAAGTAAAACAAACAACGGAACCGGTATGTTTGATCTTTTCCACGTTCATGGATCATTTGATGCTGTGTGCTTTTGTTTAAAAAATTCTCTTAAAACTCATAGATACTGAGAGATAGAGTTATTTTTTTTGGGTGCTAAATGCACATCATTGTCCGATTTTCTGTGACACTTTTCCTACTTATTGACTATGAATGAGCTCAGTGGAGGGGTACATCAATAACCGAAGAGGACCACTCTGTGCTATTAGGAAAAGCAAGCATCTCTGACCTTTGAAGCTTAGATTTATGGAGAACCCTACAACGTCCCAATAGATCCGGTGTGGTAACGAGCCGAACGACATTGGGGTGTTTTATGGTAGCACGCAAGGAGTTGAAAGATTACAGATACTCTCAACTTGATATCAACTCATACATGAACCATACTACATGCACTAAGGAAATAAGAAAGGTCTTGGGAAGCGATACAGGTGAGTGTATTCTACACAATGTAAGAAATGCACGGGAATTCGTTTTACAGTAGCAATATGTTTTTTTAATAGCACTATTCGGCAGACCTTACAAATCAGCTAATTGAACCTAGTGCCACACTCACGGGTCCATTTCTGATTGGTTCATTCAGTTCTGGCCCGGTGCGTTCCGTCCTATTCACGCGTGGAGGAGTTCATGGAAAAATGAAGGTGCGCTAGTGATTTAATCACGGTGGCATAACATTTACTGCGGCGACAGACAAAAAATGTCAACCGGTATAAAAATCTTTCAATTCTCGTGCCTTAGACTTGACAGTCGGAGGTTTACGTTACTTGACAACTACTGGTACAAAATAATTTAAGAACTATCGGCATAACCTTCCATGAAGAATGATATTTGACACATAATACCGTTCACATAGTAGAAATGGACGGCAAGATGCCGGTACACGATGTTCAGCTTGGTTTGGTCCTCAACACTGACAACGGTCTGTCAGTAAAATCATGACGAAACGTGAGAAACGCTGAAGTTGGAAAATAATAACGATTAGCGCGAAATTAAATGGATTACACACATGGTACTGCAGGTTTTTCTGTCGTTTCATAGCCACTGCTGGTCATTTAGCGACCACGGCCTAGGATACAGTAATCAAACAGCTGTCCACGTGACTCGTACGAGTCTACCATCCACGTAAGTGGGCCCGTGAAGTAATCTTGTGCGGTGAGTGCGTGGTTAATATTAGGTTATTGCACCCTGGGCTGTGGTGTTTGAATGACCAACAGTGGTCAATCAGCGGTCACCAGAGGCTAATAAACGCCAGAGAAACTTTTGGTTGCAACCCTTGGTCAGAGTTCTAATTGTTTCATCCGTTCTTCATGCTACCTCGCTTTATCGTTTCGGCTGTGTACAATCTTATCTTGTTTCATTCTTGGCAACTTTAACCACAGTTGGACACTATGCAGATCCAAGAAAATCGTCAGTTTCAGCTAAATCCGTGACAACCGAACAGTATGTTATCAACTCTAATCAAAGCTTGAAATCACCAAATGGACCGCGAAAGTCCAACAGTACTCAAGCGGAACAACGTCAACGGGCGCGGGAGTTGTATGCAGCCTTGAAGCACCGTCATCCCGTAACTACTGACTTCGGGGTCGGTAAGGCTTCCAACTCTTCTGATGAACAAGAAACAAAATGGCTACGCAAGTCGTTATCTCGTCGTTGCACCACAAACGGATCAACCGGTTTGTCGAGTGCAACCGCAATTCCGACCCGTGATGAGCCTACCCAAACAAATGGACTCAGTCACACAGATTTATCGTCGTCATCCGTTCCCGTTTCTTCAACTGCTTCCGTTGTTTCAAACTCAGTGACTTCCTGGCCGACAGTTGGTTCGGTAACTAGCGAACAGCTGGCCAAAATGCTGCAGACTGGAGATCCACAAGTTCGTTCCTATCTGCAAGCTTATGTCAGACGTCCGGGAACAAACGGACCACCGCAACCACCACCTCCCCCTCCTACTGTACCACCACCTCCTCCACCACTTTCATCTGCCCCATACTCAGTACATTCAACTCCCACAGACCAGGCCACATTCATCCAAGCTCGAGCAGAACCGGGGAAATCTGTGGCCAATTTACCATGTGCGGTGCCCGTAGATGATGCTGGCTGGGGTGGATTGAGTCTAGACGCTCGACGGCGACGTAGACCAGCCCTCGGGGAAGAAGCAAAAGCGCCCACACTTGACCCGTTGGCCGCTTCACTGTCTAGTTCCGTGTCAGCTGCTTCCAATTTTCCGATCCGTAACACAGAATCCACCGCGAGTTCTCTGCCTCGCCACGTTCGACTATCCATGTTCAGTTCAAGTTTGGGTCCAGAACCAGCGCCGCCTAACACCGTTACCGCCGCACAGCGGCGACCATCAGCTTCGATTCAGTCTGATGTGGAGCCGCCGGTTTCGCCTGATTTGAGTGCCTATGCTAAGAGGATGCAAGAACGTATGAAAGAAGGATTGCGTGCAGCTCAAGAATCTCTGTGGGTGAGCAGCCAGTCACGGACTGGATCTTTGATAACCGTACCAAAAACCAGGTAAGTTGACTTCCGTCGCCAATTCAAAATTAGGTAGGGATTGAAATGGCTTTTGGAATGTGATCAGCTAGTTATCCGCAATTCTAGTGCCCGTTTATTATCAAAAAGACGGGATTTTCTCTGGTCATATTTAGGAAATATTTTTCCTTCTCCTTTTCCTCATTGGCAAGTAATTACGTCGTGGATGCATACCTGTATCGACCACGTCAATCGTAACTTGTACAGCATTTCATTCTGGCGAGGTTTTTTAAGTACGTGCTTGCGCATGAGTGCAGTGGAAGACCCAGTGCGCTATTTGGGGTAACTGGGACCCAGATCCTGAGACTTGGAGTGGTGTGTCACATAGGGTCCCAGCAAGTCAGGTGTGATTACGATCTGGACGACAGTGGATTACTGTCTACCACCAAAGTAACCGGTGATGGCGGGGATTCGAACCTCGGACCTCCGAGGTGGTAAGCAAACGCTCTAGACCACTCGACCACCACCGGCTAACATACAAACGAATTTAAAATGGAAAACCCAACACGCGACATCCCAATTTCAGCGCGGCTGTTTGTCTGTTCACCTTTTAGGCGTTCTGGCACGTTCATGGGATCAAGTGAGACAAGCACCATGGTCCAATTGACTAATCGCAGAATATGAGTAGAAGTAGACTATTCACAGAACAGACAGTTTAAAGGTTTTGCGTTTGGAATCAGGAGGGTATAGAATGATGAGCGACCAGAAAGTGGTCGGGTAATCTGAGGATATTTGCAGTTCTGGAAAAGATCAACGACTGAAATCATGCCATTCGACAATTCTTTAAAGATACCTAGTTATTATAACCAAATACGCGCGAACGGGATTCCCGGCGTTGGACGCTAGACAATAAAAGCAGAAGCTACTGTTCGACGATGGGAGGTTGGTAATTTGAAGTTGGGAATTAATCGGCCGCACACAAATTATCTTCTGTTATGGTTCAGTACTTATGTGGTGGAATGTGTATGCTACTTACTGAAAAAATAAGTAATTGATTGCTCGGAACACAGTTACGACCAATTATGGATTGGCTATGAATGCGACTGCGTCACACAGACTGAACGCAACAAGATAAACAAAGGCATGCAAACCACACGATTGCATTTTTCGATCAGATTACGACTGTCTTCAAGTGGATTGGACCGCTGTTATGCAACCAAGCGTTGTTGTTACATTTGATTGGTTCTTCTGACGTTCGAACGAGTAACTTCGCATTAACGACCTATTTTTCAGGCACGTCTTCTGGAATATGACAGTTGGACATATTTTTCAAGGTTGCACGATGTGGTAAAAATTTGTCCCTGTGGCTTTACTCCATCCCTGACTAACAAATCGCTGTAAACGGCAGTAGTATATAGAAATCCCCATCGTAATCGAATTGTCAAGCTGAGTACTGTAACTAAATAGTGAGCAAATTGGTGCTGAAAAAGTGAAATTTTACACATGATCGGTGGAAGGTGTTGCGTCGTGTTTACATTGTCTTATCTGAGACCAGTGGAATCAAATCGTGGACAGCGAAGAGTCTGTTCTCGTTTCCGACTAATTCATGCTGGTACATTAGGTCCAGTCTGTCCGCATTCTATGCGGTGAGCATCCCCGTAAGCGCACACTATCTGCACCGTAGGATTTCCTATATGTGTTTGTCTAGACGAAAAATGAACAGTTCAGTTTCTGCCGTGATCTCTTACTGGAAAGTGATGCTCAAGTGGAAAGTACCTTGTGTGTTGCATTTTTTTCTCACGGTTTCAAATTATTCGACAGCACTTTCGAATCCCAACTTCTGAGTTACACCACGGTGTCAACCGTTGGTGAGATTAAGATTCGGGTGTTGGAAGGTGGTGTGGTACTGTGCATGTGAATAGAGCCCCGCTACCACCATCTCCATTGGTGATAGACAACAATCCCGTATCGATCGGCTTGTTGCGACCGTTAACTTATGAGGGTCAAGGTTATGGCTGCCGGTTAACCTTCACAGGATATGGTGGCTCCTTATGGCCCTGGGGTATGTCTACTCCGATACATTCATGAGCACACATAGACTAGAAAGTTCAGTATGAGCCAACCCCTTGGAGTATAACGTAAATCACCTGGACGTTGTCGTGCACGGTTTATAAAACTTCCTTCTAGAACCCGAGCAATTAACCGATAGATATGTAACTGACTACTGATACATTTGTGTGCAAGCTATTTATCCATCCAGTTAATCCCTTTTCCTAAAGTACTTCATCACTTCAATCAAAAGTGTTGGGTATGTGTCAGGATGTCTTGTCGGTTTTCGCTCTCGTATTCACACACAATTTCATCTAACTGATACTGTTGTGTGTAAGTCTCGGCCACTTTTTCATATTCTTGATTTATTTGGTTTCCAAGTAACGTGCATAGTTATCTCGTCTTTGAGTTTTCTGTGTGACGGATATTGAGTAGCGATTGTTTCGGTGGTGGTCAACCAGTTATCATGACACACTTTGGACAATAACGACCCGGTTCCGATTCCGGCCACCGCCTGTTAGTTTCCCATTTCGCAATCTTTCATCGGTCACAGCCTCCTTCCAGAAATGTTGTACTGTGTCGTATAAAAAGTAAAGGAGATAAAATAGTGTTCGCGTACTCATTCCTCTTTGAAGTTGTTGACTGTTCATTTCATCGATGTGTTTTCGAAGTAACAACTCTCCTCTCACTTATTTTAAAGTCATATGCCTTCTGAATCCTTGCAATGCACCTGAAAACACTATTTTGCGTTTTATGATTGGCCATTTGTCGACACTGTTTTAAAACTTAGCAAAACGGATCCCATATACGACCGTATCAACAACATGACCAGTACCAATAGCACCACTTTGCCAGCGCTGACCGAGCCCTCCTCAGTATTGAACCAAGCGGTTGTTGATGACCTCGAACGTGGACAATTAGACCTGTGGGACCGAGGGCGGCGTCCCACACACGATCGATTCTCATTCGATGTACCTGGACTGTCCACGTTGGTAGGCTCCGGTTCCGTCCAAACAGACACTGTGCCAGCCAGTCGAGTCCAGTCCCGGCTGCATGCACCAATTCGGTATCCGACTTTACCATCGTGGACTCCGAGCTACACCAACGGTCCCACTAAGTCAAACGCATTCAGCGAACTAGGGAAAATTAATCCACGACCCGTGTCAGCTACGGGTCACAATTCACGACGAGATTGTGAGGAACGATTGTTCGGCGAAGCAAAGAATGGAACATGTTCAGACGTAGAAGATTTGTTGGATCAAGCGAAGAGAAAAATGTTTCCCTTATTGGGCGAACAAGGTGAGTCAGATTGGTTTGAGCCACGTGACTTTAAAAACTTTTGTTATGTTTCAGATGAACAGTATGTTTGTTTCTTATGTAAGTAAATTAGTTAAGTTGATCATTCTGAATACGGAACTAGACTTGGGCTGCTGCTGCAGTATATTCAAAATATCCCTAGACATCCTAAGAAAATCATATTTGAAACTTACTACTGTTCTGTTGATAGTAGGCAAACAATTGTGAAAATCGGACTGAATTTGAGTGAGCGTGTGGCAATCATGGTGTGCTTTTGTCTCGTTTTCTCTCCATCTAAACAGCCGTCGGTGGTAGGAATGTTATTTCTATTCAACTTGACCGATATTGCTGATGTATCGCGAGCTTCGGCAAGAGTCATCCACACCGACGAATTTGCTTTAGTGGTCTGGGGATGGGATTCCTCCGTAACCATAACATCATCAGGACGTGCAACAGACCATAATGTACCACTGTACGACGTTATCTGAATGATGGCTATCAGAGTGTGCCAGAAAACGCTAAAGAGACACCCCGAACTATACTTACACTGAGAAAAATGCATACTAATGTGTCTAGCCTGTCATACTCCAAATTCTGTATCAGAATTAGAGGCTGTACTTGTGTTAAATCTTTCAACTAAAATATCACAAAGAACTTCCACATCCTTAGAATGTATTGAGTGCAAGAAAATGACAAGGACGTTCACTCTTTGTCCTCTTCGTGTTGAAAACTGTGTATCTTTGGCTGAAGTCCATGTAGCAGGAACAGACCAATTGATTATTTTCATGTCATCGATGAGGAAAACAAAACTCATTTAGGTCTTTCTTTCAAGGATGCAGAATGTGTCAGTCAAAGAACAAATGTAAGAAACTTGATTATAGTCTGGGTTGCTTTTTCGGTCCGTGGACTGAATAGCCTAAACTTTACATGGTGTACATACATATACGCTCTGAAGTATTATCTTCTTCCATCAAAGACTTAGAATTACCAAGCAAGAATGATGATGCAGTTCTTCACAACTCACATGCCACTCTTCTCCGAAATTAAGGTCATGATGTGGCCCATGAACAGCCCTGGTTTTAACCTAATCGATGATCTTTGGGGAATTCCAGCTCGCTGAGCATGTAGCAATGTCGAGTTGTGTGCGCCGACGGTCGAACCCGTGGCTGCATTAAACTAGCAATATATGATCCAGTCTCTGGTAAAATGACTGCTGAAAAGGTGCAATCACCGAATGGTCGTAACAGCAGGTTTAAATAGATCGTATGTTTGACCTTCGACTCCCTTTGTCCTAGTTGATTCCCTCATGTTGAATTTAGACCATTGAATAAGTAGGACGCGACGAATACGGCTTTGTTTGCTGAGAAAACGTTAGGAAACATTTACTCCTAATGGAAATGAACGAATTTAGAATTTTGCAGATGCAACAGAATTTCCACACAAATTGTTGTGTAAACACAATAATGTACTGTGTCATTTCTTCATCTTTAGAGGAGGAACATAAGGAGAGTTCAGTGAATAAACTGTTTGCATTTTTCGCGTCCAAAAGTTTAACACTGTGATCCGGAATCGAACCGGGCAACTTTTCGCTTACCTGTCTGATGTTCTTCCAGCTGAACTATTGCGGTGTAGCCGATCGGGTGTGAATGAATCAGGTAGATATCCAGTAACTCTAAGGGGCGGAATTTCGCGCGGTTTGATACCGACTCGCGGCGTGGGACCTTTGGATGCCAAAAAAACGAGGATTCTCCATTACCTAAGATCCTCCTCGTATCAATAATACGTTCCGTGAATAAACTACTAATAAGTAGACTGTTTAGATAGGAAACATGTTCATTGCGGCCAGTAAATAACAGAAAGGTGGCTTACCAGACGATAACATTTACTTTCCATTCCATGGGCACATCACACGGAATAATTTTGACGACGGATTATACGAAAATTTGACTGGTAAATCATCGATTTACTTTACATACCTACTCTTCTATTAGTATCAAATCGAAAAGACATCAAATTGGCTTTCAACTCTTCCTCGGACACGGAGGACATTTTCACTACCGTCAATCGACTGCATCGATCAGCGGGTATGCACTTCGGGTACACACTTCCAGGACCCAAGGCTTCATGGTTCGAGGGAAAGGCGTCGGCCAGCGGTAGTTTTGATGATCATGGTGGTGGTGATAATGGTGACATGGTTGGTTATTTCGGTAGTGAAACTGGTTTCACTGGTCGTCCTGACCGGATTTCCAGTCAGTCGACTCGCAGCGGAAACGGTAGTGATCTGGAAAGATTGATGCATTTAAATTCAAACATATCAGCCAACTGGTCTCGGGCTAGCGGTCGATATGTCAGTTCCGGTCCTAGTAACGGTGCTGATGGCCAGTCTCCGGAACGTGGCGGGAACGATCTGGATAGAATCTATGGAATTGTCCCTTGGTCACCAGGTGGTTTGCGTCATTCCCGTCCATTTCAACCGAGTTTCCTCTCTGCTCAAAGATCGCCAGATCCCGGACCACCACCTGACGGGAGCGCAAGTGCTCCACCTGGAACTCCGATCAAGTTACCTTACGCTGCCCCGTCCACGCTGTTCACTGCCGCCATGGTCCGCCCTGAATTCGCTCATTTATTTGGCAAGTCCAAATGTGTGATTTTTTGTGTGCAACTGGACATTTTTCAGAACAGCATGACTTGAAATTATCTCCCTGATTGTTAATTCGTTACCACATTCTTTTGTATGCTGTGATTCGCTTTGAATGCCTCTCAAAAATCATTTAGTGTTATTCTACTTATAAAGTCACTAGTAGACTGATGCTTTTGTGCCAAAAAGCTGTTGATCACGATTATTGGTACTCAGTGTGGGCGATTTTATTCGCATCCCTCTGTTAGAGGCTCAAATCAATGGAGAAGAAGAACCGTTTCAAGTCCATTGATTTGGTCCATCTTATCAGGATCTTCATCCCTTAGCTCATATGCTTGAATTAAATGGAAATCCCAACAAACGAGTAGATTTCGAGTCTCAATTCAACCACCCATCGGTGCAAAGAGCTGAAAGCGCAGGCCACGGTTTGGAGGCAGTATATCTGTAACTGGAAAACAGGGTATTGATAGTGTCGACCACATTTATTAGATAGTTAAAATACTAGTACACGTGACTGAGTGAACAATGCCGTATTCCGTCCCTGCTGGACGTGAGGAGGTGGGCGGCTGACAAGTTTACCCAACTCCCATTCACGTGAGACTGATTGTTTCTACCGGCCAGAGGAAAGGACCGGAGATCCATACCGTGTCCTGCTCTAACCGATTTTTTCGATACTGAATTACCACTAAATATAATTTTTTCATCTATGCACTTTTCCCTTTTTCTTTTCTAATATAAGAATACAACTAACTCCTCACAATAAACAAGCTTACTTACTTTTTTTGCTTCTATGCGACTATCTCCTGCGAGAGAGTAAGCCAGGTTCTTGGATGTCCCTGGTAGTAGCTGTCCACGCGTTCCAGTCCGGGGCAAGATCTGCACACCGAAAAATCCAGTTGCTGCACCCGTCGCGTACTCCAAAGACCGACTGGTGGTCTAGGAGATCCGCGTCTGCCTTAACAGTGCTAGCCCATGTCCTAAGTTGGCCACCGAGGCGACCTTTCCAATCTGGGCAGGGTGATGGTAGTAGGCTCCTCTTCGCAAGTTCCATTTCAGGTCATCGTAGGACATGGCCAAACCTCAGTAGGCAACGTCGTCGAAGGAAAGAAGAAAGTCGTTCTGTGTTCGCACAGTGTTGACGCACAGCGAAGTTTGTGACGCGATCATACCACCTGATTTTGGCCATGTAGCGGAAGCACCAGTGGTCGAAGCTTTCCAGTCTTTTTGTGTCGTCTACTCTCAAAGGCCATGTTTCGCAGGCGTACATAAGAACTGGGCGGACGACAGCCCGGTATTTGTGCAGCTTCGTGTGGAGGCTTATTTCTCTGCGAGACCACAATGATTTTCGGAGTCGTAAGAACGCTGTCCTTGCGCAGTCTACGTGAAGCTTAACCTCGTTCCCGACCTGATCGTTTGGCTGGATAGTAGAACCGAGGTACTTGAAGTGGTGCACCTGTTCCAGATTTTCGCCATTGACGCGTATAGAGTGTGTTGAGCTTTGCGAAGTCGTGAAGAATTCCGTTTTTGTAGTGTTTATCTCCAGACTGACAGCCTTAGCTTCACATGCAATACGGTCAAGAACCGCCTGCGGAGTTCCAGTATCCTCTCCTAGGATGACAATATCGTCGGCGAATTCGAGGTCTGTAACCCAAGAGTCGTGGCCAAGTTGTATTCCTCAAAAGTTGTTGAGGGCGCGACACACTACTCAGTCAATGGCCTAGTCAAATAGGACTGGCGATAGAGGGCATCCTTTGCGGACGCCGGCGTCAATAGGGAACTCTTGAGACTCTTCGCCGTAAGCGCGGATGCGCACCTGTGTTGCCGAGTAGTATAATCTTATCAACCTAATGTACTTTTCCGGCATTCTGTCGTTTCGCAGTACGCTCCAGAGTGACTGTCTATCAATGGAATCGAATGCTGTCCGAAAGTCAATGAAGCGTGCTGTGTTGGGTGTTCAAGGATTCGGCGTAGTGTAAAGATCTGGTCAATACAGCCTCTTTCTCGAAAAAAAACCACACTGCTTGGAGCGTGTTCGCGCATCCCGAACAGCAACAAAGCGATTAAACAGAATGGTCGCAAACAATTTAGCCGCCATATCAATGAGGCTGATACCATTGTAGTTCGCTCAGACAGTCTTGTCTCCCTTTTTTGGTATAGGGGATAAGATACAGGTTGACCAGTTTTTAGGGAAAATTTCGGTGACCCAGATACGACGGAACAGCGTGTTTAGTGGGTCCAACAGAAGTGGCAAACAGGATTTGAAGATCTCAGGTGGTACGCCAACATCCCCCGGTGACTTCTTGTTTCTCATGGTTTGAGCTGCGGAGGCGATTTTCGATTCGTTGGCAGGCTCGAGGTCGATCACATATTGTTCTGTGTCGCCTACTGTCGTTATACAGATGGGCTGGATGGGAGGACGGCTGAGCAGCTGACTGAAGTGTTCGACCCATCTTTGAAGCTTTGGTCGCAACCCGATATGAGGTGGCCTCTATCGTCACGTACTATGGCAGAAGGAGGTTGCACCTTCCCCGAAGAAGAGTGTATGAGTCGGAAAAGCTTCCCAAAGTCCCCTACAGCGGCTGCTGCCTCCATCCGGCCTTCAATTTCAGACCAATATCGTTTACGGTCGCTCCTCGCTGAGCGCGTAGCTTCGCGGCGAAGGTTATGATAATCGGGCGAATTGCGGAGTCTCACGTCCCTAGCCTTAGCGCAGCGGTCAAGGGTTCCTGCAGTGACCCAGTCTTTCCTGTATCACTTTGTCTCGCCTAACTGTTCAAGGGAGGTGCCGGCGATGGATACTTCTAGCCTCGTTCATTACCCATCTACGCTACCGTCCTCGTCGATCGCAGCTAGTCTGGACGAAATCGCATTTGACAGGGCTTGAACGTTTTCCGGGATTGCTAGCTTGGAAGTATCTGTTCTGCGGTGAGGTTGGGATTTTTGCCGTACTGAAGGGTGAAGCTTACGACGAGCGCGTGCCAGTGTATGGTCCGTGCCGTTGGCATTTCCCTTTACGCCACCCCGGTATGCCCGACAGTTCTCGACAGATTATGTCCAACGAGAACACACCAAGATGTAGTCGATTTAGTGCGCTGTCCTACCGTCGAGGGAATTCCAAATCAGCAGGTGTCTTTTTGGATGCTGGAAGCGGGTATGGGTGACGATCAGTCAATTGAGGTCTGCAAACGTGACCAGACGGTCGCCATTTTTGCATCCCACGCCGAGGCCAAATTTCCCTAGCACTTGTTGAATATACTCGTCTGCTGGTCCCGTGCGGGCATTCCAATCTCTTGCAATCAGTAGAAGATCTCGCCTGGGAACCCGGTTAACTGAATTCTGAGGTTCGCTGTACAAGATATCTTTAGTGGTTGGCTCCGCATGTAGCTTTGGGGCGTAGACTGCAATCACATTCACGTTGATCGGAGTACTCCTGAACCGTGCCACGGCAGTTCTTGGAAAAACTGCTTTCCAAGAGATCAGGGCGTTGTGTGCTCGACTATTCATTGCGATCGCAACTCCACAAAGCGCAGAATTGTCTGCTGGCCCACTGTGATAGATCCAGTAGGACGCGTCCGTTTGGGGTACTTGAACATGTCGGCTGCCGGAGCTGGGTAGGCTTACTTCGGATAGGCAAGCTACGTCGATTCCGTAGTCATAGAGTGTGCGCATGGTAATGCACTGGTTACCTGCAACTAGAAGAGTTCTCACGTCCCAGCAGGCTACGTGGACTGGTGACCTTGTGTTCAGGTTTAGGTTACCAGCTCGTGTTTGGCTCACCCCGGCCGCTGGGGGAGCACGGAGCGCGTCACTTACCGGGAACGCCGTATCATGGTCAGGGCTAATTATGGAGACAAAATTCATGATGAGACTTGGGAATTCGGTACGAAGTGGCGTCCCCAGCGCCACTCGGACAATAAGCAATAGGACATCGGTGATTGTTCATGTGGAAACATTAAGTATGCGGTCGCGGTTCACGGTGCATTTTCTCTGGCACAAAAATAGACCGGAGGAGGAAGAGTAGAATCGAAGTATGTGCACAAAATAGTAGCTGCTGAGTGCCACTTTTCTGTAGGTCTCGACAATTCTTGATGCATGCCTGATAAAGAAACACTCACGTGGAACATTCACAATGACACAAGACGATTCACGTTTGGGAAAACCCTACAGAATGAGTGAGACAATTTTTCTCTCAGTTCTCCTCGTTTAATAATTGGGCTATCGATCGCCGTGCGGTGGCTCAGTGCGGTCACAGATGATCACCGAAGCTCTAAATCCGTTCACAACGACGTTGGGTTCGCGCACGTCATTGTCTCCGTGACCCATAGAGCGATGTGCTGATAACGAGTTCGTAACGCCGCACTTGACGCCAACCCGAGTTGAGGAAATGAACGCATTGGATTCCGTACCATCAAAATAAAATCTCAACGACCGAATTGCGTAGCGCTTGGGATTATCTTGTACATAAATCTCAAATAAATTTGGAAAAAGTAAGGTTGTGATGGTTTAGAAGGGGCTGGATACCATGAGTAATAAATCATGTGATCAAAAAACTAACACAGGATAACATAGAATTCAATGAGTGACGATTTTCATAGACGGCCTTCTCCGTTGTCTCCCGACTGCTAAACACGCCGGCCTATTAGGGGCCTAATTTGTTATCTATCACTCCGTTTCCCAAGGTTTACACTCCTCCTTGAAAATGTGATTGCTCCTTTTCTATTGTCCTCGTGCATAAGGATGAAATAAAGAAACCCTATTTGAAAAGTGGATACATTGTCCTGTTGTGTGATGGTTGAATGAATGAATGAATGAATGGGCGAACAAATGAATGAATGAATTGGTATTTCTGCTAAGTTGGTGAGTTCTTCATGTGAATAAGACGCGGTCTTCAGCCCACAGACTGCCCATTTGGATTTTCGATATGCGAGATCAGTTCACCATGAATTGGCGGAACAAAAAGCGCCATCTGTAAGCAAGCATTCCAGAACATATGCCATAGCGGGTCAAGCGTAAGTTATGCCAGCCGGTCGACCGGGAATTTGTTTTCCAAAATCGGCGAGTTACCCACCCTAGGTCATTCCTGGATTCGTTCCTCCGCCCTACCTGCGTTCCTGTGTGCTTCCTTCGATGTGCACACACACACACACACACACACAACCAGCACGTTGAAAAAATCTTCGCATACCAGTCGTAAAATATGGTCAAGCAAACCATCAACCAGTTCCAAGCAGTAGCTCGACAGTAACGCCCAAGGGTTACCTTGTGTCACCCTGGATTATTGATTTTCTGCGCACATATTTGATTTCTGTCCTCCGAAGTCTGTGGAATCGTTCGAGTGGCAAAAATACTACCTTAACACTGTGTCGAATTTATTGTCCAAACTTGTTTTGTTGGAAGAAAATTTTCTAACGGCCGTTGGCATTAATTGTTTTGTATTCTACCAGTCAATAGACTGGGGGAAAAATGTGACTCAACAAATCATGTCGTTATCCCGTCCACAGATGAAGACTCAAATTTGTCACTATCATCGAACACCTCTCAGGCATCCACGGTGAGTAATCCAATACTCCAGTTCAACAATTTCTTACATTACGAATATTATTCTATGAATGATGGCAACCAGTTTTGATACCCAACGGAAGTCATTATATATATATATATATATATATATATATATATATATATATATATATATATATAGAGAGAGAGAGAGAGAGAGAGAGAGAGAGAGAGGAGTGAGATTGTCAACTTATCGACAACTGTCGTTAGGTATCACCCTCTGTTGCTTGTCCGTTGGAATAATACAAGGCTAACATGTTCATTCATGACTTACGGTCGAAGCTGAGCGGGCATCAAATCGGAAGTTAGGTAAATTTATTTATTGATTGATTGATTGATCGATCGACTGGCTGATTGATTTCGTGCCCTTTCCGCTTCTGTAATAACAGCTACAAAACATTGTGGGTCGTTTTTCCACAATTTCTACCATATCGTACGTATGCTACTGCTTCGACTAGAAGTGTATTATTTTCGTTTTGTTCACACCTGTGTCATCTTTCACACATCAACCACAAAGTGTGTAGTTCACGGATAATTTTTTATCCCTTTTTCTTCCGATAGACCGAAGAGAAACAGGCGGAAGAAGTAAGTCCGACCGAATTCCATACCGAAACATTTCAATAATATCTTTCAATTGTCTTATCGGAACAAAATATCTAATCATATTCACATTACGTTGTCATGATCAACAACCTCGACTGAAGATGCTGTGTGCTGTGAAAACGGTAAAACTGTGCGGTAGATTTCACGCATTTATGAGCGTCTTGGTATATGTTTGTTTCAAAAGTAAATCCGGCCTAGTCATTGTGGTTTGTTTCAATACTGCATACTTTATCCGGTGATGATCGGACGATACAACAGTTTGACCGTCATGTCTGAGGTCCGTGGTTTTTTGCCACCAACGCCTGATATGTTGATATCCAGTTGGTCACTGTTCAAAATCTGTCGAGCATAGTTTCCCATCCTCCTTGGGCTTTTGTATTTGTGGGTGTACGACCGTTCGACCACGCTCATGCGAAAGCATGAATATATCCTTGAAACACTTCGGACCACCGTTGTTCACCAGTTACAGGTTGAATCTGCTGCGTTTAATCATTCTACATTCATCCAAGGGAAATTAACAGTCAGTATAACATGTTGGTGAATCCATTTTTCACCAGGACTCAAGACTGACAATAGTCTGATTCAATACCGCTCAAGTTATCTTTTCTGCCTTAATCACTTGTATTGGTGCGACCGGATTTTACCGCTCTGTACGCGTAGGGTTCATCATCATGACCGCCACCACCACCACCACAATCATCATCATTGCACTGTTGATTGATTTAATGACTAAGGAGATGTGAATGAGTGGGCGAACTCTGCACCTGGCCTAATTTAATTGCCGTAGTCTATCTGGTGCACCAGCTGTTCCTTTTTCTTATGCATCTTGCATTGTGCTCGCATTCCACGTGTGATGTGTTCACCAGGCTGTCTCCCTGCTCCCCGTCTGCCCGATCGCTTTTGGTGCGACAGAATAGCTGTGTGCCGTTAGACAACAAATAGATTTCTCTCTCTCTCTCACTGGTTTTGCGACCTTGTCTTACTTGTGAAACATCTGCATCCGCGGGCTTGTACTGACACACACACACACACACAAACGCGTTTGCTTGTTTGATTCAATCGTGTCGGAGTTTAACAGTGTGCTTAGTGCGAACTATCAAGCATTCAATGACTGGATACAATGAACATGGATAGCATTTATTGATGGCATGGGAAACTAGAAAGATGTAAGTGGTGGAAAACTCACTTGCTGGTGATTCTAACCCGTCCCACTATCTCCAATGCGAAGACCATTTTGTCCTCGAATCATTTCGGTTTATTAACTCAGAACACAGTGTTTATATAGGAGGTAAGAGACAGTGCCAACAGCCTTTGGAACTCAGATTAAGTGGTTCAAGCCCGGATAGGGTAACCTCTGGTCTGACTGGTTGATTGGTAGTGTTAAGGCCAAACACCACTTGGCGGAAATGCTTTCTCGTTTTATCAATTCGCTGTCTTGTCGTCCGAGTATCAGTTGCCTCACGCATTGACCTGGATTCTGGACATGTGTTGACGTGCTGTCCTCTAGTGGGACTAGGCTGTCTATCGAACAATGCGTCAAGCCATGCCCTCACAGCTGGCTTCTCGTGCGATCAATAAATTCCGCAAATTGACCAAAATGTTCTTTGGATCCTGTTGAGCCGTGTGCTGGCAACTAGTTTGCACCGATACGCGTTTCAACGTTGGTTCGATTACTTTTACGGTTCCTGGACTAGTGTTTATTTGTTTCTTTGTATCAGCCATGTCTCTCTCCGTCAGACAACACGAAAAAAGCGTTGTCATTCCTCAATTGATTGGTGCTAGTGACCGAGTGGTAGGGAGGCTATGTCAACTCTGCGAGGAGGTATAGGGTCCGAATCCTGCCACCACATTGGTGATAGTGAACGCAGTCATCCAATCACGGTGTCACCCGGCTCGTTACCACACCGTCGACTAATTGGGAGGGGAGAAGGGCTTACGCTTATCTCCATTACCAAGTCTGAAGGCCATGACGTACGGCTACTCCTGTTGGTGCACAGTGGGCCTTTGAATCCATGCTCCATCCACTACACTCATGCACAGGCGTGAAACGAAAAAAAATCCAAGACAAGTCGTCTGTGGTGGAGTCAACGATGCCCACTCGTTGTACGTGGCACATCAAAGGATACGTCTGAGATCTAGGCCCTTTTGTTAAGGGATGCGCTCGCGACACCCTAACGATTCACCGGTTCCATATTTCGTAATGTTACCCTGGTGGATTTTTGCTTTCATTTTTAAGCGCCGTACGGTATCAGTATTAAAGTTTAATCGGAAGGGGGGGGGGGGGGGGTAAACATTTTGGGGTGGCCCGGAGAGATCATAGATTAGCGGTTATTATTTTTGAATCCCGGTCATCATGATAACGTCTTGACAACCAAGTTGTGCTGTTTTTGTTTCCTACCAGTCAACAAAACCCAGCCGGAGAGGTGTGGGTGTGTGTGTGTTTGAATAAAAGCTTCGGATATAGAAGCTGTGAATAGAGGCATGTTAATTGGCTGTGAGAGAAATTCATCGCGATCTTAGGAGTGACTAAGGCAATTGAGCTGAATGATCGATCGATCGATAAACTAAATAAATGATCACATACGAATCTTCAATGAGAACCGGGTCCACCTGCATATTTCACTTAGTAGCCGCTTGTGATTATTTAGCGACCACGGCCTAAGATAAAGTAACCAAACCTCTCGGGCGCACAAACACCGCAGATGGTCACACCCGTTCACGTGGCCCTTACAAGGCTACCGATCCCCGTAACTGGGCCCAGAAATTCACACATGATGTGATCTTTTGCGGTGTGGTTGTGTCGGAAAGGTTTGATAATTGAACCCTAGGCCGTGGTTGGTAAGTGACAACCAGAGGCCACTAAACGATCGGCAATGCCTAAAGACGAAAAACTTTTTATTACAACATGATCAATCAGTGCAAGATAAACTTCTATGCGGGAGGAGGGGGTGAAAAACATTTAGTTTATGCTGTGCAGAATGCTTCCGCCGTTTCCGGTGGTGCGTTAAGCGTTGATACTGCAGATGATGGATCATGTGGTATAATGAAATAAAATTGACCAGTTTTATGCGAAAATAATTGTTGGGTCAATACCTCCCCCCATAAATCAAGGCCAAGGAATTTGAATCTTTGGTCAGATTTTATCTACCTTGTGTCCTTTTGGAGATATTTGATATCAACTTTGAATTGGAATAACGCGCGGTTGTATTTGTGCAGAAACTGTATAGTTCACCTTCGCCGGCGCGCGCCATGTTTTAATCTTCAAGGTCACATGAATCGTATATAAGCAGCGACGTTGCAATAAATAATTGCCTTTGGTCCAGTACCAAATACACGGCTGAGCTAGAGGTCCTGTTTTCGATGTTCTTCCTAGCTCGTGTGGGTTGTCCTGGGATGGAGCACCGGTGGTAGCGCGAGAACTGGGATTTCTGGATTACCGACCGATCGATACTCGTTGGGAGCGCGTAACAATAATATGCTTTGTTCGCAATCACCAGCCCATTTTTTGCGGGAAAACTATTTTTTGACTCCGACGATGATGATCGAATAGTATATCTGATCATCATCCAGTTCCCTGGGTAAGAGTTTCAAACTTCGTCACCGTCGGTCGACTTCGGCAGTAGGCAGTAGTCCCCTGTCACGCAGATTGACCCTCTACACGCACACACACCCCTGACCTATTGGACGGAGTCTTATGTGATTCTCTACCATTCCAAGACTGTCTGGATCAGGTATGGTTGTCGATTTTCTTTGGTAGGGTCTTTTGGCTTTGGGACATAAGCCTTACGTGTATTGTATTGAATTATAAGCGCAAGATAAAGTACTTTTTCTGACCGGCTCTACTCTGGCCCCCTCCTCCCCCCTGATCCCAATACCTTCCAGATTCAGCGTTTGCGACGGAAACTGGAGTTGGCGCAACAGCAAGTGGCCGTGCTCACCTCACAATTGGTGACCAATGTGAGTTGTATTTGGAGTACACTTGCCTATGTTGTCAGCAAATTAATGAACTACTATCTCATTGGCAAATTTTCTCCCTTCTCGCTATTCGTAAATGGACTGACACTGTTTTCGAGCCACCAATTCCAACTGGAAATGTTACTTCCTTTCCACATTTAAATAAGGGAATATTGCTGTTCCCCTCCGATATGACGGGATCTATGCAACACTCGACTTCTGCACATAGATGGGCTTGAGCAAAGTCTCTGTTTTGGTTGAATGGAAAGTGAGTCGGTGAGTGTAACCACAGCATTCACTCTATCGCGGTGAAAAAGAAACGTAGTCATTTGAAAGTAGTTCTTCATCGACTTTTTGCCACTTGAACCTGGATGACTTTGGAAGTTGTTTCTGCCAGCTCAAATCTACCGGTGGTGGTCGAGTGGTTTAGAGCTCTTGGTTACCACTTTGAGGGTAGGAGGTTCAAATTCCCGCCATTACCGATTACTTTGGTGGTAGACATTAATTCACTGTCATCCGGTTCATCATTACACCTGACCGGTTGGGACCTTATGTAGTTCTCCACTACTCCAAGTCTCAGGGTATGGTTGCCGGTTATCTCTATAAGTGCAGTGGGCTTTTGTGGCTATGGGGTATGTACACCTTCCACTGCACTCATGCGCAAGAATGTAATGAAAAAAATGTGCAGTATGAAAAGAAAGCCTCATAGTTGTAAGTGCTCATCACTTTGTCAAAGACAGCTAGCAATATTAGCTGTCATCCTTGGACTAGCAGATCCCAAATAAACCAAAAAGGTCACGTGCAATGCATAGCTGAGCAACAGCAAAGTTGACTATCTGCGGACAGTTCAGTGCTTTCAAGCCGGTTAGCTAAAGCATCAGGTTCCCATCACGATGAGACCGCATCATGATATCATGTGATGATTTACGTGCCCCCGTGATATCCATAGCTATGTTGAATGATTTCATTGAGCCGGATATACAATCGTGAATCACAGAATAACGGATAGTAGATACCCGACGAAGTTTAGCCTCATAGATCCAGCTAAAGGGCAGAAACTGCTTGTATATGACTAACCGCCATGTCTACGAAAGGAACACTGGCAAATAAACTCGGGGAGAAAACATTGTGTTAAAGCCGATAACTCGCAAATCAGAACAACAACGGTGCCGAGCAATGATTTATCGGAAATTCAATTTTTTGTGACGCCTAATGTAACAAGGACGACAACACACGGCAGGATACTTGAATTTCACCGGCCAAACAAGTCAAGTCATGGAATACATACAATCGTTTATATAGGCTCTTTTCCAGACTGCGAGACACCAAGATTGATATTGCCGCTGTTTGAGTGCTTCGGCTGCATTCTGGCCAGTTGCCCGTGGCCGATAGCTTGCTTCTCTTGGGTGTCATTTTCCTTCGGTTGTTCCGATTGTCTCATTTGACGGCTCGATCGGCAGCCCCTCACCTGAGCTATCTTGCTGGTTGCCGGAGATCCCGCTGCTTCCTCTCTGGTAGTCCGTATGCCTCCTTTTTCCTGCTTCGGGACTCCTCCGAAATATTGGCCGTCTGTTCTTTTGTCTGTGGCGCTCGTTTGGTTCGTTCGTTCGCCTTGATATTCACGTCGTTCCCTTGCCCCAGCATTCCCCGTTGCACTAACGCATGTGGCCTTAGTACGCCATATGAACGAACGTGATTGGTCAATTTAGAGCGAGTAAAAACACAACACGCTGGGCGATACAGATCTATCGATAAAATGTCAGCTAAACAAGAGTCATGGAAAACAGGATAACACGAAGTCAGTGTTTGATAACTGGTCATGCGAATGCCTCTGTAATATAGTAGCGGGTTGAATTAGCCCCCACAGAATGTTCGTATAACTGGGGTACCCGGAGTTTATCTTGGTGACCGAGAAAGTAATGAGATTTGATTGGGCAATTGTCAACCACCGAAACTTCTAGCTCCCATCCCTAAGGATCTTGCGTTCTCAAGCTTTGGAGCCTGGATACAGGGAACGCGGGTCAGTAATCAGTACAGACCTCAAAATACAACAATAAGATCTCGAGGGGCTAACCAAAAAGGCTCATGCACGGTTGAGGCCTTGATCGAGTTGCGGTGTTCTGTTTACATCCCCACCGACTTGTGGGTCAAATTATTGTGTAGGAGACTCAGTTTAGGTTTATTTTTTTGCCGTTCCGGGTTTCTGAGCCGAACGCGTCTTTTGGATCTTCAAGAATATGACCGATTTCGTGGTGTAGTTAACTGTAAACATCAAGTGACTTGGCTGGGAAACTTGCTTACTTTCGCTTACCAGCTGAGTGCTTGCTGTTTTCACATCTCTCTCTCTCCTCTCTCTCTCTCTCTCTCTTTCCCTCTCGACAACCAGCTCATAGTGTTTGGAATATTCCACTTCACGATACGTATCTGAATATCACTCCACCTCCTCAATCTGAAACAGAACAAATAACTTCTCAGTGCGTCTTTTCGCAATAGGATCCATCATATTTGTGACATTCTTTGTGTGATAAAGCTACAGTTTTTGGTCATAAATTTTAACCATCCGTTATTTTAGTCAGTTTCTCATTTCGCTTATAGATATGAGAGAGTTGCGGGCATCGATACTGATCATTTTGGCTCATCTTGACGTCCCCGTTTGGGGGCCTAATAGGTATGAACTCTTGTTCATCAAAGACATTGATTAACATAACTGAGAATGGAGGCTAGTGCCGTGAATGCTGTGCGGCACGCTGTTCAGACTCTTGAACCTAAGTACGAACTTTTTCTTATGATTTATTCACAAAGGTGCAAAGTTACCGTGATTTGTATTCACTCAGGTGGTGGACCTACGAGAATAGGGCAAGGTTTAGGCTTGAGGATAGCGGGCTGGACAACTCGGGTCATAGTTTTTGGAGCGGACTCCTATGACCGTCGTTTGTCACGGGCCCGAGTGCGAATACGTGGGCTGCAAATTATCGATCTTCATGCGACCACGGATTGCAGTTATCCCAATGGACCTAAGGGAAACTGAAGGGTTTACTACGGGGTATTGATCCAAAGCTGCGCACAATAGACCCTTGAACTAAAACACAATTCACCCTTATAGCGATAATATTCTCAATCGTAGGCAGGCCAATAAATAAGTTCGAAGAGGCGAGATTTGCTGAGAATCAGACAATGTGTGGTATGCACCGATGCCCTAGATTACTGGGATGGAATATGCCCCCCCCCCCCCAACCCAACCCAACCTACCCCTGTTCCAACAAAAGCGATTAAGGGTTAACATCCGTCACGCTTGGTTGGGTGAAATAATATCATCTTATACGGTTCTTGTCTCACAAGACGGTACCTCCAGTAACATATTCCGTTAGCGTCCAGCAGCACATAATTTGGTAGTTCGGGCAAAATTCACCGGATAATAATTCTTCAGCTTCAGCACATCCACTTTTGATAGAAACGATTTTAAGCATACACAATTTACCCAAATGACGCAGCAGTATCTGAGAAATGAAGACAGACTTTCTGTGTTCACCTCTTGTGATTGCGCTGCAATTTAGAATTCACTGTCATGGAGGGGTTGGACTTGGACAAAATGTACCAAGGACTGGGAGAAACGAAACGAAACGAAACGAAACTCCTCGCTGTTGATCCCCTTGTACCCCAAACGTTTCACCAATTGACCGTGGCCTCTTTCCGGACAATTTGATGTGCATGCGTTGTATAATCAATAAAATAAGTGGGCAAATATCATGACGAAGGCGAGATTTTCATCTATATCTTCAGCCAGTCGGGAATATAATCAAAAACTAGACGAAAATATCCCAAAAATAGATAGAATATAGATAGAACGACAGAGCCTTTGTGATTTCTTGACTAAAATTTCCATATCATTAGTAAGAGCATCAGAAATTGACTACCTTTATTACAAAGTGCAGACCAAACATCCCGAATTTAAAAACGTAGCATTTTTTGAAATCGACCCTTTTTCACTTCTTAGCGGGTACTTGAGGGTACCGGGAAGACAAATTGAGGTGGTAAAAACAGCACAAAAGATATGGGTAAAAGTTTTTTCACTATAGTATATAGTTTATTATTCTGTCAGTTCTATTTCCTACCTTCCCTTGTTTTTCTTATTCGGGCTTGTTCGTGAAATGTCTCTCTCTCTCTCTCTCTCTCTCTCTCTCTCTCTCTCTCTGGCATCAGATAATTTCCCTGTGACCATGACCGTTTGTCTAAGTAATTCCTATTTTATTGCGATACGTGGACCTAGAACAATAGTTCAATCAATTCCTATGGGATTTTTTTTGTGCATTCGGGACAAACGACGTCGGGTATTCGAATTCGCACTCCACCCGGGGGAGGTGGGGGAGGGCATTTTGCAAATTTCTTTACTTTATGTGCCACTCCCCACGGTGCACCAATTGTAATTGGAATACCTCCGGCACGGTTTTCCCAAATATACTAACCAATTCGATATGAATAATCAAGTCATCCCATGCGTTCAGCATCTGGTACATACCGGTTAATACACATGGGGAATCTTGCTGTAGGCAACCAGAATACAGCCCCACTGTGGTAGTCGATACAATGTGTTAGTGGGATTTGAACGCCTAACCGGGATGATCCATTGGTTACACGTCTGAAATGTGCCCCCTCACCCCGTCTGTCAGTTTGGTACCGTAGCTCAGCAGATAGAACAGATTTGCTTGGTGCTTGTTCCCACCCCCCTCCCCCCTTTGTGATACCAAGGCCCAATTTCGGCGTTTTTCTGACCTCCAGTTCGCAAATGAGTGCAGTCGAAAGAGCTCACATTATAACCCCTAAAAGCCCGCCGCGCTATTACGAAAAACCGGAAATCTCGGAAAAAGAGTGGAAAACCACATGAGGTCCCAAAAAGTCCAGACATGGCAACCGGATAGGATTCGAACTGCTTAACTCCTAGGTTACACTTATACCATCCAAAACCATGCGGTGAATAATGCCATAAAACAAACTCCGATTTCATTGTCATGTATGTTCGTGTTATAAATTTGGGGAAAAGCCGCAAATGAAATCGTTCATTAGAATGGTTTTATGTTTGACTTGTAAAGTGTTCAGTTCTCCTGCAGCCAGCCTAGAGTAATAATGTGGTGGACATTGAGTAGTTCTAACATTGCCAGCTCCTATTCTATAAATCTCGTCATTTTCAAACCCGGTAACTTGTGTGCAGGCACAATCCATACGTAAACTCTATTTTCTCCTGGTCGATAGTGCTGAAATTCATGATGTAAACTGGATCTGGTGTTGCATTCGGCCGGGATGGGACAGTCACCACATTTTCCCGAATCGAACAAATTTGTCGACCTAAACATCTACTATTTTGTACTTGAAAGTGCTCCTTCGGTGTTAGGAACCAGTGGTCAGGCACTGGATTAAGTACTGAATCACAATAGGTTAAGATGACTGGGACATGTGTTACGCACGCCCACCGATAGACTCTTTCGGCGTACGGTGTTCTCCAAGGCAGCTAGTGGTTGGAAGGAAAAGCAAGGTGGTCAGTCCGTAACGTGGCTAAAAGGTGTGAAAACCTTGATCAGTAGACTTGGCCAGATAGGACTAGCTAGACTTCTTGGTTGTGGTCCACGTCACCCGCCTACTAGGTGGTTGGAGACATCAAGCGACAAGCTAGATGTCGCGGCCAATGGCGTAGTTGCATTCAGACTCTTTCTTTGTCTTCGTGATTTCCGCTTCTTACTTTGACTTCGGCTCTCTCTCCCTTTATGCTTTTATTTTTTTTCCTTGCGTTGACGATGCTGCGAGATAGCAACCGAAAGGAGAGCAAAGAAGTACGAGGTTAGTGGTTGAATAAATTGAACTGAACTGGTGTTTCTGGAGTAGGTTAGGAGACCCATTTGTTCGAAGTAAATGCATTGTGTGCGCAGCGCAGTGTTAACACGCACGCTTCCCAGGTGAAAAGGTCCGGGTTCAAACCCAGGGTGCGGCAGAGGATATGCACCACAGAAAAGCTCTAACAAGAGCGAAACTCGAGCCTGATGCTTTTGAGTGCAGGGTTAGTCGGATGACCTGAAGTTTGTTAGTGATATGTCTAAAGCAGGTGCAAACCTGACTTAACAGATCATCACAGCCCAAAAAGCGCCACGGACTAACCTGGCGTTGTCCTGCGCCTTCAAGTCGTTGGACTCAGATCGACCATGTCGCTATCAGTTGCCGCTGACGCGGATCACTTGAAAACTGTGGATCATTTTGATCCACTTCTGTAAACACTGATCACTCTTTTGTCCACGCGCGTTCTAGCCTACGTCTCGTCGGTGGCCGAAACAACGCCAAAACCAGCCGTCCCCCGCAGCTACTACTAGGCAATAACCACCGATTAGCTTTCCGAGCAGAATTATCCGCCAAATTGTCGAGCTAGTCAAATGCCCAGGATCCAAAAAGGCGATAGACAGAGATCCAGCCGGCTCTTCTTGAGGCTTTTCATGCTGCCCAAGATCCTACAATCAGACATACACGGAAAAGATGGACACCTGCATCTTCAGTGGCACTGTTAGGTCGATTCCTCCGAATTCCGAATATGATGAAGCACAGAGATGCCTTAAAAGCCAATTGATTTGTAGTCTGAGAAATGACCGTGAACAGGGGTGGATTGCGAAGTGTAGGGAGATGGAAAAAGCCGCGGCGAATGGTAGCAGCCGCAACCTTTTCAGCCTAATCAGAAGTCTCGGTCCACGAAAGCCAGGTGTCAGAGAATTGATCAATGAGACGAACGGCTCACTGATTCAGACTCAACAGAGTCGTCTCAATCGTTGGTCGGAATATGTCGAGAAGCAGTTTAACTGGCCTTTATCCACGACAGGTTTTCTGACTAGCACGATGATTACAGTTCCAGTTGTAGATACCAATCTTTCGTCAGATTTGGAGGTTCTCTGTGAGATAAGCTATCTAAAACGGCAAAGGGCTGTCGGACCGGATGGGTTGCTTCCGTCTATTTTCAAAGACAATGGCTCAGCACTTTAACTGGAGTTGACAAAACTCCTCGGTTTTATCTGAGAGAATGAACAAGTTTCAAAGAGTTGATGTGAATCGGTGATCGTGCCGATTTCTAAAAAAGGCGACAGGTCCTCCAGTGAAACCCACAGGAGAATAAGTCTGGCTAGCATGGCATCCCAACTGCTCGTTGATATTATTCTCCGTCGTTTATCTAATGCTCGTGAACATTGCTCGCACGAGAATCAAGCTGGGTTTAGACCTGGTTGAGGTTGTATTGATCATATGTTCACTCTTCGACAAATTTTAGAACAAAGACACACTTTCCGTGGGCCCACTATCTCCGTTTTTCTTGACCTAAAAGTGGATTTCAACTCAGTCGACCACATAGTTCTCTGGCGCTGTCTCTTGTTGAAAGGTGTACCAGGGGAATTCATTTCCATCATGAATAACCGAAACCGAGTTCGGGTTTTCGGTGCTCTTTCATCTGAGTTCATCACGAGAGGTGGTGTTCGTCATGATTGTCCCCTTCCTCCTTTCTTCTTTGACTTTGTGATTGATTCAACCATAAAGTCTGCTATTTTGTCAGGTGATGATGGAGGCATTAAACTTTTCCTAGGTGGAAAGGTGTCAGACCTTGAATACGCGGACGACATAGTTCTTCTGTGTGAAGATCCATGTAAGTTGCAAACTTTTCTAAATAGCTTGGCAGACTGCGTAACGACGCTTGGTATGCGTTTTGCACTTTCAAAGTGGAAGATATGTTGCAGAACTGGGTTAGTCCAACACCAAACCTTTCAGTGTCCTGAGTGACTATATAACAGGTAGACAAGTTCTGTATTGTAGGCAGCTGCATTTCATCTGGTGGTTGGATATCATTTAGCATTTGCCAGTCTAAGTCATCTTTGGCGTTTACATGACATCCGTTTTTCTATCAAATATCGAGTGTATACTGCAGCAGTCAGGCCAGTGCTTCTGTATGGTTCAGAAATGGGGCCACTGTGCCTGCAGGATGTACGATAATTTTCGGTACTTGAATACCGATGTCTTCGTGGCATTGTTTGGATCTGATGGGAACACCGTGTGAGCAATGCCGAGGTTCGGCAGAGAGTCTCAATGTAGCAGGGAAAGCTGCGGCAACAGAACAAGACGAATAGTAAACCGATCGGGTCAGTCATTCGACAACCGCAGACTAGAGAACGGATAGTGAATATATCGGAAGCTTCCTGCAACAGACAAACAGAGGTGTGCGGAGTCGTCAGTGGAACTCAATAGGATCTGAGGCAGTCGGAAAGATATCCCAGGTGAGTGGCCACCGATTAAATCATCAAGCAGATCAATCGGACCAACCAAACGGGAATGGCGGTCAAAAGAATCTGCCCGATAGCGGCAGGCACCGGGCCAAAATGGAGCAGAAATACAGGCAACCAGAGGACCGATGTTGCTGCATCGCGGTCTGGACTACATAAACGACTACACGTTTTACTGGCTGTACTTGTTTTGCTGCTCAACTACAAGTGGTCCTCGCCCGTCTTACCTTCATCGTTGCACTAGGATCACGAACCAAGTCATTAGATGAAACAGCAAAAGTCATCAGGCTAAGACGGTTGGGACGTGTTGCGCGTGTCCCCTGACGGGATTCCTCGGCGCGCAATGTTCTCTGAGACGGGTAGCGGTTGGAAGATGAGTATGGGCGGTCCGCCTATGACATGGAAGAAAGGTATGGAAAGCCTGACCGGCGGACTTGGCCATGCGGGGCGTGTTAGACTTCCTGGTTGGGGTCCAGGAGACCCCCCACCATTCAGGGGCTTTGCACGTTAGATGAAATGGTTAGGTGTCGTGATCAGTGGCGCTCTCGTGTTCACAAACTTTCCTTGTCGACTTGATACCAATATTTGTATTTGTATTTACTGCTCCTTTGATATTCCTATCCATTCTCATTGTTTCTGATTGAGGCTGTCGCCAGGACATGGCATCCGAAGCCATCGCATTCAGTGCATGGATAATAATTGTCTGAAGTGAGGGGAGGGGGTTAGGCAAGCAGTTGTTTTCGACTGGCTGTGTTTTTGTAAATTTATCCAAACACGGATTGGAATCAAACAGACACACCTGGAAGCAAGTGGGGATAAGAGTGGAACCAGATAACGAACAATAAGGGATAGCACAGCCGCGCGCTTGGAGAAAACCGGATAGTAATTGGACCACACTCGCAAAAAAAATCATTTAGCTATGTCCCAGCAACAACAAAAATCAGTCATACACACACACACAGATAGAAGATAAAAACATCTCGGATGGTTAGATCATTGACATTTTTGTTCGCGTATCCATGCGATCGATTCTTGCAACCAGTTTCACACCGTAAAACTTCCCAAACAATCTTTCAAAAACCCAATAACCGATATGCGGTATCGGATACATCGTGTGATTCATAACCCGGTGGCGTACTGTAATACTGATTGAACTACAAACCGCGCAGAACTCCAGCGAAACGAGAACTCCACACCAGTATGCAACGGGGCATATAATTCTACACGCTTACATTTCACACAATAGTACAATTGTGTAGTGGAACACAAAAAATACCATAAAGCAATGGAGAATAAGTCACTCGAATATCACGTACATAACAAATAAAAAACCAAAGGAGGACGATTATTCATCTTCTGTTCAGTGAAGCTTCTGTGGAGGACAGAAAATGTTTTGCAGCTAACATCACGGGACAGGTCATACTGATTGCCAATTCACAAAGTTTGGCCATGCGCACGCGGTATTATGGAGCGTGGATGGCGTTCATTCGTCAAAGTTCGAATCCCGACCACTTTTGCTACTTCGATCGTCTCATCATTTATTGGACAATGGATTTTTTGGGCTATACCCACATTTGGTTATCGTCTCGTGTTAATATTAAACCAAAAAATCGGTCAACGCTTGCTAAATTCTGTCTTTCTTTGCTGCTATTTAAAGCAAACGCGATTTGTGTAACGGTTGCGACTCAACCTTTGCAATTGGTAGTCGCAACGAACACGAGCTCTTTTCTGAATTCAGTCCTTCAGTTGGTCCATCGATTGCTGCTATCTAGTGATTGGTCTCTAGAGGCCCTGGATTACTTGTCGAATTGAGTGATGATGGAAAGCAATCCATTGTCGTTCCGCTGGTCACTAAGCCCGACCTATTGGGGCTTTATGTTTTCAAGCAAACAGTCAGTAGGAAAAAGGTCAGAGTTGCCCTTCGCATTGTGTCAACTTCCTCTCTCTCTCTCTCTCTCTCTCCAGCAGACTGCGAAAGGGGAGGGGGATGGGTTCATCCGGTGATCCTAATCTCGTGATTCTAATCTCTTCAGGGGAGATCACTACTTACAGTTCGTTTTGGGTCTTGTGTACGCATTTCGTGCTCTTATTGCAAGTTTCATCCTAACTCTGTTTCAAGTCATTTTGAGACATTAACACGTTCTTCAGTGACAGACTGCCTACACCGAGGGTTGATATCTTCAAGTCACATAGCTTATTCGTTTGGGAATGGGATATACATAATCTGTGCTCGGTGGACATTAGCTGTTGCTGTTTTTTTTGAAAAGAAGGAACCAATAGACAGAATCTCCAGTCGGTGTTTTTGTCGATTTTCACAGCGTACGAGTTCGGCATCTATATGAAATAGGTTGATCCTAATCCCATATATATGGCCTTATTTGTGCACCTGTGTCTTCATGGCCGCCTCTGTGTCTGCCCATTGCCCCTCGCAATTTCTCGAGCTGAACCAAACTGCTCTACAGTCGGGAAAACAGGTTTGTTTGGTGATGCTGAACAACACGAGGAAGAATGTGTAATTCTACGCTGCCTGAATGAGCTTGGTTAAAATGGAGTGAACGCATGATCTACATTGTGGTCTAGCCGGATGGATAGGTGATTGATAGACAGATGTGTGTGTGTGTGCTCCTTTGGCGGTGGGGCATGTGTTGACCTCGCCTCGCCACACACACACACACACACACACACACACACACACATACACATATACACCCACACGAAGGTGTAGTCCTTTTGTGGCCTGGTTTCCCTCCGACAGATGCCCGCTTAACGGTTCATCTGACGATGGTGGTGGTTCAATGCGGGGCTTGCCTTCTCCCTCTCCCAACCTTCCTTCATATTTCCTTTAACTTCGGCCCTAAAAACTGGGTCATCTATCGATCACACACACACACACAGCATGCTTTTCATCAGTGCAGCATGGTGTTACTTAACCCCAACTTGATTGACCGGAGCGAATAACTGTCTGACCCAGTCACATGGATCTCAGTATGTCCGATATGCCTTGTTCGAATGACAGCGCAAAAACCGGCGTTCCCGTCCGATGCAATGGAATATCTATCACAGTGGCTTTCTGCCCTGATGCCTTCTCTGTTCCTCGTGGGAAGCAATGCAGACTATTGATGTGGCACTGACAAAATTCTTGGCTTACCCTGACTACCCATAACGTATAACCCGAACTTCAATGGAGGGGGGGGGGCTAGTGATTTACCTAATCAAACTTATCGATTTCGTATGATGTTTGCGGGTAAATAAAACCGATAACTCTAGCCGACACTATGACAAATATTGAATGTGTTGTGTCGCTGCGCAAACCTCTGGGTTACCCCCGGTCACTGATTCCTCAATCGTCCAATACCTACGGAAAAGTAACCAGAAACAAGTGCCGAAACTGTATTCCTCTGTAACCAAAAATCAACACTATATAGCGTGAGGCAAGGAATACATGGACACAAAGGAGGTTGTTATTGATTGTCCCGCGTGGTGCGCAGATGTGATTGGTTTAGTTGGATCATAGTAAGTCATAAGTCTGATTGGTTGGCGGGTTGGTGAAAAGGGTAGGCAGCAGGTTGCCTGTCATTGGTCGGTGTGAACAGTGACGTGTAATTGACTCATTGGTTCATGGGCACATGCGTCTCGACTTCAATGCTGCCTTGTCATTGGCTAGTGTTCACAAAGCACCCTGTCCGTGGGTTGGAAGAATGCAGCCTAGCTGATGACGTGTTTTCATGGAGGTTTTCGACTCTTTGACAGAATGCTCTAAATCTGGTCGAGTTTCAGCGCTCTGACCAATTCACAACAGGAATCGCTACAGATTGTCTAATTATGCAAAGTTTTCAACGCTGAACTGAAAAATCCATGAAAGCAACAATACTTCAAACTGTTTTTAATCTAGCTTGGTAGAAATCATCAGCAGCGCACACATCCCCCAACTGTGCCAACTGGGATTCGAACCCGGTTGCTACACGTGACTGTGAGACGCACGACAAACGTTTACTTTTTCGAGCTTGTCCTCGATGCCTACTGGCTTCGCTTCAGTTCGTCACTGACCTTGGGGTATACACTTCCTGTAATCAATCACACGGAAGTTCATTCTTACGACGTAGTCAGTCATCCTTACACGATGTTCTCCTGTTGTCTGTCCAGGACTGTTCATTAAAGACTTTGGGGATTCACGCTGTGGTACCTCTGTTTTCCAAGTACCTTACACTGCTTTTCGTCAACCCGTTTTCACATTACATTTTGTTTAAAATATCCCTCATGACCGTTCCTACCATTATTCGTTACATCTCATCTAGGAAAGATTCCCATGGAAACTCACTTCCACTTTATTTGGCCGTCATACATGTGCATTAAGTTTACATGGTCATTAGACTGTAAACTAGATCATACCATCGAATCTCCGTTGAAATCTGCTTAGTTTATAGGGATCATCCTGTCTATAAGAACATGACTTGGTCGTGTAGATGCTCGACCGGATACGTTGATCCTCGTCCCATGCCCACCCTTTGTCCAATTCCCGGAACTCTTGATCCATACAAGTTGATCTGCACAGACTAGGGAGAATAAAACATCTCACAAGTCAATAAATACGTGATCAGAATTACTCTGCCATCTTTTATACGTGGCCAGTGAGTCACGGTTGTCCAAGCACGTGACTGTGATTTGAAGCAAGGTATAGGTTGGGCTAATGGCAGTTGCTGGTCCTACTGATTGGTTCAGTAATCTTGCACAAAAATAGATGGTAGTAAACGGCCTGTGGCCTTTTTCCCCACCGGTCACATTAGGACGTTCCACTGTATTTTGTTACGTCATATTTGTGCGTCGAACTTTTACACCTCAGTCGCTGACTGATTGACGCACACTCAGAGTGGTCAGTTGAATGTGCGAGTGTGCGTGTGTGTGTGCGTGTACGTACGGCAACATGCATCCTCATTGTTACTGTAGTAGAATAATGGCTTTCAGCCCTTACCGTTGGAGCACCATCGGCATGACTACGTCTTCGGCTGGCCATGAGCGGTTGTTACTGTGCTTGCCTGTGTGCATGTGCGTGTGCACTTTTGCATCAGTTCGGTTCCCTAATCAGGCAGCAGTACGCTGATTGGACCGATTCGGCCTAGCTGGAATGTGCAGCTACTGCTGTCATGTCCATGTGGCTTGCACGACGGATGTGATGATCCACGGTTCGGGTTACCATAATTGAAAGCCCAGCGGGTGCACACGATCACACGTACCAACGCACACACACACACACACACACACACACACACACACATACACACACACACACATCATTCCATGTGAAATCGGCCCCTTCGGTTCAGACGTTATGCTGTTAATGAAAGCATAGCGCTTACACAAACCCTCGCACGCGCACGTGCACTTACACAAACAAATACACACGCACACACATGCATACACGTACACTGAGTTTGGGTAGAATTTCCCACTGTTCGAATTACTGTTCGGCCGGGGGAAGCCAACACAAATGTTTCGCTCACTACCAAAAACTACATGTGTGCATTTATCTGTGAGCGGCTCACAAATCAAATTGTTGCGCGAGACTCAGCTACATCCGTCCGGGGAATATTCTACTCCAGGCTAATCTTGCTCCCGATTCCTTCTCTGCCCCACTCGGGTGGGCCAGCAGAGCTCGGTGATGCAACGTCTTTATCCAAACTTCTATTCCCTAGTTTCGGCTCCTGCTCAACCGCTAGATCCACACGTCCGCCGTCGCCGTCGTCGTTCGTTTGTCTGGAGTCCGTCTGTTTCACGTGACTTGACCACTCTGTCTTATCCGATTGCTGAAATCAGTGATTCAGAAGAACCCGACATAGCAAAAATTGAGACTCACAAAAGTGGGATGCGAAAACGAAGCGCCAGCCAAGTGGCTGTGCGAGAGTCTTCGTTTCCTACTCGCTTACTTTCATCGAATTCGAGTCAGAAAGAAATCAGTAATGTGGCACAGGATTCAAGTAATATTGTCACCGCTACTTCACCCAATTCGTCCTCGGGATCCACTCCACCACCGCCACCACCACCTGGATTTGCAGATGAGCAGTCAGATTCGTGTGCATCAATCCAATCTAACCAGAATCATACCCGAAACCTGATCTCACCGACTCCGCAAGTGTGGGATAACTCAGCTACCACATTTTATTCTGTCCCTTCCACACGGAACGCATATCCGGTCTATCACATTCATGGGACGAGTGCGCAGCCATTTGGAAGTGTGATTATCCAGCCTCCAGGAAATCATCAACCAATGGCAGCCTACGCACCAGAATGGACACCGATGGTCAGGCGAAATCCGGAAGCCGCGTATCACGCGGCCATTCACCCAGCCTATTCGAACGCATTTGATCGTTACGGTTATCGCGCACCGATGCAATCTTACATAGTCCCCGTTCGGATGCAGACTGCACTGAGCTTGCAATCCTTGGACAAACTATGCATCAACGCACCGGCTCCAATCGCGAACGCTGCGTCGGTGAAATCTGTACATTCGGGTCCAGTGCCACGTCCTAAATTGGTCATGGGGCTGCGTGATCTGAGTTGTTCAGGTCGGGGACCCGTTCACAAGAAACCAGACTGGTGCGCATCCCAACAGTTACCGATGCGGTCGTCAGCCCGATCGGAACTGAGCGGTCCAATCTCTGTTTTGACTCCCCCATCACCCAGGCCTGCAATGTTCCATGCACGAATAAATTCTTGCCCCTCAGCCGGTTCGAATGGCTCTGGTTCCGCAATGGTGCAATATGTGATCCCGTGTGACAACGGACCTCCAACATGTCGACCACTCCGGCGACCATCGGATGTCAGTCACCGTGCTCGTCTGACCGATCGACGTCGTACTGTGTGCGATGATCCGGTACCCACATATCGGACCGATGTCCTTGCGATCCCCTGTCTGGCCGGTCCCACATTATCCCCAATTGGTATTCCGCACAATCGGCCGTCCGGATTTGTGATGCAACCGTCAAAACATGACCTGGTTGTTTCTGGTTTGCATAGTCTATCTTCAGATTCGGGGCTGGAAATGGCTGAGGTTGAAATGCGCAAAAAGACCAACGCATCTCCACGTCCCTATCAGGGCTCGGACACGGCCATCGCTGTCGCAGACGGTCAGGACATATTGGGAATAGTTGGACCAGCGACCGGGCCCCGAAGACGGAAAGTCGTGAACTCGCGCCGGGTTAGTCACACACGCACCAGGTTGGCGCGTCAGCTACCAGAACCATATTTGTGGTATTCGTTAAGAAAATGGAACTATTTAGGCTAAATTACTAATTCGTCTCAATATTTTTGGTTTAATGAATGGTTTGATATGTATTGGAAGTTTAATAAATACGTAGAGCGGTTATTTTGTCGTAGTGACGGTGGTGATTATAGTCAATTGTTAACTTTCAATCAGAATATCCCAATATTGCAACGGGATCCAGTTGAGTATTCGATTGCATTTCCTCAGTGCACATTGTTCTTCGCTAGAGATAGGTAGGTAGTGGTTTGAGGAAAAACCAAGGTGGTCAGAGCTTCACACGACAATAAGTACGAAAACTGTGTCCGATGGATTTTCCCGTGTTGGACATATTGGGCTCCTCAGTGGGGGTCTACAAGGTCCGCCTACCGGATGTTTAGAAACACTAGGTGACGTGGCAAAATCTCACGGTCAATGGAGTACTTACAAAAATTATTTTCCGTCAACATGATGATTCTGGCTATTTTTATTTTTTCATTCTTCGCATCAATAAAAGCGGGGCAAACTGAATTTGATTCCATTTATTATCTAATTTGCGAGCAAGTGATGTCTGTTATTCATCCTTGTGTTTGAGTTCGATCGGGACCAACCGTGTGTACGAAATTTTCTCAAGAATGCCAAATCACTGCACCATGCGAGGACCTTGTGATTCGTGCTGACCACGAGGTACAATCAAGATGAGGCGAACCAACGTTGCAATCCACCCCTTGGCATTGTTTGATTTGCCTAGGTGATGAAATTTACCTTGACTGGGGGTGTGGTGTCCGCCAGTTGTCCCCTTTCCACTCGTCTCGGTTTGAACCGAGCGAAGGAAACTATTCACCGTTCATTCATTGTTTCTACCTAAGCGATAATTTTCACCGTGATTGTGTCCACACACACACACACACCAGTTATTCTGACCTCATCAATTCACTTACTGTCTGGGGCAATCGAGTGGCTTCCAAATGGTATTTATCACGGTGGGGAGACCGGCCAGTAGATAGACGTCACTTTGTGCTCAGATTGATCTGTGTCAGGCGCCCCGGCCTTGTGTGGTCTGATTTGGCCTCTGTCTCACAACTTCCGTTTCAAAGACGCAGTCAGTCTGTCCGCATTGGATCAAACGATGCCTATTGCGTAATGCAACAGAACAAGCACACAACCAGTGCGGATAGTTATTTTATAACGTTTATTTGTCTGATAAAGCTAACGTTCACCTTATTCTCTGTCCTCGTCGTGAATGGAGTTGTACTCCCAGATTGTAAGTGAGCGATTTTGATCGAAAATGGATATCATAGTGGCTCATCGTGAGAATTGTGGCATTATTGGGGAAATTCGACATTTTTTGTACACGTCCTTCGTAGGTGGATGAATTCATAAAGAGTCAAGTAAACCGCTTCGTTTCGAGGGTTAGCACCGCAAATGTTTTTTTCGAAAATCACTCTTCCAGTTATATAGAGAGAAAGAGAGAAATTTTCAGTGAAACTCATTTCATGGACTTCGGGGTCAGTACACCCAACACGACTGATGATGTGAATTGCAATATCAGAATGATGTACCTTATCAGTAGAGTATTGGAACACGACACACTTGAAATGTTTCAGAACTCTCAAACCAGGAGTCTTCTAACGAAAAATCTAGTACACCAGGACAATGCTTTATGTCACATCTCACGAGAAATTAGATGTGGAGCCATCTTTTTGTTTGTTATTCATTTTGTGTACTTTTGAACTCTGAGTGAATCGAAGGCACCGCCTTTACGGATGCGTCCTAACAACTCGAGGATTTGTGCTCTGCTCTGTTTCACATTGTGGACTTTTAGAAACAGTGTAACACGTGATGGACCATAATGATAACCCTAGTGATCTCATCGTTATTTTGTTGAAGCCCAAACCAGAAGGCAGTAAAAAGTAATTGAGAATGGTTGCAAACCGATAGAATATTATTATTGTTACTATATTATTATTATTATTATTAATATTATTATTACTGTTATTATTATGATCTGAACATGGTGGTTCACTATTCTCTCAGAGATTCACACTACCATATTTACCATGCTTATGAATCGATTGTGCGCTACAGTACAGTAAATTTCATAATTTTCTCGCCCAATATTCCACCCCCGGTGTCGATAGTTCGATTTGCTTTTATTTAACCTGTTCACAAACTGTCAGTTGTACTAGACATAATGCTTTCGCTATAACATGCGGCATCGCGTCCAGGGTAGTAGACTTCCAGATCGAACTCCCTTTGTCAAGCGTCGATCGATATCTGCTCGATTTTCACCCTTTCAACGCACAGCCGTCTTAAAGATATGTGTAGGTATCGTGGGGCTAGATTCCAGGACCGGCTGTCCCATCCCTCGCCGGTGGTGTTTAACAGAAATTTAACCGGGTTCTCTTACCTTGACGGTGTCTAGGCTGATGGAGGCCATGCTCGTTAGGAGTAGCTTGTCTCGGGACTTCGCAGACAAACTGATCAGTCGGTCTGGTATCAGGTCAACCAAACACCGCGCGCAGGCTGTGTACATGTTCATGTGTGTGTGTGTGTGCGTGCGTGTGTGTGTGCGTGTAGGTGTTAGCCTCGTAAGGTCAGCCGGGACAGTTGTGTTGCCTGTCTGCGGTCCGGTTTATTCATTACCCTATGGCGTGTGCATCCGACAAAGTTGTATCCAACGGCCGCGGATCATCTTCATTCTGAGTGTTTATGATGATCAGAATGAACACCGAACTCGCGGTCACTTGCCGGTTTTAGTCAAGCGCTGTTCTTAGGGGATTTATTTTCCACCCATCCCAGAATCGGCCATAAACTGGAAACACAATGACATTCTCAAACGTTTTAGTTGACCAGACTAGAACCAAAAATAGATTGTTCCTCAACAAAACTATAACGAGCGCACTTACGACCTCCGTCGGATGGTTGCGCATAAGTGCGCTGAAGGCTCAGTACGCTGTTGAGGTTAATCGGCAACATGACCCTGAGACTTGGAGTGATGGAGCACTACACAAGGTGATCCCAATAGGTCAGGTCTGATAACGAACCGGACGACAATGTTTACCGTATAAGTGACCGGTGTCGGTAGTGTTGGGCCTCAACCTCTGACCTGCGAGATGATGGGTGAACGCTCCAAACCCCTTGCTCGTCGTGAGATGCACAATACGCGCTCTATCACAAAGCTTATAAAAAGTTTACCTCCACATCAACTCTGTACATCACGAGTCTCTGTCGAGTTGATCACCCATTCGGTTAGGAATAAAACTGGAAGAACTCAAACTGACACGTACGGTAATTGCAATGGCCATGTAGGTAAGTATTGGTTGTTGAACAAATTTGTTTCTTTCTTTCTAACATCTTGCCCCAGTAGTCCCACGTTGAGGTGGGGTGGGGCTTGCTTCCAGTAGATTTGGTTGTTCTGTTTCGAAGCTGTGTCCATACTGCTCTCATTGTAACGTTCTACAAGGTAGAACTATAGGACTGGAAGACTTTCCCACATCGCATACCCAATGAATCACACAGCCGGCACACTAACAGTGCTAATCCAACCGCCACCAATCCCACAACCATAATAGTTGGGGAACTTTGTATCGTGTTCGTGATGTAAACGTCTGTGATTCATTATTTCCATTCTCAAGTTGCATCGTTTTCGGTGTGTATCGGAAAAGAACTCCTTGAATGCGTGTGCTGAATATCAGTACAGTCACAAAGATTGCACGTGGTTTTTTTGTTGGTATTTCTCTTTCTCTCTTTCTCTCTCTCTTGCTATGTGTGTATGCGTGCGTGAACACATTAACACTGTGGTTTCCATTTCTGATCAACCGTATTGCATATGCTCTCAATTTCCAACCCCATCGGCCTCTTTTGTTCGCTCTCTCTCTCTGTGTTCCCGTCCAACTTGTCCTGCCGTTCCGACGACCGCGCAGGCACACGTGGTCTCCGCATTCGAGCAAAGTTTGAATAATATGTCTCAACGATTACAAAATCTGACAAATACAACCGCCAAAAAGGTAAGCACAGCAACTCCTTGTAGTGGTGTTGGTTACAATAGTTAGCACTGTGTGCGTGTGTGTGTGTGTTAGGATGTTGAAGGCATGGTTGCGGTGTTGCTGATGTTGAAAATGTGAGTGGTGATGATGTGCGGAGTTGAACGGGAGGTTGTAGGGAATACACATTGTGGAATCACTGGAATTCTTCATCGAACTCCGGAACACTGAGCTGATCGATGCTGTACTAAAACTGGGTCTGACTTAGCAAACCGCGAATAGGAAACTCGGCTAATTAATGCATCTGGTTCAAATCGACTGTGTACGAAAAACACGCTCCCACGTGCACTGAGATGCGTTTTTTCCTGATCGAACGTGTGATTCGTCCGATCCGGTCTACTCTAATTATTGCGTTCTATTGGGTTTCTCCTCTCACTGATGATTTATGATGTGATAGGTGAAAAATTTCGGTTCTTTCTCACCCCTACCCGAACACACCGAGATCCGTGGTAAGGTAAGTGGTAACCGATCGAAATTCCTCCCCAAGAGGATAATTGCCCGGGAACTTTTTCTCGTCTCATGGGTTCACTGCCGCATCAGGCGAATTACGTTAGTTGCGATAATGGATCGAATCAATACCAAATGAGATGCAAATTCCAAATGAAGAGAGCCTGTTTTATGTCAACATCAGTGCTGCTTGACGCAGAGAGAACAACAGAACGAGGATGAACTTGAAGTATGCGGGCGCGGTAAGGTCAAACATCGACATCCGGCGATCAGCATCGAACAGTCTAGGCTCAGTGGATGCGCTGATCATTCCTGGCAAGCTGGATAGTACAGACGTACCACGCAAACATGGATTTCAATGGGAAATTGAGCCCTCATAATGCATGGTGATTCATTCCATAAACCGTTAAATCTCGCGCTAAAACTGACCTGTGGTGGTCGACGGGTTTGGAGCGTTTGTTTGCCACATCGGAGGTCGAATTCCACCACTGACACCGGTCACTTCGGTGGTAGACAGAAACCCACTGTTTTTCGGCTCCGTTACCATGTCTGCTCTATTTGGACCTTATGGGGCCCTCCACTACACGTCTCAGGGTCTGTATGCCGGTTGTCTCCAGTAACGCCGTGCACCTTTGCATCTATAGTGTATGCGCCTACCACTGCACTCATGCACAAATATATGATAAAAAAGATTGGAGAAATGATCAAAGCCTGCTTCATCGATGCATGTCACATGATTGGCTCATCGGTGCAGACATGCATCGGACAAGGAGGTGAAAGGAAAACCGGACTTCTAATACATGATAAGATGCCAGAAGTTACCATTAAAGACAGACAATATTAACACTGTTTGGATAGCGTTCAAAGCAAATCTGAACGAGGCCTAATTGATCATATATATTAGACCACGTGGTGATTTCTGGGGGTGGGGAGTTGGGAGATCACAATAACGTACTTGCCCTGTTTCCCACAAGTTGGGGTCACATTTGAAACAGAACTACACACACCCACGCCAGCAAATCGTCCACAATCTACTAGTCGTCTACTGTGTTAAGCTGTTTTCGACTGACCGTTTTTACTATCATGCCTGGACATGAGTTTCGCACTAGAAGTGCACCCAATATCTGTCTGGGCGAGCCGACACATATAACATTGATACTGGGGCAGAAACCCACATCAAGCCACCTCAGTTCAGGCTTGGTAACGAATGGGTTCGACTACCATAGAGACCGACGGTCTTCAGTATATGGATCATTGGGACGCTTATAAAATCTGCTTAACATTATTTCGTAACCAAACTTACTGATGAATTCAACTGGCGTAAGACACCCGTTACTTCTTGGTGAAATCCTGCTGTGGGCAGTCAAATTACTGATCAGTTCGCCATGTTGGATTCCATGTAATGGAATGCATTTTGGGCGGTTAAAAAGTGTGATCCATTTGAAAAATTTCCAAAAACCTTTAGCGTGGCCTCGTAACTCAGCTGGCAGAGCACGCGCGCACGCACGCGCGTTACTAAAGTGTGCGCGTAGCGTTCGTGCGCGGGTTGACGAATTTGAACAGTTGGATCATTGAATTTGACAAACACTAGTGATGATGGTTTTGAACCTTAGAAAGCAGCACTTGACCATCACCCATTGGTCGCCCCTTTGTGTGATGATAAGCAAACGATGTGAGATAAATGGAAAACAAGAAATGAAATTTGCACAGGCCTACAGGCTTACCATCCCATTGTTTGACTCATAAGCTATGGTCAGTATACATTCTTTCCGGGATAAAGTGTATAAAGTATCCCGTACGTATAAGGATTCCAAAAATGTTGTCCAAAGATTTTTAATCAGTACCCAGTTAGAATAATAGACGAGCAACGACGGTACGCACCGATTGAATACGTGTATGAATGGCAGACCAGCAGCATTAGGTACAGAATTACGGCAGTTTTTAACTTTGGGGGGGGGGGGGGGGGGGGAGCGGGCAGCAAACATTTAAAATGGTTGAAATTGGTGCTAAACGTAAGTGTTAAGCCAATTTTGGGTGAAAAGTATGATCAATCATGAAAACATGGCAGTACTAGGCAGGGCAGACAGTATGGGCGGTCAACAAGCAAAGAGATGTAACAAATATGTGAGTAGTGATAAAATAGATGTAACTCACAAAGGGCGTAGGACACCATGGGGTTCTGTGGCGGTAAACGGAGATCAGAAAGGTTGGTGGATGAATTTTAGGGGGGGGGGTGCGTGTGTGACACAGTGCACGGTAAGTCGACCGCCCGGTTCGACCGGTTCGCCGTAAAGAAAGAATCCTAGGCTAATGACCCAAAATGTGGAAATTCCAAACCCCGGATAAGGCAGGTACTTTGGGACTGGTAATGACGAATGTTTTTTGTGTAAAATGAACACAAAGCAGGCGAGCTGCGCTGATAGAGTAAATGATTGTAAAATAGGCGATAGTGAAAGCCGGGAAAATGGTCGATTTCTCATCGATAAAGAAGCAACTACGAATGCCAGTGCATGGGAAGGGTTTGAGGCTGAGAATAACACCACTTGACAGCCAAAGGAAGTCAACATAGAGTGCGTGCCCATGATATCCAATATTCGCATACAACCCAACTATGTGTTTGGTGAAATTCTCGGGTCATCGCAGTTTCTCGGTCGGGCAACTGAGGAACAAAGCCATTTCGAAAAGGAGACCGTCAAACTTGCAGTCTATGTGTGGACATGTCATGACCCGGAATATCCCCGTCCACCGGTTTGACGATTCCGACCACAGTTTGGTTCCGTCATCGGTGACGACCGTCACGTGATTCTCTCTGAAGTTGGAAACTGATAGACGAATAGAACACGTTATGACCCTGGAGACGTACCACCTTGTTTTTCTCTCTCTCTGCAGCGTTTTAAATGTTTTTGATGTGAATTTATGTCACACAAACACACACACACAGACAGTAGAATGAACACAAATACTTCTTGTTCCATTCCGTTCTATTCCGGCCACGGTAGCTGTCATCTTTCAGGCCGAGTTCGTCCAGGGACGATTGATAATTAGACGGAGACGTTTCCATTTCCCTGTCAAAGAATCGGTCGACCGATCGATAGGGTTTTTTCTTCTTTTCCAACAAATGACAACTGATTCCATTTGCTTAGATACAAATTCAGTGATCAAAGATTAAGTGCTGTATTTTTGCGACCGACAGTATATCTAGGAGGAAATTATGTACTCTGCGAACTGCATCAGTCACAGATGTATTTTCCAATGTGAACGAATTCGTTTCACTATCCTCACTGAACGAAGACCATCACAGTTGGGCAAGTAGGCAGGTTGGTTGGTGGGTTCAGTCAGTCAATCAGTCAGTCAGTCAGTCAATCAGTCAGTCAATCAGTCAGTCAGTCAGTCAGTTAGTCAGTCAATCAGTCAGTCAGTCAGTGGTGGCATGAGGTGTCGAAAATATGCAGTCCATTGATAATCGATTTACATTTTTCGCATCCAAACTGTTTCGTTCTTGTTACGAATCATCGGCTTCAATGCTTATCTACTGGGTCCTAATTCGGACTCGAACCTAGCTGGTGTGCATGATATGGAGTAACAAGTGTGGCTGTCAACGGTTGGACGAAATATTCTCGAGACAGTCTTACTCTTATTGTTAAAGTTCACTCGTCGTTTGGTTTTTTTGGCCGTCCAACCGAGTACAATAGTTTTTCCCGGGCTCAAACGAGCTCATGATCTTCCGATTTCTCTTCAACAACTGATCGCCCATGAACAGCCTAACAGAGTGAACAGGTGCTCGTGCCTATATGACGTATCATGCACAAACCATACCGAGCTAGTCGCTTAACGTAACTCACCTGGATCAAACATGAAAACGTGGACGGAGAGTATGTGTAGATCCGAATTCATAGAAAGCAAAATGCCTCCCAAGAGACGCAATTGATGGATTTGTAGTGGCAACGGTCGAGCTATTTAAATCACTGGGTAGTGTACTCCCGTTAAGGAGGTTCGAATTCACTCTTGACACGCGTTCACGTCACGAGCGACAAACGAAACAGACGCGGACACTGGCAGGAACCTAACGGAGTCGTCATATATCTAGTATGCTGGATACAGCGCTGTGTCGTGGAAGCTGAGTGTGTACGACCTGGAAGTATTTATAAAAGAGGGAAACTCGATGTATGTTGTAGTAGCTTCGCTGTCCTCGTACACCGGTGTTTCGGCCCACTAAGTATGCTTCTCCCCATTGGAACGTGAGATAGGGAGAGAGAAGGAGTCATTATGAATGTGCAGTTCGTCACTTTCACCTGAATCATGCGTACTCACATGGAAGAAAAACTTTATCCAAGCTACTTTACCTCAGTATTACTACTTTCGTGATCCCAGTGGCTCCCAGATATGCTGTTGAGAAGATGTCAACGACTATTGTCGGAGTACATTTGTTTGTATCAGATGCCAAGTGCCCACGTCGGACCGGGGAAAAATTGGCGCATCTTCCGAAGCATTTTCACAATCTTCGAAAATTAAAAAAATATCACTAAGACCCAAGTAACCAACTGGAGCTGTCTACGTGTTTCTCCCTACTTTTGCCCTGGGCCAGATGTGTTTACCCGGTCGGAAAAACCATATGTGCTTCTTCAGTGAACATCGAGGTTGGTCTGGTTAAGACTAACAGTAGCACAACTTAACACTGAGGTGAAGCATGGCATATCACCAACACTCATGTGGGGTCACTAAAGATGCCCACGGCTACCCACAAGTCAGACTGTCTTCCAACCCATGCTTCAAGTCTTCGGTGTTCTAGCCCAAAATCGACAGACAGCACGCAAATTTCACCCAGGTGCGCATCTCGCAAGTCAAACACTGTATTGTGCGCAGAAGGATAACCGGATTTTGAGCCATTTGATCGGTGTTCACGCTTTATTCAACTCCGAGTACAGAGTACATCAGAATTACGACGAAAATATTCACGGAAAAAATGAATATGCCAGATGAGGATTTGACTAGGCGGGGTTTTAAAATTTTGCAAAACTTTCATTTAATTCATGCACAAATCTGTGAGGTATCTTTCTATGCAAATTCATTCGATCGACATTATTGTATCACCTCAATTCCGAGAATCCCGTTATTCCGTCCCAATCACCGTCGCAGAATGGGCCCAAACACTTGTCGGTTCTTTCTCCCTTTTAACGAGAAAGATATCACATTTTCGTTGTTCCGTGGTTACGCAAAGGCGCAACGAAAGGGGCTTGCTCCGTAGCTGTACATATTATATGTTTAGCACCGGCTTAAGATCAAGCGTGGTGCCAATGCAACAACAACAATTAAAAAAATGGCGGAAAGGAAGTAGAACACAGTAAAAGAGACAGTTGGTAAAAAAATAAAACGCTGGGATTTTTTTTTCTTCTCCCATCGTACATTAAACAAATATGTTTTTTGTCATTTTGTTCTTCGGAATGACATTTTTGTGATTGAGAGGCACGAGTGTTCGACAGACATATCACAGCATTCGCGCCCCTGGTTTCTACTCTGAGCCATGTCTCTCAACATCTCTAACCAACGACAGTCCTCGTCCCTTGGCACCAATTAGGTAGACGGGAGACACTAAACGAAGCCAATGATGATACTAGCTTCGTCATACCCCTACGCCACGTTACACCTTGACCACCGCGTCGTTTCTTCCAGCCTCGTCCAGCACGTGCGAACAGAGCATGGAAAGTTAGATTATGGGCGGGCGTCACAAAACACGAGTCAAGTGAACTTTCTCATGGATTACTGGCTATCAGGTTCATGAAATTGGGTGGAAGGGGCGAAGAACTCATCAACAATGTCTCACTTCAGAAGCCTTGGTAACGAGTCCTGTGACAGTGGATCCATCTAAATTCAGAGTTGGCTTGTGGTTCGAGCATGCCTACCTCGTACCTCAGACCGCCACATTCGACTCACTTCTACTATATGTTTTTGAATCGTCAGTCTCTTCTCGTCAAAAAATGAAGTGACTGATCTCCATTGACATTCCTCTAGTTCCACGTTGTAATCCTTGCAGTGAATGTACTGGACGCTCTTGTCTTGTGCGACACTTGGTTTCAACTTCACTCATGGGCATTAACGATAACTAATGGAAAGTAAACCTTGTTTTCACATACACACACATGTTTCTTCTCCAGCTCAAACGGGGTTTTACACACGTATCTGATCGCTGCTTCGAGAAACAGCTTGTTAAGATCATGATTAAAGGCTGATTACCAAGATATACTATATTGTAACAAGGACGACAACACACGGCAGGATACTTGTATTCCCACGGTCACACAAGTCAAGTCATGGAACACATACAGTCGTTTATATAGGCCCTTTTCCAGATTGCCTGGCACCAAGATTGCTATTGCCACTGTTTGAGTGCTTCGGCTGCATTCTGGCCAGTTGCCCGTGGCCGATAGCTTGCTTCTCTTGGGTATCATTTTCCTTCGATTGGTCCGATTGTCTCAGCTGACGGCTCGATCGGCAGCCCTTCACCTGAGCTATCTTGCTGGTTGCCGGAGATCCCGCTGCTTCCTCTCTGGTAGTCCGTATGCCTCCTTTTGCCTGCTTCGGGACGCCTTCGACATATTGGCCGTCTGTTCTTCTGTTTGTGGCCCTCGTTTGGTTCGTTCGTTCGCCTTGATATTCACGTCGTTCCCTTGCCCCAGCATTCCCTGTTACAATATGATTGCTCATAACAACACAACGAGCCGCCAGTCAGAGACGCCATTCGTACTTGCCGCATTGTATACTCTGACAACGCACACACTTCCTCCCCTCGAGTGAAAATTAGTGCCTGATTTTTTGACAGAACAAAAAGCTTTACAGTTCCTGTTGAATTCCTTACGTCTTTGAATCCGACAGGTATTGGTCACTCGACTTTACCCAGTCCCAAATATGACGGTGGTCAATTAGACGGATTGGAAATTTGCATGGACAGAAAAAACGGTCACGGATACAGAATTACGGCAGTTTGTGGCAGCAGCATTCAGTCGACAACGAGAACAGTTCGAAATAGTACTGAATGTAAATGTTAACGCAATTTCACGTAGAACGTGCGGTCGTTTTCGATACAAATGGCAGTTCTGGTCGGAACCAGACAGTAGGAGCAGTCAGTGAGTGAATGGCTGTGAGAAAGTACATGAACAATGAGAAACACAGACGTAGCTTACAGAGGGCGGGAGACCGCGTACAGTTTTGCCGCGATTACAAATCAAACTGAGTGCGTCGCGCTAAATGGAGGTGGCAATGGGAAGCAATCAAAGGCCATTAAAAGATGCGGATGTGACTGTATGTGAGTGGCCGACCGACAGGTAGACTGCTAGGCTAGATCCAAAAAAGGAGCAGTTCGAACCCCAGTCAGGGTGGTTACTTTTATTGGAAAGTCATTTTCGTGTAAAATGAACGCGAAACACACCAGCGATAGTTAGAAAGTAAATGACTGTTAAAACAGAGGCGGCACAAGACATGAAAATGGTCAACAATGTTCAGCAAGCAGAAACTAAGATTGTCAATGCACGGAAAGGGTTTTGGGCTAATTATAATTTCACTTAGGGACAATGGGGAACCAACAGTTCCCATATAAAGCGTGTTATGTCTATTTTTTTACCGTTCATTCCATTGTTGTTACCGTTCAAAAATTAGTGACGACAGTGGGAGGCCTTACCATACTGAGAGCCAATTCGGGTAGCAAGTTTGTAAGGGGTTTTGACTCACAGCCATTACTTCGTGTTTGAATCTCAGTCGGGGCTTGGTAGAACGATTACTAGACATTCCGTTGCCGAATTTTCCTTCACAATTTTCGAACCGCTTTTTCTTCTTTTCTTTTATCCCGTTTTCCTTATTCGAGGATTCCGAACTGCACGAGTTACGTGCCACCATCGAGGCGTTACGTTCTCAGACCGGTTTGGGATTGTCCAAATTGTGGTCCAAGCCTCAACAACAACAATCATCTGATTCGGGTAATGGGAAGTCCGTAAGGGACGGAAATCACACGGTTGGCTCATCCATCAGTCTTACTGGACCCGAAACTCAGTCGGATGGGCTTGGTTCCGCGCAGCAGCTCACGTGTCAATCTGCTCTCACATCACCTCATAAAGCTGCATTGACTTCCAATTTGAAGGAGAATGAGGCTGCTTCCAAGAAAAACACTGGATGGGTAAGTGCTCGGAGCGTTTTTCACTCCCGCCTCTCCTTGTCTGTATGCCGAATTCCATTCGAGAAACTTCGCAGGGAGGTGGTTGAACCAATGGATCCAATCTGCTGTTCAATACATTGGATCCAGTTCCCTTAACTTGTTACATGCGAACACGCTTCTTACTCGAGTGATTTCGGTTCCCTTTGCTGTTTAAGGTAAAAAACCACCATCTTCATCGTGCAGAAGCGGACAGGGAAGTGTACTTTACTGAACGGTTTATTATTGATCACCGCTGGTACAACCAAAGAGTCGCTATTTCAGGTGCACGGGGTGGACGGAAAACTAAGGACTGCACCCGGGACACAACACGGTGTAAACGGCCTGGTCTTGTGTGTGTGTGTATGTGTGCGTGCGTGCGTGTGCGTGTGTATGTGTGTGTGTAATCTCGAACTCGTTAGAAAATGACAGCAATCGGTTACGCATTGGTTGTCTCTAACCAGGAAGATGAGGGTCATCTACTCTCCCTAATCTCTCCGTGTACTTCTGTGTCTTCTCGAAGTCATCTGTTGACCTCCACTTGGTATCCTTCATCTTGATGCAGACTGTCGATTTCCCGTTGTGCCTAGCAAGTGCCCCAGCCTTCGAAGTCTACTCAATTTGCATTATCTTACTGCTACTAACCCTGTAACGCCATCGCATCTTTGCTAAGTTTCGTAGAAATCGATGGCAAGAAACTTTGCACGCGGACTCCAGGTCTTATTTGCAGAACAGGATCAGCCGAACTGCGACACAGCACACTGATAGCTCAAATCGACACCACAAATGGGTCAGTTCGGTGAATGCAACTCAAGCTACAGGTGCACTACTTGTATCCACTTCCCGTAAGGTGCTACTGTCATCCGTTATACAGCCGCCCAGTTATGTTAAGTAGTTCGCTATGTGATTGTTATTAGTAGGAGATTGACTGACGGTGGTCAAATGGTTATCCTCGGGGACTTTGTGCAATAACGACCCAGGTTCGATTCCCGCCAACTCCGGTCACTTCCCACTTGGCAGCCTTTCGTTGGCCTCGGCCTTCTTCCTGATTTGATGTACGTTGTTGTATAATGAATAAAAAGGAGCAGAAAGAGTATTTTTATTAAAATAAACGTTCGCATACTTTGATTCATCACGCAGTATGAACGCTCACCTCTGGAAACCATGGAAGCACTGTACAGCTGTTTCATCCCTGTCAGGGATTATCAGCAGTACACATCCATCGAGACCCCACTGGCCCTCGAACTCGGGCTGCACGATTGTGAGTGGAACACCTAACCACCAGGCTGTTCGGGTTTGGGTCTCAAGGGTTTATTGAACTTATACACCACATGATACAGCGGCATTCCCACACTGACTCTGAATGTTAGCAGAGCATTTCCCTTCATAGTACGTAGTACGAAGGCGTGGTGTCATGAAGACTATGAATTAAATAATGAATTTACATAGTGTAGAAAAGAAGTTTTTTTAAGGTTTGAACACAAGCTTTTCCAACATAACCACAACTGACTACAACTTTCGGCCACTTCCGACAAGGTTTCTGTAACCATCGAACCGTTAGGAGGCAACAACCGATCACCGAGTAGGCTGTTTAGGGAATGGATACGAACGCGACTTACGCGGATGTCTAATAGGATGGATCGGAAAAAAAATCGATGCAAACATGAATGGTTGTGACATAGAGAATAAGCGGATAGCACAAAAATTGTGTCGCGTGTGTGTCTGTGGGTAGGTGGCTGGGTGGCTGGGTGCACATGTGCACAGTGTCAACTGACCTGGTCGTTCGAACAGACCAAGTCTTTCAACCGTATAGAAGCACACTACTTACAACATCGTTATACAGTCTATCTTTCTAAGGGATGAAAACGTCTTGACGTCTCTACAGATAACAAACATGGCAGAACGCCACCTGGGCCTTCGCTATTCGGTTGTCGATTTCATCTTTAGCCATCCCAATAGCACTTATACAACTTCCCAAGTTGACACACCCAACAATATGCTGCCTTTCACCATCGAGGATGAGTGCAGGAGTGAACCCCCGCCAATCTTACACTAATACCTCACACCTCCGAGGTTCGAATCCTCGCCATTACCGGTTGCTTTGGTGGTAGACAGTAATCCACTGTCATCCGGCTCGTTACCACACCTGACCTATTTGGACCTTATGTGGTTCTTCGCCACTCCAAGTCTCAGGGTCTGATTGCCGGTTATCCCCAATAGTACAGTGGGCCTTCGTGGCTATGGGGTAAATGCCCCTTCCACTGCATTCATGCGCAAGCATGTAAAAGAAACCTTGATGGCGAACAGTACATTTCATACCACGAAGCGGACAATAAGGGACGGTTCCGAGCGCACTGTGCCGCAGTAACTTCGTCACAGACCATCTCAATATCGTTGGCACAGTCTAAATCTAAAAGCCTGTCAACGGGTGAGGACTCAACGCCTTCGTTTGATTCATTTAAAATGTCGTCGATTGCGAAATTGAACAAGAAAGGTGAGAGTGGGCACCCCTGACGTACGCCAGTTGCAACTGAGGTTTAAGGCAACGATGAGCCACATTCACACAGTCGGTCTAATGTCTAATGGCATAGGGCTTGAATGATCTTGACGTACTTATCAGTCACTCCTTGTCTAACGGGACAATCCCAGACGGCCGTCCTATCAACGAAGTCAAAGGCTGCTCGGATGTCCAAGCATGTGTCTACCGTTGTTCTGCAGTTTAAGTGGCGGGGCTGAATTATCTGACAGATAGTGAAAATATGGCCAACGTACTGGTGGCTGGGACAATAACGTGTCTGTTCCTGGTGGACCTATTCGCGCTCCGGGGTCAATCTACAGAATACGGAAGAGGCTAATAGCTTCGACGCCACTGATATCAGACTTATCACTCGATGGTTGGAGAAAACGTTACGAGTTCCCTGCTTACATATTGGGATGATAGATGGACATTTATAGTTTGGTGGGACGCTTTTGTGAATCCAGATTCCGTAGAAGAGACTGGTAGACCCCTGGATGAGTGACACACCATCATCCGAATAGAAGTCAACCGGGCCAGAGGCCTCGTGGCGCTTAAGAAGCCGGAGTGTACGAGCCGCCTCCTTCTTGATGGGCGAGACAGTACAGGCTGTCCATGTAGTATGAACTGGTTCAAAGAAAATGCAGCATGACGCGTTAAGTTGTTGCTCAAAATGCTCGGCTCAGCATTCAACACAATGTGATAGTTATGAGATTGACTAGCCGTTTCCGTCGCAGATCGCCTTACTCGCACTAGGTTTCTCATCGCCCACGGATCGGATGAGATGGAAAAGCTTCCGAACTTTGTCCATGGTAACAGCTTTTTCCATCTCTGCTGCGCGTTCGGACTGCCAGATCTGACGGCCTCTTCGTAGGCTTCACGTTGGTTTTGTCCATGGTTGATTAAGGGCCCTGTGGTTTTCGCTACCAGAAGGGGTATGCTGGCGGTCATCTTGCAGTTCGAGAGACCCCGGTGAGATCCAGTGGGTGGCAATCTGGCGTACGACTAATCAACATGACGTGACTCCCTCTACTTTCACGGCGGCGTGGATGCATTGTTGACGCTCTGACACGCCTGTGTGTGTGTGGCTGCTCAACTGAGAAGTTATCACAATATTATATTTTCCTCGGACCGGAGTCCTGTGGAGTTGGCTCACATTTATCCGTTGACAGCGGACTTTCGCTTTGAAGGAAAGCCGCACCATGGGCTCAGCACACATGAGGATACGATCGGGGTTTAGGTATGTGATCTAGTACGATCTATAGGACTTAGTTGAGCCACACTAGTGGTAACTTATGACTGTGTGATCTTTCTGTTTTCCAAGATGGGTTAGAATAGAAAAAGGTGAGATGGAAGATTTTCGGTTGGCCGAAGAATTCCATGACTTTCTGCGGACCGACATATGGATGTGGGAAAGTGCTACCAACTGTAAGCATATTTCATGTAGCTGTTTGTTACCGATGAGGCTAGCCTAACCCTAATTCCCAGTTTTCACTGCCTTCCGAATGTTTCCACTTTTTTTAAGACCCCGACGCCCAATTTCTCAAATCATATGGGTTTTTTTTCTGACAGACTTGAATAGATCTGGGATACCGAGTTTGAAGGGTGAACAGACAATGGAAAAAAATCCAACAACTTTTTGACTCGTCCATTGTGAGATGTGAACGGAAGCAGCTGGGGAATCAGGAGAAACAGATAGTGTTGTGTGAATGCTTTGGGGGAAGGGGAAGGGGGTGGGGTGGGGTGGGTGGGGTGGGGTGGTTGAGATGTATTCGTTGTAAGGCGGTGGGAATTGTGGTCTGTGAGCAAAAAAGGCATAAAAATACCACAAGCTATTGGACACTAGCCGAGCGAGCAGTTGTGGTTCAGGGGGTTTTCATCCGCAGACCAGATGGAACAGCACAGTCTAATCATACCTCCACTACAGTCGATTCTCCAAATTAGCAGACTTACATTCCCCACAGTCACTACGATGTGTAAAAAATCGCGAATTTTCTGTGACTTGGATATAGCCTATTTTTATAGTTAAAACCCCGAACGCACCCACGTGTATGCTCACAAAACATTTTAATTCCACTTTGAACTCAGTTTGTATCACTACCCTTACGAGAGGATATGGGAGTAGACTCGTAAACAGCATCGTACTTCTGTATCTCCCACAGTACTAGAACGTATACTATACACCGTAGTTCGTATATGTGCGTTTTCTATGATACAATAATTGTAATGCGATCAGGTACGATTGTGAGGCTCCAACAGATACGACATTACAAGAGATTGAGAAAGAACGATGCCGGATAACTTAGGCTTTATTCATCTGGAAACTCTCCATACGCTTATATGTACTAGAAAAAGACTTAAGAAAGTTTACCAGACACGAAGGTTATTATAATAATACTCATCGAGTTGGAGAATGCATAACATTCTCCCCAGCCAGGAAGATTTGGGTTTACCAGTGTCCAAAATCGGGTGAATGGATGGGATTTTTGTGAGCTAAATTCCTCTACTTCGTAAACAATAAGGCCGTGTACGCTGTTGCTTGGTAGCAATTTCGTGAACACAGTTATTGCTTGTGGATAAAAGTTGTCAATGCACCGATTGGTTTCCAAAGTCTCTGTAGTAGCTTCTGGTAGTTCATCAATAGGTGGATTGGTGGTATCAGTAACGGGCTGTGGCATAAGGTGTCGAATATAAACTGTATCCTCCCGTCCGTTTCGATGACGAGTATGTGCATATTAAGAGTTGCACTTGATAAGATCGATTTCCTCCACCAGGGGAGCATACTTCGTTTCTCGGCAGTTGAAACGCAATAACACTGGTCCAGGAGCTGTGAGCCATCTAGTTAGCGAGATTCCTGGAGACAAATTCGTTCACGTGGAGTAGCATTCGTGGCGGTACATGAGAGAGATCTTATTGATGTGATACATCTGGAAGAACCCGTTCTTCTGCGTGATTGCTAAACCTTTGGACTGTAAGGCTAAGGTGACAGTTTTCCCTATTACTCCATTCGTTCGTTCCACCTGACCAATACACTGCGGGTTGTACGCCGTACTTCTGCTAGTAGCCACACCTTTTTCGCGGAGAAATTGTTTAAGTTCTTCGGGCATAAACACAGGACTACGATCGAAATGAATGTAAGAAGACATACCAAAGATGTGAAACAAATTAGTCAGACAGGAAATTGATGTTGATGGGTTTATGCTAGCACAAGGGTACGCAAAAGGAAGACGTGCGTATTGATCAGTAATAACACGATATTTGTTGTGTGGATGAAGGTAAAGAACGTTTAAAGTCAATATTGACTCTCTCGAATGGTTGCGTGGGTTTAACAGTCTGTTTCCCATTGGTTTATAAAAACAGGGTTTGCATTCGGCTCCTACACGACACTGTTGTACCACAGTCTTCGCTTGACTGGACGAACGAAATAGCCGAAGCGTACCACCCCAGGGGCGGGGCAGAGGTTGTCATGGGGATTATCAGTATTAAACGTTGCTGACCAGTAGCTTCAAAAGAATGCACCCGCAGCTTTGTTCTCTGAACCAGGTCGATATACAATGTCATAGGAAAATGGAGGCAACTCGACCCAACAATGCTGTTTTTTGTCGTTCTTGATCTTCCCCCTTTCTCTGGAATCGAACGTAAATGCGACTGACCACTGATCAAAGAAAAGCTTGAAGTGATTACCAAGAAGATAATGCCTCCATTCTCTAACGGTCTTTGTCACGGCACATTCTTCTTTCTCGATTGTAAAATGGTGGCATTTGCTTGGCAATAGGGTTCTAGAGAAAAATACAACAATTCGTCCATGATGATTGAGCATCGTGGTGATAGTGACGTCAGAAGCATTGGTTTCTAAAAATAGTAAAAAGTATGGATCCACTGTGACAACATTAGCCTGGGCCGAATCCGACTTCAGGTCCTCAAGTGCCTTGATTACGAATGATGATAATGGAAATATTCGATAGACAACGAGAGGATGAATCGTATCAGAATAGTATGAGATCCAGTGAGAATAGTAGACGAACATTCAAACCATTCTTTGTTGCTCTTTGAGGTCATTAGGTCGCGCCATTTCCATAAGGGGTCTGAAGCGGTCTGGGTACGGCTTGACTAGTCCCGAGCAGACTTCATCACCGAGTAATTGCACTTTATTTGTAGCAAATGTGAATTTGTTTTTGTTCGGTTTTAAGCCGTATTTGTCCGCAACGATGAGAAGTCGTTTCAAATTTCTGTCATGCTTTTGGTGTCTCTACCGTAGACCGTTACATTATCAACGTAAGCAAAAGTTCCTTCAAGACCTTCGTCTCGGATAATCGCATCAGTGATACGCTAGAAACAAGCAGCTCCATTAGTGACATCAAACGGAATACATCGGAATTGATGCAGGCTGCCACACGCCTCGAAGGCAGTACAGATCTTCCCGTTTTCGCCAATCGGGAACTAATGGTGTGCGCTCTCCGGGTTCAGCGTGCCGTATAATTGATATTTAGATTTCGTCTATTCAACGCTTAGAATAAGCGTCCAAACTGGTAAACCGATTCATGGTCTCACCATAGTCAATAACCATGCGCTTTTTTGTCCTTCACTGGTTGCGATGAGTATTTAAGCTCGCCACACGGACCGTGAAAGTTCAATTATATTTTCGTGCATCAACCTTTAAACTTCCGTTCGAGCAAAATTTAATCCTCCGCTGAACATCGTCTGAATTCGGTAGCGATTGGCTCTGGTGCTATCCGACGGGTGTTCGAGAAGAAGAGGAGATTGGATTGTAGAAGCTGCAAAGCCAGAAAGAAAACGATGGTTTCTTTCCGTCGATTGGTATTTTGAACACTGTTATGTAGTCTTAAGAAATCGTGACACCTTGGCGCACAAATCAGGTAGGACTTGGAGTCTGCATGCGGAAGATATTCGTCGTCTTGAGGTTTTTGACCATCGATGTGTACGTAGTATCGCTAAGTTTGGGTGGAATAGCCAAGCGAGCAATGCTGAGGTCAGGAAGCGAGTATTAGGTACTAGTTCCGAGAATTTTTTTCTTTCATAGGGTATCCAGCTTAGTAGACTTCGTTGGTTAGGGCACGTGTTGCGTATGGCAAACACACATCTACCATACCATGTCCTATTCTCCGTTCCTCCTAGGGAGTCGAAGAAGTCACGTGAAGACCAACAGATGACGTGGCCGCGAGAGATGAGAAAATGTACATCAAACTTAGGAAAAGTAGGTGCCTCATGTCTTCGTGGTTGGGGTCCAAAAGATCCGTCAACCAGTTGGGTGGAGATATTGGAGGAAATGGTAACGAACCGTGAACAATGGCGATCGTGTTGTCACTTTCTGTTAAATCAGAATGATTGATCGATGTGCGTTTGTACAGTTAAACTGTGTATTCCGTGTGTTGGCTATTAGGGCATTCTTTCCTTTTCCCACCCGTGTAGGTCCACTCCCTGTCCATCTTGTGTATTCATACTTTGCAATTCAACGTGCAAGATGGTGAGAAAGGCAGTGGTCAGTGAGGCTTGCCCTACTGTTTACCGCTATACGATGATGATGATGATGATGATGACTGATAAGCGGACCCGTGGGTAAAAATTATTTTGGTGCGTGACAGACACTTAACAATGATCACGAGTGCTGCTTCTGATACGTGTGGATGTCAGCACAACTTCACTAATGGAATACTCAACCGATCATTTGTTACGAGCGACAATGGATTCCTAAACATAGCTATCTGAGCTCCCCGTTGCAATTGATGATTTTCGTGGCAGTCCATTGACAAAGGCGTCAGTGACTGCTTTTGACACGCATTTAGGAGCGGCAGCAGTGGTGATGGATGAGAGCACAGACGCGGTCATATACGCTAGGTATTTTCACTTTCCGATGGATCGACAGGCTCGCTGATAATGCCCATATTTCCGCAAGATTCTTAGGTGACGTTCTGTGCTGGACACGAGTACCCGGGGTGCCAACATGAGCCGCAAAAGAAACGTTTGTTTAGTTGACGCCACAGTCGTTTTTCCTTCTGAAATATTACAATCCTAGTGGGCTAAACCACTAGTAGTGGAAGCACCACATGGCTCTGAGACAGTTGCCGAAGAACAGGGCTGAGCTTGCTTTTGGGCCAATTCGGAAGCCTTCGCTTTTTCATGAGAGGACTTCAGATCAAGAATTCTGTGTTCCAGAAAACATTAACGAATGGAGTCAGATTGCATTTTAGAATCGAATGCATCCCACATACCGTTATTGAGATGTTATTCTGCTGTCACAGATTTAAAGTTACAATTCTTGACCAGAAGCCGGAGTGTTTTCAAAATCTGATCAAACGTTTATCCAGAGTGTTTTCACAAGTGGCCAGTAGACGACGAGCGAAGACCTCATTTTTAGGTTGCACGTACAAAGACGGAAGTGTTGCAATGGCTGAATCGTAATCAGGACAATCCGAACACAAAGTTGTTCACCAACGGTGAGATATAGTTGATTAACATTTTGAATTTATCTGGATTATGCACTGGAACCAAATCGATAAAGTTAGTTAATGTACAGATCCAACGAGTCCACGCGACCGCTGCATTTGACGAGTTCGGATCTTCGGAAAACCGATCAGGTCGAAGAAGACGGTTCACTAATTTTCGGATAAATAAACTGTAATGCGATCGGACACGATTGTGCAGTTACAATGGATGTGACAGTACGAGAAATGGCGAAAGAACGATGCCGGATGATTTGAGCTTTATTCATCTGAAAATCTTCCATACGCTTAAATGTGCAAGAAATGGATGTAAGAAAATTTACCAAACACAAAGGAGGTTATCAAAATATTACTCATCGAGCCAGAGAATACATCACAATAATAATGGAAATCCACTTGCATTTTTCACATTCATAAGTTCAACGCCGGGATCCGGATGTGTGATTATCTATTATATATATATATATATATATATATATATATATATATATATATATATATATATATATATATGATTATAATATTAGGTTGGCGTCCAGTTGCGTGAAAGAAATATACAGCAATACGTGTGTTCGCGAACAGTTAGCTTCCGAAGAACTATCCGAAAAAGACTGAGGCCACAAACATGCAATCGAGACTTCTTGAGGCTCATTTATTGGCTGGATAAGGGACGTTCTTTCTTTTCATCTCACATATCTATTTTTGTGTTCAATTCGATTATTGATATAACCCTGAATACATGCTTACTGCTCCTCGTTTGGAAGAGTTAAGTCAGATTTTGATTATACTTTAGAATGTGACTGATGACTGACTATCTAATGCGAAACGGAAATCACATGGCCCTATCTCAGAGAAGGCGAACCAGTTTAGTCCTCATCTAGTCTGAACTAAATGTAATACAGTCACATTACATAAGATAATGATAGTTACGCTATCTGGAAATTGGATACCTTTCGAGGTTATGTAGGATGCGACGGTAAACAAGTTCCGAAATCGGTATTGTTTTCCCCTCGACTTGTTTCGTCTTGCCAATGCAAATCCGGTCACTATGAGGCTCATTCCGTGATCGTATCATACGTCTAAAATCCGTACGATTACCCGCTGGGTTGGTAGTGGTCGAGTGATACCTGTTAGGTTCTATCACCTCGGGAGCACAAGGTTAAAACCCAGCCAGCACCGCCCGTCATCACATTGGCGGTAGGCAGAAATTTGTTGTGTCGCTATCGGCTGCTCATGAGTAGTACACCTGACCTGTTAGAACCCTTTGCGGGTCTAGACCTTCGCAGTTGCTTATTATCCCCCCATATTGCAGAGAGCCTTTGCAGTAACGTGGTATGTTCCGGCCAGTGCATTCATGCACACGCATGGACATTATAACTAGGTGAGTAGAAAAGAAAAATGGTGATAAAGTGCTACCATATGGAACACCCAATTCTGAAGGTGCGAGGGAAGATGATGCGCTACAGTAGCGTGTAAATTGTCTATTTTCAGCGAAATAATCGGATGACAAAGCGATGGTTGAAGTTTGGACACCACCCGAAATAGGAATAGGGAGTAAATTCCCTCTTTCGATACAGGTAAAAACGTCACTGTAATCTAAAAAAGGACTATAATAGCGTTGTTTTACCCGTCTAGTGATGACAGAATGTAATGGGATAAGCAGACAATGGCATCCATGAGGGAGTATGAACCCCGGTGGGCAAACTGGTTGAGATCAAGTGTGTTCAGTTGTGGTGTCATCATTGGGACTATAAGCGTCTCGAATATCTTTGGAACACCGGATGTGCAAACTACTTGTCGAAACTTGGAGGTCCCCTTCTTTGGTGTGGGTATAATCAAAGCCACTCTCCGACAGTCAGGGATGTTGTTCTGGCGCAGGCGCTAATTGAACACCCTAGCTAAAGTTTAAGATAAGGTTGATGCGCATCCCTTCAGCACTATCGAGGATGCTCCATCCGCCCCGCTGGATTCCTTCGAGTTCAGTTGGATTAACTCTTTGTAAACGTCCATGCAGTCCAAAGTATATGTAAGTCCATGTTGTGGAGATGCGTCTACCGCATCTATTGTGGGAATTGGACAGTTGACTTTATTAGAATTCTGATCACTTCTACATTAGTGTTTGGCAAGCAACCGGTAGATGAAATTCAACACTGGTACTTAACGTGTTCCAAGTTTCATGATGCCTTTTTGCATAGTATTGACTGAGCATATATCGCGTTGAACCTATTTAATTGCCCTGATTTGTATTGCAAGAGCTTTCATAAGTAGGTGGTACTTGGACTTGTATACACGTTCCTTCTTTGGGCGATGGATGCAAGTACGACAATATAGTAAAATTTGACCGTGTAATAATTTCTTGGAGCCTCGCGAGAGAATCAGAGTCACATTTCTGTCTCCTATATTTGCGGTCATTGCTCTGTGCAAGCAGTTTTTAATTGGTTCTGCTACAGACCATAACAGTAACTTTAAGAATTGAGTAATCAAAAGTCCCGTTAAACCAAGACGCGGCAGTTTACCACAGCGGAAGCGATAGGCATTCGTTTCTACAATCCACCGTTATACACTCAAAGACAGTTCATGCAAGCACTGAAGCTTCCTTGGCCCACCCCCACTCTAAAACACAGCACAAATCTATTGATCGAACTAACTGACATCGACAACGCCCACGCTGGATCACTTCGTCTCCTCTCTCCCTTCCTTAGTTTCCGACCCATCGCCCTATCTCCATTTTTTTATATCCACTTAACATTTTTCATATAAAATTTAATTTGGTGGTATCGTTGCGCGTGACTGGAAACGAGCTTTTCGATGGTACTGAATAAAGTTGACCATGATGGCGTTATTCGCACAACGGTTGCTATGACGACAGCACAAGGTCAGATTCCAGTAAAGTGGGTTCGAATCCCATCGAGGATGACGATTTGGATCAGTTCAGGACAATAGAAGTTAGACCGGATCGAAGAGAAAGCATCTGGCGTGAAATAAGAGAAACCTAACCTGACTTTCAACTTATTCCGAATACTTTTACACTGATGCAGTTGTATGCAAACACGCAACGAAAATGAACTGGAATATTCTTCAACTTAGGATTGCACCGGTTCAGTCATTCCCATTTGGATCCTCGTAGTCCCTTCTTGGTTCAATTGACAATCAGCGAGACTGTAACAATGGGCACACGAACGTTTTTTTCGTCCCGTCAAAGTCTTTATTTATTTCTACTGCGCCCAACAAATTCACCCGTTCATCGGTAATTCTGTATTTTTGTATTTTCCAGTTTTGATGAACCACATACCAAGAGTAGTCGTGTTTTCACGTAATATTCATCCGCTCGTCCGTGCCGGTGATGACAGTTTTGGCATGCACGCGGTTCAACCGATATGAACAATACTGAACGAGATGTCGGTCATAATTTTGCTTACTCGTTCCAAAATCGGCTATGGGAAACGCAAGACAAAAGATTGCTTATTGTGTCACGCTCAGTGGATTGCTTTTTTTTATTCCAGTTTTCATGAAGCTGTCAATCTACAGAGAGACAGAAAATTAGTTGCACTTACGGTCTTGTCTGTTTCCGGAAGAATCTTTTTCTTGCTTTACAGCTGATTGAGAAAAATAATCTTAAAGGGCTATTGAACGTTAATGATAAATCGATTGCTTGAAGTACGCGCAACCAGCCCAATGAAACAATCGGGTATACAATTCTTAATAATATAGTAATATTATGGAGGATTCCGGTTTTTATTTAATTCAAAAAAACTGTTTCTTATTTCAATTTTGACCAACCAGTTCCGTGCCTCGATCGGCAAAGCGTTCCGCAAAAAAACGTCTGCACAGTCTGTTGCTTCTACCACCTCTTCAAGTGTCGAATCCGCGACTCCCACAATTACAGACACCAGAGGTCGGCTACATTCGTCTAACGCGGTTGGTCAAGCTAACACGAATACACATCCGATTTCCAACTCAGTGACACTTGTTACTCAGAATTCGATCATCAACTCCATTGAATCCACTACCATCTCCACCACCGCGGCTTCTCGGCCGAACAACACCAATTACGGTTTGGGCGTGCCACCGAAAGCAACCGCTCCTCCGACCAGTGGACTGTCCCCGTCCGATTCTTCTACCTCATCTTCCTCCTGTTCTTGGGGTGGTGCAATGGGCTCATCGAACCATGCTCCGGAGACTTTGAGTTCCAGCGGCCGAACAGGTATGCTCTGCATCATCATGTTCGGGAATCGTTGAGTTAATGCACTGTAACAATTGTTTTCATAGATTGAAACTGAAGCTGTATACGATTGGTGATCGCCCCTTGTTGACAAAAGCGCTTCACTGTGTATGCTCAAGGCTTGACAAGACCTTTAAAATTTTCTACTAATAGTAGTACCTTGTTTCTGGGCTTGTATTGATTCCACATTTCCTTGTAAAGTAAATAATTCTAGAGAGAATTGGAGCTGTTTAAAAGATCTCGATTGGAGGGGGTGGGGGCAGTCTCAGTCCTCGCATCCCGAACACATTAGTCCGTGACGTTAAAGATTGCCAGTCGAGGAACAGATGGAAACAAGTTGTTACATAATCTTCTGCAAGTCTCAGATACACAACCTAAGTTTAGCAATACCATTTTTTGATGACCCACCACGGATTATCAACACTACAGTCAGCTTTGAAAACCTCGTCGGCTGTTTTACCTGGCTTGACTTGAAATTCGTCGGTTGAAGTGTGTTGTGTTCGGCGTGCAATCGGATCAGACTATGCTGAGTCGTTCGACTCGTTGCAAGATCTGATTAGTCAACGCAGTCCGGGATTGGAGCACGACTAGCATCGACCTTGATTGCGGACAGGTGTCCAAGCGTGCGAGGGATGTGGATTAATTGTCCAAAAAGAAAGTGTGTGTGTGTGTGTGTGTGTGTGCGAGACTGTGTCTGTCTGTCCACCTAACTTTTTAGGCCGAACACAACATACCGAGTCGGAACTGGGATTCGAATTCCAAACTTTGCACTTGACTATGAATCACACACGCGCTACCACTAGGCTTTCCGGAGTTAACACTCATGATGTAGCAGTGCCCATCCGTCACTGTCTTTGAGCGGTAGCTGTTCATAGCCCGCGCAACAATCAATTCCTACAACGAGCTACTGAAAAATGTACCTTCGCGGTTCTCAATGGTGATTTGAGCGTTGGTACTTCATAGTGAGTCATTTCATAAACAATTCAAATTGATTCATACTCAAGCTTTTTGTATGACATGCTTACGCACGAGTGCAGTGGAAGTGGTATACCCCGTAGCTTCTAAGGCTGATTGTACCGTCAGGGATGACTGCCAAACAGACTTGTAGTGATGGAGAACCACATAAAATCGCAGTAAGTCAGAAGTGGTAACGATCCGGACGATAATGGATTCCTATTTACCACCAGTGATGGTAGGAATCGAACCTCTGACCTCCGAGGTAGTAAGTAAACACTCCAAACCACTCGACCACTATCAGGTGATTGCCAGTTCCCTCCATTCAAGTGTGATTGAATGTATTCAAACGACGCACATCACAACATGCACTTGTGTAACTCGCATGCATCGTCACGTGCCGTGGCGAAGAAGTATAAAAACCTTAACCAGTGGGTTTCATCATGTGGGACACTTTTGAGTCTTCGGTTGGAGTTCACAAGATCTGCCTATTAGATAAAGACAAGACGACGTGAAAAAGTGCTGTAGTCAGTGACGTACTTGTATCGAAACTCTTTTTCATCTACACTTTATATACTAATGCCTTAGTAGCATTAACTTCCAATAAGTGTTACTACTACGAAATACCAACCAAAATCACAATATCGAAACATATGACTGAACTGAACTGGAAAATAAACATCCAATGCTGGAAAACCAACTCTCTAGGTCATGGTTATTGTTATGCTTTGTTTAGAGAGTGATCGCAAATCACACAAAAATGGTTGACACGAATGTAGCCTGGTATTCGTGAGTTCCTCATATGTCTTGGTGATGGGGAATGTCTAGAAACGATAGGGTTACGAGTACGATACACATTGCATGGCCACAACTAATCTGTTATCTCGTTTGGATCACGGACAAGATCGACTTGGCTGCGTGGCAGATGAGTTGTTAACAGGCAAAGCCGAAGCAAGTTATTCAAAACCAGCTCAAATGCCCTAACGGGGTTAACGTGTGTGTGTGTGTGTGTGTGTGTGTGGGTTCGGGCCTCAGTGGAGACTTGGTGCATGCGTACAGTAGGTGGCGATTCTTAACAAGACATATGAAGCGGCTGTACGGATTTTCCGTGGTGAATTAAACGATGATACTCCAGGATAGGTGACCATTCTAATGGGAACAGTATGAGTCGAAGCTAATATGATATTAATTCTACATGAGATTTTCAGCAATTCACTAATCACTGAAAGACATCATATGCCCCCTAGGACTGTTCATCCAGTCTCCGTTGGAGTTGGAGCCAACAAGATGATCTCAAAATTCAGTACCTTTATCAAAAAGGTCATCGGATTGACTGATACTCGTCGGTTTGACTCACCTGCAAACTGTACGATGTTGCCCCATATTTGCCGCAGACATGACATCGACCAACCCATGGGTTAGCAGGCGGATATCTGTGCAACGCCCGCTGATGGCACACCCCCAGTGACAAAGTAGCAACAGCATATTTTGTTACCGATATAGTATAATCTGAGACTATTTTTTGATAGAAGAAATCGGTACTACTTGTAAAATTGTTAAAAATAATATCGAGATGGAACAGAATATTTCGTTACGCTTGGGACAGACAATCGATAGTTGTCATAAACGCGTTGTTGTACGTTATTGATCGACTTTAGCTAGCAGAAACTGGCTACGCTACAGTGAGGCGAACGAAAAAAGACACGTTTCATGAGATGAACCTACAGAAACCGCGCTAGATTGGAAAATGTATAAAGCACAGCAGTCCTTAGTTTTTGTTGTTGTGAAATTGCGCTTAAGTACGGCTTTGGGAACCATTTCAGATGTTTGGATCTCTCGCCCGGGAAAGTTCGTTTCTCTTCGTGTCCTGGCATTGACTGTGCAGTATTTATCTTTCAATTGGCCATGAGCATGAGAATTGACTTCTGTATGTCCAGACGCATCTTATGCTGATAAATTCACATCTTGTTCCTTCGGTATGCTTTTGGCCCAGATTCTGTTACTTCAGGCAGACTAGCTGATTGGAAATTACCGTCCCTCGCCACCGCATCCGGATTAAACCTGACGAATGCTGATGGGGCGCTGGCATCTGGGATCGATCACGGGCCAAATTCCACTGTTATACATTTGGACGGTGGATCTCAAGAACAGGAGGGAACTCTCCGAAGTTTTGATTCTGCTCATAGTCCTACCAGCAGCAGGTAAGCTGGATCGCGGCTATCTTTGTGTTTGTTCCACGAAGTAGGTAGGTATTGGTTAGCTTCGGTTTTCCACAACGTCCAAATTCCGCTTGGATATGGAACTGTCCATGCCCCTAGAGTAAGAAATTCTTCGTTGGCATAATAACTGAACAGTATTTGCTGCGGTTTCAGTGTCCATTATCCTATTTCTCCATCATTGTTGTCCGGTGCCTTGTGGTGTGCCTGTAGTCATATGCCTGTCGGGTAGTGTTTTTGGCTAAGTGGTTAGAAAACCCGGTCAGCGTTATCTTCACGCAGACCGTCACGACGCCGGTGGTTGTCAAGTGGTTTACAGCATCTGCTTGCCACCGCGGGTGTAAAGGGTTCGAACCCCGACACCGGCGACCACTCTGGTGGCAGACAGTAATCCACTGTCGCCCGGCTCGTTACCACACCTGACCTATTGGGACCTTATGTGAGCTGGTTATCCGTGATAGTGCGGTGGACCATTGGGGTTACGGGGCCTGCCTCTTCCATCGCACTCATGTCCAAGCATGTAATAAAAAACACCTGTTCTGTTAGAACCCCATATTCTGTGTTCCACCGCCACACCGCTCAGGGTCATGGTTGTGAATTTTCCCGAATAATAACATGACCCTCTGTGGCTATAAGTGCACATCCTCCCCACTGAATTCATGCGTAAACACATTGTGAAGGAACGTGTTAATTCAGGGTTGGTGGAGAACCAATTTACATTGGCAGTCAGCCCTAGTGCGGTACCAAGCCCGAGGATTAAGACAGCGAAATTCCGAGTGACAGGACAGCCGGTCGGTGGAGTGGATCGATAGGTGAGACACGAATCTTTTCAGCGTTGCTTAACCTCAAGGCGTGGTCGCCTACACCAGTTGAACCAATGCGTTGCGTGCAACGTGTAGACACATAGAACAACAACCTACATACTCTTTACGTGTCTCACAGTCACTTGCGAGCAGTGTGTGGGATCGATGATACTTCGTTTGGCTGACTGTCCTTTGGATTGCACCTTTCACGCCCAAATCTCAGGTCATCCGATCAACCCGGCCCGGGTTCAAACCCTGGGTGCGGCGGAGGATATGCACCACTGATGAGCTCTAACAAGAGCGAAACTCGAGTCTGGTGCTTTTGAGTGCGGGGTTGGTCGGATGACCTAAGGTTATTTGCGTGAAAGGTGGAGTCCAAAGGACAGCCAGCCAAACAAAATATACATTCTGTTTTTCGTTAATAAAAAGAGATGATTCGAAGGCAGAAGGGTTTTCTCACTAGAGCTGGTGGGACGGCATAAAACACTCATGAAACCGAAAAACAGGTAGATTAATTTCCGGATAAAGTGTTTATTCACGTCAGAATGTTTGGTTGCATTTGTGCATCTGCTAATTCTTCCTCAAATATCTTTTTTGTCTACTCCTTGTAAATCAGGAAAATCCGTTTTGTTATGCATTTTTCAATGTTGCTGAGACCTCAAATCAGTCTTGGTTTGTATTCTTTCGTAAATCTCGTACCCGTTCACTTTGCCCGGTAATCTGGACCGATCCAAACGGAAGCTGAATCACAGGCGGGCCACTCTATGAATGTCATACCACGTGACACCATATTCAACTTTGTACTGTTGTACTGCTGTTTAATCTGTGGAGAACGCCCCTCCCCTCTCTCCACGATATTCATTTTACGAGCGTCATCAACATTGAACTAAGACAAAGTTTCCTACTAACATTTTTGCTCCCGCAGTTGTTACATTTACTGCCTAATTAAGCGGTTTGAGCCCTAAGAAAACCACTTTGCTTGACTAAGGGTCGTTTGGACTCCATCTCTCACCCACAAACTTCTGGTCATTCGACCAACCCTGCACTCGAACGCACGAGACTCGAGTTTCGCTTTTGTTAGAGCTCATCAGTGGTGCATATCCTCTGCCGCACCCTGGGTTTGAACCCGGACATTTTCATCTTGAAGACGTGTGCGTCACCACTGCGTCACCACTGCGCCACCCCGCTCCCGCTCGGGCCGATCCGAATCACCGAGTTAAGTTTGTTCACATGTGTTCTTCTGTGACAGCCAGCAATGCCTGACAAATTCGAAGAAAGACACGTTAATTGTCCCGTTAACTCCAAACAAACGCCTCCCACCAATTCAGTTCTTCTCCACGGGAAGAGCCAACGTACCCGCACTTAAACCTGCTCCGCGTCTGATATTTGTATGTCTTGCATTTACTTGCGAGTAATTGTAAGACACATACAAACTCATCTTGGTCTGAACATTTTTAAATTTCACCGATTCGACTCGTCTTTCGTAAGCGGAGAAAAACGTGGAAAATTAATCTGGAAAACTTACCCATGAGACTACCCATCGCTCAACTTTGATAACGATCCAATTACTCAAGGGAAAACACGGAATAGAATTTGTTACCAAGGCAACGTTTGAAAGCAGTGTTGAACATTTTTGCAGCAGAATACTTTCACTTCAGTTCATGGTCAATGAGCTGTGATGAGACTCTCGCGGGATACTTTTTCATCTGCCTCTAATTTGAAGAATGACAGGCGGACCAGGGGGAGAGGAGTTAACTGGTTCTGAAAAACAATAACACTGCCAATGATTGACGAATGTGTCCCATCGATTTTACCAAGCTTTGTTGTGGGGACTCGGATACAATCACACCTTTCCGGTTCCGACACCAAATCTCAGACCCTGTCTACCAGGTGCGAATTATACAGACTGGTGCAGTGTTCGCGATGGTTACAGACAACCCGAGAAACGACAGTGATGATTCATGTTGGAGTGTTCGTGTGCGCACGTGTAGATCTCTTCCATTCATTTTTTATGCGGAAGCTACGGATCTTCCGACTGAAACGAGGTCAATTAAGAAAGGGGTTACAAATGAACATTTTGTACTTTTTTGCACCATCAAGTGAACGAAAGTGGTTTCCGTCACTGCTACGCTCCAGTTTGACTCATTCCGATCTTATTCTAAACCCGAACTCGAGTCCATTGCAACAGTGCCTACACACTGTGCATCACGTGCTTATTGATCGGAAACAGCCTCTTTTCGCATTTTGAATCATACGGAGGTTTACGCGCGTTTTTGCCCGCCTGTGCGCACTACGGTAATAATACTGAACTTGAGAGTGTGTGTGTGTGTGTGTGTGTGTGTGTGTGCGCGTGTGTGTGTGTGGGCGTGGAGAATGTTGAGGAAGAGGGAGGAATGGAAAGCGATAGTGACAGTGCAGTTCCGCATTTTTCCGTTTCCGCCTCATTCGCGAACGAAATATTTCCACCGCGGTCTGTTCCGTTCTGCTTAGAGCGGTGTTGCAATTGATATTAGTGTTGATGCTCTACCCAGAGGTCCATGAATCACGCGAGGCTGACGCATCGGCGGCAGCAACGCCCGTGGTTCGTATCTAATGTAATGCCGAGAGGGTCACGATCAAGAGTGAAACCGACTAACGAGGGTGGTGGAGTGTTCGGTATTCGGCGTAGACCAAGGCGTGAAATCGATTGACGCCGACACGCGGGAATGATTGAAGACTACAGATATTCGTATGATGTCCGGTTCATGTGTGTGTGCCGTACATCTTGTGTAAATAAGTATGCACAACTTCAGGAAAATAATTCACGCTTGATCGTACATCATCATCACTAATCTGCCTGGCTTGGATAGAACAATCCCACACTCAGGTCACATGCTTTCCCATGGTTAAAATAAGTGAATTAAGGTACAATGTAGTCAAACTACGCGTTGCGATACAGTACGGCAGAAAGTGTTGCGTTGTGAGGAACGAGAACTGAACCAACTGTTGAATCATCCAAAATTTAGCGCGATCAATTGGAGTTGTTTTTGAAAATACTCATCATTATTCGCCATCAACGTCAGCTTACCACTGGAAATTATAGAAGCATGATGCAACTATTTCGTCTAACGTTTTAGCAATCATTAGCTACGGTACACACCTGTGATATTGTATGGATTAATTTAGCATTATCCCACACAGGATACCACGGAATCAGAACATGGATATACCACACGACACACCGAAGTATTTCGGATATTGCGCATAAGTATGTACAATATCGTAGCGAGTGAATACAACGGAAATGGTAAAAGTCACATGTACGGTGAGCCATGAATACCACAACACCTCTCCCTCCCCCCCACACACACACGTTACTAGCAGGCCGGTAGCGGTAGAGTGGTTTAGGGCGTTTTGCTTGCCACCCGCTATCGCTATCGCTGGTCACTTGGGTGGCAGACAGGAATCCTCACCGTCGTCCGGCTCCGTTACCACGCTTGACCTATTGGGACTTTATGTGGTTGTCCATCACTCCAAGTCTCAGGCTGAGATTGCCAGTTATCTCCGCTAGTGGGATGGGCCTCTGTGGCTATGGGGTACATAACCTTTCCACTGCACTTATTCCTAAACATATAAAAAAAACTCAGAAAAGGAATACCCGGCTGCACATTGAGGAAGGATATTTGATTTGTTTAGTAAGTGATTAGTTCGTCAGGTTGTAACGGGTACAACGATGTCGACAAAAAGAGCCGACTATGAAGTCAGTCCCATCAATCTGCGAACAGCCGCATTAGAAAGAAGAAGCGGTGTCTATTTGAAAATCGGTCAGCGACAAATTAAAGGCGGATCCCGCCGACGAATAACTGAATCTCAACAGAACTTTGGTCAAGATGGTTCACATCGAGAGCCTCCGATCAAGATATCAATCAGGGGACAATCAGGCCAACATAGTGAGAATGGTGCGTACACAAACCAGCTCAGCGCTCAAAAACGCGAGGCCAAAACGAACCGAAATGCGTACATGACGACAGAGATCGATCGCCCGGGAGATCAGGTGTGAAAACATCCTATTTAGAAGGTTGTACAGGCTTTGCCCTCTTGCTCTGTCCAGTTAATTGAATACAGTTGTGTCTTCCGTGCTCTGAATTTTCGCTTCAGTTCGGTATCAATGCCTCGTTTTGGTCTGTGAAAATCCATGAGTGAACTGTGGTAAAACTGTTTCATCTAGCGTGTTAGAAATGGTCGTCTGTGCTACTAAGGTGCATGCAGTTCAAAGCCAAAGCGAAGTCTACCGAAATCAATATCTGCCCCAATTCTTAATCCAGCTCGGGTCATATTTATGAGAATCTGTCCATGTCGGAAACTTACTAATTGCTATTAACTTTAGTTACGTGCTTTCATACCTGATCGTTAACTCGCTTGTTGGGTATATATGGTGCACGAAATGCTATCAAGCCTACCCGGTTTTTCTGTGATAACTTTTGAACCAACTTTGGTCAAGTGTGACCAAATTTGGTATGCTGAAGTGTCAACCCCCTACTATGCCAAATACATACATGGATTTGGAACATGGAACAGATAAGTAGATTTATCTCGGCAAATGTGCCTCAGAGGGTGCGAAATGCTATTAAACCCATTCCGGAATATACGGCAATAAAACCGAACTGCTGGGTGAACTCAGTGACCTTCGTCATCGGTGACCCATAGTCGATGCTCAGCAATGTATTATTTATCAGTGTTCACGCCACACGTGATTCGTGGACGAATTTCAATCGAACAATACATCCTAATTTATTATCGACGCCTCAAATTGTCAAAACTAAGGAATGGGTCGAGATCCAAGGCTCTCTGAGCTGAAATGAGGAGTACTACTTTCATATAGAGAGTGAGAGATGAGCGTGCACGAGATTTCCAGGAAAATTTCCAGATTGACAGTAATTATTCGCAACTATCTGAAGAATTTCGATCACCATGTGGTTAGGAGGTAACGTGCAATTCGACGAAAATTTCCCGAGCAGAGCACGAGGAAACCTGCATGATGCTCCGAGCGGACCCACGAGTCCATCACGGCGAGGCTACACCTTGGCGTGATGCAATGGCCTGTGTCTCCATGACCCAAAGAGTTATGTAGGATAGCCTCCTTAAACTGGAGATGCAATATTGCCTGACTAGTTGATGGTTAGAGGCCAGATGAAGTCCAGTCTCTAAATCAGTTGATGGGAAACATCTGATTCTAACCACTATGCCCCTAGAAAGGACACTCCGGCGAATAAACACGGAGAGAAGCAGTTTATCGGTCTAAAAACCTCACCCAGATGGGCGTAGGAGTGAAGCACCTGGGGTTTGTGTCGATGGTGGGAGAAGTCATCCCACTTCACATAGCAGCTATCGTCCGCCTCAGCTGGGCAGCCCCCAACCCAAAGGATGCGGCCCCGTCCACATTATACTTGCTCCATTGGGTGTATGGGCTGAGTACTGATTCTGAAAAGTGGACCGATATTCAATTACCAGTGAAGACGAAAAAGAATGCGTGCAATAATCGGCAGTTGCCTCACGGGCGCTTCAGTTACGTTCCCGTGCTGGGTTACCGTCCCATTGGTTTGTGGACCAGACTGTTGAGCCAGAATCTTTTGTTAGGATTCCCCAAGAAAAACCCCTTCTGCGATGTGGCCAACCGCGAAGTAGGATTCTCTTAGGAACTTCGAGTTTTTTCCTGTAAAAAGAGTTGCTAATTTTCTTTCGTTTAATCTTGGATCGATGCAACATGCCACGGGTTATTACGGCTCTGAGAAAAAAGTAAGTCCTAAATCAAACACCATTCTTAAGCCTACATGTCCACTTCACTTGGCTGCCTTCAACGGTCGCACACTACATCAGATAGGGCAACAGGCTGCCCTCGCTAGAACTCTTGAGACTTGAACTGCGCATAAAAGATCTCACTTCTGTGATCAAGCTTCGCATCCCAGATACAACCTCAGTCACTCGTTTTACTTTTCTTTTGTCGGGTGATGCGGTGTCTGGTACTCGTGATCAGGCTGGCGTTGGGATTGCTTTGAAAATGAGAGCTGAGTGTGCACTGCTAGACCGGATTCCAGTCAGCAGTCGTTTGTGTACCGCTTGGTTGGATGGTTCTGTGCATGGCAATAGCAACAAACTGAAGCGTCAATGCTTGTTCGTCGTGTCTGTGTATGTGCTCACTGACTGCAGTCCCTCTGAAACCAGGGACGAATTCTACCAGGATTTGTCCCAGTTGCTTCGAAGTGTGCATCCAACAGACGTGGTGATCATTGTTGGGGACTTCAACACCCAAGTTGGTCGTTCGGGCGATTCCGAAAGACACATTGGAGGCCCATTTTCTACCCCGGCCGTTCGTACCGATAGCAGCGGTCGTTTGATTCAGCTGTACTCTGAACACAGATTGTTTCTGGTGAGTACGAATTTCTGCCATAAGAAGCGGCATGGACTGACGTGTCGTTCTGTTTTCACAACGTTGGACTCAGATTGACCATACTGTCATTGGTCACCGCTGGCATGGATCAACTGAAGATTGTCGTTCATTTTGGTCTACGTTTATGGACTCAGATCACGCCTTAGAACGTGTTCGCTTCAGTTTACTTCTCGTCCGTGGTCGCACCAACGTAAATGCCACCCGTCCTGTGGCGTTGCTTCTGGACGATAACCGACGATATGCTTTTCAGGCAGAACTGTCAATACAGTTGTCGATGCAGCCGGATGTGCAGGACCCAGATGAGCGCTGGCAACAGACCAAGGAAGCGTTTTTTGCCGCGTCTACTGCTACACAGGACTCTGATTCAAGTAGACCTCACAAAAGATGAATGTCTTCGACATCAGTTGGTCTGTTGGGTGGTTGCAGATCCGTCCTTGTGGATGCCACGTTCAATGAGTTGCGCAAGTCTTTGAGACACCAACTGACTAGGAGCCTGAGAAATGACCGTGAGCAGTGGTAGATTGCGAAGTGTAGGGAGCGGAAAAAGCTGCTTCAATTGGCAATGCTCGCAACTTTTACCGTTTGATGATAAGCACCGATCCACGGAAGCCCGGTGTAAGTGAGTTAATTAAGGAATCCGACGGCCCACCGATTCACTCTCGGAGACGTCGTCTGGATCGTTGGGCGGAGCACTTTAAGAAACAATTCAGTTGGCTCACTTCTACAGTGGACCTCTCGAGTATACCTGCCAGAGAAACGGTGTAGGTAGAAATAACCTCTCCATCAGAAATAGAGATTATGCGGGAGATAGGTTACTTGAAGAGGTACGAAGCTACTGGACTCAGTGGGTTGTCTCCATCTTTTTTCAGGGATGGAGGTGAAGCTTCGGTTTCGGAGTTAACGAAACTCCTCCGTATTGTTAGGTACATTGAGCAGATTCCCACGGAATGGTGTGGATTGGTGATTGTGTCGATTTACAAGAAAAATAAAAGGTCCTCTTGTGAAAACCAAAGAGGAATTAACTTGATAAGTATCGCATCCAAACTGCTCACCGGTGTTATTCTCCACCGAGTACCCAGTGCCTGTGGAATGTGTGCACGTGAGAATCAAGCTGATTTCAGAACCGGTCATGGTTGGATCAATTACATCTTTACTTTTCGGCAAACCTTAGAGCACAGACAGTTTTCCGTAGGCCAACAATCTATATCTTTCTTGGTCCGAAAGCGGCGTTCGATTCAGTCGACCGCAGAGTTCTTTGGCGCTGCCTCCCGTTGAGGGTGTGCCAGAGGAGTTTATTTCTCTTTTCCAATGCTTGTATGCGAATAGACGCAGCCGACTTCGTGCTTACGGCGATATTTCACCTGAGTTCACCACGGTGAATGGTGTTCGTCAGAGTTGCCCTCTTTTACTCTTCCTCTTCAGTTTTGTAGTTGAATTGATTCTTGAGATAGTTCCATCCCTGTGTGAGAATAGCGGCATCGATGTTTGTTCAAGCGGTAAACTGTCTGACTTGGAATAGGTGGACGATATTGTTCTCCTGAGCGAAGATCCAGGCAAGTTGCAAGCTTTTTCAGATAGCCCAAATAACAGTGTAGCAATGTTTGGGATGCGGTTTGCATCTTCAAAGTGTAAAATGCTGCTGCAGTACTGGATTGGCTCCACGTCAATCCTTGCGTTGGCCGGGGAAGTTCTAGCTGAAGTAGATAAGTTTTGTTATCTAGGCAGTTACATCTCACCAGGTGGTCAGATATCGGATGAAGTGTCATCGCGTATACATAAGGCGCGTTTGGCTTTTGCCAAGCTCAGTCATTTGTGGCACCAGCGTTGCGTCCGGTTGTCTGTCAAGGGTCGAGTGTACAATGCGGCGGTTATGTCCGTTCTTCTATACGGCTCAGAAACATGGCCGTTAAGGGTAGAAAGTAGTCGAAGAGTGTCGGTGTTCGAGCACCGATGTCCTCGTAGATTGTCCGAATATGGTGGGAGCACTGTGTTAGCAATGCTGAGGTCAGACGTAAGGTGTTGGGAACCGGAGGTCAGTCACTGGATCAAGTACTGAATCTAAACAAGTTATGGTGGTTGGGACATATGTTTCGCATGCCCACTGATAAATTTCCTCGGTGTACACTGTTTTCCGAGGCTGGTAATGGTTGGAAGGTAGATCAAGATGGCTAGTCCCTGCCATGACAAGAAGGTATGGAAGCCTTGTCCAGTGGGCTTGGCCAAATAATACGAGTTAGACCTCCGGTTTGGGGTCCACGCGGCCCTCCTACCAGATGGCTAGAGACATTGAGTGATATGGCTAGATGTTGCGGCCAGTGGTGTAGTTTCATTCAAACTCATCGATAAAGCCGATTACTCGCAAATCAGACCAACAACGGTGCTGAGCAACGGTATATCGGAAATTCAAGAAAGACCTTGACGCCTAACACATAGCACCCCAATACGATATATGAACGAATGAGGCTTGTCAATTTAGGACCGATCAAAGCACAACAAGCTGGTCGATATTGGCGTATCGATTAAATGTCATCTGAACGAAAGAGTCATGGGAAATAGGGTTATACGAACACTTCCGTAATACTCTTTGTTTGCCTTTATGATTTCCGCTTCGTGCTTTGCTTTCGGCTCTTTTTCACTTTTTGCTTATATTCTTTTTGCCCTTGACTCGACAGTGCTGGAAGGCAGCAACCGAAACGAGAGCACAGATGTGCGAGGTTAACCGTTGAATGAGCTGAACTTAGTGCATCGAAGGTGCAGTGGTTAACGAAATTCAATTTCAACATTTAGAGTGTAGATCGACTCCTTAACCCTGCTCGACATGTGCGTTAATATAATGGTGCACTACTGGCACAAATTCAGGAAACACAAGCCGAGCTTCAGTTGTCGAGCCTTCAGTGATGGCTCTTTGATGGTGTGCGGTATGGTTTTGAAAAACGATAATCTCATTCAACAGTCTTAAAAAAGAACCTAACTGTTGACTCGCACATCAGAACGTTGAATTATTTTTTCTCCAATAGATTCCGGAAAATCGGCAAGTGCAACGCGGCTATTATTTCGACCAACTTCACCTTAGTGTGACTTTTGTACCGGAACATCGAAGACCATGGACCGGCCTCACCACAGTCCAGTCTTAAACTCGATTGAAAATGTCTGGACTCTGTAAGCGAGGCGAGTCTTTGCGGGTGGAGAGTCTTCGGCACTTTGGGCTAGTGGACGTCCACCACCCCCAATGAATGAACAACACGGAACACGAGACCATCCGAAACATCATCGGAAGCATGTCTGAACGTGGTGTTTCCGATGTTAGCAACAAAAGTCACTGTGTTTTGTTACCATCTGGTAGTTTTACCGTTTGTTCAGGGGTGGGGTTTAATAGCACTTCATACCCTCCGAGGCACACTTTCCGAGATAAGTCAACCTATCCGTTCCATGCTTCAAATCTATGTATGTATTTTGCATAGTAGTGGGTTGACACCTCGTACACTACACTAGCAACAAATTTCCATAAAAATCCATAGCTGAATTTGGTACAGGGGAGTTTGAATCGCTGCTACTAATGCTACACGCGATGAGTAAAACACGTTTCCAATGAGTCGATCTTCAGAAGTATGCGAGCGCGTTGCTCGTAAATAGAAAGTAGTCACGTTGGTATGATCCCCCAAATAATTATCTCCAGATTATCCGTCCCCGAGTGAAAATATTGCCTACCCACTGCATAACGTATAATGTCGTTGACGCACAGGAAGCCGCTGTGAGCTAACCCGGATAGCCTACTGGTAACGCATATATATATATATATATATATATATATATATATATATATATATATATATATATTGACAGTAAGTAGTATGTAAACGTGCGGACAAAATTTCCCCGGAAGCACACGACTGGTTTCGCGGTTGTTGCCGCTCATCAGGTATGCGTACCCGGTACTCCTCTGCCCACTCGTCTTCATACTTGTACACTCCGATGTTATATGTTCACTTGAATCTAGTTTGTATCGTCTGGAGTGTGAATGGATACTCTTCATATATATATATATATATATATATATATATATATATATATATATATATATGCATGGATCAGCCGGTGAATAAGTGAGTGGATCCGTGGGTGGGTGTGTGAATGAGTGAGTGAACACATGTATGAATGAACACATAAGTGAGTGAGTGAATGGGTGAGTGATTGACTGTATGAATGAGTGAGTGTGAGCGAGTGAGAGAGTAGATGAGTGAGCGAACGAGTGAGTGAGTGGGTGACTGAGTAACTCAGTCGTGCAGGTCGTATTCGAATCGCGGTTCCGACTCGGTGGATGAGCACTATGGTTGATGATTCCGAACAAACCACATGAAATAAATAAATAGTGATTCCATTATATTCAATAATGGTTTGAGCACGGATATTGCATGGTCGATGGATTATTTCATATTTGCATTCATTAATCGGTGATGGTCAAATGAGGTAAAAGTTTCTAACCCTATCAACGCCAGTCACATTGATGGTAAACAGCAATTTATTGGTACTCAGCTCATCAGTACGTTTGACGCATCACGACCTTGTGCAGTTCTCCACTCCAAGTCTTGGGATCACGACAGCCGTTTATCTTTGATAGGGCTATGAGCCTTTGCGTCGACAGGATGTGTTTTGAGCTGTACTCATGCAAAATCTTGGGGTAGGAAAGAAATCCGCGGACTTTCTTAACACCGGGAAGAAGAATGATACGGGTATCACGATCGACGAGCACCGTCCACTGCTGTTTTTCGGTGTATACACTGCACAAATTAACTTCAGATTGGACAAGAGATGAAGCGTCAACGGGGTCACCACTGCACATCGTACTTGTCCCTACATTTATACCGAAGCTGGAAAATATCAGTAACGGGCCCCATTGCTCCGAAGTACAGATTGAATCTGGGCGATATGTTTATGACAATTCTTTCTATATCATTGAAAAATCGCTCAGACGACGCTGTTCGTCGTTTTATCTATGCCATTCAGATATAAACGAACAAGTGCTACACACCAACGCATCCGAAAAGAAGTATGGTTTACTAATCGTTAATGGCAATCCGGAAACTGTGTTCCCAGAACACGAAACTGCAGTCGATAAATTTGAGACGAACTTTTACGCAAAGCAGATATTAAGAACGTTATTCAGGTGAATCTCTGAGCATCCATCGGACGGACCACAGCAAACACAATCACTTTACAAACATCCGGCCTACATCTTCATTCACCTAATGCCACCTATCATCACTATTTTTTCTCACTCCTAATCTTTTTGCCTTCTGCTGAGAAATAGCTGACGGAACCAGTGCATCCACCCCTCAAGATTAGGTTTTCCCAGCTTGCTTCACATGCAGTGGTAATTCCAAGTGATCTATTCACCCACTCTGTCTCTGTGTCTCTGAGCCCCAATTGAATGACTCAATAAAGACGTGGCCGTTTGCATCTCCCGCCATTCCTTAATTTGTTTGCTCTGTTTTTCCCAACTCATGCATCGTGTTTTTCTTCTTATTGTCTCCAACTGTTTTGACCATCATCGTAGAAGCTTCGCTTCCACCTCCCACCCCCATCCACCCGGAAGTTGTCATTCGGGAATGCGTGCGTTTCTCTGCTGTTGTTCCGTTCTATGCAAATTAGTGTCTTCCGAAAAACGTGTTTTTGACAAACTTAGAATTTCATTGGATTCAGTTAGCAAATTCAATTAACCAGCGGAGTAGGGAATGGACTGTCGGATGAATGATGACGACTCGGCATTCGAATCTCGTCCTGTCATCGCTCTCTCGTTTTCCCCGTTCAAAGTGCCCGGGATAAACATAGCGTGTGTCCCTGATATTTTATCCTCCTCCTCCTCACTGTCTCTTTCCCTATTTATTCGGTATGCTTTCCCGGGATGGTCCTGGCACATAGTTTGATCAATTCAAGTGAACTACCCACATCCACGGACTCGGGCACGCGTTCCACCTGGAATATGGCCCAGTTACAAGCGGAGTTGGTCCGATTGCGCAACCAGTTAAACGAGCGTGAACTCAAACTGACCGACGTGCAACTAGAGGCGTTGGCCAGCACGCATCAAGTGAATCAGCTACGGGATCAGATTTCGCGACTCTACTCGGAAATGGAGCATCTGCGCACGGACAATGAGCGCCTGCATATGCTCGTGCAGCATGAAAAGCCAGAAGCGATAGGGATCCACCGAATAGCGACAAATCACAACGGTGACAAGGAACCACACAATCATGCGGGGGAATGTGTGAAATCGCGTCTGTCCGGGCCACTAACACCGACCAATATGAACCGAATGCCGCACCGGACCAGGCATTGCCTGTGCGGTTTTGAAATCGGTAAGTCCAGGCATAAGGTCGAGTTTTTGATGTTCGGGGGCACACCTTTGTAAACCTAGTTTGTCATTAATGACTTGGGTCTATTGGTTTCACTCTCGCGACTGATCTGTTGCTGTAGCGTTTGAAAGAAAGGTTATTGGTCAGTTCATGACGTGAAAGAATCACATGCACGGCCGAGTCCATTGATCGAGGTTTTCACAAACTGTAGGACTTCCTTGTTGATTTTTCTCTCTCAACACAATCTACCTGTCGGATGGTCTGATACACTATGGTCGCGGTAAGCAATGAATTCGAACCATCTTCTTCGTTTGGATCATTCTGTGCCAACTTACGTTCTCTCTGGGATCAGTTCCCTTTATTTGTTCCTCGAAATGCCGCCGGAGTTGGTAGTCAAGACAGTGCCATTTCATCCTAGTTATCGGATTTCTTTTGAGATGGGGGCCTGAAATAGAGAATTTATTTGTTTAATTTTCTTTTTCTTTCCGAAACCGATTTTTTCATCCTTTCTGAAGAAATAAATGTTTAGCCCATGTTTCAATAGCTAGTTTCTTTCAAATCACATTCCATCACAAATAAAACAAGCAAATTCGGCTCAGTAACGAGACCAAAGTCACATGTTACACTCCTTCATATCGAGGATGATAGTGTACCGAAAACAGCCAATATCACCTACAAAAATCTGTGTTCATTCTCTGGCCTGCCGAAGCCTGTCTGTAGTTATCTCTTTCACGCGACCGACTCGCATCAGCCTAACGGGTTTCCGCATTTGTCAAACGTCAGACCGAATTTCATGACCAAACCTGCCTGTGTTCAGCAGCTGGTGGACATTGGTTGATGTATAGGGAAATCCTGTCGAAGGCAGTTCGCTATGGTGGATGCCATGTGCTAATGTAATTTGGACGGGTACAAAGTATGTTCCAACTGTGAACTGTCCCCATCTTTGGGTGCGGCCTCGGGACTCGGCTGATGAAACACAAGCACACCGTGCATACATCGTGGCTGCTGCGCCCATGCTTGGGTTCAAACCCTACCGGGTCGATGACTTTCAGCATCTGGGTCGGTCCAATGTATCGTGTTCATTGTATCACACATGCATACACACACAACCAGCCCCCACGGTGTCGGACCCATCATGGAGGATTTGACCATCCAGTGTGCTGCGACATCGTCCTGCCCGTTACACCAATTTGTTGTCTCCAGCACAACTAAAGATATGACTGACAACGAATATGTTGAACGAGTGGCACGCTTATGGCACGGGCACAAGTCGAATCATACAGCTAAATGCATTCGCGAGCGTAAGCCACGCTTATATACGGCTCAGGCTAAGTAAGGCCGATCGATACCTGGCGAGATCTGATTGGTCAGCATAGTGCGGGTTCACCATGGTTGTGTGTGTGCACTTGAGAAAGATCGAACAGTCGTCCCATGGCGTGTAAGCGTGCATGCGTGTCTGTGTACATGTGACTGGTCAAACCGGACACAACACTGAACATCCGAAAAGGATCGACCATTCATGGGTATTCACGATTAGCGAACATTCCACCCGTCTTGTCTGCTTTCTCGGCATTGCATCAAGTGTGGAGCACCTTTATTTGCCTTTTGACAACGTAAGGGTGTTTGAACACAGAGAAATTCAACTTTCTTCCTTCATCATAGACTAGCGTTGGAAATGCAGTCTTTTGATTTCGCGCACATCTGAAGCAATTGAATTCCGAGAGCACGACAATATTCAGATGATTTTCGACGATTGATTCCAATCGCTTCAGTGCCGATTAATCCCGGTATTACTGTATCCTGGGCAAATGTTTCGTAGCGGATCCTGTTGGTGTTTTGAACGAACGAGCGGTAGTACCAACCGACTGAATTACTAACTTCACATCAAATACAGTCTGGAATGCGGTCTGGTATTTGATTACGTAATTGCCGCTTTTGGGGTCACATTTGTTCGGGGCTACACTAAACTGACATTTGTGAATTATGTCAGGATTGGTTGATTGCGTGTATCCAATACTTCGAGTACGTTTGTGGTATGCGAGCCCTGATCTTCCGTGGGGGTTGCACCTGTCCAATCTGCAAAGGGCAACAAGAAAAAACTCTATGAGCCGAAGTCCAGCCAGCACATCAACAAGTACCAACACTTACAATAAACGAACACCAAAAGGGCCGCCTATGGCATGCTCATTACACGTTGTCCCTTTTGAATGTTGGGTTAAGTATGGCCTCCTTCTCGATGAGGATGGAAGAAGGTTTCTCAGTTCTTGTTTTACTGTACCCCACAATGTAATAGTAGTTATGACGTACTGGTATTAATGGCGTGGTGGGGTATGCACACTACTTACTAAATAAGTAATTAGTCGGTAGCCCAAAAAGCAACTAAGGACAATTATGAAGTGAAAACGAAGGCAACTACGCAATAAAGTGGTGGTGGTGGTGAACAGTGTGGGCGATGGAACATGAATCGGTTGAAGTGAGTGGAAAAATTGAAAAGTTATCTTTTCTGGGAAATGAATTGCGATGGTAGATTTGGTGTTACATGTTTCCAGTTCACTGAACCAATTGGTTAGTAGTAAAATACGTGTGTTTCGTTGTTGTTGTTGTTGTTGTTGTTTCACATACCCGAACAACTTCGAATTCCCAAGTTTTCACATGTCAAGTGGGCACACTAGCCAGCTAAACTGATCGTAAGTTGTGAAACTTTGAGTCCCAAACAGCTGGACACACTTGTTAGCAATAGATACAGTGGTTGTTTACCAATATACACATATATGGAAAATCAGTGAACACATCACGTCAGTCGCTGTCAGTTTAAAAAAATCATGAAACTGTCAAAAAATGAAGTTGAGTATTAGTGTTTTCTGACCGACGCCATTTCAACTAAATGCCAGATTATCTTCTTAAACAATTTTCCTCCTCTGTTCATTGATGCCACTTGTTACGTAATGCGAATGTGGATTCGATGGTTGAGGCTCTATGTGACTAGTTTGTAACTTTGATGGTATCACGAGCTTACTTGACTAAAATAGCGTTTCTTGGTATACTGTGATGCATTCGACTGAGCAGGAAGGCTAATAACTTTTACCGTGGTCAAAACTTGCAAACACGATCTTCTTGATTGATTATCGCATCAAATGGCACACTTGACTGTGTCCTTGCATTCCTTTACGGATCACTTGTATGAGAAAAATAATTTATGGAATAACAGCATGGTTCAGCCTCGAGGTAATGCGTGACGACCATTAACAAGATGTTAGAAGCACCGGTTGACCCCACCGCAGCTGTTCGCAAACTTGTCATCACGGATTAACATCTGTTTTCATCAGCCGTTTAGAACACTGTTCAATGTGGTGCATCTGTTTGATATTATCTGAAGGCCTTTTTAATTGTACCGAATGAATAATGTACATAACTCAGTGAATGCCAGTTTATAGAGGTCTTTTGTTGTACGGTTGTTGTGTTCCGTCTCGTGTCTGACCACAAATTTTTCCATGTTCCAACGCACAAGATGCGCATCTCCGGGATGGCTGCTGCCTTGTTACTTATATCTCTAACCGCTGGCCGTGTGTATGTTAGATATCGTAACGTGGATGTAAGACATGAGTATCACACTGGTTTTGACGTAGCCAAACGATTTCAAAGTAGCAATTGTGTCCGTTTAGATAATACGAAATCCTTCTCCTCAGCATCAACATCATAAAGCGTTAAACAGCAGGGTAAGCCCCACTGATCACTGCCTTTCTCACCATCTTGCACGTTGAATTGCAAAGTATGAATATACAAGATGGACAGGGAGTGGACCTACACGGGTGGGAAAAGGAAAGAACGCCCTAATAGCCAACACACGGAATACACAGTTTAACTGTGCAAACGCACATTGGTCAATCATTCTGATTCGACAGGAAGTGACAACACGATCGCCATTGTTCACGGTTCGTTACCATATCCTTCAAAGTCTCCATCCGACCGTTAGATGGATCTTTTGGACCCCAACCACGAAGACATGAGGCACCTACTTTTCTTAAGTTTGATGTACATTTTCTCATCTCTCGCGGCCACGTCATCTGTTGACCTCCACGTGATTTCTTCGACTCCCTAGGAGGAACGGAGAATGGGACATGGTATGGTAGACGTGTGTTTGCCATACGCAACACGTGCCCCAACCAACGAAGTCTACTAATCTGGATACGCTTTGACAGAACGTTCTCCGAATTAGTACCCAATATTCACTTTCTGACCTCAGCAGTGCACACTCGGCTATTCCACCCAATCTTAGGAATACTACGCAAACATCGGTGGCCAAAAACCTCAAGACGACGAATATCTTCCGCACGCATACCCCAAGTCTCTCAACCATACAGCAAAACTGAACGCACTGTGGGAAAGTGCACACGATCTTTTAACTTCAGCAAAATGTCAGGTCAGCACCACAAATGCTTCAGTCCAGTGTACGCCCTTCGAGCTTTGGATATACGCGAGCCTTTCTCCAACTACCATACTCCTATCCATTGTCACGCTGCTGTCGAGGTAAGTGAAGCGGTCAACAATTGTTTGTTCCTCCTCATCGAGCATCAAGCTCGAAATTGTTGACTTCCAGTCTTGCAACATCACTTTACACTTTGGAGGTGCAAAGTGCACACCAAACAGAGCTACGGCTCTCACAAGTCTATCTAGTGCACGTTGAGCATGTTCCGTGCATTCAAACAAGCAGACAAGGTCGTCCGCGTAATCCAGTTCACATAGCTTCTCACTGTTTCCTAGTTCGATGCCCACATCCTGGAGATCTCCCTAGGCATTCTCCAAGTTAAACAAGATTGGAGGAATTGGACATCCCTGTCTAACACCGTCCGTCGTTTCGGATGTACTGGATAGTTTACCGTAAACCCTTACGCAGCCAGAAATATGAGAGTACAACGACCTCAGTAGATTGACGAACTTCTGGGACATACTTTTCCGATGAAGAGCGTTGAATAGCGCCGTTCGGTCAACTGAATCAAAGGCGCCTTTCAAGTCTAAGAAAACCATTATTGACGGTCGACGGTGTGGATGAAGCACCTCCAGTAATTGACGAGGAATAAAAATCTGGTCAATGCATCCTCGACCTGAACGGAATCCAGCTTGTTGTTCTCGAGCGTTCCTCTCGCAAACCGCTGTAAGATGGCGCAGCAAAATCCAAGCTCATACCTTGGTGGCTGTCGGAATTAGGCTAGTCCCACGATGGTTACCACAGTCATTCCGTATTCCCTTCTTGGAGACGGGTACAATCAGTGACTCGCCCTATGATAACGGAGTACGCTCCTCGTTCCAGACAAAACGGATCAAGGTGATGAGTGATTTTATCAACGCACCAACACCAACTATAGAAAAAAACTGGAGGCACACGTCAGGACGGGCAGGTTTTCCTCGCTTTAGTCATCGTATACATGACTCAACGTCTACTTCCGATGGGGGCTCAAGTGATACTCCCCAAGGAGTCGCAGTTGTTGACACAGGAGTGATTACATTAGAGCACGGCAAGCTAAACTGCTCCCTGAAGTATTCGACTCTGCGGTCGAGCCTTTGTTCTTTGCCATGAACAAGCTTTCCATTTCCATCACATCATTTCACTGACCTGGGTTCGCTGTTCACCAGTGTCACGAATAAGTTTGAACAGTTTTTGACTATTTCCTGAGGCAGCTGCTATTTCCATTTCTTCGGCTAACTTGACCCACGAATTTTCACGATCCTTCTTAAGGCTTTTCGTGACTTTCCTTTGTAGATTTCGCCGTATTCTATTCGTCTCCTTACAGTTCGAGATATGACGTCTTTTCTATATTAGCTTGGTCGACTCTTGCGAAATCCAGCGTCTTTGGTGGATATCGGAGCTGGGACCACAGGCGAAACCTGCTGTCACGTGCATTGCCTGCTTGATATGAGCCCAATGCTCATCTGCATTACTATTCGTCGTAGATCCTACCTAACTTCTGTTCATATTGGGTGTGTACTTCTGGGTCACACATAAGTTGCACGGATAACCGGGTTTGCGGTTTGCGTCGATGACCATGAAGCTGGAGAGATAATCGCATTTCAAAACTAATGCATGGTATGACGCTACGTACGTGGACCAGTAAGATCTACAGTTCTGAACAGAACTGCGCCACCAGTAGCTTACTGCGATATGATCAATCCGGCTTAGATTACCTGTAGAGTTAGAGCACCATGTAGCTGTACCACGTGAACTGTCGGAAATTGGTGCTAGACAAGAACAGCCGATTGTCTGCACAAAACTGGAGAAGTCTATCCCCGTTATCTGTACGCTGAGTGGGTGGGGTACAACAACTAAATAAATGAGCTTCTGACGCACTAAGTCGGCCAATCTGTGCAATAAAATCACCAGCTAGCACTACAATGTCAGAGCCTTTGCTCCTGCGAACGAGGGTGGTGAGTCCATCGTAAAAGTACTTCTACGTGTCAGTGATGCAGTCCGTTGGGGCGTACGCCGAGATCACAAACAAACTGCGCTTAACACAACTATCTTTTCGAACGCCGACTGATCCCTGGAGTCTCACAGCACGCAAACGACTGTAAACAGGGATCCAGTCTAAAGGGGCAGCCTCAGCCTTGTCAGTCAAGACTCTTCCTACACCACGTTGATCCGCAGCTCTAGCTACGCAGCAAACATCAATCTTCAGAGAGTCTATTGTGAACGCTAGGCACGCCTGCTGACCGGCTTGTCTAAGAGTACGCACGTTAAAGGAGCCGAGATTCAGAGGCTGACGAGGCCTGAGAAAATGTGAGTTACCAGACAGAGGATTAGTCCCGACATTATTTGACGATGATCCGTTGCGAGTATCGGCCGTGTTATCAGAGGGAGCATTATGAGTGGATAGATGGGGCAAAGAGAGGTGGTTGGAGACAGAAGACAGGTTGAATAGAAGAGAAGGAATTCTTAGCAGTAGTCCACCCATAACTACCCACCCCACTCGCTGCAATGGGCAACGCGGTCTTGATTATCCTGTGCGACGACCGATGCAGTATGGAATTCTTTGTATTCGTGCAGTTCATGGGAGATGTTGGACGGGTACTGCTAGGGTGTTCAGCCACAAAGCAGAAGAACGATTAGAGCTCTTAACCAAAGCCTTTAGTTCTAACGTGAACCTGTGCGCAAGGCAGTGGGGTGGCTGAGTGGAAGCCCATTTGCTTGAATCAATTATTCTTCTACCGATTTTACCGATTGAGTTGCCAGTTCAAATCGACTCCCATCCTGAAGGACCAGGAGACTGGACTTTGTCTGGCCTCTACCTATTGACCTTTCAGGTATGGTTGCATCTCCGGCTTAAAGAAGCCATCCTGTATAGCTCTTTGGGTCATAGAGGCACGCAAGCCATCACACCACATCAAGGTGCCGTCTTGTCGCGATCCTCAAACTACATACACCTTCCTGCTCCGCTTCGATCAAGTGTCTGTGAGTGTTAAGTTTATCCATTTGCGCAGCATTTTCACTGAGTTAGTCCAATTAATCCGAAGCCTTTTGTTTAAGCCATATTTCCATATGCAGGTTTTTTTTTGCGATATGCATGCTCCTCAGTAGGATTTGTTTAATCTGTCGCGTGCTCCTCTGGAAATCCTCGTTTTATTGCAGCTGCTCCCGATTGGCTGATGCAATTGGCTCCATAGCCATTGCTTTCCGTTTTTGCACCAGCCTCCACTGCACTGGTCTCTCTCTCTCTCTCTCTCTCTCTCTCTCTCTCTCTCTCTCTCTCTCTCCCTCAAAACGTTCATCTCGTGAAAACCGGGGTATGAAGTCACATTCGTTGATCCATTTTCATTGAGAGCTTTTGACTTATATGCACACCGGAGTTCTCTAAGATTGCTTACGGGCTCATCACTTCATCACTGAAACTTGCAGTCTCCTAGGCCTATCACATGGAGTCTGCAGTGGTTTTTCACTTTTTCTAGCTTTCTGGATGCAAATGATTTCAGTTTGGACGACAGATTCCGGTTATCATGTCTTTTCTTCCTCAGAAACTGGTCCATCTCGTCCTGTTAAACCACCAACTTGTCCAGTCGTTTTCGCTCGCCTGCTTTAAATGATTACCCGCCTCCGTTGTTAAGTCCCACATACAAAGCCGTCTTGGGTTCTCTCCCAAAAATCATTCCAAATGGCGTTGTCTCTTTTTTTAGTGTCGAGTCGTTCTATAGTTAAGCAGTATGTCTTGTGGCTTCTCTTTCTGGGCATTCCAATGATTGTTCAGCCGTTATTTCATTGTCGTGTTATGCGCTTGTCATTTCGCTTGCTAGGTGTTAGGACAAAGTCCGCATTCTGCAATATCTCCTAAAAATCTCCCGACTAAAGCACGAACTCTGGTCGGTGATGATCGTATCCAAAATGCCGAATCGAGCTCTATAATTCGTGAACAAATATGCGAGTGACTGTATTACATTATGCATCCAGTGGAATTCAAACAGCCAGGCGTATAAAGTGAACAATATAGCTTCAAGATCACCTACACTCTTTATCTAGTTGAGACGGAGTCTTAGTCGGACTGACAGGTCGTTAGATCACCCGTTGGTTATTCTGTCGTGGTCACATGTTACGGTAACTCAGTCTCGCCAACTTATGCGTACGATGAGAACGGAGTACACTGCAATTCAAGGTAATCAGAATAGACCAAGTGGAATGACTCTATTTGTTGACGCTGAGCTGTTCCAAAATGTTACAGTTACCGTAAAAATAAGAAGGGACGACTTACAGACAAATGAAAGAACAGGGATTGTGTGGCGAAAAACCGGTGAGAAACACATGTTCATATTGTACCGTGTGAATGCTTCTATGGTCTATCCAGCTGACATTCAAGCCAGACAGCGACGTAACACGTGCTGTCACACAAACATAAAATTGAACTAGACAAGGTCAAATTGGTAAGCATGTTCCGTTACTGGCTGTGTGAATGCTACAGAACTGGAAGAATTCAAAAGGGTACATGCCCATCAGAGATAGAAATACGATAATTAATGACCATTCGTCTTTTTCGAAATAAGACCAATCGGCCACGACCAATTAACCCTGTGTTGTATCCTATCCAATATATACGAGCCAACCTGACGGACAACTCGTCCTGGAGTTTCGATGAAACGTCTATAATGTCTTGGAAACTTGCGACCGTTTACCATCTTGAGTTGCACAGATGTTATTTTTTCGTCTTCTCACTCCACTGCTCATGACTGTTTTTACTCGTTCGCGCAGATCTGCTCAGTGGTTTGGATAATTCAACAGTGGAAGCCGGTGCATCTGTGACGGTTGCTCTCTGGTCGCTTGTCAGCGTTCAGATGACTAGCTTGCCACGCTGCTCCGTCGAGAGTTATCATATGGGTTTGGTCAATTTGAAAGAGTATCCGACTTGGGAAGGTTTGGATCACCGTCTGAGCCAAATGTGGACAGAATACACTCAGCGTCTTGATCCGACAGATCGGTTGGGGCTCAGTGATTATCGTCTGATGACCGTACGTGTGAACGGGAACCGTACAGAGCGTCCGATTTCGCGGAACTCCGTGGGTGTGGACTCGCCAGAGCCCCGGAATGCTTCCGTCGAGGGAGAGTTGGCATGTCTCGTGCAAGAGGCTCAAATGGCTCCACAGTCACGTACTGTTATCCTTGCTCAAATCGTTCCAAGTGGGTCTGTGAACCAGGAGAAAAAAAATGACGCTGCCGAATGGTCTTTGGACTGCTTGGAACCGCAGACGCGTTTGAGACATTGGATTCAGTGTCTGACCCGGTATCGGTGCGCCGCGTTCTATGCGGTGCTCCACTGTGACGTGGAACCGATTGTTAACGCCGTGGCCTATCAACTCCAATCGACTGGGTGAGTAATTTGACTGTTTTGCTTTTCTATTGTGCTAAGTGGTGCCAAGTGAAATTAGTTGCATGGCTCATCTAACCTAACTTCACGTTAAACCCATTATCCTCTTCATCTTTTAGTCGGTCTTTCGGGGTTGATCACACTCTAAGCATTTAGTGACAAATTGATCCAACCCACAGACTGAAAAGGGCCAAATTTGAACCCATCGACGGGACTACCATCTATAGTTTGGTTTGTTGTTCATTCAGTGGCAGTTACGGTACAACTGATCGACTGGGTACGTTCAAATTCTGTTGGGGTGATATGTGGGTGTGTTTACGAAACTTCCGAAAGTTTGACTCGTTATTCTTCGTTGGGACACTAATCATTTCCAAAACTACCAAATACACAGTGGTTCTGCTTGGCTGAACACGGTACGGGTAGGTTGTGATATATATATATATATATATATATATATATATATATATATATATATATATATATATATATGAGTGGATGCTCCTCGTGGAGGTGTTCACCTGGAAATCACAAAAGTGATTCGCAGATAGAAGTGGATTACACGCGGCTAACTTCGAGAACAGTGACATTGCAGTCGCTAGTTGTAGAGTATCGGGTACGGATACCTATTTGGCAGCAATAACTGCAAAACTGGTCATGTTCTTCTCGGCAACTTGGTCCACACCGGCACATACTACTTGCGAAGATATTGATGGTTTGTTACGAGCACGCAGTCTGTCTTTGCTAGAAACCCAGTGCCATCACAGTGTATAGTGTGATGCTCAAGAAGCACATGTCTAGTATCGAGGTCAAGCCTGGAACCAACGAAATCACGGGGGATAGGACTGTGGATCGATACGTTGAGAAAGGAAGCATGTCAAGCCGTGGTTGGCCGTACCACCAACCAATCGGAGGAGGCGGTCCCCGAAACCGGTTTGACCATTTATTTTTTGTGCAAAAGTTGGTTACAGTGACCAGCATTCTATACAAATGAGGTGTTCGCTACCAATAAAATGAGATGGATTCGAAGCAGGAATGTTTTCTTCTCAAAACTAGTGATTTAGCTCAGAACACCACTTACTCCCAGTATTTTGACTGGCGACCGCAGTGTCATCGTTCTCGAGTTTCGCTACGTCTGACCCATAAGGAATTATCTGTGAATCATACTTACGCTTCCCAGGTGAACTTTTCAACCAGCGGTATCCACCCACAGTGCTGAAGCTCAGATGAGATTATTTTGAATAAACCAACCACGGGATGAACGAGTGCGATGGTGAGTGAGCAGATGAGAACCGGATATGCATCCCTGCTGAGCGGTTATAACCGCGAACCGGTCGTGTGCTCCCAAGAAACTTTTCCTACGCAGCTGCATACTACTTACTTCCAGAATGAATTTCGTAGGAACCATTCTCTAGGAAGCTGTGGGCTGTTTTAAAATTCGACCACAAATTCGAGAACAATCGCATGCCTGACGGGACCACATACGGCCCTTTTTGTTCCGCGGTTAACCTTCAGTCTCTGTCCAATGAAGTGTAAACTGCAAACTCGTAAGGTTTCATAAAGTACGGTGTCTGGAGAATATACACTCCAGGATATGATAAGAAAACAGCATCGCCCTCATGGCTGTTATATCTTGATCCGACATCCTTCCTCCTTCCTACTGAAATTTGTGTTCTGTGCTTGAGGAATACTATCGTGCTTGTTTGACTCACTTGTTCAGCGATTTGCCGGGATGTGACCACCGCCTCGAGAAACGGCTTCATGGAGCCACAGAGGAGAATAGAGTTACCGGTGAAAACCAAAGGCTGGTAAGATTGTTTCATATGGACAATGCAGACCCTCGGTCACAGGTGATACTTCTTCCCGCTCCAGTCCCCGATCCACTTTATCACACTCTTTTCTCGAGGCTCCTAAACTGTTTTGCAAAGCCCTTAAAATGAAAGCAATTGAGTCCTCACAGTTAAATCACTATTAATAAGCGCCTCTGCTTCAACATTCCTTCTGCAGGCATGTCTCACGAATTGTTCATCGTCGACTAGACCAAAATCCTGACGATACCATCGCTTGGTTGAAAAAACAGCTGGCCGTTCCCGTTGAGCCTGTCGGCTCGGTAGCGATTGTACTGAATTGTCTGGAAATGATTGGAGCTCAGCGGTTTTTGAGTGCTCTCTCCCAAGTCGAAAGCACTGAGTCCCCGTCATCAAAATCGGCCCATGATACGATCGAGAGAGGTTTGAGTAGTCGGTAAGATCCATTATTTTGTTTTAAAGCATTGAATCTCTCTTGGGGGCGCGCGCGCGCTGGTGCACGCTCATGAAACTGGTTCGATTTAGGTCTTATAAGCTCACCGCTAGCATTTTTTGATGATTTCCCCCGGGAAGCTGAAGTTCGTAGCTTTAGCTGAATTCAACGAAACTCCACGCGAAGCCTTCAATCGCACCGACCCTTAAAATATAGTTATGTATGATTGCTTTTGTGGTGGTCATTCATGTTATCCTCTCTACCCATAATAGCTTACAATCGAGGTCGAGATGAACTCTCATTGATCAGTGTAGAATTGTGTTTGAGAACGTGTAGGGCAGAGGAGGTGTGTGTTGACTGTTGGTTTCGGACTGTGTTAAGTTTTTAAATTAACCGGCTTGATCTAGATCATCGCGGTATTCATATTTAAACTTAGTATTCTATCTACCAGAAGTCAAACATTACCATATTCGAATACAAATAAAAGACATGTTTAGCTATCCAGTGTGTGGATGGGTTATATTGGCAAACTACCGTGATTTTGCTAACTGGCTATTCTGAATGCGTCTCTACTTTTATGCCGTAAGGTACCCGCTTTTTTAATCGAATACCATGCCACGGATTTTGATGTGAACTACAAACACACACACACACACTCATACAAGCACCGTAACTGATTTCACCTCTGTCTTCTCCGTTCACTCACTGAGCACATTGACTGTTGCTCATACGAAGCAGCGTGATTTTTAGTAGTCAATGGATGTACGATGTTAGTGTACATTGTCACCATTGTTTTAGTCATTTCGATTGTTCCCCAGTCAAGAAGTCGGTCTGGTGGTCGCAAATTGCCCTAGAAAAGCGAACGATCAGTTAACCACACATCCCACAGTCAGTGTGGCGTTCGCATCAAATTATCGACACAACGTTTCCCCGTCCTGCACGGGCTCCTGTATAATTTTGAACTTACCATTTAGATTCAATCTCAACCGTGTAACTGTGAACCGTGAAGAAATACAGAAATTTATGGGTTCAGGTGATATGAGTGTCTGTCGTCTGAACAATCAAGTGCGTAATTGGACAAGCAGTACGATTCTCGGATTCATCTGAAGTTACGTCGAATTCAATTGAAGAAGTTACATAATTTTCACTCAGACTTGAAATAACATCGTCTGTAGTAAATTACATAATTAGGCCGTCAGATGCCTTGTAAATACGGGTATGACCAGCCACCCGTCTCCATGCGGAGTAATGCCCTCTTTCAAATGCGGGTTGCCTCTGCTGAGGTGAAAATTGAAATCGGATACACAAAAAACCACTTGTTTTCCGTTTATCAGGTTTTGTCACACTGATGCTCCTTCGTTTCAGTCGAATGAATTCACTGCAAGATGTTATGCACTTGTTCCTCTAGTTTGAAAAAAATCCAACGTTTTCTTTTTGTTCCAAAGATTTGTTAAGAACGGCTCTACTGAACTTTAAGTTTGTATGACTTAGATTATAGTACATAACAAAGAAGTGCTGAATACTGAATAATGAGAACGCCTCCGTTGGTAGGGTTCCAGTAGCCTTCATGCTATTCTTTGAATAGATTCTGATCTAATGGACCGAGAACTTGTATTTTTTGAGCGTTGTGAATTTTGCGCTGTTCACAGCATCGTTGGTGGTGCTCCACCAACAAGGTTACCTGTGTTTTATTGCAGCTTATATCAACCGGCGAGTTGTGTTTTGACACTTCAAAAGCATTGGGAAGAATTTCTCCCGAAAATTGTTTTTACGATTGACGATTCTGTGAGACCGTAAACAACTCACAGGCCTCAAAAATAAAAGTTTCTAGTCTATCAGACCATAAGTTATTCAAGAAGAGACTGTCTTACCGTAGAACGAAGCACCGGGTGGTCTCACACGAGGCTGCACACCTTATAGACATGAATACATCCATCCATTTGTTAGAATATTTTACATTAGCAAAGCCACTAGAAAATTCAATGATTTATTATTCACAATTTCCTGTTGAAATAACCAATTTTAATATGAATAGGATTTCACTCCTTTTGTGTAGGGAAGAAGCTGTTGCAAGTTCCCTACGTAACTTAGAAATTTTTACGAGGGAGCAGCCTTGTATTGATTATTTCGAAAAACCCTTATGTCTAGAGAATCTCGACAATACCTTTATATGATACAAAGGAAATGGTGCACGGATACCCTAGTCTTCTTGTTTTCGTCTGACAGATTCCATCACTACATTTTGGCCACCGTATCGGCTGGAGCCACCAACTGTGTCCCACCCACTGATAGCATCCCAGTGGATTCGACCGAGCTGCGTGAGGAGTCCCCGTTTTGTTGTTCGGTTAGTGGGGACTGTTGCTGGATCCCCGTGGGCACGTGGTCCCGATCGGAGGCCATGCTTCGCATACATCACAGTCTAACCAGAAACTTTATTCACCAATCCGTGGAGAAACTGCTTGATGAGACCCGATCTCAGCAACCCCGTTCGTTCGGGCAGATGCAGTTCATGTCCTCTGTGGTCCAGTGGCTTGAAGAGGTGAGCGAATTGTTGCACTCCAGTCAGTGAATAATGATAACAGTCTTTTTGTTGTCTTCATGCTATCGACTTTGAATCGTAAAAAGTAACCTGCGGCGTATCGAGTTTGTCTTCGCCTGATCGGGTTGATTTGTATTGCTGTTCGATCAGCGTACCCAGCTGTCTAAGGAGTCGATGTTCTTCTAAAAAATGCGACGTCACCTTTACCTACTGAAATGCGTATAAGTAACAAAACATTATATGTGAATTTAGGGGTGGGGATCCCTGTGGCGAGTGTAACATGATCACCAAGTGCAATAATTACCGCAACCGATTCACACGAAATGTAATCGTTCCGACCGTAACCGACCCGATCAACCTAACCATTAGCCCCAAGTACAAACAGCAGCTTCCTTTACATGAAAGTGCACGCGAAAGAGCACACGGAAGAGTCCAAGAAACGCCACTTTTGTCAGGGCTTCTCGTATTCGACTTAGAGTCGTTTTCGCCAAATACGTATTTCCATTTATCCCCCCAGTGTTCTCCATCTCCACCTTCCATTCATTCACCTCAGAGGAAAGATCGAGACATTTAGTTTTAAAATCGGGAAAAATTCCCATGGTCAAATTTTTAGAAAACGGTATGTGACAAACACAGATCTGTCTTTTCGGTACTTCACACGCGTACGTGTGCTGTATTGGTCTGATGTGAAGTACCGGAAAGGACTATTTACTATCTTTACCAATTTTACAACAACAACAAAAAACAATCTGTACGTGTACTGTGTTGGCCTGATGTGAAGTATAGTTGGTTTTATTAGAAATACCAAAAATTTGTCCAATCTGTCTTATTTCAATGCCACCACGGTGAGCGTCACATCAGTGTTTACCACTGGTGACTTTTATACATGCCGTTTTCAGCCCCCGAAAGGTTATATCTACGGTCACTGACACACTCGAAATGCCATAGTGTTTGATGAATGAGCAGCGCATTACGTATGTAAATTGGGTTGTTGGTCATTCAAAAGGTGACAGAGCCATTCAATACCGAAAGCAAAAAGGGTTCAGTGAGTATTACTCTAAATTCAGTAATCCAAACATGTTGTCTTTTCAGCACCGTTCATCCGCCTCGCTAAAATACTCATTGAAGATTAGAGCTACGGAGTGACAAGTTTTCCATCAGCTTGTGCTTTTGGAAGTACATTTTACGAAGTTGTTTGTCAGTTTGGAAAGAGACCACTCTTTTTGCGTGTTCTAATAGTTGATTCTTTACATACCCCTACAGTCATGTCAATTTACTTTAACTGGAATTTTTCATGCAATTTAAACCTTTTTAATAAATGGTGTAACGGTCATCCTATGTTTATCAGTCGGGGCGAAAATACGGCTGATCTTTAATGTAGCGATTGCGTGCATGACATCCCTCGAGGATCAGTTGGTATTGGACAAGCATCCGATCTCTCGCACGACGAACTGGGTTCCGAATTCACTGGGAGAACATTTTCGGATAACAAGTAAACGGTACATCATGCAGTTTACTTTATATATTTATCACCGGATTGAAATAAATCGTAATACCAACGCAGTAATGTTCACAGAAACATAATAAAATAACGCAAAGGATGAGGTACGACGTGTTCAGAGGGAGCGATTAGTACATAAAATAAACACAATTTTCTTATTCTGCTCGATTTGACGTTTTCTGTTGTGGCTGTTTGTTTTTGTGTTGCGTTTATGGGAAACGGAAATGAAACAGACGGACCAAACATCTTTCGCGCCACTGACTTCTGTTCTGAACCATACCCTTCAACGTCTCTCACCAACGTTAGTCCTCATCCCATGGATTCCGACTGCGAAGGTAGGAAGCACCAGCCGAAGCCAGTGCTGATACTAGCGAGCTCATATACCTGCGCCAAGTCATGGCCCGACCACCGCGTCGCTTCTTCCAGCTTTGCCCAACACGTGCGAATAGAGCACCGAAAAGAAGATGGTGGACGGGCATTCGTCAAACTAATCCAAGCGGTTTACTGCTGTAATCCGATCCAAGTAGGCTAGTGATTCCGTGTCTAGGACTCCGTTTCGCACGCTGATTTCGTACCTCTTCCGTCAAGAATTATTGATTGGTGTTGACCAATCAAATACTACATCTGTGCAATTAGCACTCCTATATAGCTTTGTGGTTGTGTTGGGCTCGAAACCACCTTGTGAAAGCTGCTTCACAACTTCGGTAATTCGCTGAAAACGGAACAAATGACCATTGAAGATCAGCGGATAGTACAAGTCCCTATCACTTCCAAGATACAAGCGTCGAACCTTGTCACTACCTATCACATGAGTCCACAATCGTCTGGCTCGTTACCGCTCATAAACTTTTGAGGCCGATTGTGGTTTTACACTTCAAATGTTACGTTCACGGTTCCTGGTTGGTTGTCTTTGGTAGTTCAGTGAGCTCGCTTGGTAATGGGGTATGCTTCTCTACTGTACTCATGTTCAAGAATGGCATAGAAAGACGCATTATCAGAAGAAGGTGGCATGTGGTCTGTCAGTTTGTTACCATCCGAAAAGATTAATTTTGTGAGAAATTTGTCCATATTTTTTAATGCATGCTTGCGCATGAATGCCATGAAAGAGGTGTAACCCATAACCTCAAATGCCACTGTACTATTAGGGATAGCCGGCAACCAGACCTGAGTCTTAGGGTGGATAACCACATTAGGTCCCAATAGATTAGGTATGGTAACGATCCGGGCGACAGTGGATTACTGTCCACCATTAAAGTGCCGGCAGTGGTGAGATTCGAACCATTTGGTCACCGCCGGTCATCTAGGAATCTTACCAAAGTGGACTCAGTTTCACCAGTTAGACGGAGTTATATCTATTTGGTCAGGGTAGGCTCAAGACATCACGGAAGGTTGGACCGAATTTCGGTTCGGTTCATTTTGAACAGTTATCCGTCGTGCGTTGAATGTGGTGGTGCTGTTTTCCAGCAAAAATTGCGGAGAACAAATATGGTGGGAATAGAGAAGAAGTAAATTATGATGGTTTCAAGCAGTTGAAGAACGTGTGTGAATACAAACAAGCCATTGGTCACGACACACCACCTTATGTCCCAGTGTCTCGCAGCTGAATAGCTAAATGTCTAGGACTCAACTCGGGGACCCTGACGGTATCCGTATGACAAAGCCAATGGGTCAGGATTTTCATGCCTCTCCTTTTTGGCGTAGGCATGTCGTCTTTACTCATGTCGGCGGGATCAAGTTACACAGATTCGTTTGTTTGAAGGTGGTCCTGACGCGGACCGCTCCCAAACGTTTGTTATTATCCCGAGATTCTTTCGGGCAGTAGTCCATCCAATTTTTAGCTTCAGTATTTATCGAGCTTTTTACTGACATCATCTCATTCTTTTTCTCCTGAAATGTACAAATCAGTTGTGGAAACGTACTGATGAATTCCTGCAGCAGTGCAGCACCACCGACGCGAAGGAAGATCTGGCCGAACTAAGTCCGGCATTATTTGACCACCTGCCCCTAGTTGATCCGGAACAGTGCGCCCGAGCATTTGTCGACTGTTGGAACAATCTTATTGGTCCACTTCTGCGTCATAAGTTTGGACAGTATCGCATCAACTCAAATGAATTGAAACCTCCCGATCCACGTGACTGGATTGTGAACACCTGGCCGTGGAACAGTATGTCTGACCTTGCAAAAATTCCGATGGATCTACATCCAGTGATAAATCTGTCAACCTCAACTGCAACGTGATATTGCCCGCCGATGTCTTCACTCTTCCTCGCCCCCCCCCCCCTAAATACTCCGGAAAAATGTTGTTCCTATTCTCCATTATGGCTACTTATTTACTCCATAGCTTAAGTAGTCAGGCCTGTATAAAAACAAGAACAAGAAGAATGTGAACTTGCAAGACCTGTACAAATTACCACGGTGTGATTCATCTGAATTTGGCTCATGTTGTATCACGCACGCATTTTGGTTTACCTGTGTTATCATTCATTTTGCAATTGATACAAGGCTAAGATTCTTGAACTACCTGGTTCTCATACAGCTTATATCTACCATCGCACTGAAAGCGAGTGTGTTACCAACCCTGTAAAATGACAAAAAACGGAAAGAAATGCGTAGGGATCATTATCACCCTCTTGAGTGCTTTAAATTGAGTGAGTTCCGATGCTCCGAGATTTCATTGCATTATGACCGTTGGATCTTGATGTGGATCTCCTCCGATCATCGCACGGAAGCTGGAATCGGGTGTTCTGGAAGCACTGTCTGCCAGACACTTTCCACTTAGTTTGGCTCTCCTGCAGAGCAGTGACTTTATAAGGCCACAGTTGAGAGCTGAGCATCAGATGAGGACGATAGGCGGCGGTGGATGCCCAGTAAGGACAGTAAAAGGCAGCCACTCCTACCTGTCACCGCACATGCTCGGTCTTTTACGAGTGACCAGCTCAAGAAGTTCCACTTTAGTCTCCATTATGTCCGTGCCTTGCCGGCGGTGGTCAAACGGTTATCACAGTGGGCTTCTGACCCTTCAGTCCCCGGTTCAGATTCTCGTGCTGGCGTCGATCACTTCTCCCATCGGCGGCCCCAACAAATCAGTTCTGATAACGAGCCGGGAAACGACGAATCGTTGTCCACAACGAATGTGACCGACAATGGCTGAGTTCAAAGCTCGCACCTGTTCTGACCTGACGACGGATGATGGCAATCCACTCCACTGGCTACCGTGTTCGGACAATTTCCTTATTATGCAACTATTCAGGGAGGAGGCAGCGGCTAACGAAAGGCTGCCAAATGGGGAAGTGATTGGCGGTGACGGGAATCGATATTATTCAAAGTCCACGGTAATGACCGTTTGACCACAAGTGTTGAAGGTTTTGTGTCAAGTTCTGGAGATAGTTTTCAGTAGGAATTCAGAATAGGATCTAGGGCGCTCAGCATATTCTGGCACTTTTTTAATTGTGGGTGATCATGAGACACGAACATGTCTAAAATTTTCCCAACAGAAAGGTCTATGCTGCACAGAGAACGAATAAAACCCAAGCATGGCCATAGAGAAACTGAGCGATTCCGGCTGATACAAGGTTCCGTGTTATTATCCCACCACTGCTTGCTGTAAATGTTTGTCATATGCAATATCGGAGAAGTTGAGATGTGACACTACTTATGCATCCAGGGTGGCAATTCTAGCTTCTAGGCTGACGAACCCGTTTTAACTAGACCTGCGCTGTTCAAACAGCGGCACCCGGAAGGAGGTACATGTTCGATAATGTCTTTCGTTTATTTTAACAAAAGTATCTGGTGGACCAGCTTGCCCAGTTTTCTGTATAAGTGGATGTCTTGGCAACATCTAACTGTTAGTTGGGATTTCATAAACTCTGATTTGGGCATAAAATTTCAGTGGTTGGTTTAATTTGGCGCGAAAACAAAAGCGTAAAAGGTAGAACAGCAGACCAGAACCGTCTTCATGAACGGGTTCTGTCGTACAAGATTTAAAACCTGTTTGGCGGTTACCGAAATAAGGAGGCTACATGCATTCATGGAAGAAGTGATTAATCACAAACTAGAAACCGTTCAATGGGATCTGCGAACACTACCCAGTGCTCCGAAGCAACCGTGTACAGCGTCCGTCGATTTATGCGAATCAAAACTGTCTCACTTTAAAAGCACTTGGTTCTCCTTATCCAATTCGCCAGAACGGAAATAAAACTTCGGGAGATACACATATCTCGTCTAACGACAGTTAATATGCATGCACATTCGGATTCACGCAATCATGCTTATTGTCCTGGATAGTCTATCAATCTGATATGTTCAAACATCCTTGCATGTTGATTTTCTCAGCAGCTCCAATGTTCCAGATCATGGGGAAATGAAAACGCACCCAGAGATGTAAGATATGACTGTGTTGCAAGTCCGTACATGCACTTTTGAGGTCATAATTTACAAATACCAATGTCACTCCATGGGAACAACCCATCAGTTCTTATCGGCTGACGTGGGCTAAAATCAACGACTACTACCGGTGTTATCAGTAGCCAAAGTTGCAATTCGAAACAAATGGGGCAAAATCACCATCGTTGGACGGTGCGCATATTAATTCTGGTTTTACCCCTGCACTTCCGAATCTCAACTTGGCCTTATAAGAATTGTAGTATCATTTAGCCGTCGAAATATTTGCCATGCAAAAAATCTGTTGCATCGTTCTTCTGATAACAAATAATAACTTCAAAAGTGCTACATTCAATCCCGGAATAAATAAAAATACCGACGTACTACGACAGATAAGTTGGTAGTTCTCAGGTTCACTTTCTGATCAGACTGGTCAAGATGATAAAGTGGGCAACCACCAGAATGTGCCACCCGATTCAAACTGCACGCTTATATCTAGTCTATCAAAGTTAACGCAGGATTTGTCTAGTGCTGTGACACTCCCCAGCACCGATTTTCGTTAGTCTGCTTTCGGTTCAAACATGTGTCCTCTTCGGTACACCACACAACACCGCATGTCTAGTCTGGACGATGCACGTGATATTCTGGTTTGGTTTGTACTGCAGCTACCTAGGCCGAGCAACTGGGAGCCCTCAGTCCAGTTCAGACAACCATTAACCATACACAGGGTGAGGTGGCTTCGGTTGCTATCTCCTAGCGGCAACCTCAGAAGGAAGTAATAAAAAAGACCATGAAAAGAGCAAGAGGAGAACTAAAACAATCGGTATCAGGTGAATGAAGTGAGTTTGTGGATACAAGAGCACCACTGATCACGACACCTTGCCGTACCCTCTAATGCATCTAATCATACAGTAGGAGGGTCTCTTGGACCCCACTCAGGAAGTTCAACACGATCTACATGGCCAAGTCCATTAATTAAGTTCTTTATACCTTTTTCCTATGTCATGGACTAACCACCCTTCCTTTTCTTCCAATCGCTACCCGCCTCGGCAAACATCACGCGCCGAGGAGTCCTGTCAGGAGACGTGTGTATTACATTTCCCAACCATTTCAACCTGATGAGCTTAAGTATTTCATCTAATGATTTGATCTGTGAACCTAAGACTCTCCGCCGAACCTCAGCATTGCTCACACGGTGTTCTTACCAGATTTGAACAACGCTAAGAAAACATCGGTGATAAAATACCGACAATCATCGTATATACTCCACTGGTAGTGGCCATGTCTCCGAACCATGCAGAAGAACTGGCCTGACTGCTACAGTATACACTCGACCCTTGATAGATGAACGTATGTCATATGGACGTCACAGATGACTAAGGTTGGCTAATGTCAAACAAGCCTGCTGTACACACGAAGATACAACCGATATCCAACCTTAGAGTAAAAAGCAGCCTCCCAGACAACAGAACTTGTCTACCAGGTCTGTAGTTACCCCAGATACTGAAAGGTTTGATGTTGGACCAACCCAATCCTACAACAGCGCCTCGCACCTTGAAGGTGCAAAAGGTGTACAGAACATGGCTACACAATTCGTCAAGCTGTCTAGAAAAGTTTGCAACTTACATGGATCTTCACATAGAAGAACTATGTCGTCCGCGTATTCAAGGTCTGACACCTTTCCACCTGTGAAAAGTTCAATGCCTCTATCATCACCTGACAAAAGCGTGGTCTCTAGGACTATATCAGTCACAAAGTTAAAGAGGAAAGGAGAGAGGGGCAACCCTGACGTACACCACTTCTCGTGAGAAACTCGGATGAAAGAGCATAGTAGGCCCTAGCTCGGTTTAGCTATTCATGTACAGGGACTTTATGATGGAAATGAATTCCCCTGGTACACTTTTCAACAAGAGACAGAGCCAGAGAACTATGTGGTCGACTGAGTTGAAGTTCACTTTTAGGTCAAGAAAAACGGAGATAGTGGGCCCACGGAAAGTGTGTCCATGTTCTAAAATTTGTCGAAGAGTGAACATATGATCAATACAACCTCCACCAGGTCTAGACCCAGCTTGATTCTCGTGCGAGCAATGTTCACGAGTATTAGATAAACGACGGAGAATAATATCAACGAGCAGTTGGGATGCCATGCTAGCCAGACTTATTCTCCTGTGGGTTTCACAGGAGGACCTGTCGCCTTTTTTAGAAATCGGCACGATCACCGATTCACATCAACTCTTTGAAACTTGTTCATTCTCTTAGATAAAACCGAGGAGTTTTGTCAACTCCAGTTAAAGTTCTGAGCCATTGTCTCTGAAAATAGACGGAAGCAACCCATCCGGTCCAACAGCCCTTTGCCGTTTTAGATAGTTTATCTCACAGAGAACCTCCAAATCTGACGAAAGATTGGTATCTACAACTGGAACTGTAACCATCGTGCTAGTTAGAAAACCTGTCGTAGATAAAGGCCAGTTAAACTGCTTCTCGACATGTTCCGACCAACGATTGAGACGACTCTGTTGAGTCTGAATCAGTGAGCCGTTCGTCTCTTTGATCAATTCTCTGACGCCTGGCTTTCGTGGACCGAGACTTCTGATTAGGCTGAAAAGGTTGCGGCTGCTGCCATTCGCCGCGGCTATTTCCATCTCCCTACAGTTCGCAATCCACCACTGTTCACGGTCATTTCTCAGACTACGAATCGATTGGCTTTTAAGGGACCTGCATGCCTCATCGTATATGGAATCCGGGGGACTCGGTCTGTGCGCACCTAACAGCACAACTGAGGATGCAGATATTCGTCGTTTTTGTGTGTGTCTAGTTGTTGGACCTTGGGCAGCATTGGCAGCCTCTGATAGAGCCTGCTTATTCTCCGTCTATCGCTCTTCTGGGTCCTGGGCATTTGACTGCATCGATAATCTGGTGGATAATTCTGCTCGGAAAGCTAATCGGTGGTTATTGCCCAGTAGTAACTAAGGGGAATGGCTGGTTTTACCATTGTTTCGGCCATCAACGAGACGAAGGTTGAAGCGCGCGTGCACAAAAACATGATCAGTGTCTACAAGTATGGACCAAAATGATTGACAGTCTTGAAATGATCCGCGTCAATGGTAACCGACGGCAAATGGTCCATCTGAGTTCAAAGCTGGAAGACACTACCCCTGGACGTGGTGTGATGGCTTGCGTGCCTCTATGACCCAAAGAGCTATACAGGATGGCTTCTTTAAGCCGGAGATGCAACCATACCTGAAAGGTCAATAGGTAGAGGCAAGACAAAGCCCAGTCTTCTGGGCCTCCGGGATGGGAGTCGATTTGAACTGGCAACTCAATCGGTAAAATCAGTAGAAGAATAATTGATTCAAGCAAATGGGCTTCCACTCAGCCACCCCACTGCCTTGCGCACAGGTTCACGTTAGAACTAAAGGCTTTGGTTAAGAGCTCTAATCGTTCTTCTGCTTTGTGGCTGAACATCCTAGCAGTACCCGTCCAACATCTCCCATGAACTGCACGAATACAAAGAATTCCATACTGCATCGGTCGTCGCACAGGATAATCAAGACCGCGTTGCCCATTGCAGCGAGTGGGGTGGGTAGTTATGGGTGGACTACTGCTAAGAATTCCTTCTCTTCTATTCAACCTGTCTTCTGTCTCCAACCACCTCTCTTTGCCCCATCTATCCACTCATAATGCTCCCTCTGATAACACGGCCGATACTCGCAACGGATCATCGTCAAATAATGTCGGGACTAATCCTCTGTCTGGTAACTCACATTTTCTCAGGCCTCGTCAGCCTCTGAATCTCGGCTCCTTTAACGTGCGTACTCTTAGACAAGCCGGTCAGCAGGCGTGCCTAGCGTTCACAATAGACTCTCTGAAGATTGATGTTTGCTGCGTAGCTAGAGCTGCGGATCAACGTGGTGTAGGAAGAGTCTTGACTGACAAGGCTGAGGCTGCCCCTTTAGACTGGATCCCTGTTTACAGTCGTTTGCGTGCTGTGAGACTCCAGGGATCAGTCGGCGTTCGAAAAGATAGTTGTGTTAAGCGCAGTTTGTTTGTGATCTCGGCGTACGCCCCAACGGACTGCATCACTGACACGTAGAAGTACTTTTACGATTAACTCGCAACCCTCGTTCGCAGGAGCAAAGGCTCTGACATTGTAGTGCTAGCTGGTGATTTTATTGCACAGATTGGCCGACTTAGTGCGTCAGAAGCTCATTTATGTAGTTGTTGTACCCCACCCGCTCAGCGTACAGATAACGGGGATAGACTTCTCCAGTTTTGTGCAGACAATCGGCTGTTCTTGTCTAGCACCAATTTCCGACAGTTCACGTGGTACAGCTACATGGTGCTCTAACTCTACAGGTAATCTAAGCCGGATTGATCATATCGCAGTAAGCTACCGGTGGCGCAGTTTTGTTTAGAACTGTAGATCTTACTGGTCCACGTACGTGGAATCGTATCATGAATTAGTTCTAATGCGATTATCTCTCCAGCTTCATGGTCATCGACGCAGACCACAAGCTCGGTTAGTAGTGCTAGGTTTATCCGATCCAGTATTTTGCACCAGTTATGAGCAAAACTTCTCGCATGAGCTAGGACCTGCGAAGAACAGTAATTTAGATGAGCACTGGGCCCATATCAAACAGACAATGCACGTGACAGCAGGTTTCGCCTGTGGTCGTAGATCCGATATCCATCAAAGACACTGGATCTCGCAAGATTCGTTGAATATAATGGAACAAATACGTCAGCTCTCAAACTGTAGGTAGATGAATAGAATACGGAGAAATGTAAAAAAGGAAGTTACGAAAAGCCTTAAGAAGGATCGTGAAAATTCGTGGATCAAGTTAGCCGAAGAAATGGAAATAGCAGCTGCCTCAGGAAATAGTCAAAAACTGTTCAAACTTATTCGTGACACGAATCCCGGTCAGTGAAACGATATGTGATAGAAATGGAGAGCTTGTTCATGGCAAAGAACAAAGGCTCTACCGCAGGGCCGAATACTTCAAGGAGCAGTTTAGCTTGCCGCGCTCCAATGTAATCACTCCTGTGTCAACAACTGCGACTCTTTGGGGAGTGTCACTTGAGCCCCCATCGGAAGTGGAGTCCAGCATTCGATTACTGAAGCGTGGGAAGGCAGCCGGTCCCGACAAACTTCCCCCAGTTCTTTTCATATCGGGTGGAAATGTTTTGATTAAATTACTTACGATCTTGCTCCGTAACATTTGGAACGAGGAGCGCATTCCGTTAATATGGAAGGAGTCACTGATTGTACCAGTCTCCAAGAAGGGAATACGGAATGACTGTGGTAACAATCTTGGGATTAGCCTAATTCCGATAGCCACCAAGGTATGAGCTTGGGTTTTGCTGTGACATCTTACAGCGGCTCGCAAGAGGAACGACCGCGAACAACAGGCCGGAGTCCGCCCAGATTTACGGTCTTCGTCAATTACTTGAACGCGTCGCACACAAAATAGGTTTTCCTCGACCTGAAAAGCATTTTCGATTCAGTTGATCGAACAGCGCTGTTCACCACAGAAGTTCGTGAATCTGCTGAGATCATTGTATTCCCATAATTCTGGTCGCGCTAGGGTTTACGGTGAACTATCCAGTACATTCGAAATGACCAGTGATAATCCACAAGGATGTCCTTTTTCACCACTTCTGTTCAACTTCGTCATGGACGAGATAATGGAGAATGCGCAGCGAAATCTTCAAGATTTAAGCATCGAACTAGGAAAAAGTGAGAAGCTGTGACCTAGATTACGCGGACGACCTTGTCTGTTTCTTCGAATGCTCGGAACATGCGCAACGTGCACTAGATGGACTCACAAGGACTGTAGCTCCGTTCGGCATGCACTTTCCACCTTTAAAGTGTAAAGTGATGTTGCAAGGCTGGACGTCAACGATTCAGAGCTTGATGCTCGGTGGGGTGCTGGCAATTGTTGACCGCTTCACTTACCTCGACAGCAGCGTAACGACGGATGGGCGCACGGTAACAGGTGAGTATGTGTGGGGCTTGCCCCGCTGTTGAATGTTGTAGGATGATGATGAAGTTAGTCGGCTTCACTTTTCGTGTGAGATATTTGTATTCATTAAGAATAGTGCGTGGTTGGAACATAGTTGGATGAGTCGGCCATCCTTATCGGTTCTGTCGGCCGGAATGCCGAATCGGTATCCTATATTCCTCTCCGTCTCGGCTAGGCTTCGAACATGAGCATTGAAATCACCGACAAAAACCATGGTATCCGTAGAACGCATGCTGTGGTGCAGTTGTGACAAATCACAATAGAATTCGTCTTTAGGCTCAAGAGAGAAGCAGTCATTTGCGGCATTCACAGAAACGACAAACAGACATCGACGGTTCAGTCTAGTGCTGTTGAACCGCACAGAACCATTCAACCGAGCTGCTGACTGGGATCCAGTAGAGCAGTGCACACTCAGAGCGATGCCAACATCAGCCTGACCACGAGCACTAGACATCGAATCGCCTAACATGCGAAGAATGAAATGAGAAGCCGAGCTTGTACCTGAGGCTAGCAGTGTTAACACTGAAATTAGGTTTTGCGTGCATGTTTCGGAGATACGACACCTGTATTTGAGGGTTTTAAGAGTTCTAGCCAGGGTAGCCCGTTTGGAAAAGTGTGTGGACTTTGAAAATAGCTAAGTGAAGAGAATGCTTAGGTCTGAGAATCGATTATTTACTTCCCCCTGTCTCCAAACTATTGCCCTTACGGCGATACAAGAGCCCGGTGACGAGTCATTGTGGTTTCTCGTATCGTTTTAAATTTGGAACGTACAGGACGGAGAGCAGAGAGATAAAAATGCTTCCCGAGGGACCGCTGGAGATTTTTGGGCACATCATACTTCGCGGCTGCACACAACCCAGAAAGGGTTTTTCTTTGGGAATTCTAACCGGGGCTTTTGACTCAAAAGTCTCACCCAACACGCGAACGTGACCGAGGAACCCGTGAGGGAACTTCTTCTGGTCTGTCACATGAGACCTGATCGTTGCATATATTTTGTCTTGTCGTCGCTGGTGCTTTGTTATCGATCGGCCCTTCGGATTCAGTCCTCAGCCCCATGCACCCAATGGACGGGGCAGCAACCTTTGGGCCGGGAGCTGCCCAATGAAGCGCGATTACTTCTTCCACCGTCGACAGAAACTCCAGGTACTCCTTTTCCATGTCCACCCAGTGGAGGTTTTAGACCGATAAACTGCTTCTCTCCGTGCTTATTCGGTGGATTGTCCTCTCCAGGTGCATGGTGGTTAGAATCAAATGTTGCCCATTAACTTGTTCTGAGACTGGACTTCGTCTGGCCTCTACCCATTGACCTTTCAGGCATGATTGTACCTCCGACTTAAAGATGCCATCCTGCATCGCTCTTTGGGTCATGGAAGGACGCAAGCTATCACACCACATCAAGGTGCAATCTCGTCGTGATGGGATTGAGAACATTGCTGTTTATCAACACACTCCATAAACAGGAAAATGCTATAGCAATCCGACTGTGAATCGACTACAACACTGTTCTCCATAGAGATTAGACAAGCTTACTTTATCCTATTTGGGAACATCCAACTTCTGGACAGAGTTTAATTCTGATCAGAACCCCGAGACCGGACCTGAAATAAGAGTGGTTATTATTCTATCTAGTCACGAGCCGTTTCCGATGTGTTCCTTTCAGTTATGAACTTTCTACGGACGGAGGATTCACAAGGTTACGGGATGGTTTACGTACGAGTGGCTCAGCTAATACATCTATTGGACATCTTAGTGATAGAGCTTTTCACGCATATTTAAAAGCCGTGAGCCACACTTAGTTAACTTGGATCCTCCGGTTATATTGTGTGATGCCAGAAGTTCATATTCATCACACATCCTCAAGTATATCATAAAACGGGCAGAAAAACCATTTCACATCGAGAGTTGAGCATAGAAAGGATGAGGGGCGAAGGCATATTGAAAGCATTCACGTCATAAAGCTAGAGGCAATGATCGCGTCCGTTAAGTGTCGGGGAAAAAAACGAGAGCAGGTCCACATCGCATTTGAACAGTAAAAAGATGATGATGATCAAACAAAGTTAGTCGCGGAAAAAGTTTTCACAATAAGTCAGAAATGTCAGGGGGCACAAATGAATACAGAGTTTCACAAACTCATGTGTTTACAAAATAGAAATGTATTATTCAATATAACCGTTTCGGAAATCAAAAGAAATTTGAGACAAAAAAGGAAGAAGCACATGATCGCATATGACAGAGCAGGGATATTCCACTCGGAACGAGCAGGCACAGGGCAGCATTAGGCTCGGTTCTCAGTTGTGAAAAACAGACCACCGTGATCTTGATGCTTCGTATTTGACTAGAATCCATTGAGGTTATTGTTCTTCCACGTAATTGGCTGGAAAGAGACCAATTTTGCCACGGCACAAACCTTTCCACCAGCCAGGATCAATTTTCTCAATTTCTGTGATCAATTCACCTACGGAAAACGTGAGTTCGTCATCTTCCTCTGAAAAAACAACAACGAAAAATGGATGGTGATGGACAATGTTTGACAATGATTTTCCGTTCAATGAGAAAAATATCGCGCATCCCGTAGGCTATGATGACCGACAAGGTTTATTTGCCAATTACCTAGAACAAGGCATAAAGTGGCACCGAGTTCTGCGGGGAATAGTTGGGGAGACCATTGTAGCTTTACCCATCGTCAGTCAGCCGTGTCGCACTACTATTAGCTAACGAAAGACATTCAGCTTGAGATCTGCTGAACTGAACCCTCATAATCAACCTCATGGGGTAGGAACGCATCTGAAGCCGTGTTTGTTGACTGCGAAACCATACAAAAAAGCGTGACTGTTCTATGGTGGCCCTGATGCGTAAATCAAAGCGGCTCCGTTCAGCAGATTTAAAACTGAATACATTTACTGGATGAGTGTAGTGCTAAATGGCAGAAAAATGATGCAACAAGGCTGAGCGAGTACTCATTCACACAGATTCAATGAATATGATCCCATCGTGGAAGTTTTGAAAGCAGTTTTAGCTACCATATGTATCCCTAGTAATCAACTGTCTGATGCAAACAACAAACAGAGAATCCGGTCAAGATGGTACGGTTACGTTTCCGTCCAACAGGTTTCGGTGTTCGAAACAAAAAGACATAACAGACTCGACTCGAGTTGAACGAATACGGCCTAAAGAAACCATCGCTCCCAGACCGTACAAATTACAGAAAACACGTAAGAACGGAATCTCTTTAAGACTCATGCTTAACATGTGCAATTCACAGTACTATGCGGGTTGCTGGATTCGCCAAGTCAGACGAGGAAAAAACCCAAAAGATACACTTGAATTCTCAAACGGTGCAAAAGATGCAAAGCGGGAAAGAATGACGGATGCATTCGTTAGATGGCAGTTCACTCTTAACCAACGTCTCGATCGTGAAACTAACGACTACTTACGTGACTATTTGGAAGCAATGCAACGGAGATAGACCAATCCCTAGTAGCTTTCAAACAGGTGTTTTTTTTCCTCCACACACCAAATCTAATTTAAGTTTAACGAACAGATCTGCCGTGAACAGGACGGAGTGGCAAGGGACCCTGCACCCGGACCACTATTTGTGAACGTCTTCAAGGCGGAATTAAGAAAATGGCCCCCTTGAATAGGCAATCCACAGTTGTTGCTCATGTAGATGACATTCCGTGTGTGGCCAATTCATCAGACCGGATAGACCAACAAGTTTAACTGAGCTCACGCAAAACTTGTAATTCGCATTGAAAATAGAGTCAAAAAAGACAATAGACTTCTTTGACGTTCGAATGAGTCGTCTTTAATAAGATTCAATCAGCTTTGCCTATGAAGGTGAAAAAATACTCAATTAGGAGGCCTACAAACAGAGCAAGTTTAGTATGCTTTGAAGACAGCGTTAAAGGACTCCGGACAGTGCCAAGAATTCCCATACAAAGCACTTACCTTCACGTCAGTTCTGAGTGGTCTGGCAAGTCTGAAGATATCTTCACTTTCTCTCGTAACGATATTGACTGCATGGTTGCTAAATGTCATCCTAAATCCTTGCTTTTTCGAGGCACTGCGATCAGCAAGCTGTGCATAGCTTCTAAAGGGGCATCAACCCGTTTTTTTTAGCGCTTTCATGCCCGTCCCGATTGCATTACTGCCTGACTGTTCATGAGTGTCTGTCGTAGATTCTAATCACACGCCCACGTACCCCTTATTTGCTTTTGATTTAAATGGCTTCTGGTTTATCCCAACTAGGATAATGCTGCCTCATACAGAACTAACACCAACAATCTTGAGGTTTTCCACTTGTAATTGATTGCTCCTGTTTTAACGCGTGATCACTCTCTCGTTACCGTTTAGACCGAAACTCTGTTCAAGTTCAGTACACTGTTGTCTCGTCAGGAGGAGACAAATGAAGGTCACCTCTGGCAACTTGTCACCGACCAACATTACCCTGATTGGAAAATTCACTTCCATTACTGCTTCGTGGTTTTCATTGGAACGCTCTCTGGTCGCTAGACTTATTTAAGAAGACACTGATACACTGGCACCGAAGGACTCCAAGTCAGTTTGTTGCATACGTGATTGAGCGGTGCGTCAAAGTGACTCAGTTTCTCGAACCAGACAAGTCCCAGTAGGTTGAGATTTAGCCGATCTGCCAGATGGCAAGTACCTTTAAAGTGTACGTTATTGGAATCAACCGTAAGCGATTTCACCCGAGATCAGAAGTGATTCACCAGATGTGTTCTGTGCCGTTTGTGTTGGCCTGATCCTATGAAGCCGTCCGATCTTGTCCCAAGCATATGTGTTTGTGTTGGAGGAAATCACTGTTTTCCCTCACAATACCGTAGATTTTAGTATGAAAATTAATTTTCTTCAAAAACGTCTAACCATCGAGTAGTTCAATATTCCTACTTTTTCCCAAAAGGTTTTCCCCCACCGTTGTAAAGTTTCCTATTTCGCTCTCCACACTGTTTGACCATTTTACCATTGTATTTTTCTGGTCTGTTATTGGTCCAAATACGCGATTTTACATGACCATCTGCTAACAGTAAATAAGCGATAAAGCTGAATGCATTTTTTGTCTTGTATTCTCTGGTCGGCAATAGACATTTTCCATGCCAAGGGAAACCCAGCCGGATATTATTGTGTGGCATCAGTGCATCTTATCCCTACGAGGACGTAGGTGTCTTGTGCATCCTGTGTTTTGAGCTATCGTGTCTTTTGCCTTATGTTATGTGTGGCACAACATTGTCAAACCCGTTGGATAGCGACTTCAGTGTGATAATTGTGTGTGTATGATCTGGAAACAACATTTCAGTAATGTGGGAAGCTGCACCCGTGTACATTTGTATGGGTGTGTCATTGATAGCTATGGTAAGGTACCTTTTCCGAGACTCAAAATCGGTATTAGATGTAGTCACGATGCTGTGAGCTTGGACCGGGTGTTGCTGTCGGACGCTCAAATTGTCCGGGTTTCTTTTGATAAACTTTGTCCGGAAAATCACTTGGTTCGGCAGTGATTTTCGTTGTGCCTTTGTTTGTGACATTTTGACAAATACGCCTCTTAAAACAGAATCGCGCTATCTCTATCCGAGTGTGTTCCCAATGACTCCTACCATTCTGCATACAAACCCAACAGACGCACTCCGCACGCAGTTGCTCCAGGTACCATTTCATTCCCAGGAGCTTAAACAGTTTCGTGAAACGAGTTCGCCGTATCTTTCTCGATCAGTCCTCTGCTTTGATTCGGTTCCTCGTCATCTACTTCTTCGAAAGATGGTGTCTTCTGGCTATCGCACGTTTTGACTATCCCGGTTAAAAGATCACTCTTTCAATAGGACTGAACGTACTAAAGTTGGTTTGAATGTATCGAGTCTCTCAAGTAAAAAAATCTAATAATTATTCAGGTTTCCACCATTTCGCTTACCTTTCAGCACATATATTAGCGACTAATCCAGTGCATCATTTGTATGACTTTTTCAGCACGCCGACGACATGGTACTCTGTCAGCCCATCTCCAACCAACCAGACCTTACCCCTCTTTCCGAGAACTTAAGCAATTTCCTGAATGTTTCGTCTTTTTCTGGCCCATATCTCAACACTCCGAATATTTCGAGTGTACTTTCTCTATTTCGCGTTCGTCATATTCCAATGAGTCATCGGTCATCAACCCAGTTCCCGTTTCCAGAACGGACTCTACTACCCAGGCGTTACAATCAGCAAAATTTACAATGGTATTCTCATATGCTGAAGTGTATAAAAAACCAGGTAGACTGTCTTTTCAAATTCGTAGGCTAAGACAGCTCGGTGCCAGACAAGCTGTTATCTTTTCTTTTGTCCATCAAAGTGCTCTCTCAATCTTACTTTATTGCTCCCTCAATCCTTCCTGGTCTACTACGAAAATAATATCACACTACACCACGGTTTGGCTATTACCAGTTGTGTTCACTGTGGCGGATGCCACGTTCTATCGTGATTTGGACGGGCATACTGTGCGTGTGAAAAGTCAGAAGCCGCTGGGTGTGGCCTCGTAGCTCAGCTGGTAGAGTACTCGCGGTACTAAAGCGAGGGTGGCAACCATGCGTGAGTTCGAATCCCGCCGGGGTCAACGGATCTTATCATTTGGATCATTTCAAAGACGTAAAAACACCATCGTGGTAACGGTATCTCCGTCCGTCAGTCATATCCCTAATAGCCAAAATTCGAGATTTGACTACTGCGAACAGTTTCAGTAGTAAGAACTGAAACTCGACTGGTTTGAAATGCAACCACAGAGGAGACTGTTGGAATCCGTCTCCACAATCCCCGCCTCTCACAAATTGTGTATGCTCTTCATCCTCCCTGGCTCACCCTCCACCCTAGAACATGCCCCAGACCAGATGAAAACTGACTAAACGTGTTAAACAATCCATATCCAGTCTCGAGTAAAGCCTGACTCACACTTCTTTCTTTGCGTGGCCATTAACCCCTCACATTCACCTATTTTTCTAATTGGTCCAATTCCCCAGCTTGTCAAAATATATTGTGATTTAATGGCATGGGTATGAATCACTGAAGACCAACTTGTTTGCTAGTCTGTGTTTTCCAAATATGTTCAAATTGGGAATCTTTCGGTAAGCAACCGGAGTTATTGGACAGACTGTACTGGTGTTTTCACCTGGTTTGCTGAGGATAATTAATGAACGGACAGATGACGGCCGCGGATGCGAAGCAAACTACCGATAGCCAAGCCCCGGATCGCCTGACGACTGACGTGTACAACGCATAGTCGCCTAACTACAGTTTGGGACTCGGTAGACACACCATGCTGTGCTCCGTCGTATCCAAAAGCATTTCGTCTTGAACCCGTCCCTCCGTCCTGTCATGCTATAGAGACAGCGCTTTGGCCGAAAAGCACAAACAATTGGGTTTTTTATCCGGAGGAGGGGAAAAACCAGTTAAGGAATGCAATGCGTTAGGCAAATCACACTTACCGGCGGTATAATCGTATAAAGCTTTTGCGGTGTAATAAATCGGTTCAACTCCGCAACTTGGAACGGGGGCCTGACAGAGACAGACAAAGGAAGGGGTTGGAAACAGGGGACCGTTAAGCAAAAAGCAAAACGTTGGACAAAAGGGATAAAGGAATCCCTCTTTATGAATGCTTGTGGACTGGATGTATGTTAGCATGATGTGCAACTATTACTCATTCTTGGCTGTTCATGTCGGATCAATTGAGAAGAAGCAAGTGAAAATATAAAACGTGAAAAATTGGAAGGAACGAATAAGTAACGCTGGGAACAAAGCTTGGTCCCTCTTCGTTTTAATCGAACACGGTGGATTAAAAACCCTGAGAGTCCGAGTCCAAATCACGACCCCACGGGTCAGTTTTTTCTCTCAGTACACTTTAATTGACGACATCGCCTTGTTGAGGTTATTATGTGGTAGTTGTATGATAAATAAATGATACTGCATAGGTAGGTCCAGAAGTGGCTGTCAGACTATGAACATCGTTACCCAGATTTTGCACAAACCGTGGTCGAGAAAAACAAATGTGTTCCTCTTGAAACCGCCGGGTGGACAGACCTCGATTGACCTGAAGGAGCGATCTTGTCTCTGAAGTCAGGCTTGCAGTGGAGCTGATTGCCGTAAACCAATCCGATTAACCGAACAAGATAACTAGAACACGGGTGTTGACTAGATGTACGAACCCTTAGGTGCTTACGTGTGCACCGACTAGAAAACGGTCTCGTTCAGTGGATATCGATCTGCAGTCGCTTTAATAAGACAAGAAATCAGCAGTGCTAAGAGCAGAGAGATGTTCGGTCGACCAAAAGGGATTAACAACAAAACTACATCACAACGGGTCCTGGAAAGTATTGGGATCTGATCACGGCGAATTGGCGTATTTTATTTCATTGCGAATCCCGTACAGGCGTTAGGTTCATAATGCAGCGGTTAAAATAATAAAGTATCAAATTAATTGTGACACAAGGATACAAAAAGGATGATGCGTGGAAAATACAACTTCATTTAAAGGGATTTTGTGTACACTTCGATGGTGACTATATATTTGGTCACCATTACACGACCAAAGTATGACACGGGTGAATTTATGCAAAAAAGCGAATCAGCAAATGGAAATATGACCAAATATAGTATGCATTCTAAACAGAGTTAGAGACTGAAATATTTTGAAAATTGTTCTGCATTTGAAATGAACTGTTTGAGTGCATCTGAAGTACGGATGTTTACTCACAGTCAGGTGAAGAGCAAGATTTTCGTGGAAATAAGTATTTATGCGTTTTCGTGCCATATTATTATTATTATTACTATTATTATTGTTATCGTTAGATGGAATACCGTTTAATGCATTTGGAACGTAAATACTAAGTGAAATCATGCGCTGCAAGTGCATACCGGCAGACTTTTGTGAATATTCAAAATTATTTCATCTAATATTCAGTTTACTGTTCTCGTATGACAGAGAACGCGTCTGAGTAAATATTCGATAACATAGCGTTGTCGGAAAAGTTGGTGGTTAGGCAACGTTTTGCTTACTACGGGTAACCTTTCTCAATACTACTTTACAGGCCAGTTGCGATTTGCTACAAATGTGTCCATTTGTTTTTCTCGAACACGGTCTGTGCGAAATCTGGGTAACCGTGTTCATGGTCCGACGATCACTTCTGGACTCATCTGTAGAAGTATTACTCGTGCTGTTAGGGTAATCCACGGAAGCTAGAAAAAAAACTAAATGCGAGACTTATTACTGAGAAGTTACCTACCAGCGGGCAAATTTGTGTCACCGACGACATACTGACTGCACAAATATGAAACGGTAGAGCACATCTGCACTATACTTGCGACTTCTTTAACTGAATCTAGCCCAGGTTTTTAGGAACAATTATCCCACGGGAGCTTATTACACGGAGAGGTTTCATGGCTGGGTTTTCTTGTGGTATCTATGGTCTTTTTGGACGAACATGTTCTATGAAAGTGACTGACCAGTTCGGTGACGCGTGTGGATGGAATTTGTCCACATAAAAAGCAATATGTGATTTTTAGCGACAGAGACAGGCAATCAAAACGCAAAACAGTACAGAAAACCCAGACGAAAAGATCGGATATATGAAGAACAAACCTGTTCCGGAGCCGAAGATGTTACGGGTTCTGTGGTGGACGGTGGAGGCGTGGGTGAAGGTTCCATGGACGGTTGCACAGGAGCCGGTGGAACTGGTCGGACATCTGAACTGCCATTCTGTGGAGAGGAAAATACAACTGGATTTATTGGGCATTTGGTACAGATTGTAGTAGTGGGGTATCTGAACCATTCGAGAACGAGTTGTTATTAGCCCGACAGATTATTGGGAACTGAAAAGTCAACAGTAAGGTCTCTCTATTCGAAGTGATTTGAAAATCTCCGGCTTGCGGAACTTTACGTTACTGCGGCTACGAGCTTTTACTATAACTACTGGAAAAAGAGAATCGTCCACACTCTTGTAATTACCCCACTGCTTATCTACTGTACTAAACAAATGTTTTCCATGAATTTCGAAGTTAAATCAATCGCTGTTATCTGTTTTACGCTAACCTACCCGTTGGTTTGCTTACGTTATGAAGATCACTTTTTTTATTGAAGGCCTGCGCAAACATGGTGGTGTAGCTGCAACAACAACCAGGGGAATGAAGTACAGCAGGATAAGGGAACTGATTAATAAGAAGGATGGATGTTTTTTCTCTTCATACTTATTTTGTTTATGCGATGGTTTTGCTTAATTACAGAGCACATGAGATCAACAGACGGGTGGAACAGCATTCGCGCCACTGACTTCTATTCTGAAGCATATCTCTCAACGTACCGAACCAACGAAAATCCTCATCCCTTAGGTCTTAACCAGGAGGGCGGGAAGCTCGTAACGGAGGCAGTTCTAATTCTAGCTCTTTCATACCTCCACACGAAGTCATAGCCCGACCATCAAATCGTTTCTTCCGGCCTTGTCCAGCACGCGCAAACAGGACACAGAAGGTCAGACATGCAAGACACGGCGGTGTAGAGCGAATACTTTCGTCAGAGGGTGGTTACCCGCACACCTAGTGCACGACGACAAGCTTTGTCATTACTCACCCGATGTTCTCGCCAGATGCGAGCAATGCTTCTCAGACATCGGTTGCCCAACGCGGAAAGCCACCGGGTATCCTCCGCGCAAAGTGGCTAGATCTCACAACCGTAAAGCCAAACGCTACGAACTACGAAGTTGCACTCCTGTCCGTTAAGGGAAAATCGGATACCTCGGCAACGCCACGTGTCGTAGGTTGACAAAAATTGCGCTAGTTCTTACTATTCTCGATATTAATGTTATATACATTATTTACAATTATGCTGTGGTGATTCTGTGATTAATTCAACATTCTAATTTTGGTCCAAGACAAAGTTCATTTAGTCCGACACGTGACCGATAGCACAAAGTCAATTTTCGCACAATCAACATTATGCGAACACAGTTCATTTCACTTCAGGCTGTGAATACATACATTGTGAAAGTCCACACGTTCGATCGAACTCTGTCGCCTTACAACATGCAATTAACTTATGATGACTACACATGCGCTTGCGACTCGAATGCTGCGTTTCGCTATATTTCTATTTCCCATAAGAACGCTTAAATTTGCATGCTTATGGAACAATACATTTCTGTGCCAGTTTGTGTGATTTCTAATTTTATTTTGGGCAATTCGATCATCACACATGCTTTTCTGCAATGATAGTTACAGAACTGCGCGAGCTGGTCAAAACAGAGAAAAAAATCATAATCACCTTGATGACTAGCTACATAGTGATTGACTTTCTAAACCAGTTTCTAGGTAAGTGACACTGTAAGCGAGTATGCAGCACAGTTCACGTATCAAGCGGATTCGAGAACAGATTTAACTGGTTGACTAGTCACGAACCATTTTATGACGGGGGTGATTCGGATTGAATTTGGCTACGGATGCGCGATTAGCAATTTACAGTAGAGGCTGTTCCATGATCGCAGCTATCGATCACCACGCATCTCGCAAACACACGTTTTAGCAGTGCTTGAGGAAGATGGATCTCGGTGCGGTGTTGGCTACGCAACACAGAGAGATCCTCACTAACTTGTACGCACGGTTTATCAGGCAGAGCAGTGGAACGACACACACACGCACACAGAGAACTGATCGAGGCGAGGTCAAACCACTCAGCGATTCGAGTATAATTGTGATAAATCAAGAGAATTCAGAATGTGCTAGGGGAGGGAGCAAGAACTGAATTCCAATCTGCAAAATAAAAACCACAAAAATTCAAGGTTTATAAAATGGAGTTCGAGAGTTAGTACTGTCAGTGTGGTACAAGTCTAACGAGTGTTGTTAAAATTCGAAGAAAAAAAAAATTATTCTCCTCGTAATGAGTACTCGAATCCTAATTCTTTTGTCTTATAACCTTGTTCACGTTGGCTCTGTATTGTTCTCTGGCTAGTTGAAAATGCGTGACCTTGGTTACTATGATAAACTTGCTTGAAGCTCGAATTTAGTAAACGGTAGCGTATGAATAATTTCTAACACTATGAAGATAAAATCTGTCACAGGTGGATTCGGCCACTCATTCTGCCAGGAGCAGTTCTTTTTGCTCGTGTATCGATCGTGTGTATGCCTAGCAGAAAGAAACGAAACCAACAGAAACACATTCGGAGGATACTGTACTACCTTACGGTTCGGTAGTAATTTCACCGTTGATAATCGGCTCACGGAAGAAATACTGTTTGGTTTATTTGCAATGCATGACACTGACGCCAAGGTCACGTGAGTGTCGTCCGTTAAGCACCCATTTCATCTAAGCGATAATAGACAAATGTACACCCAAAACGGGAAAATTTCATTTTCGTGAATAATAGGAAGATAAAGTACTGATAATGCATCAAATCTGCTGTTCTGTGATAGATATTGCTCAAAATCTTTCCGCGAAATGAATGAATGTTTTTCATATTATTCATGTAAAATACGGTGTCCAACAAGACGTGGCGTGTAGAAAACACATGTCAGACTTGGATAAAGATGTCTTCCACATTTTGATAGAAAAGAACGCCCAGAGAGCTATAAATATATCCAGAGAGACTGTACAGTAAATTCCTGTATGCTATTGCGAAGAGTGAAAAAGTGAAGCAATTTTTGTCATTTGTCGATCGACCCATTGCCGGTATGATACGTCCACCAAAGACAGTCACTTAATACAATGGCGAAGAAAACTGTTTTGCCAATAGTTTTGGCTGTCGGTTTTTTATGGCCATCACGACGAGACTGCACCTTGACGTGGTGTGATGGCTTGCGCGCCTCTATGACCCAAAGAGCTATACAGGATGGCTTCCTTAAGCCGGAGATGCAGCCATGCTTGAAAAGTCAATGGGTAGAGGCCAGACAAAGTCCAGTCTCCTGGTCCTCCAGGATGGGAGTCGATTTGAACTGGCAACTCAATCGGTAAAACCAGTGGAAGAATAATTGATTCAAGCAAATGGGCTTCTACTCAGCCACCCCACTGCATTGCGCACAGATTCTGGTTAAAGATAAAGGCTTCGGATGAGGACTCTAATCGTTCTCTTGCTTTGTGGCTGAACACCCCAGCAGTACCCGTCCAACATCTCCCATGAACTGCACGAATACAGAGAATTCCATACTGCATCGGTCGTCCGTCAAAGACACCGAATTTCGCAAGAGCCGTTGAGTATAATGGATCAAAAGCGTCAGCTTTCGAACTGCAGGGAGATGAATAAGAAACGTAGGAAGCTACACAGGCAAGTTGTGAAAAGTTTTGAGAATGATCGCGAAAATTCGTGGGTCAAGGTAGTCGAAGAAATGGAAATAGCAGCTGCTTCAGGTAACAGTCAAGGACTGTTCAAGCTTATTCGTGATTCCGGTGGACGGCGCACGCATGTCAATGAAACGATATGCGACAGAAATGGAGAGCTTGTTCATGGCAAAGAGCAAAGGCTCGACCGTTGGGCCGAATACTTCAAGGAGCCGTTTAGCTGGCCGTGCGACTCCCTGGGGAGTACCACTTGAGCCCCCATCGGAAATGGAAGCGGAGTCATGTATTCGATTACTAAAGCGTAGCTTTGGACTGATATTTGATTCCGCTGGAACCGAGTTTCGGTCAGAATAAATAGCAATCGCCACGTTGATGTTCCACCCTGGAACCATATCACCCTTTGGTCACGCCCGATTGTATACGCACTGTTGTCAAATGACCTTGTTCACATGACTACCGTGGAATAAACACAATTCCAATCAGTGTGATAGAAAACGCTGATGGCACTTCTTACGAACGATTGCTGTCAATAAGCAAGGTGAACTCAAAAATCATAACCCGTTGTTGTGTCACGTGTGTGAAAATAGGATGAAGCATATCTCGTGCCATATGGTGATGAATCACGTTACATTATTGGTATCACTCAAATATACCAATCGTTTCATCCCTCGCCACTAGACTGTAATCACTGCATCAAAGTACTGACAGATTGCTTAGGAGAATAGACAAGATTAAATTGCCGGACATTCTCTAGTGTGGTGTGAAATAGTGATGCTATTCAGAAAGGATTCCACCATCCAGTTGTGGCAAAGTTTCTGAACGATATTGCAGGGTCCGCATTAACAACCAGTCGTGTAACCGGTGCAAGCGTGTTAATAATTTGAAGAATGTAATCGGACTGGATGATGGAAAATCGACTTACATTTTTTACATCCAAAGCTTCAACGCCGCAAGCCGGAAACGAATCGGCGACCTGACTATCGGGCAGATGCTCTGTAACCTGATTGATTGGATGGGCAGAAGCCGGGGAGCGAAAACACACGAGCTCAGTGTGTCATTGTCTATATCGCACTGTTTGAATGAATCATGTTCATTCCGACACTGCATCTGTTTGCGCCATAGTACTTCAATCAACGAGAAGATAATCGGAGAGCGCGGTGTGGATAGATGGACTCTGTAGCTGTTCAGCGACTGTTATAACATGGTGACCCAGGATGACAAGCTGCCTTGTTCCGCACCTACTATGACATCGTGACCCCCCTAAACAGTCACATACAGTACACGTTTACCTTATCATGATGGGCCTGTATTCTCCGTTCCGCACTGACATACACACACAGGAACAGATACCTCGTCTGTCTCACGCTCTGCATTGGTTCAGACTGTAGCGTAACACGAACATAGGCACTGGGTTGTTTCTTCCATTTTCGTGCTTCCCCCCTTAAATTCACATCGCGTGCCTCAATAAACGGGAACACACACGGTCTCGGCCTTCCCTAGCGAGTTTACTTAGCTAAACGGTTCGGATAGTTGTGAGGGTAATCTTAACACATTAGGACTGGAGCATTCGTGATCTGTTCTTCTACAAACTGGTGAGTCTGCCGCAATTCAAACATGAACTTTTTTCTCGTGATATGGATCCACACGTACACAGAGACGTGGACCTGAGAGGCAGTACAGAGCAAATTGCCGAATTTTGGACCCACTAATCCTTGTGTCGGTTTTGTGCGCTGAAGCTTTCTTCCAGTTCCGTAAAATATCTTCGCAATTCACCGAGTGTTTTCCTACGTTGTCACGCAGCTACTCACAATCTCCGAATTCAGTGACTTCATCGATGCAGTGACCAAAGCACCGTATGACCAACTGAAAACAGTCACGCTAAGACGCTCGCTTAAATCATCCCTTATCCGGCGTTCAGCTGGGCAGCCGTTCATCTTCTTAATTTTCAAGACTAACGTCCGACGAAGTGTCTAGTATCCTATTGAACTTATCATGCAACCACGTTGACCAGTTATGAGGAACATGGAGGAGTTCATAACAGTTAAGAGAATGGATGCGAATTATTCCGGGAACGTTGGAGTTAACCACTTATTCACCGATTTATGAGTGTAGAAATAAACCTTCGTCTAAAAAAAGTGATAGAGAAGGTAGACAGTTTTTTAACGTGATTCTCCCATTCAGCTCGAGCGAAGCTCGGCCCTGAATCCGATGCCCATCAGAGTTGCTAAGTCTAGTGGAGCGAAACTGACAACTCTTGAACTGTGAAGAGATGAATAAGATACAAAAACATCTATACAGGTAGGCCACAAAAATCCTCGGGAATGATCGCGAAAATTGGTGGAAAAAGGTAACCGAAGAAATGGGAATAACAGCTGGTTCAGTTAACAGTCAAAGACTGTTCAAACTTATTCGTGACACTGGTGGACAGCGATCCCCGGTCAGTGAAACGATATGTGACAGAGATGGAAAGCTTGTTCATGACAAACTCCAAAGGCTGGACCGTTAGGCGGAATACTTCAAGGAAACATCTAGATGCGTTAATAAAATCATTGATCAATTTGATCCTGTGTTGTTTGGACCGAGGAGCGTATTCCGTTTCTATGGGGCGAGTCATTGGTTGTGCCCATCTTCAAGAAGGGAATACGCAATGTCTATAGTAACCATTGTGGGATCAGCTTAATTTCGATAGTCACTAAAGTGTTAATCTTAACTTCGTTGCGCCGTCTGACACCGGCCCGTGAGAGGACTGCCTGTGATCAACAGGCCAGATTCCACCCAGGTCGAGGATGCATGGACCAGATTTTTACTCCTTGTCAATTACTTGAATTGCGTCACACATTCTCTTGACCAACAACAATTCTTTTCCTCGACTTGAAAGTCACTTCCGATTCAGTCGACCGAACAGCGTTATTCAGTGCTCGTCACCGAAAAGGTATGCCACAGAATCTACTGGGGTCATTGCATTCTCACACTTTTGGACGCGTAAAGGTTTACAGTCACTTTCTTCTACGTCGCAGATGAACCACCCTTGATGAGATTTTGCGCACCGAGGAGTCCTATCTGGGGATATGCGCAACACATGTCCCGACTCTCTTAGTCTGATGTGCTTTACTGTTTTATTCAGTGGATACTTTTGTGTGCCTAACGCTCTAAACCTAACTTTTCAACATCAGCGAAAAAACAGGTCGGCGTCACAAGTACCTCAGTCCAGCGTACGCCAAGGCTCGAGTGGCACCAACCAGATATCTCGCTGAAGTTAAAAGGTCGGGTGTGCTGTGCCGCGGTGTACCCAGTTTCGTTGTATGGTTGCGAGACTCGGGCTATGCGTGAGGAAGATATTCGTCGCCTCGAGGTCTTCGACTATCGACGTTTGCGTAGTGTCGCTAAGATTGGATGGAATAACCGAGTGAGCAATGATGAGGTCAGAAAGCGAGTATTGGGTACTAATTCGGAGAATGTCCTATCAGAGCGTAACCAGCTTAGTAGACTTTGTTGGTTGGGGCACGTGCTGAGTATGGCGAACACGCATCTACCGTGCCGTGTCCTGTTTTTCATTCCTCCTAGGAAGTAGAAAAAACCACGTGGAGGTCAACAGATGACGTGGCAACGGGAAATGAGAAAATGTACAGCGAACTTAGGAAAAGTAGGTGCCTCACGTTTTCGTGGTTGGGGTGCGTTAACCAGTTGGCTGGAAACATTGGAGGATATGGCAGCGAATCGTGAACGGTGGCGGTCGTGTTGTCACTTTCTGTCCAATTAGAATGACCAATGTGCGTTTGTACAGTTAGACTGTGAATTCCGTGTGTTGGTTACTAGGGCGTTCTTTTCTGTTTCCATCTCTGTCCACCTTGTATATTTATTCTTCCGATATCCACTTGCAAGATGGTGAGAAAGGCAGCGGTCAGTGGGGCTCGCATTGCTGTTCAACGCTGTGCGATGATGATGATAATGATGAGGCTCGACCAGCTTTTGTTTATCTTATTTGCTGTTTTTTGCTGTTGTGTTCGTAATCAGTGGCAGCAGAACACGTCATTGTCGCGCTGCATTTATTCGTAAGGATGTTCATGCAATCAGACCGCAGATGGCGTTTAAGTCGCGAAGATGTACGTAAGACCAATATCAAGCAAGCGTATGCCCACGTATGAGAGGAATATCGGTTGGTTGTCCACCTAGTACGTGAGACTTTAACCAGGCACTACAGTAATTGTTGTTGCTGAAGTAGGACACTTCCAAGACAATGAGAAGGATGTTTCGCTGTGCAAGACTTGTTTTGACGGTCACATAAACCTCAGGGATTTGTTCGAACAAATAAAGCTACGACGCAGATATAACTAGACACCAGGTCGTCAGATTTCAGAACGTAAATTGCTTATGTTGAACGATCACAGGGCGTGAACGCTCCATTCACAGCTGGAAATTCCTGAAAGCAATTACTGTACAAATACCAGCTGGTTTATGTGTCAACACCAGTCATTTGGTATTAACGTGGAACTACTAGCTGTGATTAATCTCAGTGGCGTAACGTCATACGCGATGGACTTTGTTGTCTAAAATTCAGGGTTCGAGCCCCCCCCCCCCCTGTTGGACATGAACTGCGTATGTGGTTCTCCACTCCAAGTCTCAGGGTCTGGTTGCCAGTTATCTCCAGTAGTGTAGTGAGCCTTTGTGGCCATGGGGTATATACCCCTTGCACTGCACTCATGCGCATGTAATAAAGAAGAATCAAACACTCGGCATGGTACAAGTGTTTTCAAACGTCAGATACGATATATTCCGGTAACAGACAACAGCAGTACTTCTAGTAGGAATTATCTGCGATTCTTGGTCCCCAATTTGGCACTGAGCTATCGCTTATGGCACCAAAAAGCTGCATCTCAAGAGAGCAGAAGTAAGCTGATCAAGTGTTCGACAGACAGGCCAAAACAAGTGCGTGGAAGGATAGCATCAGTTGAGGCCATCGTATCGCGACGAGACAGTGATCCTCAAGCATAAAAATCCAGCTTCCGGAGAATCAGCGGGGAGATCCCTATCAAGATGGCCGAGAAGTCATGAAATCTCGGAATATGTAAACTCCCGTTTGACGGTATAATGTCAGGTATGCAAAACTTGAGACGGTCCAACAGTACCAATAAAGTCGATCAGAAAAAGTGAGAATAATGAGCGAGAAAATGATAATTTGTGGTTACACAAGCAAACTATGGGCAATTGTATCAACGAGTTAGTACACTGGAGGGGGCATGAACGAGATATGAAGCAAACTGTCTCTATTGCGACTCGGTCATTGTGTTCATTTAATGCACATCGATGTACCTACAATACCGTGATACAGAAAAAAATCATAAACACAAGTAAGACATATCTCAAACTGATGGATAAACATACGGGAATTGGTGCAGACGACTTCGGCTCGGAAGCGATTGACTGGGCAGCAGTATTCGCCAACTTCGGCTGCTCGCCAACCGGTTGCAGTTGGTCTTCTTGGTTTTCGGCCGCTTTTTTTCTTTCAGCCTCCCAACGTGCTCGTTCCTCTAGAACCCGTTGTTGAGCCGCTGAAGGTGCGTTTGGTGCCGGGGTGACAACTTTGCCTTTCGACTCAAACCTATCTCGCAGAGCGGACAAACCACCAGCGGTACCCGCGACCGTTGCTGTCACCCAAGGCCGGCGAACGCGACAGAAGCGAGAGATTAGGCTAGGATAGACGACGCTATAGACTAGGTTGCAGTTTACTAAATAAAAAACACTCATGACTGCTGCAGAATTTTGCAGAGTGAATTCAAGAATAACCGTCAGCATCATCATGAGTGGATGCATCTATCAAAAGAGTCTACTGAAGAATCAAAACTGTTGTGTGCTGATAGTTCTTTACAGATCAGTCACAGTTAACCTCGAAAACCCCGACAGTGAGATCGCGAGTTGGAATATTTTAAAATGGATATTGTTTATCGGTACATGTGGAAATTCTATCGGAATTACACGATCATTTTTGCTGTTACTACCACTCATTCGCCTGACGACAAATAAGACTGTGAACAAACATACGGAGTGCGCAGGTATCAGGATGAATGGACAGAGAAGTACAATATACGCATACTTGATGATATATATATATAATGTTCACCGATAACCCGGTACAAAGTATAGAGGCGTGGTGCCATGCAAAAAACATTAAACAGGAAAATAAACGTAAAGAATCAAAGGGGAGATTTCCTAGGAGTTTGAACATAGATTGTCACAACATAACCACGAATGAACACGACTTTGAGCCACATCCGTCAAAATTTTCAGCCAACTGTGTAGTAGATTTCGAGACCCCCAGCCACGGGAGCCTGAGGAACCGACAGAGGCAAGGCTTGACGTCAAATCTTCGATAGACCGGTGTTATGTCATAGCTTGGCCAACATTAGGCTCGGCAAATAGAGCACGACGGGGAACTCGATGAGGTCAGATACGAAACACACGGCCTAGCAAACAAAGTCGATGTGGCATTTACCGGATACGCGGCACGCTCAGTTCCGTAGATGCGCTTTCGAACTGTGGAATTCCCTATTCGATGTTGGCGTCAAGCTCGCGAGTTACTTCTCGGACATCGGTGATCGAACACTGACAACCGGTCGATATCGACTGCTTGAACAGGCCATGTCTCACATGCGTATAGAAGCACACTACGTACAGCAGTGTTGTACATCCTATCTTTCAATCGGGGATGTCATACTATCTCCACAGGTGCCGAAAATCGCAGAACGCCGCTTGAGCCTTCGGTATTTGGTTGTTCACATAGTCCCCAACTCGCCCGTCAGCAGTTATGTAGCTTCCCAATTAGACAAACTTTTCGACAGTTTCTAACCAATCACTGCAGAGAGTAAGTGCGGGGATGGACTCTTGCCAGTCCTGTAGAAGCACTTTACACTTGGAGGGTGAAAAGCACATTCCCTACCGAAACACAGACGATGCGAGATTGTCTAGAACGCACTGTGACACAGTAGCATAATCGCAAACCAATGCGATGTCATCTGCATGGTCTAAGTCCAAAAGTCTGTTATCAGGTAGGAGTTTAACACCTTCGTTAGGTCGATCTTTTTGTGCCTCTCTTAGAATGTTGTCGATCGCAAAATTGTACAGGAAGGGTGAGAGCGGGCAACCTTGAGACACGCCCCTACCAACTGGAAGGTGACGATGAGCCATGTATCTGTGCTCAGCCTGAAGTTTAATGGTACATCGCTCGGATGATTATGACATACTTTTCAGGCACCTGTTTGATGAGATAATCCCATGGGGCCGTCCTACCAACGGGATCAAGAGCTGCTCGAATATCCAAGAATATGATTACCGTCGGTCTATGATGTGTGGCGGAGCTGAATTATATGGCGGATGATGAAAATCTGGTCGATGCACCCGTGGTTGGGGGCGAAGACCGGACTGTTCTTCACGGATCTGTTGTTCGCGCACCAGGGACAATCCACGGAGAATCATTGAGGCTAACAGCTTTGACGAGACCGAGATCAAATTTATCACTCGAAGATTTGAACAGATGTTTCAAGCCTCTTTCTTGTTTATATGGATGATGGATGCACAGCTTCAACTTTGTGGGGCGCATTCGTGAAGACAAATCTCAGTAAAAAGGTTGGTGAGTCATGATTTTCTCACCGCCGAGTTTTATGTTTTGGTCGTAAATGTGTTATTGCCAGTCGAGATTGCATCGTCAGTGAACAGCAACTAACACAAATATTTAAAACCATTGAGGTTGTTGAGCACTTTGGGGAAGGGCATACCACCATTTTTGAAGAGGGCCGGAGGGCGTTCGTCAGGACCGTGGGCTTCATTGCGCCTCAGGAGGCGGAGCGTACGATTGACTGCTTCTTCGGTGGGTGGGACAGTACAGAACGTCCATGTAGCATGAACTGGTTCAAACGGAATGCTGGGTGGAGGAGCTGGGGCTGAAGACCGGATTAACTGCCCCTCAAAGTGCTCTGTCCATCGATCCATGCGTCGTGAAAGCTGGTGGACTGGTTGGTCGTTTGCCTCACAAGTCATCTTGCTCACTCCAGAATTCTTAGTCCCTGTGGATCGGATGAATTAGAAAAATCTCCGAGCATTACCAACGGCAGCGGCCTGTTCCATTTTGGCCGCGCTTTCGGACCACTAATTCTCTCAGTCTCTGCGCAAGCTTTTGGTCACAATAGGGCGCGGGCATTGTGGTTTTCGCCTCCGGTAGGGATATTTCGGCGGTTATCTAGCAATTCCAAAGAACCCGATGAGACCCAGTGTGTGGCTGTGTGCCATGTGACTGATTCACAAGGTGTGATACTCGCTAATTTTATAGCGTCTTGGATGTGCTTCCAGAGATCTGACAAACCATCGTGTGTGTGTGTGTGGCTACTTAGTTGGGCAGCAAGCTCATTCTCATATCACTCTCGGATCGAGGTCCGGGAAAGTTGGTTTGCGTTTCTCCGGTGACGGCGAACTTTTGGCTTGGTGGAAACCGTACGGTGAGCTCGGAACACACCAGGGCGTGACGCGAATCTAGATGTGTACTACAGTGGTGGTAGGGTGGCATGAGATGTGGGTGCAACTACGAAACTTTCTAAACTACTCACTACACATCAGTTCTGCTAGGCTGAACCCAGCACGAGTAGGTCGTTATATATATATATATATATATATATATATATATATATATATATATATATATATATATATATATATGAATCAAACGCCGCTTTCACACCAAGATACAGATTGTTGGCCTACGGAAAAACTGTCTGTGCTCTAAGGTTTGCTGAAAAGTAAAGATGTGATTGATCCAACCATGACCGGTTCTGAAATCAGCTTGATTCTCCCGTGTACACATTCCACAGGCACTGGGTACTCGGTGGAGAATAACACCGGTGAGCAGTTTGGACGCGATACTTATCAACGTAATTCCTCTTTGGTTTTCACAAGAGGACCTTTCATTTTTCTTGTAAATCGACACAATCACCAATCCACACCATTCCGTGGGTATCTGCTCACTGTTCCAAATAATACGGAGGAGTTTCGTTAACTCCGAAACCGAAGCTTCACCTCCATTCCTGAAAAAAGATGGAGACAACCCACTGAGTCCAGTAGCTTCGTACCTCTTCAAGAACCCTAGCTCCCGCATAATCCCTATTTCTGATGGAGAGGTGATTTCTACCTACACCGTTTCTCTGCCAGGTATACTCGAGAGGTCCACTGTAGAAGTGGGCCAACTGAATTGTTTCTTAAAGTGCTCCACCCAACAATCCAGACGACGTCTCCGAGAGTGAATAGGTGGGCCGTCGGATTTCTTAATTAACTCACTTACACCGGGCTTCCGTGGATCGGTGCTTCTAATCAAACGGTAAAGGTTGCGAGTATTGCCAATAGAAGCAGCTTTTTCCGCTCCCTACACTTCGCAATCTACCACTGCTCACGGTCATTTCTCAGGCTCCTAGTCAGTTGGCGTCTCAAAGACTTACGCAACTCATTGAATGTGGCATCCACAAGGACGGATCTGCGACCACCCAACAGACCAACTGATGTCGAAGACACTCATCTTTTGTGAGGTCTACTTGAATCAGAGTCCTGTGTAGCAGTAGACGCGGCACAAAACGCTTCCTTGGTCTGTTGCCAGCGCTCATCTGGGTCCTGCACATCCGGCTGCATCGACAACTGTATTGACAGTTCTGCCTGAAAAGCATATCGTCGGTTATCGTCCAGAAGCAACGGCACAGGACGGGTGGCATTTACGTTGGTGCGACCACGGACGAGAAGTAAACTGAAGCGAACACGTTCTAAGGCGTGATCTGAGTCCATAAACGTAGACCAAAATGAACGACAATCTTCAATTGATCCATGCCAGCGGTGACCAATGACAGTATGGTCAATCTGAGTCCAACGTTGTGAAAATAGAACGACATGTCAGTCCATGCCGCTTCTTATGGCAGAAATTCGTACTCACCAGAAACAATCTGTGTTCAGAGTACAGCTGAATCAGACGATCGCTGTTATCGGTACGAACAGCTGGGATGGCAAATGGGCCTCCGATATGCCTTTCGGAATCTCCCGAACGACCAACTTGGGTGTTGAAGTCCCCAACAATGATCACCACGTCTGTTGGACGCACACTTCGAAGCAACTGGGACAAATCCTGGTAGAATTCGTCCCTGGTTTCAGAGGGACTGCAGTCAGTGGGCGCATACACAGACACGACGAACAAGCATTGACGCCTCAGTTTGTTGCTATTGCCATGCACAGAACCATCCAACCAAGCGGTACACAAACGGCTGCTAACTGGAATCCGGTCTAGTAGTACACGCTCAGCTCTCAGGCTCAAAGCAATCCCAACACCAGCCTGACCACGAGTACCAGACACCGGATCACCCGAGACACGAAAAGTTAAGCGAGTGACTGAGGTTGTATCTGGGATGCGAAGCTTGATCACAGAAGTGGGGTCTTGTATGGGTGGTTCGGATACACTGTATGCATCTATTTTGAAAGTCTCAAGAGCTCTAGCGAGAGCAAACTGTTGCCTTATCTGGCACAGTGTGCGGACGCTGAAGGCAGCTAAGTGAAGTGAACATTTAGGTTTCAGGAGTGCATTCGATTTACACCCAACTCATCAACTACTGCTTTCTTCCGAGCCGCAATAACCCGCGGCGTTTCGCAACGGTCTTAAATTAAAGGAGGGAAAATTGGTAAAACCCTTTACAGGAAAGATGCTGGAGGTTTCTGGGCAAATCATACTTCGCGGTTGCCCACACCGCAGAAGGGTTTTTTGGGGAACCCTGACTGGAGCCTTTGACTCAAAACTCTCACCCGAAAGGCAGTGGGGCGTTAACCCAACACGGGAACGTGACCGAAGAACCCGGGAAGAAACTTCTTGTCTGTCACATGAGACTTGACTGTTGCAAGCATTCTGTTTTGTCGCCGCAGTCCTTAGCCCCATGCACCCAATGGAGCAAGCGGAACTTGGACGGAAGAGCATCCGTTGGGTCGGGGGCTGTTCAGCTTAGACGGGCGATAGCTACCCAATGAAGTGCGATCATTCCTCCCACCGAAGACAGAAACCCCGGATACTCCACTCCCACGTCCATCTAGTGGAGATTTTTAGACCGATAAACCGCTTCTCTCCGTGTTTATTCGCTGGAGTGTCCTCCCCATGGACATAGTGGTTAGAACCAGATGTTGCCCTGCAACTGGTTCAGAGACTTGTCAGGCATGATTGCATCTCCGGCTTAAGGAAGCCACCCTGCATAGCTCTCCGGATTATGGAGGCACGAACGCCATCACACCACGCCAAGGCGCAGTCTTGTCGTGATGGATGGGTCACACCGGTGGCAGCTACGGCTGTGGTCTATCTGTGTCCAAGATGGGTTAGTACATGGCGGTCACCATGTAACTGCGCGACGTAGGCTGCGCAGGAAGTTTGTGTTCGACAACACAGGCGACCGCCTGCCCATAGATAGAGCAGTGGATTACTATTATACGTGCGTTGATGACTGGTGTCGCTTTGGCCTCCAAGCACTCGCTCATCTGGACCTAGGTGGCCAATCTGGGCGTTTAGATCTCCAACCAGTAGCACTATATCTCTTTAAAATGCCTTCCGAAGAATTTCGTTAAGTCGCTGGTAGAGTATATATTTGACTGTATCCAGACTGTAATCTGTGAGGGCATAGGCAGTGACAACAGTAGCCGTCGCGACCTTTGTTAATTCTGAATGAACCCTCTAAGCGAATCGCACACAATCTGCTGTTGACTGGGATCCAGTCGCGCAGCGCAGACTCAGCTCTCGTACTTAACGCGCTTTCCATACCTGTATGACCAGACGCAGAAGCCGCGGCATTTCCGGATAAGCTCAGGGTAAAAGCATGTCCTGAGGGCTTACTCAGACGAACAGCAGACATCGATGGCTAGTGCCTCGATGGTGTTTTCTAGAGCCGCTTGTTGTCCTATTTGCAGTAGAGTGCGTACATTGAAGGTTGCAAGCTTCAGTGGCACATGCGGTCTCAGCAGTGGTTTTGGCGAACTGCATACAACACAAGGAGGGATCTTATTTCCATGCCCAGCATCTTCCTCGATCGCAACGTGAGGAGCACACAGAAAATCAATACTGCTGTGTGTGAAAAGGGGCTGCGTGGTAATGGGTGGTTCGTTTTGTCCGACCGCCTGCACCTCGGTCATATCTTGTGTAGCTTGAGTGAGCGAGTAAAGTCGAGCGCCAGAACGAGTGAACATACATATAGAGAAAATTTAAGACATCGAAACTAACGATCCCCGTTGTGTTCGCTATAAAATAGCTACACGAGACAGAGAGAATGCTAACCTAAGCGTGAGGTAAAGCCAATGAATACAAACCACGGTGTCAAGCATATTCGTTTTAAAACGGCCCAATCCACTCTATTTCAACAAGAGCGCAGTACTGGATGGATCGCTGATGTATCTATGTTTCAAAGTGTTCGGTCAACGGATAAAAGGACTTTTCGGATTCAACCAGAAAACTTGAGACGACTGACATCCCCAGCCCATAAGCGTGCTTTTATGCTACGTCATTTCGTCATTTGATGGCATTCACGGGACTTCCATTCGCTTCTGATGTATTTCATAACGATTTCATACTGTTGTGTCTGCATGGTTAAATGGACTGTCAGTTGCACTCGTCCTTGTTCTTTGTTCATCCATTGGTCGTCTAGTCTGTACGCGTGTGCACATCGAACAACCGCACCTAGTTAGACTCTGTTCTCTAACCAATCTGGCTTTAGCATTTTGGCCCCACGTACTTATCGATCCAATTTCCGCTTGGTCACACGTGACCACCGAGGACACTTGCCTGTGTGGACGTTTTGGCTGAGTCACGCGTTGACACGTTTTCGTTCTTGCCCATTGTGCCGTTGCACCGTTACAGATCCGGTGTTGAATACACGCTTGTGTAACTCGTGTCTTACTTCTCATTGCGTACGGACTAACTAGACACAACATCTGGCGTCGCGTATACTGAGCCCACGCCATGGATTTACAGATTCATCCTCCTATACCTTACTGGTGCGATCCAGCAACACGCCCTACCAGCAGGTCATGGATTCAGTGTAAAATGTATCTTTCATGAATTACTTGGATTTACCATCAGCAGCTGCAACTCATTCTGAAAGTCAGAAACTAAGATTGCTACGCCACCTTCTCGGCAACGAAGGCCAGCGTCACTTTGACGCATTAGACCTCCAGCCTTTGAACTCTTTGGTCAAGGCTCTGGATGTATGGGATAAGTCATGGGGGCCTCGTACGAACGTGTTTGCTTCACGCTAGCAGTTCTGTCAGCTAAAGCAAGAATCGTCGAAAACACTTGAAGATTTTCTACATCCGCTTCGCAGTCACGTGCGTTCATGTCAGTATACCAATGTGCCGAAAAACAAAATTGAGGGTGTTATGCTAGTACAACAGCTTATTTCCGGTGTGACCGACAATCGTATACGAGTGTCTCTTGACCGAAGACCCAACTACACTAACGTGGGACCGGGCCGTTGAAATCGCTCGCAATAAAGTACTAGCAACGGAACAGTCCAAAACGTTTATTGTTTGCTCACAAATGCATGACATTTCCAAGATCCACAAATCCTGTCCTGAAACCGGGATTACTACAAAAATGCTTTCGCAGCGGGAGTTTCCAACTCAAAGCCAACTTTCCAAAGCGCCCAGCTCACAATGCGGAGTGCAAAGCTTGTGGTAAACGAGGTCATTATGCCCGTTGTTGTCGTTCTAATAGGGCATCCTAAATGAGTTCATCTGATCCAGACATTCCTTTACCGGTATCGCCAGCTACAAACGTTTATGTTAGTCGCGTTCCGCTCAGTTCCTCCCGTACAACTGCATCTGAACCCAAACTCCCTTCATCCGGATGGTAACTTTTGTTTTCCAAGGCCGTAAGACTACTATTGACATGGAATTGGATTCTGCTTGTCCGATTACTATCGTGCCTTCTAGCTTTTATGATAAATATTTGTATGAGCTTTTACTGCGTCCATCCGCCTAGAAATTTGACAGTTATACTACCTCTACCGCTGACATTCGTGGTTATGTTATTTTTACCCTGCAAGTGGCTGATAGCTTCTCTTCCGTAGCCTATTGTTTCCGCCAATGACATCCGTCCCTTATTAGGCTTAAACGCTATGGTTGCATTGAACATATCTCCTTCTGTCTCTCGCATGCGCATTATGTCAGTGAGTACACACACACACACACACACTACAATTACGCTATCCAATATTGTTCGGTTCATCAATCAGCCGAATTTCTGATGGTGCCAACAGGATTCGATTAAAATCGAATGCAGTACCCGCTGCTATCGGGTAACCACGACCCGTACCCCTTGCAAAAAGGGAGGCCGTACCTACCGCTTTACAACAAAGGGTAGAAAACGACTTAGTCGAACTCGTCGATGGCTCAGAATGGGTACATCTCATGGTCCCGGTCCTCAAGAAGGATGGTTCTGTTCGAATTTGTAATGACTTACAAGCACTCAACAGTCAAATCATCGTGGGCAAGTTTGTCTTGCCATCCCCCGAGGAACTTTTCGCCCACCTGACTGATGCCTGTTTCTTTTCTAAGCTAGACCTGCAAAAAGCATTTTTCCATACGCCTCTAACCCATGATTCCCGACCGCTTACCGCTTTCCTCACGATGGACGGTTTATTCCAATACAAGGTACTACCTATGGGCCTCAGCTCCACCCCGGCTACATGGCAGAAGTTTATGGTGCATTCATTAGCCAAACTGCCTGGTCAAATAGCCTATATGGACGAAATATGTGTGTTTGTCCACACGGCCGAAGAGCATGATGAGCGTCTTTATGCAGTCCTACAGCGTTTGAGTGAACTGAACTTGCGTTTAAAAATAGAGAAATGACAGTTTCGCGTGAATTCCATTCAGTTCCTGGGCCATGTCACCACTAGTGATGGAGTACAACCGAGCACAGAAGACACAAGGGCAATTACTGACGCACCCCGTCCTCAAAATGCCACTGAGGCCAAGCATTTCCCCGGAATGTGTTCCTACTACTTGCGTTACTTACAATAGACTTTGCCACTATTGCAGAGCCTTTAAGGCTGTTAACGAAAGCGAACAAGGAATTTATGTGGGGTCCATCTCAAAACAATGCATTCACTGATATCAAGGGCCGCATAGTCTCTACGCCGGTGATGTCCATCTTCGATGAAAACAGTCAAATCTTTGGTACCACTGACGCCTCCAACATCGGTTTGGGCGCAATATTATCTCAAATACAGGACGGTAAGGAAAAAGTCATTGCCTACGCGTCTCGAAAACTTACTAAAACGGAGGCGGGTATTCTGCAGGGGGAAAAGAGGCCTCAGCATGTGATTGGGCCTGTGAAAAATGGAATGTTTTTAATCGGTCGACTGTTCACACTTCGAACCGACCATTCAGCCTTGAGGACTCTCCTTACCCGGGGGAATACTGGTCTTAGGCCATTGCGCATTCACCGATGGTATACCCGACTGCTTAACTACTATTGCAAACTGTCTTCCGACCAGGGCATGAGAATCAAGCGGTTGATGGACTCTCTCGTCTTCCCCTTGACGAAGTCGAAGGGAATGAGGAAATTGCTGAACAACTGTTGGTTTCCGCCTTGCAGTCCGAAGGCATTTCCGCCGTTACCAGAGAGGAGCTCCAGAAGGCTACTGCTGAGGACGATGCTCTAACTCTCACTAAAGAGTTTATTCTAAAGGGTAGGCCTCATCAAAATAAAATACCTGGCTATATTCATCCGTTCTACGTCCCGTGTCACGAACTGTCCGTAGTCGATGGACGTCTTATGCGTGGCACGAAATTCGTGGTTCCTCAGAGCATTGTTTCTAAAATTATCTCTTGCGCCCATGAAGGCCACCCCGGAATTGTACGGACCAAACGGAAAGCAGAATCGTGGTTCTGGTGGCCCGGGATGTCGAAATCCATAGAGAATTTTGTTCAAAACTGCGAACCTTATCGTTGTTGGATAAGAGCTCAAAATCGTTTGATTCACCGATCAAGCCGATAATTTATCCAATACGGCCTTGGTCTAAGACTTCAATCGATATCATGGGTCCGTTTAGTTTAGCCCCTGCTCACCAGAAGAATTGTCTTGTCGCCACTTGCTTCTACAGTAGATGGCCTGAGGTGCATCTATGTAGGGAAGTAACGACGGCGGCTACTATTCGGTGGTTACAGCACCTGTCGGAAGACAATTTGCAATAGTAGTTAAGCAGGAGGTATGACGGGACAACTCTTTGAGGACCGACATATACTTTCCAGGTACACCATTCCTTAACAAACTGCCACAATGCAGACCTATCGACGGAGTCAAAGACCGCGCGAATGCCTAGAAAAACAACGATCGCTGGTCTTTGGAAGGCGTAACGGTGCTCTAACAGCTGTCGAAGGGTGAAGATTTGATCGATGCATTGACGACCGGTAGGAAACCCAGCCTGTTCCCCACGAGTTTGCCTATCACGCGTGTTGTATAACCTGCGGAGAATGACAGACGCTAGCAGCTTAGACACTATCGGGTGGTGGTCGAGTGGGTTAGAGCTTTTGGTTACCACCTCGGAAATCCGAGGTTCGAATCCCGGCCACCGCCGGTTACTTTGGTGGTAGACAGCATTTCACTGCCGTCCGGATCGTTACCACACCTGAACTATTGGGGTTTTATGTGGTTCTCCACTCCAAGTCTCAGGGTCTGGTTGCCGGTTATACTTGATAGTGTAGTGGACCTTCGTGGTTATGGGGTATATACCCCTTCCACTGCACTCATGCACAAGCATGTAATAAAAAAAGACTTATACCCCTATGGTTGGCGCGGTCACCGCGCGAGCCCTTCTCGAAAATGGGGACAACGATCGATTCCTCCCACAAGGAGGAAACTTCCTCGGTGTGCCAGATCTTGGAGAACGAAGCTTAAAGTTTTCTGACAAGCTCCATTCCAACATCTTTCTGGGTATGGTTGGGAAAGGTGATGCGGCGGTCAGGCGCAGAGGTATGAAGAAATTGACTTCAGCACTGGCCTCAACTGCTGATAAAACGATTACGACGTACACGCCAAGCTCAGTGGTCACCAACCAATACCAATGGAACTTCTCTCTCTCTTCCTTCCTTCCTCTCTCTCTCTCTCTCTCTCTCACACACACACACACACACACACACACACACACAACAAATCCAATGTAATCGTGAAAAATCAATGATCATTTTTCACAGCCATCATGTGGTTATGTAGTACAAGTTGGAATTCAGTTGAAGTAGGCTGTGATTATGTTATGGAATTTAACACAGTATAGATTTCAACTTTGGTCGATAAGGTCCTGTATGGAACTGTTTTAAGATAAACATTGGAAGATGATTATGCAAGACTACTACGCGAACTGTGTACCCTAGCACATGATTTGTGTTCCATACAGAATTACCTGATTTCTGGTCATAACAGAATACAAACCATCATCATCACGAGAGTATCGAATTTTGAAAATGAGTGGAAGATTTTACTGAAAAAAAGATTAAATTCACACTACTAAATGTCAGAAGTGTTTTACCTGACTCTACCACTCATGACCTATTCGAACTTGACGTGGTTCTCTATCACTCCGAGTCTCACAGAATCACAGTGGCTGGTTATCCCTAATAGTATGGTGAGCAACTGAGACTAACGAGAATGCTCCTGCCATTGCACTCACGAGCAGGTATGCAACAATAAAAAGCTGAATGTTGCCGAGAGGGTAGTCAGGTCGGGAACAGAGAAATGGTCACTAATTTGGCGCGCAATGGAGAACAAGGTGAGTTTAGATCCTTTGAATAAAAAATTACCAAAAATCATTGAGAGCGCTCGGGAATGCTGTGGGTTTTCAAACACAAAGTCAGTACTGTACTGGCTGGACGACGGTAGCCCTATCCACCGGACGCTTCACATTTATTTTATTCTATGCAGTATCCTACGATGATTTTCGCACAAGACCATGCCACTTCCTGCCAAAGTTTCTATGGTTTCGTTGTGTTTATTTTACAAAAAACCCACTTATGGTTTTAGCGTAGATAGAAGCAGTTGGGGTGAACGAAGCAATTACTAGCTCGCACTGTTTAATATCTACAACTCGTGAACGGGTGAATTCTGTCTATGGCATCAATGCCACTTCTGATAGTGTAATGAGCCCTTGTGGTTGTGATTATAAACGCAAAAAATGATAAAAAAGTGACACAAACCACGAAAATTTATAAGGCATTGCTCACGTCTCATTTGTGATGGATGCAGCTCGGTTGAGCTTTTCTCATCCCATGAGGCCGAGGTTGAATCTACACGATCAGTTTGCACACCGTATTTTCCACCAAAACCGAACGCATAGTCTTTTTGTGACGGATGAGGTGCGACTTGTTCTTTATGGTCCCATCCAACGGCGCTCTGATTGGTGCATTATCAGTCATTTAATAAAAGCGGAAATGACGAAGGGTCAGCAGACTGATGGAACAGGATAAAATAAGGAGCAAAAACTGTTGCATGAAACTACACACACACACACACACACACATATATATATATATATATATATATATATATATATATATATATATATATATGCAAGTGAGTAGTAGGAGATTAGATTTGTATATAATATGATTCATCATGCAGCTTGAACGCTCAACTCACCATTGAAAACCATGGAAGCACTGTACAGCTGTTTCATCATAGGAGTCGATCGCTGTGTGGGAAGCGGGTTGTTACCGTTCAAAAGCCAGTGACGGAAGGGTGCTATATCATGTAGTGTAGATGTTCAACAAACCGTTGAGAGCCAGCCCGGATAGCCTTGCGGTTAAGGTGTTCGATTCATAATCGTTCACCCCGGGTTCGAGTCCCCGTGGGGCTCGGTGGATGTGCACTGCTGATGATTCCCAACAAGGATGAAACAGCTGTACAGTGCTTCCGTGGTTTTCAATGGTGAGTTGAGCGTTCAAGCTGCATGATGAATCATATTATATATATATATATATATATATATATATATATATATATATATATATATATATATATATAATGTATGAACACACCAGTGAGGAGTATATGTTTAGACAAATGCCAGGATTTAATGGCTAACCGGTGATGGTCGAGTGGATTAGAGCGCTTGCTTATCACCTCGGAGGTCAGAGGTTCGAATCTCGCCAGCACCGGTTACTTTGGTGGTAGACAGTAACGTACCATTGCCCAGCTCGTAACCACACCTGACAAATTGTGACCTTATGTGGTTCTCCACTCCAAGTCTCAGGGTTTAGATGCAGTGAGCCCTTAGGGCCATGCGATAAGCCTCTTCTACTACTTGCTTTTACTCCTGCTAGAGGATGAGCTAGCCTCATGGATATCCCGAATGGCACCTTCCCATGAGCGCTACGTATAGAGGAACTGTACATAAAAAATCTCGGGAATTAAGTACAAAGTGGTGTCCCCAGCTTCGGCCAGCCCGTGCACAACCAAGTGCTACCTGTCGGGCAACAGGGAGATTGTGTTGCGAGCCGGTGACCGAACGAGCGGTTCGTACGCCTTTTGAGTGATAATCAGCCAGCTGAGGTTGCCCAAGGCATCCTACTGAATCATACCCCACTCGGGATAACTAAGTAAGAGAAAAGTGGTAACGACCTCATTTAGTGGCGAGCCACAGTTGCGCAAGTAATGTTGCTGTCTACGGGCTTCTGTGACTTTTGCGTAGAGAGTTCTCTGCCAGGCGAAAAACCAACCACGCCCCCTAACAACGCCGCATTGCTTTTGTCTGGCTACTCGCCCTCGGCCTGTCCGATATGGTCGACCTTGAAGGAGCGTCTTGCGCTTCGATCGGCATAATCCTTGGGGTCATCATAGCAGACAAACTCGATCACCGCGGTAAGGCAGGAACATCCCAATCACGCAATTAAGAAAGTGGCAGCAAACTAGGCGAGTGCATCAGTCAGCGGGTAAGATGTAAAAGGTCCGATGTCATGACTCTCGTAAAATGGCAAGGTGATTTTAGGATCAAATCGAGTAGCACCTGTGAATCAAAAACAGAGGGATATTATTTCTAGCAAGAGAGAAACCACTGAAAAGTTGTGCGGTAGACCCTGTAAGTCGCATACAGAAGACCCTTGGCGAATGTTTCTGCATATATGCCAACTGCCCAAGAGCATCAATTCTCCATTGAATGTTGCATATCTTACAACACACACCAATTGACACATCCGAATACTTTTGTCTATACATTGATTTACGAACCACAACAAATTTTCGGCTTGAATTCTGACTCTGCTCTGTGACTGCGTTTAGTCTTGAGCATTGCTGAACTTTGGCTAATTGTTTTGGCTGCATAACCGAAGTTTGCATATATCGTGCACGTCTATACTTTGTTAATCTAGTGCCGTAGAATATTCGGATCAATCTCGCTTTGCTTTGGAATCCGTTCATTCGCCTATGCGATACTCTAATTCGGAACAACAACTTACAGACCCAGTTGGGAGCCGCTTTTAGATCAAAAAAGTGGTAGTGGGTTAGTGGGAATTGTGGTTGCATCCTAAGGACTACGGCATAGTCAAGGCTAAATTTGTTTTTTCTGCTGTATACCTGGCGAAGAATCTTAGCAACCGAACAAAATATGACATTATCGAGTTCGAACCCCGAGACAGACGGTCCATCTCGACTTCCGTGAGTTGGCACGATAACCGAATCAAATTGGCATTTTCGGACATCCAAAACAAACTGAAATCTAAGAGAGAAGCCTTCATTCGTGGAGTAGCATATTTGAGACAACTGTTTTTATAAAATTTCGTGTTCAAGCATAAGTAACATAGGGGAGGGGTTATACTCACAACCCCACAGACCAATTATATCATTGGGAGGGAGAGCGGCTACGACCGGATGCAGGCTGAGAGTGAACAAAGATAGTACTAAAAAAGGAACAAAGCATCAGATGTGAAAAATTTGGATGATGCGACGTACATGATTATGCAAAGTATGTCCAAGTTGTTGGAGCAGGTATAGTGATTAGCCAGGTTATTGGACGGCTACCACAGTGAAGACAATAATGAACCTAATCGTTGCCATTCTCACCAAATACGACGGCCTAACACAGAAATTCGCCGAAGATCCTCAGCGCCGTCGTTTCGTTTACATGTCTGAATGATCACTCTTCTGAGAAACGCATTCGCAGTCACACTGAGGTGGTCTTTTCAGTACATATCAAACCACTAAGTGAATGGTTCTGTTGAACTCCGCCCAGGAAGCCTAACACGACCCAAATGATCAAGTTCACCTACTGGGCTTTTCAAAATTTTCTTCCACGTGACAGATGGACCACCCTTGATGCAAAAATATTGCGCACCGTGAAATCCTATTTGGGGATATGCGCAACACATGTCCCGATCCTCTTAGTCTGATGAGCTTTACTGTTTTATCCAGTGGATACTTTTGTGTGCCTAACACTCTAAGCCTAACCTCTCAACTTCAGCGAACAACCAGGTCGGCGCCACAAGTACTTCGGTCCAGCGTACGCCAAGGCTCGAGTGGCGCCAACCGGATATTTCGCTGAAGTTGAAAGGTCGTGTGTACTGTGTCGCGGTACGCTGAGTTCTGTTATACAGTTGCGATGACATGCATTCTGTGTGCGGAAGATATTCGTCGCCCCGAGGTTTTCGACTATCGATTTTCGAGTAGTATCGCTAAGATTGGATGGAATAAACGAGTGAGAAATGATGAGGTCAGAAATCGAGTGTTAGCATCAGTTCACAGAATATTCTATCTCAGCATATCCAGCTTAGTAGACTTCGTTGACTGAGGCACGTGCTGAGTATGGTAAACACACGTCTACTGTGTCGTACCCTGTTTTCCGTTCATACGATTGACAGTCCATTCAACCTATCTTGCGCGATTCCGCTGGTGTGCCCACCCCTGATAAGGATGATAAGATAACTAGATGGGCAGAAAATTTCAGCCAGCTCCTTAATTACCCACTAGAGAGACCGATAGATATCGGTTCAACTTCAGCTCCCCATGTATAGCACAAACTGTGATCTTCCGTGATTAGAGGAAATAGCAAATGCGACTGGTCGTTTGAAACCTGGCAAGTCCTCCGGTGAAGACGGAATCTCTGCATCGCCTCTGACTGCAGAAGTCACGAGTCATTGTGGAAGATAATGCTTGCAGACGGTGTCCCATTCAAACTGGTCAGGCTGATAAAGTCATTATGCTGGGACAAAAGCACGCGGTCGAGCCTACGGCGAAGAATCTTGTCAATTATAACTGAAGTCAGGAGTGCGACAACGGTGCCCGTTATCTCCAGCGCTGTTCAACTTTGCTGTGGATTGGGTAATGCAGCGCGCAACGGACGGTTATCAGGGCGTCCGAGTTTCCACAGGCTGCAGTATTACGGACCTTGAATCCGCAGACGACGTACTGGTGCACGGGGAGGACCTGGTCACTTACGAAGCGACCCCTGATCGGGCAAATATGCTACGAAGACTGGTTTTGAGATTAATACCAGCAAAGCCAAAATGTCCGTAATACCCGTTAGCCATGAAAACCGAACCCAACTGAACGACCAAACAATAGAAATTGTCTAGGATCTTAAATATCTTTGTTCCACCATCCTGCCAAACGGACAAATTGCAGATGATGTCAAACGGAACATTGATGCGGCCCGAATGACATTTCAACAGCTTCGAAACACCCTCTGGCGACGGGACGAGATTAGTCTTCAGACCAAGCTCAGGGTGTGCGATGCCGCAGTCCGACCATTCTTACTATATGGTTACGAAACTTGGCCATTAAAAGCTGAGAATATAAGGCGACTGGAAGTTTTCGATCACTGGTGCCTCACATCTATCTTAAAAGTAACTTGGGGCGACAGAATCTCACATGAAAACATTCGAAATAGCTGCCGCACCGTCCCTCTTTCAACGCGCAGACAACTCCGCCGACTGCAGTGGTTTGGTCACGTGCTCCGCAAAACCTGGCCATGCTCTGCCCTTGCACCATTTCCATGCCCAGATTGGCGTCACCGACGAGCGGGTAAACTAAAAACAAACCCAGATACTGTTTTCGAAGACATAAACCAACTTAGCCTTCGTATGGTGTACGGAACTCGACAACGCAAATCGAACAGGATCGATATCCGCAAGGACCTTGCTTCTGGCCGCTCAGCATGGACAGCCGTGATCAGAGACATTCATGAAGCTGGCTTACCCTTCCAAAGAGCAAGCCGCAGTAAAATAAAGAAAGTAAGTAATTTTATCAGTACCTATCGAATCAGAATGATTATCTAATATGCGTCTGTGCAATTAGACGGTGTATTCCGTGTGTTGGCTACTACGGTGTTCTCTTCTGTTCTCACTGCTGCTTAACCTTCGCCTTCTGTCCCCAACCACCTCTCTTTGCCCTCCCCCATATCTACCCATAATGCTCCCTCTGATAACACGCTCGATACTCGTAACAATTCACTTTCAAATAGTGTCGGGAATAATCCTCTGCCTAGTAACTCACATCTTCTCAAGCCTCGTCAGTCTCTGAATCTCGGCTCCTTCAACGTGCGTACTCTCATGCAGGCCGGTCAGCAGGCACGCCTGGCCCTCATAATGAACTCTCTGAAGATTGATGTCTGCTGCGTAAGTGAAACGCGTATCCAGGACTCGGGCAATGTGATTCAGCTTGCTGTTCGTGGTATCTTATCGAGATATTTTCTGCGCACCTCAGGAGACGAAGTAGCTAGAGCTGTGGGTCAGTGTGGTGGAGGATGAGTACTGACTGGCAAGACTGAAGCTGCCTTTTTAGGCTGCATCTCGATTAACAGTTCTTTATGTGCTGTAAGATTCCAAGGGATAACTGGCGTTCGAAGAGATAGCTGTGTTAAGTGCAGTTTGTTGGTGATCTCAGCATAAGCTCCAACAGACTTCATCTATGATGAACCCACTACTCTCGTTCGCTGGAGCAAATGCTCTGGAATTATAGTGCTAGCTGGTGACTTTATTGCACAAGTTAGCAAACTTAGTGCGTTCGAAGCTTGTTTAGGTGTGCGCTGTGCCTTACCCGCTCAGCTTACAGATAACGGAGATAGGATTGTCCAGTTTTGTGCAGATAATCGGTTATTCCTGTCTAGTACAAATTTCCGACACAGGGCGGGTTGCACAGCGACATGGTGCTCTAACAATACAGGTACTCTAAGCCGGATTGATTACATCGTAATAGGCTACCGGTGGCGCAGTTCTGTTCAGAACTGTAGATCTTACTGGTCCACACACGAAGAGTCGGAACATGCATTAGTTTTAATACGATTTTCGCTCCAACTCCATGGTAATCGACGAAAACCGCAAACCCGGTTAGCCGTACAACGTTTGTCTCATCTAGAAGTTCGCATCAGTTATGAACAAAGGTTAACACAATTTAGGAACTACGAAGAGTGAAGATGCAGACGAGCGCTGTTCCATATCAAACGGGCGATGCACGTGGCAGCATGTTTTGCCTGTGGTCCTAGACCCGATGTGTATCAAAGACACTGGATTTTGCAAGTGACGCTGAGTCCAATGGAACAAAAACGTCAGCTCTCGAACTGGAAAATGCTGAATAAGATACGAAATTACCTACACAGATGAGTCACAAAAAGCCTTAAGAATGATCGCGAAAATTGGTGGATAAAGGTAACCGAAGAAATGGGAATAACAGCTGGTTCAGTCAACAGTCAAAGACTGTTCAAACTTATTCGTGACACTGGTGGACAGCGATCCCCAGTCAGTGAAACGATATGTGACAGAGATGGAAAGCTTGTTCATGACAAACTCCAAAGGCTGGACCGTTAGGCGGAATACTTCAAGGAAATGTCTAGCTGGCCGCGCACTAACGTAGTTATTACTCCGGTGTCAACAACTGCGACTCCATGCGGAGTATCACTTGAGACCCCATCGAAACTGGGAGTAGAGTCATTCGTTCGATTACTGAAGATCGGAAAAACGACCGGTCCCAACGAACTTCCCCCTGTTCCTTTCAAAAGGCGCGGAGATGCGTTAACAAAATCACTGATCAATTTGATCCTGTGTTGTTTGGACCGAGGAGCGTATTCCGTTTCTATGGGGTGAGTCATTGGTTTTGCCCATCTTCAAGAAGGGAATACGCAATGACTATAGTAACCATTGTGGGATCAGCTTAATTCCGATAGTCACCAACGTGCAACATGGTGAGAAAGTCAGTGATCAGTGGTCAGCTGGGCTTGCCCCACTGGTTAATGCTGTGCGATGACGACGAATTTCAGTATTAGTGGTAAGAGCTTCCCACTAGATTTGAGCAATAGTACAAGAACATGTTTCAATGTTCTGTTTTGCTCTTCACAACCCCTAAACTAACTTAAGGCAATCATGTTTACCAGAAAAACATGATGCCCTAGACTTCAAAAACACCAGTGAATATTCAAACGCCTTTAGTTACAACTCTTACCATAGCCACCCTGTTTGGTGGTGTTTGTGCGATATATACTCAATCTTTTAGCCATGCAATCAGGATTCAGCAAGTCGGGCGAACAATTTGTCGAAAACCCATCGTCATTGTACGGCGCTAAACAGTAGGGCAAGCCCAGCTGACCACTGATCACTGACTTTTTCACCATGTTGCACGTTAAATTAGAAAGTATGAATATACAAAATGGACAGCGAGTGGACTTACAGGAATGGGGAAAGGAAAGTACGCCCTAGTAACCAACACACGGAATACACAATCTAATTGTACGAACGCACATCGAGCAACCATTCTGATCCGACAAAAGTGACAACACGATCGCCACTGTTCACGGTTCGCTGCCATATCCTTCAGTGTCTCCAGCCAACTGGTTGAGGGATCTTTTGGACCCCAACTACGATGACGTGAGACATCTACTTTTCTTAAGTTCATTGTACATGTTCTCATTCGCCGTTGCCACGACATCTGTTGACCTCCACGTGGCTACTTCTACTTCTTAGGAGGAACGGAAAACAGAGCACGGTACGGCAGACGCGTGTTTGCTAATCGGAACACGTGTAGGCGCCACAAGTACTTCAGTCCAGCGTTAACTGCTCGAGCTATGGATATACCCGTGCTCACCTCTATTACCGCGTTCCCATCCGTCGTCACGCTGCTGCCGAGGTAAGTGAAGTGGTCGACAACTGCCAGCGAACACAACAAACAATGATCACAAGCGCAAGCCACTTTCAGTATTGTAGAAGCCCTTTTCTATTTGAGTAGAGCTAGGTGCACATCATATCTGGACACTTCATTCGCCAAGCAGTACAGAAAGAGTTTCGTTGCTTGTGCGGCATCACAGCGAAATATACACAACCAAACAGAATCGAGTATTTCAGTTCTGTTATGAGGTATTAGAGCAGTGAAAGAGATAGATAAAATGACCACAAAGATTGAATAGATTCTTTGGAGGAATCGGTGACCATGGAACGGAGGTTCACTGTGATGAACCAAATAAAGAAACAATGTTCCTACTTCCTTTATTTATTTCTGGAAGCGGGTCGCGATCAATCAAAGGCTGCCAAGTGAAGGGGATTACCGGAGGTGTTAGGAATCGAATCCGGGACGTCAAGGCCTGAAGTCTGTGAAGATGATCGGCTGACCACCACCGGCAATATATATGAACAGTTTTAATTAGAATGATGTTCGAATTCTAGATCAAGCGTCTCCGAGACACTTAAAAAAGTTTATAACAGCAAGGCACTCTCAAACGAATTCCATCGAGAAGCAATAAACAGAATGAAATGTACGGTTTTTTGAAGCATAAGAGCTAACCAGTCCCAAAAATGGAGCAGAAAGAATAAACGCAAATCTTGCCCACAACTGAGCACAGTAATTCTTCATGTGAATTGAATCATCGGAGAGTCAAGTTTCTAAATCCGGAAAGTATCGCGACGGATGAAGGGGTCAACTTTATGGACCTAGAAACGGCTACGGAATGTCAAGAAGTCAAATATCCGTATAGTTTCAAAGTCATTTAGGAGTTTGAAGTTACATTCGGGCGGAGGGAGGGGGGTGGCAAAGGCCGTATAAAAATAGACAGAGAACGCCACCTGAGCATTGGAAGTATGAGCGTAGCCATTAATGAAACATCTACGACCTAAATGTCAAGTTCGGGAAGCAGGGGCTCATGAAAACCAAAGTTGGGAGCCGGAGCTACCAAAATGGCTAACAGTCGGCCATTCTGATCCAAACAAAACGATGAAGACTAAGCAAAAAAGCTATCGGATGGACAATTCTCTCTCCTCTGCATTAGGCAATCGATTGTAATGAAACGAGTTTTTCTACGAGAAATTACTCACCTTGTCTTGACGATCTTTTTGCACACCATATTTTCCGCCAAATCCAGAAGCATAATCTTTTTGGGAGGCATGTGCTTCAATGTGTTCTTTGTGGTCCCACCCAACCGCGGACTGTGTGAAGCAAGTCATGAAATGGGATGAAGAGAGAAATGATGCAATGGTATTAAGGGATGGTAATCACTCTCCATAAGTTTAATCAGTTCTACGAATTGTGTAAACTGCTGAATCTACTGAGCAGAAAAGACCGCACCTCCAAAACTCGCACACATTTTTCGAATGCTCCTCCAAGCCAAATCGTCAAGGGTGCGTGGCGTGGAATCAAACGAACATATGTGCGGTCAGCGTGACGAAACTACGGTGTTTTATCATTAGCTTGAGTTTAATCTATCAAAAGTCAGTATAGAAGCAATGAAGTCAGAAAAAGGTCAACTCCGTACCTACGAATGACTACCGCTCGAGTACGAAACAACTCACCCACCCGGTCTTGTCGATCCGTCTGCACTCCATATTTGCCTCCAAAACCGGTACTGTAATCCGTTTGTGATGCGTGTTTCGGCACGTGTTCAATGTGGTCATGACCGACTGCAGACTGAGAGTGACAAAAAAAGATAGTATTGAAAAAGAAGTTAAGCACTAGGTGGAAACATTGGTGTCCGTGCGGTTGAGTGACTAGTGCCACGAAGAGCGCAGTTTTAATACTAATAGGAAATGCTTACAGACAACTGCAAAAACTGTTTGAGTCCATCTTTGATCACTAACTGACCATAAACAGCTTTGTGCAGTAACTAACTGACTGACTGATCTGGCGACTCTTCGTCTGACACTTCGTGTCAGATCACAAAATAGAACAATCACACTTACTCCGAACATGTTCAATTCGACTCGGTTTATTCAACCCCTGACCCTGCACTTATGGTTTAGTTTCTGCCTTGGAGTCACATATTTTGAAGTAAAATGAGTTGAAATGTAAAGAGCAGCTCAACAACAAGGAAATTTATAAGTGAAAAACATGTGGACAAAAAAGATTTCGAATACAGGTGCGCCGCTGACCGCAACACTAGACCACAAAACCCAGCGTCCCCAACCTTCTGGTGAATGGGCCCCGAAGGCCCCAAAATGGAAGTCTAACAAGCCATGTACGGTACAGCCAAGGTTAGCACACCCTTTCACCATGTCAATAATTGACCAAATCGACCAATCGCCACTGGTCTCACAAAACAGGTCACACTGACACATATTTTAACCGCCGTAACTTGCTTAGATAAGGCGTCTGGTTCACCGATTGACCGCGATCCCCAACATGTCTCTGTAAAACCAGATAGCCTTGTTTTCAAGGACATGCATAGCAAATAACTACTTTTACCACTCAAAAGATTAGTAGACATGTAATTTGTGGGCCAATCGGGAACAAAAACAGAATTGATCTCGGTGGTAATCCGATGGTGTCTATCGCATGTTATAAAGTTGGGGCAATAGGTTTCAACTCCACCACCGTCGGTCACATTTGTATGCAGACAGCAATTTGCTTTCGTCCGGGTTGTTAACTGACCCGGAATTAACCTATAGAGGTTCTTTGTGACCCTCCGCTCCAAGTCTCACAGTCAAGGCAATCCGTTCTCTCGGATCGTATCAATACGTCCTTTTGATTATGGGTACGTTTCTCTCACTGTATTATTATGAAGGGCGTGAAATCAAGAAGACGATCATAGAGACTGAATATTTTACACTTGATGTAATGGCCGGTGATGGTCGAGTGGTTTAGAGTACTTTCTTACCACCTCGGAGGTCGGAGGTTCGAATCCTAACCATCGCTGGTTACTTTTGTAGTAGACATCAATCCACCGTCGCCCGGCTCGGTACTACACCTGGCCTATTTGAACCTTATGCGGTTCTTCATTACTCCAAGTATCAGGGTCTGGTTTCCGGTTATGTCTGATAGTGCAGTGGGCCTCTGTGTCTATGAAGTACACCCTTTCCACTTGTAATCATGCGCGAGCATGCAATAAAAAAATGTTGAGTGATTGAAAAGCATAAAATCATACGCAAGTTTTCCACAAACAAGGGCGTGACAATGTTAATTACTTTATCCATTCGGTCACGTTCTACACCAAATTTTCCACCATAACCATACGATGGCTTCGGGGCAGTTTTCAATTTATTGATTTTGTCCGACTGTTTCACCTCTTCTCGAAGTGCACGGAGACTGAAAAGATGGAATATAAAGAATATTAGTTGCGGTATTTACAGAGAATAACGCTTTTGATTATATATAACTCAGCGTACGCCTTGACTTCTCTATAATATATATATATATATATATATATATATATATATATATATATATATATCACTGGCTTGGAATCAGACAAGGTTCTAACGCAGCAACAAATACAAAATTGAGAGGACCACAACGGAGGATAGGTAGTTAGTAAAAGATATATGCTGTGACTTTTTTGTCTTTTTCACCGTACACTGTTGGTTCTTAGTCATTGTTTAAATGAGTGACATTTTTGTGATTATGGTGCACGAAAGTTTAACAGACAGACCATGCAACATTCGTGCCACTGACTTCTGTTGTGAGCCATGTGCCTCAGCGCCTCTAACCAACGATTTCCATATGGAAAACCAATTTAACAGTGTATACAGATTTTAGGAATAGTCGCAAAGAACAACGTAAAAGTACCATGCAGTTACCATTAGAACGGCAAGGGAAGTGGAAATCACCGGTGCTATTTAGCAAAGCGAGCAATGACAGAGGTCTTACAACCGAATCCAGAAGCACACTTCAGCAAGTCAACTGACGAATGAATGACGTCCAGATAACTGATGGAGAACGAAGTCTTCAACCCAGTCAATCGATGGGTCTTAAAAACTCAGTCAAGGCCCATTGACGGCAGACTAAAACAACTGTGATCGGAAAAAAAAACTGGAATTCCGTCGCATATGTCATGCATGGATGGAATACCACTCATCGAAAGCAGCAAAACTCGGTTAATTCTTGGCGCACTTGGAGATAGTGTCTCAAAGATACAATCCCTGTAAACGTTAAAAAGTATTTTGTGCGCTTGTCCTTGTCCACATACTTGCTCACACGGCCTTGCGCTGAGTAAACTTTGTGAAGCATCCAACACGTTGCTGAGGTTTGTTCGACTGCATAATTCACCCGAATTCTCATCTTATTTTTTCTTGATCTCTTACTAACCTCATCGTTATTCAACCTAACAATTCTCTCATTATTCCGTCTAGGTTCGTTCGGTCATTTTGGGGTTTTCCCCACTGTATACTCTCACTTCATTAGGTTCCTGTACGTCCCTTGGTTGTTGGATTCTCTGAGCTTTTACTAATTCGGCAGCTCGTCCAATTATTACCCTCATTCTCTATAAGCCTCACCACAACCTTACCCAACTCATCTATCTTTTCCATGCAGATTCTCTCAGCCATGCTTGGGTTTCTTTATTGTTCGTTTTCCGTTTGTTGATACCTCAGCGGATTGTTTAAATTCCCCTAGCTGTTACTCACCCGACTCCTCGTCCTATTTCTTTCTTCATTTCCTACTAGCCTCAACGTTGTCTAACCTATTTTTTTATTATTCCACCTAGATACCTTTCGTCATTCTACAGATTTTGTTCATCCTCCACTCCGTACTATTTTCTTTTCCTGAAAACCTCATCGTGATCTTACTTAAATATTCTATCTAGTTCCAATCAGTAATGCTTGGATTTCATCTCACAGATTTCTCTCATTTTGTTTAGCTTTTGTTTGACACTGTCGATTGGTTATTGAACTCCTTTTGTTCATTCTCGCTGGCCATTCATCCTTTTCCTTCTCCTTTAATGAGCCCTAGCATAATCTTGTTCTCTGATACTGATTAGTGCATTTACGTTTATTTGGTCTATACTTTTCATGTTGACCAAATTTTATCGCTGCGTGCCCATAGCGGTGCCTTACTTTACGGTAGATATGACAGGTCTCTACGGATGCATTTCACCTCCTTCGTCAATATGTGTCAAGATCCAATGACCATTCTCTTAACTATACTTTTAACGGACTTAAATTCGTCTTGGATGCCCGCTGCTCTTGCTATCCATCCCGATGCACGCCCCTCTTGAGTGATCATTCCACGTCACCCCATTTACTTATCACGAAATCTATAACTGTAACTCGTATGCAACAGCCAGGCATCATAACCCACTGCTGGCCTAATCCCACCATATCCAGTTCTGCTTTATCAACTGCCTGTTATACGAACCGTCGTTGCATTATCCTTTGCTAGTTTGCACGAGACTGCACCTTGACGTGGTGTGATGGCTTGCGTTTCCCTATGACTCAAAGAGCTATACAGGATGGCCTCTTTAAGCCGAAGATGCAACCATGCCTGACAGGTCAATGGGTAGAAGCCAGACAAAGTCCAATCTCTCGGTCTTCCAGGTTGGGAGTCGATTTGAGCTGACAACTCAATCGGTAAAATCAGTGGAAGAATAACTTGAAACATTGGGTCCCCTTGATCCAGTTCATCAAAACAAATAGAAGACATAAATTGAGAGATGCAAGCATTTCTTTCAATCTTCTCAGTCGCGTACGTAAAACATGAGATTTCGTGTTCAAATGGAGCACAGAGCAAAACAATGGAATAGATAATGTCAAGCGAAATTAGGAAACCATTCGGTAAACCTGATTGGTTACCGCCACGGCAAGCACACATTGTGGGTCAGAAGTTTCTGTGCACACAATGGGGACCTAAGTCTACTTATCAACACAGCCTCGCAAAAAGCTAGGGGCTTTGGGTTCCGATTCCATGCAATCACTCGGAACGCTTGACCCGGATCAATCCGATGACGAAAGGTCATCAGGTGTTTCGCGATCGATGAAGCCGGGTTTCTAGTCGTCGTCTGTTGTCCGGGTGGAGGATGACTCATCCACTGCACTAACCACTTCGGTACATGCTCCCCCATTCTTTGACTGAGGCAACGATCCGTTCTGAAGAATAATTGATTCAAACAAATGGGCTTCTACTCAGCCACCCCACTGCCTTGAGCACAGGCTTTTTCTAGAACTAAAGGCTTTGGTTGAGAACTTTAATCGTTCTCCTGCTTTGTGGCTGCACACCCAGCAGTACCTGTCCAACATCTCCCATGAACTGCACGAATACAAAGAATTCCATACTGCATCGATCGTCGCACAGGATAATCAGGACCGCGTTGCCCATTGCATCGAGTGGGGTGGGTAATGATAAGTGGGCTACTGCTCAGAATTCCCTCTCTTTTATTCAATCTCTATCTTCTGTCGCCAATCGCCTCTCTTTGCTCCCTCTATCCACCCATGATGATCCCACTGATAACAAGACCGATACTCGCAACAATTCACTTTCAAATAGTGTCGGGAATAATCCTCTGCCTAGTAACTCACATCTTCTCAAGCCTCGTCAGTCTCTGAATCTCGGCTCCTTCAACGTGCGTACTCTCATGCAGACCGGTCAGCAGGCGTGCCTAGCCTTCATAATGAACTCTGAAGATTGATGTCTGCTGCGTAAGTGAAACCCGTATCCAGGATTCGAGCGGTGTGATTCAACTAACTGCTTCTGGTATCTTATCAAAGTATTTTCTGTGCATCTCAGGAGATGAAGCAGCTAGAGCTGTGGGTCAACATGGTGTAGGAATAGTCTTGACTGACAAGACTGGAGCTGCTTTCTCAGACTGGATCCCGATTAACAGTGCTGTGAGACTCCAGGGGTCAGTCGGCGTTCGAAAAGATAGTTGTGTTAAGCGCCATTTGTTCGTGATCTCGGCGTACGCCCCAACGGACTGCAGTTCTGACGCAGAAAGATGAGTTATACGATGAACTCGCCACTCTCGTTCGCAGGAGCAAAGGCTCTGACATTGTAGTGCTAGCTAGAGACTTTATTGCACAGGTTGGCCGACTTCATGCGTCAGAAGCTCGTTTAAGTAGTTGTTGCGCCCCACCCGCTCAGCGCACAGATAACGGGGATGGGCCTCTCCAGTTTTGTGCAGATAATCGGTTATCCCTATCTAGTACAAACTTCCGACGCAGCTCGAGTCGCACAGCGAAATGGTGCTCTAAGTCTACAGGTACTCTAGGCCAGATTGATCATATCGCAGTAAGCTACCGGTGGCGCAGTTCTGTTTAAAACTGTAGATCTTACTGGTCCATCTACGATAAGCCGGACCATGCATTACCTCTCTAGCTAGATGGTAATCGACGAAAACCGCAAACCCGGTTAGCCATGCAACGTATATGTGAACAGAAGTTAGCACATGAGCTAGGATCTACGACGAACAGTAGTGTAGATGAGCATTGGGTTCATCTCAAACAGGCAACGCACGTGGCAACAGGTTTTGCCTGTGGTCCTACGTCCAATGTGCATCAAAGACACTGGATTTCGCAAGAGTCGTTGAGTATAATGGAGCAAAAGCGTCAGCTTTCGAACTAGAAAGAGATGAATAGGATATGTAGGAAGCTACAAAGGAAAGTTACGAAAAGCCTTAAGAATGATCGCGAAAATTGGTGAGTCAAGGTAGTTGAAGAAATGGAAATGGCAGCTGCTTCAGGTAACAAAGGCTGTTCAAACTTATTCGTGACATCGGTGGACGGCGAAATGATTTGCGACAGAAATGGAGAACCCATCCATAGCATACAGTAAAGGCTCGACCGTTGGGCCGAATACTTCAAGGAGACGTTTAGCTGGCCGCGCGCTAATTTAGTTACTCCTGTGTCAACAATTGCGACTTCTTGAGTGGAATCACATGAGCCTTCATCGGAAATGGAAGTGGAGTCATGTATTCGATTACTAAAACGTGGGAAAGCGGTCGGTCCCGACAAACTTCACCCAGTTCTTTTCAGACTGAGTGGAAGTGCTTTGATAAAATCACTTACCGTCTTGCTCCGTAACATTTGGAACGAGGAGCGTATTCCGTTATTATGGAGTGAGTCGTTGATTGTTCCCATCTTCAAGAAGGGGATACGCAATGACTGTAGTGACCATCGTCGGATTAGCTTAATTCTGATAGTCACCAAAGTATCAGCCTGGATTTTGCTACACTGTTACACCCGCTCACGAGAGGAACACCCACGAACAGCGGGCTGGATTCCGCCCAGGTCGAGGATGCGTCGACCAGATTTTCACTCTTCGCCAACAACTTGAAACGCGTCACACGCACCACCGACCGACAATAATGGTTTTCTTAGACGTGAAAGGCGCCTTCCATTCAACTGATCAAACAGCGCTTTTCAGTGCTCTTCATGGAAAAAGTATGCCCCAGAGGTTCGTGAATCTACTGAGATCATTGTATTCTCATACTTCTGGCCGCGTTAGAGTTCACGGTGAACTATCCGATCAGTTCGAAACGACCAGTGGTGTTCTACAGGGATATCCCATATCTCCATTCCTGTTCAACTTCGTCATCGACGAAATAATGGAGTGTGCTGCAAAATCTTCAGGATGTAGACGTCGAACTTGAAAACGGTGTAAAGCTGTGACCTAGATCACGCGGACGTCCTTGTCTGTTTGTTCGAATCCACGGAACATGCTCAACGTGCATTAGATAGACTCGCAAAATCCGTAGCTCCATTCGGCAGGCGCTCTGCACCTTCAAAGTGTAAAGTAATGTTACAAGACTGGACGTCAACGATTTCGAGATTGATGCTCGATGGGGAGGTGTTAGCAGTTGTCGACCACTTCACTTACCTCGGCAGCAGCGTGACGGCGGATGGGAACACAGTAGTAGAGGTGAACACGCGTATATCCAAAGCTCGAGCGGCGTACACTGGACTGAAGCACTTGTAGCGCCGACCTGATATTCCACTGAAGTTGAAAGGTCTTGCATTTTGCGCTGCGGTGCACCCCGTTTTGTTGTATGGTTGCGAGACTTTGGGTATGCGTGAGGAAGATATTCGTCGTCTTGAGGTTTTCGACCACCGATGTTTGCGTTCTATTGCTAAGATTGGGTGGAATAAACGATTGAGCAATGATGAGTTTAGAAGGCCAGTACTGGGTAATAATTCGGAGAATGTTCTATCGGAGCGTATCCAAGTTAGTGAACTTCGTTGGTTGAAGCACGTGTTAGGAATGGCAATCACACGTATACCATAACGTGTTCTATTCTCCGTTCCTCCTAGGAAGGGAAAGTAGCCACGTGGAGGTCAACAGATGTCGTGGCAACGGCGAACGAGAAAATGTACAGCAACCTTAGGATAAGTGGGTGTCTCACGTCTTCGTAGTTGGGGTCCAAAAGATCCCTCAACCAGTTGGCTGGAGACACTGAAGGATATGGCAGCGAACCGCGAACAGTTGCGACCTTGTTGTCACTTTCCGTCGGATCAGAATAACCGATCGATGTGCATTTGTACAGTTCGACTGTGTATTCCGCGTGTTGGTTACTAGGGCATTCGTTCCTTTTCCCATCCCTGTAAGTCCACTCGCTGCCCATCCTGTGTATTCATACTTTCTAATTCAACGCGCAACATGGTGAGAAAGGCAGTGGTCAGCCGGGCTTGCCCTGCTGTTTAACGCTGATCGATGATGATGCTGACAATGATGCGCGAGACCTATCAATGCCGGACGCGGCTAGATCTGAAAATTTCTACTTGGAAAACATTATCGTAGTTCTTCAATATCCTACCCTACAGCCCACATTGATTTTTTTACGATCTACCATTGTTTTTACCACATCAATTGCACGTTCGTTTTCTTCGCTCGACATTGTTCTTTTTCGACCTCGCAAAATTTCTGCTCCAACTATTTGAAGTTTTACCCTCAAACAGGGTCTGAGTTCAGTCGTTCCAGCTTTCACTGCTTCATATTGATTTTTGTGAATATTCACGTGCCATATATATAATTCACTTGGGCATAGTTCATCGTGCAACCAAGTACGTCTCGGATATCCCGAAATATAACTTCATTATTATTGTTGTGATTAGAAGAAATGTCAGTAAATATCCATTCTCTAACTCATTGTGAATGACGTAAGATATCACGGTCCATTGGATAAACTCAGTGCGTTCCGTTCCGTAACGAATCTCTTTCGAATTAAAACACGATAAAGGGGAACAGATGCATCGCGTCATAATAATTAAGATGTTCAGAACGGAATAGTTTCATTAACTGCATAATTTTCAATAATAACCCGAGATTTGATACCCAGTAACACAAGCTAAAATTTGAGTTTCACCTTAACTACGGCCAGACCAAACTGTTTAGTTTTGGTAAACAAATTACCAGCACTACTTAAGTCAACTGAAAAATGATAACCCTGGAAGTATACGGGTAAGTTCTTGTCGTTTTAATTACATTGATAATTTTTTTGACGACCCACTTCTATTAGCAGAGCGAAACATCTCTCCTGTTAATTATTTATGGCCTATTTTGGTTCACTGTCGCGTACCTGAAATTGAATGTAATGTATTGATTTTAGCGAGGATGCTGGCTATTGTTACTCCCCTACCCTAAACCTTCACAGAGTGATGAACTTGTTTTACGCTACCCACTCAACTTGCAAACGTTTTATATTTGTCAAATAAAAGCTACTGAACGAACTTCATTCCTGCATAAGAACCAATTTTCCACCAAACGAAACGTCGGTACTTTTAGATGACTACTGGGTTATAATTCTTTGCCACCGTCAATTTTTCGGACGATGGAAAAAAGACGTTTGCATCACTAGTCACTCCTCGCTGATGCCTGAGGAGACACGCGCGTGTGCCCAAGGTGCGCGAAAATCATTTCCACCGTCTCATGAGAACGCACGCAACACTAACGGCAGAAACACCTTTCAGATCTGTTGGGAAATTGATTCATACCATAAAGTTTCGTCTCAATAATTCGTTACGATGAGGCTTGACAAGTTAAAAAAACCGGCTAGGGACAGTAACTTTCCATCCGGTGATGGCGTGGTATCCATGGAGTTGCCGTGGAAGCGGATACCGTAACAGTAGTTCAATCGTTTATTTATCTTATTGATTCAGAAAACGGAAAAAGAACATTTCATCGGAAGATGAAACACCGCCGGGGCGTTAGTCGCTGGGGCTACAGAAGAAACGTATTGAGAGGTACAATGATCTTACAATACATTATTACTACAGCTCGAAACTAAAGTCCAACGATGTCGTCCGTCCAGAACGAGGAAAATACGGCGACTAAGCACAAACGTAAACAGTTTAATGCTGTATAAATAAACTAACTTAAGGTAATCATGTTTACCAGAAGAACATGATGCCCTAGACTTCAAAAACACCAGTGAATATTCAAACGCCTTTAGTTACAACTCTTACCATAGCCACCCTGTTTGATGGTGTTTGTGCGATATATACTCAATCTTTTAGCCATGCAATCAGGATTCAGCAAGTCGGGCGAACAATTTGTCGAAAACCCATCGTCATTGTACGGCGCTGAACAGTAGGGCAAGCCCAGCTGACCACTGATCACTGACTTTCTCACCATGTTGCACGTTAAATTAGAAAGTATGAATATACAAAATGGACAGCGAGTGGACTTACAGGAATGGGGAAAGGAAAGTACGCCCTAGTAACCAACACACGGAATACACAATCTAATTGTACGAACGCACATCGAGCAACCATTCTGATCCGACAAAAGTGACAACACGATCGCCACTGTTCACGGTTCGCTGCCATATCCTTCAGTGTCTCTAGCCAACTGGTTGAGGGAATTTTTTGCACCCCAACCACGAAAACGTGAGACATCTACTTTTCTTAAGTTCATTGCACATGTTCTCATTCGCCGTTGCCACGACATCTGTTGACCTCCACGTGGCTACTTCAACTTCCTAGGAGGAACGGAAAACAGAGCACGGCATGGTAGACGTGTGTTTATCATACTCAGCACGTGCTTCGGTTGATCGTACGCAGCTCGTGCTTTGAATATACGCGTGCTCATCTCAACTACTATGCTCCCATCCGTTGTCACGCTGCTGTCGAGGTTAGTGAAATGGTCGACAATCGTCAGTAACTCCCCATCGAGCATCAAGCTCGAAACCGTTGACGCCAGTCTTGCAATAGCACCTTACACTCTGAAGGCGCAAAGTGCATATCAAATGGAACTACTGCTCTTGTGAGTCTATCTAATGCACGTTGCGCATGTTCCCTGCATTTGAACAAGCAGAGAACGTCATCCGCATAGTCTGGGCCACATAGCTTCTCAACAATTGTAAGTTCAACGCCTACATGCTGAAGATTTCGCTACGCATTCTCCATTATCTCGTCCATGACGAAGATAAGCAGAAATGACGAAACTGAACATCCCTGTCGATCACCGCTTGTCGTTTCGAATGGACTAGATAGTCCATCGTAAACCCTTACGCCGCCAGAAGTGTGAGAATGCAATGACCTCAGTAGATTCACGAACTTCTGTGGCAGACTTTCGGTGAAGAGCACTGAATACCGCTGTTTGGCCAACTGAATCGAAGGTGTCTATTAGGTCAGGGAAAACTACTATTGTCGGTCAACGAAATGTATGATGCGTTTCAAGTAACTGACAGAGTAAGAATCTAGTCCATGCATCCCCGAACTGGGCGGAATCTGGCCTCTGGTTCGCAGACAGTCCTCTCACGGGCCGGTGTCAGATGGCGCAACAAAGTTGACATTACCACGTTGGTGATTATCGGAATTACCTGATCCCACAATGGTTACTATAGTCATTGTGTATTCCCTTCTTGAAGATGGGCACAACCAATGACTCGCCCCACAGAAACGGAATACGCTTCTCGTCCAAACAACACAGAATCAAATTGGTAAGCGATTTTTTCAACGCACTAACATCATTTCGAAAACAACTGAAGACAGTTCCTCAGGACCGGCCTCTTTCCCTCGCTTTAATAGTCGAGTGCATGACTCTACTCTCTTTTCCCATGGGGGCTTAAGTGATACTCCCCAAGGAATCGCAAATACTGACGTCAGAGTAACTGCATTAGAGCGCGGCCAACTAAACTTCTCCTTGAAGTATTCGACCCAACGGTCCAGCCTTTGCAGTTTGTCATGAACAAGCTCTCCATCTCTACTGCATACCACTTCACTGACCGAACTGCGCCGTTCACCAATGTCGCGAATACGTTTGAACGGTTCTTGACCATTACCTGAAGCAGCTACTACTTCCATTTCTTCGGCTACCTTGACCAATCAACTTTCGTGATCCTTCTTAAGGCTTTAAGTGACTTACCTGTGTAGATGTTTTTGGATCGTATACATTTCTTCACAGTTTGAGAGCTGACGTTTTTGTTCCATTGGACTCAGCGTCACTTGCAAAATCCAGTATCTTTGATACACATCGGGTCTAGGACCACAGGCTAAATCAGCTGCCAAGTGCATCGCCCGTTTGATATAGATCAGCGCTCGTCTGCATCTTCACTCTTCGTAGTTCCTAAATTGTGATAACTTTTGTTCATAACTGATGCGAACTTCTAGATGAGACAAACGTTGTACGGCTAACCGGGTTTGCGGTTTTCGTCGATTACCATGGAGTTGGAGCGAAAATCGTATTAAAACTAATGCATGTTCCGACTCTTCGTGTGTGGACCAGTAAGATCTACAGTTCTGAACAGAACTGCGCCACCGGTAGCCTATTACGATGTAATCAATCCGGCTTAGAGTACCTGTATTGTTAGAGCACCACGTCGCTGTGCAACCCGCCCTGTGTCGGAAATTTGTACTAGACAGGAATAACCGATTATCTGCACAAAACTGGACAATCCTATCTCCGTTATCTGTAAGCTGAGCGGGTAAGGCACAGCGCACACCTAAACAAGCTTCGAACGCACTAAGTTTGCTAACTTGTGCAATAAAGTCACCAGCTAGCACTACAACGTCAAAGCCTTTGCTCTAGCAAATGAATGGCGAGTTTATCATATAACTCATCCTTCTACGTGACAAAGATGCAGTCTGTTGGAGCTTATGCTGAGATCACCAACAAACTACACTTAACACGACTATTCTTTCGAACGCGAACTGACCACTGGATTCTTATAGCACATGAACGACTATTAACCGGTTTCCAGTTTGAAAGGGTAGTTTTAGTTTTGTCAGTCAAGACTATTCCTGAATAGTGCAGAAAATACCTCGATAAGATACCAGGAACAGCGAGCTGAATCACATTGCCCGAGTCCTGGATACGCATTTCACAGATGCAGCAAACACTAATCTTTAGAGAGTCTATTGTGAGAGCCAGGCACACCTGTTGACCAGCCTCCATTTGTGTTCGCACGTTGAAGGAGCCGAAATTCAGACACTGACGAGGCTTAAGAAAATGTGAGTTACTAGACAGAGGATTATTAAAGACATTATTTGACAATGAACCGTTGCGAGTATCGGTCGTGTTGTCAGTGGGAGCATTATGGGTAGATATGGGGGGGGGCAAACAGGTGGTTTGGGACAGAAGACAAAGGTTGAATAGAAGAGAGGGAATTCTGAGCAGTAATCCACTTATCACTAGCCACCCCACTCAATGCAATGGGCAGCGCGGTCCTGATTATCCTGTGCGACGATCGATGCAGTATGGAATTTTTTGTAGTCGTGCAGTTTTTGGAAGATGTTGGGCGGTTATTGCTAGGGTCTCCAGACGGAAAGCAGAACGACTAGGGTTCTCAACCAAATCCCTCAGCTCTAACAAGAACCTATCTACAAGGCAGTGGGGTGGCTGATTAGAAACCAATCTGCTTGTTGCACTCTAAAGTGTGCACTACTTGGGGTAACGTACAAAAGAGATCGAACGCCACTAGCAGCACAGTGATTTCCCGACCATATTCCCATTGTCTAGCACACAAGCACTGTGAGAATCGGACGCAGCAGTTCTCGTAGAGAAAAAAACGGAAGTCGGTGAGCGTTTTTCGCTTCATTGCAATCTTAATGGGATCACATTATCACGTCAACGTGTGGTGAGAACAATACATGGTAAGTGCGTCTACTTAGGTCTCGGCTCGTGACGAGATCAAAAATGAGGTGAACTATTCCGACACTGGAAAGTGCTTCCCCAGAAAACAATCGTAAAGAAGTTAATCGTCGGCGAGTTTTTTTTTAAAATACATCTAACGATGTTTATTATTTTGCAAATGCTGTGCTGTGACATGGCGATTTCCGGCCAGTAGCTACACTGGTTTTGGAGTCTGCCATAGGAAGCTGGGTGCAGGACATGCATGGCAATATGCGCAGATCTACAAAAATGATAGGAACAACTTTCAAAATTATTTGCCCAGCAATGAAATGGTGGATATGGCCAATTACGTGGCGGATTTTGATGTCATCCAAATTCCCTTCACCAGGATTTATTATTACCCTGCATGATTTTCTTGTAAACAAACGTCATATGCATCAGATGTTGCGGTATTCCAACTTTGAATTGTGGGCAAACGTCATCCAGTGTGTTAGCGGTAGTTATTATGGATTGTCTAGTCACAAGAGTGGTAGAATTTACGGAACAGAAACAGCTGGTGAGTGCGAATTTCCATGCATGCTTAAAGGAGGGCTGCAGCAAGTCAGTTCAGAATACAACTAGCCAATAATATTAAGATGCAAACGAACGAAATGAAAGGAACGGTAAGTTCGCGAGCGCAGGGGTTGTTGGACAGATGACGTTTATCGGTCGTCTACAGATGCAGTACGCGTGTGATTCGTTGCGAAGAAACTTTAATTCCTACTCCGGGGTAGAAATAGCGAAAACCGTTGACAACTGTTGAGTCAGAAGCGCGCACACTGACTGGTTACTTGATCGGCGCATTGGGGTGATTAACAATGATTAGGAACGTACATTACGTGCAATTTTACTATGGCGAATTTGTGCGAACTCTGCACGAACACTGGTTGTGCTAGTAAGGCTAACGTGAGAATTCGTTGAAGGCCTTGCCGAACTGCACGAAGAAAGTTCATATCTAAAACTCGTGGCTCAATTACAAAGCTTACAATCCAAGCCTGAAAGGCTCCATTGAGAGCTAGTTTTTTAGGGAAACGATCCTATGAAAGTTCGGATGGCAGATGTGGGTTAGCAAGACGATAGGACACATCAATAGCTAAAGTTCCACGGTTACTCGACATGTTTCTACACAATCAACTCATCATCACCCAGCTATTGTCTGAGGTAACTTAGCGCAAATTTACCGCAGCACTCTACTTTGCTGGAAAACGACAAACATCTCACTCAATGGATCCTTGGTGACCAGAACCACCGACTGTTTTCGATCCCCACCGTTGTTCTTTTTCTGTAACATCGTTCTGAAAACTATTTTACAAAAGTGAAAGTCCTACCACAAAATCCGGATCAGTTTCCCAATCATCAGACATCGTCAAGCCGGATTCACTTAAACGCACCCCAGGGAGCCCCGCCTTCGGCAAGGTCAGCTCAGTCCAGTTCAGTTTCCACAGGACAAAAGCAGCCGGGATCAGTCGAGAGTTCATATCGTTGTGTTTTTCCGGGAGTATCCTGGGCTCCCAACACTGCCCGTTGAGTATTTTGTCTGAAAGGCAAAATTTGCGAAGCGGTTTAACCTTCACAGACAAGTTCATCAACAAAAACACAAGGGGCTCATTACTTCACCCCTCGTTCATACATCTAGCTCTGGGAACGCTGTGAGCCTAGGGCCTTCTTAAAAGTTGTCACATTGCTGCATCCATCAACATCCTCTGACAGTCTATTCCACATAGGTACAACCCTATTTGTAAAAAATTTAGCCCTTGTCCAACATTCAGTATGCCCTCTGTGGCTTAAGACAGTGTCCCCTGGTGTCGCACTCAGGGACAAAACGAACAAATCACCCATGTCTATACCTGGCAGACCTTTTATGACCTTGGAGGTTTCTAATAGGTCACCTTGCCCTCTATGCCGCTCTACAAAATAAGCTCACCAACAAGAAAACTCAGAATAGGGCATCAAGCAGTGCGCAGAAGGGAAAACCACAGAAAGCAGCCCGCCCTTTTCGGAGACCGAAGGATGTAGACCGTCCACCTGAACTGATACCCCCCAGGTTACTAGACATCAAAACCTACCGGTCCCCCCAGCAGTCTGTTTACCCTCTAGCCCCCCCCCCCAATATCTTCAGCCTCCGACTCTCCCAGGACCTCCTTTCCATCCTCAAATCCCCCTCTTTCCCCCTCCTCAAACCCAAAACCAGCTGCCTCTGGCGATTCTACAACAACTACTGAGCATGTGCTCAAGTGTTTTTACAGCGATTGCCTGAGTGTGTTGAATAAGATCCCGGAGCTTCGGCAGCTTGCAGTGGATAAGGAGCCTCAGATCATAGCCCTCACAGAAACCTGGCTCACCCCTGACATACTTGATGCCGAAATATCCATTCCGGGATACTTCACAGTAAGGCGGGACTCCAGTAGAGGTCGTGCCGGCGGGGTCATCATATACTACGATAATTCGATCCCTCCTCCCACCTTACTGACAACACCAACCTTTTCATGTATTGATTGTCTGTGGGCCGTGTTTAACCTCTCTAGGACAGATACCCTATTGCTTGGTGTTGTCTACCGTCCTCCCGCATGCAATTCAACTGACAGCCTAGGTCTCATAGACTTATTAGGCTCCCTGAAAAGCTATACAGACTTCACCCATCTGTTAGTCACTGGTGACTTCAACTCTCCCAGTACAAACTGGCAAAGAGCTGATGCCCCGGATATCACTTTCGGTAACCCCCCCCCCTGATCTCGTACTGAAAAACTCATGGGTGCAGAACGTAAGAGGTCCGACTAGATATCGCACAGGCCACGCCCCGTCCCTACTAGACCTGGTCATCACCAATGATCGGTTCCTAATAGATGTGGTGCATTACTTGCCGCCCCTCGGCAAAAGTGATCACATTCTCATTGGATTCGATTATATCGTGAAATGGCCTCCTCTTCCGTCAGAAACTAAAATTTTGAGATCCTTCAAAAGGACCAACTTTGACCAAGTCTGTGCATTTTTTCGCTCCCAGCTAAATTTAACTAACCCAGGTAACTCTGCGGATGAAATGGCAGAGAATCTCAGAGGGTTAATCTCCTTAGCTGATAGGCATTTTGTCCCCTGAGTTCGTCGCCCACAGACCGCTAAGCGACCCCTCCCTCGCCCCACTAGGCGCATTCTAGACGAACGCGCACGCCTCTTTGCTAGATATAAAGCCACAGGCCTTGCCCGTGATGCAGAAGACTTCAGGATCATAAGGAACATATGCAAAGACAAGATTAGGTCCTATCAGAATGCAGTCCAGCGATCTGTACTTGATCGATCACGGACCAATAAGGCATTTTTCTTTCAGTACATGCGCCGTCTTAGGGGCACAGCTCCGACGCCATTAGCTTTCAAAGATAGTGCCGGATCTCCAATCACTTCCCCTAGCCAAGTAGCCGAGGCATTCAGCTCCTACTTCCGTACAATTTTTAGCTCCTTTCCATTATCAACCCACCCTACTATGCACCCGTTATCTCTGACCACTACCCTTAACCGCGTAACTATTCCCATTGGTGCAGTCGCTCAAGGTTTCCGACGGCTCAACCAATATTGCTGTATGGGTCCTGACCTAATCCACCCCCGTATTCTCAAGGAAGCCGCGGATACATTAGCTGCTCCTTATGCCTCGCTTTTTCAGCAATGTGTTGACGATGGAGTTTTCCCCCATAACTGGAAAAAGGCAGTGATCGCACCCATCTATAAGAAGGGTAGTAGACACCTTGCTTCTAGTTACAGACCCATAAGCCTCACTAGCATCCCTAGCAAAATTTTTGAGGGAATTCTTAAGAGTGAGATTCTTTCCCATCTTCATAGAAATAAGATCCTCTCCCCGTCCCAACATGGGTTTCTTCCTGGCAGGTCACGCATCACCAATATGCTTACTGTCATGGATAGTCTAACGAAAGCCTATGATGATGGCCAGCTCTCACACGCTGTATTCATCGATTTTGCTAAGGCGTTCGATAAGGTCCCACATGCCCCTCTTCTCTATAAGCTGCAGACGTACGGGATCACAGGCTCCATGTTGGCCATCCTACGTAGCTTCCTTACCGACCGCACCTTTGTGGTTAAAGTCGGGAATGTTTTGTCTCAAACCTCCCCAGTAACAACTGGGGTCCCCCAAAGGTCGGTCTTAGGTCCTCTTCTTTTCCTGATCTATATAAACGATCTACCTACAGCCCTTCCTGCGAACATTGCCATGTACGCAGATGATGTAACCCTCTAGAGTTCAAGCGTTGAAGACCTGCAAATTGCAGTTTATGAAACAAAACGCTGGTCCGAGGATTGGAACCTCCCAGTTAATGATGACAAATGCGTGAGCATGTCTTTCGGCAGAGAGACTGGTCACACGTTTTCCACTAACAGAGCAACCACACTGCCAAGGGTTGACCGACACAAGGTGCCCTGTTTCTGGTTAGATTGTAACTTATCCTTCTCTCATCATCACGAACTTGCGAGCAAGTCTGCCTTTCGAGTCCTAAACATGATTCGAAGGTCCTTCCCGCGCATATCCAAGGATGATTTCCCCATAATTTTCGGCACGTATATCCTACCTCTGCTGGAGTACGGTAGTCAGATAGTGCGCTCTGGTCTTGTCCGAGACCGTGAGATCCTAGAAAGGGTTCAGCGGGCCTCCACCAAGGCAGTAAGGGGTCTGTCCCATCTACCTTATCCCGTCCGCCTCTAGCTCCTCAACCTCTATCTCCATGACGTAAGACGCGTAAGAGGTGATCATTTTTTGATGTTCCACCCTTTTGAAACAGGTCAAAGCGATTGCTTCTTCTCCGTCTGTCCAGCCTCCTCTCTCCGTGGTCACAGCAGAAAAGTTTTCAAACCGAGGCCACGCACTTCACTAAGGATTAACTTTTTTGGCTATAGGGTTATTACTATGTGGAATGCACTTCCGGAAGATATTGTTCTCTCGCAGAACAAAACTATCTTCAAGAAAAAGCTAGACCTCTACCTGGGTCTCTCCCAATAGTTCCCTTTGTCAAAAAAACCAACAAAATAGTTGTCTTTTATCGCATATATGTTCATGAATGCCGCACCCCCACTCAGATTAAGGCACTGTCCACAGTGTGACACCGCATGATGTTACGTGTATCTTGTTTTCGCTGCCAACCCCGCCCCCCCCCGCTTCTTTTTACTCTCGTTTCAGCCGGGTTAATCCAACAGAGGATCAAAGATTTCCTCGAGAACCGGGACTATTCGGCTCAAAGCCTCCAACCCGTGTAGTACTTCACCACGCGAATGGTTGAAAGGCAGAGGGGTAAGACTTACGAGCAGAGACTCTGTGACCTGAATCTTTTCTCGTTGGAAAGGAGGAGACGTCGAGGGGATCTCATAGAAACGTTCAAGTTAATGAAGGGCTTTTCTGGCCTTAGACCAGATAGTCTATTCCAAGTGGCCGTAGACTCCAGGACAAGGGGACATGGAAAGAAGTTGATAAAAGCCCGATCTAGGTTGACGAATAGATCGCACTTCTTCAGCAACAGGGTTGTGAACAGTTGGAACGGTCTGCCTGGTGAAATGGTAGATTTGCAGACAGTTCAATCCTTCGAAGCTGCCCTAGATCGCAAGTGGTACGAGATCTTTCCTTGTAGTGAGCCTTGAGTATATCAACTAGATGGATGACGGGTAGCACTGAAGTCCTTCCGGAGTATGTTTTAACAGACTTTTTCGCTCATTGCATACTGTCTCAGTGAAAGCTCACGATGCATAATGTCTCTCGCAGTTGATGTGCGATGAGGATTTCCGTTTCCCTCTCAGTTTTAGCGGGGATTCGATCAAATACACTCAACAGTGGTAGGTGCATAACTGGTGTGCATACCATCGAAGGAATTCTGGACGCTCGATTGGCCGTGGCAATTACCTGTCCTGTGATAACCGAACTGAACTGAACTGAACTTCAAGGCAACTGACCTTGAGGGTTGTGCGTACTGTGCTGTTTGTCGTGGCCAGGCGTCGGGTTTACTTTGTTGCAGTGGCCTGGACTTATCAGATTTTCGAAAGCCTGACGTGGTCTGGGGTTCTGGTGGATTCGATTAATGAACTTTTTGTTGTACGTCATCAGCATGTTTTCGTTGTAAACTTCTGATGATTGCGCTTGATTTCTCTCAACGTAACAGCTTGGTGATTTTTGAAGCTAATAGGGTATTCTGAGGTCTGTTTTCTTAAGTCGTTTACTTATTGGCCTTATTAATATCAACGACCGAGGTAGTTTTTTATTCCTAAGGAAAAGCCGCCCGCTGTATTTTTCCGCAGAATTCTGATGCCTTTTGACACCCCATTCGAAAGTTGTGGAGGTTTCACATGTGTAGTTTTTCCCTGTCACCCGGTATATTTGGTTAACTTGAAAGCCGGTATCGCTCTCCGGAGATTTTGCGTACTTAAACAATGGACTCCGTGAGTTTTCAACACTCCGGATACCAAGGTCCCGAGAATGGCCTATGGGACAGACAGAAAGCCAACAGTTTCAGTCTTTGCCCGAAGGCGCTAATAGTCAGTGGGATAGGTGAAGGACGATTTGTATTGAAACAGTGTCGATCACGTTTACGTTATTGAACAACCTGTTAGAATGTTAAAAGGAAAGAAGCTTCTTCGGACAAGCCATTAGTAAACTCGAGCGTGTCAGGCCGGACTGAACAATTAATAATCAATACATTATCGGACCACTCATGATGTAACCCTTTTTGCTAATCGAGTATTCATCTACAGTCCGACGCAAATTGGGCCAACGGATCAATAGTCAATCTGGCAAAATATTTTCATCAACGCAATCGGCCCCACAGAGCTTGAATCTAACTGGACGCCCGAGTTCGGGAATATTCGACTTTTGATTGATGTGCAGCACAGTAATTTCTGTTAGAGACACACTTTTGGCAAGTCGGGTTTTGCCTTCTGATTTTCCGTAGCGGGCTGGAGCGATCGGAATCGCGAGCTGAAATTGAGTGCGCGGGTTTTACGAGAGTCTTAACGTATTAACTGGAAACGGGTCTTGTGTGCCAATGACGTCCATTGATCCAGACTTGAAGATGCTACAATCTCAACTCAAACTGATGGCTACTTTGACTGCTAACCTTGCGAACATGGGCCCAACTCCAGCCACAACAGATCGTGATCCAGATATGGTTATTAGGAGCATGACAGAGTTTATCCATGACCCTCAGTCTGGTGTCACCTTTGATTCCTGGTTCAGGCGCTACAAAGACATCTTCTCCACAAAACACTCCAGTAAGCATGACGAAACAAAAGTCTGACTCCTGCTACGGATGTTAGAACACGCCCGCTACACTAATTATATCCTACCTGGAGTCCCCCATGACCATTCATTTAATGACACAATTAGCATCCTCACAAAAATTTCCGGGGAGGCTATCTTTGTTCAGCGCACGTTATCAATGCCTCAAATTGGTGAAGTGGGATGCCGACGGTCTCGTAACAAATGCTGGCATTGTGAGCCGTGAGTGTAACCGTTTCAAATTGGGATCATTGACTGAAGACCAGTTTCGGTGTTTGATTTTCATTTGCGGGTTTCAATCGCCCACTCAATCAGATCTACACATCAGATTGCACCCCCACCGCCCTCCATTGCAATTACTTAACAGTCTGTTTCAGGTGACCAGTAGATTTGCGCCCGTGGGACCGGTGTACACCAAATCGCCACGAAACGTTTTCAGCGATGTAGTGTACTAACCAGTCTCTAGTGTGCACTGTCAATGTCAAAATAATATAAGAAAGCACTATCAAACAAAAACAAATAGAAGAGTGTGGTCATGTAGATAGACAGAAAAGTATGCCTAATGGAAATCAGGATGAAACAAATGGTATGAAATGAACTCCATTGCTCACAGTTCTCGTAGAAACCTGGGTGCCAAACGTCCAGTGTCGACCAGCATCCTCAGTTCAACTTCTAGGACTCGACGACAGTTTGTCAAATACATTCAAATGATGCTGGGCTGAATGCCGAGCGCCGACTTGAAAGCCTCTAGTAAGTGTATGGAACACAGTTAAGTAACGGGTTGAATTGATTCCAAGACCTTTTAAATGAAAAAGCAAGGTCGTGCCGAAATAAGTGATTTACTGAGAGCGTTTTTCGTTACGCGGTCTTTCGTATTGAAAAACGTATATATTGCTTGTGTGCATTGTAATGGCAGTACAACTAGGGAGTGCTGCACTAAGGCACACTGTAAGCAAAGTGAGAAATGTACAGGCGCCTTTAAAGCTGACTTCCTGTTTATGCTTATCTCTGCCTCAGTAGGGCTTCTCTAACAATCTTGAGGATATCCTCTTATATACGTATTTCTCTTCATTTCCAATTTTATCTATCTGTGCAACAGGAAAAGGATGGCATGTATGATGCAAGCAAGATATTATCGTATCTGGATGACAAAACAAAATTTCCCCGGAAGCACACGTGCGGTTTCGCAGTTGTAGCTGCTCGTCAGGTATGCGCACCCGGTACTCTTGCCCAATCATCCCTATACATTAGCACTCCAAATTAGGTCCGTCACCTTAATCCTATTTGAATCGTAAGGAGTGCGCACGAACGAGGAGTCCATGTTCAGAATCTAAAGGTCATCCCTGACTAACTGACGACTAACTTTCGGTAAATCATACTGTGATTCTAAAAATGAACTCAGTCCGTGCGCGATCCTCACGATTCAAATGAGATTTAGGTGGTAGGGTGTATCTGTGAGGGTACGTGTTAACTCACCGTTGGCAGACAGCCAAGTCATGTTGGCACTGGTGCGGTACCAAGCCCAAGGCTTGAGACAACGAAATCTCGAGTGTCAGGACAACCGATTGGTTTCGTGGGTCGATAGAATGAGTGATGAATCCTGTCAGTGGTGTTAAAGCCTGAAGGATTGGTTGCTCACACCAGGTAGACCAATATGCTGAATGCAACGAACGGGTGTGGGCCAGCATCCTATATATTCATTGTGTTTTGCATCAATAAACTAGGTGGTTTGGAGGCAGAAAAGGCTTCTCACTAGAGTTAGTGAAAGTTTAAGTGTTTTATCGAAATATGAATTACTGTCTTGTCCACTTTATGATGACTGCTGGCCCTATGAACGTACTTCAAAAAATAATGTCACAGAATGCGTGAATCCGCCTCATACTAAAGTTTGGAATAGTAATAATATTTATTGACTACTTGTGAATCTCGGGTCCAAGGTAAGGGTCCTGTTAGATACCGGTTGCTACCCGTCACGGAGATCTCCACTGTCAGTTGCGTCGCTCGGTGCATGTATGAACCCTGTATCACAGTGTAGATTAAAACGGTTGAATATCGTTTGAAAACCCGGACATCACTGTAAGTAACCACACGACTGCTTAATTTTTTTTATCAACGGGTTAATAAAAATGTAGTGAGCTATTGATGGCAACAACGGTTAATCATACTTTATTGCGTGAGTGATGCATATCTTTGACGGACTGATGCAACACGCTTGTAGATCACTTGATGACTAAAGCACAACACGCGATTATACGGTTGTCCACGAAGCAATTAGTATCCGCCATCACCGCAGACAGTTTGGCCAAGGGTGAGATGTAGTCACTAATACGTTAAGACTCTCGTAAAACCCGCGCATTCAATTTCAGCTCGCGATTCCGATCGCTCCAGCCCGCTACGGAAAATCAGAAGGCAAAACCCGACTTGCCAAAAGTGTGTCTCTAACAGAAATTACTGTGCTGCACATCAATCAAAAGTCGAATATTCCCGAACTCGGGCGTCCAGTTAGATTCAAGCTCTGTGGGGCCGATTGCGTTGATGAAAATATTTTGCCAGATTGACTATTGATCCGTTGGCCCAATTTGCGTCGGACTGTAGATGAATACTCGATTAGCAAAAAGGGTTACATCATGAGTGGTCCGATAATGTATTGATTATTAATTGTTCAGTCCGGCCTGACACGCTCGAGTTTACTAATGGCTTGTCCGAAGAAGCTTCTTTCCTTTTAACATTCTAACAGGTTGTTCAATAACGTAAACGTGATCGACACTGTTTCAATACAAATCGTCCTTCACCTATCCCACTGACTATTAGCGCCTTCGGGCAAAGACTGAAACTGTTGGCTTTCTGTCTGTCCCATAGGCCATTCTCGGGACCTTGGTATCCGGAGTGTTGAAAACTCACGGAGTCCATTGTTGGCAGCAGCGTGACGGCTGATAGAAGCACGGTAGTTGAGGTGAGCACGTGCATATCCAGGGCTCGAGTAGCGTACGCTACCACTTCTGGCGCCAACTTTATACTTCACTGAAATTGAAAAGTCGTGTGTACCGTGCTGTAGTGCGTTCAGTTTTGTTGTGTAGTTGCGAGGACATGGAGTCTGCGTGCTGAAGATATCCGTCGTCTTGAGGTTTTCGATCATCGATGTTTGCGCAGTATCGCTAAAATTGAATGAAATGACCGAGTCAGCAGTGCTGAAGTCAGAAATTGAGTATTGGGTACTAATTCCATCAAAGCGGATCCAAATTTGTAGACTTTTTTGGTTGGGGTACGTGTTACGGATGGCAGACACACGTCTGCCGTACCATGCTTTGTTTTCCGTTCCTCCTCGGGAGTGGAAGAAGCCACGCGGAGGTTAACGAATGACATGGCAACGAGGAATGAGAACATGTACAACAAACTTAGGGATGGTAGGTGCTTCATGTCTTCATGGTTGGGTCCAAGAGATTCTTCAACCAGTTGGTTGGAGACTGTGAACGATATGACGGCGAACCGTGAGCAGTTGTGATCGTGTTGTCACTTTATGTCAGATCAGAAGAATTGATCAATGTATGTTTGTACAATTAGACTTTTTATTCCGTGTGTTGGCTACTAGGGCGTTGTCTCGTTTTCCCACCCATTTAGGTCTGATTTCTGTCCGCCTTGTGTATCCATTCTTTCTATTTCCACGTGCCACATGGTGAAAAAGGCAGTGGTCTGTAGAGACTTGCTTTTTTGTTTAACGCTGTACGATGATGATGATGATAAAAGAAATGCATATCGTCAAACAAACGTGTTCACAGTATCAAATTAAGGTTGATTAGTCAATGTCGTAGATGCTATGCGGTTCGGTAAAGGGTGGGAAGTTGATTGTTCGTGATTAGGAAAGTCTGGCGTAGAAAGTGCATCTGAGATAGGTTGGCTGCTTCCTGTCACGACTGAAAGGTCGCGGTCGAGGTCACCTTGATTTCGTCTCCCATTTCCCGATCACAGTCAGAGTAGCTAAAGTAATTTGACAAGTCGCTTTGTGAACAAGGCGATGGATTTAACAGCCTAATCGCTTCTGCCTCCACTGTTCATAAGTGGATTTGACGAACGGCCTTCAACAAATTCATGGGTACCTTGTAAATTATCATGAAAGCCTCGTTGTCTACCTGGTGCTCCGTGTCGGCAAGGTGCGCTACGACTGCACTAGTCACGGTTCTTCTAGTTCCTGTCCCCAGTCAAGCCGGTTTGTGTTCTTTGGTTCTTTGAGACAATTGCCGTTTTGTTTGCTTACTTGGCTTGCCGAATATGAGCAAACAATCGAATAGGTTAACATGGAAGAGGAAGGAACAAGCATTTTGTCTTTGAGATTCATTGAAATCATTGACCGACTAGTGTAGTAGGCGCGTAGAGTGGTGGCCGGAAATGTGCGGGTGGTTGTACCTCTTGGTCGTTAAACTAGTAGTTCACTTTTGACGTTTCCTTTGAAGGGAAGTTGCATGTGCAATTCTTTCTTGACGATCATGATCAGTGGTCGCTTAGATACTTCTTAAATGTTCTTTCGAATGAAACGTTCCGGATACCTGTTGTTTAATAGCGTATGTTCTATGTAGTCTAATTCCCTACCCACTGTTTCCTCGTAGCAGATCTTTCGTATGCGAGACGCTATGGACCGGACTAGATTCTATTTGCGGTTTGGAGGCATAAAACTGGCAACGTGTGTATTGGCCTGTGATATATGCAGCGGTTTACATCTAGAAAACCTTACGAAAAAAGGAAGGTGGAAGGCTTATCCACCGCTCTTAAAATCGTGTTTTCTTCAGTGCTTCTAAAATATCTCTCTCATTTTCTCCTAAACACCATTCCTTTGCTCTCCACTTAAATTTTGATTCGATTCCTCTTCGTTCCTTCAACTTGATGCCTTTCCTGGTTCTAAGGGTCTTTTCCTCTCTATCACGGTCTCCATGCACATGTTCGCTTGCTTCTCGTGTTGCGCGCAAGATGGGTTTTCTGTTCCGCTCCAAGCGTTTCTTCAAACCAGATAATCCTTTATTAATTTACAGAGCCCAAATTCATCCCACACCTGAATACTTCAGCCACGTGTGGGGCGGAGCTTCGTCTTTATCTATTCTCGACCGAGTCCAGCGTAAAGCCATTCGTCTAGTAGATGACCCAGTTTCAACATTCAATTTAATCGCTTGCCCATCATCGGCAGTTGCTTCATTGTCCCCATTCTACCGCTAGTATGTTGGGTTTTGTTCATCCGAGCTTGCCTCAGCTGTTTCTATTCCCATTATTTTCAGCGCCGATCCCGAGCACAGGCAGCTAGTCACTCTTATCAGGTTTCTGTCGCTTGATCTTGGACCTCGACCTTTCAATCTTTTCCCCCCAGACGATTAAGTTGTGGAACACCCTTCCCCTCTTTGTCTTTCCACCCACCTACAACCTCTCTCTTTTCAAAAGCGGAATCAACAAATTGGTTTCGACGTGAATGTTTCACACAACCTCCTCCTACATTATATTTTCGATCCATGGGGTTAAGCACTTTTGTTGTAATACACTTCGTGTGTAGTAAAAAATACTGCCTCGTACCCTACTTCCACGACTCTATGACTATTCACGGAACACCATGAGCTCATCATGCTATGGCTTTCCCAGTAAGCAACGCGCATCGTGTCTCAGCGATTGAGGTAATAGGAGAACAAGCTGGGATCATACGCTGTAGGAAAAGAACATATGTAACCTGTTGGAATGTCAGGATGGTTCTAGATGCCGGTAGCGAATGCATCACAATGAGAACTCCACATGACTATCGCATAGATATTGCTTGCCTTTCGGAAGTCCGCCTACCCGGCTCAGGAAGCAGACAAATAAAGGTCCCGGTAACGGATACTTTTTATTGGCTTTATCACAGTGGCTCGACGGACAACTCCGGTCTCTACGGCGTCGCGTTTGATCTGAACAAAACAATCAATGATGAAATGACCTCTTAAGAACCAGTCTCTTCAAAACTCGTTTTGACACGCTTTAAAGACACCCCGCTAGATCTGACGATCATTGAAATCTGTGCTTCAACCAACTTGGCTGACGACGAAACCGAAGATGAATTTTATCATAACTTGCAGGACGTAATCAACCGGGTTTCGAGACGCGACATGCCTTTCATCGCACGAGACTGGAATGCTCGCACAAGAACGCCCAACGAATCCACTCGCCATATTTGCGGGAAATTCGTTCTTGGTCAGCGCTGCTAGAACGGTTGCCGATTGGTCACTTGGGTCGACCACGGTCACGCTGAACACCAGCTCGACCACGTCCTAGTAAGATCCCGTTTGGCTTTGTCCATAGGGGACTACCGAGCTTACCGAGATGCAAAGATGGACAGGGAAAACGGCACTGACTATGTCCTCTTACGTGCGTGCTTTAAAATTCATCTAAGCGTGCCAGGGTCTCTGCGTGCTACTGCATTAACATGGCTGCCCTTGAGAATCCAGAGAAGAGAGAACCGCTGTCACGAGAAATCACAACTTGACTGATCGCCGCAGCCAACGCACGAAAGGAAATTTTTATAGGAGCGCAATGGACCCCACTGACCACTGCCCTTCTCACCATGTTACATGTTGAATTAGAAAGTATGAATGTACAACGTGGACAGGGAGTGGATCTACAGGGGTCCGAAAAAGAAAGAACGCCCTAACAACCAACACACGGAATGCACGGTCTAACTGTACAAACACATCGATCAATCATTCCGATTCGACAGAAAGTGACAACACGGTCGCCACTGTTCACGGTTCGCTGCCATATCTTTCAGTGTCTCTAGCCAAGTGGTAGACGGATCTTTTGGGCCCCACCCACAAAGGCGTGAGGCACCTAATTTTCCTAAGTCTGCTGTACATTATCTCATTCCTCGCTGCCACCTCATCTGTTGACCTCCACGTAGTTTTTCCACTCCTGAGGAGGAACGGAGAATAGGATACGGTATGGTAGACGTGTGTTTGCCATACGTAACACGTGCCCCAACCAACGAAGTCTACTAAGCTGGATACGGTGTGACAAAACGTTCTCCGAATTAATACCCAATACTCGATTTCTGACCTCAGCATTGCTCACCCGGCCATTCCACCCAATCTTAGCGATGCTACGTAAACACCGGGGGTCGAAAACCTCAAGAGGACGAATATCTTCCACACTCAGACTCCAAGTCTCGCAACCATACAGCAAAACTGAACACTTTGCGGCACGGTATACACGACCTTTCAACTTCAGTGAAATATCAGGTCGGTGCCACAAGTGCTTCAGTCCAGCGTACGCAGCTCGAGCCTTGGTTATGCGCGTGCTCACTTCTACTACTGTGCTCCCATTCGTCGTCACGCTGCTGCCGAGGTAAGTGAAGTGGTCGACAACTGCTAACACCTCCCCATCGAGCATCAATCTCGAAATCGTTGACGTCCAGTCTTGTAACATTACTTTACACTTTGAAGGTGCAGAGCGCCTGCCGAATGGAGCTACGGATTTTGCGAGTCTATCTAATGCACGTTGAGCATGTTCCGTGGATTCGAACAAACAGACAAGGACGTCCGCGTGATCTAGGTCACATAGTTTTCCACTATTTTCTAGTTCGACGTCTACATCCTGAAGATTTTGCAGCGCACTCTTCATTATTTTGTCCATGATGAAGTTGAACAGGAATGGAGATATGGGACATCCTTGTCGAACACCACTGGTCGTTTCGAACCGACTGGATAGTTCACCGTGAACTCTAACGCGGCCAGAAGTATGAGAATACAATGATCTCAGTAGGTTCACGAACTTCCGGGGTATACCTTTTCGATAAAGAGCACGGAAAAGCGCTGTTCGATCAACTAAATCGAATGCGCCCTTCAGGTCTAAGAAAACCACTATTGTCGGTCGGTGGTGCGTGTGATGGGTTTCAAGTAGTCGGCGAAGAGTAAAAATCTGGTCGATGCATCCTCGGTTTGGGCAGAATCCGGCCTGTTGTTCGCGGGTGTTCCTCTCGCGAGCAGGTATAAGACGGTGCAGAAAAATCGGAGCTAATACTTTGCCGACTATCGGAATTAAGCTAATCCCACGATGATCACCACGGTCATTGCGTATTCCGTTGTTGAAGATGGGAACAACCAATGACTCGCCCTATATAAGTGGAATACGCTCCTCGTTCCAAATGTTACGAAGCAAGATGGTAAGTGATTTTATCAAAACATTTCCACCCAGTTTGAAAGGAACTGGAGTAAGTTCGTCGGGACCGGTCGCTTTCCCACGCTTTAGTAAACGTATACATGACTCCACTTCCACATCTGATGGGAGCTCGAGTGATACCACCCAATGAGTCGCAATTGTTGACACAGTAGTAAGTAGATTAGCGCGCAGCCAGCTAAACTTTTCCTTGAAGTATTCGGCCCAACGGTCGAGCCTTTACTGCTTGCTATGGATGGGTTCTCCATTTCTATCGCAAATCGTTTCACTGACCTGGATGCGCCGTCCACCGGTGTCACGAATAAGTTTGAACAGTCTTTGAGTATAACCTGAAGCAGCTGCTATTTCCATTTCTTCGCGATCATTCTTAAAGCTTTTCGTAACTTGCTTTTTTCGATGTCTTCGAATCTTATTCATCTCCTTACAGTTTGGGAGCTGACACTTTTGCTCCATTGGACTGAACGACTCTTGCGAGATCCATTGTCTTTGGTGGACATCGGACCTAAAAGCACAGGCAAAACCTGTTGCCACATGCATTGCCTGTTTGAAATGGGCCAAATTCTCATCTATATTGCTGTTCGTCGTAGATTCTAGCTCATGTGCTTACTTCTGCCTATAACGAGTGCGTATTTGTAGATCACACAAACGCTGCACGGCTAACCGGGTTTTCGGTCTGCGACGATGACCATGTAGCTGGAAAGGTAATCGCATTAAAAATAATGCATAGTCCAGCTTATCGTACATGGACCAGTAAGATCTACAGTTTTAAACAGAACTGCGCCACCGGTAGCTTAATGCGATGTGATCAATGTGATTCAAAGTACCTGTAGAGTAAGAGTGCCAAGTCGCTGTGCGACGCGAGCTGTGTCAGAAATTGGTGCCAGACAAGGACAATCGATTGTTTGTACAAAACTGAAGAGGCCTATCGTCGTTATCTGTACGCTGAGCGGGTAAAGCACAACGCCCACCCAAACAGACTGGTTGCACACTAAGTTTGCCAACTTGTGCATTGAAGTCACCAGCTAGTACTACAATGCCAGAGTCTTTACTGCTGCGAACGAGGGTGGTGAGTTCATCATAGAACTCATCCTTCTGCATGTCAGAGCTGCAGTTTGTCGGAGCTTATGCCGAGATTACAACCAAGTTGTGCTTAGAACAGCTAAGCTTTCGAACGCCGACTGACCCCTGGACTCTCACAGCACACGAACGACTGGTAATCGGGATCCAGTCTAAAATGGCAGCCTCAGCCTTGTCGGTCAAGACTATTCCCACATTACGTTGACCAGCAGCTCCAGCTAATTCGTCTCCTGAAATGCGGAGAAAATACCTCGAGATACCAGGAGCAGTTAGTGGAATCACGCTGCTGGAATCCTGGATACGGGTTTCACTTACGCAGGAGATGTCAATTTTCAGAGAGGTCATTGTGAGAGCTGGGCGTGACTGCTGACCAGCCTGCATAAGAGTACGCACGTTAAAGAAACCGAGATTCAGAGACTGACGAGGCTTGAGAAAATGTGAGTTACCCGACAGAGGATTATTCCCGATACTATTTGACGGTGAATCATTGCGAGTATCGGTCTTGTTATCAGTGGGAGCATTATGGGTGGATAGACGGGACAAAGAGAGGTGCTTGGGGACAGAAGACAAAGGTTAAATAAAAAAGAGGGGACTCTGAGTAGTAGTCCAGTTATCATTACCCACCCCACTGGATGCAACGGGGAAGCGCGGTCCTAATTATCCTGTGCGACGACCGATGCAGTATGGAACTCTTTGTATTCGTGCAGTTCATGGGAGATGGACGGGTACCGCTAGAGTGTCCAGCCACAAAGTAGGAGAATGATTAGAGTTTTCAACCAAAGCCTTTAGTTCTAGAAAAAGCCGGTGCTCAAGGCAGTGTGATGGCTTAGTGGAAGCCCATTTGCTTGAATCAGTTATTCTTCCACTGATTTTGCCGATTGAGTTGCCAGCTGAAACCAACCCCCATCCTAAAGGACCAGAAGGCTGGACTTTGTCTGGCCTCTACCCATTGACCTGTCAGGTATGATTGCATCTCCGGCTTAAAGAACCCATCCTGTATAGCTCTTTGGGTCATAGGGGCACGCAAGCCATCTCACCACATCAAGGCGCAGTCTCGTTTAGTCATTTCTGATTAGACGTAGAAGGTTGCGGCCGTTACCGATCGCCGCAGTCTTTTCTATCTCCATATCCTTCACAATCTACCACTACTCACTGTCGTTTCTCAGGCTACGAATCAGTTGGCGTTTAGGGCATCTGCGTACCTCGTCATATCTGAGATCCGGCGAAATCGATCTGTATGCATCTGACAGCACAACTGAATATGCAGATACTCATCGTTTTTGTGTGTGTCTAGTTTTTGGACCTTAGGCAGCATTAGCAGCCTCAAATAGAGCCTGCCTAATCTCTGTCCATCGCTGTTCTGAATCCTGAGCATTTGACTGTATCGATAACCTGATGGATAATTCTTTTCGGAAAGCTAATCGGTGGTTATCGTTCAGTAGCAGCTGCGGGAGACGGCTGGCTTTGGCATTGTTTCGGCCGCTGACGAGACGTGGGCTGAAACGTGCGTCTTGAGGTTTTCGACCATCGATGTTTACGTAGTATCGCTAGGATTGGATGGAATAGCCGAGTAAGCAACGATGAGGTAAGAAAGCGAGTATTGGGTACTAATTCAGAGAACGTTTTGTCACAGCGTATCCAACTTAGTAGACATCGTTGGTTGGGACACGTGTTACGTATGGCAAACACACGTCCACCGTACCGTGTCCTATTCTCCGCCCCTCCCAGGGAGTGGAAGAGACCACGTGGAGGTCAACAGATGAGGTGGCAGCGAGGAATGAGAAAATGTACAGCAGACTTAGGAAAATTAGGTGCCTCACGCCTTTGTGGGTGGGGTCCAAAAGATCCGTCTACCAGTTGGCTGGAGACACTGAAGGATATGGCTGCGAACCGCGAACAGTGGAGATCGTGTTGTCACTTTCTATCGAATCAGAATGTTTGATCGATGTGTTTGTACAGTTAGACTGTGTATTCCGTGTGTTGGCTACTAGGGCATTCTTTTCTTTTCCCACCCATGTAGGTCCACTCCCTGTCCATCTTGTATATTCATACTTTTTAATTCAACGTGCAACATGGTGAGAAAGGCAGTGGTCAGTGGGGCTTGCCCTACTGTTTAACGCTGTACGATGATGATGATGATGACGTGCGTGGACAACAACGTGATCGGTGTCTACAGACGTAGACCAAAATAATCCAGTCTTTAATTGGTCCGCGTCAGTGATGAACGATAGCAATATGGTCTGTCTGAGTGAGACGCTTTGAAGGCGTAGGAGTAAACCAGGTTAGTCGGTGCCGCTTTTTGTGCGAGAAATTTCTACTCTCTAGGAATAGTCCATGGTCGAAACATAGCTGGATGTGTCGGTCACCGGTATCGGTTCTGTCGGCCGGAATGCCAAATCTGTCTCCTATATTCCTCTCCGTCTCGTCTGGGCTTCCAACTTGAGCATTGAAATCACCAGCAACAACCATGATGTCCGCAGACCGCATGCTGTGGAGCAGGTGACAAAAATGGCAGTAGAATTCGTATTTTGTTTCAGGATAGCTACAGTCATTTGGAGCGTACATACGACAAACAGGCATCGGCGCTTCAGTCTAATGCTGTTGGCATGCACAGAACCATTCAACCGTACCGCACACAGACGGCTTCTGACTGGAACCCAGTTGAGCAGCGCATGCTGTTTTCATGCTCAGAACGACGCCAAAGCCATCCTGACCACGAGCAATGAACACCGAGTCGCCCGGCATGCGGAGTAAAACGAGAAGCCGAGCTTGTGTTTGAGGATCGAAGCAATAACACTGAAGTTAGGCTTTGTATGCATGTTTTGGAAACAACACACATTTTAAAGGTTACAAGAGTTCTAGCTAGGGCCGCCTGTTGTCCCGTTTGAAAAATATGCAGACGTTTGAAACAGTTAAATGAAGAGAATGCTAAGGTCGGAGAATCGATTCTCTTCCTCTCCTGTCTCCAAGTTGTTACCCTGATCTAGAGTTACAAGTTCCCGGTCATGACTCATTGTGGCCTCTCGTATCCATTTAGAATTGGAATGTGAACCATGAAAAGTAGAGAAATAAGAGATGTTTCTGGAGGGACTGCTGGAGACTTTTGGACAAATAATACTTCGCAGCTGCCCACACCGCGGGAGGGGTTTTTCTTTGGAATCCTAGACGCAGCCTTTGACTCAACCGTCTGACCTACAAGGTAGGGAGCGTCAACCCGTCGCGGGAACGTGACTGAAGAACCGGTGAAGGAACTTCTGGTCTGTCACATTAGACCTGATTGTTGCATGCGCTCTATCTTGTCTTCACTGGTGCTTTGTTATTGATTCGCTCTTCGGATTCAGTCCTCGTCCCCATGCACTCAGTGGAGCAAGCGCAACGTGGGCGGAGCAGCATCTTTTAGGCCGGGGGCTGTCCAGCTTAGGCGGGCGATAGCTGCCCACTGAAGCGCAATGACTTCTCCCACTGTCCAGAGAACCCCTTGGTATTCCACTCCTACGTCCATCTAATGGGGTTTTTTAGATCGGTGAATCGCTTTTTTCTGTGTTTATTCCCTGCAGTGTCCTCTCCGGAGGCACAGTTCTTAGAACCAGATGTTGCCCATCAACTTGTTCGGAGAATGGACTTCGTCTGATCTCTTCCTATTGACCTGTCAGGCATGATTTCACCTCCGGCTTAATGAAGTCATTGCATAGCTCTTTAGGCCATGGAGGCACGCAAGCCATCACATAGGTGCAGTCTCGTAGTGATGGGTGATACCGGGACAACAGGGACTTTCATGAAGTCGCTTTTGTTCCTTGATAGAATAAGCACTGGCACAGAATACTCGTGATAAATTATCGGCTGCCGGATTATCTGAACTCGGTTGATATATCACGTCTTCGAATTGAGAAAGCTCAGTGCGCCAACATTGGATTTTGTCATTCTTTATCTTGCTACTGATTTTCATGTCGTACATAAAAGCGGCAGAACGTTGGTCTTTATTTAGCCTGAAGCGGGTGCCAAAAGATAATGCCGCTACTTTCGAACAGCTTCAAAAATCGCATAAGGTTTCTCTACCACTGAGCAATTTCGCTCCGTGGGTGACAGTACGTCAAAAGAGGACAACAGAAGACCGCTTCGATTGAGAGTAGTAGAGATTGCTATGTCGGGGGCGTGGGTTTCGACCACGAGTGATGAGTTTTTATTGATTACCAACAGTGATTGGATTAATTTAGACTTCAATGATTCATACGATGGAAATACTTCTTTAGGAAGAGGAGATATCCCATTTATAACCAGCGGATAAGTCTCATGCAACAACGGAAAAACCATTGAGAGTAGCAGGAAAACCTTCTCACGACTCTTTGCTGCGCCTTCAAATCCTTGAGAGCAGGCAGTTCTAGAAGAGCATCGAAGCGTTCCGAGTCAGACTTGACCGTTCCTTTAGATACTTCGTGGCCTAGCACATTTGTTGTGAACTAGAGTCAAACCATAATTCTCACCGGTTTGCAGGAACCGTTTCAGATTGACATTGTGGTCTGTGACATCGTAGCTGGAGACTGTTTTCAATTTTCCCGGGTTTTGTTCACATATAAACTCGAGAAAACTTACAAATGTGAAATGCCAATGATTCTACCCGTCAGCGGTGTCAAGAGAACTTGGATCGCCCGCAAAACGATCCGGCCGCAGTTAACGGTCCATAGTTGTACATGATTAAATTGTTGTAGAACAGAACTGTGCGATTGATGGAGGAATGCAAGAAATTGAGCCCAAATAGAAGCGAGAATGAAAAGTCTAGATGTTAGGCTTTAATCATCTGGAATTTGACACAGGCCGCAATGAAAACGAGATAAGCGTGTCTTAAACACATGAATGCGCAATGAACGATAATGTGACAAAACGCACAACAGTGCCTGAGTAAAAAAACTGTAAATCCTGAGACACAGTCCAATTGTCATGAAAACTCTAAATGAGCGAGTTAAGTCTTCAGTAAGTTTAATTATACCTTGAATGCGCCCCAACGGGAATCAACCTCCTTTTTTAGATGGAGAAAAATTAAGAGTAGTTCACAAAACACTCATCAGTTATCAAGTGGCTGTCTTAATTCTGCAGTATTGGCTTCGAAACTCACCCACTGAATTGCATACGTCTCCCAGTTGACTGTGATGGAGATTCAGCTGATTTTTGGCAATAAATATGGTGCCACAGTTTCTGACCTCGACACTGCTGCTTCTACCATACATACCATAGTAACTCGTTGTAATTTAGAACTTGGAGAAGTAAGACGTGTTAAGCTTGCGGGTTGGGTCCACGTAATCCGCCCGCTGCTGGCTGGGATGGTCGGGAACGTTGGATGACGTGACTAGGTGTCATGGTTAGTGGCTTAGTTGCATGTACATGATTTTTAAGTTCGACTTCTACCTACATTTGTTTCTTCTTTATGTTTCGATTCATTCCGCTCTCAAATCAGCGATGATGCGAGACAAATACCAAGACCAGAACACAGATGCGAAGTTACTAATTTGAGTAACTGAGCTGGATCGAATAAGTTCATTTCCCCGATGCTACAGTTGCGCTAGTTTTTTTAATGATTTTTTACTTCAGTAATCTGTTCCAAGCGTACATTAGCACATCATATTCGGGTGTATTACCCAAAAATTAGCCTTCAGTTCTGACAACTACCGTGGGTTTCCTTTTCCCGTCCAGTGGCAACCGTCTTGGGAGCAAAACGTTCAAAACCCGGAAAAACATCACGGAAAAGGACAAGCAGCATGATCTACTTGTGTTGGAAGCCGCAGCCACTCTGGGCAGCGGCGACCTGCGCCAAGCTGTGCAGTTGCCGGAGGGTGAAGATCTTCACGAATGGATAGCAATCAATAGTAAGTCGATTGCGTTAGATTATTTCACATCTCTTTTTATAGCGTTGATAATTGGGTGTGCCGACCGTGTTGCTACTAGGAACACTATGTCCCATCCATGGACTCCTTACTTCTTCTGATTTACTTCTTGTTCTGTTCATTGTAGCTGTGGATTTCTATAATCAGATAAATATGCTCTATGGTACCCTAATCGAGTTCTGCACGGAAGAATCCTGCCCAGTGATGAGTGCCGGTTCCAAATACGAGTATCACTGGGCGGACGGGCAGACTGTGAAGAAACCTCTGAAGTGTTCCGCCCCACACTATATAAATTGCCTGATGAGCTGGATACAACAACAATTGGAGAATGAAGCTATTTTCCCCTCAAAAATAGGTACGTCCATTTGTTCGCTTTGTTCCATGAACAGAAATTCCAAAATTTATTTTTCACCTTCGTTTTTGGAATATTCAAATACGCAGTAACGTTTTTCTTCACATTTGTTTGGAGAAGTTGTCTGTACCAAACTTCATGTAGTTCCATTTAGTCTTAATCAGTGGTCTTACGCAAAAGCGTTTCCCGATTTTGCTCCAAGTAGAACTGTCATTGAGCTCGTAATTCATAATGGGTAAAGTTTTGTGTTCAGGTTCATGGTTTGCCATTTAAGTAGAGACCAATCATTACACCAAAATATTTTCGTACGATATTACAAATCAGTTCATTTATATCAACCATTAACTTAGCATTTCTGTGTTCTGGGTTGCGTCATGATCTCACAGCATCGTCGAGTCGAGAGACAATCGAATGGAAGCATAAAAAGCAAGCAAACAGAGAAAAAAAGTTACAAGTTGAAATCATTCAGACGAAGAACGAATTAAAATGCACTGACACTGACCGCGGCCCCTAGCCGTGGCATTTGGTGTCTCCAAACAATCACCGGGCGAATCTCGTAGACCCCAACTCAGACGCCTAATAAGTCGTACACGGCGAATTTCACTGGTTACGGTTTTCACACCCTTTTACGATCTTATGAACTGAGAACCTCGACCAATCCTCCAACCGCCAGCTGCCACGGTGAATATTGTGCGCTGAGGAAATCTGTCGATGGGCATGCGTAGCACACGTTCCAACATCCTAAACCTGTATAAATTGAGTGTTTGTTCTAGTGACTGACTACTGGTTCCTAGCACGCTACACCTAACCTCAGCACTGCTGACGCGGTATTCCCACCATATTCGAGGAATACTGGGAAAAAATCGATGCTCAATCTTCGAGTACCTTCTACCTTTAACGGTCATATTTCTGAGCCTTATAAACGAGCCGGTCTAACCACCGCATCTCAGACGTCGATACACCGTTGTTTAGACGACACCAGAAAACTTGCAACTTACCTGAATATTTACTCGGAAGTACATGTCCTCCGCATATTGTGAGTCAGACTGCCGGAACAATGATCTGTTTCCGCATGAGTATAAGGTTATCTTCAAAATCAGTTCAACTAAAACGTTCCGAAGGACTAGTAATATTAGGTAAACCCCGAGGAGCAGCACTTCTCGGGGTGAACTCGGGTGAAAGAGCGCCGTGAGCATGAACTCGGCTTCGCCTGTTGGTACACACTGACTAAAACATAAATAAATTTTTCTGGCACAGTCTTCAATAGGCGACAGCGTCAGAGAATTGTTTGGTCGACTGGATTGAACGCCGCTTTCAGGTCAGGAATCCGTAGATTTTGCGCCAGTGGTAGATGTGTATGTGCTTTAAAAAATTTTCTCAGGGTGTATGAGGTGTCTGATAGGAGTTGCGTCTCTAAGTTGGCAGACTGCGTGCCGTTGGGGTATCTTCCATCTCTTTGCTTCTCATCAGGTATCCTGCTTTCACCTGTGGCTTTATGAAGCTGAAGCGTTCATCAATAGCCACACCCCGGCAAGCCGCTCGACAGGCGGGCTAAACCAGGTTGTGGGTGACCGAGGTCCAAAAACCTCTGCATGATGGTGTTCGGCATGTGAAAATAGATACTACTGAATGGGCGGACGAAATGTACTATGGAATCCAATCACTATGGAGGAAATCTGTCGAACTAACGGGGCTGTGTGGTCTCCTGGGTTATTATATATATATATATATATATATATATATATATATATATATATATATATATATATATATATATATATATATATATCCATTCACACTCCAGACGCTTCAAATTAGATCCTAGTGAACATATAACATCGGAGTGTACAAGTATGAGAACATTTAGGCAGAGGAGTACCGGGTACGCATACCTGATGAGCGGCAACAACCGCGAAACCGGTCGTGTGCTTCCGGGGAAATTTTGTCCACACGTTTACATACTACTTACTATCAATATGAGCGCTTGCACATGCAGCCTCGTTGTTTGTTGGGTTAGCAGTGACCCAAACACGAATAACTATAAGAAATCACAGTTGTGATTCATTTGTGGGCTCTTCAATGAAGAGTATCCATTCACACTCCAGACGCTTCAAATTAGATCCTAGTGAACATATATATATATATATATATATATATATATATATATATATATATATAATATATATATATATATATATATATATATATATATATATATATATATATATATATATATATATATATATATATATATATATATATATATATATATATATATATATATATATATATATATATATATATATATAGATTAAGTAAGGTGTCAACGCAACAACAACAACAGCCACAAGATAGGGGAATGGGAGTACAGAACAGTAAAACAGATATTGTGTGTGTGTGTGTGTGTGTGTGTGTGTGTGTGTGTGTGTGTGTGTGTGTGTGTGTGTGTGTGGGAGAGAGAGAGAGAAATCCTGATATTTGTGCTTTTCATCGTACACTTTTTGATGTTTCCTTGTCACTTTGTTTGTCGGAGTGACATTTTCATGATTACGGGGCACGAGAGTTCGACAGAGAGACCGCACAGAATTCGCGCCACTGACTTCTATTCTGAGCTCTGTCCCTCAACGTCCACAACCAACGACAGTCGTCATCCCTTGGGCCCCAACCGCAGAGGCGGGAAGCGCCAACCGAAGCCAGTGCTGGATTGGATTCGGTTCAGTAGAACGGTGAACGTGCTCCTAGGGAGACGCTGGCATCCATACGTGAACACGCTGCACCCTAGCTGCCGCACTTGGTTGTGCAAAAGCTAAAGGTGCGCCCTCGAAAAAAAGCCGAGTGACGCTGGGGACGTGTCTTGCACACAAAAAAACACCCATGGGACTTATCGACCATGTCATCGTGAGCCACCCTCGGTACTGTAGTGGTAGTTGTAGTAAGGATGTGATGAATTCAACACTGACCGGTCTGAAACCAGTTTGATTTCAACGCGTAAGCATTTAACGGGTGTTGGATAATGGGGAGAGATTTATACCAGCCAGTAGTTTTGGTGCAATACTTACCAAATTAGTTTCTTTGTTGTTGTAATGTGGATCATTCGAAATAAAATGTTCATGTTACAGTCGATATGGGTTGTTCGCTCTAGTTAGAAATCTTTCATCTCTGGCCGAAGTGGCACTGCCCCCACGTTCCAGCTGTTCAACTCAACCTACGGTAGCATATTTTCTTTGGTATCAGTTTTGTAAGTGACAGAAAGTCGAATTGTGTTTCATCGTGGCAGTGTTGTTCACAAATGAAACTGACTGGAACGAAAAGTCGAAAAATAAACTTTGAATTTCTACTTGTACTCTGCTGAACGTAACTATTTCCTGTCGGGAGGATCAAGACCTTCAGGCTTTATATTTCTTTGCGTGACACAAATATAAGCTTTTCCCGGTCTATTGCATATGCTTTCTGAAATATGCGATTTTGGAGGTTGCTCTATGGATTACTCATTTTTGACAAGAGACAACACCTTCGATGTGCATAATTTTATCATCATATTCTTCTGATTCCATTTAAATTCTAAAGGTGCACCTTTCCCCCGAGATTTTCTAAACGTCGTCAAGGTCATTTTGAAGCGATTGTTCCGTGTATACGCCCACATCTATCATCAGCATTTCTCCGAGGTCCGAGACCTACAAGAAGAAGCTCATTTGAACACAAGTTTCAAGCACTTTGTCTTCTTCGTCATGGTGAGTTTCTTTCCCCCGGTCGGTCGTTTCTTCTGTGCCGTTTCCATATTTGCACTTTCCTCATACAAGACTTGTTTCTTGAGGTAGTTACACGGCCACCGGATCATGACCACTACCTCGGACTTCAGTCCGTCAATGGTTGTCGTACGGTAGTTGATGGCGAAAGACGGCCTTACCAATCTGCTCACTAGTTCATTGTTAGTCCAGGGAATACTGCTGGATGTTCTCTGATATCCCCTCACTATTCTGTTATGCAGAAATCGGCGCGTTCGTCTCATGTCGCCTTGCATTTTCGATTATGGGTTCTTGTAAATCCATATATACAATCAGCAATGATTTTCCACAATGAATGTTTAGTTTCGAATCAGACGGGAAGTTTTTGCAATGTGGCTGTTATGCCTGTCCCCGGTTTGTCGGACCAGAGTCTGCTAAAATTGGTGCAGATCATATTCAGTTGATCAGAAATTTGAGTTATCAGGCCACCACAGTGCAACATGACACCAGGTAGATGATATCGATTTTTCTTAGGTTAAGAGTGAAGAACCCGAAACTCTTGTGGGTCGGACGTCGGACTTGGTTGAACTGAGGATAAGCGGCAGATCGCGATTCAGATCGAGGGAAATATGGTGAGTTAGGATCTTTACTAAACGGAAAGCGGCCTCATTTGACTTGATCTATTTTTTCAGATTTGGTGGCAGACCTCCATGAACGCAAAATGTACTGGAGTCGATATGTATCGCTGTAAACATAAATAGTACCAGAGAAAGAAAAATGAGGGCAAATGTGAGGGCTCGTGCCAATTCATCGTTGGTAGACAGCCAAGCCATGTTGGCATTCCACACTGGTGCACTACCAAGCCCAGGGCTTGGGAATCTCGAGTGGCGTGGATCGATAGAATGGGTGATGAATCCTGTCAGTGATGCTTAAGCCTCAAGGCTTGGTTGTCCACACCAGTTGGGCTAATACGCTGAATGCAACGAGTGTGTATGAACGAGCATCCTATATATTCACTGATAAACGAGATGATTCGGAGGTAGAAAAGGCCTCTCGTTAGAGTGTGTGGAGCAGATTAAAACGAAAAATCTGTTCACGTCCAAAAGAACATTCAGGTTTCATTGTTGGGGCACCCACTCGTCTCACGTGGTGCTTCTCGATTGGGTCACAAAGGATGCGTGGTCCTTGGTTGAAAACCTGGCGGTTGTAGCTCAGGACTGAATGGATGACGTACGGTGTGTTTATTCATCTTAAAAATTACTACAATGTTAGAATAAACAAAGAGTTATGATCAAGAAACGTGTGACTAAGATGCCCAAAGAGTTTTCTGTACGGTTTCGTTGTCTCCATCGTGACTTTCAAATGCCCGCCTGAACTTTCTGTTGTTTTATTGACACAATCTTTTTGCACTACATTATGAATATATATATATATATATATATATATATATATATATATATATATATATATATATATATACTGAATAACTCCTTTATTACCGGGCAATTGCAGTGCGCATTTGAAACAATATTTAGGCCACGTTCTGATCATTCTCCCACTAACGTCCAATCTGTAGCTCGATTTAAGTAAGGGGCGAAGCACGTTCTGCAGGGCTATTAAATCCGCGGTTTTGCAAGAAAGAAACTAAAAAGTTGTCGGGTGTCGATCAACCCTTGTATAGTTTAGTTACGAAGTAATTGTTACTCGTGTGGTTGCAGAAAAAGATAAGAATGGCGGTTATTAATTCATCCTCTCGAACAGACTTACTTTGTATTGGTTGAAAGGCGAGGAATGCGTATTTACAGCAAACACTACTTTCACGATGGTATTACGTATGTAACTACCTCATCCCGACCACTTCGCTCCTTGAATGAAGTGCCTCTCGGCAAGAAACAATCTAAGGGATCCCGCCTAGTGTTTCTTGATAGGACGGACTACGGTATGTATTTATCTGAGCTTTGCGATGACTAAGCAAATTTCACCCACAATAGCGATTAGTATTATGGTTGTGGTCTTTCTTGAACATCACGAACAAACGATTGTCCCTAGTCAGACACAGTGCCTTTCACTTGGATTTTCATGAAAAAGTAACACGCGAACGCACGTTTCGCATTTCCTATCTGCTCCAATATTAAATAGTTAGCGGATGATTCCTGATCTGATCATTCTTCTCCATTCTTCTGGTTACATCCATATCAGGAATTTGATCTTGTTCAAAAACGTGAATTAGCGCCACTACAACAGTTGATCGATTTGCTCACCAGTTCTGGGCCTGTTGGATCGCGTTCCGTCGTAGGCGCCAACACTGAGGACTCACAGACTGGATCCCATTTAACCTAATGAGTTAACTACGGTGGTACGCCAGACTGTCTATGTAACTGTGGCGTCTTCGTCCTTTTGACAATGGTCCACACAGTGCATACGCACATTTATGTACTCGTAAAATATCCAGTGGGCTTCCGCGATTTCCCCCCTGGTGTCTATCCCTCTGGGATGCTGTCTAAAGATATCAGAGCAGTTGTACGTCTCCGCGGTGTAAGAATGGCAGACATTCTCGATACTACGCCGGCTTAGGCAGTGGCCAAATCCCGATCACTTTCACCAATTCACTCACACTCGCCCGCATTATGCCTTATTCCGTGTCACCTCCGCTCGCCCCCCCCACTTCCATTTTCGGAACCATATGCGTGCAAACACAATCACGGAGGAGTTGTAAAAACGCATTTCGCCTTCGCTGCTCACAGACTTTCACAATTTGTTTGCCTTTCTATCAAATCATACTATATACACTTTGCGTTGCTTGATTGACTATGCAAACCAATCGTACAAGTGATTGATTTGTTGTGCTTCATCTTTTCCCTCTAGATTTTATAATTTGTGAATATAATTGACTTGTGTCTATTTTACTCTGCATTGCTGACTCGCTTCTGAATTGGGTGGGGGTGGAGACTGAAGTCAGCTCAGTTCCAGTAGCCTCATACTGCTGTGCTTTTTTGGTTGCTACCTCGCATCATCATTAAGTCAAATAAGAATAAAGTTGTAAGTTAAAACCATGTAGTCGAAGCAACCCTGAGAATAAAACCACGACACCGATAGCAGCATCTAGCCATTTTTGTCTAATGTCTTTAACTATTACGTGGGCTGGTCTCGTGGATCCCAACCCATTCCAGTCACTTTTCTGAGCCGTCTAACACGACGGACCTGACTTCGCGGTGTACACTTGACTCCTAATTGGTGGACGCATATCTAGTCGACGCCACTAGGGGCTCAAATTTGTCAAATCCCAGCAGGGCTTCCGTATGCGCGACGACACCTCATCGGATATTCAACCACCAAGTAAGATGCTACTACCCAAGTAACAAAACTTGACCAATTCCACCAAGGTTTCTTTTACCTGCCAAGACATATTTTGGTCTAGGGCCAACCCGGTCCTGTAGCAGCATTTTACACTTTGAAGGTGCAAAACGTATACCAAACAACTCTGCGTTGTGGCTTAGACTATCCAGAAGAAATTGTCACCTAACTCGGATCTTTGCTCGCAGGCGTCGTGTCAGTCGAAAACCAACTACAAATGAAAGCATATTTTCGTTTCGCCGCTTCTGTTCCAGTGTTAGAACCGTCGAGATTTACACTTCTAGGTCTTGTACTGTGCGAATCCTTTCTTTCTGATGTTCATAAGGCCCGAAAGGGCTGACAATGAGGTGTGGTGGAAAATTGCCGCAAAACTATGGCCTTTTGGTGGACAGAAACGGGATACCGACAGTTAAATGTAAGTATAGCCTGGATCATAAGTGGTCTGGGCTTTTTAATTATTGATACTCCAAATATCGTCACGTGAGGTAGTTGGGAAATGTTCGCACCTGCACACGACAAGGTGAGCCAAAACTATCCGTTAAACTGAAATCGCATGCCACATTGAGGTCATTATCGTACAACGTTAAACAGTAGGGCAAGCCCCACTGACCACTGCCCTTCTCACCATGTTACATGTTGAATTAGAAAGTATGAATGTACAACATGGACAGGGAGTGGATCTACAGGGGTCGGAAGAGGAAAGAACGCCCTAACAACCAACACACGGAATACACAGTCTAACTGTACAAACACATCGATCAATCATTCCGATTCGACAGAAAGTGACAACACGGTCGCCACTGTTCACGGTTCGCTGCCATATCTTTCAGTGTCTCTAGCCAAGTGGTAGACGGATCTTTTGGACCCCACCCACATCCTAAGTTTGCTGTACATTTTCTCATTCCTCACTGCCACCTCATCTGTTGACCTCCACGTAGTTTTTCCACTCCTGAGGAGGAACGGAGAATAGGATACGGTATGGTAGACGTGTGTTTGCCATACGTAACACGTGCCCCAACCAACGAAGTCTACTAAGCTGGATACGGTGTGACAAAACGTTCTCCGAATTAATACCCAATACTCGATTTCTGACCTCAGCATTGCTCACCCGGCCATTCCACCCAATCTTAGCGATGCTACGTAAACACCGGGGGTCGAAAACCTCAAGAGGACGAATATCTTCCACACTCAGACTCCAAGTCTCGCAACCATACAGCAAAACTGAACACTTTGCGGCACGGTATACACGACCTTTCAACTTCAGTGAAATATCAGGTCGGTGCCACAAGTGCTTCAGTCCAGCGTACGCAGCTCGAGCCTTGGTTATGCGCGTGCTCACTTCTACTACTGTGCTCCCATTCGTTGTCACGCTGCTGCCGAGGTAAGTGAAGTGGTCGACAACTGCTAACACCTCCCCATCGAGCATCAATCTCGAAATCGTTGACGTCCAGTCTTGTAACATTACTTTACACTTTGAAGGTGCAGAGCGCCTGCCGAATGGAGCTACGGATTTTGCGAGTCTATCTAATGCACGTTGAGCATGTTCCGTGGATTCGAACAAACAGACAAGGACGTCCGCGTGATCTAGGTCACAGCTTTACACCGTTTTCAAGTTCGACGTCTACATCCTGAAGATTTTGCAGCACACTCCATTATTTCGTCGATGACGAAGTTGAACAGGAATGGAGATATGGGATATCCCTGTAGAACACCACTGGTCGTTTCGAACTGATCGGATAGTTCACCGTGAACTCTAACGCGGCCAGAAGTATGAGAATACAATGATCTCAGTAGGTTCACGAACTTCCGGGGTATACCTTTTCGCTGAAGAGCACTGAAAAGCGCTGTTCGATCAGCTGAATGGAAGGCGCCTTTCAAGTTTAAGAAAACCATTATTGTCGGTCGGTGGTGCGTGTGATGGGTTTCAAGTAGTCGGCGAAGAGTAAAAATCTGGTCGATGCATCTTCGGTTTGGGCAGAATCCGGCCTGTTGTTCGCGGGTGTTCCTCTCGCGAGCGGGTATAAGACGATGAAGCAGAATCGAAGCTAACACTTTGGTGACTATCGGAATTAAGCTAATCCCACGATGATTACTACAGTCATTGCGTATTCCGTTGTTGAAGATGGGAACAACCAATGACTCGCTCCATATTAACGGAATACGCTCCTCGTTCCAAATGTTACGGAGCAAGATGGTAAGTGATTTTATCAAAACATTTCCACCCAGTTTGAAAGGAACTGGAGTAAGTTCGTCGGGACCGGTCGCTTTCCCACGCTTTAGTAAACGTATACATGACTCCACTTCCACATCTGATGGGAGCTCGAGTGATACCACCCAATGAGTCGCAATTGTTGACACAGTAGTAAGTAGATTAGCGCGCAGCCAGCTAAACTTTTCCTTGAAGTATTCGGCCCAACGGTCGAGCCTTTACTGCTTGCTATGGATGGGTTCTCCATTTCTATCGCAAATCGTTTCACTGACCTGGATGCGCCGTCCACCGGTGTCACGAATAAGTTTGAACAGTCTTTGAGTATAACCTGAAGCAGCTGCTATTTCCATTTCTTCGCGATCATTCTTAAAGCTTTTCGTAACTTGCTTTTTTCGATGTCTTCGAATCTTATTCATCTCCTTACAGTTTGGGAGCTGACACTTTTGCTCCATTGGACTGAACGACTCTTGCGAGATCCATTGTCTTTGGTGGACATCGGACCTAAAAGCACAGGCAAAACCTGTTGCCACATGCATTGCCTGTTTGAAATGGGCCAAATTCTCATCTATATTACTGTTCGTCGTAGATTCTAGCTCATGTGCTTACTTCTGCCTATAACGAGTGCGTATTTGTAGATCACACAAACGCTGCACGGCTAACCGGGTTTTCGGTTTGCGACGATGACCATGGAGCTGGAAAGGTAATCGCATTAAAACTAATGCATAGTCCAGCTTATCGTACATGGACCAGTAAGATCTACAGTTTTAAACAGAACTGCGCCACCGGTAGCTTAATGCGATGTGATCAATGTGATTCAAAGTACCTGTAGAGTAAGAGTGCCAAGTTGCTGTGCGACGCGAGCTGTGTCAGAAATTGGTGCCAGACAAGGACAATCGATTGTCTGTACAAAACTGAAGAGGCCTATCGTCCCTATCTGTACGCTGAGCGGGTAAAGCACAATGCTTACCTAAACGAGCTTCTGTCATATAAAGTTTGCCAACTTGTGCATTGAAGTCACCAGCTAGTACTACAATGCCAGAGCCTTTACTGCTGCGAACGAGGGTGGTGAGTTCATCATAGAACTCATCCTTCTGCATGTCAGAGCTGCAGTCTGTCGGAGCTTATGCCGAGAATACAACCAAGTTGTGCTTAGCACAGCTATCCTTTCGAATGCTAATTGATCTTTGGAGTCTAACATTGAGGTGAGTTGCAGTGAATTTTTCAGGGTGTGTGTGTCATGGTAGAGGCGTGCATTGAGCAAGTTGGAATGTGAGTGGTTAGAGTGGAATATACTGTGTTCTATTGCCGCCCACTGGCTCTGGCTTCGGACCATGTCGGTTTATTCGTACAAAACAGATCATTTTTTAAGTGTGCTAATTATCACCAAAACCTTACCTTAAAGCTTATTTGTTCACTGATAGTCCGAAACGGGCCATCTGACTGTTTTGTCTGGTTGCACCCGGATTGGTTGATTCTGCCCCGGTCAGTTTAGACAAATGTTAGCCGTAGATTGGTTGATTGATCGCCTAACTTGCTCCACTCTTGTCTGCGAGTCTAAGCTGCCGATCACGTGTTGTCTTTGCCGTTAGCATTTCTACTGGCCGGGTAATGGCGTGCTGTCCCCCGCTGAACCAGGCCCTCTTATTGGCAGTGTCCCAGCCCATACCCTCACACCGTATAACATGTTGCTGCATTATAATATCATTGAGCTGTGAAAGAATAACGATGGTAACGGCGGAATGTTGAAAAAATGTACAATGCTGAAGTGGAAGCAGTGGCCGTTAAGGAACTGGGTGGATTTTGTAATTACTAGGGCACGAGAGCAGTTAAAGAGAAATTCGGTGACTTCGATGACTCGCTGCACTATCGGCGATAAAGCGTAACTACTGCTAGGGTGTCGCGAAAACCTGCCTGAGAAACAAGTACTAATCAATTCGGGCGTGTCAAGCCAAATAACCAGTAAGCCCCACACCACATGGAATTTAACTCAACTGATGGAACTCTGTGAACAGTCCGAAAAAGTTGGAATCAAAGGATCGACCAATCTGACGAGTCGGCGCCTTGGCAACCTAATCGGTCCAACAAGGCACGAATCGAACTGGACACCCGAGTTAGGGATTGTTCCATTTTATTTTTTAATACTAAAGATTTATTGAAATTGGGCAAGGAAATTCAGCTCGCCATATCGAGAAGCTCCGTCTAACTCGTTTAGTCCAGTTCCTATGCTTTCCATCATAATTTTATCTTGTATTCACCAGATAATTTACTTGTTTTCATGCACTTCCACCACTAAATTCTACGCCGACCACCCCCTCCCCCTTGGCTACCTCACCCGCGTGACAATTTGTTGTTCCGTCCTATTGTGCCATGCAATTTTTAGTCTCGTGTCTATGACAAGTGTCGACTGACCTCAATTGTCACGATTCTAATTGTTGTTCTTATCCGTTCGATTTTATCGCTCACGTAACTTTTCTCCCCGGTTTTGGAATGATCCACGTCATAGTTGCCTGGGTTACATGACGAGGCCCAAACGTTTGGATGTAATTATCTTTTCCTCCCAATCCGCTTTATCCGTGTGAATAACTGAACTTAGCCATCACTCTATGATCTTGCACCTTCTCATAACCATGTTATTCCGCTTGTTCTTCACCCACGCTTGTGTGAGTGTGTTCCCTCGGATCATCAATTCTCTTCTGTCCGTTGACTGGGCAAAATGCCCCCCATAGATAAGGACTTGCTTTGTAAATCACTTTACTCGCTCTTGCATTGCCTTTTCGCGTATTCCCTGTCTATTGTTGCCCAGGAGTCTTGGAACCTTTTTTGGCTGTATTGATTCTGTGGTCGGTTTGCCCTCAATTTGAGGTACGTTATTGTTATTGTTTGATCATCTGACTATTGTACATGGGGTAAAGCGAGCCTGCGTTGGGACTGGGGGTTCGTTTATCTGCGAGCCACTCAGTTACGGTACGACAGTCCTGTGCATTTACCATGTTGTTCGTTCACGTACAGAACAGTCATTTGGCACGCTGTGATGTCGTCCTTCTACACTACATTTGCGGGTTGGTGCGACAGCAGTTGCAAGCGGCGATCAGTTGTGCGGGCTGTCCATGGAACTCGAGGGGTACAGCAGTTATCATCCCGAGAAAGACACAGGGTCAGGCGTGGTAACGAGCCGGGTGAATTACTGTTTACCATTAATATGGTCACCGCTGGCAGGGTTTGTACATGTACATCTGACGCGACAGAGGCTTATAATACTCAACGGCCGAGTGCTGTAACAACCAACAACACCAGAAACGAAACCTCATGTTAGGTCTGCTCAAAGTAAGATATCAGTTCTTATGTTTTGTTAATTTCGTGCCCGGCATTAGATTGTTATTCTCAGTCGAAACGATGGAGTTACCCGTAAAGTACGGATTACAGTAAAATGGAAACCGAGACTATCTCACAAGATGGTACGATTAGTGAGGCGAACGGTTACTCCAATAAAATGTACTAACCTCGAATTGTGAGCAATCTAGTCGTCAGCGTTATTCAAAGGCACTGAAACGTAGTTCGGTCAGGGCATAACAAGACAGCCGTGGCTGCTTCTTGGTTCAACAGGACAGCAATTTGCCGTATCTAAGTGGGATGCAATCGAAAGAATGATTGCACGCAGGGTGGTCACACGCTAGCACAACGAGGCTGGCTGATTGTCCATGGGAAAAACGAATCAGAAAGAGAGCTGGGTGTGCAGAGGCGAGCAAGCATAACAAGCTGAGCCTGAATCGCGACGGAATGGAACTGATGCATGTGTATTTGCGTGCCAGCGTACGTGTGTGTGGCTCATACCTAGCATCAATCTAAAGGAAACAAAAAGAGACTGTCCACACAGGTGTATCGGTGTGTTGACAGAGGATCTGCACCCGCCTTACAGGTGATGCGGATGTGTGTGTGTGTGTGTGTGTGTGTGTGTATGTGAGGACGCAATTCCAAGGCAGGACGCATCAAATGGGAGCAGTCGATGTGTACACAAGCAAACTGGATCAGAAGGTCTGTCTCCAGACAGCAGGCTACTTGTCCGTGTGTCTCCCAGACAGGTTGCAAGATTGATAAGATCGACGTGAGCCGAACATAACTGAGGGAATAAAGGGGAAGTGTCAACGAGACCAAACCTGACCCGTGCGGAGGGCAAACAGAGACAAATTAGAAAAACGATTCTGAGAAACGAAATTAACACGGTTTGAATTGGACACCATCAGCAATCACAGTCTGAGTACGTGGGATGGTCGGAGTAGTACATCTGGAGATCTCTTATTTCGGCATGCGGCTGTGGAGGCTGTCTGTACGACCTTGGTTTTAATGTCCAAGCCTAGACAAGACAACGGAGATTGACGAACAGAACGTGACGGCGTTCAACCGTCGGGAAACGTGAAAAATCAGTCAAATTACTCCGAGCTCTTATTGGACACACCACTGATACCGACTAAGTTGTGCATTCTTTTGACGTTGATGTGATCATTGGATACGCAAACGAGCCGTTTTAGTAGGTGGAGTTTTCCATACCCTTCATACTTTCGTAAGGTTGGTCGTGTCTCGAGCCTCTGGTCAAATGATCCCTTCGGCGGAAGAACAGGGAGAAAATGGCTGAAGTTCTCAGTCGTAGAGTATTTCCAAGAAATTAAGTTATTCGTGGTGGACGTGGCTGTTAAGCGGTGTAAGTCTTTGTACCTCTTGAGGTACGAAGTACGAATCTCATCAGCGTTTTTCATATTTGTGGAAGGTTGCAATCCGCTGTCGCCCAGCTTTTACCACGCCTGACTTAATGGAACCATGTGAAGTTCACCTAAACTGAGGTAGTTAAACGACCATCATGATAAGATTTAGACCTTGGGATCCAGGGTTCGATTTCTGCCTCGGCTGCTGCAAGTCACCCCCACCCCCCGCTTTCGGCATCCTCTGACTGTTGACAACCCCCTATTATAAAGTATTGTACGACTTCTGCGTAATCAGTAACATGGAAGTAAGCGTTGTTGTCCTAGTGAGGTGGGCCCGTGAGACTCAGGAGTATGCTACTTTAGCGCACAAAGCTAATGAAACGAATGGCGTACGAACGCCGTTGACATCTACAGTCACGAATCGAATGATGCTTTGCCGGTAGTCAGAAGACCACAGTCGAGCCACAGAGGTATTTGTGCAAACCTGCAGAGCGAAAAGCAATCAGGGAGGACTCAAAAGAGCGTGGGTCATATTGGCGGTCGAACCAAGAACAGCTTGGTCTGGCTTGATAAAACAGAGTTTATACGTGTGGTAGTAATAAAGAGGATTGCCAGAAATGAATACAGTGTCACTACACTACATTTCCACTGCACTCATGCACGAGCATGGAATAATTAAATGATCACTCAAAATAAGTCCATCATACGATGGTTGTTCATACGAACGGCGGTAAAAACTTTCCACCTCAAACTGGAGAGCTGAAGAAAAATCGATATTTACAGATGAAACAAGAATATGGAATTTCAGATGCATGGAACGATTATGATTTGTGATGTGCAATGATTTTCAGTTGACTATTGCTCGTTGGATAACCAAGGTACAGCATTTGGATTATTGAAATTGATGAAGAAACAAAATGTTGAGGTTGATCAAATGTGGCGGTTTATGCTAACAAAACAGCCCGCCAATAACCGGTCGCGTGATAGTTGAGCTTGGCATGTTCCGAAACTGGGACAAAGGTTGCTTTATCCCTACAAGGAACAGTCGGGTAACACAGAAACTAAGACCACGGCAATACTACACGTATCTGTAGGCTGAAAACAATTAGAACCCTTTGATTTACACTAATAACTTCGGACGGCATGGAATCAGTGATGTTCTAATGAGGACCGGTGGAAAATCACTGGATACTGATTGAACAGATTTGATGGGTATGAGTACTGCTATTTTCACCGTAGACCTATTTCACCGTCTAATTTCAGTAGTCCTGAAGATGGCAAGAATTAGAAATTCAGCCCCTGGGGAATTTATCTTAACCATCTGTCTACGGTGAATTCCAAAAAAGAAAGCTAATTGATTGCCTGCCTGCGGGAGGCAGGTGGCGTCGGTGTGGACCACACAACTTTACTGGGATGTCAGTATTAGTTCCTATTATGTCTGTTGATGGATTACAGTTTTCCAAGAGGACATTCTCAGGACGTCAAAACACACGCTGTCTTAAACTTTCGTCCGTAATCGCATAACCCTATGGGCAGCGAAAGAAGAACACGATACGGGCATATGAGAACCGAAGCTAAACCTGCAACTAGGCTGAGAGATAACACACTCGACATATGACGTGCGTATAATGTTGGCCCAACTAAACAAGAGAAAAAACTATTCGTATGAGCAGGGAGCCCAACTGAATCCGTAGTATTATTCGGGCCAGTCGCAACTGACCTTGTAAATTGATCCCAAAGTGAAGGAATCAAACAAATCCTGAGAAAACACGACGCCAAGCAGAACATCTAAATCCAACGAAGATATTTACAAAAAACATGGAATCACTCGAAAAGTAAACATGTTTGGGAAAAGTACCGATTTGAATGAATTCAGGCCCTCTCCCAACAGTTCCAAACGCGTTTTGCGGAGCACCGTTAGGATTTAAAGCCAGTTGAGGATTTTTACATTCAATACAGCGTGAATAGTTGCTCGTGTGTGAGTTGCCCCACCTACTGGCTATTCCGTTGCAAGCGTTACTTTGATGATCTATGGGCGTGTGTGAGGAGGGTAAATTCTGTCAAGGACCAATACCATCAAGACAACTAGTATGAGCGTGATTTAGGGTCTACGCCAACAGTTCGACATCGGGCGAATTTCAGACATATTTTTTGTTTCATTTTTTCGTTCCGCTAGGGCTCAATTAAACATGGAATTGAAAAAAAGTAATTTAAAATCCTCCAAAATTGATGAAAAAACAAGTTCTTTTTAGATTGAAACATTTTTGATTTGCACCAGTATATCACTTTACAATGAAGAGAAAACACGTAATCACTTGTATCGAGACACTTCAATACTTTGTAATTGAGATCTGCTGTTGAACAAATCAGTATCAGATTTAGAAGAAGTTTTCATAACGCTCGTCGATCGATTCTAGCAGTAATATGCGTTTAGATAGCCATGCGTCTCACAACTGGTCCTATTCGCACAGCACACCACGCATCATGTGACACTCAGACAGGCAACTGATGCGAATTATTTGTATCACAGGGGGTTTTGTTCGCAGCACACATGCAAACTGAACGCGTACTAAAAAGCTATGCATTCAGTCAAACAACAATTCAGTCGATCGATCAATCATGAACGAACGAACTATAATCAATTAAACAATATCTTGTGAGTTATTGGAGCTCAAAGGAACAGAGGCTGTCTGTGACCTTTGAAAACTTGTATGGTTTATAGCGCGGGACTGTCAGTGCTACGTTTTGTCTACTACGGGTTTTCCGGTCATGTAGTAACCACTGGATTTTATTTAGAGATCACTGTCTAAGGTTCAGTATGCAAAACCCCTCCGATGCACCTGAACCCCACAAGACAGCATCACGTGCGAGTTCCTCCTCCTGAGTTAGGGCTTGATAACCCTGTGCAAGTCACGTGTTCAGTTATGTGCTCAATGTAGGACCAGTTTTGATCACATTCCAAGTCACCGGCAGAATTTTCAGTGGAGAAAATTAAGCTAATCTGCCTAAGCGAACAAGTGAATACAGACTCGCGTCGCCAACGGAAGATAATCAATATTGAAGGCCGAAAGGAAATGCCCAGTGTGGAGGGAAACTTGACGATTCAATGCGTCTTTCGAACCGTTTTGAGATTAAAGTGGTGACCTTCAGAGTTATCGCAAAACAGCACAGAGAGACAAGCCTAAAAAGAAGTTTATCAAAACAAATTTTTCGATGGGCTTCTTGTGGAACTGTGCTTATTGGCAGAAGATAATTCTGCAATCACTTTCGGTTCGATGAAGAAGATGGAACTGGTACACTCAAATTCACCGAACAGTTTATCCTTCATTGATCGCCTTCCCTATGGTTACGATTACTCCACGAAGAAACTAAGTCATTATCCGATCGAGCGAAACTGGACTAATGCTAAACAGAGACGAGATCAATATGCGGTGTGGTTACAGGAGCATGGAAGCCCCGTCTTTCTTTTTCACATAAATGAGACCAATTACCACACATGATGCCCGCGGATATAGGAGCGATCAACGCAGGGGAAAACTGTGCATTAAGACTTTGCCATCAAACAAAAATGCAAACCTCAATCTTGTTGCTAGCTATTCTGCAACTTACTTCCCGGTTGTGGTCGCGTGGTTCAAAGCGCTTGCTTACGACCTCCAAGGTCGAAGGTTCGAATCTCCGTCATTACCGGCTTCTTTGGTGGCCATACACTGTAGCCCGGCTCGTCAGCACTCCTGACTTATTGGTACCTTACATAGTTCATCGCCTCAATTCCCAGAGTCTGGCTGACATTTATCACTAATGATGCAGTGAATCTTTCTGGTTATATGGTACACCTCTTCTGTTGCACCCATGCATAGGCATGTAGTAAAAAACAGCTACAATATAGATAACACTTCAACGCGAACACTGATATTTGTACCAGCTTCCTGCAGAGGCGTTTTTCGAATGTGGAAACTGAAAAGCAAAGCAGTGAGACGGTATTTCTTTTCAACAATAATCCAGCTCACCGACGGGTGAGTGATGCAATGCTGACAACCGGACAAATCGTTTGATATCTTCACCCCTATGGTCGGTCCTTTATTCTGATCGAGGAGGTATTCAGCAAGTTTAAAAGAATTGTCACATCACTTCTAAATAAAAACTGGCATCTGATTCACAGGGTTCCGGAAGGTTAGATCACCTGAGAACACTAGTTAGTGATTCTCTTGTATTTGTGGGAACAGGCAATAGATCGAATTTCGCCTGCTTCGTGGGCTGCATGCATTTGACAGACACATTTCCACTTTTACTAAATTTTCCAAAAATGATTGAGATTTGTAAGCTTTTATTCCTTTGTTGACTGACGTGATAAATTCTGCACTAAATTTTTGTAATCCATGGCTTGCGCAAAGCCATCAAGCACGGTGATTGGTATCGAGAACTCACACGTGATTATGACCTTGTACAGTATAGGCGTGCCAATAGGGTTTGGTGACTGTACCCTGGACCGTGATCGCGAAGTAAACGCCAGTGGCTAATAAGCGACAAGAGAATCGGTAGTATTGCTGTGATAACACGCTAGCATTTCTGAAGTCCTTTAAGCCATTCGTATTCTGTGAACGTTGTTCTGCGGGTTTCTGGTGAATTATCCATGGTTCTTGGATTTAATCTTCCGGTTTATCGCAGAGCATTGGTCGATCCTGGCTAATAACTACGATTTATGCATTCACGAGTAATTCCATCATTCTGATTTTCTTCTGTCATTGGCCCTACACGTGCAAGATAGTCTCCAGATCTCTCGTTTACATCCATCTCCGTACGAGGTCTCCTTTGTCGCTGTGCAATTCATTTTGAGCCCCACCAGCTACTGTTGCGTAATTACAGGTTCTTCTTACGTTTTTAATTTCTATTTTGACTACTAACATAATTGATAGTAGTTAGCTATTGATTCAGCACAGTTCTATTGCATGGGTTCAACGGATGGGGATTGACCTCAGCGACAGGGAAACGCTGTGTTATGAAGCGGAACTGACGACCACGATGACCGAGTGATCTCAAGATAAGAACCCAAAGTCAGGGAAGCATTGCCGGGCAACTGCTTTGTTAGGCTTGTTGGGAACCATCACCATTAGTGTATATCCGCCGGGTCCTCACGGGCTCTCGAACTCGGGGTATGCATTTATGAGTCGAACACCTTAAATTCAAGCTACCCGGGTCGGTTCTCAAAGATTTCGTGTAAAGTTAGCGGCACGTAATATATAAAAGCCCTCAGTTACCGTACCAGTAACAACCCTTTACCCAATAGACTATCGATTCCCATTGTTTTGTTCGTCTTGAACAGTCATGTGCTCACCCATATGCATGCTTAATCTGAATCCTAAGCAATCAAGGACACATGCCTGTAGTCGTACACACACGTACGCAGTTGACGTTTGTAGAGCTTCCTCCCGGACGGCACTGACCAATCAGAATGCAGGATGCGTGTCGTGTACTAAAGAGCTTCATGCAGAGCAGAAAATCTTACTCGAGCGTTTACAACACTATAAACGATCGATAACTGAACCGGTAACAAGACATCATAATGAGAGAAAATACTGATCGTATACCGACCAATACCGACACCTGGTCAACAAATATGCTTCTGTTGAACACCGAGAACATGGAGAATGCGTTGGTCAGACGCATAGTCACTGTCAACCTTGCAGGACAGGGAAAATAACACTAATTGCTTTTACTGATGATTGAAAGCTGTGCTAATCCGTCTTGTTGCCGCTCTGTGTACGGGCTTTTGATTTAATCCCCGTCCTCCTGTTAGATTTTGGTCTTCTGCTCGACTATCCAGAGAATCTTAATTGCAACTAGGATTGCTGGGCTAACAATACTTCCGTTTTAAAATAAATCTAAACAGATGGCAGTGTTCCGAAAGTTCAGCTGAGTGTATAGATGTGGTATATTGCGTTATTTTAGCCCATCACGTCTATCACCATCAAATCTATTGAAAGTGATAGTCTATGAGTCAGCTACATAGACAGGTGACAATTATTCCTGTGTGACGTAGTTTTAGTTCCAAAGGCGCCACCATCACCCGGCGTCACTGTCAACTTTGACGATACAGTAGTCACTCCCACAATGAAACCTCCCTGGCTGAAATAACCCCTCTGCAAGGAACACTTTTGCTGAGCATAAACATTTTCTTCATGTAAAACCTCCTACCATAAAATAAACCCCTCAGAATCGAACATGAAACATTTTCATTGGGAGCCCACCCCCAACAAGAAACATTTTTGCGTCAAATATACCTGAGAATTTCGTTTTCAGAAAAAAAGTAATTCGCTAGCCCCCCCAAGTCTCTAGCTCAATTTTCCAGATTTCGCTGGTATTGCCATGAGCCTCTGAAGCTATAGGGTGTGTGCCTTGCTCTGCACTCTTGAGGAATCCTGCACTGAATCTAGTAAGAATCACTAGGCCACTGGGTTTGGTGAGTTCTGATCATGCTGACCGAGTCTTAGCCGGGTTAGTCAGTAGTAATGTTAAAGAAGTTAGATGCTTGGGTTAAAGAGGGTTTCTGTCACAAGCTGAGACGTCATTATTGCTCGACAGACTCTGATGAGCTGAACAATAATTCTGATGTTATTGTGCCGTTTTTGTATCTATTTTGATGAACTTTGAAATAATGCTTCGCAACTGCGCTCATTTCACTCAAGAATCATACTCAGCTGTTCTTAGGTCCATCGATTCAGCACAGTTCCCTTTGGTTAAATTTATTTTGCAGAATCGTTGAAAGACACAAGAGCACTGACGATGTCACCTCGACTGGTGATGAAACGTTTGCGATCTAAACGCCAAGCTCAGCGATCAGAATATCATAGCAACCAACAACCTGAGCTACAACCAACACAAATATTTAAAGTGATACTTCCTTTCAACCATCTCTCTACCTGAGTGCGATACCTCAGGAAGAAGCTGTCTGTGCGATCTCGGTTAGTGTTTCTTTCTGGATTGGTGGGGGGCTACTGTACATGACATCGCTGTCACCTTGCTCAAAAAGACTGCACATGAAATACTATGTTCTCAAAATGAAGTTGAAAACAAAGTGCACATTAACAAGATTGTCTGATATAGTTCAAAATCCCTTACAAATATCGAACCAAAGACACCAATTATTCTGCAGTAGGCATACTGTTGAGAAGCAGCGGTGGGAATTCGGAAACAAATCTTTCAACCTAGCAAAGGAGAGTTTTCAGCTCAAGCCGTCCTGGTTTTGATGAAATACCGCTTATTATTATTATTATTATTATTATTATTATTATTAATATTGTTATTAATGTCGTTATTGTTATAATTATTATTATTGGTGCATTGGCTGGAACACGTCTTTACTGTGCTTTTTCAGCTGTCGAACAAAAACAAACGTTTTACTCTCCCAAAGGGGTTAACAGTTCGGGCAAAACTTCATCCTTGTTTGGTAAAACACGTGCAATGACGAGAACTACAAAAATTATGTAGAACGATAACTTGGAAGGAAGTGGTTAAAAACGAAAGGGCCCAAAGGCATGACCAGCTAAGAAAAAGATCGCGGTGCAGTGAGAGTGAACAGTCAGCCATGATGTTTTCGGCAGGTGAAATAGATGCTATTATGTGCTCACCACAAAAGCCCGATGTAAGGTCACTTATGGTCACACCGGAAACGAAAACGACGATTCGCAAACGTCTACTGAGGATGATGTAGTCCTTCTTCAACAGACCCGAAAAAGTTATAAGAGAATAGTAGAGAATAATGGGAAATATAAACTGGTGTAAGAAGGAAAAATTGACAGATTGCGGAGCACTGAAGTGTCGAAGTTTACGGATTTGAAAAAATAGTTTACGCAATTTTCCCGCAGTAATTTCCATGTGTGAGGACCAATATAAGCTCACCTGTAAATTTACACCGAGTTATTTCACATGGCTCACACGTGCAACAGGAGTATGGTCTATAGGGGTGCTGTATTCTATAAAACGCTATCGCGGAGTGAAAAAAATACACTATTGACCTTTGGCACTGTCTAACAGAAGACCGAACTGCTCAGAAAAGATGTAAACATGTACAATATTTTCATGAAACTCATCTAATTTGGACTACTGGGAGACAGACTGAGCCAAAACAACATCATCGGCATACTCTGCTGGACGGACTGGGTGAGTTGCAGTTAAATAGCTATTGGAAATAGTGGACAAGTATGGAGAAAGAACGGATTCTTGGAGAACACCGGCACTGTTTAAGAGATGCCTGGAAATTTTTCTTCCAACATTGGTACTCTGAGTTCTACCCGAGAAGTAGTCTTTCAGCCATCTAAGCAAGTCTGTGGGGCAACTAGAAGATTTCAGTTTTCTGAGATCATGGTACACTCAAGAAAGGCTCATCTTGCTGATTAGGAGGAATCACTGAAGGATTTTGTAATGTAATGGATTATTAACGCTAATGTATCGACCGTGGAACGCCTGGGTCTACTCACAAACTGGAATTCGTCAGTGAGACTTTTAACTGTGTTTTGAAGGCACTGAAGTACTACACGGTCAACTAGCTTCAATGCCGACAGGGAAGTACAGTTAGCGGGAATTCCTGGTTCCCGTTTGTTTACTGGACCCTTTTGGTATGGGAGTGACTATGACAAGACGCTAACAGTCAGGAATGGAGAGCGATTCAAGTGAATGACTGATACCGGTAGTTATTAGCTCACAGAGAGTTCTAGCCCCGTGTCTGATTACTGCCGAAGGTAGACGGTCGAGTCTAGAATCTTTGGTTAACTTGGGGGACTTGAGGAGCTTGAAAACTTCCTCGCTGGAGAATTTCTCCGTTTCTGAGTTGTTGGCCAGATGGAACACTGGGAATGGGTCATTTGAGTAACAAACGGACTGAGAATTCAGATGGTCGTTGCCTTGATCATCGGATGGGAGACTCTTTTTTGGCCGCAAATTAGTTTGATCCCTAGCCATCTACTTTCGACTCTCCTGGAGTGCAGAAGCTGTGGATAGAATCTAAAATTCATATGTTTAATTACTTTTTTGTTCAAGATTGATAGTCTACTGGCCTCAGGTGGGTTGCGCGTTTTGTAGGTTAAGTCTTTCTTTCTGCACAACCATTTTAGATGCGGTAAGACTACACTTTCCAGATGGAAGTAAACCATTTCGGCGGGACAGAAAATGTAAAAATATGGTTTATAATTGCTGTTGTAAAATATATCGAAAGGGAGTGGCTAAAGCTTTATTGTAACCAGGAAGTGGAGAGAAACAAAGAACGGTTGAACAGTGGAAGGTTTTCTTTAGACAAGTTTCTGTGAGAAAAATAGATCTATTGAGTCTATGCGTAGGATAAGGGATCATATTGCGATTATATTTTTGGACGAGGATGTAATGTACTAAGACCACTGGTGCACTAAGTTTCACGGAAAAGAGTTCTGGATGATTAGTTAGGGTACAATCCAACTGTGAGTCACAATGGATTGGAGAAAGACAAATGCCATTGAGATTAAAAGATGAAGTGGATACGTAGATGCATGAATGAAGTCTCCCTTAATGATATGAAGATTAACATGCAACATTCGTACAATGAAATGTAAGAATGAGTCATGGAGGGAGTTAATTAGGTCCTGTCAGCTTCGTGGCGTTGTGTCAACATCCTTGATAATAATATGATCAAAAAGGGAAACTACTCGGCGGCATGAGACAGATATACAGTCAATCCCAGTACAGGAGTAGAAAAATGACTTGCTATACCATTTGGAATAGCCTGTGACAAAGCCGTTACCTCCTCTATTCGTGGAATTCTGCCTATCCTGATGCGAGTGTGAATAATTTTCCATTTCGAACACAGTACCACCCATGCATGCATTCATTCAAGTTTCCTGAAAACATATCATACACGTATTTTGAAAGGCGCAGGTCATAAGCAGATAAGTTAGGTCGGGAAGCTTATTGATCAGAGAACGCACGTAGTTACGCAACATGCTGGTGACGGTCATATAGTCCGGTGGTGCGCGACTAAGGTCTACCTGCCATCCGGCTCTTTTGCATTCCCTCGCATGATCGCTCCGATTCATGAAATCGTTGTTCAATGATAGGTGTCCAGTGACTTGCCGACATGTCTTTTGTTGTTAACATAAATCACTTCGAATATCTTCACGAGGACACCATAGGAGTAAACAACTGTGTTAACAAAACGAATTCCAGCAAAAAGTGACCAAAATTGTGGCACAGCCATCCCCGATATTCTTTTTACAGTGTTTTCTAATTACAGTCCCAGCCATAGACTACAGTGTGCACTTGCAAATGATCCTGGATACATTATACGAATACACATGATTTTTTAATCAAACATCTGAAACCGCTCAGCAGTTCCGTATTATGACTTTAACTACTGACATTATCCGCAGTAGTCAAAACCCCAATGCAATTAGTGGCCCAGAAGAATAAAAACTGAATTTTTTACAAGTGCAATAAGTGCAGACTGAACGATTTACTTTTCTCATTATCCATCAGATTAGGTAACGAATTGTTTCTAGATTCCAAAAGTTCACCTCTTCCATGGTGACAAACTTTCCATTCATTCATGTGTATTTCTACGGATCAAAACAGTACGAAGACGAATATTACTCGACTTGAATAGTTCGCATACGGATTTCTAAAATAGCTGATCCCTATACAAATGTGTACCTTTATGATTCGTATCAACAAACAAAGACTGATAATCTCTTAGAAATTCGGAAGCGTGGGCAACACTCTCAGCAATTAAGATGCCAGCTTGGATTCCGAAGAATGATCAGCGATATTCGGGAACCGAAATCGGTTCGCACTGTGTCGAAAAGTTGATGCGCTATGTGGTGTATTTCCGACAACTCTTTGAGACCAAATATCCGTGGTTCACATAAGACCGAAGACGGTTGTTCTAAATGGTCGATCCACGTACGAAAGACGTAAACAAATTTAGATCTTGATTTTGAACGTTTGGCTCGAGAGTTGCTTGAGTAATTAAAACTAAATTGACAGTATATTGAGTCTCCGATCAAAAATGTTCCAAATAACTAAAGAAAGTTACCTAACAAAGACAGCGCCTCTTTGGTGAGACGAGCATTCTTGTTCAACTCACAGCGCGGATTGTATACTGGTGTAAGCAACTAAGTGGTCGCTTGCAAAACTCATCTCTACTGCCTGAAGACAATTACTTGAGTTTTTGAACGTCTGAACAATTCCAGTTTAAAATCAGGGGCCACAAGAGTCGGTATTATTAACATTTAGATTTAGAGTTGCATTTACCATAAATAACCTTCAACAGCTATCCACCTAATCCAGACGTAATGAGGTCGATTAGCATATGTGACAGTCGGAGATGATGGAAGCTAATAAGCTGATGTTAGTTAATTAGGAAAAGCAAACAAATTTGGAACAACATGATTCTCTCGGTAGTTATTGTGACTCAAACAAGCAAACTGACGGGCATTGTGGACGTGTTGGCGAATTACAGGATATGAGGGGCAATCAGGTGACTTCCTTCTCCAGTGATAGGAGTTGGACACTTCACTACAGATCTGAATGACTATCAGGATTGACAGTGTATGCGTCCCTTGTTGAAAAAACGGAACTGGCTTTACACATTCACTAAAAATGATAGCGTATGCAATCATGAATGCCTCCCGTAAGCTCAAAGTTCAGTCATGTTTTACCCTACAGAAAAAGGTAGCTGCTGTTTAAAAACACACACACACACATCAGTAAACCTCAGAACAGCTATAGAGTGGCTGAATACACAACCTGTTGAGACTAGTACGGTTGTGGATGTTGGGGTCCGTGGCCCAAAACTGATGAAATTCTTGCCGTACAGCGTGAAATAATCAAGCGTTAGACCAATTACTGGCTTGAGGAAAAAATAGGCTTATCAATGAACCCGGAGGAACCTTTTGTTCACTCAGATCTGAGCAAATACGAAGTTCTCATGTAGGTATGTCACTTATTGTGACCTTTATATCGTATAAATTACGTTAAAAAATCGTGGTGCATGATTTAGCAGTCATGTGTATGTGGCGAAGTCATTTATTTAATAAATAAAACACAACAATAAAGACAACTGTTGGAAAGTCCTGACAAACCTTACAGACAAGGAGGTGAGTAGGAAAAAAACCATGTAGTCTTTTCTCTTTTTATTTCGGAATTACGTCAACAATAATCATTAGTGCCATCCGACTGAAAGGCTGAGATATTGTTCCGATCAGTTAGGGGTACAGTGCACCAACCCGCCTCATCCCCATTCGCATCAGCGGCCACACTGCGCACTCGCGGCGGGTGTGTCTTTCCACGGTGTGGGAACACAATAACCAAACTAATCGTGACCGAAGCTAGTCAGCGTGGTAACCATTTATGTGGGCACTTGGTAATCGCAGGGCAGTCAGAAGCTCGACCAGTAGGCCTATAAGCCAGCACTACATTCCAAGGTGGTGAAGCGCAAAAAGATGGCGAATTTACTCAGTGGTCACCCAATGGCTCAGGGGATGCCAATCGAGCAGGATTCAAAAGATATTCAAATATGTCAGCCATTATTTCTTGACCGAACATACTATCTCATAAGATATTAGGATTGTTTCATCTCAAGAGGTCCTTAAAAGGGTACAGCCCAGAATAAAAATATATCAGCGTCATTACTGTAACCTGTTTTATGCGATTTACGAAAAAACAGTGTAAGTAGAGTGTCATTGACGCAGTCTGTCCAATAATTCCGTGATCAGTTCGAACCGGTCCAAATTGCAGTAGCCAAAATCCATCCGTAGATTAGAGGAAAAATTCAAACAAATCGCACTCGCGATCGGAGGATCAAGGACACCATGGTTTACAGATTTTAACCGGTACGAATGTCTTCGAAATATATATATATATATATATATATATATATATATATATATATATATATTTATGGGGTAAATTGTATGTAAATGGATGGACAAAATTTACTGGGAACGCTTGCACATGCAGCCTCGTTGTTCGTTGAGTTAGAAGGGACCTAGACGCAAATAACTAATGGGAATCACAGTTTGGATTCATTTGTGGACTCTTCTACGAAGTGTATCCATTCACACTCCTGGCACTTGAAGTCCAATCCTGACGAATATAACAACGGAGTGTGCCAGTATGAAAATGAGTGGACAGAGGAGTATCGGGTGTTTTGACCATCCCACCAACTCTAGTGAGAAGTCCTTTCTACCTCGAATCATCTCGTTTATTAGCTTAAAACAATCAATATACATGATTTTGGTCCATGCGCCCAGTCATTGCATTCAGCGTATTGGTCCGACCGTTGTGGGAAACCAAGCCTTGAGGCTTAAACGCCGCTGACAGGATTAATTACTCATTCTATCAATCGACGCCACCAATCGGCTGTCCTGTCATTCGAGATTCCGTTGTCTCAAGCTTTGGGCTTCGTATGTTATCAGTGCTGACTTCTAACGTGACTTTGCTGTCTACCAACGGATAGTTAACACGTGCCCTCACACCAGGTACGCATAACTGATGAGCGGCAACAACCGCAGAACCGGTCTTATGCTTCCGGGAGATTCTGACCACCCAATTGCGTACCATATGTATTTAGTTGCTGAGGTTTGCAGCTTTACTCGTCTTATCCATGTATACCTCACCAGCACCGCATATCTCATCCTACTCCGTCTTCGGTCTCCATCGGATACGATTTGCCTTTGCGCATAACTCAATTATCTCGAAAGATTCTTGATTGATCATGGCCTCTAGTGACTGGATTCCTATACCGTTTCTCATTGTCTAGTGTGTCGTGAAATTGCTCTTTCGACAGCAACTCGACGGGACAAGCCATCCACGGATAATAATTGAGTAGAACGGGGCCTCTCATTGGACCAACAACGGAATGCAATTCTGATTGGACAAAAGCGGGATGGTTGGAGAATTCCTAGTTTACATCTTTCGAGCAGCCTATCTGCCCCGACACATTGTTCTCTAGAGTTCATATGAAGTGGTTTGCTAGCGGATGCAAACGTAACACACTAGTTCTGGTTAGATATGTTCGGTCTTTGTAAACAGCGATGATTGAACTGTCGTCATAGTGGGGCTTCTTAACCTTCTGTCCTGGATTCATTTCTTCACACCAATACAACCGACCCCCTCCCCAATTTGTCTGCGACCCCCCTCCTAAAATAATGTACCACTAGTAATTAATAAAAAGGAAGTAAACAAAAACAAAACAGGATTTGCGCTGTTCCATCATTTTATATTACACTTTGATAAATTGGTATGCAGACCAACAACATATAAGCACCGCTCGATGTATGGATGCTTTGTTACACTAATGACGGATGTCTGAGAATACTCGAAAATAACGTAAACTAATGTCTGGTCAATAGTCAATCGAAAAACTTATTATTTCGAAGCGTTTTTTTATTATGTATGAAGCTTATTATTGCACCATATGTACCGAAGAGTCTGTATTGAGCCGTCCTTCTAATAGTCAGTTTTTATCAGTAGAGAGCCAATACTTGAGAAGCGAACGGGTGGTGACGAGATGTACTTTGTTGAGAATAGATCTGCGGATTACAAGACTACCTTTCTTGGCCTGTTTCTGAAACTGCCGGTACTGTATGCGTGTAATGAAACGATCATCGAAGCAACTTTGGGGTATGGGGTTCGATAGTCGCCACCGTCCATCGATTTCAGGAAGAGGGATCTTTCCCAAACAATGCATCTTTGCTGAGCGGCAAATCAAGAAGTTAAAGCAATATATCACTCTGTAAAATGTATTATTGGCACAAAGAGCCTGAATCTTATGTATTGGAAAATCCACTTGCATTTTTCACATCCAAAAGTGCACCGTCGCGAGCCGGAATTCAATCGGCGACGCTCCACTAACCGGGCAGATTTTCTACTGATTGAACTATCGCGATACGGCAGTCAGGTGTGAATAACACACATCATCGACTATTCACACCCGACTGTCGCATCGCGATAGTTCAATTAGTAGAGCATCTGCCCGGTTAGTGGAGCGTCGCCGGTTGGATTCCGGCTCGCGGCGGTGAACTTTTGAATGTGAGAAATGCAAGTGGACTTTCCACTACATACTATTGTCAACAGCTTACTACTCAAACGTACCTAGTAGTCAAACGCCGAATGTGGATGAAGGAGGGGTTTCTTGTGCTTGATATTGACAAACGAAAATGTGTAAGTTTTGATTTCATTTTTCCAAGCAGTCCGTCCTATCGCCCCATGCAATCCAAATTATGCGTATCGATACGAACCGTCAGTTAAGATGTCATTTCAATCAGGACACTGAACAAACCACGCTAACCCCGAGCAAAACAAAACCAAGACGCACATCTATCAAGGGTGCGTGTCCTTGGATAGACGGAAACAAAGACGATCGTGCATTACTTTCCAGTAAATATAACTTCCAGTAGTCACCTTCACATGGGGAATGGAACTTTAATCGTTAGCCAAAAATACCACTCCACAGATTAAAATGTATTCGGTAATTCATTATTGGTAGTGACCGGTCTACGGGTTCATTCAAACACTAACGGAGAGAGGGCGCGTACATGATAGAGAAACGGAATTCAGCTGGGGTAGAATAAAACATGCGGCATGGTGTTGAAGTACAAAAACCGGACGTAGAGAACCCTACCGGCGTAGGGAAATGGAGAGAAGAGAAAGGATGTACAGCTGATCGGTCAGTTTCATGGGGGAAAGATCATTCTATATAAGCTGAAGTTGACTTTTTTTTTAATGATCTGAATGTCACTTGAAACGATTCAGTCCTGGAAGAGAGGATCAAAGGAAACGAAGAAGGCGAACTAAAGTTCATTCAACTCGGTATCGTTTCAAACACTACGGCATTCCACGTTCGGAAGGACGGGCGTATTGAATGACGTCGGCCCCACTCCGTCCCAAAAGCGTGAAAGTTCACCCATTTATGCGCGCTGCAGTGTTCTGATTTCCGTAATCAGTTTTCATTTTTCTCAAATATGACAAGGCGCCCGTTCGCTCTTGACGTTCGAAAGTAAGCTAGATGTGTGGATAACTTCCGTCGCCCCCTCGTTCTTTCTTCTCCCTCGCGTGAATCAACCGCATTAACAGAGGTTTTCTTTGTCTTTTATCGGGACACTTCGCAAAATGCCAAAGTGGGAAGAGAGGGAGCACAAGACACGGAGAGCTTCGGAATTGAGAATAGAAAAAAAAGATTGAGATCGGATGAGACGATGAGCAATCGCGAGTGCCAGACTGTGTTGTGGGAGGCATGGGGTACGTTGGGACATACAACAAGTGCAAAGGCGATTCGCGGATTTTAAGACAAATAACCGTATGAACCCGAATAGGTTCATTCGCGAGGCAATGCGAGTGTGACCGAACACGAAAACATCGCTCAGAACGACAAAACAAGACAAACAACCACTGATGATGAACATGGTGCGTTGGTGACAAAATTCACTTGGTTAAATGAGCACCACTCGGATACAGATAAAGAGCATTGTGACGAATAAGTAGGGAAAGGAAGAGGGTGGAGGCAACAACCGGGGAGAAATGAGTATTCGAAAAGAAGCAGAACAAAGCAAAGGCCGACAAAATGAATGGGACGATCGGAGTGGCAAAGGTAATGGTTAGAAAAACAAATAAACCGGTATGTTTTTGTAGAGTAATGGAAGAGGGCGTGTGGCAAGGTGGAAGAAATGAGCGGCATCCGGTCATTGATCGGTATGCTACAATGAGCACAGCGTGAACACATAAGTATGTTTACGGAATCAAAAAAATGACTATAACCCTGTTTGGCCCGTCCATTTAATTGCACGAACAATTTTTCTTGGGATAGAGGGGGATTCGAAGAGTAGCATTTCTAAGCACATCACGGAGAGGGGAAAAGCAATGTCTCCCGTCTAAGATATTGGTGTTAAGGCACGAACCAATCCATAAGTCCTGACAATCTACTATCATCTCAGTTGACTGACTGCTGAACAAACAGAAATTATTCAGAGGGAGCATGATTGTTGTTTCAGGGCTACTTTCACAGAAGTACGGGGTTGTGCAAGGCTCATAGGAAGGTGTGCAATGGAGTGAAGTGATCACCAAAAGTGGAACGATAAATGGCATGATGGGGCGTGTAAAAAGGTAGCAGCCCGGTTGAGCTAACACAAGACTCGATGGTGGACAGAAACAAGTCGTTGCAACAAATCGGGAGGAGGGAGACGAAAACATCCAGGGTCGGTGGTCAGATGCACAGAGAGAGAGAGCGATATGAAATCACGTCACGTGCATACGAACACGGAAGTCACCATCGGTACAGCAACCATATCCGAAACGAGGACACCGACGCAAACCGGGTCGAAGCGGAAAGTTCGGGAAACAGCGCCAGTACTGATAACAACAAAACAAAAGTCGTTGGATCTGGATTCAGAGAGAAGAAGTAGGGAATAAAATCGGATTGGAGGGATCAGGGGATAATTCGAGTTGAGAGCAGTACCAATACCGGTAGCGGTACCTGCGTGTACAGGGCACACAACCAGCAGGATAGAAGGTACGCGTAAGACACTGACACACACACACACACGGAGTCGATAAACAAGTTAGCCAGTGTGTGAAAATACTATTCAATACGTTCAACTTTGGCTACAACTTTCCCCTCCCACAGCGGAAGTACACAATTGTCATTCGTGATCTCTTGGTGCACGACTCCAGAACCGAATTCGTTGGAGAACTTCTTAAAGAAATACCTGCAACGGAAAAGAGAATCAGAAGCATGTTACAGCATTTTCAATCAAAAAATAAATGATACTTATATTTCCTAGATTCAAAAAAAAACTAGTGAATTTTGAGAGGCTGTTTTTTGCATCTGGAATGAGGGGTATGAAACTGACACAGGACGTGCCTTTTTCCCGTTCCATGCCAATATGAATTACCATCCCAATTAGTAACAAATATCAATATTGATAGCATCGATATTTTTATATTTTTTAGATCGGATTGAGAACAAGCACGGTGACAAGGCAACAATAACAACAACAGAGAAAAACTACAAAGTCGAGGGGTATGGGATGAAGAGTCAGCATAAAGACTACAACAAGCATTGAACGGTTAATTAACCAAAGAGAACGTCCGGCTGTTTTGCCCTCATTAGGAATTATGGTCTGCAGTGCGTATTAGCCGAGTCCCAATTGAGACTTGGACCTACGATGAGCAAGCAAGCGAAATTGAGTCTTACGCACGTCTACCGAGCTTTTCTTCATTCCGGGATAGCCCTCACCGGTACGGTTCATATTAACAGTATGCTGAAATAGTATTCAATCATCAACTGGATCACAATCCTACAAAGCGACTGACTCATACGGTGATCGTTTCGTTAGCAGTTCAAACAAAACGAAAGGAATCCAAACAATTTGCACAGTATGACTATTTGATAGACCCAGTTCAATGGGTTCATCTTATCGATGTGGCATCCGCCGGAGGTGCCTGATTCAGCGGTCGGACTGTCTTATCAATGAATAGGAAGTGTACATTTGTGAGGAAACGGAGCGATCAGAAAGATGTGAAAGGAAATCTTAATGATACCAACATAACTGGAAATTGATTTGAGTGCAGTAACATTCTATGAACTGGTAACCTAATCGAAGCGAAGTTTGTCCTGGTCTGGATGTGTTGTAAACAGGCGCACAAAGAGACTTCTCAGATATGATTCCACAGTTAGTTGATGTGAGAGCGGTCGGGAAGAGAGTCGCAGTAGTGTGTCCATGATGTCCGGTTAGAAGACAGTTGGAGGCGCTAAAGGACATGATCAAGTGTTCCGATCAGTGGATCAATTTCAGTCGAACTCCTCTCTCATCTATCGGATTCTTCACTCGTACCTGTTCATTGGCCAACTTCTTGATGCTACTCACGTTGTTCTAAGTTATTGCCGACTGTGAGCGATCCAGCGAGGCATAAACCAAAACCAGAACATCGAAGTTTGACAACCTCCCTCCCCCACAGTATGTTATTGCTTCCACCGGTGATGACTGACGGTTTTAGTCCACTAATTAGCAATCCCGAGGATGGGATTGAACTCTGGTGATAAAAAGTCCGAAACAACTGGCCCTTTTATTCAACGTTCATGAAGCCAAGTCTCCGATACACGTTTGTCGGATCTCACTGATAGATCATGCTTCTGTTGGCTGTAGGGCTCACCACTTCCACATAACTAACATCACCACAAAATCAAGAAGACGTGATCATGTTACTTTCTTTCCGGTGCAATTAGGATTACTTAGAGAAAGTATGTAGTAGTGTAGATTGAGGGAAAAGACGAAAATCAATATGCGGAATTCGAACAGCCTTTTTTATTCTATCTCCAGTGACAGCATCTTTGACTAAGCCACATACTGTGTGATGCCCCTCCCCGACAGTTCTCTATCAGGTCACGAGCGAACTTAAAGAAGTTTGATATTTGTCAAATTCTACATTGCATTTTTGTCCTATATCGAGTGAATATATTGTGCCGATTTTTTTCACCACTCACAACGGCCTATGCAAGTGATCCAACTCAGCTCATTTGTTCGCCCCATTACTCGTAAGATACGTCTTTTTGGACAAGCCATCCGGAGGAATAGATCTATCGTTTTCTAGCCGCATACAGGAAATGGTAAGAGCGCTACGTCACACAGTTTGACGGTCTGGAAGTACTAATAAATTCATACTGACGATTCAAATTCGACATAATGTGTCTGCCAGAAAGGTGTGGGGCGCTTTTGTTCCACCTATAGTGAATGATTTCTTCAGTTCTGTGACAATTTTTCTGCAAGTGGACGGATGTTTTTTTACTTGTTATTCTATACTTGCTCATTTGGTATAACGGAGGAGGCACAGGAAGTACTGCTGAGACTTGGAACTAAGATGAATCACACACACACACAAGTGTGGTCGTTGCATCGAATCAGAAGATAGACCGGTGGCGATGGGGTTCGAGCTTCGTACCGTCACGGTGTGCTCACAGCATCCGCACATATTTAGTTCAATCCGATAGACAGAAAGTCACACACGTACATAGCTATTCTCACACGCGTAACTGGTCCACACATCCTCGTGTCTGATTAAGTTTGATTTGCCACCGTATAAGCACTAACACCTCCCGGCTTGCTTGTACTTTTGTGAATACACAACTACCGAATCGTCTCTGACTTTTACGGTTACTCTGAACGTAAAATAGTCCAAGAACTATTCCATCCAATCCTTATCGCTTTAATTCATACAGTCGTATTGATAACGATATATATATATATATATATATATATATATATATATATATATATATATATATATAGTGATGGTAAGTAGTATGTAAATGGGCAGACAAAATTTTCCCGGAAGTACTAACAACGAGAGCGTGTACATGCAGCTTTGTTTTCCGTTGGGTTTCCAATGCCACAGACACGAATAAATAACAGAGACCACAGTTTTGATTCATCTGCGAGCTCTTTAATGAACAGTATCCATTCACACTCCAGACACCTCAAAGTGGATCCTAGTGGCGATATATACATACGTACTTAAACAGTTCTGTTCTCCTAAAAATCCCTGTTTTGATACACAACGTATACGAGGGGACCACACATTAAGTGAATCTGTTGTTGGCATTACTATCATCATCATCATCATGAAGAATACGGGGTCCTGTCTCAAACTGAGTGTATTGGTTGAACGGCTCGGAGAGAATAGGATATGGAATATAATTAGTCACGCGGAGTGTTAACGCTCAACTCAATTGAAAGTCATGGAAGCACTGCCATACAACTGCGGTCCATCTAGCTCGTTAGGAATTCTCAAATGGAATGGCCATGCATCGCGAGCCCCTACGAAAACTCGACCTCGGAATGAACAAGTGTGTCGAAGATCACTTAATCACCAGGCTATCCGGGCTGACTGATTCTCAACGATTTGCATAATATCAACACTACATCCTATAGATATAAACCACTCTTGGGTCACTGGATTTTTCAACAGTAACAACTTGCTGTTTATCAAAATGAACACGCCTTTCACACATCCACACGGAACTGTGGGAGTATGTTGTACGAGCAGTTTCACATAGTGCCATAGACATACTGGACTATAGACTGTACTGGTGAGGCATTACGATTTGGTTGAACCGACGCCCTCTCTCTCTCAACTATCTGGAATTTGTGGACATCACTGTGTCGTATTTGTGATGGCGAAAATAGAACGGATTCATGTCTTGGTGCCTTCAAAAACGCGGGTGTGCGAGTTGTTCCTGTGCCTGTATATGCCTACACGCACGCGCGCGCGGGTGGTGCCTACCGTGAGTAGATGACCCAGTCTTATAATCGGACCATAATATATGCCGAATGAGGTCGCCCGCTTCGAAAATAGGCGCGCGCGCGCGCAAACACACACACACACACAAATCTGATGAGCACTGGAAGTGCGTTCTTTGTCATTAGAAATGCCGATCGTTCGTGAACGATATGTCAACATCAAACAGTTCCAAAAAATCGGAACCCACTGTTTCACGGTACATCACAAAATCCGACGATCCAAATGCATCCCAATGATTATGACCAGAGGAAACGAAAAGGGTATATGACCTCGAAACACTGGAATAAAGCACTAATATATGGCGGTGCTAGGAAGACTCATTATCGAATGTCGAGCCGGAACGACCGGATAAAGATTAAGATGACAGGTGAACAGCGGTTGATATGACTGATTGGCCGACTGATTTGATTGATTGTTCAATTTTACTGAGAAAAGATACTATGGCGATAATAACTCTGGTACCTCGAAATATCGAAAAACGTGCGCGTACGTAGGTCTGTCCGTTTGTAGAAGACAAAATTCGAATGAAGTGTCACATGCGGTTTGTCGATACGAACGAGAACAAAAACGGAAGGCGAACTACATGACTAACCAGAAAATGAGAGCAAGCGAGCGAGCGAGAGAAAGAACTATTAGAATGTTGTACGCTTCATTTTACGAGGTCTTGCGCATATCTGCATATGCCACGTGGGTGGGGGGAGGGGTGCTGATAATGCAGTCAGCCAGAGATCGATAAGAAAACTAGAACATTTCTATAACTGACTACCGGTGCCCGGTTGGAACAAGGAATGAAAAACAATCTACCCCTCGCCGTTGTTGCTATAATGAATGGAGCAGACAGCACCGGAGTGAAATCCGATCCACGCAATGCCATTAGTCAGGCAAGGTAGGGTGTGGGACAGTTGGTGCAAGGAATGACATTCGGTGCGGGTATGATGATGACCAACGCAATGAGTAATGCGCCCGGAAGCACTATATCACTCACCACGGATGAACTGGCTGAACATACTTACATACATACACATAATCGGCCCATGTTTTCGACCCGAAAGGCACCAGTGTGCTGCCTGAAGTTGAATTATCAGACCGACGAGGTGGTCGAGTGGTTCAGATAATTTGATTACGACCTCCGAGATTCGAATACCACTTAGGTGGTAGACAATAATTCACTGTCGTCCGGCTCGTTATCACACCTGACCTACGCGGTTATCCCGCGCCCTCCAAGTTTTAAGGTCAGTTTGCCGGTCATCCCTAGCAGTGCAATGGGCCCTTGTGGTATTCGTGCGCAACCTTGTGGTGAATAAAGAAGAGCGGAGAATTCGGTGTATCGAGTTGCAAAGTAAATGACAGAGATGCGAAACAGGCATTGCTCATTTGCAACCTAGATCATAGCGAAATTATTATTAGCTAGTCGGACCAACCACCAGTAAACTTCCCAAGAACTAGTAATTAACTGATTTCGAAAATGAGGTGTTTTATAAAGAGATGGAAGTCGCCCATTCAAACCCGGAGAGAATAAGTGCAAACTCTGATTCCAGTCCAATTCAGTAGTTTAAATTTGGCTGGTAGTATCAATCAGTCGGAAATTACATCATTCAGGGCTTGGAGAGTGGCCACGACAATTAGCTATTTGGCCCAGTGTCTCTAACTACTCCAAGGTTGGTTGCAGTTAAACAGGTCTCGTGTATGCGCGACGACACCTTATTCGATGCCCACCCACCAAGTGAGATCTAACTGCCTTGGTAACAAGGCTTATCTACTTCAACTAAATGCCTCGAATGCTTCAAATCAAGTCTGTTGATGAAACAGCATTTTACAGTTCGCTAATGAAAAATTCATCCTGTTCATAAGACTATCCAGCTGAGCTTGGAATTAATTAAATTTTCAGCCAAGAAACACCATTTGTCGAGTATTTCAGTTCGAATACAGCTATAACATTATTCTCACATTAGGATAAGACCATTGCTAACAATCTCGAGAGGCAAATTAAATAAAACGATCGACTGCAACACTGACAGGAAACGCTCTCCAGGTTAACACTATAGTTGTACGATAGGTCAACCAGAAAAACAACACGTAGTTGGTTCACACGGAGAGGAGACTCGATATGCAAAGGATTCCGTTCGGAATAATCGGCAACTTGGATCCGGATAGTTGGAGCAAACCCAAAATCCGGTTCCAAGGGAATGGTTGCACTATTGAAATGCATTGGGCGAGACAGTAAGTAAATGATTTCAGCGGGTTTTTCCCCCCCCCCCACCTTACGGAACTCAGGGTAACGCTGACAATTGAGGTAAACGAAAGCAAATCTGCCTGATCGGTTGCGTGAAATCAGCATGGAAACTGGCGGGTATAGAGAAACCGAAGCACACGCGACACTCGCGAAGAGACCGTAAGGTGACAAAAAGTTGAGCTACATGCGCGGCACGCAATGCAGAAAAGAGCTGCTCGTGGCGAAGTGTCGTTAGGCTAAAACTGCTGTTTTTTTTATAATAGGGGCCGGTGGTATTCCGGTGACTTCTCAAGACCGTCAACAGGCAAAACTATCACAATGATACTGAATTTGGATGTGGTGATGGTATGCATACTGAAACGGCTTTACAAGAGAGCACATTTGGAGCCGAAAACTCAATTTAGTAGTGATCGAACACCCCAAGCAGTACCCAGAGTCTCGTTGCTCGCTGGAAAGAATACGATAGGAAAAACCATACGCCTTCGATTGTCGCGCCCAATAATCCGTATCGTGTTACCCATCGCATCCCGTTGGGCAATATGTGGGCTGTTGCTGAAACGTTTGGACTCTTGCCTGTATTTTTACTATAAGTAAATTAGAATAAAATCGGCGAACTCAGGAGGTTCGACAATATGCTGTAAAGAGGATTTCGTGGGATCGTTCACACTCAAAACAGTTGATCGATCTTGCTTCTGAAAACTGCGAGGCTGTAGATGGATAGAAAGACAGAACGAGGAGAAAGGTGTTCCGTAACTTAGCAGCCCGGGGAAAACGAAGATTGAAAGGTCGAAGTCCGATGAATAGGAACAGAGATCTGAAAAAGATGACTTTCTGTCTGTGCTCGGGATCGGAGTTGGAAAATAACAAGAACAGGAATAGACGAGGTGGGCTCGGAGGAAAAACGAACAAACAAAATGTTTGCGTTAGAACAGGGATAATAAAATAATCGACTGGCGGTGGACGAGCGACTGCGGATTGGCTATCAAAGTTAGGTCACCGATCAGGCGGATGGCTTTGCGTTGGACCTGATCGAGAAGAGATCCGTCTTCTTTCTCATCATCTTAGCCGCTGTTTCGGTGCGGAATAGGCAAACAATGGCGGAACGTGCAATCTAAGATATGTGAGTGGTATTATCCGTGTGTCTGAATCTATGATGCATGTGCAACGCGCAACTTCCACATCCGCAAATCACTCCACTAAATGTGTGCACTGCCAATTGATCCCCAAGGATCGCATATCGGTTATACCTAAGTTATTGCTGGACGCTGTTGGCTTGGTCTACAGCCCAGCTCCTCACGCACATGAGCAGATGCGTGACGAACGACAGCAAGTGCGTGCGCACACGTCCAAGGATCGTGTAACCCACAGTGAAGGTAAACTTTGGTAACGTCCATTTCACGTTTCAATGAGACAGAAAATATGGATACACTAACCAGCCGTTCGGTTTTTTCGCTCCACGGTGCAAGACTTGATATGCGGTCATGGAAACGGTGTACCCGTTTTAGGTTGGCGAGAGCTACGAACCCCCCCCCCCCAAAAAAAAAAAAAAATTGGGGTGGATCGCTAAGGTTAGAAACAGTGCCGTGATGTGCCCGGCATTTGTTTTGCCTGCGAATAATTCGCTGTTAGGCAGAATTTAAAAAGAAAACTAGAATGATTGGGACAAGGGCTATGTATGAACGGAAACCGCCTGCGACTCTCATTTCCCGTGTCCGGGTGTAGGGAACCATGAACAGGTCAACAGACGATACGAAGAGACATAAAGAAGTGCACGACGAAATCAAGTGCAAGTATCTCCTGCTTTCCTGCTTTCAACTCGAAAATTCAATCAGCGGTTGGCTGGAAACACTGAACAGTGGCGAACTGGGTGCCATTCTCCACTGAGCCAGAGTGACTGAGCGCGCACGGTCAGAACATGTAATCCAGGTAGCTACACCGAGTATTTTCGTGGAAAGATATGTTACTGGATCACTGCGTTGTTCATTCGTGGATTATTACATAAAATGAGTTTACCGAAATGTGCATGCGCTACCTGCAGAGAAGTCTTTGGTTTTCAGGCGAAAGCCTTGGAGTGTGATGGTCGTGACTGTTGGTTTGAGGTGGCCTGCATAAACACTTGTGATGATAAGTAAAAATGGCTTAGATCGAGTAACACTGCAAGCCGTGTCCGCGATTTCATGTCGATAGGAAAAAGGAACGTACAGCTATTGCCATTGTCACAGTGAATACGTCCGTAGGAACTCCCGCGATCACCGCACACAGCCCCTCTCTCGGGCCACGATGTATGCAGAAGCTGCGTATGCCCCTGCCGTCGATGAAGACAGCAAACTGCATGGAATCCGACAACCGGAGAAAACTCCTGCTACTGCCCGGGATCTGGCAAAGCCAACCAATGAGATTTTGAACCAATCTCCCGTGACCCCTGGTGACCTTCATGAACGCGGCGCCGAGGGCGAAACGAACATATTCATAAGCGATTTTCAAATCCAGCGGAGAAAACTGCATCTCAGGTGGCAGCCTCTAACTGCAACTTTCCAAACGCCCGTTCCAGCAAATTCTCAGTAGAGGCTAACATGAAGTCCGTGGTGAAAAAGGCACGTGCTAATATATGGTGATTCTGTTCACGTGCAATTCGAGAAAATCCGTTTGGACCAATCAGCACTCATTTGTTCAAAGTACGCTCCAATCAGCACCCAAGCATTCCACACACAAACAAATGCACCTTGTGCGTATGAATCGTCTTAGTGCAATCATGGATATTGATTATCACAGTATGCATGTCTCGCGTGCACGATCTGCTCCCATATCACGTGACATCCTTTGGGAAGTTTGGGTTCACTAATCATATTGCTCACGGATCAATACTTGTGTGTATATGCGTTCCGTTATGTATTTCATGCCTATATGTCGTACTTTATGTGCTAAGTCACCAACACATTTCAGTGCCAGTTGGTGCATCTTCTGATTCTATTTCGGGTAATTCGGTCCCTACACAATACAATGCTATAGAATGTCAGAGATCTTCTAGGCAAACGTGAAGAGTTGACGTCTTGGGTGTTACAGCATGCGCCGTTGCTAGTTGCCCCAACAAAAACTTGACTGACACAGGATGTTTTGGATTCTGAAGTGGCCACCTGAATTACACGATCTGCCGACTTAACGGGAATCAAAGTAGGGGCGGAGGTGGTGTCATTCTGCTCGTCAGGACGAATATACCATTGCCACATTTGAGTACTAATTCTGAATTCGAAGGCTATGATGAACCTAGATGATGCAGTTTGGAAGATATGAAAAGGTTGTTTGTCGATGCATTTCATAAAGATAGACATTGACTTTCTTGGATAAATGAAAAAACTCAGAGTTTCTAAGGGAGAAGGGCATAATATATTAGCAAATTTTTCCATTTTCGAACATGAGTGCAGTAGACGGAATATATTCCATAGCCCCAAAGACCCACTGGTTCATCAGATAACCCGCAACCATATCCTGACTTGGAGTGGATAAACACATAAACCCTCAATAGGTCAGGTGTTATAACGAGCCGGTCGACCGTGGACCTCTGTCTACCGGTGGTGGCGGGGACTCGAACCTTCGACCTCCGAGGTGGTAATAAAACGCCCTAAACCACTCAATCATCACCTGGTACTCGGGACGGGAAATCACGCAAGATTTCAACAGGCTGGATATGGCAAAAAGCTGGACGATAGCAAATTTCGTCGGCAGTGATGGTGGGCTTAGAACCTCGTACTTCCGAGTTGATACACGCCACCACCGATTACAATAAATCTGATCTGAGTTGAGAATAGCGCTGAGACACTGTCGGCGGAGTTCAAGTGACCACTATACCGGACTAAAACCCCGGACTAGCCGGTTCCAACCTCGTCCCCAGCCAAATTCACACATATCCCTTCCTATTTGCCCATTCCCCTGCATTCCCAGAAATACCACTGTTGTACAACAAAAGAAGTGAAATATTGACATCATTATACACTATTTTTTATATAAGATAAAAATGAATGCCGGATAAAAACCACAGAAAACGAAATGCGCAGTAAGTCGAAAGCGGTGGAATGTCCTGGGGGGAAAACATTGATGTCTTTGAACATCTTTGATGGTAGACAGTAATACACTGTCGTCCGGCTCATTACTGCTACCTGAAATGTTGACATCTTACGTGCGTCTCCACTCCAAGTCTCAGAGTGTGATTGCTAGCTATTCCTAATAAAGCAGTGGGTCTTTAAGGTTGGGGTATAAACCTCCCACTGTACTCAAGCACAAGCATGTATTTAAAAACGATTCAACAAGATGGTGATTCACTTGGAACTGACTAATATCATAAATGTTGGAACTCTTAACACTTAGGCCAGCTGGTGGAGCTAAAATCGTTACGAAACATGCAGTTGTTACGGTTTCTTGGTGCATTAGCTCTGAGTTCGGAAAAATATTGGCTAAATGCATACGGCAGATTGTTCCTATATGCAAAGCGCTGAGTAACCTTCAGTCAATTGATCAACACTAAAATGAGCCAAATGCTGCAACGTGTCAACATTTTGCTTGTTCTTCTCAATGGTTATCAATATGAAGTTCATACAAAATGGTGTTGGCAAACACTTGACGAACATGAAGCATTAACTGCCGTGTTTCTCCAAAAATAAGACCCAGTCTTATGATAATTTTTTATCCAGAAGACGCAATAGGGTCCATTTTTGAGGTTGCCCTTTATTTTTTCGGATACAAATCAGAACATTCATAATAAAATAGCAGTCCTCGAGTGAAAAGAAATAATTTCAAACAGAATCCGTTTGTAGAGATGAAAGTTTCATCCATTTCCCAACTGTACTTAGTCAAATACTATCATTTCGTCCTCTTCTGGGATGTCATCTTTAATCATGAAACCACAGACTTCAGACTGTATCTCTTGCAAATTCATTTCTTGGAGAGTCACTGACCGCAGTCTCTCAATCTTAGCAACACACTCTTCCTCAAATGAGCGCTTTTTGTCCAAGTACCCTCCTCGTAGTGCACTGGTAGCGCAACTGTCCGTAGCCCTATTTTATGAATTTCTCAGCAAGTTCACGACTTCTTGAAGGTTAGCTTTGATAAGTTTCTCACTCTGATATCTCTTCATTCCATGTTCGATGTACACATTCACTTATATCCGCAAATAATCCTGGAATGAATTTCAGTAGCAGGAGACTGGATTTGATTAACAAACAATTCATTACGCAGCAAAAAAGCCCAACAGTACTACCATGGTTTTCAGCAGTGAGTAAAGCTTTGTTGCCGCATGGCGAAATATTTGTTAATCTGTGGACGGTTTGGATGTGAAAGACGTATGTTCGCTGGTTGGATGACTGTGGAAAATCGAGTCCTCATTACTAAGACGTCTGAAGAAATGGGCCGTACCGGATATTAGGTCTCATCCTTGAACACATTCCGCGGATGTATCTTTGGCTAGGTCTTACATCCCGAGTAGGACTTGAATTAAGATAAGCGTGAAAATCCATGGTAGAGTCTGTTTTCGGAGAAACCCGATATTTACAATAAAGAACTACAATTATTCCCATGATAATTGAATTGAGTAGATTGTCTCCTGACAATAATAATCGTAGTCCCAAGTACTCCGTATGAGAATGTACACCTTAATCATCGAATCGGCTTGTACGACCTTTTTTGCTATCGACTCGACGATACCGAGCAAATAACTGCGAGTTTAAGGGTTGGAAGAATGGTGCTACTAGGGCATGATTTTTACCTTATCAAGTACTGGCGAAAATCAGAATCCGATTTAAGATATGTCGTCTATATAGCGAACATAAAATTCGAATTAAATAACAAGCCGCAAATATTGCATTAATATTGCGTAGGATTGCTACGGACCGGTCTTTGTCGCTTTTCAAAACATGCCAGCAGCGTTCATTCAAGTGCATCATCATCACTTGTTTCACCACCGAATTATTGTTGGAGTCGCAGAACTGAAGTATCGGAACCCTGTCCAAGTCATGTTACCGATGTTTCTCTTTGGTCAACATCCATCTTTATACTATTAATCCCGATTCATTGCGATAATCCAAAATCCCAGTCGTAATATGTGAACCTGACTGAATGTATCCACACTTGAAATATTGGGCAACGCTAAGTGCTAGGTGCCGGCAACGTTGACACTGATAACAGGAATGTTCTCGCTAGCCCAAAGGTGTCTGATGCAATGCGCTGTCCTTGTCATGGATTGGTTGAGGACAGCTTGGTTCTGCCCCTCAGATCACATAACCACACTGATCTACCGAATTGACGTCCATCCGTGAGCGTGACAAGTCGCACGACTGACGTCAGCGCCACTTTTGCACGAACGGAGCGTGGGAAGACAGGCAGTCACAACGGCCATTCGTCGGTCAGAGAGGCATGTGGGCGGTCGACCGATGAAATGCACATTGTCGATGCAGTAACCAACCATAGCGTTTGGTTCTCAAATGAAACTTAAGGTTTTCCAAATCTGTGATAATTTCACAAACCAATGTGATTGTTTCTCAGATCAATCTTGAAATGGTGTAGTTTATAGCGGGATAAAACGCAAATGGTGGGGCAAACTGACACCGGTTAATTCGCCAGTGCGGAGAACAACATTAGAATGCTATCAGACGCGTGCGGTACGCACACATGAACATCAACGCATCACCTGGGCTACGGGTGTTGAATTGACCTGGCATGAATGCATGCACAGAGATCGTGGTGTGGCAAAATCACCGCGTGGAGGATTTGCTTCGTGTTCGCTTAGTTTGGTTTAATAATCTGACCAAAGAGGACTATATTTGTGTTCGCCTTGTCACGATGATGCATTAGCGGACAGCACACACACACACACACACACACACACACACACACACACAAACGGTGGTCATCGGAAGTGGTTGGCCAGGGAAGAAGGAATCACCAAGTAAGGAGGAAGGGAGAAGATACAAGGGATAAATGGGGGGATGGTCCCGGAGATACAAGCGCACGAGAGGAATGCAATAAATCAAACGCCCATAAGAGTGGTACGTGTGTGTGTGTATGCATTTTGAACGCGCCAAACAAAACGGACAACTCGAAGAACAGTGATCACTATGCCTGCAGGCCCGCACACAAACGTAATGGACACTAGCCGCTGAACTTTCGAATAGTGGCCATTCGGCTCGATAGAAGGTAAACGCATGTGAACTGTGGCTAAAAGCGATTCGAATCGCGGGGTACCATTCAAGATCCACGATAAAAATTAGGAAACACGCGGGTCTGATGATCACATTGTCAAGCCGGGATAACCATCAAAATTAAGTTGGATGAAAGAATCACACTCCGCTAGTTAATCAGTCAGTCAATTGATCCATGGAAAATTGAAAGCCGGAGGTAGGATAACGTTCAGTGCCACAGTTGGCGGTCCACATCACGACCGAGGATGACATCATCGACTTTTGGTAGCTGAAGTTTAAGAGTTAGAGCCCAACTGTTTTGTGAACACCGTTCGAGACTAAGCCGCGATGAGCTCTTTGCTTCGACGGTCGCTAGTGTTTCACCCCATGTTTGAGCATGAGATCAGTGGCCCAAAAGGTCTAGTATACCATCAGGAATAGTCGGAAACCATGACGGTGAGACTGAGTGGAAAACCAGATATGGTTCTAAAACGATCAGGTGTGGTATTCGATTGGGCGACAGTAGATCGCGGTATAACACCAACTTGACGGGTGGGAGCGGGGTTTGAATCTTGCGCCTCAGTAGCTTATAGCATGCGACCACCACAGACCTACATTAAACTGTCTCCGAACGAAATGTATCAGCTCTGTTGGAGTCGATTATGTGGACCAGGAAACTCAGTAAGTCGGAACCGAGCGACGTTCCGAGTGTATCGAGAGAGAAAAAACGATGCACCGTGCGCAGTGTTAAACGAGAGGAGGAAACTGTTTCAAACACTTGAAGGTCGGTGACCGAAGACCGAGGACTTCATTCCCCCATGATGCCGTTAACTCAGTTCAGTTCAGATATGTCAGTCACCAACCGCGCTCTGGTTCTGACTGCTATCTCGCAGCACTATCCAATCGAGAACAAACTAAATAGAAGTGAGGGGATCAAACAAACAGATACGTCAATGATCGCAGCGCTTAGTCATGTCTCCTAGTATCTCCAATGGCTAAAAATGAAACTCATTACCCATTTTTTGGTAAAACTTAGATTCACAGGTTCAGATACTCTGACAACCAGGTTATGCATTTTCAAAAAATTGCAGACCAGACTCGTATCACTGCACCCCGTAAACGGAAATAACAATTTATTCTTATTAACTGATGTAAAAAACACTGGTGAGTGGACAATTATTTTCAATGATTCCTAATCTTGCTTTTGTATGTCAAATAGATGACAATTATGCATTTTGTAGACCGTTGGCTGGGTTGGAGATCATTCTCACAATAGATGTGTGCTGTGGTGTGTTGGTCAGTTAGTGTGTAGTGATGCTGAATCGACCAACTCGCTGATGATTCGAATACAAGTGAAAGACCGGGGACTTCAGCTGATTTCATCCATGATTATCTATTCGTTCGAGTGCACATGTGGCGTATCTTACATAGGTCACACGGCCAGGCGCCTGTCTCAACGCATTAAAGAGCATCACCCGGAGTGGCTGGGTCGCAGGAGAGCAGTAATATTCTTAGTCAACCAGTTGACAATGGTTATAAGATCGACTCGAATGGCTCATTCAGTGTTGTATATCGTGCTCCCCCCCCAACTGATCAAAGATAGTCAGACTCCGGACCCCGGCTACGGATGAGGCACTCGCCGTACGTGTACTACACCCGGATCTGTGCGCACAAAAGCGACTACTTCGGGCGCTTCAGTTGCCTTGGCCAAAGGCAAAGCATCCGGAGCGAGGAATGAGTCCTGAAAACCCACCATCAGTGGTCGATTTAGCATTACTACACACTAACTGACAAATACCACACCATACACTCATTGTAAAAATGACCTCCAACCCAGTCAACGGCCAATTAAATGCATAATTTTCACCTATATGATATGTAGGAGCAAGATCGAGAATCATTGAAAACAACTGTTTGCTCCCCAATGTTGTTTTTCTAATACGACCATGGGGCTTTTCGAACAGTTCTGATATAAAAACATCAGACTATTAATGAGGACATTTTTCACGTAGTATCCACCACGACAACGACAGTACTGTCATCCTTACGACTGTCTACCAATGTGTGTGTGTATATATACACATCAAGTGATCGAACAAAGAGTGATTTATTAACAATTGGGGCAGGAGAAGTGAAAGCGCATCGTTTTAGAAACATGATCATAAAAAGGTCAGCAGACAGAGTTGAAAGAGGCTACTGCTGCATCAAATGCGTCATTCACTACCTAACTACCTACCTACTCACCCTATCTATCCTATTCAATACAGATTCACACGGAGTAGTTATAACAGGCTGTGTAAGATAGAAGTGGAGCTTGTCCGTACGCGTAAAACAATTAGCGCAATTCAGAAAGCATGACAATTGTTCAACATGCAACACCCCTAGGATCAACCCGAAAGACACTGCCTTTTCCCGCATTTATACATTTAACAGCGCAAAATGATCTTCCCATACCACATTGGGTTGCGGTTCCTGTGGTTAGCTCATCAACCAGCATGGATTTCAGAAATGATACCGGCAAGTAGCTGCTACTTCACACAGTTTGTAGAAAATGTGATTTTGTGGATGGGCAAATGATCCGGGGCAGTTTCGTGTACAAAGCTACATGGCTATGTACAGTTAGTTGATGCCAACATGGTCATCTAAATCCGTGTCTGATTTGTGAAAAATGAAAATTCAAGAAAGATCCATACGTGTGTGTATGGGAATGTAACACACTTGTGAGTGAGGTCGGTTGGGGAAATTCGCCAACAATAATTGTCCAGATTCCTGCAGCGCTTACCGAGTGTAGTCGGGACGGTTCCGAACTAGACAGCCGTAGACTGCTCAACTCCGTGTGTGTGTGTGTGTTTGAAAGCGACGCACGAAACAGCGAGCGCTGGACGGTTACGTGACGGAGCGGTCCGGGACGACTTAGTTTGAGAATGCTCGTCAACACAATTTGATAACATTACACCAGTGCATGCTGTCGTCAAGGTGAACGTCCCACTTCACGAGATCGTTGATATAATTCGCCTAATTATCGACGATAACAATTTTAATATTGGATTACTATTGTGTACATCGAATGTGAAATTCCATTCCGTTGGACAATGATATTGACAGATTGTTGGAGTTGCCATGAGTAGTCAGCCCTCTGGGACCCGTTCAGGCAGATATATTTGTCTCAGACCTCGAACACAAATGAAAACAGTAATATCCCAAGCTTTTCTTTACCGACGCTATGAGGACAATATCATCGCCACTGAAAACACTGAGAGCAAGTGCCAAAAAGTGTCTCGTCACTTTAGTACCATACATCCAAACAATCAGCTAACCAAAAGCGGGGAAGATAACAGAATCGTATTTCTAGATACTGGAAAGAATATGGAAACACTCACAGCCACCTCCGAACAAAACGAAAGTCATCACAGTCCCGAACCTGAGGGATATCCTACAGTTACTTCACAAAGATGATGACATCTACAACCTATTTAGCAGAAGCCCCAGCTATACCATTATTCGTGCGTATTACGCCGCAGAGATCATCGTTCTCTCCACGACCTCCGGGATGAAAATACCACGCCAAGTCCAATTGTATTTACCAATTTAAGTGTGGATGCGAAGCCACCTACGGAGAGACAACTGCGTGACCGAGCGGTAAAATATATCCCGGTTTGGGTACAAAGTGCAACGAACGGATCGGCACAATCGGTGATGTCATTGAGAGCACGGATATATATATATATATATATATATATATATATATATATATATATATATATATATATATATATATATATATATATATATATATATATATATATATAGGTAGTGTAGATTGTGATGCATACGGAAATTTACTCAGTGTATAGTTCAAGCTTCGTGACCTAATTAAGATATATCGGGCCTTCGGGTAATGACACTAATTTATTCGAAATTTTCCTCTTATTTACGTTAATTCATTGCTGTGTTATGAATAGCTGAATGTGTGTAACCTTGATTGCTAGAGTAAAAGGCTCTGAGCAAAGCAGGCTAAACTGTGACAATGTACGGAAATATAATTAATTTGATCAACAAGAACACATAAATTATCGTAGCTTATACTTGGATGGGATTACTACATAAATTTTTCGGTGGAAACTGCTTCTTCGGTCAGTATAGTTTACCTGGTTGCGCTCATGTGAAAATGTCAAGGGAAATGTTTTCATAATTTGGGGATTCCAAGTTATACATGCTTTAAAAGTGCTCCTTAACAATGACTGAAAAAAGACGCCCGAAATCGGGAATCCCAGTTTGCATCAATGTGAACGTTGGATTATTCAAGGTCACTTGAGCACGACGCCTCGTTGATCGTTCATGTTGTTATCGCGATAGAGAGGAAAAGATTCGCTAAGACTGAGTTTCCTCGGCATCTCCGTAACGGAGAGCAAAGTAGAATCGAGAAGGCCTGTGCGTTTGAATCTTCTGTGACACCTCTTGCTCAGTATTTTAACGCAAAAAGGAGCGCCAATTGTCAGATAAATCACAGAAAAACTACCACAAATACACATTTCAGAGGTAGAAGACCTAGCAAATCCAATGAACAGGACGATGTCATGTGCTTTACGATCAAAAACAGTGCCAGAAATCCCTGTCTTTCACCCAGCCCGAAAACATTCCTGGGCGCTTTCACTCCCCGTTGAACATAAGGTAGGGGCAATTTTGAATGTGGCTAGCATCACGGGTTATGAAGGCTGAATTGCAAGCCCAACAAACGAAGGCACGTATTCAACTCATCAGGGATTCAAATCACGAGGTTTGCCATTTTGGCGTTAGGTTTGCTTCTCATGTGAGTGTTTGGTATATGGTGAGCTGCGAACAGCTCGGGAAATAGCCATTTGACGTAGGAATTTCTCGCGAAAAAGTAAACCGTCGGATGTCGATATATCACACCAACGGACATCACTGATTTTAAACGGGAAATCTTTATCGTTAAAACTGAAAATATCTCCGAATTCAAAGAAAATAAGTCAACTGGATAGGTAATAATTTTTCAAGATAACGCTTCATGCTATGTTTCACGAGAGATTTGTAAATAAAGTCATGCAAAACGATTTGTCTGTTCATTATTCACTGTAAAACCCGTGAAAGCGTGAGCGACTTCAACGTCCAGTCCACACAATCACCCGCTGATAGCGCAGATTTAGACTTCATCGTAAACCAATACAAAGATATGACTCCTTGTACATCCTCGACTAAAGGTTGGTTCAAAGCTAGACTAGTGGATCTTGCTCACTAGTTTCGAGTTACCAAATGTTCCCGGCATAATTTGATAACGCTTGTTCACATCTACCCACTTAAAGAACTTAAACAAAACAAACCCATTGTGATAGTACAACCCGACAAAGGTTCCGGAATGGCCATACTCAATAAGGACAATTATGTTCGAAAAATGGAAATCATATTGAGCGAATGTACCCGGTTTTAGATAGATTCCAAGGGAGAGGATAAGACTGAAAATGTGGAAAGGATTATCAGTTCCCATTTGAACAGAATAAGGAAGAAAGGTTTAATCGATGCGTGCATTTTTGCCGATGTGGGACCTCAAGGTTCGCGCATTCCAAGAATGTACGGAGTACCGAAACTGCACAAGATAGATGTCCTATTTTACCAATGGTGAACTCACCTCAACACGAGCTAGCTCAGTAGTTATGCAAACTCATTAGCCCTATCCGTGACTGGTTATCGAAGTTCACAGTAGAAGACAGCTTTCAGCTGAAAATGGATTTGCCCGACACAGGCTACCGCAACTGTTTCCTAGCTTTGCATGATGTCACATCTCTGTTCACAAATGTCTCAGCCGAGGAAGCCGTGGGTCAGGTATGCAAACACGCTGATGATGTGGGGTTCCCTATGGACGAACTCAAGACCTTGTTAAATAAATGCGTCCGTGATGTCCAGTCCTCTTTCAATGGGAAGTTGTACAAACAAATAGACGGAGTATCAATGGGGAGCCCGCTTGGACCGATACTTGCCGATGTTTTCATGTGAACACTAGAGAATGAACTGCAGACTGAGTTGAATTCTGCTCTACTGTACCATCGGTACGTTGACGACACGTTGGCTATTCTAAGAAGCAAAGCAGATGCCAACATATTACTAGGAAAGCTGAATTCGTTGCACTCCAATATACAATTTACAGCAGAATGTGAAACCAATGGAAAATTACCGTTCCTAGACCTACTTCTCAATCGGTCAAAAGAGGGTAAACTGCAAACACCCTTTTACCACAAGCCTACTTGGACAGGACAATACCTATATTTTCGAAGCTTCTGTCTCATGAGTTACAAAAGGAGTCTAAGAACACTATTTTACCGACTACGAACGTTAGATAGCCTCGAAGTTGTGTCAACCGAAACAGAAAGACCAACGAAGGCACTGTTGGGCAATGACTATCCACTGGCGTTTATCCGAAAGTACAGTTCCCCTCTAAACTTCAAACCAAGATGTTCATTAGCAAGGAAGAAAGATGTGTTCATCCATTTATCTTTCAAAGGTGACAATGTACTGATTAGAATAAGTCGCCGACTCACTACCGCAGTCGAAAGCACTTTCCACGCAGCCGAATTGAAGATAGCGCATGAAATTTTTTGTTGTCTCAGTCGCACTAACTTAGATAGACTGGACGTTTGCATTTACCATTTCCAATGTACCTGTGGTATAAAGTACGTGGGAAGGGCAGAACGCACTCTCTCCCAAAATGTGCGACCATATCCCGAACGACTTGAGCCTTCATGGCGGAAAATTACCATCTGGTGCAGTAGCACGTCATTTTTTGGATTCAGGTCACTGTGTTGACCCAAATAGTCCTTTCAGGATCATTACTAGATTAAGAAGTAAAAACATGCTCAAGTTTACGAAGGTAGTAATCATTCACAGGACAAAGCCTGAACCATGTACCCAAAATACATTTGCTACGCAACTTAATGTTGACCTCATTTGACTTTAAGTGACCTCATCCTGATTTGTCTCCGATCCCCTTTTTGGTCTTAACTATGTCGCACGTTTTAGCGCAAATGACTCTTTCTGTTCGTTTGTATATGTACCATTGCCTATCGTTTAAACTTAATTTGAGCATATATTATGTGCATTAGGAGCTGAGTGAGAGCCCGCGAAAATGATGGCTAATGTCAATTCTGTCCACACTGTTCTTCTTGCTCTACTTAATCGCAAGCATTTCTTTGTTCTGAAGAAAGTAGTTAAAGGGCTACCTACAAATTAACCGTTGGAATCAAAACTGTAGCATGTGATGGAGCATAAGATGGAAAATTATTTAATCCAACCAACATGGTGGACTCAATGGCGATGAGACTGTGTAAAATCCTGAATCATGGAGACAGACAAAATGTCCAATATTGTACACGGACATTGTGTCCTTAAGGGTGTTTGGGTTAATTCATTGTGAAAAATCTCGTTCTATTTTTCCTCAGAGGCTCATGCTCCGTCATAATTGCGGCCGACTGGTATAGGCGAAAATATGATTTCGTCTGTACTCTGAGCATATTTGTTCACCACATACAAGCAGACAAGAGTTATTGTGCTAAGACCTAGCCAGTACTTGCTAATTATGGTACATATAAAATTATGTAGTTCAGCGCTAATGCCGTCGTGTACGAGCACACAATGTGCTTATCAGACACCTGTATGCATTAATTTCGATAACACCCGTATAAATGCAAATGATGGTATTCTCACAAAACGTTCGTCAAGCCTTCCAAAGATATACTCGCACTGACGCTCTCACACCGTACACACACGTCGATTTCTCTACTTCCACACGTCACCCCTGCACACAAATATTTTCATATTCTTCGGGAATTGCAATCAGTCCTATTTGCGGTAGTGCCTCTGAGGGAAGTTCTGCTCCTGCTCTTTCGCGTCCTCCTTCGTTTAGTATCCAGTTCGCGCCGAAATCGCTTCCGCCAGCTGAATTTTTCTTCAACCCGGGAGTCCTTTAAAACTGGCCACATCTATTGTGCAAACGTTGATGAGTATGGGACAACAGGCATGTTTAGCTCGTACACTGGAGATCCTTGGCACTGACCTGTGTTGTATTCAAGAGAGTCACATCCAAGACTCCAGCTCGGTCTTTCGATTGTCTGGGGACCCTGAGGCAGCAGTTTTTGGTCTTGTTAGCGTAGGCGTAGCTCTCAATGAGAGGGCTTAGGATGCGCTATTTGACTGGATCCCAGTTGACAATCGGTCGTGCGCAGTGAGACTTAGAGAGTCGTGCAAAATATGCAAACGCCGTCCCGATAGACGTGATTTATTTCTCGTTTCGGCTTACGCCCCTACACATTGCAGCCCAGATGCAAAGTTGTTTTCTACCAAAAGTTACACGACCTCTTACGTAAAGCGAACGGCGTGATATCGTGGTTTTCGCTGGAGACATGAATGCCAGAGTCGGTCGGCGCATTCGGCCTCGATTCCTTTCGCTCAGAAAATAGGGGACGGTTGCTGGTTCTGTGTTTGGACCACCGCCTGTTCCTCTCCAGTACGAACTTCAAACGTTCCAATCACCGGTACGCCACGTGGTATCCACCCTCTTCGAGTCAGCAGTGGACTCAGATAGACCATATCGCAATTAGCTACAAATGGCGGGGAGTCATACAAGACTGCCAGTCCTACTGGAGCAGTCCCCTTGACTCCGACCAGGCGTTAGTCTGCACTAAGCTGTCCGTGTGCTTCCGCGGTCATGCCAAACGTACGATGCAGCAGCGGTCATACTGCGATATGCTGTCTGATCCGTCTTGTCTCTCAACTTTCCGAAACGTTCTAGCTGAAAAGCTAAGATCAACGCCACCAGATAATATCAACCAGCACTGATCCCCTATTGAGAATGCTTTCTATTCTGCTGACAAAGTGAGTTGTGGTCTGACACGTCGTGTGGTTACACCCTGGATTTCTGCTGAATCTCTGCGTGTTCTCGATGCACGCCAGTCCATCCCGGCTGGTAATCAGCGAAGAGACGTGAAATGAACGCAAGTCTGCGTAGCGATAGCGAAATCTGGTGGTTTCAAAAAGCATCCGAGATGGAACATACAACCATTACAGGAAATCCCCGCAAGCCGTCCTATCTTTTTTTAAATACATGCTTGCGCATGAGTGCCTTGGAAGGGTATTGTGCCCCATAGTCACGAGGGCCCAATACACCACTGGGAAAAACCGGTAACCGAACCCTGAGACTTGGAGTGGCGAAGAGCCATATTAAGTTCCAATAGGTCAGGTGTGGTAACGATCCGGACGACAGTGGATTACTGTCTACCGGTAGGAAACCATTGGGTGTGAGCGAACAATCTGTGAAGCTGACGGTTCGCCTATCCACAGTCTGCAGCGATGTCTTGTACGCTAGGCGGAGCACTTTAAAACAGTTCAACTGGCCTCCAGCGTCAGCCACTCCTATAGCCTTCCGGCACACGTCCAGTGGTGCCTTTCGACAGATCCACCTTCTGAGGCGGAGATCCGAGCCCTAGTACGGCACAAAGCGCCGGGCTCCGATGGCCTTTCCACGGGCCTAGTCGAGGATGGTGGAATGGGGCTTGTTAGAAAACTTTAGGCTTTGTTCTCCAAGAGTTGGCACTCAGAGAAAGTTCCTCCCTTGTGGGGGGAGGGAATTGATCATTATCCCCATCTTCAAGAAGGGCTCGCGCAGTGACTGCACCAACCATACGAGTATGATCCTAATCGCCTAAGCTGCTAGCGTCTGTCATTCCTCGCAGGTTGCACCAAACGCGCGATGGGAAAACTCGCGAGGAACAGACCAACGACCGTTGTTTCCAGACACTCGCGCGATCTTCGATTCTGATGATGGGTCTGTACCGTGTCATTGTACCTGAGACGTATGTGTCGGTTCTCAGAAAGTTGTATCGTCATATCTCGGGTCGGGTTATTGAGGATTTTCGCCAACTTTTGCCGTCTCCAGTGGAGTACAGGGCTGCCGCATAGCCGCGTTTCTTTTCAACTTTCCTATGGAGGATGTCCTACAGAAAGTTTTGTCTAGCCTTCCAAACGGTGGGGTTGAACTCATCCCAGGGAACAGATTTTTTGACTGGGAGTACGCCCATGATATCGCCTGGCTGAGCGACAGAGTACAGGTACTTCAACACGCATTGGACCGCTTGGCGATTGAGATGTCCCGATATGGTGTGATTTGCTGCTCCAAAATGCAAGGTACTTCTTTCAAACTGGCAGGAGCTTGTGCCTGCACTCACCCTTAGTGGTGAACAGTCAGAGGTGGTCAATAGCTTCAGGTACCTAGGGAACTTGAACGCAGCTGGGGGTGGTGTTTGGGAGGAGATCACATCACGAACTGCGAGAGCCAGAGCAGCTTTCGCGAACCTGCGCTATATGTGGCGCCGCCAAAACGTCCGACTTTCCCTCAAGGGAAGAGTGTACAGTGCCACAATTCGTATTGTTTTTCTTTACAGCTGCGAGATCTGGCCCCTTCGCATTGGGGATTGTTGTGTTTCGGATTACCGGAGAACACGGCAGGCGACAAATCCGTCTATTAGCGCATATATATATATATATATATATATATATATATATATATATATATATATATATATATATATATATATATATACAATTAAACTGGCTTAAAATCATACATGGTGCGAACGCAACAACAACAAGGCAACGTGATTCTAATTGCTAAAACATGTACGTGTGTTTGCCTTTGGTCTCATGAGAATGTTCAACTTACCATTTATCAATGATCACCTTGACTGCAGTATGCACTAGTGAACGTGTAGCGAAATGCAACCTAGTGTTACTGACTTCTGCGTTCAAATTCGTGCCGAGGAATTTGTTTTAAATCTAAAACTAGCAGGACATGCAATTTGCTTCAATCGAACCACCCGTTATGCCTTTGAATTATGCGGCTACCGAGAAGACAATCGGCGCCAAAGTTCGTCACATCAGGTGAGTGATGAGTATTCAAAGTTAAGAATCAATGTTATATCACCTCAAAAGAAACTACAACAAGTTATTATCATTAGAATGTTTGTGTGTGTGTGTGTGAAGCAAACTATTGGGAGAAGCAGTCCTCCTGTCAGATGGCCTGATGATGATGGGGCGGGGGCACAACTCGCGGTGCTGCGTGCTGCTCGGATGGATCAAGTCCCATTCCCAGTCCCCAGTTGGGACTCGGCGGACGGACGCAATCTATGTGGCTGGAGGATTACCCCCAGGAAGGACAAGATGGCTGCGTATTGCTTCTGTGTGGATCAGGTGGTGGTCGGAGTGTCGGTACTTTCTGTCTCTCTCGGCATGATGATTCAATTCGTCAATCAGATCCTCCACTGTCAAGAAAGAATACTAACTGACAAAAGTAAAGTATTCGGGCAGACGCTAACTAGACGGGCATAACTACTAATGATACTTGGGTTTTTTTTTCTGGCTCCATCGCACACACTTACGGAATCAGAGATGAACAATGGACAGCTAACATTCCAGAAAACTTGTCAATTTGCAGTTGTGGCGACCTCAGGCTTTTCCTAATTGAATGTGGACAGATGGATACAAGAGGACTGTACAGTCCAGGCATGAAAGAAACCAGACAAGTTTTTCCAATCTGATGACAGACGATAACGGAATATCATGTGGGAGGGAGAAGTGGTATCGCACAAAAGACGATGAAGATGATGATTGTGAAGATCGAGAGTAAGGGAGAGGAGGAATCACGAAGGGTTGGAGATGCACAATCATACTGGTCCAGACACTCACTCACTCGCTCGCCAATACACCCACCTCCACACACGAGCATTTATCCCACTGATTATACAGAGCAATCTCCTCAACAGGCGTCTGTTTCGGTTGGGTAGTTGTGACAGACAGACAGAACGTTAGACAGACGATGACACACTGATACGCGCACATTTCGCATAGGACTGCACCACAGGCAGTTCCATGAGCCCCATATGAGCCACAACACATGGTACAAAAGAGTGTGATCAGCAAAGGGCGCAGTGGCGACGCGAAAAGTAGAAGTAGGGAGTGAGGAGGGTGGAACTAACGTTGAGACGGAGGCTAGGCAGGTTAAATACAAGAAGTAGCATGAAAACCGGAATACTTTTGAAAAGCGTGAAAACGATCGGGCATTAATGTGAGCTTAAGAAACGAATAAAACTCTCACACGAGTAGGATTTGGTGCATACACGAACATACAAACTGAGAAACATCTCATGAACAATAAGCGTAGATAACGCAATTCAATTCTTTGTTGTTGTTGTTGTTAAAATGATTATTGAGTCAAAAAAGTTCCCACACAGCTGGAAGATATTCGAGCACAACAGAGAAACTGAGAATTTAAAGCAGGTTGAAAATGAGTGGGGAAGCCAGTGCCGATGACACTTTATCACAAGTTGGTGAACTCTGATCAGACAGCATTCATATCCACTTCACTTGACCAAAAATCAGTGGTTCCTGTTCAATAATCCAATTTGATATATGGTGTGCATAATCAGCACGTCCATTCAGGAGACAAAGAAGAAATGGAATACATTCACTGGGAACTGATCGGTAGATGCTTGAGGACCGAATCAAAACTTTAATTGGGCTGATGACTACTAAAGCCAATCACCAATGGATGTCATATCGTCACATAAAGTTGGCATTAGGACTAAATATGATTAAATTGGTGATATCTGGTTCAAACAATCATCACACACATCGGTTTAAAACCCATCAGGTGGGATACACTGACTGTGTAGATAAACGGACGATCAGCTGGTACTATACGCACGTAATATAATAGCCGGCAACCACACCTTGAGACTTGAAGTGACAGAGAATCACATAGGGCGGCCCCAATGGGTCAGGCGTGGTACCGAGTCGGATGACAGCGGAAAATGGTCAACCACCAAGGTGACCGGCACTGGTGGTGGGATTCGAACCTCTAACCTCCAAGGTGGTAAGTAAACGATCTAAACCACCGACGTGAATGCAATGGAAGGGGGGGGGGGGAGTTTACCGCATAGCTTCGAAGGCCCACTGCGCTACTAGGGATAACAGGCAATCTGATCCGAAACATCGAATGATGGAGAACCACATAAGATGGTCCCAGTAGGTCAGGTGTGATAACGAGCCGAGCGGCGGATTGAATAATAATTTTACCGGTCCAGTTTACAGTGTAAATGAGGAAATTTGAGAAATAGTGAAGTGATGAGTTGAAACAAGCAACTCGGAGCTGGTTTGGATAGCTTAATGTTTTACGAGTGAGACTTACAATCCGATATGCTATCTGGACTTGATGCCCAATGCGTGTGTGTGGGAGGAGGGGGGCTCGCCGAATATATGCACAGCCGATGATCTCTGATATGGATGAAACATTGACGGGTAAGCTGAGTGTTGGTACAACACGTGATTAATCGAGACGGTTAAAAAAAACGTTAACAAGGTTGATATTCGATTCCCTAACGCGTGGGGAAATGCGCGGACAAGAAATCTTAACTATCCGATCCCTTGCTACCGAACTTCGAGATTATTGTTTTCATCCCATCGACTTGTGCACAAAGGCAAAATACTTCTCAGACGTCCTATGAAACATAAGACTGGTTATCTTATTCGACTGTCAAAGTGTATGAATGTGAGACAGAGAGAGAGAGAGAGAGAGAGAGAGAGAGAGAGAGAGAGATCTACGTGTGAGGGGTTATCGATAATTCTTCTGGCAAGTGTTTGATGACGTAATTTGATTTAAACATAAGCCCCAAGTAAGATCGGATGGGGATAAACTCGATGTTTCGCTAGTCACATTAGGACTGAGAGGGAGTGCGATACAGTCCCCGTTTAGGGGGGTTGGAAAAACAGCAGAGAAACAATATGAAATCATGGAAACTGCACACGAATGACAGAACGAAGATGTAACTGGACGTGGGACAATGAATGTTCTTGGTTTTCGGACCGAAAAAGATGTCGACGCTTTCTAACAGTGTTTCGTAGATTCTGTATTATCTTTGATTTTTTTCATCAGATGATCAAGGTACAACAATCCCGGAAGGGAGTCGTAGCCAATTGGGGAAACTGATCTACGGTGGCGGCGGCTGCAGGATTTCAGCCCTGGACAGAAGGGTCCAAAGTTCATCAAAATGACCGCTTGACCACAGCCGTTGTCCAGGGCAAGTTGTTCTGCAGTGACACTATCGTGATTTACCTCGGTTAATCTTAAAATGGGATTTGAGTTGATAACAGCAGCAGCCTCGAACAACTGGACGAGGAGCATGGACGGAAGAATAAAGTCATCAACAGGCATTAGGAGATAATCAGGGCGGGGAACAGTTCGATCGCCGATATAGGTTGGCAAAAGATAGGCGCACGGAATGAAAATTTATTTGTAGGACACCGGCATTACTTTAAAACAGTTTGGAAACATTTTTGCTGACCCTGATGAGCTTGTGCAAAAATAACCAGTCGGCAAACACAATGGATAGTTTACAGAAAGAAGCAGCGAGGTATGCCGTCAATTACAGGTGCGTAACCAAGAAATCCACACCGAACATATCTCCAGGAACCATTTAGGTAAATAATCTTCATAGTCGATGTCTGAACTCAAGCGCCGAAAACCAAATTTGGTGATGTTTCATTTAGATCGGTGGCTTATTGAGACGTTCGGTGATCCACGGCTCAGTTTCAGAGTCAAGAGGCCCAATCCACTTCAGTAGCAGACTGAATCCATGCAATCACGGGGTCTATTTGATACACTTATAACTTTTGAAAAACTGTTCAAGTCATTCCTAACACCGTTAAGCGCACCTTACGATACGATCATCATTAGACTTGAGTGGACGGATACACCTATAGTGCCGACTCTGTCAAGAGGTTTACCGAGATGTAGGCAATGGATAAGTATATTCTCTCAGTCTGAATATCATCTTCTGGATGGGGAACAAACATTGTTAAACATCATCGACGTCAGTGGGAATGAAAACACCTACCGAAATGAACCTTTTTTCTTGGGGATGAGTTGTTTGAATTGACCCAAGGTGATCTCGGACGAGGGCCACAGACTCCTATAAGGCACCGGATCATCACCCAAATAATAACCAATCACCAGAGTGTTCGGACTGCTATTGGAGCTAGGCGAGCTAGCTGGCAGTCCCGGAGTGGAGGTAGAGATCGCTGACGTGATCGAGGATGAAGTAGAGTGCTGTGTCGTGCAGACTGTTGTCCTAGTAACTATCGGAGCGGTAGTGGGAGCAGTGACTCCTGCAGTTTCAACTGGGATCGGCCGCGCTGGCGTATGCAAACTGGTTTCTCCGGATGGTTGATGAAGAGCCGAAGGTGAGCCGGACAATTGACCCGGGCCCGAAGTGGAAGCGCCCAAGGGAAACGAGAGGTTGAGCAACGCGTTCAACTCTGCCGCTTCTGATACTCGACCACACCCAAGATCGGTGGACGAAGGAGACGAACCTGAACCACATTGAGAATCGGATGACGTGGATGATTTGGACTGGGTGTCTACTTTATCACCGTTTGGCCTGACTTCAATCACCGGATCTGATCTGATCACCTCAAGGGACGAAACATCAGACCTAAGACAAATAACAACAAAACACGGAAGGATTACAACAAATTGGGGTAATGAACTTTATTATTTGCAAGCATATGCTCAAAATCAATTATTAAGTGAAATGAAATGGTCGGGACCCGCGTGATATGTTTTAAGAGATTTGAGAGAAGAGTGACGTCGGAAACCAATCAGACAGATGAACGATCGAATATCAACAATGACCCGTCATCAGCGAATTAGCCTGAACGTTGGTGCTAGGATAGATTGTATCAGAGAAGTATGCCGACTGGTTTTCTTTAGCTGGAGATTCAGTCATGACCAAAAAGTTCATCACACACACAGAGAAAGAGAGAGAGAAAACATCATAGTAGACAAGAGAGGTAACTGTATGCGATCAACTATTGCGTCACTGAAAAGGACTTCGATGAATGAGCACGGAGAGGAGCACTTCATCGGTTTAAGTGAGCACCTAATAGATGAAAAAGTGGAGTGCCCGAGTTTTATCTATACAGTGCGAGAACCCACCCAACCTTATAGGGCAACCATCACCTGTCAAGGTCATACAACCTGAACCCCGAAGATGCAATCTCGTTTACGTGTCGCACTCGCTTCATCTAATACTGCATGGTGGGGATGATCATAGGGTTCGAAGGGCGGATTAACAAGTGCACCAGCAAACACAACACAGAAAATAAACAGCTACACTCCGCATGATAGGTTGGAAGAAACCTATACACGGATACTTTTGATCACGTTCATACATTTTTTAACGCTACATTGTCCTGCGGGTTCCACCGTTAAGTCAGAGGATCGGATCAGTTCTGTTTGAACCACCATCACCTACGCACTATGTGTTGCAGTCCCGGCTGCCACTTCCCAGTAAGGATAGTATTCAGGAATCAGAAGAATCAGTGATGTGGCGGAATAAGAACTGAGGATAATGGTATCTGGAACGTAAGAAAAGTGTAAAAACAATAGCGTCATCAGTGGCGGCGCCGAATCACATCCTTTGACTTAAACCAAAGAGTGGTGGATGACCCAAACCCCGTCCAGGTGACCAAACGCAACTCACCTATGAGAGTATAGGCCGATTCATTGTCGACGGACAGTCAAGTCCTCTTAGCAGTCAGCACGTTAGCGCTTGTCCAGAATCCGGATCACTGTTTGAATCAACGGACTCGCGAGCAACAGGACGGCGGATCGATAGAACGAGAACGGATTCCCATCAGATTGTAGCTGACCACATCAGCAACCAACCAATCAAAAGAGAGGTTACCCGATGCAAATTCGAACCAATTAGTTTGTGTCGCAACCACTGGCGACAGTGACTGTTTTTTTTCTTGAGCAAATGAACTGAGATGGTTCGAAGGTGGAAAATTCTTACCAGAGCTAGTGGAACGGATCAAAACATCATTGGTCAGATCTTTTTGGACCGTTCTTCAATTTCGTGGACTGGTTACCCCTGCCAATTTTGTTACCCTTATCCATCCAACTGAGTACAGCACGCAGAGAAACTATCCGCGGACATGCGTAACACGTCTCGACGATCACAGCCTAGTTTGCTTTTATGTTCGACTTATTAGTAACGGTGTAGGAAGATTTGTCGTAGCGTGAAAATGCGGTCAACACGATATCTGCCTACGCGAAAACCACACTGGTTTAGGCGCACTCGCGCGTCCCTTGCGGCAACAAAGCGGTTTAGGTGAATAGTGCAGAAGAGCGTAAACGCTATGTCAATGAGATCGATTATACTCTAATTTACGCAGATGGTTTTGTCACCCTTCTTTCGTATGAGTAGGATGGAGATTGCCCAATATTAAGATGAAACATGGGTTTCCCAAATTCAGCAAAATAGCGAAGTCAGAGGACCTGGCAAAGTTGGCGGACAGATCTTATGATACTGTCCTCAGCCAAAAATTTCCTGTTTTTCATTTTTTTAGATGGTAGAAGCTATTTGCGGCAGGCTGCGTGGATCCTTGTCACTTTGGTATTGCCCGACGTTGCCTAGTGACACTGCCCAGCAAGGTTGAGGCGAAGGGCGGTTGATTAGCTCGTTGATAAGCTCGACAAATCTTTAAAGTTTTTCCTTATTACCTAGTATGAGATGTTCTATCATCCCGTAGCAAGGAGGGTGAAGGTGTCAGTTTCTCTGAAGCAGAGCGTATGTGTCGGGAGAGTTTCAGGAAATCTGCAGCAGTAACTACCGTCTCCCTCTAACCCGCTATTTGGGGCCAGTACCGTTTAAGGTCGTTCTTTGTTGAGTGCGTAACTTCTCGATTAAGGCCGCGGGAATCAGGAGACTTACACGATTCGACCGCCTTAGGCGTTGAGCACCGGCTGACGGATTCATCAGAGATTCACTCTTTCTTACGCCGGGATACTTTGTCTAGTTGTAAAAGGGCAGCCCAGATTATGGATACTTTTATTGATCTATCGTGCATCTATACAACCGTCGACAGGGATTGTATCCAGTCTGAAGGCCGTAGCAACGCTGAGGTTATACCTGGATTAGATACGCGAGTTAAGCCATAAAACCAAACACTAGAACCCAACAGTTTGAGATGCTTGGTTCATGTATTGCGCAGAGCCTCGAACAGACTTCTAGGGAGTAACTTGCCAGTTGAAACGAGTGGTGGTGGTTGAACAGTGACCAAAGATGATTAGTCTATGACCTTCGACCGGTGGACCTGGCCGTGTAGGACGTGTTTGGCTTGTGAGCTGGGGTTCGTGAGATCTACCCGTTCAACGATGATGTTCCGAAAACCGGTGTTTGCATCGGCGTACTTATCGAACACTAACCACCACAGTATTCCTGGATATCAGAGCAGCCTTTGATTTGGTTGACAGGAGTATTCTGTGAAAATGCCTGTTGAGAAACAAAGTACCTGAAAAATAAGTATTCAAGACCAAATCCCTCCACCGCCATACTTTAGGATGAGTGCCAGCTTGCGGTAGGCTTTCGCCCCTTCAGTTGCCTCTAGTCGAGTTCGACAAGGGTGTCCTATTTAGCCGCTTCTCCTTAACTTTGCGACTGACGACGCCCTTAAGAAATCGGCCGAGGGTATCGCAGATGGTGGTGTCGAACTTCTCCCAGGGATCATTATTACTGATCTGGAATACGCCGACGAAACTGTCCCGCTCGCTTCTAACAGCTAGGCTGCTCAACTTCCACTGAACTGCATGATAACTAAAATGGTTCGATGCGGAATGCATTTCGCCCCACCAAAGTGTAAAGTGCTACTCCAGGATTGACGAGAGCACTTACTCGTGCTCCATTTGGGCAACGAAAGACTGGAGATTACAGAAAGTTTTGTTCACTTGGGCAGCTGTATTAACGGAAATGGCGGCGTGAGAAAAAAAATCTATGCGTATCCCAAAAGCCAGGCTAGCTTTTTCGAACCCCAACCATTTCTGGTGCCGACAAGACATTAGCCTTCCCTCGAAAGGCCGAGTGTACAAGACCGCCGTGCGCCTCGTACCGCTGTACAATTGTGAAACATGACCTTTTCGAGTTCAAGATATCCGTCGCCAGGCTGTGTTTGATACCCGATGCTTACGCAGCACTGCCTGTATTTGGTGGAAGCAACGCGTCAGCAGTGAACAAGTGCGCGATGGAGTGTTTGGTACAACCGATTCTTCCCTAGAAAAAACCCTATTACTGTACCGTCTCCGCTGGCTAGAAGGATGCCGCATCGCGCATTGTTTGCGCTCCCCGGGCCTGACTGAAAGAAAGAGCGTGGGGGACAAACAATGACTTAATGCAGAGAAATGAAGAAAATAACAATGTCTACTACGTGTAGGGCCGTCTCGGTTGCCAGGTTGGGACATATATATATATATATATATATATATATATATATATATATATATATATATATATATATAATACCACTCCGAAAATGTGATTCAGTGAAGACCGTCATCTACCGGGTGATTCGATAAGGCGAAAGCAAACTGATGAGTATTTTAAGGTTCCAACGGTCAAAACAACCCGACTGTGGGGAATTTGCAGTTTGGCTCGTCAACACCTGTTGAAACGGCAAAGTATAATAGCAAAGCCGATTCGTCCGTGCAATAACTGCAACAGGACTTGACTAAGTTGTTTTGCCTTGACTAAAGACGCCATGCCTGATTGTTCGCTCTGCGTGAACAATTTACAGGATCTCAGTTAGTGCAAAGTGGACCTGACACAAGGTGATCCGAAGTGTACAACCGGACCAAATGCGGCTTTTGATCTTCTGTTAGATCTATCCTGCAACGGTTGAGACCCGTTAATTATTCACACTGAGCGAACAGTCAGGCCTGACGTACTTGTTTGTCGACTGACCAGTTGAAGTATAGAAACCACTGGTGCGGACTTGATAAGGAACGGATGTGGATCATAATTTCATAGGCTAAACGAAGAAGTAGAGTTCTAGCGCCCCCAGTTTCTAGTCGTTTATGTTTGCCATCAAGATAATATGATTGCTATACCGTCGATTACGAGAAGGGAATTGTTGAAGACTCTCGGTGTAGGAATTTTACGGTTTCCTGTCAAAAGAGAAAGCTTGATTTCCGAATGGGCCAAAAATGGAGAGCACAGCACGATAACCTCAGTCAACAGATGGAGATCGGGTATGCCCTATAGACTCTAAGGCCCACTCCATCACTAGAAATAACAATCCTGCAAAATGGAACGCTGGGGAATCACATAAGGCGGTCCCAATAGGTCCGGTGTGGAGCCAGACGACAGTGGCTTACTGTCTACTACCGAAGTGATCGGTGGTGGTGGGATTTGAACTTCTGGCCTCCCAGACGGCAAGGACATGTGCTAAATGACTCAGCCAACACCGGACACTTCTCGGAAAAACACAACCGGTTACCCGGTTATTGTCACTCATCAGGTATGTGTATCCGGCATGTTATTAAAAACTGCTTCGTAGCGAGATCCACATTGAAGATTGAAGGGCACAGTAAGGGGTCTAAGGACATTCAGAGAAGGAGAATGGGAATGGAAGTAACAAAGTTCATCCAGACTATTTTGAAGAAAATTCAAGTTTTCATTTCTGTTATGGAAACATCCAAATACAATATCATAGGCGTATTAGCAGTTGACAAGATTAGGTGAACAGTGGAGCTTGCTAATACAAAAGGAGAAAAGAAATGAAGATAGAATGGCACCCTGAAAAACACAAAAGCTAGCTTGAAGAGGAATTTCTGTGACCACAAGAAATACATTGTGTGTGATTAGGAAAACAGTCAGAGGGCAGTTAAAATGCGACAATCGATCCCGTTAACATGTAGAATACGCAGGAGACTACCTTGATGAAGAGAGCAAAATGCGTTCGCGTAGCCAAGAAAAATTAGCCTAACAGCACGGTGACCGCAGTCAAAAGCAGAAACAACAGAGTTAACTACGTAGCCGACGGTATTATGGGTTGACAGAGAGATTCAGTAAAAAAAAACTGTGTCGATTCAGGGAGAGTGAACTTGGGGAATTATGCGGTGAAGGAGTACATTCTTAAATACTCTAAGCAAAGGTGATGTGCAGGCAATCGGACGATATTTGTTGGATCCATTACTGAGTGAGTGTGTGATGCGTACAGATCTCCAACAATCGGGAATCACCCCAGAATCAATACAACGATTAAATCGACTAGTCAAAGGGGATGTGAGTTCGAAATAGCAGGCTTCTAGTAACATTGGAGATGGTAAATCGGGACCACCAGATTTATGGGGCTTGGCTTGTCGCGGAATTATAAGGACAAAGCCAAGTGCGATGGGGTTGGTTCCATGGGAGTCGAGATGTAGAAGATGAATTGAGGATGCGAAGTGGTGAGCCGGAGATTCAGATCTTCGTTTTTTAGCAGCAACCTGAACTTGACACAGCACAATCGTTCCAGGGCTTTCCATATTTACCGACAGTTCTTGCTACCAGGCTCTGTGCCTAAGCAAAGATTATTCAGATCCAACACTTCAGTTTTAATGGGCGTGGACAAGTTTTTACGGCCTTACAATCGAGTGGAGGAGAACCGACCAGGTTGAACATAATAGGTTTCAATAGGGCAACACAATTCGTAGCAAAATTTAAGGTAGTCGGTTAAGTGTTCACGAGAGAGAGGGGGGAAATAGAAAAATCGATGGAGTTACCAAGTACATTAAACTTATCGATGGGTTCTCAGGTTGACACAATCTCAGTCGTGTCCGAATTAATCTAAATTCGCAAAACGGCATTGTTCGTGGGCGGCTAATGTAAAGATGACGGAGCAAGGGAAACCATACACTATTGTGCCCGAATGTGCGAACAAGCCAACGTAAACAAGTGAGAGGAAACTAAACATAATTGACAACTTACTTTGTCACAGGGGTCACGATCGCACAGGTAACCGGCAGACCAAATGGCTCAAGCCGAACCGGACTAAGAACCAAATCGGAATCTTGTGTCCGACCAGTTCCATGACCTATTACCGTATTCTCAGTCAGTCTGGACGAATTACGAACCATATGAAGTGGGTTCGTGGTTTGTAGAGCTGTGTCAAATGTTCCGGTATCTGTGTGTGTAGTTCGATGGGTCAGGTGGGTGAAACTATCGGAATTCTGACCAGCAGAGAGACCATCACCGGTGTTTTCCGTGACGACTCCAACTACACCACCGACGCCACTGCCACCGCCACCGCCACCGCCGCTACTGCTGCTACTGTTCGGCGTGCGATCAGCAGAAGCGGCCCAAATGCGAGAGCAATGATCTTCTAAAATAGCCTGGCAATATCACAGGGTATGGGGTGGAAGTAATCAGAAAATGAGGTGATTAACCACCATAAAAAAGTGAAAATTACAGCAGAATGAATCAAATGGGAGAATATTTGTATGACAGCAATGATAATTATTGAGTATTTTCATTCCGATAAAGAAATCCAACTTGTTTGCTCATGACAGATACTACTTGGATCGAATCTCACTTGTATTGCGCGATTCGAACGCCGCAACCATTCTAAGATGACGCGGGTCTCGTCTAGTACAGTGTGATTTTACAACCAACCACTTACACCGGTCGCTTTTGTTCAGCTTGAAATCAAAAACAGACATCAATGAGGTATTCGTAGTTAATTCGAAAAGATTACAACTCAGTTGGTTTAATTGTTACCCTCACATTGCAGTCTACTAATCACCATCTCTCACTCTTACCGTAACACCTAGTGAAAAAAAACGAACCAAATGAGGCGAATATACAGCTAAAAAAGACAAATTGATCTGAAATCAAACACGGTACCAATGCTACAATAGAAAAAAGTTACGGAGAAATACGCCACTTGATCACGTTATCCTGTCTCTAACTATCCGGTAGGTGTAAGTCGTGGATCCCAATCTACATGTCAGACTCACTGGCTGGGACTTTCATTCATTTCTGTCAAGTCAAACACTCACCGTTTGGACTCATCTTCCAACCGGAGAAGTGATTCAAAGATTGTGTATGATTCATGCACCTAAAACAGCTCACTTCCGTTTCGAAATTGAGGTCAGATCTCCAACATCCGACGCCAAACTCGGTAAAGCTAATAGCGTAGATATCTGTGCTAGGATGTCGATGATCTGCACATCACTGAGCCGTATGGGACGGCTGATCAGATTGCTGTGGTGTACACTTGAAGAATAAACGGATTTCCCGTCAACGCCACAAGTGATCGGATAGATCGGGGGAGAAAAGTGCGGACCAACCGAATGGCTCACTTCCGACGGCTGTTAGTTTTTATTTTCCTGTTATAAGTTGGCTTGCTTACAATGTGGCGCATACCAAAACGGGCATCGTCGTCATCTTTGTTATGACAAGGTGATATCACGAAGCGTGCCACCTTAGACCCCACATATTTCATCAGTGATACAGACGACAGACAGCTTTATTCCTCCAGTTAGGCTTTGGAGCCAGCTATGAGGAAAGTACAGCAAATGAGCTTGATTCTGATAACTGTAGGAATGTGTAGGACTAAACCGTGTGCCGTGTGAAAAGGTACCTGAAATGGTGACAACATTTGTAACATTCCGAATGTGAGAGACAAATGGGAAAATAACGCCAGTTAATGACTGCTCGATGCCCCCCCCCCCACACACACACACAGACTTGAGTATGAGTTATTCTCCTAGCCTATATCGTGGGAAGAGGCACAGATAGACATGCACATGTAAAAATGCTGGTGAGGACCGAATTAGAATCGTACCTGGGCATTATCTCGTGTGCTATCTTGTTGCGATCGAGCCGCAGCCAGTAGGCGATCAGCCCAAGGTCTTCGAAGCAGCGCGGTAGCTGTGACTGTTGTATGTGATCGAGTATTCTCAGTCGTCGTCGACATAGCCACAGTCACAGTGGCTGAGGTGGTCATGTCCACAGTTTTCCCCGAATCCACAACAGAAGTTGCAACTGGATCAGTTTGTGTCAAGTGGTGCGATTCTGTTCTTGATCGATGAGTCGATTCAGAACGATCGGGATGGACCGGTTCACCGGCTGACTGATCAGCATTGGGACTGGACTAGAAAGCGTGGGAAGCAAGAACATGAAGACGAACAATGACTTATACACCGAACTTCTATGGAAAAATTGGTGAAACAATTACCAAAATAATGATGATGATTTCGACATACGCCACGCAATGTACCAGCGACCAATAGTATTGGAGTGGTAGAAACTTAAAGTAAGAATTGTCATCCCCGTAGCCGTCGGTGGACAGAGAGCGTTTCGATACCACTCACCGGTCTGGCCTTATGTGATTCACCACTATTTCAGGTCTCAGGGATTCACGGTTCGTTGTTCTCCTTGATAGATCTGTGGATTCTTCACTGAATACATGCACACAGACGAGATGAAACTTTTTAAATACGCACTGATACGAACTACCACCCCATTATTTGCAGCTCTGTTACTCTTCGTCTTTGGGCTCCGATCTGGTGTTCGGCTGAGACAGTTGGCAAAGAGAATTGACACACTCAGCAGGCATAATTGTTCAAAAAGTGAACTGAATTGCCGCAATCTCGCTCAAAACTACGCCTTGTAGTGTTTTTTTCATCCTTTCAATTATTTTTAGAAATTTTTCCATGCATCAGCTGAGCAATCGGGACCACCTCACTTACGTGGTTTTCTGCTACTTCAAGTCTTAGAACTAAATTGCCGGTTATCCGTAACAAAGCAGTCGATTTACGAGGTTATGGGCATGCCCCTTCCGTTGCACCAATGCGTAAGCATGTATTAGAAAATGTTCAGGCGCATAAAATATAGGTTTTTCACATATCCCCCACAACTCATTCTGTTGCTGATCTAATTTCGATCAGTTGATGAGGAAACTATTGAAATGAGAAACAAGTGATAAGGCTCGTTTTTTTAAGTCGTTATCAGCGAATAAATTGCCCTTGTAGAGCAAAATTGTCACGAACACTCATGTGGGACAGTTTAAAAGACACGTGCTAGACGAACCACCGGCGACTGATCGACCCAGATTATTACTGCTATCGGAATAAGCAAGTCGCGCACACTTCAACAGACACCGTGTCTTCACGTACTCGAGTGGTTATTTTTTCAGCTGTTTTCATCTTAGAGGTAATTCTGTTTCGTTTGCTGTTGTCGGAGGGTAACTATGATTGCAATCCGAAAATGTTTATAGCTTATTAGCCTCATGGGCGTTAAAATTATCCGGGTAAGACAATCAAACGCATGCCTCACGATTGAAAAAGAGACCTGGCGATCGCTTGGTCTATAACAGGTGCAGAGACAATTCTACTGAGAATCACGCTTCACTAGTAACTTGTTGAGGACTTCAATAAGTTGGCAAGTTCATTTTTCAACCAAATGCTTATGTGCGATTATCAGTAAGTACCCTGGATCTGAGTTTGTTTTAAATTACATGCTTGCTCATGAGTACAATGGAAGGGGTATAGCGTCATAGCCACAGGGGCCCACTGCACTAGAGATAACCGGCGGCCAGACCTTGAGACTTGCATTGAATAACCACATGGGGTCTCAGTAGATCAGGTGTGGTAACGAGCCGGACGACAGTGGAGATTACCGTCTTGTGAACAAGTCTTTGACTCCTTGCCCATCAAACATCCTAACTGGGCATTACTTCTATCCTAGGCAGTAGATTGATTCTCTTTTGCTCCATTTGATATATCTTTTTTACCAACTTGTTAATCGTTACTCACGTCCACAGTGCCATTGCAGGTAACCGCACAACCAGCGAGGCCTCATTTATTCGTAAATCTAGATAATACACGCACTTTATGGGCGCACCTTGAGCATGACGACTGGAAATCCCCACGTACATCACGCAACCCCCCCCCCCCCCCACACAGACGCAACTTCATCTTTAGTCGGTCTGCAAGCTCAAGTCCAGTCGTGTGGGACAACAAAAATGATGCCGGATATCTGACTCTCATAAAAGATGTATTCATGAACTAGCCGGAAAAATGTGAATCAACACACAGAGTGGCACAGACTAGGAGCATGCATGTTAGCTGGCCTCGGCCGAACAGTCAGCAGTCTTTCTGAACCTGGACAGTTTGAATGGTAGGGCGAGAGAATGGGCGGAGCGGGGGTGGGGAGGGTAGATACACGAGAAGAAAAAAAAAACAAGCGACCAATGTACCAAAACGTGATAATGGGTGAAAATTCGACTCGTCTCACTACACCATTCCCCTTTACCACAGCTCTGTATATAATCAACCAGCCGTATCGCACATCACGCTAATTGGCTTGGCGATTATGCACCACATAGACCAAACTATAAACTGAGCTAACCCTACTATTTACTATATTGTAACATTGCTGGAATGCCAGTGAGACACGGTTTGAGTTTAGCTGAGAACACCAATTGCCAAATCGCAACGTACTGCTGTCTCCGTTGCTAGGTCTATGATTAAGTGCGATCGGGGGAGAAAGTGGGTAGAGATGCATCTCATGTTCGCAGCTAACATCTAACACACACACACACACAAACATGAACCCACGTAGAGAAGAGTGCGAAAGCATTCACGCACGCGCTTGAATGAACAAAAATGGAGGGAGTAAATCTCGATTTTAGTCTCTACCGCCATGTTCAACTCCGATTCTGTCACTGACTTAATTGTTAGGGCGGGTGGTGTGTATAGGGGAGAGGGAAAGAAAGGGAATTCAACGTGACGGATCGACAAAGACGTGAGGAAATAAAGAAAGAGAGAGCGGAGCACAGTATCTGATGCGGAATGAGGCAGGCTGGTGCCGCATTGAATCGGACTGGAATAGACGGTGATGGTCGGATGGACAAGTGTCTTTTGATAGGGGGACGGGGAGAGAGGAGCCTGTGATGGCTGTGACAAGACGGAACAGACAGGCAGTCTAAGGACGTCATGGACCAGTCAACCGGTGCACAAAGCAAGGAGGCCAAGGTACAACAACGATGACACGTGACCCGACAGAGGTACTTTGTGTTCTCGTGCGAGGTGGCACTGGGTGCACATGCACATAAAGGCGTCGGACAGATTGATAGACAGACAGACAGTCAAGCGGGGAGACAATACGGAATAACGGCCGCGCATTTTAACTAGTGCATTTGTTGGCTTGGGAGAATGAAGATGAGTGATTCCGCGACGAAAACTGGGGTTCAGAGCGGAAGTTCGCGAGGTGGACTGAAGCTGGATGAATCAGCAGACTGGTATGTGAAGCCCTGTGTAAAAATCGAAACGGCTGAGAATATCGAGTTCCTGTCCAATCAGGGATGCGAGCAAAAATACATTACCGTGCGACCAACTGTGTTTACCGTCATGAACACTGTTCTTAAGACGTTTATGATGCTCAAGAGGAAAAACAGCCACAAAAAGAAGACAACCGATCTATTGATTCTACTTTGTTCGAAAATATCCTTCCCGTACCAAGATACAGATCATGCTGAGGTCAACGAGAAGCAGCATAGCTCACAATTTCATCGTAGCCCGGGGTTTATCATTTCCACCTTCTCTTGGATTTCGATCATTAAATTTCCATTAGTCTCCCAAATCTTGCTGGGAACGGTCTCTAAGATAGCAGACAGCACGTGCATGTGAACACAAATGTACAGGCGTTCGGAAATATCCAAAGTCGTATTAACGAGACTCGGATGGAAAAAGAACCGACGAACTTCAATCACCTCGAGACACAGAGTTAACAATTCGTCTTGCCGTTTTCATTCTATTATATTCTCGAGTACTTTTGACGAGGAGCCGTGCCACAGTATTTATTTTAGTCCTCAATTTTCTACTTCTATGCAGCCAACCAAATTGCTTTTTGGGAGCTCAGAAAAAGTTTACAACCACGTGGGAATAATTTGGGTTAGTATATCGAATGTGATTTCGGTTTCTCTGGTGGGCATTCGGGTCCAAATCTCTTGACAAGGTGCGCACTATCTGCGATTCGAATTTAAACTAATAATTATCTCGACCCGCTAATTCTGATCCACTAGAACACAAGCTCATACCATTCAGTGTGTGTCTCTCACACAAGTTCACTGGCAAAACTGTTTACATTTTATTGCAGTACAAAACAGCAACCGTGATGAAATTCACAAGATCACAGTAACTGGGGTATCAGCTTTCCCCGAGATTGGTGCATAACCACAACGCCAAATTAAGTGACCTGAAAGCCGAACTGATGCGCGGTACAATATGTGATGCTGGACATTCAACGGTCAGAACATTTCAGTAAGACATTGTCACATTTCTAAATTGATGATGATCTTGACGAATGACTGACCAACACAAGATGCCATGGAGCTTCTCACACTGGTTAGGATATCAAAATCACCGACAGCCTATACAGATTACCATGAATCGGTGCTGGTCGAGCGGTATGGGTTACGAGGCTCGAAAGGCTTGCGCAGTGACTGCATTAACCACAGGGATGTAAACCATTTCCCAAAAGCGTCCAAGCTGCTTGCGTCTGTCATAAATCGCATGTTGTATCAAACGCGTGAACAGCAGACTCGCGAGGCGTAAACTGGGTTTCGTGTCAGTCGTGGATGTATTGATCAAATCTTCACCCTCCGACAAATGCTAGAGCCCGATCACACTTATCGACTACCAAGAATCATCGTGTCCCTGGACATTCGCACTGCCTTCGACTCCATCGATAGGGTTGCGCTGTGCAATTGCTTGTTGGGCAATGGAGTGCCTGAGAAATAGGCATCGGTCCTCAAAGAGTTGCATCATCACATCTCAGATCGAGGAAGGCCGCATGGCCATCTTCGCTCCCTTTTGCCGTCTCCAGTGGAGTTCGATAAGGTTACCCATATCCCCATTTATCTTCAACTTTGCCGTAAAGGATGCTCTGCGGGAAGCCTTATCTGGCCTTCCAAGTGATGGAGTTGAACTCATCCCACGAAGTAGAGTTTTCAACTTGGAATATGCCGATGATATGGCCCTGCTGAGTGATAATGCACAGGCAATGCAACATGCTTTGCACTGCCTGGTAACTGAGGTATCCAGATATGGTATGCTCTTTGCACCTTCCAGGTGCAAAGTGCTTTTGAAAGAATGGCAGCAGTCTGTGCCTGCATTCACCCTCCGTTATGATCAGCTTGAGTTATTCGACAACTTTGAGTACCTTAGGAGTATGATAGCAGCTCAAGGTGGGGTTAGAAAAGTCAATTCACGCATAACAAAAGCTAGAGCTTTCGCAAACCTGCGACACCTGTGGCGTCCCTATGACATCCGGCTCTCTTTTGATGGACGGGTGTACGTCACCGCGGTTTGCAGTGCTTTACTCTACGGTAGACCGAAGAACCCGTGAAGGAACTTTTTCTGGTCTCCTTGTGAAAACCACAGAGGAATTAGTTTGGTAAGTATCGCGTCTAAACTGTTCACCGGTCTTATTTTCCACCGATTATCCAGTGCCCGCGAAATGTGTACGCGTGAGAATCAAGCAGGTTTCAAACCTGGTAGGGGTTGTATCGATCACATCTTCACTCTTCGGCAAACCTTAGAGCACAGACACATCTTCCATAGGCCCACCATCCCTGTCTTTCTTGACCTAAAAGCGGCGTTCGACTCAGTCGACGCGCTGCCTCTCACTGAAGGGTGTGCCAGAGAAGTTTATTTCTCTTTTTCAATGCTTGTATGGAAACATACGAAACCGAGTTCGTGCTTACGGCGATCTTTCTCCCGAGTTCACCACGGAAAGTGGTGTTGCTCAGGGTTGCCCTCTTTCACCCTTCTTCTTTAATTTTGTAATTAGTTTGATTCTTGAGATAGCCCTATCCTCGTGTGAGAATAGCGGCGTCGACCATTGCTCAGGCAGTAAACTGTCTGACTTGAAATACGTGGACGATATTTTTCTTTTGATTGAAGATCCAGGTAAGTTGCAAGTATTCTTAGATAGCCTAAAACAGTGCAGCAATGTTTAGGATGCGTTTTGCACCTTCAAAGTGCAAAATGCTGTTGCACGACTGGGTTGGCTCAACACCAAACCTTGTGTTGGCAGAAGGAACTGTAGCTGAAGTGGATAGATTTTGTTACCTTGGTAGTTACATATCATCAGGTGGACAGATATCGGATGAAGTGTCATCACGTATGCAGAAAGCGCGTTTGGCTTCTGTCAACCTCCGTCATCTGTGGTGTCAGCGTGACATCCGATCGTCTGTTAAAGGTAGGGTGTAAAATGCAATGGTTAGGTCCGTTCTTTTATACGGTTCAGAAACACGGCTGTTGAGGGTAGAAGATAGGCGAAGACTGTCGGTGTTCGAGCACCGATGTCTCCGTAGCATTGCTCGAGTATGGTGGGAGCACCGTATCAGTAATGATGAGGTTAGGCGTTAGGTGTTGGGAACCAGAGGTCATTCTCTGAATCAAGTACTGAATCTAAACAGGTTAAGGTCGTTGGAACATGTGTTACGCATGCCCACGGATAGACTTCCTCAGCGTATGCTGTTCTCTGAGGCAAAAGGCGATTGGAAGGTAGGTCGAGGTGGCCAGTCTATGACATGGGAAAAGGGTGTGAAAACCTTGACCAGTGAAGACAGAACTACGCTGCCACTCGGCTCCTTATCATGCTGAAATGTTGGGGCTTTATATGGTTCTTCTCCATTTTTGGGTCATAGTGGTTGTGCATGATACATAGAAATAATCGAAAATGTGGTATGTACGTTAGATTTTGTTGCTACGTCGCAATACCACTTAGTTGGAAATGAGAGCGTGAAGGACAAACAGAACAACGAAAGACGGGAACGGAAGATCGTATGGACAAAGAAAGAACTGGATCAGTAACTCCGTCGACAGTGACACGCACGATCTGATCAACTAATGTCATGGATCCTCACGTAGCCCGGTAGCCTTAACACTGATATAAAAGCCCAATACGGCCCTGAGTACACCAGCTCAGATCAGAAGCTGACTACCCCGATTTGTCATTCAAGAGTAACCTGGGAGTACGAACAAGACACTTCCCGAACAATGTGATATACAAAAGTCAAGGGCTCCGACCACTGACCAAATTCTGCTCCACGAGGCTACGCTCAAACACAGCACTACCGATACAATTTCTCTCCGAAAATACTCGAGCAATCCTGTGAATACACTGATGGTAAAAACACCTATATTTTTTCGCATATTCCATCGGTAACACCCACGGTTCTGAGTCGTAAAACGGGGCCCTGATTCCATCCGACCTTGATGGACAAACGGATGTTGAATCGACACCACAGGTGGTTGAAATGGACAAAAGTCAAGTGGATTCCGTGTATCCATGACATTTTCAATACGACTAATTTGCTGCGACTTATGGTGCTCCATAGAGGATGAGGTTCGGTAATGGATCAACTCAGTCCTGCAGTAGCCATTCGTATTTTGAGGAAGCACTGCTATAATTTTATACACATTATTCAGAAAAGTCTTGAAAATTGAATCTTTACGAAGAGGCGTACAGTCAGTCATTTGAGTACTGTAGACGAGAAATGTTTTCGATCATGATAAAGAACTGTGCAGACATTCTTAAGTGACGATAGTATCGCCAAGAATCATACCGAATATCAGGTTAATACAATGGATGGCAGAAGGCGATCACTGATGACCGAAGTTCCTTCTTATGGTGAACTTGGATGAAAGAACGTCATAAGCAGAAACTTGGTTATGTCCGTTCGGTTCAAGGAAAACGATGACCGTGATCTCACTGCTTTCAAAACATGGACGTATGGTTTATAGAATCGTAGCGGGGTAGGAAACTTAATCCCTGTGTAAACAGTGTCCGCGAGTGTTAGATAACTCACGAATAACAATGACACGAGAAAGCAGTTGGCATGTGGCCCTGAACAAGCCAGTCTATCTGTGGTTTACACCAGAAGACCAGCTGGCAACAGCATAACGATGTTTGGGATGCATTTTGCATCTTCAGAGTGCTGAGTACTGCTGCAGGGCTAGATTGGCTCTACGCCAAGCCTTGTGTTGGCAGGGCAATCTCTAGCAGAAGTAGACAAGTTTTAGTACCTGGGCAATTACATCTCACCAGATGGTCAGATATCGGATGAAATGTCAGTGCGTATATAGGGGACGCGTTTGGCTTTTGTTAACCTCAGTCATCTGTGGCGTCGGTATGACATCCGACTATCTGCAACAGTAGAGTGTACACTGCGGCGGTTTTGGTCCGTCCTTTTATACGGCTGAGAAACAAGGTTGTTAAGAGTAATGGGCAGGCGAAGACCGCCGATGTTTAAGCATCGATGTCTCCGTGCATTGTCCGTATCAGCAATGTTGAGGTTAGGCGTAGGGTTTTGGGAACCAGTGATCAGTCACTGGACCAAGTACTGAGTTTAAATAAGTTAGGATGAAAGAGACATGTGTTACGCCTGTACACTGATAAACTTCCTCAGCGTACACTGTTTTCCGGAACAGGTAGTGATTGGAAGGTAGATCGAGGTGGTCAGCCCGTGACACGGCAGAAATGTTTGAAAACCTTGACCAGTGGACTTGGCCAGGTAGGACGTGTTAGATTTTCGGTTGGAATCCCCGATATCCGCCTACCAGATGATTGGAGACATTAGGTGATATGAAAAGATGTCGTGGGGTAGTTGCATCCGAACTCTTTCTTCGTCTTCGTGGTTTCTGCTTCTTACTTCGTTTTCGACTTTTTTCCACCTCATGTTTCTGTTCTTTTTACCCTTGACTGGTCGATGTTAGGAGGTAGCAACTGAAATGAGGGCATAGAAGTACTAAGTTCATGGTTGAATGAAATAAACTGATCGACCGACAATCATCATCGATTCAAAATCATGTCTCAGGGATTCGTTCACTTTCGAGATTATCACGGAAAGCTTAATTAAGATGCTAGGGCGGGAAATCTTGCACTGGAAACGGATAATCAAGCAAATCCGCAGTTCTGTGTCATTTAAGATATCCGATTTCACGGATCACCTGTTATTTGTAGCACCTCAACTTGCCAGTTGTCGATCCTGACGGTGAATCTAAATCACCGGATTCAATGATTGCGGATGTTTCCTGTCGGTCGCTACTTGCGATAGACGGAAAAGTTTGCCCCAATTAAAAACAGTTGCAGTATTCTGCCCTTTTTCACCCTCGTAAATCACCACAACTCTGTGGACAACAGTAGACCGCGTACATTCTACTCCACCTTAGCAGCGCCGGAGAAAAATAGCCCAGATACACGGGGCTGAAAACAAATTTCGGTTCTTCTGTTTAATTTTCGCCGTCTCGGACCGTATGCGCGAAAAATTCTGGATTAAAAAATGGGCGCTGATGACTTTGACTGAGTTGTTCAAGGTGTCTTCTTGCCATAAAACAAGAGCCCGTTAAACTGGCACCTTCAGAAGTCATTCACCTCAAGGAAAAGTTACCCCACGATATATGGCTGGGAAAATGAATTATTTTACAGCTTTACTTCAGTGCACAAACTTAGAAAAAGCGTCAATTCCACAGTCAAACCTAACGTCAAAGTGCTTAAATTTCTCCATGCAACAACTTTTGTGCACAACAAATGTTGCCAATTTTGGAAGGATTCGATCGCCAACAGTTCTGAATACTTGTAATGTTCACAGCTCAGGTTGACATAGTTTTCCTAAGGTTGTTATCCATGGTTTTGTTTGGCGTTTCGGTCGTTAGTACGCATTGACGATTTCATATCGACTGGCGAGGAAACATTTGCAACCTAAACGCTCCAAGATCAGTGTACAGAAGTTTATGGGTTTTATTGTCACGCAAAAAGAGATTGTGGTACGATCAGGTATCAGACCCGTGGTGTGGGGTGCACGGAGAATGAAAACGATTTTGATCCTGTTAGCCATCCAACCGGAGTGAAAGACATTGAGTGCACACACACACACACACAGGTGAATGGTTTCGATAGACGTTCTAGATGATAATGAGGATGCATTCTGCATAAATTCGATTGAAATAGCTTACGAAGCCTAAATCGGGGACAGAATCATTTTTTATGGAATGAATCATCAACACCCAAAGGAGCATCGACAACCCATGGGAGAACTGCTAAAGTGCTGCTTCATGACACCTTATTTGAATCACTTGCTGTGGTGCAGTACATATCAGGTGGATTTAATTTGAGACTAGAGAAAACAGTTTTAATCTCTCTCAATACGCAAAGTACTGTCAAGAGAAGTTTCACTCAGATGGCTCCGACTCCTCCACATGGCCGTTGGTGGTCGAGTGGTTTAAAGCATTCACTTACCACCTCGGAGGTCAGAGCTTCAAATCCCGCCACCGACATCGGTCCGTTGAGTAGTAGACAGTAACCTGGATCGTTACCACACCTGAGCTATTGGGACCAACCCAAGTCTCAGGGTTTGGTTGACAGCTATCGTTAATAGTGCAGTAGGCCTTCAAAATTATGGTGAATACCTCTTCTTTCACTACGCTCATGCGCATGCATATTATTAGAGAAAAAAATAGATACTGATGACTCATTTCTAGGATTCCTATGGTTTCGGTATAAGTGGAATGAGCATGAACCATCTCAAAGGCAACGAAACTCCAAAAAAAGAAAAGATCTTGATTCCCGTTTGAGCCCCTATGACAAGTGGCGCTGTCTGGGAATATTGGACCTCAAGACGCACAACATTTCATCCCCAGAAAAGATAAAAAACGTGGCCCAGTCTAGAATAATCCATACAAAAAAGAAATACGAGCAAAACCACAGTGACTAACAGAAATAAACTAGATGAAATTGCATACTTTCTGGAGTTGAAACAAAGGATGAATGCGGCGGAGCTTGTAAAACCTGTGGTCATCAACATCCATATTCGTACTACCAAGAAGGAAACTGGTAAATTCCAAACGGCCAGCGAAGTGACCCCCGCCTTACACTTCAATGAGGTTGGCTAAGGTCAATCACCCGGTGGTGGTCAAGTGATTCAAAGCGTTTGCTTAAAACCGCGGAGATTAAAGGTTCGAATCCCGCCACCGAAACCAGTTATCTTGGTGGCCCAGAGTAACCCGCTGTAATCCGGCTCGTTAACACTATCACTCCACCCAATGGTATTGCCTTATGTTTCTCTAAAACTACAAATCTCAGGCTCAAGGTTGCCGGCTATCTCTAATAACGCAGTGGGTTGTATACTCCTTCCACTGCATTCATGTGTAAGCAGACATGGGCCACCGATATCATGAGTTCTAAATCAAACCATCTGTCGTTCATTTTGAACTTTGACAGTCATAAGTAACCGCATCTACTTTTGGAGTGCTAATGTGACAAAAAAGCAAAATTAAAAAAAAAAAAAAAACAAAGAAAGCGTAGTTTTGAGTTGAATGATAGCCATGATGATTCACATTGCTGCAGTTGACTATTGGTGACTCATCACCGTACATCAAGAGAAAGTGAAGTGCTCCACTTCACTGAACGTTGTGCAGCTTCAGTCATAAGAACAAGGGATGCATTTTGCAGGCGAAGAGGGTGTGTATTTACAAAAAGCGATGGGACAACAGACAAATGCCACTGAGTAATACACGGTATAACCGTGCCACAGGATTTGTGAACAATGCGTGATGCGGTAGACAAGATGTAAAGGAGAACTGTGGCACCAGAAAAACGAGACCATGGAGCCGATCGCGTTAGGAATGAATTGGTACACGTAGAAAAAATGACTATTTCGAAACCAGCGCACGACAGACAAACAGCAAGATGTCCCAACCACCTTAACCTAATGAACTTGGATAATAAACAATATCACCACCTAACAATGAACCGACCAATCATCGTGCGTACCAGCATACTGCTGCTGTTACTAACCGCACCGCTCTATCCTTACCACACTTTTTTATTACATGTTAAGTGAATTGCAGCATAACGGGCAAACCCTATAATCAGAAGATATACTGTAAAAGTGGGTTGTGGGGGAACATTCACGTTAGAACCAGTTTATTGATCCTGCTTTTGAAGAGAGGAAGATTGTGAGTGGGTGGTAGGACAGAAAGAAGAGGAGTGTTCCATGATTTACCGGTTCGAGGAAAGCAAGACGATGGAAAGATAGAAGCACGACATCTAATGACAGAAACTTGATAAAGATGACTAGTTACCTGGGTACGTGATATTCGGGAGAGTTTTGAGAAGAGGAACTGCTGAAGAAAGCTCGGAAGAACAAAATCCGAAATAGTATCGGTAGGAGAGACAACGAAGCAGCAGCCCGACGATGGACTAGTGACTACAGATTGGAGGTTAAAAAGGGGTCGTCGACCAGCCAGATGGCCTTTCATTGAACCTGGTCAAGAAGAGACAGACACAGCTCAAAACCACATGTGACTGCAGTATTCAAGTGCAGGGTGGATTTGAGCTTTGTACAGCAGAAGAGCAGCTGGTGTGAAAAAGCATCTGGCGCGAAACAGAAAATCTACTTTGCGCGCAGCACGAGAGATGAGCTGAGATATGAAAGCGGACCAACACAGAGAGGAAGTTATAGATAAGCCAAGAAAAGAGATAGGATCTGTGGAAGGTAGTACAGTTGAATCAAAAGATAAATGTGGGGATAATGAATGGTGTTTCAAACAAATTGAGAGGAGAGGTTTTGGGAGCATTAAATGCAACATGATTATGGGACCCCCAGGCAGAGATATGTTCCAGGTCGGAGTCTAAAGATATACACTACACTGCGGTCACGATCGATGTTGATGACTGGATGCCGGGGAGTGCGGTAAGAAAGGGAAGAATGAAGGGTGGCGTCATCGGCAAAGGAATGGATTGGGTTGGAAGTAGTGGATAAAAGATCATTATTAGATTAGAGGAATAGGGTGGGCGCAAGTACTGAACCTTGGGGAACGCCAGCACTCACAGGAAATGGCTGCGACAGAACCTTATCAACTCGCACGGAGATGGTACGCTTACTGAGGAAATCCGATGTCCACGAAACGAGAGCGGAAGAGAATCTGAATGTGGGCAGTTTCGCCAGAAGACCTTCGTGACAAACTCGGTCAAAGGTCTTACAGATGTCGAGTTAGACCATGTGTGTTTCTTCGTGACAGTCGAGTGCAGCCGATCAGGAGTGTGAGACGAGAGCTAGGATATCACCGGTGGAACGGTGAGGCCAAAATCCGCATTGACGATCACTCAGTAGTCCTTCGCGTTTGAGAAACGCACGCAGTTGGTCGGGAATGACAGCTTCGAAATAATAGATATGAGGAAAATAGGGCGATGGTTATTCGGGTCAGAAAGATCACCGCGTTTCGTAACAGGAGAAATCACGGCGTGTTTCCAGGGGATCGGAAAAGTAGAGTTTGAGAGAAACAGAAAAGATGACACACATTTTAAGAACGCGGGTGGTATACCGGGTGGTTTGCATACGTCCAGGGGACGCAGTGCTTGGCGGATCTTCCTAGTGCTAATATGATGATGAAAATGGGAGACAGGAAGAAGAGAAAGAACCGGAGGAGTAGAATGAATAGGTAAGGTGCAGTTGGAGGATAACCGGGAAGCAAAAACCTCAGCTTTTTTGTGTGGCTCACAAACAAGATCACCAGAGGAATTACGAAGGAGGGAAATCGGAAGGGCAAAATTACGGGAGACTGCTTTGACAAGGGATCAAAATGTTCGGTTACCGGTGACAAATGAAAGTAAGCATTCGGCTTTCTAGCGGACGAAACGTTCTTTGGCTGTCTGTATGGTTGACGAGCATCTGTTCTGGCTTGCACAAAGCGGTGATGGGAGTCGGGAGTGGGCGAGCGGCACCAATGGCGAAATTTTGCACGCTTCAGACGTACAGCACGGTCACATGCATGGTAGAATCACTCGGGGGATTCGCGTTTTCCAGGTTTGCAAAAGTTAGGAATGAAAAGTTGTATACCTTGAAGAACAATGTCATTAAAGTTAGAGACGTAAGCGGAAATTTCCAAAGTAAAGCAGCAGTCGTTTCAAGGATATGAGGCCAGGAAATCGCGAAAATCGTCCCAGTTGGCTGAACTGTAGCGACAAAATGTGTGTCTCGTGGTGGGTGGAGGACCGGGGCAAGTAAAACTGATGGAACAGGAAATAATACAGTGGTCCGATGAGCCAAGTGGAGGAAGAGCAGAGATGCGTGAGAACAGAGAAGGAACAGAAGTGAGAATAAGATCAGGGGTATGGGCACGGTCTCCAGCTCGATCGGGGATAAGTGTGGGGAGGTCAACAAGCTGGCACAGAGTGTAGACTACGGCGAAATCTTCGGCTTCGCGCCTCGGAGCCGAAGTGTCCGATGAGTGAATCAGCCAATCTCGATTGTGAACATTAAAATCTCCTAGGATGGCGATATGGCAGTTGGGATCCGTAACAAATAAGTGTTCCATGTTCGAAGATAAGAAATCAAAGATCGATGGGTCACTACTGCTGGGTGAACGGCAAACAACACAGAAGTAGTGATTAAAATAAGGAGGTCGGAGCTTTAGTCACATTAACTGACATTCACGATTTTGGATTCTGGATGTGGCGAGTGACTGGTCAAAGACACAAACACCAGCTTTGGATGAAAAAGAGGAGTGAAAGGCATGGCTGGGAAATTGGAGGTGGGCGGTGTCTGTTTCGGTCAAAAATAGGGCAAGAGCAGGGGAAGATTGGAGAAATTGGGGGACAGAATCGATGTTATGGTTCATTCCGCGAATGTTAGTTAGGGTGATAAATTCATGCTTGTTTTCCGCGTGAGCACAGCGAGCAACAAAACGAGTACCTGTGTGATTGCGTATTTTCATGATTTATAATGTGAAGGAAACCGGCAACCACGATCCTGCGACTTAAAGTGGCGAACCAAATAAGGCCTCAATAGATTAAGCGTGGTAGTCAGCCAGGCGACAGCGGAGCTGTCTGCCACCACGCATCGGTGATCGGAAACCTCCTCCGGTAGACGAACAGCTTCCACGATAGTTTGATCCTTCTATCTATTAAAAAGACAACATTGGAGAGCGAACAATTGTTTTCAATGATTCCTAATCTTGCTCTTACACATCATATAGGTGACAGTTATGCATTTGATTGGCCGTTGGCTGGGTTGAAGGACATTTTTACAGTAGTGTGGGGGGGAGGGGGAGATGGTGTGGTGTTTGTCAGTTAGTGTGTGGTGATGCTGAATCGACCACTGTTAGTGGGTTTTCAGAGGTCGTTTCTCGTTTCGGATGCTCCGTCTTCTATCTATGTAAATGAATGATTGTGATGATGAATTTCATTAAACTTCAGTAAGCTTAATTTGATTTGGAAGCTTCACCTGCCGGTAAACAATCAATATTTATTAGGATAACCCAAAATTTTATAGAAGAAACAACAACTGAATCGAATGCGTGAAACGAACCTCGATCATCAACTGATCCAGACGTTCCGTGGCCGTTTGATTATCTAGTACTCGCTGGAGTTTGTCTGACAGGATTCGGAAGAAGGCTTGCGGATCACGTTCAGCCAGATTGTGGGAGCGGGTGACGGACTTTGAAGGTACACTGGCGCCCGTTGCGTTCACACCAATCAACAGATCACCCGGACCGGTAACCGTTCCACCACGGCCACTCCGATCGCCTGAGCGCCACCCGCCAGCATTTCCAGATCGTCGCACTGCACGACGTGCATGACGTCCGTGAGACTTGGAGGAATCGGTCAGCTCAGGTTGGTGGAACGGTTCAGTCGCGGTTGATCGATGTGCTGCTATTCGATTGGTTTGGATGTGTCCACCATCCTCGCCTAACTTGGGAGATAATAAAGCCGAGCTTGACCCCGGCCCCAGAACACCGCACTGAACGACCGTAGCAGTGGTTGTGGATGGGTGTCGCGATGTATGATGCACGGTCACCGCAGTGGTAGATGGAAAATCCGCCGGACTGTGCGTTTGTGTGATTGGGGGCTTGGGCATCTGACCCGTATATCGGTGGCCAAATGAACATTTCCATAATCGGGTAGTGGTACCGTCACTGCATAATATTGAACGAATGCAGTATTCAATTGAATATACATGAAACTGCTCGTTTAGACTATATGTAGGATGATTTATGATGCAAAAACAATGGTTTTTAAATATTCTTTTCGAGTGTAAGCTATGAATTACAACAACTCAAAGTTAAAGCACATCTGTAACTGAATCAGATTGTGAGAATTCTCTCAATAATTGATAACAGCTTGAGTTCATGAAGACTCGTTCACGTGGCTGTTATGAACGCTTCCGGTAAGCAAATTTGATCCCAATTTGTTTACGTTCGATAGATCGCCTAACATGTTTTCTTCTTTTACGTTTCAGTGTGTATGATATCTTCAGATGAATAAATACTAATTCAGAGAGCAATTCTTCCTCGCTCTGTCGTTATCGTACCTTTTTAATCTACGAACGACCTCTTACTAGCACTTTGGTAGTGAAGATAGCTCCACACCGGACAGTTTGTTCTCATTCCTATTTATCACTCAATCCGCAGATTGCCCGCCCATACATTTTTCTTCAGCTAAACTGCGCTTGTATGCGCGCAAAGCACGAAACAACGAGTACTGTCACACACACACACACTGTACGTGAAGGAGTAGCAGTCATCTAAGATGATTCAGTGTGATAATGCTGGTCACTAAGCTGGTGTTTGTCCTCGACGATTGTCAACGAAACTGTTCCTAATTGGGGATTCCGGCAAAAAAAGAGGACCATCACAGATACCGCACGCCAGCATAGCCCGCAAAAAGATGATCAGTCAGTAGATATATTCCGTGTGAAGTAGGTATCACAGTAACACAACACAGTGAAGACCATAGTGTTCCGGCTTTTTATTACATACCAATGCATAAGTGCAGTGGAAGGGCCAAGCCCCATAGCCTCAACGGTAGACTACATTGTCAGGCATAACTGGCAACCGTGATCCTGAGACTTGGAGTGATGAAGTACCCGAATAAGGCGGTCCCAAAAGGTCAAGTGTGGTGACGAGTCGAGTTGAGCTACAGCGTACCTTCACTGTTCAAGCATGAGTGCAACGGAAGGAGTATACGACACAAAGATTTGTCAGACTTTCATGAAAGAATAGTAATCTTGGTGCATTTCATAAGGCCCCGGTAAGTTTGACCTGATAAGGACCCCAGCAAAGGTGGGCGGATGTCATATTGACGCCGCATACGTCTATCTAGCTCTTCCAATTTTTGCCGAAATCTCCCGTATGGCTAAATGCAGCGCTCCCAAACCAATTTGCCATTTCTGATATCTCGCTTCCGAGAGTTAACACGGATAGACGCTCACGCTCATCTTGACACAACTTTACGCTATGAATATGTGGAATACAACGTACAGTGCTATCTTATTTACTTCTTTAGAAGTATAGAATAGTCACTAGTCGACTGAATGTTCAGAAAACCCACTACTGCATGCCTCTGATATCAATACGGCAATATGCTTGTGCAAATGGCCGTTGAAGCCGGAATAGGGTCCTTAATCAGGTTTGTCAGTATCAGAGCCATTCACTGATTTGTTTGATCTGCCTGTCGTGTGGCTTACCGAGATACGGTAGTCGACCGAAGAGGCACCTTACTGAAGCCATATGCGAGAACGGAGACTGGAGGAGCGGGGTGTTTTATGAAGACATGGCTTTACTCCTACTTGACAACCTAAATCTATGAAGTTTGCAAGCTTTTTTTGGGACGGGAATTTCTTTAAGATATATCACGGTGGTAACCATGATCATATCATGTTGTTTCTCTTGGGTGAAAGTGATGTACCGACTTCACGTCATGACGACGCGCGATTACAAAAAGAAGCGGTACACAACTAAGAACCGTGAAAACCCGTTGTTCGGTAATGAGACAACCAATGAGTCTCAGACCTGGAGTACTAGTAAACGACATAAGCTGCAAGAAAAAACAAAACCAAGAATGGTGATCCGTCCAGTGAGAATGGAGCCGTCCGCCACCAAAATCGGGTGGAGAACTAGATGAGCTCTATGATAGTCAGACATGCAGACACAACGGGATCGAGACGAGACTTACTGGCTGCTGTCAGTGTGAGAATGTGTATCATCTGTTCGAGCCTCACTGGACAAACTGTGTCGCTCGGAATCCCGGGCTGAGACCGGGGCGTACGAAATGTGATACGGATTTGGTGGTTGGGTTGGTAGGCGAGAACCACATAAATCACCCAAAGGCACCGAGGGTGGACTTTTAGGGAAAGAAAAATTAAGCCCAAAAAAGATGAATTTAAATTGGATCACACCATAAAACTAAACAAGACTGAGCCAATTTGACACATCTGTTAGTAACGTAAATAAAAAAAACAAGCTTCTCAGTAGCAGAAGATCAAAACAATTGTTTCAGCTGAGGAATAGCAACCGAATTACCAACTATTTTGACGTACACGAGAACTAAAGATGGAAAATATAGACCGGGACAAAAAAAGTCATTGAGGGTTTGAATTTACCTAACAGAGGTCTCGTAAACGGTTATCTGCCCAATTATTTAGATAAATATTAAGGCTTCCATGCACAAGCACGGCAGATAACCGGCAACGTTGACGCTGAGATTCCACCTCAAGAAAGCTTGAACCAATCATAAAACGTCCGTGGTAGACAGAAATCCACTATCGTTTGGCTCGTTACCACGCCCAACCTATAGGGCCCTTATGTGGTGCTTCACTTCAAGTCTAGCTACAACTGACAACGCAGCGTGCCTCTGAGTTGATTGGATAAACCCCTTCCACTACACTCATGCCCTAGCATGTAAAAGAGGCATGCTAGCGAATCGGACGATGCTGTCGATCCCAGGAGTTGATCGGCGTGGACAAGTTTGGAACTAGGGCATTTTACGTGATTGGTACACATCAGAAACAATGAAGACCGATCCAGTCATCGAGGGCTGACGGTAAGATGGAAGAGTGCTGAAAGACATCGCTCATGCTCAGTGATTTCGGCCGAGCAATCGGGCGAATTCGGACAAGTAATAATAACTCGAAATAATAATCCGTCATTGCCGATATGGGAAATCCGATTCAAGCTAGTACCACACGTGTTTTAACAACACGGGGTTAGTCTAAAACTGAAATTAATTCAATTTCCCTCACGGTGCACAAGTCGGTTTGAATAACTGTGTAAACGATATCTGGCGAGAAAAAAACGTTTGCCTTTTTCGACATTTAGAAGCTTCTACGAAATATATTTGCCAGATAGCTACCTGTACATATTTTCCAACCAATACATTCCATCAAACCTACGTAATAGTTCGTACACACTTCTTAGATGCGTTACTATAAAGTTTTCCACAATATTCTTGGAATCCTTCTTCTCATTCCGTAGAACTCTCGTGCAGTGTTTCTCGATGCGTCGCCATACCGACTTCTATCTCAGCTAAGCGGTTAGAATTTTCGTGGTTGATTCCAATCGTCCGGTGGTATGAGAGTGCCTATTACGTCGGAGACAACAGGTTCAACCGCCGGTGATTTTTGTGGCTGACAGCAACCTACTGCCGTCCGGAATTATGAGACGCTTGATTGATTGGGACCTTATGTGATTTCCTATCCCCTTCCATTGTTGCACACTTGGTAGAAACCAGTCACTCAGACATTCGGTCCCCCTTCACAGTGGTCTCCTATGTCACACCATGCATCAAGTTCAATCAGGCTTCGGGTATTAGCAACCACCCAAAACAATTGGTATCCGCTTCTTGAGGCCCGAGGCTGTGCGCACAATGAAAGTTGGTTCAAATATTCCAACTCTCCCAGCCAAAAGCCGATTACATCATGCATGAGCGTGGTGGTGAGTTAACTATCAATAGTTACACAATCGGGTCATTCGTGAAGCTATTACTTGGGTGAAGTTGACCCTATCTCTACGTAAGCGTTTACTTTTCGGTAGCACCGCGTTGTCGGACATGACGGCAGTCAGTCGACGTCACGGTTGCCGTAGGGAACGATTCTCGAGACAGGCTTTGTTATACACCTTTCTACCCGTTTTCTATACTCATTTTAATAAAAATTTCTTCCTTCACATTTTAATTGTACGCAAGGTTTTCGAGCTGACTAGAGCTTATTTAAGGCCAACTACTCTTTTCAATCAACCTCGTTTGTGTTCAGTACACTTTAATCAGGCTGAAGTGGAGCGCATCCTGCGGCCAGATCGTTTTGATGTAGACCCTGATTCACCAGGCGTATCAGACTGCTGGATTCACTGGAAAACGACATTCAATAAATTCCTGCTTGAAGTGGAAACGCTCCAGCTTGACAAACCCGCAACACTAACTAATTATATTGCCCCGCCTACCTACGAATATATTGCTGACTGTCGGGCTTCTCTATTTATCTATTACATGCTTATGCATGAAGGCTGTCGAAGGGGTATATACCCGATAGCCACGAAGGCCCACTTAACTAATAGGGATAACCGGCAACCAGACTCTGAGGCTTGGAGTGGCGAAGAACCACATAAGGCTCCAATAGGTCAGGTGTGGCAACGAGCCGGATGACAGTGGATTACTGTCTACCACCAAAGACTACGAAACAGTCATCACTAATTCGAAAAGCCCGTGCATAAAACCGAAGAAAGTTATCTTCGCAAGGAACGTGCTACCAACGAGGAAAGAACAAGGACAACCTCTTGACTTATACCTTCAAAAACTGAAAAACTCCTGCCGATTTCGACTCCAAACCCGTAGGCGCAGAACGACATCCCGAAGAACTTCGTCTTCTTGTGTTAATTCCAGGTTTGTCGTCAAACCAGAGCCGTCAAAGATTACTAAAAGAACTTGAACCTAAAATCAACCTATGAATTTGCGAGGCAATTAAAACTAACCCACGCTTACGAACCGACGTCCTCCTATTCTGCATCAATCAAAAGTGCCACTTCCCCTGATCACATCGACTCTGTCTCCGCTAAAGAGCCGTCCTTTGAAAATCCAGTTCTTGTTATTTTTGTGGCCTTGCTCGTCACTTTCGAGCTAACTGTCCCACCAAAGACGCTGTGTAATTCTTGTGGTAAAGAATATTTCCGGTGAGTTTGTAGATGGTCATCTCAACTGCACACAAATCCCGACAACATGTTTCTTTGAGCGTTAATTTCTCGTTCATATTCAGCGACTATTGTCACGATATCGTCTTGTCTGTCTCATGCTGTAATCAATACACGAGTCAATGATGTCCTTCTTCATGCTTTAACTGATATCGGTAGATCTCTGAGTTATTTCACAAAATTCGTTATCGATAAACATCGTTGGCATGTCATTCCTTCACAGCAACGAGTCACGGTGGCCTCTACACCCTCTCCAAGTCTGTCATGCGGACATCTGTACTGTCCCATTCGATCCAGAAACGCTCATTACAACAATATTAAACTATCCGTTTTCCCTGATCTGTGCACAGATGAATTACCGGGTCACGATTTTCTCCGATTACACAAAGCTGTCGGAATTCCCTTTACTGGTTCAAAACCTGATTTTTCTCTGTGTGGTCTTCTCGCAGCTCGTATTGAGCCGCAACCCCTCTACGGGCACCGAATCGCAAACCAATAAGCATTAAATTCAGACGCTATTTCCGTCAAATTTGAAACTGACAACCTATTACAATCTGGCATAATTGAACCATCTAACTCACCGTGGAGAGAGCAAATTTTGGTGACCTTTAATGAACGCCACATAGTTATTGATTATATTAAGACCGTCATCAATCGGTACACGTTCCTTGATGCTTACCCATTTCCATGTGTCGATGAACTAATCACAAAGATCTCGTAGTATGAAGTACACACCATGCTCGATCTAAAAAAGCGTATCACCAGATTCCTATAACGAATGATGATAAGAAGTATACGGCTTTCGAAAAATGTGGAAAGCTTCATTAATTATGTCGAATCCTTTCTGGAGTGACTGACGGAGTCGCATGCTTCCAGAGAACAACGGACTGCATCAGTGAAACAGAAACTTTCCGGTACCTTTGCTTACATTGACGATTTGATTACTTATGGAGCGTACGAGCAGGAGCACCACCCAAATCTATCGGAATTCTTGGTTGTAGTCAAAAAGTATAACGTCACGTCTATTGACGACAAGAGCATCATTCGAACTATTTGTTCAACTCTTCTTGGTTTCCAAGTGTCTAGAGGGGTCATCAAACCTGATCCCGAAAGACAAAAACCACTACAAAACCTACTACCACTAGATGACTGAAAATCACAGGAACGCGTTGTGGAAATGTTTGCCCGCTATCCACAGTAGGTCCTATGCTCCTCCGAAGAAATCAACCAAATCGTTCGAAACTGCACATTTTTTCTCCTGAAAAACGTGCTGACATCATTTCTGCAACTGAAAATAGATACAGCTTCCGCAATTCTCGTTACTGTTGACCCAGGAGCTCCCTCGGTGGTAGAAACGGACGCGTCTGATGTTGCAGTCACGGAGTCCCTCAATCAAATGGTCGGCCTGTTGCGTTTTTCTCTTGCACTTTGTCCCTTTTAGAGCGTCATCACTCGATCGAAAAAGGAGCCTGTGTTATTGTGGAAGCTTTAAAGTAGCGATACTTCTTGGTAGGTAACGGGTCAGAGGTCGGCTGCGTTTGTGTCTGGCAATGAATCATAGGCGGACATTCAAAAAATGAGGAAACCCAGTGTTGGTGATTAGAGCTCTCCGACTACCGCTTTGATAAAGTTTACCGCCCTGGGCCGGACAATTATGTCGAAAACACAATGTTTTGGAGATTCTGCGGAACCATAACTCACCGAGACTACCCAGGTCAAGGATGCATCGACCAGATTTTTACTCTTCGCCGACTACTTGAAACCCGTCACACGCACCGCCGACCGACAATAATGGTTTTCTTAGACTTGAAAGGCGCCTTCCATTCATCTGATCGAACAGCGCTTTTTCAGTGCTCTTCAGCGAAAAGGTATGCCCCAGAAGTTCGTGAACCTACTGAAATAACCATATTCTCATACTTCTGGCCGCGTTGGAGATCACGGTGAACTATCCGGTCGGTTCGAAACGACCAGTGGTGTTCGACAAGGATGTCCCATGTCTCCATTCCTGTTCAACTTCGTCATGGACGAAATAATGGAGAGTGCGCTGCAAAATCATCAGGATGTAGGCGTCGAACTAGGAAATAGTGGAAAGCCGTGTGACCTAAATCTTGCGGAAAACGTTGTCTGTTTGTTCGAATCCACGGAACATGCTCAGCGTGCAAATCGCAAAAACTGTAGCTCCATTCAACATGCGCTCTGCACCTTCAAAGTGTAAGGTGGTGTTACAAGACTAGACGTCAACGGTTCCGAGCTTGATGCTGGGTAGCAGCGTGACGACGGATGGGAGCACTGTAGTAGAGGTAAGCACGCGGATATCCAAGGCTCAAGTGACGTACGCTGGACTGAAACACTTGTGGCACCAACCTGAGATTTCACTGAAGTTGAAAGATCATGTTTACTGTGCAGCAATGCGTTCGGTTTTCTTGTACGGTTGCGAGACTTGGAGTCTGCGTGTTGAAGATATTCGTCGTCTTAAGGTTTTCGACCATCGATGTTTACGTAGTATCACTAAGATTGGGTGGAATAGCCGAGTGAGCAATGATGAGGTCAGAAAGCAAGTATTGGGTACTAATTCAGAGAACGTTTTGTCACAGCGTATCCAGCTTAGTAGACTTCGTTGGTTGGGGCACGTGTTACTTATGGCAAACACACGTCTACCGTACCGTGTCCTATTCTCCGTTCCTCCTCAGGAGTGGAGAAAACCACGTGGAGGTCAACAAATGAAATGGCAGTGAGGAATGAGAAAATGTACAGCAAACTTAAGACAAGTAGTGTTTCACGTCTTCGTGGTTGGGGTCCAAAAGATCCGTCTACCAGTTGGCTGGAGACACTGAAGGATATGGCTGAGAACCGCGAACAGTGACGACCGTGATGTCACTTTCTGTTAAATCAGAATGATTGATCGATGTATGTTTGTACAGTTAGAATGTGTATTCCGTGTGTTGGCTATCAGAGCATTCTTTCCTTTTCCCACCCCTGTAGATCCACTCCCTGTCCATCTTGTACATTCATACTTTCTAATTCAACGTGCAACATGGTGAGAAAGGCAGTGGTCAGTGGGGACTTGCTTTGCTGTTTAACGCTGTACGATGATGATGATGAACACCTAAAATCTCTGCCACCCCCGAAGTTACAAGTATGGCTCATCTCGTCCGGTCTCGCGACCTGCTATAACCACTGATGCCATAAAGAGCATGATTCGTTGTTGTCAGACAAGCGCAGAATTTAAACCTCGATTTTGCCGCCCACCAACGCACTCCTTGAATCAAAGCCTCCCAACCATTTGAGCGCCTTAGCACCGAATTCGAACGACGCCTGTCATCCAACGCCAGAATTTGCTTCCCTCTTACTACTGTCGATGAACATTCGTGCATGCCTTTTGAGTACCTATGCTCTGATGTATCCAGCTGTCCGGTCATAAAATGTTTATTGGACATTTTCCCATCCTCGGGATGTCCCGTTACGTCCATTCATACGGAGGATTTTCATTCGTGTCTATTGAATCGCAGAACTTCCTGGACATCAAAGGAACTGAAAGTAGTCGCCCCACAGGCTATAACCCGCAATGCGATGGTCAAGTGGGACGCTTCAACAGCACATTGTGGAAGCCATACTCCTTCCCCTAAAATCACCCCAACTGGATATCGGTCAGCTGAAACTAGTCCTTCTGGTGGAACTTCACTCCATCCGTTCATTCCTTCGTATGGCCACAAACGCCACTCCTCACGAACGGATCTTCCAGTGAAAAGCGACTGTGGGCACACCGCTAGCCGCTTGGTTGCTTAGACTGAATCGAATTCCCCTCGGAAATTCAATCGTTCATCGAGATTCAACCCATTGACTGAAGAAGTTAAACTCATCAACTGTAACCAGGTTCGTTTTCCGGACCGACGAGAAAATATGGTCTCGTTCAGACACGTTGCTCCTGCCTCTACCGAACACCCACCTCTATTCGAGAATAATATGGAAAGTCTATCAAAACCTACCTCCGCGCCTATTAAGCTTGCGGACGAACGTCGATTCATTATCGAAGAAGACCATCATTCTAACAAACCAGAAATGGAAGCAGTAAACCCCGTGGAGGAAGTAAGTAAGGTCCAGCAGCTAGTGTTCTCCTACTGTTTGGGAAATAAAGAGATAGCGTAATTCACTGAACAATCTCATTGCATTATAGAAAAAGGCACGATAGCGAACAAGCTCCCACCCTGTTCCGAACCGCATAACACCTACAATATTCATTAACCAATCTTAATTTGATACCATAAAAACTTTAATTCCCTCCGAAAGTACGCATTCCTATCATTTATATATGTAGCTGTACTAGCCAGATGGTGAAGTTACCGGCAACGAGCTTGTTCGCTATCGTGCCTTTTTCTATAAAATAGAGAGACCTAAACTACAAAGTGTTTCTGTTCTTCCGTCAACATTTCACTTTGTATTCTCTGTTTACTACGCGCTTACAATTGTCTGCAAAATATTTTAGCGGCGGTAAATGTCATATGTCTTTCTGCCCGCTTTCTACACTCATTTTAGTAAACATTTCTTTCTTTACATTTGAACTGTACATAACGTTTTCAAGCTGATTAGAGTTTATTTAAGGCCAACTTCTCTTTTCAATCAACCTCGTTTGGGAAATCTGTTTGTGCTTAGTATAGGTTTACAATTCCTATCCCTGGAAGACATTTCTAACGCCTCTGATTAACTTTTATATCACTTTTGTTACCACAGAAATGTGACTGTTGTGGCTGAGAATCAAATCACCGAAAAGTGTTTGCCTACATTCCGTGTCCTGGTTAGAATACAGAATTTCGTAAGTCTATTGGCACGTAGCTAGGACGATTTCAGTTATTGACGAGAATCCTGATTCCCATTTGATCAGTTAACATCAAACGCCAAAAATCAGTTAATCTAAAATCTGTGAACGAAAACAATGAACAGAGAACATCGAACGACAAACTCAATTGACAGACAACTAGATTAAATTCTTTATCTGCATAAAGCGAAGATGAGTATGTGTACTCCTCCTTTGCAACAAAAGATCGTTAGAAAAGACAGATGAGACATACACTGACCGTCCGCACAAACTCGAGGTCTATTCGTAGTAGTTGCAGTAAATGATCCGTACTCCGTTTGTCTTATTTCCAAGGACACTCAAACAAGACAATGTCAACAAGTGCCCAAAGCTGGCGAAAATACGTAGTCACAAGGCGGTGGTGATGGATTTTTTCCTCTACTTCTGCAGTGCGCAGGAACTAAGGAAATAAATAAGCCCATAACTAATTCGGACGGAACGAAATAAATGAGAACGTTGGCAAGAGAGGACTGATGGATTTACCGAAAAGGTTCTCAGTCGGATTTTACGGAAATCACAGACTGTTCTGGCATCTACTTCAGAGCAAATAAACTAATGTCGGTGAAACAATTCATTACTTACCACAACGCGTCGGTCCAGTGAGTGTGCGCATAGGGAGCCAATGGTCGCGAAGAACCGGCAGTTAAATCACATGGTACGTGAGGGTATGGTCTACGAGAAAAGAAATCAACCGGCTGATGTGTCATTCGCATCACATTCGAACTGCCGCCAGTCTGAGTAATGAACGCCTGTTGCTGCGTTGAAAGTTCCGCACGATAGAAGCGAGTCAGCTGAGGAACCTCAGCATTTAAGGGTGCCGTCGAGGTAGCACCGACAGCTGTTGTCGCAGTGGTCGTCATTGGAGCAAACAGGTTTGGTTGATTGGTAGCAGGTCCAAGAGACCTTAGCCCTGGTGGGATGGGATGAGGAAGCTGCGATAACCAAGGATTAGAACGATCAGCTGGCGGACAGATGGAATGGCCCTGGGAGTGATATTGCGAGCAGTGTAGGCAATGTAACTGCGGTTGTTGATGCGGAACTGGACAAGCACCAGGTGTTTGGACGGTTTGTGTGTGCCCAGATTGAATAGAGTAGCACGGTAAGTCATCTGAACGTAACTCACGGTCTTCCTCCAATGTAGGTAGAAACTTTCCACCTGGGGGATGCGACACAATACCACCAGGGAAACCAGCATTATTGTTGGAACATGTAGAAGTAGGCCAGCCAACCGCCACAGCTCTGTCACTGGTGTCCTGGTTAGGTGCAAATTTGTAAGTGGACCCATCAATTGCTGACTGCAGAAAGTCAATATAAACATCCGATTTCAAGAAAGCTGGATAGGCAGTAGTTCTGAGAAAGTGTTCGACCTCAGTCTGGGCGGGATCAAACACACTCTGATCTAATGAATGCTTGCGCGAAATGCGTTCAGATATCATGCGCTTTGTCTCTGCACGCAACCTGATGGGCTCGGTCCTGGACTGCAATACGTTTGGGTTCGACTGTGACTCGGTCAACTGGCCAGGAAGCGATACATTTGTCATGCCTATAGTGCCGGTTCCGGATCCACGTATGTATGTCCTATAAATGACTTTAATCAGCTGTGTAATCTTTCGATGATCGGCCGGGTCGACCTTGCTCCGAAACCCCTGACAAGCAAACCAAAAATCCAGTAAATTAGAACATCCCTCATAGTGTAGATAGGTTTTGAACAATGCCACGCCTTCACTGTCTTGTAGTAGATAGTCTAACCCGAGGGACCACCTTTTCCAGTTGGAAACCAACCTGTCATGGGAACTAACGTGATGCGATGGATTAATCATTAACTCCCTCGAGATCGTAGCTGTTGATGCTGTGGATACCGGGATGGACCATTTGCCACCTAAATTGCTGCAAAACGTTCCGTAGACACCACCGCCACTGCTGCTTGTGGCTCCGCCACTGCCTCCGCTTCTATCACTGCGACCGTCTGCTTCATGACAAGATCTTGATGCGTCAGGTGGGTAGCTCATGGATCAGCAGATATTGTCAGTCAAGACGCGGCAGGCCATTTTTGGGCTACGAATTGGCGACTGCCACAATGGACTGGAGCACAGTATCAATTAGATCATGATCCTAAATGCAAAAAAACATTCGTAAACAAGGGGTTATAGATGTATAACTTGGCTTAAGAAAATTAATACAACCCATGACTTGAATGAGTGCTAGGCTACGCTGTATCTCTAGCTGTAAGCCCGTATCAAGCCGACGAAAGTCAATGTCGTGGAAAATGAACTGCGGTACCATTAAGTACAATCCGAAAAACGATTCCATGGCTACTGTATGATTATTCTGGGACGGAACAACTTTAGTCATGGTTAGTATTTCGACGACTCACTTCGTGACGTAGTTCCATTGATGAACTAAACACTTCAATAAATCCTTGGTAATTTTAGGTACAGCAAAGCTAGATGGTGATAAATCCGGTTACGACGAAATTTTCTTTACGAGAGTACAGCATATTCACTGCTTCTAAGGAGTTTCAGGTATCGCGTGTGTGAAAATCGGCGGTGGGCGAGCAGCTTAGAGCGTTCTTTTACCACCTCGGAGGTCAAAGGTCCGAGCCCTGCCAAGGCCGGCCACTTTAGAGGCAGACAATAATCGACAGTGGTCCGGCTTGTTGTCACACCTGACCTATTGCGATCGTCATGTTCAATTGTTATTTTAAAAATACCTCAGTTTTATTATTATTGTTTTTCCGAATATTCCTCCCTATTATTTTCAACTGTTACCTTTCAGTTGTATGTCGAATAAAGCCTAAACTCGAGGCAACTGCCTACTTTCAATCTCAACTACTCGGATTTCGCAAGCACATACGTCTCGACTATCGCCCACAAAAGCTAGGCAACCCCCGGCCCAAAGAATGTTGCCCCGCCTACATTCTGCTTGCTCCATTAGATGCATGGGGCTAAGGAATGGATCCGAAAAGCGGTTCGATAACAAAGCACCAGTGAAGTCAAGACTTGATGAGACCAATAATCCGGTCTCTTGTGACAAACCAGTTCCTTCATGGGTTCTTCGATCACATTCCCCTGCTGGGCTAACGGCCCAATACCTTATCAGTCGGACGTTTGATTCAAAGGCACCGGTTGGGGTTCCCAAAGAAAAACCTCTTCTGCGGTGTGGGCAGCCGCAAAGTATGATCTACTCCTAAACCTCCAGTAAACTTCAAGTAAAGGGCCTTACTAATTTCCTCTCCTAATTTTAGAATGATGCAGAATGACGCGGGCTACTGCGACTCCAAAGAAAACAGTTGTTGAAAAGTAGGACACTGAGTAAACGCATTGCTTAAGCCTGCATGTTCCCTTTGGTCTGTTGTATCTACCGTCAGCACACTACGGCAGACAGGGTAAAAGGCTGCTTTCGCTAGAACTCCTGGAACTTTCGAAATAAGTGTATGTTGTGTCCTCGAAACGCATACAATACCCCACTTCTGTCAAGAAACTCAATGGGACCCGCTGGATAACCATTGTTCATGCAGCCCAATCAAGACTCCCGTGCTGACCTTCCTGACGCATTCCACCTCACCATACTACTGCTATGCACAGCAACTAACGAAATACCACACAGATTAATGTCCATTCACCACCGTTAATCAACGTCGGGAGTCTCAGTACCTATCTGACTGAGTGGCCCAGGATCAATCTTGATGCGTCGTTCGGCTAAACTAACAAAATATGATCTCCTGGTCGACGAAATGGAACTGGTAGAATGCAATCAAAAATACACCCATATTCGTTTCCCCAACGGAAGAGAAGGCAGTCTTCATACACCATCTGGTTCTTAAGAGCCAAGCCTCAGAATCGCTGAGGGCTGTGGAATGTGCTGGAAATCAATCTATAATTCTAAGTTGTGACTCCCAGCTTCCACCCGACACCGTTTGCGATCTCCCGATGCAAAAAATCCAAACACATGTCGCCTATCAACAAGTCACACTACCGAATCCAATACGCATGACTGAGTAAAAACATGACAGTGAGTTCATCTCTATAATCTAAGACGTGGAGAAGCTCAAAATTTTTTGGAAGAAAACAGTTTTGATTAAAACAATTCTCGGGGGTGAATGTCGTGTTCAGTTGCTATTTTGTATCTTAGTTTTTTTGATTTATGTACGTCGAGTTAAGCCCAAACTCTAGGCATCTGTCTTCTGTCAATCTCAACCACCCGGAATTTGTAAGCACATACGTACCGGGAACGTTATGTGGTTCCTCACTCCAAGTCATGGAGTCGGGTTGAAGGCCATCCCTAATAGTGCAGATCTTTGAGGCCATGGGATATACCCCTCTTACTACAATCATGCGAAAGCATGTAATGAAAATGCGTCCAGCTCCTTTGACACATTGTGATTCGATAATTCGGATGTCTGAATAATCCCACGGTTGCATTATACTGAATCACGCTGGACAAAACAGTATAACAAGGGGAATGTTTGTCATTGATAAGTCATTCATTCATACAGGATTGTGTAGCTAATGCCAGGAAGGGTAGATGGTTAGCGCCAACTGTTTTTACACACAGAGAGGGAGTCATTCTGACTCGATCAAAGAAACCTTAGGAAACACGAAGAGGTTTGCATCATGGTTGCGTAATCGCATTTTCAAGGACCAGGACAGAGGTTTGGCTCATGAAATGGACTTTTTGCTCAATAACTCAGTTAAGCTTCACAGGACGAATTTCGGCGAAAATTGGGTATCCGTTACCGCGAAGCATTTCACTTCAACAGGCTATCGGGTCGACCTGAACAGGCCATTCAAACTGATTAAGCGACCAGGATGCAAAGCTGCTGGCGTTTGACAAATCTTCGCTGATCAAGTCAAAAAGTCTCCCTCTGTGTGTAGAAACAACTGGCGAAACTATCTGCCTTTCTTGACATCAGCCACACCATACAATATGAATAAATGACTTGTCAATGACGAACATTTCTCCCTTTTTACACTGTTTATCGTATCCAAAATGTCTCAGTATGATCGGGGGTGTGTCTCAGGCTCCGACGTGGCTACTCGCCCTAAACGCCTCTCGAAATGCTCCCAAATGTTCGTACATCTCAAACAACCTCTGCTGGGGAAATCCTACTCACTGCCACCTCGTGGCGGAGGTGTTTTCACATAACTGAAGGCGAAAGCGAATGCCCGGCGCTCTCCACCGGGTTGGCTGACTAATAGTCAGTCTGGGAGAGATGGATAAACTCTGATTTCAAACCAACCATGGGTGGCATATGAGGCGTACAACACTATGCTCACCGGCATCCGTGGCGAAGGGGTGATCTGGGCAATCAGGATGTTTGGCTTCATTCAAAGGGCGAATGAACTGAGCATTCAGTCACCAGCTCTTAGTGATTTACGGGCCCCATGCTCCGTTCTGCTGTCTTGCGGGTTAAGCCCTGGATGGCTAAAGGCTCCGGTTGTGGATCCCTTAGTAAACCACCTGCTTTGGCTCGGGCAACCTGGCAGCATTGCGCCCACAAACAAATCATGGGACTACTGGATTGCATTCTACGTCGATGAATAGCCTACAAAATCGCTCCGCTCACTGTCCGTTGCGTGCACAACCACCCAAAAACTCACCCGTTCCTTTACCTTATTTTCTTACCACCGACGCAGAATCAAGACACAGTCCAAGATACGATAATAGGTCTAGCCCTCCCTTCTTGGAGGCTGCACCACTCCTCGGACCACGCCCACCGTTCAGACTTGCAACGTTTAATGTGTGCACGCTGATGCGCATAGGTCAACAACCTGGGTTAGCTAGGACCTTGAAGATTGGTGTTGATACCTGCTGCCTACAGGAGACTCGCATTCAAGACCCAGTCACACAAAAAACATCGCCGACCGAAAAAGACGTTACTTTTTATTTACGCTGTTTCGGAGACCCTAAAGTTGAGCCCTTTGGTCGAGCAGGCTTTGGAATAGTCCTGAATGACAGAGCCAAGGCTGATTTTCTACAGTGGATTCGAGTTGATAGTCGACTATGTGCTGTACGAATCAGAGGTTCATGCAAAGTAAACAGAAAACGAGCTAACAGGCGATGCCTGTTTGTGACTCCTGCGCATGCCCCCACAGATTGCAGTCCGGATGCCGCGAAGGATAAGTTCTACGAACGCCTAATAAAAACAGCGCAAAAAACGGACATCATCGTTCTAGCCGGAGACTTAAATGTCAGGGTCGGTAGTGTTGCACCGAATGAGGTCGCTTTGGTCTTATTTGTTGCCGCTCGGATAATGGGGAAAAGCTTTTAAATCTATTTTCTCATTACCGACTGTTTCTATCCAGCACCAGCTTTAGAAACACAAAGCGCCATTTAGCCACCTGGCAATCACCTTTGCTGACTCAAGATTGGGCTCAGATAGATCGCATTGCAATTAGCTACAGATGGCGCGGATGTATACAAAACTGCCGTTCATACTGGGGAACCGGTCTTGATTCTGATCTCGCACTGGTGCGTGTCACACTGTCTGCAGGCGTTGGTGGGACAACCAGAAAGCTGATGTCGCGAGACGGTGTTCCCAGACTATTAGAATCTAACGTGCTGGCTAGATTCCAGAGTGAAATGGAAGATAGACTGAGCACCATCCCACTGTGACTCCTAGAGCAACGCTGGGCTTTAGTGAAATCAGCGGCGCATTCCGCCTATCCGGCTAGTAGCGGTATTACCTCCAGACCGGTCAATGATTGGATAAAGGCAAAGTCTCGCCGACTTCTAGATATACGCAGTTCAATCCCCGCAGACTTAAAGGGCAAAGAAACTCATCTGGCCCTGAAATGTAAGCTCGCTGCAAGATTAAGAAACCATCGCGAGAACTGGTGGTCAAGAGGCGCTGCTGAGATGGGATCTGGTGCTGCCCCCGGAAACTTTCGAAAGTTGTTGTACATTATCCGTGACACCGGTACCAAAAGGCACGATGCCAACAAGACAATCTGTGAAGCCGACAAACCACCTATTTATAACCCTAAGCGTCGCCTAGAAAGATGGGCTGAATACTTTAATTTGCAATTCAATTGGCCTCCTGCGCGAACTGCCATACCTCTAGATGAATGTTGTGACCAGTGGTCCGTGTCCCTAGGTCCGCCCAGCGAAGCTTAAATTTGTAGTGTACTTGCTCTCCTTAAGCGCCACAAGGCTCCAGACGGCCTACCACCAACTGCATTCAAGGAGGCAGATTATGATATAGCAAAAGAGCTAATGTATATGTTCTCTAAAGTATGAGAAGAGGAGGAAGTTCCTATGGATTGGAAGGAATCGATCGTAGGCTGTCTTCGAAAAAAAGATCTCGAACAATCTGCGGTAATCACAAAGGAATCGGTTTCATCCAGATTGCGTAGAAGATTGTGGCGTCTGTTGCTCTTCGTAAATTGTCACCACACAGAGAGGAGCAAATCCGTGAGCATTCGGGGTCTCGCTCTGGCCGAGGCCGCATTGATCAGATATTCATCCTCTGTCGGCTATTGGAAAATCGACACACATACCGAAGATCGACCATTGCCGTGTTCCTGGATATTAGAGCAGCCTTTGATTTGGTTGACAGGAGTGTTCTGTGGAAATGCCTGTTGAGAAACAAAGTACCTGAAAAATAAGTATTCAAGACCAAATCCCTCCACCGCCATACTTTAGGATGAGTGCCAGCTTGCGGTAGGCTTTCGCCCCTTCAGTTGCCTCTAGTCGAGTTCGACAAGGGTGTCCTATTTAGCCGCTTCTCCTTAACTTTGCGACTGACGACGCCCTTAAAAAATCGGCCGAGGGTATCGCAGATGGGTGTCGAACTTCTCCCAGGGATCATTATTACTGATCTGGAACACGCCGACGAAACTGTCCCGCTCGCTTCTAACAGCTCGGCCGCTCAACTTTCACTGAACTGCATGATAACTAAAATGGTTCGATGCGGAATGCATTTCGCCCCACCAAAGTGTAAAGTGCTACTCCAGGGTTGACGAGAGCACGTACTCGTGCTCCACTTGGGCAACGAAAGACTGGAGATTACAGAAAGTTTTGTTTACCTGGTTAGTTGCACTTCTGGAAATCGCGGCGCGGCAAAAAAATATCTATGCGTATTTCAAAGACCAGACTAGCTCTTTCGAACCTCAGGCATCTCTGGCGTCGACACGACATCAACCTTTCCTCGAAAGGTCGGGCGTACAAGACCGCCGTGCGCCCCGTGCTGCTGTATGGCTGTGAAACATGGTCTCTCCCACTTCAAGATATCCGTTGCATGGCTGTGTTTGATATCCGATGCTAACGTAGCATTGCCTGTGTTTCGTGGAAGCAACGCGTCAGCAATGATCGAGTGCGCAGCCGTGTTTGGTACAACCGACTCCTCCCTAGAAAAGACCTCATTGCAGCACCGTCTCCTCTGGCTAGAACATGTATTAAGGATGCCTGCCCAGCGCCTGCCGCTTCTCGCTCTGTTTGCGCTCCTTGAGCCTGAATGGTACAAAGAGTGTGGAGGACAAGCGATGATGTGGCGCAGAGGGATGGAGAAACTGCCGAATGTCTGTCACGTACAGGGCCGTATCGGTTGCCAGGTTGGAGCGGTAGAGATGACAAAGAACGCTAGCTTGTCTGACTAATGGACATGGCTCGAAAGCGAAGTGAGTGGCGGGAGTGTATCCGTTTCTGATATAATGATCAAACATGAACAAAAAAACGAAAAGTGTGCACGCAACAAAACAAAAACATGCTCCCCCACATTTGCCTTTCGACCCCCCCCCCCGCCTCCACTATGATTTCATATACATATTCCTCCGTGACAGTACGTTTTATTCGGCACACAGTCTGAAATCAGGCACGTGTGAAAGTATATGTGTACATATATATATATATATATATATATATATATATATATAATTAATCAGAAACCAAAATATTTTACGCTGGGGAGAGAGGAAAATGAGTGAATTGCTTTCGTCTCGCTATCTTTCTCTCCTTCGCTTTCATGAGTTACGGATAGATTACGGTCACATTTGAAGCTCGTAAACAAGCAGTTCATCTAACCATGAACCTAACACTTCCGTGCTCTCGTTTCATTTGCTACCTCCCAGCATCGACAGTCAAGGGCAAAAGAACAGAACCATAAAGTGAAAAAATGCCTTAAACAAAGTAAGAAGCGGAAGTCACGACGACAAAGAAAGAGTTCGAATGCGACTACGCTACTGGCCGTGCCACCTAGGCACATCACTTAGTGTCTTCAACCACTTAGAAGGCCGGTCTTGTGGATCCCAACCATCAACAAACAAATTATCACGTTGACTTCTTCGCTATCCATGACTCAGTCCATACAATCACAACGTGAGTAACGTCTGGTAACAGACGTAACTCAAATCCAGCGACAATTTAAATAAAGCAAAAAGTAAGTAATCCCCAAAACGTAGTTAAAAACATTGATACGATGATCCTGATTAATCCTGGATTATTTCTGAGGTCATCGAGGCCATTAATGTACCCGTGGTTATCGCCTCGGTGGCTTGCTGGGGATTTGTACGCTACTGTTTAGGTATAAAGTCGCTCTCCTGATTCGTAACGAGATGACTGTGCGTTCCTGAATGGTCGGTCTTTAAGCCGGTCATCTCACGTCGTCTTGAGATCAAGCATAGTGCCAACGCAACAACAATTACAAATATAGAAGAAAAGAACAACAACGCATCCGAAGTAGTCATTGGATCAGTTGTTTCTTCCACGGTTGAATACGTGAGAATCACTTATGTGGAATGGTCTGTGCATAATAATTCACTGTCGCTCGGCTCCTCACCGCACCCTATCGGGACCTCATGGCGTTTTCCACTTCAATTCTCAGGGTCTGGTTGCCGGTTATCTTTAGGGCAGTGGGCCTCTGTGGCTATGCAGTATACCCCTTCGACAGCACTCATGCGCAAGCACATAATAAAACAACGCCTGACCGAGGCCACTCATTTTTCCTACATGCTTGCGAATGGTAGCGACAGACTCATTGAACTATTGGGGATGACCAGCAATCTGATCCTGAGTCCCAATGGGTCAGGTGAGGTAACGAGCCGGACCAGAGCGGATTACTGTCTACCATGGTGCATATAGTCTGCGGTTGATCTCACCCTGACGACACATACTGGGCTTATCGAGAATAATGCAAACAACACAACAGTAATCCTGGTAGTCATATATATATATATATATATATATATATATATATATATATATATATATAATTACTCCAGTAGTCAGCCTCAACTGAGATGAAACGATTAACAAGCATACAGCATCAAAAGGTGAAATCGAGGACGAATCATAATGTTATCCTCAGTGAACTGAATCGCATATGTTGATAACCAATAATTCAACGGCCAGAACACATCATAATCTAAACAGCAAAAGAACAGCCGTTTAGTACAACAAAACATGCGGTTCCAACGTAATTGTCTTACAAGGGAAACTCAAGATCATCACCTGTAATCGATTTTTTCCAGCACGCATCGACTTACAAATACTCATGGTTGTGCGACAGTAAGTCAGACGGAAGTAAGGACTGTCGGTTTTCTTTAAAAATCAAATTTTCAGATTCATTAGTCGGCAACCTCTACCACTAAATCACTGCCGATAAACTTACAAGTCGCAGATCTAACAGCTTTTATGACACTGTCTCCTCTTAACTAAAGCCTAATATCGAACACATCTTTTATCGTGGGTTTTACCTCAGTTGCTGAGATAATCACAAGAAAAAAAAGATTTGCGATCAGCGCCAAAATTATCAAGGATTTTCCCTACAGTCATTGCAAGGTTTCTAGCATTTATTAATGTGATACACACGATATCATCAAAAGTTTTAAACTAACAATGTAAACTTAAAAAATTGGTTGCAAGAATCAAGACGAACATCGGACATGCAGAATCAGGATACGATCCCCATCAGTTTCCGGGATCATAGCGATTATTGACCACATGGACGATTTTCGGAATCTTTTGTGCAGGATCCAAACCATTCTTAAACGTATTTATTTTATTCATTTTCTTCCCTCCAGTTCGACCACGCTGTTTGCTTAGTTTGCATGCTCTCAGTCAAATAACGTGAAGACTGAACTTTCTATTCATACTGTGTACCGCCTGCTTCAAGGAGGTGAACGCGATGGTCTCCCTAATTGAGACCCTCATCAAGATCCACCAGGAGGAACTCCCTGCAGCCTAGGTTCCGGAACTTGTCTGCGTTAAGAACAAGCTTGCAAACGTCAAACTTCTTAGAACAAGCACAGAAAGACTGCAAAGATATCAGTTGGAGATCTCTAAGCTTGGAACCACTATTCAAATGCAGTTCAGTTCAGTTCAAGCAACCATCAACCCCGTACTTCAGCGCGACTTCTGGTCGCTACCACATAACATCATGGAGTTGATGAAAAAATGAATAGAAGCACAAGATAATTCGCCTGAAAACTTCTTGTTCACGTACTCTAATCATTCACGCTCCACGTCTGTGGATTTCACCGTGTGATTCAAGTATACTTTTACTTTTACTCGACTATCTCCTGCGAGATGATAAGTTGGTCCCATGGATACCACAGATCATCGCCAGCCATGTGCGGCGGCTGGGTGCAAGCTAAGCGCAAATCGTGACCCCGTTTTTCTTCCATTACCCCAGACCGTAGATCGTATGTTTTTCGAGGCGCTCGATATCTTTCTCGACGGTGCTCAACCACGTTCTTAGTTGACCGCCAAGGCGACAGTGCCATTCCGCACATGGCGCAAAGCAGTGTTTGTCTGGACAGTTTCGTGTCGAGTCACCGGAGTATGTAACCGAACTATAGCAGGCGGCGGCACTTGAGGACGGAGAGTTGGTCAATGTTGCGGCATCGCCTCCTTATTTTCCGCCAGTTTGCACGAAGAACTCGGCGCAAGGACCAATGATTGCACATCTAGCGCCTTCTGGTATCTCCAGCTTGTAATGGAAAGGTTTCACACCCGTATGTGAGCACGGGTCGGATAGCAGTGCAGAAGACGCGAATCTTCGTTCAAAGGCTAGTTCCGCTTCGTGACCATAGCGCACGTCGAAGCTGAAGAAACGATTGCTGTGCATTGCCAGTCCTTGACAGTATTGCATTCTTAGTTTGACCATTCGGAAGCAGATATCTGAACGGTAGTGCATGCTTAATTGTATGACCATCGATGGACAACTGCTGATCTGACAGCCCAGGACAAGTCGAAAAAGCCTTCGTTTTCGCTGAATTGACCTCGACACCAACAGGCTTCGAGAAGCAATCGAGTCAGTCCAGGACTGACTGAAGTGTGATGGGAGAATTTCATAGCAGGACAGCATTGTCCGTAAAATCCAGGTCCGAGATGTACACTGTTGGACTCAACTGGTGCCGTGTAATTTTCTTTGTTTTGTTAACGTACCGATTTCTATTTCAGATTATATACCTTCATTATTAGTTAGGTAAAGCGTAACTTTCCTGTCACCGAATCTCGCTCTCTCTGATAAAGTTACCATAGTCTGTTGAGAACCTCTCTTTTATTCAACCTTTGTCTTCTGTCCCCAACCACCTCTCTTTGCCCCATATATCCACCCATAATGCTCCCACTGATAACAAGCCCGATACTCGCAACGATTCACTGTCAAATAGTATCGGGAATAATCCTCTGTCTGGCAACTCACTTTCTCAAACCTCGTCAGTCTCTGAATCTCGGCTCCTTTAACGTGCGTACACTCATGCAGGCTGGTCAGCAGGCATGCCCAGCTCTCACAATGACCTCTCTGAAGATTGATGTCTGCTGCTTAAGTGAAACGCGTATCCAGGATTCGAGCAGTGGGATTCAGCTAACTGCTCCTGGTATCTCATTGAGGTATTTTGTGCGCACTCTTCAGGAGACGAAGTAGCTCGAGCTGCGGGTCAAAGTGGTGTAGGAATAGTCTTGACTGACAAGGCTGGGGCTGCCATTTTAGACTGGATCCCGATTAACGGTCGTTAATGTGCTGTGAGACTCCTGGGGTCGGTTGGCGTTCGAAAGGATAGTTATGCTAAGCGCAATTTGTTTGTGATTTTGGCGGACACCCCAACGGACTGCAGCTCAGACGCGCAGAAACGGGAGTTCTATGGTGAACTCACCACCCTCGTTCGCAGCAGTATAGGTTCTGACATTGTAGTGTTAGCTGGTGACTTCAATGCACAAGTTGGCAAACTTAGTACGACAATAGCTCGCTTAGGTAAGGGTTGCACTTTACTCACCAAGCGTACCGATAACGGGGATAGGCTTCTCTGGTTTTGTGCAGAAAATCGATGGTCCTTGTTTAGCACCAAAATCCGACACGGCTCACGTCGCACAGCGACATGGCGCTCTAACTCTACAGGTATTCTAAGCCAGATTGATCATATCGCAGCAAGCTACCGGTGGTTCAGTTCTGTTCAGAACTGCAGATCTTACTGGTCCACCTACGATAAGCCGGACCATGCATTGGTTTTAATGCAATTACCTCTCCAGCTCCATGGTCATCGTCGCAAACCGCAAACCCCGTTAAGCCGTGCAACGTTTGTGTGATCCAGAAGTATGCACCCGGTATAAGCTAGGATCTACGAAGAACAGTAATACAGATGAGCATTGGGCTCATTTCAAACAGGCAATGCACGTGGCAGCAGGTTTCGCCTGTGGTCCGAGATCCGATGCCCATCAAAGACACTGGATCTCGCAAGAGCTGTTGAGTATAATGGAGCAAAAGTGTCAGCTCTCGAACTGTAAGGAGATGAATAAGATTCGAAGACCTACAAAAGCAAGTTACGAAAGGCCTTAAGAAGGATCGCGAAAATTGGTGGGTCAAGGTAGCCGAAGAAGTCGAAATAGCAGCTGCTTCAGGTAACAGTCGAAGACTGTTCAAACTTATTCGTGACACCGGTGGACGGCGCACCCAGGTCAGTGGAACGATTCAAGATAGAAATGGAGAACGCATCCATAGCAGACAGCAAAGACTGGACCGTTGGGCCGAATACTTCAAGGAGCAGTTTAGCTGGCCGCACGCTAGTGTAGTTACTCCTGTGTTAACTAATGCGACTCCTTGGGTGTTATCACTTGAGCTCCCATTAGATGCGGAAGTGGAGTCATGTATACGTTTACTAAAGCGAGGGAAAGCGGCAGGTCCCGAGGAACTTTCCCCAGTTCTATTCAAAGTGGGTGGAGATGCTCAGATAAAATCACTCATCATCTTGCTAAGTGACAATTGGAACGAGGAGCGTATTCCGTTAATATGGGGTGAGTCGTTGACCATTCCCATCTTCAGGAAGAGAATACGCAATGACTGTAGTACAAATCGTAGAATTAGCTTAATTCCGATAGTCACCAAAGTATTACCCTCGATTCTGCTACACCGTCTTACACCAGCTCGCGGGAGGAACACCCGCGAACAGCAGGCTGGATTCTGCTCAAACCGAGGATGTATCGACCAGATTTTTATTCTTCGCCGACTACTTGAAACCCGTCACACGCACCGCCGACCGACAATAATGGTTTTCTTAGACTTGAAAGGCGCCTTCCATTCATCTGATCGAACAGCGCTTTTTCAGTGCTCTTCAGCGAAAAGGTATGCCCCAGAAGTTCGTGAACCTACTGAAATAACCATATTCTCATACTTCTGGCCGCGTTGGAGATCACGGTGAACTATCCGGTCGGTTCGAAACGACCAGTGGTGTTCGACAAGGATGTCCCATGTCTCCATTCCTGTTCAACTTCGTCATGGACGAAATAATGGAGAGTGCGCTGCAAAATCATCAGGATGTAGGCGTCGAACTAGGAAATAGTGGAAAGCCGTGTGACCTAAATCTTGCGGAAAACGTTGTCTGTTTGTTCGAATCCACGGAACATGCTCAGCGTGCAAATCGCAAAAACTGTAGCTCCATTCAACATGCGCTCTGCACCTTCAAAGTGTAAGGTGGTGTTACAAGACTAGACGTCAACGGTTCCGAGCTTGATGCTGGGTAGCAGCGTGACGACGGATGGGAGCACTGTAGTAGAGGTAAGCACGCGGATATCCAAGGCTCAAGTGACGTACGCTGGACTGAAACACTTGTGGCACCAACCTGAGATTTCACTGAAGTTGAAAGATCATGTTTACTGTGCAGCAATGCGTTCGGTTTTCTTGTACGGTTGCGAGACTTGGAGTCTGCGTGTTGAAGATATTCGTCGTCTTAAGGTTTTCGACCATCGATGTTTACGTAGTATCACTAAGATTGGGTGGAATAGCCGAGTGAGCAATGATGAGGTCAGAAAGCAAGTATTGGGTACTAATTCAGAGAACGTTTTGTCACAGCGTATCCAGCTTAGTAGACTTCGTTGGTTGGGGCACGTGTTACTTATGGCAAACACACGTCTACCGTACCGTGTCCTATTCTCCGTTCCTCCTCAGGAGTGGAGAAAACCACGTGGAGGTCAACAAATGAAATGGCAGTGAGGAATGAGAAAATGTACAGCAAACTTAAGACAAGTAGTGTTTCACGTCTTCGTGGTTGGGGTCCAAAAGATCCGTCTACCAGTTGGCTGGAGACACTGAAGGATATGGCTGAGAACCGCGAACAGTGACGACCGTGATGTCACTTTCTGTTAAATCAGAATGATTGATCGATGTATGTTTGTACAGTTAGAATGTGTATTCCGTGTGTTGGCTATCAGAGCATTCTTTCCTTTTCCCACCCCTGTAGATCCACTCCCTGTCCATCTTGTACATTCATACTTTCTAATTCAACGTGCAACATGGTGAGAAAGGCAGTGGTCAGTGGGGGCTTGCTTTGCTGTTTAACGCTGTATGATGATGATGATGGTGATGCAATTCGTACGTATCAATCTACCTGACTAATAAAATCATGGACCGTTATCTACGACCGGACAAGTTCGACACCGATATCAGTGCTCCGGATGCTTCTAAACAGTAGAATTACTTGCTCCATACTTTTAATGCCTTTTTTCAAACGAGTACAGTCCGATGAATCCTACAACTTTGATATGGCCATCAACTTCCTTTCATCGTCAGTTTACGAGCATATTTCGGAGTACGAAATCTTTTAAAGTGTCATTTGGGTTCTCTGGTCCTTATACGTGCGCACAGAGTGTCGTTTTTGCCCGGTATCTACTCGCTACATGTAAGCAAGATTGCGGGCAGAACATTGACCAATACGTTCAGGTTATGAAATCATTGGCGAAGGATTTCGACTTTGCTCGGTGTCCACCGAACAGTATTGTGACGGCGCCACGTGCGACGCATTTTTCACTGGATTGCAGTCTAACAGCATTCGAACAAGATTGTTGGAACAACCAGCACTGACGTTTAAGGCTGCTTACGACATGGCTAGATCACTGGAGGCAGCTTAAAAACAGTCACGGTCTTACAGGATTGAAAACGTTCCTTGTTCGTCTACGACCCCTCAAACCCCCACTCCCGATGTACAACTTGTACCTGCTCCAACAGCTGAACCCGAACCGATCACATCGGCTTTACCTAAAGCCACATGTTATTTCTGTGGTTACTCCCGGCACCCCCGCACTAAATGCCCCTCTCGAGAAGCAGTTTGCAAGGCTTGTGGAAAGACTGGTCACTTCGGACGTATGTGCAAATCAAAACCGGCCCTTTACCCTATTACCGCTGCCCTCACTCCCCTGTTGTCCTCTGTCATAACGGCGGCTGTCCCAACTTGTTTATCCCGCGCAACAACCAAAATTCATGTGAATAACTTCGAACTCCAAGCTCTGATTGATACGGGCAGCTCCGATAGCTATATATCTCAGAAAATCATGGACTCATTTGATTGGCCAGTCCACCCTTGTGACTCGAAAACTACTAATGGCGAAGACGTTATTGTCCTGCGTCATTTCCGGCTACTGCTATGTAAGAATTCGTTATTAAGATGTAGTCTACGAAAATGTAAAACTGTCGGTATTGCAGAATTTATGCGCCGACGTTCTTCTTGGTTACAATTTTCTCGGGTTACATGAAAAGGTCGAAATACCGTTTCGAGGAACATGCGGCACTTTTTTACTATGCGAACTGTTCGCCGCTAAAATCCAGTCCCCGCCCCTGTTCGCTCATCTGTCTCCTGACTGTAAGCCTGTTGCCACCAAATCCCGCAGACACTCCTTCGAGGACGAGCGCTTCACTAAAGAGGAGATATAACACCTCTTGGACGATGGCATAACTGAGCCATCGAACTCTCCATGGAGAGCCCAAGTTTTGGTTACTAAAAACGCGAACCATAAGAAAAGAACGGTCTTTGATTATAGTCAGACGATCAACCGTTTTACGCAGCTCAATGCGTATCCACTACCACGTATAGACAATATGGTGGAGAACGTCGCCCGGTACGCTGTTTACAGCACCATAGACCTCAAAAGTGCATACCATCAAATCCCAATAGTAAGATGAAAAGCTCTATACCGCTTTTGAAGCAGCAGGCTATCTTTTTTAGTTCTGTCGAATACTCTTCGGGGTCACCAATGGCGTGGCTGATTTCCAGCGCACAATCAATCAAATTCTGGAAACAAAAAAACTGAAGGACGCTTTTACCTACGTTGACAAGGTGAATGTGTGCGGCTTGAAAAAGACGGACCACGACCGGTATCTCCAATGCTTCCTGAAAGCTGTCGCCAAATACGGCATGATTCTGAACGATGCAAAGTCAACCACAGCTGTCACAGAAATCCGACTCCCCGGTGCGTTGTTACTAACCCGTTTCTCTGAGGCAAGAGACCAGCGCACTCGCCTGAACCAAGGGGGTTTCCGTCGTGGCAGAGGCTGTGTGGATCAAATCTTCACTCTGCGCCGAATACTGGAGCACCGCTATAAGTTCCAGCAGCCGACGGTAGCCTGTTTCATCGACTTCCGGGCAGCTTTTGATTCGGTGAACCGCGAGTCTCTTTGGACCATAATCCAATCCGATGGGATGCCCGATAAGCTTTTAAGACTGTTAAGGGGATACTACTCGACAACCGGTGCTAGGGTCTGTATGTACGGTGAAGAGTCCTGCGAGTTCACACTCACTACCGGGGTTAGGCAGGGCTGTCCCCTCTCACCGGTGCTGTTTAACTACGCCACTGATTGGACAATGCGTCACGCATTACACAACTACCCTGGCGTTCAGCTTAGCCAGGAAACATACCTCTCGGACCTGGAGTTCGCGGATGATATTGTCGTGCTTGGAGACTCCCCTGCTACGCTACAACCAATCCTCGAGCGAATCAATTCCTTCGCGAGGTCCATCGGACTTGAAGTGAATTCAATCAAAACAAAAGTTTTCACAACCATCCAGGCCCGACAATTCAAAAACTGCCCATCAATGACCAACCAGTCGAATACGTCCCTTCATTCAAATACCTAGGCTCAACTCTGCTTCCGATCGGCCAGGCTAAAGATGAAGTGGTATTACGGATCGACAGCACCAGGAGAGTCTTCTTTCAGCTAGGGCGAACGCTATGGACTCGCAGCGAAATCAGTTTAAGGACCAAAGTTCGTGTTTACTGTGCCGCCGTTCGCCCCGTACTCATCTATGACTGTGAAACCTGGCCACTACGAGCTGAGGATACCAGAAGGCTGGATGTTTTCGACCACTGGTGCCTGCGGCAAATCCTCAAAGTGAAGTGGCGCGACAGGGTGTCCAACGACGAGGTGAGGAGACGATGCTCTGATATCGATGCTCTCCCCGTCCTCCTCCAACGTCGACGACTTCAGTGGTTCGGCCATACGCTTCGGCGACCCGAGTCAGGGAAAACCAGACAAACACTCTGCCCAACTCCCTGCCCTGGTTGGCGTTATCGCCTTGGTGGGCAGCTCAGAACTTGGACCAGTACAATCGAGAAAGACGTAGAGCTTCTAGGCTTTCGGTCGGTCTATGGTGCCCGGCGATGGAAAAAGGACTGGATGAGGATCTGTACGGAGCTCGCCTCCGACTACCGCGCGTGGTCAACAGTGGTCCATGATCTTCATGGAGCCGACTTATTCTCTCGCAGGAGATAGTCGCGTAAAAGTAAGTAGGTAAGTACTTTGTCGTAAAAGTCATCTTGTGTTGTGTTTTCAGCTGCGTTTGTCGGTGCATAGGTTGCAATCACCGGCACATGCTGGGGAGAGCCCCTGAACCGTGCCAAGGGCAACCACGAAGAAATCAAGTTGTTGGCTATTTTGCTCAGGTTGAATGCGACACCATGGCGTCCTGAGTTGCCCTCAGGCCCGATGTAATACAACCAATAAACTGTATCCATTCCCGCAACCTTAACACACCGAGTGCCGCAGCAGTGTAGTCGAACTTCCGAAAGGCAGGAAATGTGTTAGACAGTATTCCACTGTCGTCCGGATGGTTACCACACCTGACCTTTCGAGATCTTAAGTGGTTCTCGACTCCAAATCTGAGGATCAGGTTGCTGGTTATCACTAGTAGTGCAGTGGGCCTTCGTGGCTGTGGGGCATATACTCCTTCCACTGCACTCATGCGCAAGCATGTAACAAAAAAATGTGTACGTGGTAGTCATGTATTGTTCACATTGTAATACTCTGGCTACTTACATCTAGTAGTGTTCTCACATCTTAAAAGGTTATATGTACGCTTAGTACAGAAGACGGTTGCAGCTCGCTGTCTTGTCAGCTCGACCGCCGGGACATGAGGCACGCCGCTAACCGGAGACGCCGTAGCACGGAGACAGCACGTAAATTCACACTAATCCATGAACAGTCTTGGGAATAGTGATACAAGGCGTTGTCCCCAGCACCGCTAAAGTATCTTAATGACTCAGTGCAATTCTCTTCCTCAGTGAGCGGAGAAGGGGTCAATGCTAGAAATAGAATTGCAAGCTCGTGAGAATGCAACCGTTCTCGATTACAATCTTCACGAGGATTCACAAGGATCCACAGGCCTGGTAGCCGTAGTTTTCGAGTGGCCCAGGTTATATCGTCAAGTCTAATGCTCATTGTTGGACGGGAGTCCTCAGAGGTTGCTAAATATGCTTGATATCTGGTGCCAAATTTTGGTACGGTCTGGCATCTAGGTTGGGTTAAATCTTCTATATTCTCTCTTGTGTTTGTAGAAGAAGCAGGATAAGAAAACACAGTGAAGGTTCTACTATAACGTGTGGAGTGCGCGAACCCCATCTTTAGAAACTACCTAGATCTATCTTCAACCATGAGTGGGAATGGGTAAAGACTATCGTCACTTATCCGATCTGCTGGTGCGTCGATTGCCAGCACTCGCCTTACAGTTTACCCAGGATACCTTTCATTAGATGCGAACAACTCAGACACCTTGCATACAACCCACTTGCGGACGCCATTGGAAAAAGGGAAATAATGGAGGTGTCGTGCAATTTTTTGTGTTTACCTCGTTTTGTTTACACACATTACATCGCATCAATATTTACTTCAGACTATGTACCTTCATTGTTATTCAAGCAAAGCGGAACATTCCTATCCCTGAATCTCATTCTTTCTGGTAAAGCTACCATAGTCTGTTGCGAATGGTACGCACCGGCTTACTTGACTAATATAACCATGGACCGTTATCTACGAACAGGTTCCCTCCTTGTGGGGGAATCGACTGTTGTCCCCACCTTGTAAAAGGGCTCGCGCAGTGACTGCATTAACCATAGGTTTACGAACTTTATTCCAATAGCGTCGAAGCTCGTTGCGTCTGTCATAATTTCGCAGGTTGTACCAAACGCGTGAACAGCAAACTCGCGAGGAGCAAACTGGGTTTTGTGCCGGTCGTGGATGTATTGATCAAACCTTCACCCTCCGACAAATGCTAGAGCACCGTCACACTTTCAAAACACCATCGGTCATCGTGTTCCTAGACATTCGCGCGGCCTTTGACCTCATCGATAGGGCTGCACCGTTTAACTGTTTGCTGATAAATGGAGTACCTGAGAAATATGTATCAGTCCTCAAATAGTTTTATCGTCACACCTCGGGGCCTGGGGCCAGCCCTCATCCCCTTTGTCGTCTCCAGTGGAGTTCGACAAAGTTGCCCTATATCCTCATTTATTTTCAACTTTGCCGTAGAGGATGTTCCGCGGGAAGCCTTATCTGGCCTTCCAAGTGGTGGAGTTTAACTCATCCCAGGGAATGGAGTTTTTGACCTGGAATATGCCGATGACATGGCCTTGCTGAGTGATAATGCACAGGCAATGCAACATGCTTTGCACCGCCTGGCAACTGAGGTATCCAGATATGGTATGCTCTTTGCACCTTCTAAATGCAAAGTGCTTTTGAAAGAATGGCAGCAGTCTGTGCTTGCATTCACCCTTCGTTATGATCAGCTTGAGTTAGTCGACAACTTTAAGTACCTGGGAGCTTGGTAACAACTCAAGATGGTGTTGGGGAAGTCAACTCACGCATAGCGAGAGCTAGAGGAGCTTTCGCAAACCTGCGACACCTGTGGCGTCGCTACGACATCCGGTTCTCTCTTGATGGACGGTTGTACGTCGTCGCGATTCGGAGTGTTTTGTTCCACGGCTGGAAGACCTGACCACTTCGCGTTGAGGATGCTCGGTGTTTTTTCCGCGCTCGACCGTTAGTGTCTTCGAAGAGTCGCTCGCGTCTAGTTGGAACATCGAGTGAGTAATGACGAGGTAGGCCGTCGTGCGTTAGGCACGGACAACCACCCTCTTAACAAAGTGATCGCACTACACCACCTCAGGTGGCTCGGTTATGTTTTACGAATGCTTCTCCATCGTCTAACTTTCCGTGCTCTATCCCCACGTGCTAGGCAAGGCTGTAAGAAACGACGCGGCGGTCGGTCCATAACTTGGCGTGGAGGTATGAAGAAGCTAGCATCAGCGCTGGCTTTGGCTGGCACTTCCCGCCTCTCTGATTAGGGCCCAAGGGATGAGGATTGTCGTTGGTTAGAGATGTCGAGAGACATGGCTTAGAATAGGAGTTAGTGGCGCGAATGCTGTGTCTGTCGAACTCTCGGACCCCGTAATCACAAAAATGTCATTCCGATAAACAAAATGACAAAAAAATCAAAGACATGTACGGTGAAAAGCAAAAATAATCGGCATTTTTTTCTCTTCCTCTTACTGACTGCCCCACTATATTCTACTCTCTCTTCCTTATTTTTGTAATTGCTGTTGTCGCGTTGGCACCATGCTTGATCTCAAGCCGGTATATATATATATATATATATATATATATATATATATATATATATATATACTACTTACCATCAACATGAGCGCTTGCACATGCAGCCTCGTTGTTCGTTGGGTTAGCAGTGACCCAGACACGAATAACTATGATAAATCACGCTTGTGATTCATTTGTGGGCTTTTCAATGAAGAGTGTCCATTCACACTCCAGACGATTCAAATTAGATACTAGCAAACATGTAACATCGGAGTGTACAAGTATGGGGACGAGTGGGCAGAGGAGTACCGGGTACGCATACCTGATGAGCGGCAACAACCGCGAAACCGGTAGTGTGCTTCCGAGGAAATTTTGTCCGCACGTTTACATACTACTTACTATATATATATATATATATATATATATATATATATATATATATATATATATATATATATATATATATCCGTTTATTACTCTGTACTGCAGCGAACATAATCTCATATGAACGTCTTTTCTTCTATATTCACAGCCCATCTAGTGGTTATTGCCTAGTTGGCTGACACCTGGCCGTATACTGCTCGCGTGCATGGATCGAACTTCTAAGTATGATCTCCTGGCACATGAAGTAGACATTATCAACCCCAATCCATACTACGCTCTTGTGAAACTGCTTGATGGCAAAGAGAAAAATGTTTCTATTCGTCGTCTGACCCATCGGTGCGACGCTTTCATCCACAAGTCAGCCGAGACACGGCACACGTAGATCACTCACTAATACCAGGATTCAAAAAACCGTCATACGCATTACAGGCAGCGCCTCATCACCCACCACCTCGTTGCCGAATAACCCCACAAAACTGTTACAACGACAACAGAAAACACGTGTATACTGCTTACGAAATAGAGAGGCCTAGGCAAACGATTCCATAGATCTTTGAAGTCCTGCTAAGAAAAATCTCTTGCAAACCCCAGTATTCCGGCCGGGGTGAATGTCGCGTGGTTTTCCTTGTTTCTTCACCTCGTTTTGCTTACAGATCTTATCTAGTGCCAATTTCTACTTCAGATCATGTACCTTCATTACTAGTGAAGTAAAGTGTACCATTCTTATCGCCAAATCTCTTTCTTTGTGACAAAGCTATCACTGTCTGTTGTGAACCGTACGTATCAAGAGAATCCCACTTGCACCGTACCACGCAACTAGTCGTTCACCACAAAATCGGTTTTAAACCATAAGGCTGGGAACCAGCGGCATTTAGGAGTACGGTATGGTGTCAACGTGTGCATGGGTGTGTAGGAGTGGATGCTTGTAGAATGATACCTGGAAAGCAGATTCCCCGAGCCGGGTGACCTGAGAAATTTTTTCACTTGGTTCTACGAGAGATGCAACTAACAGCTCCTGTTTTTTTGTTTAGCTTCAGTCAGCTTTCGCGGTGGAAGCTCCTTGGTCTTTATTTTCTCTTTATTTACTTGTCCATCTTTTTCTTTTCCATCCCTCACAACCTTTAGCTTTTTTTCCTCATCGCATTGCCTTTCCGTGCCCTTTTACTTGTTCTAAGCATTCAGCTTTGTCCCCTATGGTTTATTTTTACTCGTCTTCCTACCCTTCCGTCATCTTCATGCTCATATTTCCGCGTTTTCTCCCTTCATTGTAACTGTGCGTCTAGCAGACTGAAGCGTACCATACGGTGCCTCCTTCGGTCTTCTCGTTGATTGATTTGTTCAAGTGCGTTGTGCCGAAAGAAAGGTGGTTAAGGCTTCTCCCAAGTTGAGTCAGGACCTGCTTCTGTATAAAGTTTATATATCTTGTCTTTGGTTCGTGACACAATAAAGATCATACTGGGCAGCGCGTAAAGGAGCAGAACTCGAAACGCTGGAGCGTGATAACGTTCGTATTTGAGGGACGCAACGGCGTGCTGGCTGCGTACACGGGCGGAGCAAGTGGCACCATCACACTTGGTAATTGTTTAGACAAACAAATTTGTTAGTCTGTGCTATTTTGTGTCACATCCGTAGCACTACAATGGTGTCCAGCCACCCTGCTAAGATGAGTGTAAAACCAAATTGATGCGTGTGTTTTGTACTGTTTCCTGCCCGTCTGATTATCTGCTTATCATGCAGTATACGACCATGTGCTATCGGTCAGGGGGGAGAACAAACGGAAAGTACGGAAAACCTGGCGAATCCGCTCCAGCATTACATCGTACTTGAGCAACACCTCATTATCAAACAAAATACAAACATACATCCGTGCCATCATCACGCTAACTCAAGCGCCCACCAATCTCCACCGCAACATTGTACGGATGGCAGTATTTTGAATACTGTGCTTGGAGTTTCGAATGTGGCACCTGGGTAATGCTCGGCTGCAATCGCGATCACCAGGGACGATTTCCGCATGCTCGAAAAGGAGATAATCATAGCCAACATCGAATCAGGTTTTCCATTCAACATTTAGAAAACATCACACTGTATACAGTATTTTTGAAGGATGCCGAATACCATGGTATTCTGCAGTTAATCTCGCACATAATGACGTGTAAACTGTCGAGATACACTCTATGTGGAGTATTACTTATTTCTAAACACACCAGTGAGCCTAATAAAATAGCAAAAATGCACACTATCAGCATATTTCCTGTTCCACCCGATAACCATGTAACCCAGGGGAAAACGACGCACTGTCGAAAACGAACAGCAAAATCGACAGCGCTTCAGCTGAGTCCAAATTGTGGTTCAATTCAGTTCAGTTCAGTTTGCACAGGACAGGTAATGGCCACGGCCAATCGAGCTTTCAGAATTCCTTCGATGGTATGCACGCCAGTTATGCACCCAACACTTCCGAGTGTATTTCGTCGAATGCCCGCTAAAAATGAGAGGGAAACGTAAAACCACATCGCACGTCAACTGCGAGAGACTGTGTGGAACAACTAAAAAACTTCAGCTACAGATCGCCTCAGACGGACCATAGCCTCACCGTTCGTCCATCTAGCGGACGCACTCGACTGCCACAATCAGGGAGAATCACGTTCTATTTACGGTCTGGAGTTCCCTCGAAGGACTAGGTGGTCGGCCGTCTATCATTCCATCAAGCAAATTGTTCAGTTCAGTTCAGTTCAGTTCAGTTTGCACAGGACAGGTAATGGCCACGGCCAATCGAGCGTCCAGAATTCCTTCGATGGTATGCACACCAGTTATGCACCCACCACTGCCGAGTGTATTTCGTCGAATCCCCGCTAAAAATGAGAGGGAAACGGAAAACCTCATCGCACATCAACTGCGAGAGACATTATGCATCGTGAGCGTTCACTGAGACAGTATGCAATGAGGGAAAAAGTCTGCTAAAACATACTCCAGAAGGACCACAGTGCTACCCGTCATCCATCTAGTTGATATTCTTAAGGCTCACTACAAGGAAAGATCTCGTACCACTTGCGATCAAGGGCACATTTGAAGGATTGGACTGTCTGCAGATCTACCATTTCACCAGGCAGACCGTTCCAACTGTTCACAACCCTGTTGCTGAAGAAGTGCGATCTAGCCATCAACCTAGATCGGGCTTTTATCAACTTCTTTTCGTGTCCCCTTGTTCTGGAGTCTACGGCCAATTGGAATAGACTATCTGGTCTGAGGCCAGAAAAGCCCTTCATTACCTTGAACGTTTCTATGAGATCTCCTCGACTTCTCCTCCTTTCCAACGAGAAGAGATTCAGGTCACAGAGTCTCTGCTCGTAAGTCTTACCCCTCTGCCCTTCAACCATCCGCGTGGCGAGACGTTGGACTTTCTCTAGGCAGGCGGCGTCCTTTTTGTAGAAGGGTGACCAAGCCTGCACACTACCTTCTAAGTGAGGTCGTACTATAGCCATGTAAGTAGGTACGAATACCTCCGGCTTCCGGCAAGACAAAGCCAATCGCAGTCTAAAGAGCTCCCCACGAGCCTTATGCGCAGCCGCGTTGCACTGCTCCGACCATTTGAAGTCACTTTTCATGATGATCCCCAGGTCTTTAACCCTACTGGCTGCCTCTACGGTGAACAGCCCCTGATCATGAGCGACAGTTAGGCTCTCTGTTGCCCTTGACAACAAATGGCTTTTTTGAGCGTTTAGAGGTAAGTCCCAAATACTCACCACCGTGTTGCCAAAGAAGTGAGACCTGGTAATCACCCCAGCTGGAAATTTCGTCTGCGTCTTCTCACTTCCCCTTGTTTGGCGGTCCAAAGCCATTTGCAATAGACTATCATTCCTGGGATTTAAATATCCTTTCAACTTAGACCTTTCTATCAGACCCTTTCGAAGTCTGCTCCTTTCAGAAGAGGAATGTTCAGGATCACCGGGCCTCCTTTTTTGTACCACTCACCCCTCTGCCCTTCGGCTGTTCCTGACGAAAGGCGATGAACTTTCTCCAAGCAGGCGGCTTTCATTTTGTGGAAGGTTGACCAAGCCGGCAAGTTACCTTCTGGGTGAGGTCGCACTATAACGGCTTATGTAGGTACGGATATTTTCGGCTTCCGACATGGCAATGCTGGCCGCAGTCTAAAGAGCTCACCACAAGGCACTTGTGCAGCGGTAATTACAAACAACAAGAATAGTATTGAACCTAGGGCGGATCGTTGAGTCACTCCACTGGTGGCATCCACCAACCTACAGCCCCTTCTGCCTAATGCCAAAAGTCCTGCGGGAATGTAAATCCGCCAGTCTTCTATGTCCTGGCCAGCCTACTCCGAAATTCCTATTCTTGCTCAGCAACAGACGGCGGTTAACTGCGTCAAAAGCTTTACTAATGTGAAGGTAACATACTTTGGCCTGTTTGCCTCCTTCGAGCCTTGGAGTCCCTTCTTCCAAGAAGAACGGGAGATTGGTTGGGTAAGATCTATTTTTAAAGAGCCTTGCTGATCTGGGCCTAGAGCGGAACGCTCCAGTAGGTGCTGACCAATGTGAGTGCGGATTATCCTTTTGAGAACTTCCCGTAATATACCAGTTGGGCTTGCCGGCCTATAGTTGCCCAGAGCCCACTTAGGTCCGCTCCCGAGTGTTGCCCCAGCAGCCATTTCTTCCCAGTCCCGGGGCAGCTTACACTGGCCCAGCTAGGTCCTCTACGGCTCACAAACAGCTGGGGCTATAATGTCCACCCGAGGCTTGGCGAGGGCTGGGTGGAAGCCGCCTCGACCCACTGACCTACTGTCATTGAATTTCCTTGGATACTTAGGTGCCACACCTCCGAGGGACTCAGCCCATTTAACTTCCGCGGAGGATGTGTAGCGATCTCGAGATGACTGAGGTTGAGTGTGCAAATTCGTGACCAAGAACTACCGTAGACTAAAGTAGCTGGCACTTTGTTCTGGGCAGCTTGTTCGATACCACTGCGTTGTTCGTTTTTTCCGGCTTATTTGGTTCCAGCCAATTGGAGAACACAATTCTGACTGCTCCGCTTGCGGACGGTTAAACCTCACTCTTTTCCAGCTACCATAGCTTCAGGGCTACTCCAAAGCTCAAACGAGATCGGCCTTTTCTCAGCCGTCACATGTAGGATTGATGAATTTTCCCCCTCCAATCAGTTCAGCTGATTATTTTAATCGAGATCTTTCACTCCATCCTCCTGATTTTGCAAAGTGTCATTTTTGTTCACCATAGATTAACTCGCTCGGTAAATTTTGTTCTCTCTTAGTGCCTTGTGATTAACCTTAATATAATAATAGTAATAATACTGGTATATTTCTCGGCCATGGTCGAGATGCACGCTGTAGCGCATGATCATGGTGTAACACGTTACTCAATAAGACGGAATATTCACAAATTCAGAATATGAAAGTCAAGAGTATCAGAGATGGAAAAACAAAGCCAGCAACAGTTTGAATGGATCATTCTGATAATGGTTCGCGCGGCAATTTTGAACCGGTTTCGAATCCGGTCTGGGCACTGGTTCGCGGAGGAGATATCGAAAAATCATTAACGTAGTGCCCAGGACGCATTATGAACGAGAATGATGCAAGCCGAGGAAACCGGAAGCCCACCAAGGTTATGCAGATGGGGTAAATTTTTGAGCAAGAGGAAAAGGGGGAAAATTGTAAAGAAGTATGTTCGGGAAAATCAATGCATGCGAAGAGGACAGCGATCATGAAGACAATGCAAACCCTGAATGACGGATTTACCGGAGTTCAATAAACTGAATGAGTTTCGAAGCAGGGGGCATGAGACCAATTTTGTGAGAGTGAACACTGGTGGATGTGGGAGAAACAGCAGACCATAAAAAGGTGAGTTTAGATTCAGGATCAGTAACATGTACCATTCTGAAATAAGAAAGCGCAACTGGAGGGTCTTCGAGAAGTGGAGAGTCAATTTCCAGCCGGCTACGGGTCGTAGGAAAGATAAACAGTGGTAATGGATGATAAAGTGGGAAATCTCCGCATGGACTTCGGAGGTATTATGCTGTTTCACTGACAAATATATATGTATGTGTTGACACATTTGCCTTCAGTGCTATTCAGCGTCGTTTCTGGTAATGTACGGCATCGAGTGCGTAAGGTTCGTCTGGCAGGACAAAGTATGTGTCGGTCGATCAGTCGAGTGTGGCTGTATATTAGCGGCATGCGCGTGAACTGGAATTCGTGTTGGTTGCCTTTGAAAACGCTGAACGATCTGATAAGCAATTAGGAGTATTTCCTGTTGTGTGGTTTGACTTCGGTCCCAATTGCTATGGTAGGTTCCGCTTGAGTCTCTGTCCGTACGAGTCAAAGTGGCATCCTTGGTTAGCCAGTTTTGCGATTGAGATAGTGGGAGACAACGAACCTGAAACAAAGGGGGGTTGCAGTCTGGACGTGTTTCCAGCTGTGGGTTATGATAATGTAATAATGAATAATAATAACGGTTTATTTCGGAGACGTCCAAGGCCTGCCAAGTGCATAATCAGCTGTTTACAAGTGATGGAATAAACAGACAAAACCCTTGAAAATGTGGAAATTAACATGAGAGGAGTTGAAAAAGGGCTAAGAAGGGGGGAGTTACGTGAGAAAGGAGAGCATATAAAAAGCGGCAGTCACGGTGTGCCCCTGCTGCGGATCAACGGTTAATGGAGGCATATAAAAACCAGAACAAACTCCTTTTCCCTCCTGGCCAATGTTTACTCCTGCGATGACCATGTGATTCACCAGTCCCTCCGTTGCTCAGTTCCATTCTCCAATGGAACTCGTTACTGCCTTGGTACAACATTCATTACCACCTCCACTGTCGCCATACAATACCGCCCAACCAATCTAGGCAGACTTCACTAACTGAAAATCTTCCTCGTTCACTTCTAGCCGTCAAGGATCTGGCTGGTGAATATTTGCATTTTCAGCATTTTCAGTCACTTTCCACCAGTCATTTCCAATTAACCGGCTGGCCGGTCTAATTTTATTCACTGCCGATTTATTTCCTTTTTCCGTGGCCAACTTCTAGCCACATTTATCTCGTCCGTTATACAGTCTTATTGCTCTCTAACAGTTTCCATAACAAAACTGCCTCTTTGAAAATATTCATTTTTTCGACTTGACTCCCACAGGTTCCATCCAATTTTGTCTGCTTCATGTTTCATATTCGGAAAACTCAATCACCTCCAATTCACTCTTTTTGGATACACCGTTTTACCGTGACTTTCACTTTTTCCGGGCGCCTTTATCGCTCCATATTAGTTTACTCCATCTTCCCTTGTACCCCGATATTATGCCTGTATCCTTTCTCTTAGTGTAAGCCTCATCGACCCCACGGATACAACTTGACCTTGCGTGCAAGTAAGTCTCGGGCGCTCCCAAAAATACATCATAACTATTAACAAAACGATCCGCCATTAACATATCCCGATTAATTTTATCATCCATTGGCAGCCATCAGAAATTTCGGCGTGTTGCCCGCTCTTTAAACCATCCTCGGGATCTAGATGGTACCAGGTATCCGGAGTACTGAGTTAGGGAGCCGTTCCTCTTTTCTAATAATTTTTATCTCCTCGATTACCGGCAAATAGACTTATCAGTTCTACTTTACAGTGGCCCGATATTTAAACCGACCTGGTCTCTAACACAGGACTCCCATCACAGGCCAAATATTATGGCATCGTAGACCAGCTACTTGGTCGGTCGGATTCCTACTTCCCCGATCGTCACCAGTTGGTTTATATAAATGGATCAGCCTCCAAACCCAAACCTGTCGCTGGAGGTGTCATAAAAGGCGGCGTTTTGGGCCCACTACTCTTCCCCGTTTATATTACTAATGTTTTCAATGTCGTTCGCCTTGGCAGTCCCTACCTTTTTGCTGAAAACATCGAAATATTGCATACATTTGATCCCAGGATGCTCATTTCAATTATCAGTCACATATCCCAAGATCTGACAACTCTTGGTTCTTGGTGCGCTAGTTCGATATCGGAATCTTCCGCTGAGAAAAGCTTTATTACTACCTCCAAGTACAATATCTCTCAAGGTTTGTTCAGTAGTGCTGGTGGCTCAATTTACAGGAACCCCATTATTACGGGATTCCGGTTTGCGATAACCGGACCCTTTCAGCTTCTCAAAACAAATTAACTCCAAATTGCGAATACTGCGAGGATAATGGGCTTGATCCTTAGGACATTCCACCTTCCCGAAAGCAAATTTCACAAATAAAACCTTGTACCTATTTTGCTATAGTGTTCCATAGTTTACCCTAACACAGTATTCAAAATACTGCCATCCGTACAGTGTTGCGGTGGAGATTGGTGGGTGCTTGAGTTAGCGTGATGATGGCACGGATGTATGTTTGTATTTTGTTTGATAATGAGGTGTTGCTCAAGTACGATGTAATGCTGGAGCGGATTCGCCAGGTTTTCCGTACTTTCCGTTTGTTCTCCCCCCTGACCGATAGCACATGGTCGTATACTGCATGATAAGCAGATAATCAGACGGGCAGGAAACAGTACAAAACACACGCATCAATTTGGTTTTACACTCATCTTAGCAGGGTGGCTGGACACCATTGTAGTGCTACGGATGTGACACAAAATAGCACAGACTAACAAATTTGTTTGTCTAAACAATTACCAAGTGTGATGGTGCCACTTGCTCCGCCCGTGTACGCAGCCAGCACGCCGTTGCGTCCCTCAAATACGAACGTTATCACGCTCCAGCGTTTCGAGTTCTGCTCCTTTACGCGCTGCCCAGTATGATCTTTATTGTGTCACGAACCAAAGACAAGATATATAGACTTTATACAGAAGCAGGTCCTGAATTATCTTTGGAGCTACTCTTCGAAGACATTAACGGTCGAGCGCGGAAAAAACACCGAGCATCCTCAACGCGAAGTGGTCAGGTCTTCCAGCCGTGGAACAAAACACTCCGAATCGCGACGACGTACAACCGTCCATCAAGAGAGAACCGGATGTCGTAGCGACGCCACAGGTGTCGCAGGTTTGCGAAAGCTCCTCTAGCTCTCGCTATGCGTGAGTTGACTTCCCCAACACCATCTTGAGTTGTTACCAAGCTCCCAGGTACTTAAAGTTGTCGACTAACTCAAGCTGATCATAACGAAGGGTGAATGCAAGCACAGACTGCTGCCATTCTTTCAAAAGCACTTTGCATTTAGAAGGTGCAAAGAGCATACCATATCTGGATACCTCAGTTGCCAGGCGGTGCAAAGCATGTTGCATTGCCTGTGCATTATCACTCAGCAAGGCCATGTCATCGGCATATTCCAGGTCAAAAACTCCATTCCCTGGGATGAGTTAAACTCCACCACTTGGAAGGCCAGATAAGGCTTCCCGCGGAACATCCTCTACGGCAAAGTTGAAAATAAATGAGGATATAGGGCAACTTTGTCGAACTCCACTGGAGACGACAAAGGGGATGAGGGCTGGCCCCAGGCCCCGAGGTGTGACGATAAAACTATTTGAGGACTGATACATATTTCTCAGGTACTCCATTTATCAGCAAACAGTTAAACGGTGCAGCCCTATCGATGAGGTCAAAGGCCGCGCGAATGTCTAGGAACACGATGACCGATGGTGTTTTGAAAGTGTGACGGTGCTCTAGCATTTGTCGGAGGGTGAAGGTTTGATCAATACATCCACGACCGGCACAAAACCCAGTTTGCTCCTCGCGAGTTTGCTGTTCACGCGTTTGGTACAACCTGCGAAATTATGACAGACGCAACGAGCTTCGACGCTATTGGAATAAAGTTCGTAAACCTATGGTTAATGCAGTCACTGCGCGAGCCCTTTTACAAGGTGGGGACAACAGTCGATTCCCCCACAAGGAGGGAACCTGTTCGTAGATAACGGTCCATGGTTATATTAGTCAAGTAAGCCGGTGCGTACCATTCGCAACAGACTATGGTAGCTTTACCAGAAAGAATGAGATTCAGGGATAGGAATGTTCCGCTTTGCTTGAATAACAATGAAGGTACATAGTCTGAAGTAAATATTGATGCGATGTAATGTGTGTAAACAAAACGAGGTAAACACAAAAAATTGCACGACACCTCCATTATTTCCCTTTTTCCAATGGCGTCCGCAAGTGGGTTGTATGCAAGGTGTCTGAGTTGTTCGCATCTAATGAAAGGTATCCTGGGTAAACTGTAAGGCGAGTGCTGGCAATCGACGCACCAGCAGATCGGATAAGTGACGATAGTCTTTACCCATTCCCACTCATGGTTGAAGATAGATCTAGGTAGTTTCTAAAGATGGGGTTCGCGCACTCCACACGTTATAGTAGAACCTTCACTGTGTTTTCTTATCCTGCTTCTTCTACAAACACAAGAGAGAATATAGAAGATTTAACCCAACCTAGATGCCAGACCGTACCAAAATTTGGCACCAGATATCAAGCATATTTAGCAACCTCTGAGGACTCCCGTCCAACAATGAGCATTAGACTTGACGATATAACCTGGGCCACTCGAAAACTACGGCTACCAGGCCTGTGGATCCTTGTGAATCCTCGTGAAGATTGTAATCGAGAACGGTTGCATTCTCACGAGCTTGCAATTCTATTTCTAGCATTGACCCCTTCTCCGCGAATAGGCGAACCGTCAGCCTTTCAAATTTTTTCACTCACACCTTGAGTGTTCCTTCCGGTGACTCGAATGTCATAGAGCAGCTTGTGCGTATTTTTCATGGCGGAGGCACGTCCTCCCTCTGGTACGCTTCGCGACCACAAGGTTTCGTGGTCGCCGCGAGGACTCCCTTTATGTGGGCTTCTCGTTTTGAGGCATGCTGCATTGTACTCGCTTCCAGCCGGAATCGGCTGGCATGCGGTGAGATGGCGCAAAGATTCAGCAGGAATTCTGGGTCTTGCCTCATGACGAGACAGACCGCAACATTTTTAGGCCGGCAGAATTCAGAGGATTCTGGATATGGTGCCGGTGGTGATTCATGTAATCAGGTAGGGCTGCAGCTAGTAGGTTTCGGAAGACCGATATATGAGATGGATCGCAAAGCTTATCGCAATCAAGCTGTCGTTTGGGCAAGCTTTTGGAGCGCCAACCGGAGCACATGGACAGCTTGGTGCAGACTACGGCGTAGTCGGAATCAAGGGGGTGCTCCAGTTTGAGCTACAGTCTTGTTTGCAGCCCCGCGGTTTGAGGCTTATGGCGATGTGGTCAATCTGGAAGGGAGTGGAAATGGGAGAACAAGTTGTATACGGCGTAGGAGAGTGATCGTTTATGCGCATGGAAGAGCAGTCAATCATAGCGGTAGGGTCTGTCTCGATGGTTTGCTCTGCCGTCTATTGTACTACTTGGCCGGGCTGTCCAGATTAGGCTTTTCTGTTTGAGGATGCCCCTCTAGCCTTTGCGCAGCCAGGTGCTTCCTCCAAGGCAGAAGGGTTGGTCCATGTGAGCCGGTGGCCGATAGTATGGTTCATTCGCCTTTTCCGGAAATCACTGACAGCCGGTGACTAAATGCTCATTTCATTCGCCCTTTGAATGAAGCCAAACATCCTGAGTGCCCAGATCACCCCTTCGCCACGGATGCCGGTGAGCATAGTGTTGTACGCCTCATATGCCACCCATGGTTGGTTTGAAATCAGAGTTTATCCATCTCTCCCAGACTGACTATTATTCAGCCAACCCGGTGGAGAGCGCCGGGCATTCGCTTTCGCCTTCAGTTATGTGAAAACACCTCCGCCACGAGGTGGCAGTGAGTAGGATTTCCCCAGCAGAGGTTGTTTGAGATGTACGAACATTTGGGAGCATTTCGAGAGGCGTTTAGGGCGAGTAGCCACGTCGGAGCCGGAGACACTGAGCCCTGGAGATACTGAGGCATTTGGAGTAGGTACCAGGATTGAAATGCCGCGGCTCCCGAATAGCCTCGAAGATCGCGCAAGCCTCTTCGGTAGCAGAATGGTGTTGTTTGCTGGGAGTCAATATACGGGGAAAAGGCCTACTGGCCGATCGTTCGAACTCAGCGAAGCGACCATAGCTGTGTCGGATGCTTTGGGTGCGGGGGTTGGTTAAGTGGGGAATTACAACCGCAAACAAGAATCGGAAACCGGAACTGATCTCAGTGAATGATCCCAATTTGAAAAGGCTACATTCACGGTTCACGATTCCTGCATATGTCACAAGATCGCCGGAGTCTCGCTTCACCAATCTGAGGTATTGATAACGTGACTTGAAGAGTGGTGAACTCTCCCGGAAAATTTTCGTGAGGATGCAAATTGTGTCATCAAATGAATGGTCACGGGAGACTCCAGGAAAAATGTAATTAGTGTAGTGGGCATGTTCTGCGGGTCCCAACTTCCGCAGCAAAAGTTGGACTTTTGTTTCGTCATCCACATCGAGGAGTTCCACGGCGAAGATGTGTTCATGGAGCTTGAACCAGAAGTCAAGTATGACGCCCGGCTGGGGGTCATAGATAAGTTTTGTCACTCGCCTAAGAATCATATTGGGATCACAATCTGTTGCGGCTGGAGTTAGGCTCATGTTCGCAAGTCGGGCAGCCAAAGCGTTGAGTTGAAATTGTAGTATCTTCAAGTCTGGATAAATGAACGCCATTGTCGCGCACGACGTGTCGCCAGTCAGTACTTTATGACTCGGGAACCAGCGCACTCAGTTTCTGTTTGCGATTTCGATCGCTCCATCCTGGTATGGAAAATCAAAAGGCTAAACCTCACTCGCCAAAGATGGGTTTTTCACAAAAATCACTATGCTGTATAAAAAGCGAAAATCGAATATTCCCGAACTCTGGCTTTCATTTAAATTCAAGCCCTGTTGGGCCGATCAGGTTGACAAAAATATTTTGCCGGATTGACTATGGATCCGTTGGCTTAATTTGTGTCTGAATGTAGGCGAGTGCTCGATCAGCAAATAGGGTTGCTTCATGCGTGGTCTAATAATTTGTTGATTATTGATTGGTAAATCTGGCCTGACAAGCTGCAGTTGAGTAATCGCTTCTTCAAAGGTTGTTTTCCTTCATTGTAACGTCCTAACAGGGGTTTCTGAAGTAACCACAGAAATAACGTGTCTTTAGGTATAGCCGATGTGGTCGCTCCAGATTGAGTTGTTCGGTTAGGTGCATGTTACACATCGGGGGCTGGGATCAGAGGGGCTGCAGATGCACAAGGAAAGTTTTCGGTCCCATAAAAAAAGTTTTGAGCCACCTCAGGTCATCCATCTATGTCTTTATTCTTGGTTGTTTCAACAATCTTGTTCGAATGCTGTTAGACTGCAATCCAGTGAAAAATGCGTCGCACGTGGCGCCGTCACAATACTGTTCGGTGGACACCGAGCAAAGTCGAAATCCTTCGCCAATGATTTCATAACCTGAACGTACTGGTCAATGTTTTGCCTGCAATCTTGCTTACATGTGGCGAAAAGATACCGGGCAAAGACGACACTCTGGGCGCATGTATAAGGAACAGAGAACACTTTGAAAGATTTCGTACTCCGAAATATGCTCGTAAACCGACAATGAAAGGAAGTTGATGGCCATATCAAAGTTCTCAGTTCCACATAATTTGCACTCGTTCCAAAAGGCCACTGGAAGTACGGAGCCAGTAATTCTAACGTTTAGATGCATCCATTGCACTGATTTTGGTGCCGAATTTTTCTGTTCGTAGATAACGGTCCATGGTTATATTAGTCAAGTAAGCCGGTGCGTACCATTCGCAACAGACTATGGTAGCTTTACCAGAAAGAATGAGATTCAGGGATAGGAATGTTCCGCTTTGCTTGAATAACAATGAAGGTACATAGTCTGAAGTAAATATTGATGCGATGTAATGTGTGTAAACAAAACGAGGTAAACACAAAAAATTGCACGACACCTCCATTATTTCCCTTTTTCCAATGGCGTCCGCAAGTGGGTTGTATGCAAGGTGTCTGAGTTGTTCGCATCTAATGAAAGGTATCCTGGGTAAACTGTAAGGCGAGTGCTGGCAATCGACGCACCAGCAGATCGGATAAGTGACGATAGTCTTTACCCATTCCCACTCATGGTTGAAGATAGATCTAGGTAGTTTCTAAAGATGGGGTTCGCGCACTCCACACGTTATAGTAGAACCTTCACTGTGTTTTCTTATCCTGCTTCTTCTACAAACACAAGAGAGAATATAGAAGATTTAACCCAACCTAGATGCCAGACCGTACCAAAATTTGGCACCAGATATCAAGCATATTTAGCAACCTCTGAGGACTCCCGTCCAACAATGAGCATTAGACTTGACGATATAACCTGGGCCACTCGAAAACTACGGCTACCAGGCCTGTGGATCCTTGTGAATCCTCGTGAAGATTGTAATCGAGAACGGTTGCATTCTCACGAGCTTGCAATTCTATTTCTAGCATTGACCCTTTTCTCCGCTCACTGAGGAAGAGAATTGCACTGAGTCATTAAGATACTTTAGCGGTGCTGGGGACAACGCCTTGTATCACTATTCCCAAGACTGTTCATGGATTAGTGTGAATTTACGTGCTGTCTCCGTGCTACGGCGTCTCCGGTTAGCGGCGTGCCTCATGTCCCGGCGGTCTAGCTGACAAGACAGCGAGCCGCAACCGTCTTCTGTACTAAGCGTACATTTAACCTTTTAAGATGTTAGAACACTATCAGATGTAAGTAGCCAGAGTATTACAATGTGAACAATACATGACTACCACGTACACATTTTTTTGTTGTCTTGATGTCTTGAAGTACTACACGGGTTCGAGGCTTTGAGCCCAATTGTCCCGGTTCTTTAGGAAATCTTTGATCTTCTGTCGGATTCACCGAGCTGAAACGAGAGTAAAAAGAAGCGGGGGGGGGGGGGCGGGGGTGGCAGCGAAAACAAGATACATATAACCTCATTCAGTGTCACACTGTGGACAGTGCTTTAAGCTGAGTGGGGGTGCGGCATTCATGAACATATATGCGATAAAAGACAACTATTTTGTTTGTTTTTTTTGACAAAGGGAATTATTGGGAGAGACCCAGGTAGAGGTCTAGCTTTTTCTTGAAGATAGTTTTGTCCTGCGAGAGAACAATATCTTCCGGAAGTGCATTCCACATGGTAATAACGCTATAGCTAAAAAAGTTAATCCTTAGTGAAGTGCGTGGCCTCGGTTTGAAAACTTTTCTGCTGTGACCACGGAGAGAGGAGGCTGGACAGACGGAGAAGAAAAAATCGCTTTGACCTGTTTCAAAAAGGTGAAACATCAAAAACAGATCACCTCTTACGCGTCTTACGTCAAGGGGATAGAGGTTGAGGAGTGAGAGGCGGACGGGATAAGGTAGATGGGATAGACCACTTACTGCCTTGGTGGAGGCCCGCTGAACCCTTTCTAGGATCTCACGGTCTCGGACAAGACCAGAGTGTACTATCTGACTACCGTACTCCAGCAGAGGTCGGATATAAGTGCCGAAAATTATGGGGAAATCATCCTTAAATATGCGCGGGAAGGACCTTCGAATCATGTTTAGAACTCGAAAGGCAGACTTGCTCGCAAGTTCGTGATGATGAGAGAAGGATAAGTTACAATCTAACCAGAAACCGAGCACCTTGTGTCGGTCAACCCTTGGCAGAGTGGCTGCTCCATTAATGGAAAACGTGTGACCAGTCTCTCTGCCGAAAGACATGCTCACGCATTTGTCATCATTAACTGGGAGGTTCCAATCCTCGGACCAGCGTTTTGTTTCATAAACTGCAGTTTGCAGGTCTTCAACGCTTGAACTCCAGAGGGTTACATCATCTGCGTACATGGCAATGTTCGCAGGAAGGGCTGTCGGTAGATCGTTTATATAGATCAGGAAAAGAAGAGGACCTAAGACCGACCCTTGGGGGACCCCAGTTGTTACTGGGGAGGGTTGAGACAAAACATTCCCGACTTTAACCACAAAGGTGCGGTCGGTAAGGAAGCTACGTAGGATGGCCAACATGGAGCCTGTGATCCCGTACGTCTGCAGCTTATAAAGAAGAGGGGCATGTGGGACCTTGTCGAAGGCCTTAGCAAAATCGATGAATACAGCGTGTGAGAGCTGGCCATCATCATAGGCTTTCGTTAGACTATCCATGACAGTAAGCATATTGGTGATGCATGACCTGCCAGGAAGAAACCCATGTTGGGACGGGGAGAGGATCTTATTTCTATGAAGATGGGAAAGAATCTCACTCTTAAGAATTCCCTCAAAAATTTTGCTAGGGATGCTAGTGAGGCTTATGGGTCTGTAACTAGAAGCAAGGTGTCTACTACCCTTCTTATAGATGGGTGCGATCACTGCTTTTTTCCAGTTACGGGGGAAAACTCCATCGTCAACACATCGCTGAAAAAGCGAGGCATAAGGAGCAGCTAATGTATCCGCGGCTTCCTTGAGAATACGGGGGTGGATTAGGTCAGGACCCATAGAGCAATATTGGTTGAGCCGTCGGAAACCTTGAGCGACTGCACCAATGGGAATAGTTACGCGGTTAAGGGTAGTGGTCAGAGATAACGGGTGCATAGTAGGGTGGGATGATATGGGAAAGGAGCTAAAAATTGTACGGAAGTAGGAGCTGAATGCCTCGGCTACTTGGCTAGGGGAAGTGATTGGAGATCCGGCACTATCTTTGAGAGCTAATGGCGTCGGAGCTGTGCCCCTTAGACGGCGCATGTACTGAAAGAAAAATGCCTTATTGGTCCGTGCTCGATCAAGTACAGATCGCTGGACTGCATTCTGATAGGACCTAATCTTGTCTTTGCATATGTTCCTTATGATCCTGAAGTCTTCTGCATCACGGGCAAGGCCTGTGGCTTTATATCTAGCAAAGAGGCGTGCGCGTTCGTCTAGAATGCGCCTAATGGGGCGAGGGAGGGGTCGCTTAGCGGTCTTTGGGCGACGAATTCTGGGGACAAAAAGCCTATCACCTAAGGAGATTAACTCTCTGAGATTCTCTGCCATTTCATCCGCAGAGTTACCTGGGTTAGTTAAATATAGCTGGGAGCGAAAAAATGCACAGACTTGGTCAAAGTTGGTCCTTTTAAAGGATCTCAAAATTTTAGTTTCTGACGGAAGAGGAGGCCATTTCACGATATAATCGAATCCAATGAGAATGTGATCACTTTTGCCGAGGGGCGGCAAGTAATGCACCACATCTATTAGGAACCGATCATTGGTGATGACCAGGTCTAGTAGGGACGGGGCGTGGCCTGTGCGATATCTAGTCGGATCTCTTACGTTCTGCACCCATGAGTTTTTCAGTACGAGATCAAGGAGGGGTTTACCGAAAGTGATATCCGGGGCATCAGCTCTTTGCCAGTTTGTACTGGGAGAGTTGAAGTCACCAGTGACTAACAGATGGGTGAAGTCTGTATAGCTTTTCAGGGAGCCTAATAAGTCTATGAGACCTATGCTGTCAGTTGAATTGCATGCGGGAGGACGGTAGACAACACCAAGCAATAGGGTATCTGTCCTAGAGAGGTTAAACACGGCCCACAGACAATCAATACATGAAAAGGTTGGTGTTGTCAGTAAGGTGGGAGGAGGGATCGAATTATCGTAGTATATGATGACCCCGCCGGCACGACCTCTACTGGAGTCCCGCCTTACTGTGAAGTATCCCGGAATGGATATTTCGGCATCAAGTATGTCAGGGGTGAGCCAGGTTTCTGTGAGGGCTATGATCTGAGGCTCCTTATCTACTGCAAGCTGCCGAAGCTCCGGGATCTTATTCAACACACTCAGGCAATTGCTGTAAAAACACTTGAGCACATGCTCAGGAGTTGTTGCAGAATCGCCAGAGGCAGCTGGTTTTGGGTCTGAGGAGGGGGAAAGAAGGGGATTTGAGGATGGAAAGGAGGTCCTGGGAGAGTCGGGGGCTGAAGATATTGAGGGGCTAGAGGGTAAGCAGACTGCTGGGGGGACCGGTAGGTTTTGATGTCTAGTAACCTGGGGGGTATCAATCCAGGTGGACGGCCTACATCCTTCGGTCTCCGAAAAAGGTGGGCTGCCTTTTGTGGTTTGCCCTTCTGCGCACTGCTTGATGCCCTATTCTGAGTTCTCTTGTTGGTGAGCTTATTTTTCATGACAGCACCAGATATATTATCTGGTGCTTTAACCTCCTCACTGCTTCTTTCAGTAGAAGCAGGTTGCAGGTTCATGTCTGGGCTCAAGGATGAGAGAGTCTCGTCCGTTGAAACAGTCTTGTTGGCTATGATGGGGCCTGGGATGCTTTTCGTAGGCGACAGATGTTTAGTGGCACCAGGCCTACTACTGGGAGTACTTTCGGCGACGGGAAATGGTGTCAGTAGGGAAGCGAGGGATGGTGGGCATGCAGCTCGGTCCTCAAGGCGAGTTACCTGGACAACTGGCAGCGCTCTGAGCTTAGGATCAGCTTTTTGTGGAATTTTTGGCTTAGCCTTCTCACTGCGGAGCCTCAGATGAAGTGGCTTATCAATGGATACGCCCTTGAGCCCTTTAATTTCTTCCTTGAGCTTTGCGGCCAAGGAAACAATTCGTTTGGCTGCATCTGTGGAACCCATTACAATGAGAATACCGTGAACTCGGTTGGTGCGTTTGGTTACCAACCAAGTGGACCGACCTTTAAGTAGGAAAGGGAGCTTAAGGCGGTTAAACACCTGGGCGTAGGTGTCATGAGGGTGATCTGAACTGAGGAAGCGGCCCCAAAGGATGACTCGCTTGGAGCAATTCTCGGTATCTTGTAAAATCTTGGCGGCGTCAAGAATTTGCTGCTCAGAAACTCTACAAACCTGATCGGCTGCCTGGGACACCGGGAGGGATTTGATTACCAAACTCCTCAGGCTGGACAGCTCATCCTTAAGGGTGTGGACGGTGGCCCTTAACTCGGCTATCTCTGCAGCCTGACTTTGGACTGCACATTTTAGTGCATCCGTTGCCAGCGCATTATGAAGGACCGTTTCGTCCGGATTGAGGAGTGAGGCATTGGTCACATGCTTGCGCATGAGTGCAGTGGAAGGAGTATATGCCCCACAGCCACGAAGGCCCACTGCACTACTAGTGATAACCAGCAACCTGATCCTCAGATTTGGAGTCGAGAACCACTTAAGATCTCGAAAGGTCAGGTGTGGTAACCATCCGGACGACAGTGGAATACTGTCTAACACATTTCCTGCCTTTCGGATGTTCGGCTACGTTGCTGCGGCTCTTTACGATTTCCTGAATGTAGCCACGGACTCTTTGAAGGCGAGAAATGTTTCGCTGTTCTTCTTCTGGGGTTATCTGGGGCATTCAATCACGTACCTCTCTGGTTCTCATCTTACTTGCCACGTTGCTCACCGTTTGTTTCGGTCAACGGGCACACCTCAAGCTGTAGGCAATTTGCCAGCAATGTCAGTCAACGCAGTGTTTCAGGCCCTCTTATTTTCCACCTGTGTAGAAATGATATATTTCCAGCAATACCTGATGGCGCACTGCTCTTGTTTGCAGACGACACTAAGATAGTCTACCCTCTTTTGCCTGACAGCCTCAATACTACCATTGCCAAAACCTCCGCTGACTTAGCCGCTCTCGACTAATGGTGCTCAACCCCGGAGGATGAACTCTCTACTGGAGAGTGCGTTTTTTCACCTGAAAACGCCAGGTTCTCCCGGGTCCCTTATGCCTCTGCCGGTCACCCATCGACAGCCGGCCCTCGGTAAGAGACCTTCTTCTAGATAATTCTTGGAAATTCGCCACCTAGTCTTCAGCAAGGCCTTCGATTTAGCGAATCACCGACTGCTTCCGGGTAAACTTAAGACTTATGGGATAAACGGACAACTACATAGTTGGACAGCTGGCTTCCTGACTGACGGGCCTTTCCGTGTGAGGGCTGGATTTGGAAACTCTGGGCCAGTATATGTGAAAAGTGGCGTCCCCCAGGGATCAATCCTTGGACCACTTGTATTCCCCCCTACATAAATGAATTGGCTAAGGCACCGAAGCTCCCGTGTTTCATATATGCAGACGTTGTGAAGGTTGTCAGATCGGGTCAGCGGGGAGCTGCTAGCTAGATACGTTGAGGAGGTGCTCGAGTGGGCAAACACACGGGATATGCCGGTAAATAAAAGACATCTACGAACCAGAGCATCCGTGGGTCTGACCGTAACCGGGGAAAATGGACCGTTCACGATTGACGCGGTGCAGCAAATATAAGGCTTAGATGGTGTTGTGAATAAGAACTTCAAGTGGGCGGAGCAGAGCAAGCTGGCTGCCCATGGAGCCCGTAAGGAGCCCCTTAGATTTGAGTCAAGAAATTCCCGCAAAGAAGCAGATGTGTCCCCACCTCTGTATAAAGCAATAGTGAGGCCTCTTTTTGAATACTGCGCACAGGCTTGGGCACCTTTCCTTGAAAGAAGATGCAGCCTGTCTTGGAGGAGTCCAGCGGCTGGCCACCAGAACGATGGAGGTTCAGCGAGGGACGACCTACGGCCAGAGACAGTAGAATATGGGGTTTTCCTCCTGAAAGAAAAAAACTAAGAGGGGACCTCATTGGGGCCTTGAAAATTCTAAAAGGTGTGACGGGAACAAAAACCGGAAGTACGTTTGTGATGGCTGCCGATGAATGGACAAGAGGGAACGGTATAAAACGATGGGGGCGAGCTGGAGACTAAATGTGAGAAGAAACGTCTTTCGCAGTAGGTTAGTTGGATGATGAAGCCGGCTGACCAAAGGGCTGGTAAGTATGAAGGATTAAGGATTGTTCAAAAAATGTTAAACAGTAAGTGAGAGGAGATATTTTTGGAGGGGAGTTCAAGAACCGAAGGGGAACATTGAAAGTTGAATTGTGGCAGGCGTCCTGCGAAACAAGGCAAGAAGTGCTGTTTATGAGGGAACCCTCACTTAATGGTTGTCTCTCCTCTGGAAGGTGAGAAGATGCCTTCATTCTTTTCCTTTTCAGCATAACTGAATCTGTGAAAAGTTCTACCAAACTGAACAGACAAGAGGAACTCACTAAACATGCAATGGCGGGTGCCCAAAGAAGGACATACCGCCGAAAGAAATCAGGACGCTCGATTGGCCTCGGCCACTACCAGCCCAAGGATAAAACTTAACCAAACTAGACTGAACTGCTGTCCTTACTTCTCCAAACATTCTGTCTTTCAAACAACGGAGGCCAAAAGTGTCTTGGTCTTCTGTTCAGACCCTTTGGGTTTGGAAAAAGCATTCCTTACATGTACTGAGTACACGCCAGATCCCTTCTGGAATACCAGCCAATAATCTTCTCTAGAATGAGAAAATCCGGCGACATTATTATTGAATGTGTTTATAAAAGATTTGCAAAGCGGCTCACTAGATGGTCCACACGCTCAAGTAATAAAGAGCAATGCGTGTACCTCAAAATCGAACCAATATGGCTTCGTCTCCCCAGGCTTAGCCTAATATTCCCGTATAAACTATTGACCGGGCAATCTTATTCCTCCAGCTAGTTATGGTTCTTCTCGAATACTGCACACTGACCCGGCAGTAGACTGTATGTCAGTACCACGTGCCCTGCGAGGGCTGCCCTACGTTCAGAGGTTTTCCCCCTGTATACTCCAAAATTTTGAATAAACTCCCTTTTCACATTAAATCTTCTTAGTAAAGGTTTGCATTTGTGCATGCTGTGGATAAATTTCTCTCTGCCTGAACTATGTTACGTTTATTCAGCGTTCACGTAAACGGAGGCCAAGCCCCCAAAAATGCCTCGACCTTAGGGCCAACATCCTGCCCCTTCGAACCACCTTATTTCATAAAAACATCGGATTTTGTTCCTTCGATTTCCTGACCGTTTCAGAAATATCGGTGCTCTGTTTGACGGAATTCAACCTCCCGTCATGACATCCCTGATTCTGTTCCCGCACTAACATCCAGCTATTTCGTTCAACGATTTTATTTGAAATCCCTTTTTACTTTTTTCGCCCTAAGTGCCACAGTCTAACCTTCGTCTTAGTCCGCTTACCTATCTGTCACCAACTAGGTTCATCTACCCCACCATTTTCTGTGGTAACTCCTTCCCTCATTGTGGTTTTTCTGTTCGAATCTTTATCTGGTCACCGAAATTCGCACGTTTTACTCTGTCGAGGTTTCACTATCTTCTCTGTCCCCTGTCCCACGGCCGCATCATCTCTACCGTCTTGTGCTGTGTCCACCTTATCCGTTCATTTTACCCTTCTCCTGGACTCAGTCTTATCCGTTGGGCTTCATACCCCCGCTACAAGTTTGCCAGCACCCTTGTGTCAATAACTTTACTTGATTCGTCTCAATAACGGACCTCACTCTCACTCATGAAGGTTCTCTTCCATTTGCCATCGCTGGGTTCAAGAGTTTTTCAAGTTTTCTTGCCTGCCACATACCGACCTTAGCCGCAATGTTCGTAAGTTTACTCGGCAAGTTACTCCTCATACAGTGTACCGTAGCTCTTCGTTCGCTTTGCTTTGCCCCGATATTTACCCACATCCGACCCAAAATTACGCTTTTTTCGATAACAGTTGATCATCAGCTGGGATAAGCCCAGACTGCGTCCTGATATTACTTCCCTTTCAAGCTCCAACTGGGGTTGCTTAGACTTATTGACGTCATTACGATCCCAGGACCGTCAGCTTTCAACTCGGCCGAGGCGTCGGGCCGATGAATTCAACGATTTACCCTCATTCCAATCCTGAAAGCTCTGGACGCAGTACGATCCACCGCTTGGGCCGGAGTGCATCAAGTGTGCGGGGGGCATGCAACGACGTACAGGCTCAACTGGGGTGGCGGATCGCATTGCCTGCCTTCACTCTCGAAGTGATTTTTGGGTTGTGTGCTCAGAGCACGGCCAACTCCACCCACTAGCACCAGTTGAGGACTGCCGATTTCCGATTTTCTGGCCACCCAGTCCCTCGCGCGCGCCCGTCGGTATGGTTTCCCTTACTCTCATAGATTACTCTGCTCGTCCTCGACGCATATATGCATCGCAATGAATAATTACTGTTTCTAAGCCTGGCAACATGTGTTGTTTATCTGTTGTTTATCCTACCTACCACAGCCATCACTTTAATGCATCTTTCCCTACCATTGACGATATTTGTATTCTTACATCATCTTTAGTTTTGCTCCTCGCTCCCACCTTCTTGTAGTTCCCTCTAACCCTCCAAGCCGTTATTCAATAGCCCCCTCCGGATGCATTTCCGTTTTGTTTCCCAAAGACCAGAACACCTTACTGTCATTATTATAGCCTTCGTTACCAATTCTATTGCTGCCACGCATTGTTGCAATACAGACCTAGGTTGGCCTCACTGTCTGAAAAACATCTTTTTCGTCCAGCTGTGACGTATTCTGATTGACAAATTTTCCCCCTTTTTAGTTCGTCTGATTTTTCCCATTAAGATTCTCCATTGCGTCTTTCTGATCAAGTAATGCATCATGTCCTTTGCGCTCCAGTTCACCAAGTGCAAACTCGTTCATCACAGTTTCTTCTCCGTTGGCACTAAGCTGTCTACCTAAAAACCAGAAATATTGAGGATATTGTTTTTGTTCTATTCTATGGGCACATCGTTGTCCATCGCAGTCAATATTTACTGTCGCGGTGTCTATGTGATCCACCAGTCACCCCCGTATAGACTTCCATCCCCCAAAACACCTCTGTAGTGCTTTACTACAATATTCCCTACCATATTTTACGGTCGCTGTGCATTACCGTAACACAAACCTTGGTCGAAGTTCACTGCCTAAAAACTATCTCCATGGTCTTCCACCCGTCAGTGATCTGACTGGAGAATATTTGCTCCTGTGAACAGTTCAACCGATCATCCGTCTTGAGAATTTTCAGTACATCATCCTCATCTCATAAACCACCAGTCCTTTTCATTTTTTCTCATCATGACCCCACTCCTTCAGCAGACCGTTACACCTATACATCCCGTGATAGTCATATAGAAGAAAAGAATGATCGACTCTCCCGTAACTTGCATTCATGTACTCTCCGTACATAACTGTTCTGACATTTCGGCCGTTTCAACTTAACGGCTTGTCCTCCAAGTCGTGCGACCATGCCCGTTCTCACTATCAGTCGTCATCTCAGGAATATCCGCTGTCTCAACCTCGCTGTTCTCTCCGTTCCACCTCTTTTTACAGTCTCCCCATTGAAATCTGTTCATATCGAACTGAGTGTATTTTTCAGTCGCTGTTCTCCGATCATAACTAATTAACCTGTTGATCCACTTTATTTATTTCGCTGCTGATTCGTTTTTCCTCTCGTTTGACCGATTCATAGTCAAATTCCCTCCTTTCACCGCAGGGTTTATTGTTTTCGACCTCCTTCATAGCCGTCGCTGGGTCTATGAACTTTCCATTTTTCTATTCGACTCCCCACTAGTCGCGTCTAATTTTGTCTGTCTCACATTTATATTTGGAAGTTTCGACCCTCTTCAACCACTTCGGGTGACTTTATAACCTGACTTCGAGCTTCAATTTTACCCGGTGGTACTATCATTCCTGTCCAATGTACCACATCTTTCACTCACTACTGTTTAACACACTTATCCATCATTGAGCAGTTCAGCCACATTGATCTTGCGTGTACCTTTTGATCCTGCCATCAAGCTTGCCTTAGGCTTTCCCCGAAATAAATTATCATTATTATTGTTATTATCTACTGGGTCAAGCGTCCTCTGGAAGCCTAGGTGGCGGGCTTCTACACTATCATCCCGGCCAAACCTTCGGGTGACCTCGGCCATGGGGCAGATGGGGACTGATAAGTAGGATTACTGACGAACGAACCCGTACCGGTCAAGGGCCATCACCCTGTGGGCAGTCACGTGGATGGAAGTCCTGTCTCGCGAAACCCACTCCGTTATCCTCGACAAAGCCCCAGTTAAACTAACGGGCCTGCAGTTTAGTCAGGTTTCTCCATCCTCGACTTTGTGGATTGATGTGGCTGACGCCTGAGGCCAATCTAGGGGTTAAACGGAATAGCCGGCGACTGGGCCCAAAGTCCCCCCAGAGGCTGAACAATTGCCTGGTGGATACCGTCGGGTCCCTCTTTCCTGGTCCCCGATGGATTTTGCCTTCTCGAGATTGTTTGTGGCTGCTCGGCACTGCGGACCTCCTTCTTTTCCGGCGACGACTCTAAGAGTAGCCTCAAACTGCACTTAATCGTAACACCTTTTCGGGTTTGCTTTGGCGGTTCTGGCTAAACGCCCCTGATGCTTACATCTGCATTCTTTCTGTGTCTCGCCTGGCTTAGTTGCTGCTGATAAATACCGCAGGTAAGCTCTGTGACTACTGTTTCCGTATCTGGTCTAGGCAGATTTCTTCCTCTGATTAGCTTTCCGGACCCGGCTACTCCACCATGGCACCTCTCAGACGAACCTTCCCTAGAGGAACTACCCACTGAGTCAGGGACGGGAGGTTACACCTAATGTGCATCCACGCCCCCCCCCGCGACGTCATCGCCCTGTCCGACCCTCCTCCCTCCATTTGGTCTCAGTCCCCACTTCCCTCAACACCATGTGGTCTACCTGTTGATAGCCACGTCTTTGACCTGGGGTACTAGTCCACCCAGATTCAGTGATATACTGAGTACCCTGTAGCCACTGTTTCCCGGTGGAACCTCAAACTTAAGGTATGAAAAGTCCTGTGGGCATCTCGTGATCGCAAGTTCCAGGGTAGACGGACTTTGCCCTTGTCTCAACCCAGTCTCGTCGGTAGTATGTTGGGCCATGTCCTTACTATCTGTGTATCCCAGCAGACTGTGGCCGAACAACTACCTGTGAGATACTCCATTTGTCCAGTTCACCTCTTGACCCTTGAGGTCCCTTACAATCAGGACCTTCCCCCAAGCCTGGAAGAAGCAGTAAGCATTCCATCAGTTGATCACCCTCCTTTATCAGAGACGACCGGCTGAGGTACCAGTAGATAGCTCTCAGTTCTGGCGGGTAAGCCATGTGTGCGGTCAAAGTGACTTGTGTATGAGGTAGATGCAGTCTGAATTCCTCGCGCCGGTGATAGTGGACTCACGCACTAAGCCCCATCCACCCAGCTGTCCTTGTGGCCCGTCGGCAAGGATGGCCGTAGAGCTGGGAGGCGTCTTCCGTGTGATCTCCCTTTGGGATCGAACCCAGGCCTCAGTGACCCCTACCACATCTACATATAGTGCGCGAGCCTTAAGCTTCCACCACCCGTTACCCACACCTGCTGTTTTTGTGTACGCAACTAGCAGTGGCGCGTCACCCTCCCACTATTTAGACTCCCAGGGGCCAGCACCAGCTCGAAATTGAGGTCCGGGTGGCTTTCTCGTTTTTCTGTATGGGCTTTCCAGTGACCACTTGGCTTCTGTTTACGAGAGTGCTCGCTGCTGCATCTTACGGAGTTCCAGCAATGGACAAGTCTGGAATACCCGCGTTCTCTCATGTTCCCTGGTCGCTGTTTTGGACTCTGATGAAGCTCCTCTTAAACGAACAAATGGCGGCGGCGGCAGCCGAGCTGTCCGGACTCTGGTCCAGTGAATGGTGTGTACTGAAGCCCGTGGGGGAGCTGGGTGGGGTCGTCCGCCGCTCACGAGCTCGGAAGGACAAGTCAACTGGTTAAACTGCGACTGCTCTCTTCGGGGCACTCTGGTTCTCTTCTGCAGCCAATAAAGTACTATCACGTCTTCTGTGATTACCGAACCACAAGTCGATCGCGCGTAATTTCAAAGTTTCAGGAGTTTATTGGGAACCACACCCTGGCCCACAACCTTATCAGGATTTTCTCGCCTGCACACATCCTGTTGGCTGGACCCAACTCGTTCAAAATCCTACAGCAGGGATCAGCACTCTAGATCTTCTATTTTCTCAGGGTCCTAACTTGATGACCATCTCAGTAGGGGATAGCTTCTCCGGGTGTGATCACAGGGCAGTGTCGTGCGCGTTCTCTGTGAAAAACTCATCATTTCCTGCAAACGGTCGGCCGGAATATGTCACGTAGCCCACTGAAACAGCATCGCAAACATAATCAGATCTCAAAATGGGATTACATGCTTCTTTAGCCCGATCCTCAGGTGGTAACACATGAGCTACATTTTATTCTCAATCGGTGTTTAAACTCTATCACCTCAGCTATGCCAGCCCTGAAGAACTCCAGAGATGAAAACTCTCCGAGCTTCGACGACTTGCACTCAAAAACTGTGAGCAATTCGTAAGCATCCAAATGGACCGACTGTCAAAGGCGATCAAATCACAAGCTGAAGTCTTGCTTACTCAGCAAGAGTCAAAAGCTCCATTCCGCCCAAAGAAGACAGAAATCTTAGGCAGGCCGACGAAAGCAAGAAACTCCCCACCCCACAAGATCACGCCTTCCATCACTATCAAAAAACCCCTTCCGGATAAACTGAAAGAAATAGCCGAAGCTTTCAACATATTTTCGCTTCAGCTCTGACGTCCAGTGCACACACTCCTGAGACACTCGAAGCATTCTTACGCGGTGATGCCCTACCCACCGTATCATTCCACCCCGATTATATTTCTCCACTAATAGCCTCTATGAAACCATTTTATTGCCCAGGCCCGGAAGGTACTCCACAGGCCGCTTCTGCTCTGAAGGTTCCGGACAGTCCTATTATTTTATCTAAGTCACTTAACTTATCCATGAAACCTTGCCCCTTCTCCGCCCAAGTGAAAGACTGTACAATTATTCCCTTGTATCAGGAAGACTGTCATATTTTCGAAATTTATCGTCCTATCAATAACGCACCAATTATCTCCCGAATCACGGACAGGCTAATCAAAAGTAAGATAATGGCCCACATTTGACGAAGCAACTTGCTCACTGTGAGCCAACACCGTTGCTTTAATAACCTTCCGTGCTCTGCTCAGTAGAGACAGTAGTAATAGTGGTATATTTGTCGACAGCTGTCGAGAAGCGTGCATGAGAGCAAGATCAGTGTGTTCAACGTTACTGAGAGGTGGAGCATTGAAGGTTTCAAAGTTGGGAATCGCCATTCTTAGCTACAGGAAAACAAAAGTAGAAGGAGCATAAAAGAAGTGTAGGAGCGACGGTATGTGCGGTGTGAGCCAGTTTTGATCTAATTAAGGGCGATATTAAGAAGTTGGCAGGATATGAAGTCATTGAAACGAATGCTGCCTTAGAATGCAGAAAATAAAATCTGCAGGAGTGACGTACAAGTGATCGAGGACGCTTTCTCGGGTTCACAAAACGAAGCAAACACGGGAAGACTGCAAAAATTGCGCAAGGGAACACGTACGATTATGGAAAGAACCAGGGTCGTGTGCAGAAGGTGAAAAGACTACGGGGAATAATAAGTGTCATCCAGTGGTCAAAGTCCGCAGCTGGCGAAAAACGAGTGCAGCCACAAGATATGAAGAATGATTTGATAGACGGAATGCCGTCGAGGTGGAACAAGAAGTCTACATAGAAAAAAGGTAAAAGTGTGTTCGTGGACTTAGGCTTGACTAATATGTGGAAGTGAAAAATATCTTATTCTATCCAGTGTCCTGGGGCTCTTCTACACCCGCACTACGCATCATAGGTGAAGATGGCTTAAAATACTTTAGGCCCGCACATCCACCGTACTGAGACGCCTTGGGAGGCAGGGCATCACCGACCCGCTGTTGAGATAGGCGGGCTTGCGTGGTTGCTGATCACTCGAAGTTGGCAAAATGAGGTTCCGGCCACGTATAGTAATCAGCGCGTGACCGTTCCTGGTAATGCGTACTATCTCAGGAGTATAGTCCTCTATAGAGGCAGATGTGCTGTCAAGGCAGTGAGACTTACAAACGAAGAAAGAAATGGTCAACGGAATCTGTTGAGACAAATCGACTAGAAATGTTTTGGACACTGGTTGCCAGTGCATTAATAGTTCATGCGCGGTCTGTAGTTGGGTAGGCTCTATGGAGACGCCATGGGGAAACTCTGTATCAGGAACGCCACTCGGTTTAATGCGAAGCATTTGGCCGAGTTTTTATGCCAGCTGATTAGGATGCGACCGAAGTAGCCAGCTAAAGAAGGGTTTCAGTAAGACTTCAGCGGGAACGAGTCAGACTAGTCTTTGGCCATCAAGTATGAGGTGACATGGCAGAATCAGCCAGCTCGCAGAAGCCTTGCTGTCTCTTAGGTTTATGTCCGGCCGTAGTGATAGATATCAAAGCATCCAGCAGAATCCGGAACGGATGGAGAAGTCGGCAGTCTGGAACGCGTTCCAGCTAGGGATTATGGTTTATTTTCTGACTAAAGACTGGCATTAATTTTTCGGGCGTGCCGGCGGGTAGACTGGAAGACTTTCAAGGCCGATGGGGCATATAGACAGCTTCATTGTGGGGGGTTTCTATGCATGAAGCTGATGGGAGTGCATGGATATACTGTCCTCCAGTGATATACTGAGTACCCTGTAGCCACTGTTTCCCGGTGGAACCTCAAACTTAAGGTATGAAAAGTCCTGTGGGCATCTCGTGATCGCAAATTCCAGGGTAGACGGACTTTGCCCTTGTCTCATCCCAGTCTCGTCGGTAGTATGTTGGGCCATGTCCTTACTATCTGTGTATCCCAGCAGACTGTGGCCGAACAACTACCTGTGAGATACTCCATTTGTCCAGTTCACCTCTTGACCCTTGAGGTCCCTTACAATCAGGACCTTCCCCCAAGCCTGAGAGAAGCAGTGACCATTCAATCAGTGAAAATGATCGAATGCTAATGAAAAATGAATCAAATGGTTTTCCACTCAACTCATTTACAGCGGCCGCTCTGAACATTTGAAACTAGGTGAGCTCTGACATAGATGCACAAAGCCTGACGCTATATTCTTTCACGGTGCAGTTGCAAATAGAATCGTCGTATCAGTCCCACAGTTCGAAAACCTAACCGATCCAGGGTATCCCTCGAGGCTGACAGACAACGCGGCTTCACTGCTGATTCCCAAATTTGCTCTTAGGTCTAAGTTCTTCTGGTCAAGTTCTTGGCTCTACAGTAAAACTGACACAAAATACACTTTCTATATGGCTATTCAGGATGTTTAGATTCCACAAAAGCATGTGTATCACGGCAGCAACTATAATGCAACTTATAGATCTGCATACAAGTGAAGAACGGGCTTTTGAAGCCGAGTTGGGTTTCTAACATCTTTTGAACCCGATTGTCCGAGGGACTAATTGTATTTTGTGCAGCAGCCACAACGTTTTCGTCACCTATACTTTCTCGTTATTTGAGTATTCACTTTGTCTCCTTTCCCCATCTGGTCCTGTCTTTCAAGCCTCGTCCAATTAGCTAATTGGATCCGGTTTCTAACGGTTCGCTTTCGGACCCTTGGTCGGCCAAAAGACGCACCGCAGACAATAGAGCGCATATACATCTGCGCCGTTTTCAACTCAGCCAAATGTTCTGTGCTGAACCCACCAAGTAAAGCATGCCCTTTCTTTCTGTTTCCCAACTCGGCCTACAGCCATATGACTAGTGTTCTGAGTAATTTTTCCCGCATTACTTTGGAGATGGCCCCAGTTTCCTTCTCCTCCTTCCCCTTTCTCCGATCTTCCAGTTCTGAAACGGTAGATAATATCCTTATTCCCGAAATAGCGCTTTCTAACTGTTTGTTCTGGATTACTGGGAACTCTACATTTTATGTAATGTGCTTCGTCATCAAAGTAGCACCACAGGGTCCACCACGGACTACAATCCACGTCGGCCTGTACCGGGCTATATACTATTTTGCCAGGCTCGACAACCCTACGGATAACCGGTGAAAATGTCCGAAATACAAACTGTATGTAGGGGCTTGCAGCAAACCAGACCTGCAGTCATTCAACCTAAGGACAATGAAGTTAGCCCCGCTCTATCTCTTCTCGACCCCCTAAGAGCCCTCTCTTGTTCTTCTTTTCCTCTGCTTGTTCCAATCCACCAACTCATATCATAGATAATTTCTAATGGTAGGTAGATTTGGTTTGTGCCAGTGCCTGGAAGAATCTAGCATCACCTTTAGCAGATGCAACCGGTCTGGTATGCGGCCCTTCCGAGTGCTAGCCTTTCCTCACTTTCCACTCACTGTGCGCAAAACTGCAACACCCTAGGTGGCAACGGAAGTTAGGTCGTGGCTACTCTCGAACTTGCGAAAACAAACCATCCCTAGAAGTTTCGAGCACCTTGCTCGGGCAGGTTAGAACCTGGCGGGCTGACGACCTTCGGAAAATTCCTAATTGGGCTCAACCAGTCCCTTCGAAACATGACAATAGATCAACATCTTACTCCGAGAATACTCCTCTCTTGAAGCGGGATATGGAGGCAGTAGGCACTTCCAACCTCTAAGGTATACCTGACCCTGCGAACTGAGAAAAACCCACAATAGCGTCCACTCTCTGTTTGCCAAAAGTGCCACCGGGTCTTTTGCTTGCGCCCAAGTTGGGTGATAGCGTACAGAGCTCTCCACATACTCACGCCGGCCAAGTCCTTAGTTCTATTGTCACATCTATTTATAGTATATTATGACCGTGGTCAATACACATGCACAAGGCAAGATCAGAGTATACAGCAGTACATGTCAATGTGAGGTATTCACAGATTCTAAATTTATAAATCACACAACAACCGAAATACACCAGTAAAGTCATGTAGTGTTTGAGTGAACAAAAGTGGTTATGGTTGAGGCGGGAATTCCGAATCGGTTTCGAAATCGCTGGAGGGCGGTGTGGATAGCTGGACAGTCGTGGGATTGCTGATATAAGCGACAAATGGACGGTCACTAACGAGTAACCGGGCGGAAGAGATGCCAAAGAACATTGTTAGAAGTAAAGCAAGCGTGGGGCTTTCAAAGTGCAGTCAGAGATACCAGCGGAATATTGGACACTGATCCAGCATTGGGCAACTAGTTGTGGAGGACGCATGTGAAATAAAGGCAAGTGAGTCAAAGGTGATAGTAAAACGGACCTTTTGTGCAAGTGATTACAGTGTCATATGGAAATTCAAATGAAGGCGAAAAGCTTCGCAGGGACTTCAGTGAACTTTTGAAGAGCATGAATGGTGTATGGACATATAACGGACTTTTAAAGAAAAGAAAAGCCGTCAATGAAACGGATTAGTGGAGACAAAACGTCAATGGTTCGGCTAGGCAGAAGTTGGAAGAGTGTAATTTTTTTTGTATGTGATAGAAAATTGTTAACCAAATTATGGTTGGCTGCAGATGGCTGGTATTCTGTTTCTTAAAGACCTTGGTTGCAGGTGGTGGCAGGTAGAATGTTGAGGGAAGCAGGTAAAAAAGGGCTGGTTTGACGAAGTTGACAGCTGCGAAGGCTGGGTTCCGGCCATTGGTTTCGTACTGCAACACGGGAAGAATTTGAACTGTTGGGTTGGATTATTTGGGAATAGACGTTGAGCGGATGTGTTGATGGTTGGTGTCAGGAATCACCCCTGCGATCCGGTGAGACTTTCATGAGGTTTTGTTAATCCGTGTACGGTGCCCCATGTAACGTCAGCGGGCGAGAGTATAGATTTAAACCATTGATCAAATCGTCCAGTCCTTACGGTAATCCGGAATAAACGTCGATTCGGCCGATGGCTACCCAAGTAACCAATGCAATCTGGAAGAGATCAGGAGTGCGGCAGTCTGGAGAGTGTTCCAGCTGTGTGTTATGATTATCGTTTTTATGGAAGCAAGAAAATAAAAATTTTGTTATCCGAACAGTTAGTTATCGTTTGGCTAGTGGACCGGTCTATTAGGGATCCCTAGACGCAGACTGGTAGCTCTCTAAGGTAGTTGGGTGATAGTAGAGATTTGGGGCGATATCAGGTAGGCGGTTGATGAGGAGAGGGTGTCCGTTTGGGAACCAGGAATAAAACAATAGTAGATGGTCTGGTCTGGAAGAAGAATGAAAAAATAGGAAGATAACAGTCTGGTCAGTTCACCAGCTGTGGTCGAGGACGGCAAACGGTAAAAAAGGAGAAAAACGCTGAGTGTAAAAATGAGGATTTTTCATGTGGGGGCAAACGTGCTGGTATTCGGCAGGGGCATACGGATTCCGGTTGGAATGGGGTCTCAACTTACCATGAGCATATGCGCAGAGAAGTGAAGCCTAGTTACTAAGGAATGGTGATCCGTGTGGCAAGGCTTCAGTGTACGAGAAAGGCGCAAAAAAGCAGGATGGGACGGCTGAGTTCTAGCCTGAGCCAGGAATTAAGTGAGAGCGAGCACCCATCGCTAAAGGACGGAGCGGTTTTATTTATATATATGCTAATTGTGTTGTAAAATAGCACAACCTAGTTAGGAAGGGGGACAAGTGAGTGGAGCATACCCAAGGTATATATATATATATATATATATTGATGTATAGGTGGGTGCGATCATCGGACGGGTCATGCGAAAGCGGTCGGACGCAAAAGACTATGGCAAGGAAAGTGAGATAGAGTGAGGCAGCTGAGGATCAACGGTTAACGGAAAGAAGAACAAAAGTTAAGCACGGGCTCATCGGTGCGGCGGACCCCAAAGGCACATTGAGGCCATGAAACGTGGGACTAAAAGGGAAACGCCTAAGTGTGGCTAAAACGTTCAATGGGAAAGTTAGTATTTCGCCTAGAGTGGTCATTGAGGAGGAGTAAAGACCAAGTTCTGCATGAAATAACAGAAGAACCTTAGCTGGGGGATAGGGTGGGAGCAGAAATGGTAACGTCATAACTGGGTGTTGAGTTCAGTTAGTGAGTCACGCTAAGTGGGATGAATCAGACTGGATTTTCCAGTTCGAAATCGAAGAGGTGGTGAGGGAAGTATATGTGGTGGGACCTGGTGCGGAAGAGAGGCATTGTAAGCTAAGAGATATCGAGGAGCGTTGAGTTACTCACCGTGCTTGTGTTAATAATTATAGGACAGTAGTGAGTATATATAAATATATATATATATAGTATATAAAAATGTTATATATTTACACATATATATGTATATATATGAATGGGTATATATATATGCATATATATGTATATATATAAATGTATAAAGCTGAGAGGAGCGGAAGCCAGGATAAATAAGAGGATCGAGGAGTGAATTAGTGGGTGATGGGACTTAATGTCTTAGGATCCAGCACCACAGGATAATTTGGTGCAAGGGGAAAACATCATTGGCTAAAACCTTCAGCTAGAGAAGAGTTGTTTTACATGGCTGCCCTAGGCTACACCTAGGCATCTACTGACCTGCTTGCAGACGCCACCAGCAAAAGTATCCTTATGGAAGTGTGCTGCCTGGTTACCGAGGCTCCACTTTCAACGGTACACCAGGAACATAGAAAAAATGAAAGATAAAAATGCCGTCGCCCTTTGCACTCTCCCCGTCCAAGTATGTTGAAGCGCCTCCCTGTTTGTATCTGGGCCTTTCCGTACTGCCAAAACCCTGTTTTGCGGGCAACTATTTACTGAGCATCGCTATTTGAGTGACTTCAGTGGCGAGCATCATATCGAAACCTTGAATACGGCTGCACCACCCAGAACTGCCTAACCGTCCACCCTAGGAGCACCTTGGTGAAATAGAATTCGCCGGGCCTCGTGGCTCAAATAATGACCTAAAAAAACCACCCTAAAACCTTGGACAGCCTTCGCCATCACATACTTCTAAGCCGTTTATCTATGCTGGTTACTGGAGCCAAGAACAATGGATCCGATAAATAATCTTCAGCCTTCCTTGAAAGATCGAATTCATACTGGTACCCAACGAACCCCGGTTACCACCCAAGTTCATGCAGTAGTCCACCTATCGGGCGTGGTCTAGGGTAGGTTTTGGCATTTCTTACTGGGTTTATTTTGAGACTGCCCTTTTCCATTTTTACTCCCACTTTATCTAGCTATACAGCACACCCACCAATACATATCTACCCAGCCCTCCTATAGCTGTTCGTCACATTCCCCGCAACTCAGGGTTTCTATCCCTTGAAGGGGCGTCCCTCCCTACTAGCCTCTTACAAGCATAGCTACCCCTATCCTGGCTAGTATATCCATGCACTCCCATCAGCTTCATGCATAGAAACCCCCCACAATGAAGCTGTCTATATGCCCCATCGGCCTTGAAAGTCTTCCAGTCTACCCGCCGGCACGCCCGAAAAATTAATGCCAGTCTTTAGTCAGAAAATAAACCATAATCCCTAGCTGGAACGCGTTCCAGACTGCCGACTTCTCCATCCGTTCCGGATTCTGCTGGATGCTTTGATATCTATCACTACGGCCGGACATAAACCTAAGAGACAGCAAGGCTTCTGCGAGCTGGCTGATTCTGCCATGTCACCTCATACTTGATGGCCAAAGACTAGTCTGACTCGTTCCCGCTGAAGTCTTACTGAAACCCTTCTTTAGCTGGCTACTTCGGTCGCATCCTAATCAGCTGGCATAAAAACTCGGCCAAATGCTTCGCATTAAACCGAGTGGCGTTCCTGATACAGAGTTTCCCCATGGCGTCTCCATAGAGCCTACCCAACTACAGACCGCGCATGAACTATTAATGCACTGGCAACCAGTGTCCAAAACATTTCTAGTCGATTTGTCTCAACAGATTCCGTTGACCATTTCTTTCTTCGTTTGTAAGTCTCACTGCCTTGACAGCACATCTGCCTCTATAGAGGACTATACTCCTGAGATAGTACGCATTACCAGGAACGGTCACGCGCTGATTACTATACGTGGCCGGAACCTCATTTTGCCAACTTCGAGTGATCAGCAACCACGCAAGCCCGCCTATCTCAACAGCGGGTCGGTGATGCCCTGCCTCCCAAGGCGTCTCAGTACGGTGGATGTGCGGGCCTAAAGTATTTTAAGCCATCTTCACCTATGATGCGTAGTGCGGGTGTAGAAGAGCCCCAGGACACTGGATAGAATAAGATATTTTTCACTTCCACATATTAGTCAAGCCTAAGTCCACGAACACACTTTTACCTTTTTTCTATGTAGACTTCTTGTTCCACCTCGACGGCATTCCGTCTATCAAATCATTCTTCATATCTTGTGGCTGCACTCGTTTTTCGCCAGCTGCGGACTTTGACCACTGGATGACACTTATTATTCCCCGTAGTCTTTTCACCTTCTGCACACGACCCTGGTTCTTTCCATAATCGTACGTGTTCCCTTGCGCAATTTTTGCAGTCTTCCCGTGTTTGCTTCGTTTTGTGAACCCGAGAAAGCGTCCTCGATCACTTGTACGTCACTCCTGCAGATTTTATTTTCTGCATTCTAAGGCAGCATTCGTTTCAATGACTTCATATCCTGCCAACTTCTTAATATCGCCCTTAATTAGATCAAAACTGGCTCACACCGCACATACCGTCGCTCCTACACTTCTTTTATGCTCCTTCTACTTTTGTTTTCCTGTAGCTAAGAATGGCGATTCCCAACTTTGAAACCTTCAATGCTCCACCTCTCAGTAACGTTGAACACACTGATCTTGCTCTCATGCACGCTTCTCGACAGCTGTCGACAAATATACCACTATTACTACTGTCTCTACTGAGCAGAGCACGGAAGGTTATTAAAGCAACGGTGTTGGCTCACAGTGAGCAAGTTGCTTCGTCAAATGTGGGCCATTATCTTACTTTTGATTAGCCTGTCCGTGATTCGGGAGATAATTGGTGCGTTATTGATAGGACGATAAATTTCGAAAATATGACAGTCTTCCTGATACAAGGGAATAATTGTACAGTCTTCCACTTGGGAGGAGAAGGGGCAAGGTTTCATGGATAAGTTAAGTGACTTAGATAAAATAATAGGACTGTCCGGAACCTTCAGAGCAGAAGCGGCCTGTGGAGTACCTTCCGGGCCTGGGCAATAAAATGGTTTCATAGAGGCTATTAGTGGAGAAATATAATCGGGGTGGAATGATACGGTGGGTAGGGCATCACCGCGTAAGAATGCTTCGAGTGTCTCAGGAGTGTGTGCACTGGACGTCAGAGCTGAAGCGAAAATATGTTGAAAGCTTCGGCTATTTCTTTCAGTTTATCCGGAAGGGGTTTTTTGATAGTGATGGAAGGCATGATCTTGTGGGGTGGGGAGTTTCTTGCTTTCGTCGGCCTGCCTAAGATTTCTGTCTTCTTTGGGCGGAATGGAGCTTTTGACTCTTGCTGAGTAAGCAAGACTTCAGCTTGTGATTTGATCGCCTTTGACAGTCGGTCCATTTGGATGCTTACGAATTGCTCACAGTTTTTGAGTGCAAGTCGTCGAAGCTCGGAGAGTTTTCATCTCTGGAGTTCTTCAGGGCTGGCATAGCTGAGGTGATAGAGTTTAAACACCGATTGAGAATAAAATGTAGCTCATGTGTTACCACCTGAGGATCGGGCTAAAGAAGCATGTAATCCCATTTTGAGATCTGATTATGTTTGCGATGCTGTTTCAGTGGGCTACGTGACATATTCCGGCCGACCGTTTGCAGGAAATGATGAGTTTTTCACAGAGAACGCGCACGACACTGCCCTGTGATCACACCCGGAGAAGCTATCCCCTACTGAGATGGTCATCAAGTTAGGACCCTGAGAAAATAGAAGATCTAGAGTGCTGATCCCTGCTGTAGGATTTTGAACGAGTTGGGTCCAGCCAACAGGATGTGTGCAGGCGAGAAAATCCTGATAAGGTTGTGGGCCAGGGTGTGGTTCCCAATAAACTCCTGAAACTTTGAAATTACGCGCGATCGACTTGTGGTTCGGTAATCACAGAAGACGTGATAGTACTTTATTGGCTGCAGAAGAGAACCAGAGTGCCCCGAAGAGAGCAGTCGCAGTTTAACCAGTTGACTTGTCCTTCCGAGCTCGTGAGCGGCGGACGACCCCACCCAGCTCCCCCACGGGCTTCAGTACACACCATTCACTGGACCAGAGTCCGGACAGCTCGGCTGCCGCCGCCGCCATTTGTTCGTTTAAGAGGAGCTTCATCAGAGTCCAAAACAGCGACCAGGGAACATGAGAGAACGCGGGTATTCCAGACTTGTCCATTGCTGGAACTCCGTAAGATGCAGCAGCGAGCACTCTCGTAAACAGAAGCCAAGTGGTCACTGGAAAGCCCATACAGAAAAACGAGAAAGCCACCCGGACCTCAATTTCGAGCTGGTGCTGGCCCCTGGGAGTCTAAATAGTGGGAGGGTGACGCGCCACTGCTAGTTGCGTACACAAAAACAGCAGGTGTGGGTAACGGGTGGTGGAAGCTTAAGGCTCGCGCACTATATGTAGATGTGGTAGGGGTCACTGAGGCCTGGGTTCGATCCCAAAGGGAGATCACACGGAAGACGCCTCCCAGCTCTACGGCCATCCTTGCCGACGGGCCACAAGGACAGCTGGGTGGATGGGGCTTAGTGCGTGAGTCCACTATCACCGGCGCGAGGAATTCAGACTGCATCTACCTCATACACAAGTCACTTTGACCGCACACATGGCTTACCCGCCAGAACTGAGAGCTATCTACTGGTACCTCAGCCGGTCGTCTCTGATAAAGGAGGGTGATCAACTGATGGAATGCTTACTGCTTCTTCCAGGCTTGGGGGAAGGTCCTGATTGTAAGGGACCTCAAGGGTCAAGAGGTGAACTGGACAAATGGAGTATCTCACAGGTAGTTGTTCGGCCACAGTCTGCTGGGATACACAGATAGTAAGGACATGGCCCAACATACTACCGACGAGACTGGGTTGAGACAAGGGCAAAGTCCGTCTACCCTGGAACTTGCGATCACGAGATGCCCACAGGACTTTTCATACCTTAAGTTTGAGGTTCCACCGGGAAACAGTGGCTACAGGGTACTCAGTATATCACTGAATCTGGGTGGACTAGTACCCCAGGTCAAAGACGTGGCTATCAACAGGTAGACCACATGGTGTTGAGGGAAGTGGGGACTGAGACCAAATGGAGGGAGGAGGGTCGGACAGGGCGATGACGTCGCGGGGGGGGGCGTGGATGCACATTAGGTGTAACCTCCCGTCCCTGACTCAGTGGGTAGTTCCTCTAGGGAAGGTTCGTCTGAGAGGTGCCATGGTGGAGTAGCCGGGTCCGGAAAGCTAATCAGAGGAAGAAATCTGCCTAGACCAGATACGGAAACAGTAGTCACAGAGCTTACCTGCGGTATTTATCAGCAGCAACTAAGCCAGGCGAGACACAGAAAGAATGCAGATGTAAGCATCAGGGGCGTTTAGCCAGAACCGCCAAAGCAAACCCGAAAAGGTGTTACGATTAAGTGCAGTTTGAGGCTACTCTTAGAGTCGTCGCCGGAAAAGAAGGAGGTCCGCAGTGCCGAGCAGCCACAAACAATCTCGAGAAGGCAAAATCCATCGGGGACCAGGAAAGAGGGACCCGACGGTATCCACCAGGCAATTGTTCAGCCTCTGGGGGGACTTTGGGCCCAGTCGCCGGCTATTCCGTTTAACCCCTAGATTGGCCTCAGGCGTCAGCCACATCAATCCACAAAGTCGAGGATGGAGAAACCTGACTAAACTGCAGGCCCGTTAGTTTAACTGGGGCTTTGTCGAGGATAACGGAGTGGGTTTCGCGAGACAGGACTTCCATCCACGTGACTGCCCACAGGGTGATGGCCCTTGACCGGTACGGGTTCGTTCGTCAGTAATCCTACTTATCAGTCCCCATCTGCCCCATGGCCGAGGTCACCCGAAGGTTTGGCCGGGATGATAGTGTAGAAGCCCGCCACCTAGGCTTCCAGAGGACGCTTGACCCAGTAGATAATAACAATAATAATGATAATTTATTTCGGGGAAAGCCTAAGGCAAGCTTGATGGCAGGATCAAAAGGTACACGCAAGATCAATGTGGCTGAACTGCTCAATGATGGATAAGTGTGTTAAACAGTAGTGAGTGAAAGATGTGGTACATTGGACAGGAATGATAGTACCACCGGGTAAAATTGAAGCTCGAAGTCAGGTTATAAAGTCACCCGAAGTGGTTGAAGAGGGTCGAAACTTCCAAATATAAATGTGAGACAGACAAAATTAGACGCGACTAGTGGGGAGTCGAATAGAAAAATGGAAAGTTCATAGACCCAGCGACGGCTATGAAGGAGGTCGAAAACAATAAACCCTGCGGTGAAAGGAGGGAATTTGACTATGAATCGGTCAAACGAGAGGAAAAACGAATCAGCAGCGAAATAAATAAAGTGGATCAACAGGTTAATTAGTTATGATCGGAGAACAGCGACTGAAAAATACACTCAGTTCGATATGAACAGATTTCAATGGGGAGACTGTAAAAAGAGGTGGAACGGAGAGAACAGCGAGGTTGAGACAGCGGATATTCCTGAGATGACGACTGATAGTGAGAACGGGCATGGTCGCACGACTTGGAGGACAAGCCGTTAAGTTGAAACGGCCGAAATGTCAGAACAGTTATGTACGGAGAGTACATGAATGCAAGTTACGGGAGAGTCGATCATTCTTTTCTTCTATATGACTATCACGGGATGTATAGGTGTAACGGTCTGCTGAAGGAGTGGGGTCATGATGAGAAAAAATGAAAAGGACTGGTGGTTTATGAGATGAGGATGATGTACTGAAAATTCTCAAGACGGATGATCGGTTGAACTGTTCACAGGAGCAAATATTCTCCAGTCAGATCACTGACGGGTGGAAGACCATGGAGATAGTTTTTAGGCAGTGAACTTCGACCAAGGTTTGTGTTACGGTAATGCACAGCGACCGTAAAATATGGTAGGGAATATTGTAGTAAAGCACTACAGAGGTGTTTTGGGGGATGGAAGTCTATACGGGGGTGACTGGTGGATCACATAGACACCGCGACAGTAAATATTGACTGCGATGGACAACGATGTGCCCATAGAATAGAACAAAAACAATATCCTCAATATTTCTGGTTTTTAGGTAGACAGCTTAGTGCCAACGGAGAAGAAACTGTGATGAACGAGTTTGCACTTGGTGAACTGGAGCGCAAAGGACATGATGCATTACTTGATCAGAAAGACGCAATGGAGAATCTTAATGGGAAAAATCAGACGAACTAAAAAGGGGGAAAATTTGTCAATCAGAATACGTCACAGCTGGACGAAAAAGATGTTTTTCAGACAGTGAGGCCAACCTAGGTCTGTATTGCAACAATGCGTGGCAGCAATAGAATTGGTAACGAAGGCTATAATAATGACAGTAAGGTGTTCTGGTCTTTGGGAAACAAAACGGAAATGCATCCGGAGGGGGCTATTGAATAACGGCTTGGAGGGTTAGAGGGAACTACAAGAAGGTGGGAGCGAGGAGCAAAACTAAAGATGATGTAAGAATACAAATATCGTCAATGGTAGGGAAAGATGCATTAAAGTGATGGCTGTGGTAGGTAGGATAAACAACAGATAAACAACACATGTTGCCAGGCTTAGAAACAGTAATTATTCATTGCGATGCATATATGCGTCGAGGACGAGCAGAGTAATCTATGAGAGTAAGGGAAACCATACCGACGGGCGCGCGTGAGGGACTGGGTGGCCAGAAAATCGGAAATCGGCAGTCCTCAACTGGTGCTAGTGGGTGGAGTTGGCCGTGCTCTGAGCACACAACCCAAAAATCACTTCGAGAGTGAAGGCAGGCAATGCGATCCGCCACCCCAGTTGAGCCTGTACGTCGTTGCATGCCCCCCGCACACTTGATGCACTCCGGCCCAAGCGGTGGATCGTACTGCGTCCAGAGCTTTCAGGATTGGAATGAGGGTAAATCGTTGAATTCATCGGCCCGACGCCTCGGCCGAGTTGAAAGCTGACGGTCCTGGGATCGTAATGACGTCAATAAGTCTAAGCAACCCCAGTTGGAGCTTGAAAGGGAAGTAATATCAGGACGCAGTCTGGGCTTATCCCAGCTGATGATCAACTGTTATCGAAAAAAGCGTAATTTTGGGTCGGATGTGGGTAAATATCGGGGCAAAGCAAAGCAAACGAAGAGCTACGGTACACTGTACGAGGAGTAACTTGCCGAGTAAACTTACGAACATTGCGGCTAAGGTCGGTATGTGGCAGGCAAGAAAACTTGAAAAACTCTTGAACCCAGCGATGGCAAATGGAAGAGAACCTTCATGAGTGAGAGTGAGGTCCGTTATTGAGACGAATCAAGTAAAGTTATTGACACAAGGGTGCTGGCAAACTTGTAGCGGGGGTATGAAGCCCAACGGATAAGACTGAGTCCAGGAGAAGGGTAAAATGAACGGATAAGGTGGACACAGCACAAGACGGTAGAGATGATGCGGCCGTGGGACAGGGGACAGAGAAGATAGTGAAACCTCGACAGAGTAAAACGTGCGAATTTCGGTGACCAGATAAAGATTCGAACAGAAAAACCACAATGAGGGAAGGAGTTACCACAGAAAATGGTGGGGTAGATGAACCTAGTTGGTGACAGATAGGTAAGCGGACTAAGACGAAGGTTAGACTGTGGCACTTAGGGCGAAAAAAGTAAAAAGGGATTTCAAATAAAATCGTTGAACGAAATAGCTGGATGTTAGTGCGGGAACAGAATCAGGGATGTCATGACGGGAGGTTGAATTCCGTCAAACAGAGCACCGATATTTCTGAAACGGTCAGGAAATCGAAGGAACAAAATCCGATGTTTTTATGAAATAAGGTGGTTCGAAGGGGCAGGATGTTGGCCCTAAGGTCGAGGCATTTTTGGGGGCTTGGCCTCCGTTTACGTGAACGCTGAATAAACGTAACATAGTTCAGGCAGAGAGAAATTTATCCACAGCATGCACAAATGCAAACCTTTACTAAGAAGATTTAATGTGAAAAGGGAGTTTATTCAAAATTTTGGAGTATACAGGGGGAAAACCTCTGAACGTAGGGCAGCCCTCGCAGGGCACGTGGTACTGACATACAGTCTACTGCCGGGTCAGTGTGCAGTATTCGAGAAGAACCATAACTAGCTGGAGGAATAAGATTGCCCGGTCAATAGTTTATACGGGAATATTAGGCTAAGCCTGGGGAGACGAAGCCATATTGGTTCGATTTTGAGGTACACGCATTGCTCTTTATTACTTGAGCGTGTGGACCATCTAGTGAGCCGCTTTGCAAATCTTTTATAAACACATTCAATAATAATGTCGCCGGATTTTCTCATTCTAGAGAAGATTATTGGCTGGTATTCCAGAAGGGATCTGGCGTGTACTCAGTACATGTAAGGAATGCTTTTTCCAAACCCAAAGGGTCTGAACAGAAGACCAAGACACTTTTGGCCTCCGTTGTTTGAAAGACAGAATGTTTGGAGAAGTAAGGACAGCAGTTCAGTCTAGTTTGGTTAAGTTTTATCCTTGGGCTGGTAGTGGCCGAGGCCAATCGAGCGTCCTGATTTCTTTCGGCGGTATGTCCTTCTTTGGGCACCCGCCATTGCATGTTTAGTGAGTTCCTCTTGTCTGTTCAGTTTGGTAGAACTTTTCACAGATTCAGTTATGCTGAAAAGGAAAAGAATGAAGGCATCTTCTCACCTTCCAGAGGAGAGACAACCATTAAGTGAGGGTTCCCTCATAAACAGCACTTCTTGCCTTGTTTCGCAGGACGCCTGCCACAATTCAACTTTCAATGTTCCCCTTCGGTTCTTGAACTCCCCTCCAAAAATATCTCCTCTCACTTACTGTTTAACATTTTTTGAACAATCCTTAATCCTTCATACTTACCAGCCCTTTGGTCAGCCGGCTTCATCATCCAACTAACCTACTGCGAAAGACGTTTCTTCTCACATTTAGTCTCCAGCTCGCCCCCATCGTTTTATACCGTTCCCTCTTGTCCATTCATCGGCAGCCATCACAAACGTACTTCCGGTTTTTGTTCCCGTCACACCTTTTAGAATTTTCAAGGCCCCAATGAGGTCCCCTCTTAGTTTTCTTCTTTCAGGAGGAAAACCCCATATTCTACTGTCTCTGGCCGTAGGTCGTCCCTCGCTGAACCTCCATCGTTCTGGTGGCCAGCCGCTGGACTCCTCCAAGACAGGCTGCATCTTCTTTCAAGGAAAGGTGCCCAAGCCTGTGCGCAGTATTCAAAAAGAGGCCTCACTATTGCTTTATACAGAGGTGGGGACACATCTGCTTCTTTGCGGGAATTTCTTGACTCAAATCTAAGGGGCTCCTTACGGGCTCCATGGGCAGCCAGCTTGCTCTGCTCCGCCCACTTGAAGTTCTTATTCACAACACCATCTAAGCCTTATATTTGCTGCACCGCGTCAATCGTGAACGGTCCATTTTCCCCGGTTACGGTCAGACCCACGGATGCTCTGGTTCGTAGATGTCTTTTATTTACCGGCATATCCCGTGTGTTTGCCCACTCGAGCACCTCCTCAACGTATCTAGCTAGCAGCTCCCCGCTGACCCGATCTGACAACCTTCACAACGTCTGCATATATGAAACACGGGAGCTTCGGTGCCTTAGCCAATTCATTTATGTAGGGGGGAATACAAGTGGTCCAAGGATTGATCCCTGGGGGACGCCACTTTTCACATATACTGGCCCAGAGTTTCCAAATCCAGCCCTCACACGGAAAGGCCCGTCAGTCAGGAAGCCAGCTGTCCAACTATGTAGTTGTCCGTTTATCCCATAAGTCTTAAGTTTACCCGGAAGCAGTCGGTGATTCGCTAAATCGAAGGCCTTGCTGAAGACTAGGTGGCGAATTTCCAAGAATTATCTAGAAGAAGGTCTCTTACCGAGGGCCGGCTGTCGATGGGTGACCGGCAGAGGCATAAGGGACCCGGGAGAACCTGGCGTTTTCAGGTGAAAAAACGCACTCTCCAGTAGAGAGTTCATCCTCCGGGGTTGAGCACCATTAGTCGAGAGCGGCTAAGTCAGCGGAGGTTTTGGCAATGGTAGTATTGAGGCTGTCAGGCAAAAGAGGGTAGACTATCTTAGTGTCGTCTGCAAACAAGAGCAGTGCGCCATCAGGTATTGCTGGAAATATATCATTTCTACACAGGTGGAAAATAAGAGGGCCTGAAACACTGCGTTGACTGACATTGCTGGCAAATTGCCTACAGCTTGAGGTGTGCCCGTTGACCGAAACAAACGGTGAGCAACGTGGCAAGTAAGATGAGAACCAAAGAGGTTGTGGGTTGATAAAGCCAACGGATCGCAGTTCTGCGGGAAGGTGACGGAGAGGTACGTGATTGAATGCCCTAGATAACCCCAGATGAAGGAGAGCGAAAACTTTCCCGCTTTCAACTGAGGCAGTGGCTAGATTTATAAAATCCTACTGTCGATCCATGAAGAACAGTGAACAGAGGAATCTACTTTGGTTGTCATTATTAAGGTTGATGTTCGATATCTAGCTAATAACCTGTGATCTTAATATCTTTTCCGTTGTTGTGGATAAAAGGGTGGTATCGTCTTTGGAGCGCCAATAAGTTGCCTAATATAAAGGTCGCTTTCCATGCATGTGAAATATTACCAAGCGCCTTCACTTAGCATGTACGGCCGTACCACTTCCCGATTGACCTATACGGTTGAGCAGCGAAATGAGGAGATCAGAGCCGCCGCTGACAACTACACCTGGCCGTAGGCCTTCCAATCGGTAGTAGGGTTCGCCATTGGGGTAATGCCTAGTAAAGCTCCTGGCATCAAAATGCACGGCAGAAATACAGGGTCTTCCATAAGTAAAGGTTGAAGAGGAGCAGTGATAGCAACTGGAGCCATGGCTGGGGAGAAGAAAGCATAGGAGGCTTGGGCTGTGCGAGGTGGGGAGTTCATTAATGAGCTCTCAGCCGGAATCAAGAGTAGGAAGTCAGCTTATAATTTGGCGTTTCTAAATTTATACAACACAGAAAGCGGTTTAGATTTATTTTTACGGTTAAGTCTTAGCTTCCCGCCCTTGAAGTCGCTTTGAACACTGTCGTTGAATGAGTGCAGAGAGGCGGTTTAGTCGAATGATAATTGAGAAGTCTCCAAAAACATGCACTTGCTCAAGTTTATGATGCTTCTGGCGGAGTGACGGGACGGGAGCCTTCTCTTTGGATACAACCTCAGTGGTATTAGATAGTTTGTTCAGAAAGTCGGAAAAAGTAGGGAGAAAGTAATCACTTCAGCCTTGCTGGCGAATCAGTGTGACCAGCAAATTCAAATTTTGCATTGTAAAGTATTTTTGGGGTCTTTGAGAGATTAGGAGGGCAACAAACGGGCAAGTGACGGACGACCATTATACCGTCATTGCCAGGAAAATCCCTTGCTACAAACAAGTCAGTGAGAAGCTCTTTTTCGTTGAGCATTACGTTTAAAAATTTCCCATTTGTAATGGGTTTAGAACGCTGGAAGAGATGTTCACAATAAATGGAGCAGCCGAGAGGGTAGGCTAAAAATCTGAGAAGTAAAGCCACCGCCAACAATCTTGTTTCTGGAAGGAGGGCAAGCCAGGTGTTTAAAGGATTTACTGTGGAATGAAAACAAAGATCGAGGGAAATTCTTCGAGCGATCCACACAGCAAATGTAAGCTGCAGTGTTTTGGAACTGATGGTGAATCAGAAGTAATCGGAGACAGAATCAAATGCAGTGTATAAAAGGGGTTCGTGTGAAAGACTTCCTTGACATAAACTAGGCACCCACTTCCAAGCTGCCGTACTTGCCGTCACCCAGCCACGGGTTGGGCTTTGGTTTCACTTGCATGATTCGTGCGCCAAGGTTAGGTTCCCAGTTTACATTGGGGCCTATGTTTCTGTCTTGCAGGTCGGTAAATAAAAGTCACGAGCCTCCTTGCTTCGGCTGTCCACGCGAATAGTTCCCCCACTTTTACCTGCGGCTTCAGAAAAGACGTGGCCAACTTGGGACCACAACTACGGTATCTGTGTTTGTTCATTCTTGCTGAAGTTTTTACAGGTAGACTAAAAATCTATTTTCTGCAGCACTATGAATTACTTGTTCACTCAAGCAGGCTGCAGCATATCGATCCTTCGTTGGAAATATGGTTTACGGGTCTAGCTCCTTAAAAAGTGTCACACGGAATCACAGGCTTGTTTTCTGACATTTCTCACGATTATTGGTCTTCATTTAATAAGTTTCCCATTTTGACTAAACCCTTTGAAGAGAAAGATGCAGCCACCAATCGTGTGGCACACCACATTGTCACTAAAGGACCATTAGTCACGGCATTATCTCGCCGACTGGCATCGGATAAGCTAAACGCCGCGAAAGGTGAGTTTGACACTAAATCCAAAAGGTATTGTATGTCCTCCTCACGGTCCACGGGCCTCATCTCTATGTACGGTCCCCAAAAATTATGGCTTTAACTGGAGGCCGTGTGACAACTATCGCGCATCAAACTCGGTTCCCCTTTATGATAGCTATCCCATAGCCCACATAGGTGACATCACAGCCTCACTTTACGGCCCGACTGTATTCTCTAAGATCGATTTGGTGTGAGCTTACCACGAGATCCTAGTCGCCGACGGAGATGTCAAAAACTGTTGTCGCCACTTATTTTGACTTGTTTAAGTTCCTACGTATGACTTTCAGTTTGCGAAATGCTGCTTAGATATTCCGCAATTTTATTGATAGCATTAAGCGAGATTTGGAATTTGTCCACTTCTATATCAATAACTTGCTAACTGCATTGTCGAGGGTGGATGAACACTTCCAACATTTTACTCTACAACTTCAAAGTTTGCCAGAACATCGAACAGCAGACAGTCTCTATAAACGTGACCTTGGCAAAACGGAACTTGTGTTCCTAGGTCACAAGGTCACCCTAGAAGGTATTCAGCCCAGCGAGGATAAACTGTGTGATATTGTAGACTAAGCCATACCGTTCTCTTTCGAGCAATTTAGATCGTTTTTGGGCTTAGTTAACTTTTATCGTCTTTTCATACCCCAGCTGCTGAAAGTTTGCCCCTGTAAACTGCTGTACTTTGCGACAGTCCACGTAAGTTGTGGCTTACGGATGCCGCACGAGTAGCGGCCTCGGAGATTTGAGCGACATTAGTTCAGACCACGCTCATAATGCACCCATTTCCGTCCGCCCCTCCAAGAATAGAGGTTAATGTATTCGACTTCGCCGTCGGAGCCTTCCTGAAAAAGCCTGCTTCTGAGATCTGGCAGCCATAAGAATTTTTCTCTCGACGCCTCAGTCCGACGAAAACGAAATATAGTGCTTTCGGTCGCAAACTGATAGCTGCATATATCGCAGCCAAACTTTATCGCCAGGCAGATGAGGGCAAAAGGTTTACCCTTTTCACCGACCACATGCCTCCGAAGTATGCATTGCAAGTTGTATGACCGTTAGTGCCCACTAGAAGTCAGAAGTTTATGCTGTTACTCAGTTTGCGACTGATTTACAACCCGTTTGAGATGAGTCAAACTGCGATGCAGATGCGTTGTCGCGTGTTCCACTTCATGCTGTTAAACCTCTCGCTTTAGACATCCCTGCCATGGCTGCAGCAGAGGCACTGGACACGACGTGCATAGAGGCTGTTCAGTCATCGTCGCCACAGTGTCAGTCCGTACATCTGGCGGCTGGTGCTGGAACTGTACTGCTCTACATGTCTGCTGGCCTGCCTCGACGCCGTTCCTATCGGCATCTCATGTTCGACAACCTTCGTGGACCTTCACACTCAGGCGTTGCCGTCGGCCATTGACTGGCAGCTGCACGATACGTCTGGCCGCCCATGAATACAGATGTTCGTATGTGGGCAAAACCTAAATTAACAGTGTCAACAATCTAAAGTGCATGGGCTCTTAGCTCCATATGTCGGCTCTTCCGCTACGCCTGATGATCTCCTTGATCGTATCTACGTGGACATTGTGAGTCCACTGACCCCATCAATCAGGTTTACCTACTTATTGGCGTGCATCGATAGGTTTACTAGGCATCCTGAGACCATTACCATCTTTATCGTCACGACTACACTGGTGGTTGAACTTCTGATGGAAAGATGGATAACTCTCGTGGTTGTCCTTCTTCAATCACTACCGATCGAGGCAACAATATGAGCACTATTTTTATCTTCAATAACTCACATGCTGGGCACGGAGCACTCGCACCACCGCATACCATCCGGCATCCAGTGGTTTAGTCGAACGTTTTCATCGCCAGCTCAGAGCGCCTCCTAAAGCACACGAGGGCCCGGACTGGTACGGAACTTTACCGCCAGTTCAGCTTGATATCGGGGCCTGCTTAAAGACAAATATCCAATGTTCCACCACAGACTTTGTCTACCGCACGACATTACGACTGCCTGGGGAATTCCTCACACCAAGAGGTACAGATTCACTTGCCTTACTGACTTACTTTCATAGTTCGACTACGAACCTGCGAACTCTCGCTCCAGCGCGGACTCGAATGCAGTGACGACAGGTTTTCGCTCTAATCTAAGTCGAAACTTGTTCTTATGTATTCATTCGTATTGATTTGGTACGCAAACCATTACAACAGCTTTACTAAGGTCTACTTCGCGTGACTTCTCGTCACAATAAGAGGTTTAGTTCCGATGGACACGGTCGTGTCGGTACCACTAGCATTGATCGCCTCAAAGCCGCCTACATTGGTGGCTGCTTATCGCCTGCTGATATGACATCCAGTGTTAGCACTGCACCACCTGTTGACTATACCTCCGTGTCATGTCAGAGCCTGCAGTTAGCGCCGCCTTTTACGAATTTGAATGAGGCCATCGTCTCACTTTCCAGTCAGCAGCTCATTGACTCTGCTACGTCCTGGGATGAGAACTACTATCTCACGTCCAGTTCGGCAGAGCACGCCTATGAACCCCTTCCGCGAATGAGGCTCCCGTCTCAAGTTCCGGTAGGGAGATCTTTTGCCCAGGGCCTTTCCGCGGCTAGGACAAATACGATCGTATTGTCTGCACTCCTCTGTAATAACTTCCTTGTTTATCGTTCCGACTCGATCTAACATATATACCATTAACTATTACTGTATGCTGGCCACGTCCGTTGTGTTTACTACACCAGCTTTTTACTTTTTCGCCTCAAAAAATCCCGTTATATGGCTCACTCAGCTGGCCCCATGAAATCCAGAGGAGCTCAGCCCCAACCTCAGCATTCTAGTTCGACCCCGCCTCTGTCCATCTTGGTCACTGACGAACCCACTGATGTGGCTCCTGGAGCTCATACTGGTTAACGGTAATCCAAGGCTGAACGTTATTGGTGTGGCATACCTGGATGAGGATTCACGCAACCGATGACATTAGCAACGAATGTGATTTACGCTGGACCATCATTCTACGGTTCGTGCTTGCCACGGATTCTGCCTCTCAGCATCCTACAGCACAGCGACGTTCACATATTCTGCATACATCCACCAGAAAGAATAAAATCCAAATGTCTTCACTTCTCTGGCATTTTTCGAAGGCTTTCCAGGCTTTCAACGGAGGCTGCAGTAACGAACTCGATCGTGCTGAGAAACCAACCCTTTTCTGGACAACGTTTTGGTTTTATTTTCTGAGCAATTTTCTATGACTCCCGGTTTGACCTCACCGTTTCTTTCGGCTGTGTTTGTTTAATTAAACTGACTTTTCTTACGTTTCCGTTGACTTAGCTCCTGGATCACTTACTTCCAGCTCTGCTCCGACTGCACACCCTTGCGGTTCTCTTTTCGTCTGGCCGTTGCGTTCGTTTGCTTTTCGTGTGTTTCTCATGTCGGTACTGTTTCGGAGTCACGAAATACAGAAAACGCTTTTGAGTCTTTCTGCTGGCTCGAGTTTTCTCTTTTCATTCCATAGAGGGGATTTTGGTGGTATTTTGCGGTGTTATCAGATAGAAGGCACATTTATAAGCGGCGCTCCAAAGTCTCCTTTAAGCCTACTGATTATTTGTAGACTAAACCTAACCGGGGATGCTTGATCAGCTGGGCTTTCTCAGATAGCCACGATTACTTTATCGGAGTAATGTTTCCATTATGTAAGGAAGGATATTTACCAAGCGTGGAAATTTACCGCAAGTAGAACGTGAGTTAATTGAGGCTGAATTTGTGCCACTTGTGGTAAAAATGCGAGCACATCAGAAGGGCAGAGTAAGCTGGAAAACAAGGAACAATAGAACTCATTGCGACGTTGAGAGAAACCTTCTGTGACTGAACGCCAAACGTAAAGGGAAATTGCACGGATCTAGCGCCAGACTACTCTGAGTCTTAGTGTGAATTAACAGTGCGAAGGAAATTAGGAATGAGCAAGCTGAAGTGCTATAAGGCATGCCCAAATTGTTTAGGGATGCCCAGAAGCAGAGTGAAAAAGAGGCAGACTATAGAATGATGGATAGTAGGGACAACGATTGGAGACACTGAGAACGACTGGTAGCGGCTAATAGGGTAATGAAGAGGACTAATCTTAGGAGGGAATGGGCAGGTTGAAGGCAAGCCAGAATGAGAAGACTTCCTCAGAGGAGAAATGCTTATATAACGAGGTTTCGGAAAAACCAGCTGGCAGTCAGGTACCACTTCCAGATCCTTGGCCCCAGCCATATTAGTGGTGGCAAATATTAAGGAAATATCAACATCCAGATAATGCACCATTGACGCTTCAAACTGGATAGGGAGAAAAATCGCCGGATTTCGGCGGAGAGTTTATTCCAAGGTCAGGAATAATTCAGCAGAAAGAAATTGTATCTTCCGGTTAGCTTAGGATCCGGAATAACAATAAGCAAAGTTCTATGACGGAGGGAGCAGAGTGTGATCGACTGGGCACGTGTTGAGTCATTTGAAGATGATTCCAGGCAATGACTAAGCCTATGGGAAAAACAAAGTTCAGGTCCCGTACGGCGTTGTTATGGGGGTTCGTTTTGTAGGACGGCACACCGCTCTTTTTAGCCATGAGGTGAAATAAATGGGAAACTGTTTCTTGAATGAACGTTGTACATTTTCTAGAGTTGTTCTGTCCGTCTGATGAGTTTTTGTGAAGATGGTGGAGCAGTACCTTGGGCAGAGTCTCAAAGAACAGATACTACAGGAGTGTTGCGTCTCACGGCAAAAGCGATCTACGATGGTATGGACTCCTCTGCCTTGGCTGCTTGCAGAATTGAGCGTCCCAAGAAGTTTAGGGTGCCCGAGTAGCTCAACCCACATTCTCGTGCTGATGGGTAGAAGGCAATGGGGGAGTTGTGTGTGAGAAAAGAGTTAGGAGAAACTTGACAGGATAGGGTCATGGAGGCGCAATTCTCAGTACAGAACTCGGTCTTCCAGGGATGACGCCATTGTTCAAGGCGTTCTAGATAGTACTGTATATTGGGAATTGCTTCATTAATGCCCCTGGTTGAGAATTCATATAAAGCGTTTGTGTTATCAGCAAATACGAACTGGGCGCCGTGGTTTGTAATAGAGAAAACATCATCGTTGTACGTTGAGAATAAAAGTGTTCCCAACAAGCTTTTATGAATGGCCCCACCGGTGACACAGTAGGGTCGTGAGAGATGGTTATCCGTTGATATAACTTGACCGCAATGGGCGAGTCAGGAAGAGAAGCAGTCAGAAGTGGGGGGTTTATAATAGTTTATTTCGGAGATTCTCAAAGCAAGCCCTTCGCATAATCAAAATTTTAACAAGCAACAAGGCTGACGGACAAAATTCATGAAAACTATGGAAATACGCAAGACAAAGGGGGTAGGAAGAAATAGGGGGGAGATGAGAAGATTACTGTGTGCACACCAGGGAGTAACGCACGGAGTTTAAGTGAACCCAGAGATGGATTCATGTTTGGGCCCGGTAAATTTGAAGGTCAGGGTCAGATGGAGCGGCCGGCTGAGCCAACTGGAGGAGAACGGAACCTGGGGGTTTTGCATGAGGAGGACTGAAAATCGGCGCAAGAAACTATCTTTACGAGAAACGATAAAGAAAAAAGGAAAAAAGAAGAGGAGAGAGGAAGAACAAAAAATTGATCTGTATGGCTGGGACCAGGTAGACGTGAGCTACAAGTAATTGTAAAAAACGTAGGGTTTCGATTTGAAAACAGGAAGCTAGCAATGCAAGACTTGAAGAGTGAGTCGTACGGCAGCAATGCCGTGGAATGACCGAGATACGGTAAATGTGAGACACAGTTATAGACAAAACGAAAGCATTTCATGAGATGCTGCGGCATGGTGGCAAAAGAACTGGCCGGCGAGGAACTGAGGAAGGCAAAGAAAATACGTGGTTATACATATGTCAGAGCAGCAGCAGATAGCAGTAAAGAGAGAGAAAACGGAAATAGCAGTCCTTGGAAGAGACAGGTACGGTTGGGTCAAATGGTGCGGAATTAACTCGGATAAACTCTGACGAATTTGTTTATGGCAGGTGAACATGGGGGATTAACAGCAAAAGAGAACCAACTTTGAGAGCTCAGGAGTGATGGCTGTGAGCGGAAATTGATAAACGAGGGAATATGAAGGAGGGATGAAAAAACACAAGTAAGTGTAAATCTAACTATCCGATTATTGCGGGTGTGGCATGTGGTGATGGTCATAACATGGGTGAAGCTTTCTTAAATGGACGTAGATTGTGCAGCGAAATAATGGCCGTAAAAATGTTCGGAGAACGCAGAGCAAATGGAAGCGCGGGGTGGTTGGAGAGGTGTAAAATGTCACTGGACAGTAGTAACTTGGCGGTTAGAAGAACTGCCGTGAGAAGACGCATCAGCTGTAGCAGCGAATAACATGAGAGCGAAGTAAGGAAGAGGAGGATCAGAAAGATCAGGTCATGGTAGATTCAAGGGTTAGAAAATTTAGATGAGAGTGATGACGTTACGATGACCCGACACCAGATAGAACTCCAAAAAGCAGTGTAGCCTGAAAGGCACATTGGAAATGCCTGTGGCGAGCAGTGTACGAAGCAGGCGAGAGTGTTGATCAAAGAAAACCACGTAAGAGATGAGGACTCAGATTGTCTCACTAGAAATGACACAGGAGGAAGACCGAGGAGTAGAAAAGAACCCGGACAGGAAAGCCTGTGGTGGAACAAATGTGCACGAAAAATAGTTGCGCGTCGGGGTTGGGAGAACGGAACCGGAGAGCTGCGTGCTTCCAGGCCGTTGCACCAATCGATTAAGCCGGAAGTCGCTAATCGGTACATTGCTTGAGAGGAAGATCCACGGAAGAGTTGCAGATCCGGACGTGAAAAATATGGAGGTGGTGAAAAGATAGTAAATTTGGTTGTAAAATTGCAAAGGTTGGAACGGCGAGCTCTTATACGGTGATTGGTCATGGTTACGGATGTGTCTGGTGCGTAATGGTAAAAGGTATAAGATGGGCAAAGGGGGATATCGCAAAATCGTAGCTAGTGATGTATGCGATCAGTGAACCTTCTAAGCATATGGAGGTACCAAGTGAACACCGATTAGGAGCAGACAGGGGCGAAGCGGGTGGAAAAGAACATATTTCGGGCTTGGGCAGAGTAAAATGGATAGGGCGAGGGTGGCATCATGCAGTGAGGGTTGTCATTGTGCAAAACGACAGGAACAAAATCGGAATGGATGTGTGCATACGGAAGTAGAACGACACGGAAGGGAAGTGATACGAGTGCTGACGAGAACGATGGAGGAGCGGATCGTAGCCGAATATTGATAGGAGCAGGCGATTCGCAATGAACAGTGAAGAATGCGGTAGGGCAAGGAGAGTTGGGGCGTACAATCCGCAACCGGTGCCAGTGGGTGGGGCTGACCGTGCGCTGGACACCCAACCTAAAATAGACTTCGTGAAATGAACACACGAGGTGTGATCCACCAGCCTAGTTGCGTTCGCACATCGTTGCAGACGGCTTGAACGCCCCATGTGCGCCGGCCAAAGCGGGGGATCTGACCGCGCCCCGCACCGTTGAAATTGGCGTGAGTGTTCAATGACGATTGTACGGAGGGCTGAGCAACTACGATAAGGTTATGTGGTCCAGGACCAACTGGAGAGGTTGCGGGAACTTGGAAAACAGAGCCAACGGGAACAACGATCGACAGACGGCCATACAGCAATATTATCCAGGTGCACCAGCCAGAAAGTGGCCAGCGTAGTGCCCGAGGTGGTTGACCGGCATTGAGGATCACTGGAAGGGAAAATGAGATAGAGGAACGCAGTCTGGGTATAGCCCAGCTATAGATCAGCGGTTAACGGAAAAAAGAACAAAAGTGAAGCACGGGCTCATCGATGCAGCGGATCTCCAAGACAAATTGAGGCCGTGGAACGTGAGAATAAAAAAGGAAACGCATAAGTAGGTGCTTAAAAATTCGATGGGGAGGTTAATATTTCACCTAGAGTAGTCATTTAGCAGAAGGAAAGACTAAGTTCTGCATGAAATTACGGAAGAAACTTAGCTGGGGGATGGGATAGAGACAGATTTGATGACGTCATAACCGGATGATGAGTTCAGTTGATGAGCCACGCTAGGTGAGAGAAATAGGACTAGATTTTCCAGTTCAAGATCGCAGAAGTGGTGATGGAATTATGTGTGGTGAGACCAGGTGTATAGAAGAGGCAACCTGAGCTAAGGGATATCGAGGAGAATTGGTTATACTTACCGCGCTTGCGTTATAAATTACAGGACAGTGAAGAGAACACATCTGTGTATATGTATAAATGTATATATACATATATATATATGTATATATATGTTGCGGACCAGGGCGTAGGTAATAATGCATTTCCCATAGCTTTGTTGAGGTTGGTTTCAGGACCGCAGACTTGTCGTAGCTAAATGAGGGTAATAAACCGTGGAGTGGATGAGGCTATTAACAATCTGTTAGGAGTATTACAGTGGCCTCTCTTTAAATGCGAATGCATCTGGAAGGACTTGTTTCAAAGTAAAATTGGCAGGATCCTAAAAGTTGGTATGGAAAATCAATGAGCGGACGCAGACATACTTTAAATAGGTCAATGGCAAAGTCTAAGGAGAAGTGGTCAAACAGAGCTTCCAGAATTCAAAGGCGGTAAAGCGGGAAAGCAGGGCAATGACATAAAAGTCAAGGCCTTTCTCTTAAGCTTGAATTTCGGTTACGTGAACGTTGAATAAGCGCAAACAGTTGGGACAGAAAGGAATTTATCAATAGCATGCACGAATGCATACTTTGATTGGAGAGATCTGATGTGCAAAGGAGGTTTATTATAGACTCTGGAGTGCGTGATTAGAAAGAACTTAGGGCGTAGAACAGTCCTCGCGGAGGGTATGGTAATAGTATGCTGTCTATCACGGAGTGAATATCCAGTACCCGGGGAGAATCACAACTGGTTGGAGGAATAAGGTTGCTTAGTGAATAGCTTTTGCAGAAATACCAGGTTGAGCTTGGTGCGACGAAGCCACAGTGGTTCGATTTTGAGAGATAAACATTGTTATCTGTAATTCAATTTCGACGACAAACCAATAAGCTGATTCGCGAATCTTCTCTGAACACATTCGATAATAATCCTGTCAGATTTTTGCATACTAGTGCAGATTAAGGGACAATAGTTGAGAAGCGGCCTGGCATGTACTTTGTACATGTAAAGCGTGCTCTCCCCAAGCTGGAAGGATCTGAATGGAAGGCCAAGACACCTCTAAGCCTTCGCCGCTTGGGAGACAACATGTTCGGGGAAGTTGATAGAGCAAGAATAACTTAAAAATTGAAGGCTTTGGCTATACAAGGTGGGGAGGTGATAGGTGAGTTATTATCCAGAATCAGAAAGTGGAAGTCGGCCTTAATGTCGGCTTTTCTGGACTTATGCATTATGGAAAGAAGTTGCGACTTGTTAGGATGACTCAATGCCTTAGCTTCTTCGTCACGAAATCGCGTATTATCTTGTTGTTGAATAAGTGTGGAGAGGCGGTTCAGACGAATAAAAATTGAAAAGTCTTTGGAATTACGTATTTGTTTGAGAAGTTTGTGATACTTCTTATGGAGTAACGAGACAGGCAATTTCTTTTTGGGTACAGCCGGGGAAGTATTGGACAATTTTTTCAGACAGTCGGAAAAGGAGTGGAACATATCCACAGCAAGCTGAGGATCATGGGTGGGGAAATACTCACCTCAGTCTTTCTGGCAAATAAGCGTGACTAGCAAAGCCCAATTTCTGCATAAGAATGTATTATTAGGGCGGTGTGCGGGATTATGTGGGCCGCTAGGGGGCAGATGGCAGATAACCACTTTATGGTCACTGCCGGGGGAATTTTGTGTGACGGACACGTTGATAAGAGGCATGTTATGAGTAAATACCAGATCTAGTATGTTCCCGTTTCTGGTAGGTTCGACAACATGTTGTGACCAGCCACCAAGACGAATTACTAGTGATCAGGTCCATAAGATTGAGATGAGCCAAGAGAGTGGGCCAACAAATTTGAGGGAAGTTGAAGTCACAATGAACTTGGTTCCAGAAGGAAGGAAAGAGAGGTATTCAAAAGGCCTTATGAGAAGTGGAAACAAGGAACTGGGGGAACTGGGCGAGCGATACACGCAGCCAATGTAAAGAACAGTGCTCTGGGGGTTGATAAGGAACCAGAGAAAAACGGGAATAGAATCGGTCGCCGTATGTAAAAGAGGGATCGTGGTGTAGATTTCCCTGACATAGGCTAGGCACCCACCGCCGCGCCGGTTTGGTCTGTTGGTGCTTAGAAGACTGCACCCTACCAAAGATATTTCATCATTGGGAGTGCTCACAGACAGCCAGGATTCCTCTATCAAGATAATGTCGTAATTTTTTGTGAGGACAAGCATTTTAGGTGTGAATTCGCCAAGAATAGAACGCGAGTTGAATATGTCTGAAGATAAACCATTTGCTGGAGGTGGTATAGGCACACCAGGAGTTGTGTAAATTGGAAGGAAGCAGGCTATCACGATTGGAAGGAGTGGAGATCAGGGCCAAAGTGGAATATGATGATGTTGAGGCTAGTGTATGTTCAGATGGAGTGGCTTTCATCCAAGCCTGAGTAAATGTTGCAGTGTTAGGGACTGCTGAGTAGTGGAGCAACTGGGCATCAACGGAGGGGGAAATATCGGAGCAAAGGAAAATGCCTGTAAGATTTCGAGGGTCGACATCAGACAGGGGTGATTAGGAGCAGTAGAGAAATACCGGACAGTCAGACTTGAGTATTGGCTGAAGAGGGGTGCAGAGGTCAGGGTTGAAAATGTGTGAGGAATAGGGGTATATGGTGGCAGATTAGGCTGCACGTTATGGGAGGGGTAAGGCAAGTTGGGTGAAACACCAAATATGGAGCAGTTGGTCACGGGAGCAGTAGAGGCTTCTTGTCCGGTCGGGGGCCTCGCATGAAAGACACTGTCAAAAGACCTAGTAACTTCCGAGAAGATGATAGTGACGCATTTCCTACACTCTGTGGCTTTAGTGATCAGGTTGAAGAGGTCAAGTCGGCACGCTGTATAAGACCAAACTTGAGAAATTCATGTTGATCTTTGTGCGTTAGGTTGTTGGACTATGAATACTGGGAGAGGGGATCTTTCACTTTGCTTTCCAGTAGCCTAGAAGCTAAAGATATGTGATTAATGTGCCAGTAATTTAGAGGATCATGGGTTTGATCAATTCTAGCAAATCGAGCAAAGGTAGCAAATTCAAAGGAATCCTAAAACCAGAACAAGATTGATTAGTAGTTTCTACGGTAATAAATTTAGATTCACAAAAGTACAAATATATACGGCAAAATAGACTGAACAGTAAAACCCTAAGGTTCAAAGCCCCTTGGCTCAAGCACGACAGTCGGAATCAGTTCAAGGCCAAATTCAAATAGCTGACATGGTTAAATGAACATGCAAAAGTGTGATATATGGATGAGCTTTTCAAAATAATCGCAAGTATGGTCTGATTAGCAGAGCACGCAAAACCTTTGGAGGGAATCTCAGTACTTGTTCTTTACACATTTTGAGGGCTCCTCTTTTGACGAGGGTTAACAGTGAAGGTCTTCCATAAGGACGGTGAAACTTTAAGGTTCGGAAATAAGTTTAAGACATGCAAAAACAAAAAGGCAACCTTAGGTGCGACTTGGACCAGTGTTGAAATCCCTCCATTGCTTGTGCATGCGCGGCGTAAGCCCTTTTCTTTTCAAAATCTTTCTTGTTACCTCGATTTATTCTTTTCTAGTCCTCCTTCTTCTGCGGCTGATGATGGAGTTAGATGATAATAATAGTTGCATATTTCGGATGCGTCCCAAGAGTGCCGCAGTGCATGATCAGATAATTCAAGTGATATCAGAAGTGGAATTTACAGAAGAGTACAAAACGGGGGCACATAGTATTGAACAAAGTGTTAAAGTGGGCTAAAGCTGTCATAATGCCCAGCAAATTTGAAGGTCAAGGTCAAGTAAGTGAACCGGCTGGTGGTGTTTGGGGTCGGTTAAGAAAGGGGAAGTACATGCACAGATAGCACCGGAAATAATCACAACATTAAAAATTCCACATGAATCAAGAATATATTTCAAAAACCAGGAGGAAAGAAGAAAGACAAAAAGTCCATCAAGTGAAATTCAAAGAGTCGTTTGCACCTAGCAGGGTGTGAAAATAGACAGTCAGAAAACTCTAGTATTTACAAGAACGGATCTTTAGATATCAAAGGCCATGAATCAACATCCAGTGTGGTGATAGAATTTGATGGTGAGATGCCGACGTAGTCAGTCACAGGGGAAGAGACTCACAAATCCGACTGATAGAGGAAGGGATTTCAAGGGCAGTAATGGAAGAAATAGCCAGCGGTGAGCTGGTCAGTGTTTAGTGGTTTATTTTAATTGATATAATTGTGTCACAAAGTAACACTAAGGACTTGGAGCTAGCGGTAGTGACTCCCGCCAGTCTGGAGTTTTGCGAGCTGCCAAGGCTGCCTCCGGTTGCGGAAGAAAACTTTCTACCATTCCGTTTGCTGACCGGTGTGAATGCTACGGGTGCCTTAAAGTTGTAGAAGACCACCGGAGGCTTACCCGAAATTCGATCCGCAGCCTGCGGTTATCACAGTTGGACAACCAAATGCTGCTACCCAGTGTTACAAGGAAGCTTGGGTGACTGTGCAAAGGTACAGCTAACGGTCATCTGTGGAAACTTCAACACAAATGGGAAGATATATGCTACCCTTTGAGGGATACAACGGCTCCACTAGGGCAACATGCACACTTTGGGAGTGCGAGTCAGCAGACGGAACTTTTAATTATAGCTTTTCGCGTGCTGATGCACCTTCAGCGGTTGACTTTGGATACAGATACGGGACCGATCAGTGACATTACTGTTCAAGTTGTGCCAAAATACCAGTCGCAGAAAGGTTTCAGTGGGAGCCTTTATACCCGGGTGGGAGAAACCGTGAAAGGCTTTGAAAATCTGTCACCTAAAAGCTGAAGGCACAACTGGCCTTGGGTGGCCGTTTGACAAGCCACAAAGTAAGTACCCTCCGGCTCAAAGAATGGGAACCGACTGGAGCAGCGGAGATGAAGTACCACGGAGCCGCTGCACCTCAAGACCGTCTGCTCGGGAGGATGCCACAGCTTCGAGATTGATCAAGCCAGGGCGGCTGAGGTCCAGGTTGTGAATGTGAAAAAGCGTGTCTGCAAAAGGATTGTCGGCACTTGAGATATAACGTACGTCGCTCGTGTACCGAACGATAAAATCCAGGTGTCTAGACTCCTTGGGAGGGTATCCTTCCGTGGTGGCGCGCGATTCCTGGATGATCGTTTTACGGTCGGTGTGGGCGGTGAATCCGTCGCTCTATAACACTTGCTTAAAGTGACTGACGTCTAAGTAGATAGCAGAGATTTTGCGGCCAAAACCGCTTTTCCTGGACTCAGCCGGTTGTAGGTTTTTGGAGGAAAAGGCAACGTGTTGACAACTGTCGGCCAACTACTACTGCTGCACTGCTCCTACGGCCTTGTCGGGTGGATCTTTTACCAACGCGATTGGAGACTTTGGTTTTAGGTGTGAAAGCGAGGCTATGTTGCTAACAGCTTACTTCAGCATAGAAAATGCATCTCGTGCGGTTTCTGTGATAATCAGCTGCTTTGCTTTGCTTCTTAACGGATCTGTGAGCGGCTGGATTAGCTGAACTCATCGTGGAATGGAACGCCGGTAAAAAAATGACCAACCCCTTTGGAATGCCGTGGTTGCTTGAATGACGCAGGGTTTGAGTAGTCCAGGATTGCGTGCATCTCATCCTGCAACGGTGCAATTCCGCGGCAATAACCTTGTGGTCTAGGAATTCGTTGGCTTTGACACCTAATAATGATAATGATAATATTGGTATATTTATCGGCCATGGGCGAGACGCATGCTACAGCTCATGACCATGGTGTAACACGCTACTCAATAACATGAAATATTCACATATTCTAATTATGAGTGTCAGCGATAGAAAAACATAGCCAGCAGCCGTTTGAACGGATCATTCTAATAATGGTTTGCACGGCAGTTTCGAACCAGTTTCGAATCCGAGCTGGGCAGTGGTGCGTGTTGGAGATGTCGAAAAATCTTTACCACAGCGCCAAGGTCACATTATGAACGAGAATGATGCAGGCCAAGGAAAACGGAGGCCTACTAAAGTTCTGCAGATGGAGTAAATTTCGAATAAGAAAAGAAAAGAACAAAAAAATTGTAAAGAACTGTACCCGGGAAAATCGATGCATGCGAAGAGGATAGCCATCTATGAGGACGATGCAAACAGTGAGTGACGGATTTACCGGAGTTCAATAAACGGAATGAGTTTTTGAGCAGGGAGACATGAGACAAATTTCGTGAAAGTGAACGCTGGTGGATGTGGGAGAAACAGCAGTCAATAAAAATGTGAGTTTAAGTTCAGGATCAGTGACGCGTACCATTCAGAAGTGAGAAAGCACAACTGGAGGGTCCTCGAGAAGTGGAGAGTCAATTTCCAGCCGGCTACGGTTCGGGGGAAGGATAAACTGTGGTTAAGGAAAATAAAGTAGGAAATCTCCACATGAACTTGAGCTCTATTATGCTGTTTCACTGACAAATGTGTATGTATATGTTGACGTATGTGCCTTCAGTGTTATTCAGCGTTATTTTTGGTAATGTATGACATCGTATGCGTATGTTTCGTCTAGCAGGGCAAAGTATGTGCCGGACAGTCAGCCGAGTAAGGCGGGATATTAGCAGCTTGCGCGTGAACTGGAATTCATGCTGGTTGCTTTAGAAAACACTGAACGATCTGATAAGCAATTAGGAGCATTTCCTGTCGGGTGGCTTGATTTCGGTCCCAGTAGCTATAATGGGTTCCACTTAAATCTCTGTCCGCACGGGTCAATGTGGCATCCTTGGTTATCCGGTTTGGCGGCTGAGAAGTTGGCAACAAAGAACCTGAAATAAAGGGGATTGCAGTCTGGACGTGGTTCCAGCTGTGGGTTATGATAATATGTGAAGACAGTAATTAATGGACTGGTTAGGTCTATGTGAGTGGGGCATGGATGAAATTTCATTTGAGCAGTCAGTGGTACCTACTCCACATTCCGGGTAAAATAGGCTCGCAGTGGATTTGAGCTACACTGCTACAGGCTAACGAAGTTGCGTGCACCGGTCTGATAACTGTGTATGCATTCCAAAGGATTTATGATTTGCACGTTGGCACGGCATCGCTCGGATACTAATAAAAGACCTAGGGCTCCACGGTTCAAAGTAGGTAGAAATGATAACCCTCAATACCGTTTGCTTACGCAGTTTGGCAGCGAGGCAATACGATAGGCTTGAAATAACAGACTATGAGCGAGTGGGACTGGCACGTTGTTAGCGTAGCGCTATACTTTTACCGTCTCTTCCGGTGTGGTGGTTATTCTATACTGAATAGTTTCTGAGGAGCCTTAAAGTAGAAGAAACTATTGGGGTGGTGATACATTGGAGGCAATCGGTCAAGTGCCTCGAAACGTTTACGTGAGCCCATGAATGCTCTTGCTCGATGGTGCTATCGTACTGAGATTATACCCGAGTGTGAGCAAGGAAATCTGATGCTGACATGATTACATGGTTATCGCGGTATCTTTTTCGTCGTTATCGTATTGCAAAGCAGGAAAACCTCGATTTGAGGACAGGTTTTGGAGAGCCGTGAGAAATGGGAATGAGATGGGTCCGAATTCTCGTCAGGGAAGCGAACTCTAACGGTCTACATTCGATGCTGATGGTAGGCGGCAAAAGGGCCTGCTTCAGGTAGGGAGGCAGCACGATACACAACCACTGGCATCCAGCACGTGGCGCTCCAAGAATGATGCACACTTGCTTAGGCGTAATGACTGTCACCCCGTGTTAAGACAGACGGTTGCAGAGCATGCGTAGATGTGCTAGATTTTCTGTCTAAAACGAGCTGGTAGTCAAGAAGTCGTCGAGATAAGCAAACGCTAAGTCAAACCTCATTCGTAGAAACTTGTTAAAGTCGAAAGAAGTCATTGCGATAGTTTTTGGGGTGTCCGTCTCAGCTACTGGTATTTGGTTAAATGCCTACGCTAAATCTATCGGACTGAAAATTACCTTGCCAGCTAAACCAGCTGTGAGAATCGTGATGTGCGGATGGGATATCGGTTGGGCGTAGTCTCTTGGTTGAGTAAGCGGTAGTCTTGCACGGTCTCCAGTCGTCGGGCGACTTCTTCGGGGTCATGTGTGGGGGTGATACCAACGGACCGTTGGAAGGCCGGATAATTGCCAGGTTGCGAACATTAACTTGCGCCCCCGAGTCGATTGAAAAACTCATACTGGTAGTCCCTTCCTCCTAGTAAATAAGGAAACTAGAAACAAGGGTGCCCGTAGAGCTCGTCACCATCACCTGGTCGGAGTGGAAGCTGCATGGCCTTTTGCGCTTTCTAGCTTGAGGTCCAAAAGTACGGAGGAAGTTACACTTGCCCGGCTAGTAATTTGGCTTAGGGGAACAGGTCGTGAAATGACGGCCGGTTGGGCTTCGCTTGCAAAGGCGGTTGAGAATGCGCTCTCATGGTTCAACCAACTGCATCGAAACACAAACCTCCTGACACAAAACTTGAATGTCAGAGTCACTAATGAGTGCATTTTCGTGAGTGGTTTTCTACGAAGGATTAACGACCACATCAAGTGGAGCGGCGGTGGCGGGGCTGAACGCGTAGGACTGTAAGATATATGCGTTCTCATTCTCGTGGACTTTGTCTGCAGCCTCTGCGCACTTATCGAAATAGCCGATTTGCATTAAAACAACTGCTATGTCTGGGTATGAGTTGAGAGTTGTTGCATCCATTAACGACGCAGGAATGCACCTTCCACGGGCGTCGTACCTAATAATGCACACATTTCCAGTAACAACTGTGAGGGTGTCATAACGGCTAGCTGGATTTCGGGGGGAACCTACTGGACACGTTTCTCATGAGGCTGTCACATGCTTAATCAGGACTTCCCGAAGTGTGTCGTACCGTTTGTGTTCCGGAGAATTCATAACGATATCCCGGATTTGTGTGATCATACTAGAGGGGATTGCTGGGGGCAATTCATTATATTTAGACTGCTGACTAGATAAGGGGGCCTATTTGAAACAAGACTCGAGGATGGCGACGAACAGCTCCTGATCTGCAGGTATGAAATCCGGTATTTTCATGTGCTCTTCTTGGCACTCCGGTTCATATACGGGCTTAAACCTCCTGTTCCTTGCGAAACAGATGCGTTATGAAAACGAACTGGCTTGGGATTCCAAAGATTTTTTGGCAATGCCTGGATTACAAAGTCTCCTAATCAATGGAAATAAAAACTGACCGATGCAGTAGCGGTGATCAATAAAGAAGAATGAAGTGGTTGCGCCTCCCAAAAAACGTAGGTAGATAAATTTGTTTAATGAGGATACATGTACATATATACGATAACAAATCCAACTAATGTTTGACCGAATACATGGCCTACAAAGGGAAGGAAAAGCTACCGTAGAAGTGATCAGGCTGGGTCACTTCCATAGAATTATTAAAAAATCATCGAGAATTGATAACTGATAATTGTATATTTCTTGACCGTGGTCAAGACACACGCACGAGGCAAGATCACAGAATACAGCAGTACATAACAATGTGAGGTATTCACAGTTTTGGAATGTAAGAATCACACAGTAACCGAAATACAACAGTAAAGCCATGTAGTGTTTCAGTAAGCTACAGTGGAGTTGGGTAGGGCGGGAAATATAAACCGGTTTTGAATTCGGGGAGAACGCAGTAGACAAAAGTAAAAAGTGGGAGTGCTGATATAAGCCATACTGGAGAATGTTAAAAAGTGCAGTGATCGCAAGAACCCCTGAAGCAATAGGTGTCGGACACCGTAACATAGACAGCGAGTTGAGGCAGGAGTTATACGCGATGCGAATGGAACGGGCTCATCAATTATTGGAAGGAGAACTCCCTCAGATTCTACTATCGCCTCCACAGGGGAAGTAGGCGAGAGAAGACAGTAGACAGCCAACCGTGTGTATTCTCACAGGGTCTCAGTACGGAGACCTCAGGCCAGCTTGTGCCAGGGAAGCATGTCAGAGATGGCACTTGCAGCTGCAGAGTGCGCGAAACGCACAGTCGAACAGGTGATAGTCGGTGCGGTCCTCCGATCACCAAAATAGCTCGTCATTTTCAGTTTTCTGGCGCCTTCCGTCCTGGACTACTTTATTAAGGAGCTTTGTGCGGAGGATGCAATACAAGCAATATCATTTTCATATGGCCCTAGGACGAAGTGAAGTGTCGTTGCAAGTGAGTCATTCGGCCTTTCAAGTGAGAAGTAGTTGTGAGGTACTTGTGATATTGTTGCTGGTAGGATGTTTCAGTAACGAAATGTACCAGATGGAACAAGGAAATGGCTCCAGGAACTGCCTTGCAAGCAGTTCTTTAGGAAAATTGAGTCTCATTTCAATAGCTGGGACATTATGGGTGGGACGCCAGCCACGCCAATTTTTCGGCGAAAGCCAAGCATTCCTTCGTTCTTCCAAATGTGCCCAGTGTCACTGAGTAAACTGTTAGAAATTATCATGAAACGGAAAGTTGCGTTGGCCGTTCACACGTCCTACTGAATATTTTCCAGTCATTCTGGATCGTCCTGGGCAGAAAGTCTGTTCTACGCGTTCTAGGTGAGCGCTCGCACTGTCGCCAAATGACTGATCACCTGGGCGCACAATAAATGGAGTCTTCACCTGCTAAAAGTGTAATGATTATTGGTTACGTCTTCGCGTATGTGGGAGTGCTTTGAACCGTCCATGTAAGATGTGGCAGAACTGAGGGGCAAACTTACGGCTGTTCACTAGTGTGCGTGAACCCGGGAGCAGCAAAACATCGAGGTCTAGCAATCAATGTCTACCGATTGTTTCCTATAGGGACTAATGCGCTTCATGGTCGAAAGCTGTCAACCTTAAGCTTTTCCCGTGGTCCATTGAAATCGGTTTTACAGGGGCTCGGTCTGAAAGTTGAGGGCCCATTCAAGGGTTATCGCAAGAGCGAATAGATCGCTGCTTATTGAATTGTAGTATCTAGTGGAGATTCGGACCGTCGAAGACCAATCATCGGGGTGGAATTTGCGAACTTGTGATGCTTTCGGTGCGGTCCGTGCTTCATTCAGTTGCAGGTGGTCATCTTGTGATGGATGAAATCCTGGTGACACGTTTGGTAGAATTAGAAAGAATCCTGAACGATCGCTGCCTGTGACAGAGACTGATAACTGCAGCTACCTTGAAGTGGTCACTTCGGGCACGTTTCTGACACTTCGCAGTAACAAGACCATGTTTGGCGGTCATCTTTCCCCCAGTACCTGTTTCAGACACTGAAGAAGTGTACTTTTGCTGGAGGATCCGTTTTGGAAGTGGTGGGAGGTTGAGTATGTTTTGCAAGCCCCAGTAAAGGCAAAAGTGGCTGACGAAAAGGCAACTTCTGAAAGCGAGGGATTTTGTCCTCCAAGTAGGCGATAGCTGTCATATAACCCAGTGGACTCCAGGGGTTGTCGGTGAAGTGCGGCTTGGAAGGATTGACTGGTTGGAGGGGCATTGGTTGGAGTGTCCCGCGAGTCGTCTCAGCTTGACGCTCGAAAAATGCTTTTCTTGGAGATTGCGAGTAGTTAGTCTAATTGCTTGTGGTACGCGTGGCCTGTTTGTGAAAGTTTTCCATGTTTATCTGCTTAACAAACCTTTTAATTACGTTTCTGCTGAATCGAACGTTTATTTTCTATTTATCTGATGAAATTTTGGCTGGGCAAAGTGATTGGCTTGATAAGGTTTAATTCGTAGGTGATTATTACTACCTTGCTTTGAATACTCTTCTGGCGCACATGGTTACGGTTTTTTGTGTTCGTACTCCCGTTTAAATGAATGTGACGTGATTTTCATCGGGTTAGGTTGATGTACTTCCGTCTCTCTAATGCTCCAGCAGGAAGTTCAAACAGTGCTGAGTGGGTTGCCCTAGAAAACTAATGTGGGTCAAAGGGGCTTTTGTTCATTTGGGCCCGCCTGCGCTGTCACTTGCGGACCAAGTCTCAGGGCGATTGCGGTGCTGTATAGGGTCGGAAGTAGTTGATCTTTCTTAGTGCGCCCGTCACACGTGGCCCACGTTTCGGTCGTGTTCTGGGGTTTATGTCCACTCACCTATTGGTGACACCCAAGTTGGATTGACACACCAGTTGTGAGCCACAGGTGAGAAAAGGATTTGCTCAGTTGGGTCAAGACCATGATCTATGTTGCCTAAGAGGAGAACGACGGAGATAGTGGAGAGTATATGCGGTCGTTACGTTGCTTGTTTGCCTCAAGTTTTCTTATGGGGATCAACGACGATATGCTGGGGCTTTAACCATGGGTATGAATGCTTTTATTACGTGGAAAGTTTAGACAACGTTGGGGCACCAGAACCCAACCAAAATCTTCCCACTATGCGCAGCAAAACCTTTGTATGCAGATCGACGTTCCATATCCACATTTTACATCTGTGCTTTTGTCATTCTAACCTAGCAAAGGCTTGGTATTCGAATTTTGTAAGCCCCACTGAATGACAGTCTTTTCGGTGAGAAAACAGAGAAAATTACGATGCCTTTTGACCTTAACTTAATCATAGTTGCTCACTTGTTGATTTGAATGTACACCTGCGTGGCCGGCTAAGCAAACCTAACTTAAGACCCGGGTAGCAAACACCAGGCGAAAAGAAATTCGAGGGACTTTCCTCGGGGAGTGTTATGACGGCGGGCCCTCCGTAGTGAATAGCACTCTAGGAAAGGTTCGTTATAGTCAGTTGGTTCGTTGGAAGTGGCTATTTATTTCTCTTCTTGACTCTTTGTTTACCTGCTCCCATATCCCACCTGTTCACGAGCCGTTCGGGCATTTGGTTCTCGGCCATTTAGCAAAGTTGATTTCTTTACTTTCTTACAATCAGCCAGGGAAAGTACACAGCCAAGCACCGCAGTAATTATTATGAACTTTCCTTTCTTGGTGGATTGGACTTGCTGAATTTTGTTAATTATGCTTCTGAAAGTGGCAAATATCCATGTACTCATTGCGCTCATCGGCCAACTTTCCGGACGACCATGCAGGAATCACTAACGCATAGGAACACTGGCCATCCTCCGGAGACTAAACCAGATTTGTTGAGCTAATGTGAGCTGATTTGACAGTGGACTGTCGGTTGGAAGAAGGGATTGAGCGAGGGATAGGTAGACTGGTGGGCTTATCCTCTGGATGGCGAGCAGGTTGTCAGCTGAGGGAACAGGTAAAGAATTACGGTTGGAAGTGTGCACAACTGGCGCCTGAGTGGGAGAACGAGGTAGGATTTGGAGTCTTAGTGGGTGGTGGTAAAAGGGGTGATGTGGACTTGTCCAGATCAACCATAGTGTGATCCGATTCAAGAGGGGCCGGGGCAGGAACAGATTACGGGGCGGCGAAGACACCAGAAGAAGAAGCGGTGGGGGCTTGTGGGGATGAAGTGGTAGGATTGTGAGAACAAGTGACTGAATGATCAGCTGTCTGTGTCAACTGCTCTGAATCATTGGGCATCACTGTCGTGGGTGGAACTGGGACAGATCTTACAGTTATCCTTCGAAGAGAGATGTCATCTTCAGCCGTTTTTGTGTATTCATACGGGGAATAAGAGGCTAGAGTGATGAGCATTTAAATAAACACTTTTGCTGACAGACGTTTCGAAACTTGCAAGTAGATTGGGTGATTTAAAGTGGCTCTTCGGGGGCAAAAACCAAACTAAGCAAACCGTCTGGAGTCAGAGATTTATAATTGCACATGAATTTTAGGTGCCCCCAAAGGCTTGTCTAGATTCACATCGGGTAATCAGTTGCCAGTGGCATCTGTGATCTCACTGCATTTAGGATCGCTAGGTAACCTGAGTTGAGGGGCTGCTCGAGATCGGGGCAGATCACCCCTCAGCACAGTTAATTCACAGTCAGTTTCTTCACGGAAAGCCGAACTTGCTTGGGTGACTTTAAGTAGTCATTCTGTGACAGAGGTCCCGGATCAGCTAGAGCTAGTCGGTGACCCCACATATATTCACGACGCTGAACATACTCACTCTAAGTAGGGTAAAACTGTTTGAGTGATTTTTTGACTGAAAATAAGGTTTTCCGGTTAGGGCTCATGGCCGAAATACGTTCCGCTTGCTCTGGAATTGTGGAGCATCGTCGACTCACTGGTTCGACTCTAGTGACCTAGCCTCCCCAGATCTGTCAGTTCAATTGGACCAACTGTGCACCTCCTGACATATACCGGTCTCCTGTCCTGTCGACTGAATTCGTGGGGTCCACCCTCAAAGAAGAAGGCTCACAAAATAACAAAAAGGTAAAGCTCTCGACAAGCCTACTAGGTCTTGATATTTGGCAAGTGAGATGTTCCATACCTTCCGCATTCCATCATGTGCACTTGACATGATCGAAGGTTATTCTCTTCGGGATGGTAAACGAGACTACATCGCGCATTTTTATTTCTCATAAGAATCTCGGACGCAACGAAGTCAACAAAACGGCCGGCCCGTTTTAGGTTGCGAGGGGTGATAGGTTCGGTGCTTTCAGTTATGCACAGCGTAACGTATTTGTGTGGAAATATTCCCCAGTCTTTGCCGCACGCTTGCGTTTTTGAGACTCTGCTCTTTATCTTATTGACACTAGAACAATTATAACATGCATCAGCTACTACGCCTGAGCATTTGTACATATCTTCATCATGTACGGTGGCATATTTTTGATCTGAAGTCGGACTGCCGTAAAGGTCGTATCTGGCAGTGACCTTTGCCGAACTCTGACCTCCGTTGCTAAACGTTGTGGCCGTATAGTCGAGGATTGTACACAGTTTATATGCGTATATTTTGTCAATTCACTACCGTAGAATCAGCCAACCGATCTTGTTCTGACTTTGGCATTCGTTATTTGGGCTACGCTTTACTAACGATCGGAAATCTGGTAAACACATTATGGGGGTGAGTTCAGTTACGGCATCCTCCAGCTCCAGAAGCTGGGACTTTATACCTAGAAAGCTTTGTTCTAAAGGTGCTGGTCTTTCCGTCTTTAGGCCCGCGAAGTCACTAGGGTAGACCGAACTTTATTTTGAGGCTTCATCCGTTTGAAAGAGCCTGCTTTTTCTAGTAACTGGGGCATGAGAGAATGGGGTATTATTGGAAGGCTTTCTTAATATTCGTGGCAATTCTGGCTATTCGGAGAAGTAGAATGGCAAAGACCAACGAAGCCCAGGCTAGAACATATTGCTAAGGAAAAAGCACTGAGTGATTTCGAGTGAGAAGATCCACCTTAAGAAGCTTTAATTTTCCACAATGCACAAAATAACCGGGTAAAACGTATGCCGGTAGTAGCTCCTAGAACCACCTGGTGTAGCACAGATAACACAGCATTTGCTGCCGAGGAAGTGAGTTGCCTTCGGTCCGTCTCCGAAGGCTATGGCGTGGATCCATTGTTCCGGCAAGGGCAGGACTTCTCAAGTCAAGGTGAAGGATAGCATATAACAAAAAAGGTTTGTCGAATGGCGTGCCTCATGGCTCTGTTTTTAGACTTGCGTCTTTCATCCAGCTCATGAACAACTTTGTCATATGCTTGGAAAACCCATTCTTTCGTCTGCGAATAACGCGGAGTTCGCTGGCGTCGTAGCTACAAATTCCATGCGCCCGGATCACCGGTCACAGGTCTTTGATTTATTACTAAACGCCATGAAAGGCCTCCAACTGTTAGATGGCAGGAAACTCAACCAGCTGGGTCCCTCGGAGAGGCAAACTGGCTCACTGAGATCCCGAAAGAAAAAAGAGCAACGGACTTTACGGTAATCCTATCGGACAACTTTCGGTCTAGAATGCAGTGCTGCGTGGCCACTCAGAAAGCCTCCAGGGAATTTTTCAAGCTCAAAAGAGCCATGGGGTCAGGAGAAATCTGCGCTCCACAGCAGTATTACACGGCGCTTTTTCGGCTGCACCTTGGATACTGTGTCCAGGTTTGACGGACCTTCTTGATAAAGGACATAAGGCTTCTGGAACGGGTGCAACGATGCTTCATCGGGCTGCTCTCTATCCTCAGCGACCTAGCTTGCAAGCAGAGGCTTGAGCTACTGAACTTGTTATCCCCCTTCCCGCGACGAGGAATAGGGGCGACGTAATGGAGGCCTAGTAATTCTTCAAGGCCTGTGTAGGTCTCCAAGGGTTGACTGCACGGCTGTTAAACCTCAGCGATCGTATGGCCACAAGAGATCCGCCGATGAAGTTGACGAAGGAGAAAGTTTTGAGGCACCAAAGAGGATATTTTTCCGCCGTCAGAAATGTGAAGGATCGTAACCAGCTCCCCATGGAGGTGATAACAGCCGAAAAGCCTTTGGAGTTTAACCATCAAATGAGCCTCTGCTGGGACGGGTTTGATTAGTACTGCAGGTTGGCAGACAACCCACCTGTTATTTTCCTCTCCTTCCCTCCTTAGTGTCACTATTGCTGTTGTAATTCATCAGTCATCCTTTGACTTTGACCTTTATTCTTCTGTCCTAACATTTTCGCCTTGAAAACTTCATCACTGCCCCTTCCGTTTCCAGTCTTCTACTACCCATCTATCAATGTCATCCCACTACTTTCTCCACCACTTCTGACTTTCCACCCGCAGAACCGCCTTCCTTGAGGTAGATGGGGCCTTGGTTGGAACTTAACTACGGACGGTAATCCAAGAGGCTCCTCAGATTGAGACACAGTGGTGGAAAGTCTTCTCTTCCCCTTATCCTTACCAGGTCACCAAAAAGGACTTCGTTCTTTCGTTGCAGCGCCGAGTCAAGCAACGACCTCAAGGGAGAAGGGCTGGGCGAACCTGGCATGCAGCAGTCTACACCTTTTGACCATATTAGATGTATCCGACTAGCGTGGTGGACGACGGTATTCGTTGCGGTGCATGTGTAGCATGGCCTTCCGTTGGTTCTGGGGAATTGTCCTGGGTGCAATAACTTCTGTGCTGCAGGCGCAGCTTTGACTTGGATTTGCCCCACCCGTATGGAGCTCCTTAGCACAGGGCCTAAAAGCAAACAGGCGAACGCAATCCAAGCAGACTTCGGTCTGATCTTACCTCCTGACCCCGGACAGTATCGGCTGCACAAGGGCGGAGCATCCAACAAAGCGAACTCTTGCTTTGTTAGAATGAGCAGCTCGCCAAAGAGCCTCAGGTGCCCCGACGTCTCGGTGCTGACCAAGCAAGCAGTCATATAGGAGTAACCAGATGGTTTTCACCCGATCACCGGGCGGCGAGAATGAGTGTAAAAGGACAAGCGTTGTAAGAGCTCTGATGATCGGTAATTAAGGTGAACGTGGCACAAAAGCGAAACAAAAATCGAAGTTCGAAACGTGATAATTCAATGAAAACTGCAAGTATGGAGTGGAAACGCCTCAAGTGGAATAGTTGATATTCTAGGTTTGACTACAAGACTCAAAGCCTTGGAAAATGGGAAACGTTAGTTTTCCTCGACCCCCAATTCACTTGCAAAAACAATCAGAGGAGGCCTTAGGGAGACAGAGAAACTTAGTAGTAATTGGAATGCCGGAGCACAATGTGGAAGAAAGTAAGTTAGGGGAGCGTTCAATGACGTTTCAGATAGTGAACCTTATAAGGATGGTCGGTAAGCCGAACCATGCTGCCGTTAAGCGAGTCCTATCGATAGATAGAAGGACTGGGTCGGACAATAAGGAAACGAGTTTGTCCGAGCCATAAGTGGCACAGTTTGTTATTCCTAGGTGTAGAGGTCTCTTCTTAGCGGCAGCTGGCCATACCCAAAATGCCACAGATATTTCGGTCAAGGTTGAGAGGGACTTTTCAAATTGGGGCGCGTCCAGCCCTGCCGCCAATGGCTAGAGCCAGCAAAGTTCGCTACTTTCCAGCACAACCAGGTTGAGGTCACCGATAGTGAACGTGCCTCGCCCGAGACTTTCACTCCAAGTCACAAACGTGACGAAGAAAGAAACTCCTTAGAAAGGGCTCCCCCATGAGAAGCAGGAACCCCCCACTGATGAGGTGCTTACGAATACGGCCTTTCCGGTCAGGACCTCTGCTGCGCTGCCGCAAGTAAACGAGACCGGGACCCACATGGCAGGTGGTTAAAACACAACCCTGAAGCAAACTCCGAAAAGCTGGAGAGCGGCTCGGAAGTAAGGTACAAGCAAGCTAGATCCCCCGGCAAATTGAGAGTTTCCCAGGGGTCATGGAAACTATTTACCCCGTACATCGAGGAGCCGGCTTGGGAACCAAGTGGTCGGAAATGAGGGCCCGTACACGTGAAGACTACGTGATTGCTATCACGAAGACACGGTTGAGATCTCGTGAAGACATTCTTGGCTTTAGCCCACCAAGCTACTTTCTGAGCAGGATCGACAGGCAGGAGGCGCGGATTGGGGGCGTGTTACATCCCATAGCTGAGCAGTACGCTCAAGGTCAGCGGCCCTGATTCAGCCTGAGCAACATGCAAGCCTTAGTAATCCAAATTATTCTAAGCCGCTCAGACTTAACAATAGCTTGTAAATGCTGCACCCCTTCTCCGACGATGAAGAGGATGCTGAGATGCTTTGCCTTATAGACAACCCCGAAGAACTTGGGCTCTAGGGCCACAGTGGTGGGAGGTTTTAACGCGTTTGAAGTGAACTGGGACAAAGGGTTAGCATTCGGGAGGAAATCTGAATAACTATCAGTGAAATTACTACCCAGGAACGGCTTGTTGCAATGCTTTGAGAAAGAGGCAAAATGGAGACACCGGCAGGGAGCCGCACCCTAAATCTGGCAATAGCCAGATACCTAGGGGATATCTCAAGCCTTATCGTACTGCGTACGCCAGGAAAGCGCGGCCGAGAGGTGCTAAGATTAGTGGCCAAATGCTGTGAATAAGCCACCGTCGCACGTGATACAGCCATGTACAGCTTCATAGTTGTCCACGCGGATTGGCCTCAGCCTATAGGGATCGCCGAGGTCGGATACGGTAAAATCCTACCTTTGGTTAACTTCTAGTCTACCAGTTATTTCCTCTGATTCAACACATTCAAGCAAGTTGGTTCTTGTTCGGGGCCTCAACATGAAGTTTCATGGATCCCCTCTATAACTCCGAACACAAGATGAAAAGCATAATTTCGGTGATTAGTTGAAGACTCATTTGCGCGACCGCCCCATTTCCTGCACAAATCATCCGGAACAGCAAAAACGCTATGGATAAATCCTCGCCTTACCCCCCCCCCTGAAGCCCGGTGAGATTGCAAACAACTGGATGACTGATGCAACGGCTGAACATTCCATAGCGCATTACAAACACTTTCGCCACCGTGAAGGAGCCCGTTCAAGTCAGAAGTCCCAACCAAGGCCGACCAACAAAAGTGATTCCTGTCCACAAACCAGCGCAAACCAATCATTTCTTCCCGTGCAGCTATTTCCGCCAACGTCCTACCTGCCGCTTTCGCATAGCCGTAGGGCATTTTTGTAGAAAGCCTGCTCACAATTGCAAGGCGTGCCGTTAATCCAAGTGCATTGTAACAAGTGCAACCCCCGGAGATCCGAAAACGGATGACAGTCCAGTGTACGCACCAGAGATTCGGAGTGAACCCAAGCAATCCCCGTACAGATCAGTCCAGTTTCGTCGCGACCTTGGACTTCAATCAACCGTGAATACCCAGAACAGCGAGTGTGTCATTCCGAAATCAGTGTTTGACCTGATTCGGCTCAGTGCACCCAAACAACCCACCTCCTTTCTTATTTACAGTGTTAAAGGACATCGACTTTCACCGTTGGGGGGGACAATGCTAATAGTTCGTCGGAGAGCCACCGTACCTCGGTGCAACTCCAGATTTCCGTAGACAGTCAACCAACTTAGGGCTCAAAGGCCCTGCGTACCTGGCTGCGTTCGGTAACCCTTAAAACTACTTTGGACAATGCGATGAACCAGCTTGTCTCTCAGCAGTTGATCACTATGCTCTAACAACAAACGTGGCATGGATGTTGAGCCTGCGAGGTTGGAAGTGGATGGTGATCCACTGTTGCTGAAGTGACGAGTGATGCCGTACAGCCAGATAGAGAGCTTTCTGAAGGCACTTACCAAAATATAGCAGGACCTTTTTATTGCGCTTGTGATTTCATCCACTCGGGTGACTCCGATTGTGGTGGTGAAGAAGAGCGACGGACAGACACCCCGGATTTGCGATAATTACCGGTTGATTTTATATCCTCTCTTTCTGGAGTGCGCTGCATTAACGGAGGAACCGCAGGACTTTGTGTTATGCACGCTCGGTGGTAATTATTTCTCAGAAAATGGCTTGGCTGGTGCTCACTTAAAACTTTCGCCGCACACGGAACCCAAACAACTACAAAGCATAGCCTCTCCGTGGGGCATGCTTCAATAGAACTTTTTGCCGTCCAATCAGCACGCGTCATCCGAGGTATTTCAGGTCGCAGTAGCCGAATGATCCACGATACTGAGAGGGTGATAGCGCACTGAGATGCTTTGCCTACAGTCCCGGATCTAGGAAGGCAGAACACGACCGAAAATTACAAAAGATACTGGACAGGTCCGTGGATAGAAATGTATCGGTAAAAGTACTTAGGTAATACTAATAAGCCACCTCTTTAGTAAAAGTGTGTGCCTTGATGCCAATAAACCGTAGGTGGTTGGGTCGTTAAGATAGCAATGCGTAAACAATAGTAACGCCTGAAGTAGGTGAGAGGTGGGGAGATTGACCGAGGTTATATGCAACTCAAAGCGGAACAGGCTGGGAAAAAACAGAGGTTATTTATAAAAACTGATGGGCGTAGACCATTTTGGATAATACTCGGGAGGGAGTTTTGAGCTAAAAAGCAAGGTGAATCGGATGATGTCTCTGCATGAAGAACAGTGCGATCCGACCGAAAGTGGCGGACGGCCTCGAAGAGTAAAGGGGCCGTGGAGTATCCAGGGTGAACAGGAGCCAAAACGATAATTTCGGCTACTGGTGTTAGCAATACCGTACTGTTAGCTTGGCTTAAACGATTGAACAGGAGAGTACGTTACAGAAGGCTACTACTTAGGAGATCAGCGGTAGAGTAAAGGTGAAACAGGACTCATAACGAGAAACTAAAGTTCGACTGTTCCCCGACCAGAGGTTTCCTGGTAAGTCAAGATCAACTCTCCAAAAAATCAGGTGCATTTACGATCAGCCCTTAGATGCGTGCAATACTATTTCAGGTTCATTCCGAACTGTGCGATACGGGCCCAACCGTTGCTTATGGTCCGGTCGTCCGACATGTTGCACTGGAAAGAACTGTGTGAAAAATGGCTACACGGTCCCATTCAGCATATTGTTGACCGACCGAAACTAGCGCCATTCGCGCCGCCTAAGCCGGCCATGCTGATCACCGACAAGTCCGAGGTGGGGAAAAGGGCATTTCTGGAACAGGAGGAATGTACACTCATCTGAATCTCGCATCTCTCCAGTGCTGCAGAGGAGCGTCATGCCCAGAGGGAGGAGGAAGATTCATCCGTTTTCTGGGCGGTAAGCCGACTACACAAGTACATGTTTGGACCCATGCTTACGATTGTCACCGACCACCAAGCCCTTCAATTCTTATATAACAAAAATAAACTTGTCACCAAATCTATGGCTGCTCTTGCCTAGCCATGGGTTATTGCCTTGGCAGCATGTAACTACGACGTCCTGCATCGATCCGGAAAGACAATTCCACAAGCAGGCTCCCTGTTCCGATACTCGTGATTCCCAGGGGCATACCAATGCCACTCGACTTTACCTGCTGCGCCCGTTGGGAGGTGGACAGAAAGATACTATTCATCCCTGGTTTCGGCTATAAGAGAAAGATGGCAACCCAAGGTGAAGCGGAAGATTCCTCACTTCTTCGTGCCTCGAAAAGAATTCAGTATCCAACCTGACGAGTTCTTTGTCAAGGCGACCGGCTTGCCATTCCACCCCCATTGCTTAGGTCGGTTCTGTATAAACTGCACGAATGCCGCTTGGGTGTGGACAAAATAAAGTCACTGACAAGAAAGGTGTTTTAGTGGCCGGAAATGGATGCTGACCTTTGCACCGCGACGAGACGTTATGATGTTCGTCTGTACGAAGTTCAGTCAGGGCTGACCAACTAGAACTCATAGCCCTTAGGCCACATTCCGTAGCAGGGGGTTCGTGCTGACCTCTGTGGCTCATTCTTGGACCGGTATCAAACTCTTGTACCGATCGACTCCTGCTCTAATTGACCAGAAGTGTTTCTGACAGGTTCAGCAACCCTCGTTCATAATACAGGTGCTACGGAAGTGCTCCAGCCGAGAATGAGTCCCGCCAGCACTAGTCACCGTTGACAGATCAGAATTCTGTGCCACGGAGCTGGAAAGCTGACTTGACAGAATCGGATGTTGGCATTTGAGTACGGTGCCAGGCCACTGTTGTTACGACGGTGCAGCGGAGGACTTGAAAATTTTCGAGGATAGTGCACTTAAGTCAGTCAACCGGAGAAAGTCGACCGACCTGAAAACTCTCCTCGATTTAACCCGTTGCACTGCCGAAACGCGGTGCGCACAACAACCAACGAAAGTTCAGCCGTTCTCTTCAAGTCGAGAAGACCACGATCATCGCCAACGTGCCTCAATTTCGGCAACGTCCCATGTTTCCGTGGCAGCAAGCTTCAACCAACTCGCAGGGTTATCCCCAGACAACTTGACCGATCTATTGCGGAAATTCAATTCCAGATGATGCACCGTGCATCGGCGAGAGCTTAACCAAAACCACTCTAAAGTAGCGACCGATGTAAGTGGCAAGAGTTCCACTCCGAGCGAAGCTTGGTGAATTCACACGAATTTCAAAACCGGGACAGGATTGATCCATGGTTTCTACGGTACTAAATTGAAAATCACAAAAAAAAACAAATACATGCATACCTCAAGTATGCGGCTAAATTGACTCAACAGTAAAACTTAAAGGTTCAAATTCCCGTGGCCCAAGCACGGAAATCAGAAACGGTTCAAGGCCAAATTCAAATACTTCACACAAGTAAACGGTCTCCCGAGGGTGTTGTGTACGGGCGAGCTTGGCAATGTAATGTCAGACATAGTCACAGTCACAAAGCATGTAGTACATTTAAAAGGATCTACAATATGCCCTTCACACAGGCCACCCCGAGGCTTTCCACTTTCCAGTGAACACAGACTCAGTCTCTCAGGACGCCGCTCATATCTGAGCCCCCTCCCCCTTGGTAGGCAAACCACCTCGTGAAACTTCTCTGGACCGGATTGGTGGTCTTAACGTCCTTTGCATGTATGGCCGCCAAGTCTAGACACAATCTCCCTGATGGGTTAGCTCATGTTTTGTGTGGCTGCAATAGAACCTTCAGTTTTCTGGGTGCCACCGCATTTTTGGGCTGCCAGAGCTCTGGAGGATTTCTGGGCAGCCACGTGACTTTGTCTATTCGGTTTGGAGTCACCAGTGATTAAAACTCCAGGTTTTTTACGATACCTACGCGCGGGATTGCCACCTCCTGCTCCAACTACCTCAGCGGAATTATGCGTCTGTTACTGGCCAGATGCAGACATTTGTCAGCGTTCAGTGGCAGATCCTATTCTACAGATCACAGTTTTCTTCCATTTGAGGCCTCACTGAGTGAAATTGCCCGGTATGAATGCAACCACTTCGGCGTCGTCCGGAAGCACGAAGACCGGGTTCTCTAAGCCCGCGTTGGGATCGTTCGCTAACATCAAACAAGTAGAGGCCCCGGTGCTGAACCCTAGGGTACGCTGCTGCGTAGAAAGACCACTCGCAACGCACTCTCCTCAAATATAACCTGGAAGTTTCTACCTGTTGGAGAGTTCTTAGTCCAAGGTGCTCTTTAGGGGGTTAAGCCGAAAAGAGCTGCTTTGTTAAGTGGTAGGCGGTGGTTTGCTGAGTCGAATGCCCCATGCAGTCGGGGTGAAATACTTCCATTTTTTCCCCTGCATAGTCCATCGGTTACCTCGTTAATGAAGTTAAGCTAGTTGGTCAGGCATGAATGACGTCTTCTGAAACCATGTTGACTCAGTATCACTAAATTATTTTCCGCTATGTGTGTTTCTGTCCTGTTGTAACACTTCTGGGAAATACACAGACGAATTTGAACGAATCCAGAAATCAAAACACCATTGATTCGTAAATTCTACGATACCAGATTAATAAATGAAAAATAACATATATGCAAACTTCAATTATGCAATCACACAGACTCAGAAAGCGAGAACCTATTTGCGATGGGAGGGGGGCAAGCACGTGCGTCACGCAGGTCCAAGATAGGATATGACAAGGTGGTGCGTTGGACGCGAAAAAACAGCGTTTGGTCCATAAGGCGCAAAGTGTATGGAAAACATGCAAGTAGTGTGCGTGAGCACGCGATATTAAGGAAACACGAGATTGTAGTGTTTCTGTGGGATTTCCCACGATCGATCGTCAGACCTATCTCTCTAGAATCTTTCCATCGCCTTGAAGGCTACCGAGGTTGGAGCTACCGGGCCGCAGTGCGAGCAAAGATCCCTCTCTCTGACCTCTTGAACTGAGCGCACCATGGACCTCATACACCCCTTGGGGTTTGACCTCTCCCAGTGGCGAGTTAAGAGGCGCAGTCAGAAGTTTCGTAAGCAATCCAGCTAGAGGCCTCCAGGAGGCCAGGTGAACACCATCGGGCCACACAGTTTAAAAAAGTGTGGGTGGAGGTTAATTGCATGGTACCTATGTGAGCTCTCTCCGCGATCTGCACGACTGTCAGATCGTCTGATGGTTGACTCCATCACCACTGTCCACCCAGCAAACTAGTTGAAAGATAAGCATGAACTACCGGGTCATTGGATGGAGGAAGCAAAGGGCATAAGCAGGAATGACCGTGAGGCCAAATTCGAAGACCTGACGGAACATTTAGACAGGTAAACCAGGATAGCCCAAGGCAGATTTGGTTGACTCATCCGCGAAAGCAGCAGGGCAAACAGACCTAGCACCAGCCAAGTTCAAAATGCTGCACGGGGACACTCGAAACATCAACCTTGGACAAACTTGCACGCCATTTCACGCGAGGCCATAACTCACCCAAGCAGCAGGACCTGCGACGCCAGTCATGGGTTACCAGACTCTATGCAGTTCATTAAAGTCACAGTGAGTGCAATTTCATCTACGTAGCCCCACTTGCAAGATATAACCATCATACACTGAGAGGACGACGAGGTATTTTTTCTCAATGGCCGCGAAGTGCTAGAAGCACATTGAGTGCTGGACCAGAAGGCAAGCAGCAGCCAGACACTCCATGCCGTAAGCACGGGACTAGGATTTATACTTTGTAGCCCGGCCGGAGGGCTTGGCCCGGTAAGTTGAGTGCCAGCGAAAATGAACCACATAGAGTACCAGTTGCAGCGCCTATGTGAAAAGAAATTGCATGATATCTAAGACGAAAGACTGTCGTTGCCTCTAGAGGACCACCTCGCACCGCGGACAGTCCGGCAAGGAAACGGAGGCCCTAAAAGCCAATTCAGGGTTCTGCTGCCGTGGCACACACGAACCGACCCTTCGGTTGATAAAATAGTTTATGCTCTTCAAAGATTACTGCGCCTGAGAAAACGCTTCGGCCTAGATCAGGATCGCTGGAAGCTGTATGCGGAGCTAATGATGAGGAAGGAAACACTTGGCTGCGTTAAAGAATTTCCTACAACCACCGGCGGCGGAGAAGAGATATGGCACCTGCCTAGCCACCCGGTTACTCGCCGCAAAAAGCCCGAAAACCTGCTGGTGGTCTTCACTTGTGCTGCCAAATTACAAGGCAGGTCGGTAAACAACCGGTTAGAATGGGAACAGTTCCCGATCCATTTAAGAAGTTGGAGGGACATACAGGTGTTCAAGTGCTTACCTTCTGATCATATATCACAAACGGTGGAGTCGCACGCATTTCCTCAGGGAGTCCAAAGTTTGGTACGCGGCCGCGGTGCATGAAAGATGGTGCACGAGAGGTGGAAAATACGCTACGAAGATTCTCTCCGATAAAGCTCGCGCTGCCCCGCCGAAATGGGCTTTAAGTCCGCGTCTCGAACTCAGTGCAGCCTTGTTCGCCGTGAGGGCGGTACGGGAAACGAAGAGGTGTTTGGACTTCTATAATTGATCAGCTAGGTTTTGAGTGAATTTGACAGCAGTAATGTCCTGCTTTAACAGCGTCACAAGTCGCTTTAGTACTTTCGTTGCTAACCGGATGACGATCATACACAACGAAATTGCTGTGAAACAGTGAAAGCATGTCAAGTCAGCCGACAAGGTGAGACCAACTTTCGGCAAATAGGTAGGTGGACGAAAGGGCCAAAAGCCCTGCACGTGCTTTACCAAGACCGGCCCGTTAATGAACAAAGACAACTTCTGGAATTGGAAGTGGAGTCAAGAGGCTCGGTGATGACGGTAGCAGTAGCCGAATCGACGTCTTTTCTGCCATGGTTGGTCAGAAATTCCTCCTGAATGAAAACTCTCCGATCGCTAGTGTGGTCGGCCAGGTTAAAGAGATGTTTGCTAGCCATGGAAGGGGCTCGTTCATCCAGTAGTGTAGGAGTGGGCTCAATAAACCCTGATTAACCACAAGCCGCAAAGTATGATCTATTCAGGATGATACAAAGTGAGGTTCTCCCCCGAGAGCTGGAGAACGTCGGAGAAGCGGAACAAAGTGACAGAAGAAATCCACTTCCAAAAAGAAACTTGAAGCATCTAAATTCCAAACTCGGCAAAGGATTTATACGGGTAGGTGGCAGAATGCGGACAGCCAAGGGAATACTGATCCGCAGCATGCGCAGTATCAGCCTCCTCAAGGGTGGAGACGGAACGGCTGACGCCAGAAAATCCCTGAAGACCACCTTAAACCGCATAAAGCCCAACCATTGTGCGCCACGCACGGAAATATTATACGAACCGTGATTGTCACCCTGAAAATCTGCTCCGTAACATCGGACAAGACATTCCATCTTGCTCACCGTTCTCCATTTTTCATTGAAGATATGGGAGGGGCTTCCAGCATGTGCTGGTAATAGTGACTTATGTACCAAGGTACTACTTTACTTACGACGCCTACACACACACGCGTACACATACACGCACAAGTAGCCAGATCACGACGGCTCGCTCGGAGACAGCACACGGGTTTCGCAACCTATGCATCTACCTTCACACCCACTGTCGAGTAGCAGTTCCCACGGATGAAGCATAGCAAGTCGGCCCGGCTATCGGATCAAGTGCGATTTTGAGTAGGGTGCTGACGTGAGAAGTATTAGTAACGCGCATCGAAGGTAGGGTCCAAGCAGGTAGGCGGAATCATTACGGTCATTCCAAACCTTTGACTCTGATAAAATTCGGGAGGAATTTGGCGGGCAGTTTAACGATTGGTTGCGTAGAATCCCATAGAGACACTACAATTTCTTGAATATGCGCTTGATATAGTTCTTCTAAGTAAAGATCCAGGTAAGTTGCAAGGTTTTCTAGACAGCTTGTGTACCTGCGTAGCAATGTTCGTTTTGCACCTTCGAAGTGCGGGGTGGTATTACAGGGCTGAGTTTCTCCAAAGCTGGGGAGACTAGAGACGCGGTGGACAAGTTGTTATCTGAGCAGCTGCATTTCACCCTAAAATCAGATATCGGATGAGGTGTGTTTGCGTATACAGAAGGCTCGTTTGGCTTTTGTCGACCTCAGTCATCTGTAGGGCCGACATGACAAACGTTTATTTATTAAGGGTTGGGTGTATGCTGCAGCAGTCAGGCCAGTGCTTCTGTATGGTTCGGCAACATGGCCATTACGGGTGGATGATATAAGAAGATTGCCTGTATTTGAACACCGGCATCCTCGTAGCATTGCTCCAGTCTGATGGGAAAACCGTATAAGCAATGCTGAAGTTCGGCGTAGCCTTCGGTACACGAAGCGAACCATTAAATGAGAAACTGAAGCTCGCCAAGCTATGGCGATTGGGTTAAGTGTTGCGCATATTCACGAATAGGATTCCTCGGCGCACAATTTTTGCCAGGAAAGAGTTGATTTCAGGGTGAGTAACGGTGATTAGCCCATGACGTGGAAAAATGGTATGAACCAACCAACGAATGGATAGAGCTAAGCAGAGCGTATTAGGCTTCTTGAATGGGTCCAAGAAACCCCATCCCCACTCAGTGATTAGAAACACCGGAGGATATGGCTCGTTGTCGAGATCAGTGGCGCTCTTCCATTCATAAACTTCCTTCATCTACTCGATACTAACATCTGCAGTTCTCTGACTACTTTGTTATTATTCTTGTTTCTTCATTATCATCCACTGAGGTTCCCGCTGACAGACAGCAACCAAAGCCAGAGCACCCATTGGACTGTCACACTTTTGAGAGGGCAACGATTATTGTGTTTCTAGACATTCGTGCGGCCTTCGACTCCCTCACTAGGTGTGCACCATGGCACTGTTTGTTAAAGAATGGCGTATGCGAGAGGTATGTCGGTTCTCAAAGAGTTTTATCGCCTTATCTCGGGTCGAGTTAAGGTCCACAGCCAGTTCACGCCAGCCTTTGCCGTCTCCGATGGAGTACGACAAGGTGGCCTTATATCCATGTTTCTTTTTAAATTTCCTATAGAGGATATTCAACAGAACGCTTTGTCTGGTCTTCCAAGTGGTAAAGTCGAATTCCTCCCAGGGGACAGCTTTTGACTTAGTGTGCCGATGATATCACCTTGCTGAGCAACAGTGCACAACCAATTTAAAACGCATTGGACCGCTTGGCGATTGAGGTGTCCAGATACGGTATGTACTTTGCGCCTTCAAAATGCAAGGTACTTCTTCCAGAATGGCAGGAGCTTGTGCTCGCACTCATCCTTAGTGATGATCAGTAAGAGGTAGTCAATAGTTTAACGTACATCGAGAAGTTGATCACAGCTGGTGGTGATCTCGGGGAGATCAAATCACGAATAGCGACAACCAGAGCAGCTTTTGCAAACCTGCGCCACCTATGGCGCCGCCATGACATCCGGCTTTCCCTCTAGGGAAGGGTGTACTGCGCCACAATTCGCGCCATTCTCATTTACAGTTACGAGACCTAGCCCCCCTCTCTGCATTAAGGGTGATCGGCAGCCCTCTGTATTCGAAGACTGACCTCTCCGAAGCATTGCTCGTATCTGGTGGGAACATCGAATGAGCAATGACGAGATTTGTCGCCATGTGGTTGGTGCTGATAGTCATCGTCTGACCGAGATAATCGTTCTACATCGCCTTTGATGGCTCGGGCATTTTTTGCATATGCCTGCCCACTGTTTACCTCCTCGTGCTCCTTTTGTACGTACTGAACAAGGCTAGAAGAAACGGTGTGTAGGTCAGGCTATGACCTGGCGCAAGGGCATGAAGGGGTTACCTTCGGCTTTGAGTTCGGTGGGCACTTCCAGCCATCCTGGTTGGGGCCCGAGATGAGGAGTGCCGCTGGTTAAAGACGCTGAGAGATGCGGCTCGGAACCGAATCCAGTGAAACGAATGTTATATGGCCTGTTTATTGATTTCCCATGCCCCATAAACAACTGAAAAGCAGACAAGTGATTTACGAAACGTGTACGGCGAAAACATTAAAAAAACTGGTTTTGCTTCTTGTAACTTGATGTTGACCCTTCATTCCCCCCGCCATCATCAACCCTCCCCGACTTCGCAATTCTTTTCTGTCGTTGCTTTGTGTGCACCATTCTTGTTATCAAGCCGGTGTAATTATATATATAAATATATATATATATATCCAGCGCACGAAGAGTAGTTGTTTGAACCAAGCTGAATGGAGGTGAATTCTAAAAGATGAAAAATGTATTTCTATTCTATTCCTCCACTCAGGACCTCGTATGCATTTTGCTGTTTGCCTTTCAGCTGATTATCTTATGACTACAACGACCACCTTTTGACTATGTTCGGTTGGATCAATACAGTTCCACATTCCAAACATGGTTTCATTTCCAAAGACTTACTTACCTTTGAGAGAATCTTTATCCACGCGACCAACTTCACCAGTAGATAAGTCAGTGATGGGGTCGTCGAACTGAGCCCAAGTATCGCGCCCGAGTCGCCTCTGTTCCATTGTATGGGCTCCTATAGACTTTCACTGGATAGTAAAATGTACGTGCTCAACTGTAATGCCGTTTCCTTTTAGAAAACGGAATAGAAAGAGTATAAAAAGTAATTATGAGAATAGCAGAGATGCTATCGATGATAAACTCAATGAACGAGTTGACAAAAATGTGTTCAACATAACGACTGGTGGCAGGTCACCCGACCGAGAGGGCCATGAGCACAAAGTCGTGATCAGGGAAAGGAAGTTCATAAAAGTGAACATATTCGCATCATCGTAGACTGGCTAACGGTTTCTTCATAACAATTTAAAACTGCGTGTCGGGAGTGTTAGTGGATGCTCCTCTTAAGAGAGTCCGCTGAGGAATCACAACGGTGACTCACCGGTAGTATTATGTGGTTTAGACGAAGCCAACCTCAAGAATGACGATATTGCCGTCGTAAGCTAGGATTTTTTGTAAGCAGTATCTGCAGATGGATGGATAAAGATTCTCGGAAGCACACGACCGCTTTCGCGGTTACTGCCGTCCATCAGGTATGCATACGCAGTACTCCATTTCTTCTTATAGATGTACACTCCGATATTTCTTCACAGCCATCTAATTTGTGTCAGGAGTGAGTACACTGGAGAACCACAACTGAATGTTTAAGCATCAGGACAAATGGATGAACAGATTACCGGATATGCATACCTGATGAGTGACAATAACCGCGAAACCAGTCGTGTGCTTCCGAGAATCTGTAGATACCATTAACATCAAAAATCGATTGCTATAACCACTATCTTTGTCAAGAAACATGTAGGTATAACTCGGGAGATCCTTGACACATCAGACGTCTGCTGAATAGACGTGATTAGATCGAGGTCTGGGAGCTGTTGTACTCGCCAACGCTGGTTGCACTGACAAGAGACCTGGGTCATTGGTGATATGCTAAACTCAGAAGTAACCTTCCCAGCTTACACACTTCTTTGAGTTGATAGAAGTCACGCGAGGCGGAGAGGGGATATACCGCCATGTATCCGGCCCGGTATTTCTTCGTTAGAACTGAGCCCTCCGTGAGTACCCCGGAGGCCACAACGAACCTGAGACACCGACACGTGGGTCGCTTAAAAATAGCCGTCAATGGACATGAACGGTGGGGTGTTATTTGTCGGTCTCAAGTGGCGCCCCCCCTTCTCTCGGCCGGAGATACTAGCCGGCATACGAAGATTGAACAGTGAAGGTCATTGTCCAATTCTGAGCAACTTTGTCCCGTCAAATAGCCATTGGAAGTGCCAGTCAGGTGCATGTTCGTTTTCATGTAAATTAATTTCAACTCTTTAGCTGTCTACTAGAACTCAGGTTCTTAAAACTTTTGTCCTAGACTGAGTCGTTTCTCCCAGATGCTCCGATATGGAGATTTATTATTTACCACCGCTCAGAGGTGATTGCATGGTGTTGACCATCCGACAGAGGCGAGGATCAATATTTATCTTAAACCATAGCACAAACTCAGCACTTAGCTTTTGCTATTCGAACAAGTTCGAGAAGCGGTGTCACAAACGCCATGGTATTCCGAAGGCCCATTTAATATTGATACGGCCTGGGAGGTAATTTGTAAGTGAATTCTTCGCATTTGTTCAGTCTTTTCCCCACCGCTCCGATAACGACCCCACGCAAATATCTGCCCTCCTTTGTCTCACACTCCAGATGTCTCTCCAGGTGCAGAAATCGTGTCCGGAAGTTGTACCGTAAAAATGGAGGGAGGAAAAGACAGCTACCGCAGCACCAGAAACCAGTGCAGCGAGCTTGAGCAATTCAAAATTATGAAAATTTACCCTTACACCTTCATTATAGATACAGGGGATGTATGGAGTGTCTAATAGGAGTAGCACACCTGAGTTAGTAGACTGCTGTGTCCTTGGGGTATTTTTCGTCTCTTTTGTCTATCAGGCATCCGGCTCTCACCTGTGGCTTCACGAAACTGAAGCATGCATCGGCGACCATATCCCGAGCAAACTGCTCGACAGGCGGGCTAAACCAGGTTGAAGGTGCCCGACACTCAATTACCTCGGTGGGACGGTGTTCGCCATGCAAAGACAGTTAACCTTGAATGGGTGGACGAGATTCCCCGTATAATTCAACAGATGTGAAAGAAATCTACTGGAGTAACGGGGCTGTGTGAACCCCCGGGTTGGATTCTCTTCAATCGAATGGCGAACGAGCCCCTGGGGAGCCACCGTAAGTTGTGCATCAACACACTACTGCCTTGCGCTCCGCACTTGGTCACGCAAAAACTAGAGGTGCACCGCTGAAAAGAGTCATGGCTCTGGGAGCGTTTATTGTACCAAACATTCATGAGACTTTATAAACATGGCATCATGAAGCCGGGCTATCTTGTTTAATGAACCAGCGTCAGTAAAGTGAAAAATAGTATTATAGATACAGAGGGGAGACTCATCGCCTCAACTAAACTACATCGACTTGGACGTGAGCCTACAGAAACCATGTCTTCGTAAAGATTTGGAGTAGTACCCCGAACACTTGGTTATCAGATTCGTCCATCACCTTAGCTAGCTGCGTGTTTTACAGATTTGTCACCCTCCAAGATAGACGGTAAGCCAAAGTTACGCCCACAGACTGCTGTCTTTTTCGTGTGATTGACTGGTCCCGTGCGTGGCCATCACGACGAGACTGCACTTTGGCGTGAGTGGTGTGATGGTTTGCATGCCTCCATGACCCAAAGAGCTATGCATGATGGATCCCTAAAGCCGGAGGTGCAATCATGCCTGACAAGTCAATGGGTAGAGGCCGGACGAAGTCCAGTTTCAGAATCAGTTGATGGACAACACCTGGTTCTAACTACTATGCCCCTGGAGAGGACACTGTTGTGAATAAACACGGAGAGAAACAGTTTGCCGGTCTGTAAACCTCCACTAGATGGACGTAGGAGTGGAGTACCTGAGTTTTTCGCGACGGTGGGAGAAGTCATCGCACTTCATCGGTCAGCTATCGCCCGCCTAAGCTGGGCAGCCCCCAGTTCAAAGGATGCTACCCCGTTCACGTTCCGTCTGCTTCATTGTGTGCATGGGGCTAAGGACTGAATCCGAAAAGCGGATCGATAACAGAGCACCAGCGAAGACGAGACAGAATGCATGCAACAATCAGGTCTCACGTGACAGACCAGAAGAAGTCCCTTTCACAGATGCTTCGGCCACGGTCCCGTGCTGGATTAACGTCTCACTGCCTTGTGGGTGAGACTTTTAAGTTAAAGGCTCCGGTTAGGGTTCTCAAAGAAAAACCGCTTCTGCGGTGTAAGCAGCCGCGACATGTGATTCGCCCAAAAACCTGCAGTACCTTTCCTGTAAAGGGCTTCACCAATTTTCCTTCTTTTAATTTACGATCGATGCAAAACACCGTGGGTAATTCCGGCTATGATGAAAGCAGTAGTTCAGGAGTTGGATACAACTGAAATGCACTTCCTAAGCCTAAATGTTCACTTCACTTGGCTGCTTTTAACGTCCGCACACTGTCAGATAGGTCAACAGGCTGCCCTCGCTAAAACTCTTGACACTTATTAAAGAGATGTATGCTGTTTCTCCGAAGTACGCATACAAGACCCCGCTTCTGTGATCGTTCTTCGCACCCCAGATACAACCTCAGTCTCTCGCTCCACTCTTCGCGTGTCGGGTGATTCGGTGTCTAGAGCTCGTGGTCAGGCCGGCGTTGGGATTGCTTTGAGCATGAGAGCTGAACGTGCACTGCTAGACTGGATTCCAGTCAGCAGTCGTTTGTGTGCAGCTCGGTTGGACGGTTCTGTTCGTGTTAACAACAACAAACTGAAACGCCAATGCATGTTCGTCGTGTCTGTGTATGTGCCCATTGACTGCAGTTCCTCTGAGACCAAGAACGAATTCTATCAGGATTTTTCACAGCTGCTTCGAAGCGCACGTTCCACGGGCGTGGTGGTCATTGCTGGGGACTTCAACGCCCAAGTTGGCCGTTTGGGAGATTCCCAGTCGATCGTACCGATAACGGCGATCGTCTTATTCGGCTGTGTTCTGACCACAGACTACGTCTGGCAAGCACGAACTTTTGCCATATGAAGCAGCATAGACTCACATCCTCACACCCTCTTTCGTTTTCAAAACGCTGGACTCAGATTGACCATATTGTCATTGGTCACCGCTGGCGTGGATCAACTGAAGGTTGTCATTCACTTTGGTCTTCGCCTGTGGACTCAGACCACACCTTGGTACGTGCTCGCTTCTGTTTACGTCTTATCTATGGTCGCACCAAAGTAAATGCCAGCTGTCCCGTGCGACTGCTTTTAGACGATAACCAGCGACACAGATTCCAGATGGAGCTGTCGACACGGTTATCGATATAGCCAAATGTTCAGGACCCAAATGAACGCCGGCAACAGATCAAGCAAGCTTGTGTGCCTCTTCGAATGCCACCCGGGACTTTGGTTCAGGTCTGCCTCACAGACGATGGATATCTTCGACATCGGTTGCTCTGTTGGATGCTCGCAGATTCGTCCTTTCGGATGCCATATTCAACGAATGGCTTAAACCCCTGAGACTTCAACTGACCAGGAGCCCGAGAAATGACCGTGAGCGGTGCATTGTGAAATGTAAGGAAATGGAATCGGTGATTGTGCCGATATTCGAGGAAGATGAGAGGTCCTCTTGTGAAATTCACAGAGAAATTAGTTTGTTAATTATCGCTTCCAAACTGCTCACCGTGCTTATTCCTCACCGACTATCCGGTGCCCACGAAATGTGTAAGTTTGAGAATCAAGCAGGCTTCAGACCTGGTAGGGGTTGTGTCGATCACATCTTCACTCTTCGGCAAAACTTAGAGCACAGACACATCTTCCATAGGCCCACCATCTTTGTCTTTCTTGATCTAAAAGCGGCGTTCGACTCAGTCGACGCGCTGCCTCTCACTGAAGGGTATGTCAGAGATTTTCATCTCTTTTTTTCCAATGCTTGCATGTAAACAGACGAAGCCGAGTTCGCGGTTACTGCGATCTATCCCCCGAGTTAATCGTGGAAAATGGTGTCCGTCAAGGTTGCCCTCTTTAGCCCTCCCTCTTCATTTTTGTAATTGGATTGATTCTTGGAATAGCCCCATCTTCGTGTGAGAGTAGCTGCATCGATCTTCTCTCAGGCAGCAAAATGTCTGGCTTGGAATTTGTGGACGATATTTGTCTTCTTAGTGAAAATCCAGGTGAGCCGCAAACTCTTAGATAGCCTTAAGAATAGTGTAGCAGTGTTTGAGGTGCGTTTTGTACCTTCAAAATGTAAAATGCTGCCGCAGGACTAGGTTTGCTCAACACCAAACCTTGTGTTGGCAGGAGAAACTCTAGCTGAAGTGGATGGATTTTGTTACCTTGGTAGTTAAATATCATCAGGTGGACAGATATCGGATGAAGTGTCATCACGTACACAGAAGGCACGTTTGGCTTCTGTTAACCCCCGTCATCTGTGGTGCCGGCGTGACATCCGATCGTCTGTTAAAGGTAGAGTGTACAATGCGATGGTTAGGTCCGTTCTTTTATACGGTTCAGAAACATGGCTATTGAGAGTAGAAGGTAGGCGGAGACTGTCGGTGTTTGAGCACCGATGTCTCCGTAGCATTGCTCGAGTTTGGTGGGAACACCGTATCAGCAATGATGAGGTCAGGCGTTAGGTGTTGCGAACCCGCGCTCAGTCTCTGGATCGAGTACTGAATCCAAGCAGATTAAGGTGGTTAAGACATGTTACGTATGCCCACGAATAGATTTCTTCAGCGTATGCTGCTCGCTGAGGCAAATAGTGACTGGAAAGTAAGTCGAGGTGGCCAGTCCGTGACATGGGAAAAAGGTATGAAAACCCTGATCAGTGGACTTGGCCAAGTACACTTCCAGGTTGGGGTCCACGTGATCCGCCTACTAAATGGTTGGAGATAAATGACATGGCTAGGTGCCGCGGTTAGTGGCGCAGTTGCATTCGGACTCTTTCATTATCTTCTTGATTTGCGCTTGATAATTTGACTTTTTTGAGTCTTTATCACTATGCTCCTATTCTTTTGGCCAGCTACTCGACGATGCTGGAAGGTAGCAACCGAAACCAGAGCACAAAAGTGCGAGGTTAATGGTTGAATAAACTGAAAACGAACTGGCCATAATCGCAGAGAGGGAACCTTGCACGTAGTTCGGGGGCAAAATTGCCAGAGATAATACGTCTCGTGAAGACCAGGTTACCCCGGATTCCTCGGTGTGGCACAGGAAACAATCCCATAGCCTGGAAACAATTTTCACGGCTGATCCCACGTAGTCCAACGACAAGACGGATTGAGACCTTCTGTACTTTTTTCAGTTTAGCGACTTCCGCAGCTGTACATGGAAAAAGACACTGATCACGATAAAAAAACAAAATTTCCCCAAAAACCATTACCTTGCTCTTAGTTTTATATTTTTTGACTGACTTAAATTTTTATTCATCGCACCTCTTTACAGTGGCGACATGGTTAGTCCATCTTTTGGCTGACCGGTATTCTTAAAAGGAAATGGTGAAGGTATTTAGCATTGAATTGTATTCTTGAAGTTATTAAGTGGTACACAAGCTCAAGACCAAAGCCCAATGATTCCTCAATCCTATATGCTTTCTTCTGTTCTTTAAGTGGAGCTGATATAAAGGAGATTGCTGGGTAACAAGAGGGATACTAAACTTATATCAAAAGGTTACGTTAGTTGAAGCACATCTAGATTGATTGAGTGAAAATAGAAAGCTCCCTAGGTCGTATATTAGCAGATTTTTCCTGGAGGGTGATCAAAAACCGGTTGACTGATCAAATGGCTCAGTTTTCCTTGTACAAACGTCATGTCATTTTATTGATTCCCAATTACGAAGATCCCATTCAGTTTTACAATATTTTAAATTCTACATATTCGAAATTATCTTTATTTTATGAAAAAGAATCCAACTTGAGTTTACCCATCTTAGACATGTTATTCACGAGGCATCCGGAAGGCATACTGCACGGGGCCATTCACAGAAAAGCAACATGGAACGGACGTTACATGCAGTTCTCTATTTTTGCTTCGGTTGCGTACAAACGTGGATTAGTCAGAACACTTTTTCACAGGGTCCAAAAAATCTATACTCCTGATCAACTCCAAAAGGAAAATTTTATCAAGGAAATCAATTTGGCTAGGGGTTATCCAGAGAAGTTTATTGAGCCCCACAGCAAACCAAAATGCAAAACGGAGCCTATTTTAACAGCTAAACGAAGGCAAGTCATTTTATTCGTTCCTTTTAAAGATGATCACATTTTTATTCATTTACGTCACAACCTAGGGTCTGCTCTAGGACGAAAATGTATGGCAGCCCAATTACCACTAGAGGATTAGGATTAAAAGACTGCTCTGTCAGTCATAATGCTCTTAATGCCTCACATATTGTCTACCAGTTCACTTACAGTTGCGGTGGCACATACATTAGCAGAACAGAACGATACCTGGCTCAAAGAGTGACTAAACACATTCCGAAATGGCTTTTCTACTTAATGACTCAGTTGGACTGCACAAAACAAATTGCGGCAAAAAACCCAGTACCGACAATCGCGAGGCTTTTGTTTTTGACAGGTCATTGAATTGACTGGACTCGATCTTTCGAAGTACGATTACCCAATCGAAATGCAAAACTGCTGGCGCTCAGTGAAGCTATGTTGATAAAAACATAAAATCCTCCTCTTTGTGCACGGAAACAATCATTGCAAACAATCTGTCTTCCCTGGTATTTGCGACAAACCTCAAACGAATTGGTGTATTCTTTGTAACACAAAATTTATTTTCCATTTTTCCACTGTGCAGCCCATGTACCGTATCACATAAACTGGTGTGTTTCAAGTACGCGATCAAACAAGACTGATCAAAATGCTTGTATCTCGCATGTCTTTCTTCCGCTCTCATAAACTGGATAAAGAGGACAGTGTTTCAAATAAAGATAAACCTAATTCTAATAACAATAGACAATAAGCTACAGAAGTAGTCAAGCTCAGAGTTCTACGGCAGAGCAAATGAAGACTTCAGGTATTTGTCTAGCTTTTGTTTGAAGACCTTGCTTGTTGAGGCATTCACTGCCTCTTGGGGAAGGCTATTCTACATAAAACTTATCCTTAGCACGAAGCAATACTGCCGTAAGAATGTCCTTCGACGGGGTTTAAATAGTTCCTTAGTGTGCTCGCTCAGAGCCACCAAGTGTGAGCGCGTGAAGAAGCGATCAACTAGGAAAGGAAAAATATGGAAAATGAAGAAAATCTCTCCTCTAACACGCTTCGCCTCCTAGGGATAGATGTTTAGGGCAAACAAGCTTAACTAACGTTATGAACCTGAAGGATTGAGAAACAGACGCAAGAAGAAGGCAGATTCGAAAGAAGGCTTTAATATTGCGAGTACATGTACTGAAAAATAGAAGAACAGAAGCCGTTAGCAAAAGAAACGATAGAATGGAGAATCCACGTCAAACTAGTTCATAGCGTTCTCTCGTGCTGGGTGAAATGCTGGTGCACTGTAAACGGGTAACTTCACGGTCATTCAAACTTCGCAAATTCGTAGATTATAGAATTTTATTCGTTGTTGCGCTTTCATAAGTTGCAGGAAATTGTCTGACGGATCAGGAGTGAGGTGACACAAAACATTTGTTTTCAATTCCAAATGTATGGTGCGAGGAGTCAGACACATGTTCACAGGATGATTCGCCGACTGGACAGATATGATGACCGGTCCGCTCCCGATGTGAGACATGCGAGACGGCCGGTTTGGGGCAAAGTACCTCCGTGACACAGCGTCCTCGTTGTCATTTGAAAGGTATTGTGGATTGCAGCAAAGCTCTACCTCGTCCACCAAGGGGTCATATTTTAAAGACCGAGTCGTCCTCTTTAATAGGACAGACTCCGGATGTGACAACCAGGGAGGGAGGGACATTCCGCTAGTAGACTCACGATAGAAGTTAAAAAGACGCTCGTAGGGTGTTTTGTTGGTTGCGGTGCACAGTACGGAGCGGACCGAATTCAAGGCCTCCAAGAATACGTATTCCCAGTGGCAAATGTCTAATTGTTGCGATATCAATTCTGGTGTGATGGCTTTTCACAGAGTCATATTCAACCGTTCCACCTGACCATTTTCTTGTGATGTGGCTGGTTGCCACTTCTTTGCCATGGATAAATTTCTCAACTTCGGCTGACATGAAAGCAAAGCCGTGGTCGAAGTGGTTATAAGAGGGTGTCTCAAGTAGGGAAAACAGTTGGGTAAGCCAGTGGATAAACATGGAAGATACATCCGAACAGGTAAAAACAAGAGGAAATCGAAAATATGCATCGATCATTGTCAGGAGGTAATTGTTGGGCGACATAAATGTTAATGGGTCCTTAAAATCAATACCAATTCATGAAAATGGCTGAACGGCTATCATTAATTTTCCCAACTGTTGTTTGATAGGACAGGGTTTAAGTTCTGCGCAAATTTCACATTTATTGACAACTGCTCGAGTTTCGTCAACAGAGTACGGTAAATGTTTAAAACGGGCAAAAAGTAGCATTCGTACGATACCGAGATGACATAGTGTTTAAATCAACGTGCGGCACAACGGAAGCACAACTGTCCCGAGAGAACTTATCGGCCAGTTTGTTGTGAAACCCAATACGGCATGGTATATCATAATGGTGACATGAAGGCTCTAACTTTCACCGTTGAATTTTGTCTCTCTTTATCTTGACCTTAGGCAGCCTGTCGGGCACGAAGTTCATTTCAATTTATGCAACCATTCATCTCGCACTTCTGTGCTTTGGTTTCGGTTTCTACCTTCCAGCGTCGTCGATTCAAAGGCAAAGAGAATAGGAGTATGAAGTGAAAAAGAGCCGAAAGTAAGTTGGCAAGCGGAAGTCACGAAGACAAAGACAGTCCGAATTCAACTACGACACTGGTCGCGAGATCCGGCCGGCGCCAATCGAACGTCCTGAATTCTTACAGTAGTATGCACAAAGATCGGCAACCACTACTGCTATTTTTCTGTTCTCTCCAGTTTTTTCACACAGATGGGTTTGTTCCTTCTCTTTGCCTGAAAAATAAAACTTAACGGCACTCTTCTCAGCATCCAGGAGTAAAACAGCCATGACGTTGGCGTTCTATCACGCTTAGTACCTCAAACCGTAGGCCCGGCACAGAATAACCGTAAGACCTGGAGTGAGCTGCTATTTCACCCTTATCCCCAGCACTCTACCTCTGTGAATAACTCGTCCAGCCTAGCGCTCAGCATCCTTCTGAAGAGGTTAACAACTTGTGCGCTAGCCGCTTTTTCAGATAGTCCATTCCACATACCCACTGTTTTGCTGCCGAAGAAGCTCGCACATCTAGCCTAGAGCTTGGCTTCCACAATCGTATACTGTTTACTTCCTTTCTGTTATCAGCGGCTTGTTCAACTTAGTCTTCTGCACTGGTATCCCATAACTTCTTTAGGATTTTAAACTCCCCGATAAAATCTCTTAGTTTTCCTTTCCAAGGTGAACGGGATCCCATATCCTGAAGTTTCTGTTTATATGATCTCCCCCGTTGTCCCTCCACCATCCGAGTGATTAGCCTCGGGATCTCTTCTAGGCGGGCTGCGTTATTTTTCAGAAAAATGCTGAAGCCTGTACACAGTGTTCTAAAAGTGGCCTCAGTAGTGATTTGTATGCAGGCATGAAAGCTTTCGCCGATCCGCAGGCGCTGAGCGCAGCCCAATGAGCCCACCCCTTGCCTTGTTAGCAGCCAGCTTGCACTGCCCAGCACACTTGAAGACCGCAGTCACCTGAACACCCAAGTCCAATTTTGGCTGTGTAGCCTCAGTTGTGCATTGTCCATTTTCTCCCATGACCGTTTATCCCACTGGAGCTCTGGCTGTCAGATGACCTTTGCTTTAGCTTCGACCAGTTTCGGAAGTATCCCTTTGGTTTCCCCAGCTAACCACCTGCCTCAGTTCCCATGATAACTTATCAAGATTTCCTGACATTAAAAAGTTTACATCGCCTGCAAAAATGAAACATGGCGGTGAAAATTCTTTCGCTAATTATTTATGTAGGGAAGAAAACGCAGTAGGCCCCAAAACGGACCCTTGAAGTACTCCACTGCTGGTACGTGTTGCTTTTGACCTGCGGGGTTCCTACTCTAACAAGATGCGTACTCATTGTCAGCACGGCTGATACACTCTCGTGTATTTGCCCTCTTATAACAAAAGTCATCATTTTTCGCGTCAGAAGATGATAGTTGACTGAGTCGAAGGCCTTGCAGAAGTCTGGGAAACAAACTTCAACCATATTGCCCTCGTCAAGCTGATCAGTGAATTCGTCTAGGAACATTATAAGGTTTGAAAGACAAGGGTTGCCCCTAAAAACCCGTGCCGGGTAGTACAGATTGTATTTCAGTTCCCGCAAATCGAGCAACATGTAGCCAATTCAAACGAATCCGAAAGCCAGAACAAGACTGATTCGTAGTTTCTACGGTACTAAATTCAAACTCACAAAGGATACATATATATACAAACCTCAATTATGCGGCCAAATAGAATTCACAGTAAAACTCAAAGGTTCAAAGCCACGTGGCTCAAGCACGGCAGTCAGAGACGGTTCAGAACCAAATCCAAATGTCTCACATGGATAAGCAAACGTGAAAATTATGGTATATGGACGGGATTTTCAAAGTACTGTCAAATATAGTAAATTCACAAAATACGTTAAACATTTGGAAGGATTTTCAGTATTTGTTCCTTACACAGATCATCTTGCGGCTCAGAAGGTGTTTACTTGTTTGTTCCTTTACCAGTCGCTCTAAGCTATTGCCGAGAGTGCACGTATGGCTTGCAGGACGGCAGTTTTCCTTACCTGACCTTGACCCTCCCATATTTGTTTCTAATTTCCAGTTCTGTGGTAAGACTACTTGGATGAGCGTGGTGCAGTATAGACGACATATAGTATAAGCATAACCACTGGTCATGGCTGCCAGTGGTTGAATGATGGCTGTGTGTATGCCACCAGGCCCCGCCCGCTTTTGTATGTTGAGCACACCTAATCGGTCCTTTTTCTTTCGTTCCCCAATTTGCTTTTGGAAAGGCTAGGGGCAACCACCCGCGTTTTAATCAGTGTTTCTTGTCCCCCATCACTTCTATGTACACCCTCAAAGTTTAGGCCCGAGGCACCGGCTTTGCTCGGATCGTCATTACGTATTCCACCCTCATCTCTCAAGACCAGCCTTCCTGCTCCATTCGAAACAGAGGCCTTCTACTGAACATATCTGTGCAGGCTTTTTGGGTCTTCTCCAACCGCTTAGGCCAGCGTCAGTTTAAAAGTTCTCTTTGAATTTCTTTGTATTTTGCAGCTGAATTTCTATCATCTCTGTACTATAGCCAGGCTCTTTGTCTGCCAGCAGCGTATAATAACCGCCAGCGGCTCAGAATAGCTGCCACCTTTAGTCCCTCCTTTTGCAAGTTCGGCAAACCCCCGGCTCCTATCGAGCTGGCCTGCCCCTTTTTGCCCCCTGGAGAGAGGCAAGACTGTCTCGTAGCTCCAGAAGGATTTCCCTACCTGTCGGCCACTTTTCCCCTATTACAGCTTCTCATCCTCTGTCCCCCGGTCTAGTTCTTCAGCCCCATTTCTGAGTTCCTCTGTTTGTATTTCTCCCAAAACATTCCACAAAATCTTCCTTCGGTTATTGCATGCCCGACAGAAGGAGAAAATTCAATGGTGACGTGATAACTTTTGTCCGAGGTTGTCAGCTAATCTGACCAGCCCATGTTATCTTCATGCCATGTGATTGCTGGGTCATCAAGCGAAGATCGCGGTCTACTTCTTTACTTTGAGTTTCCCCTAATGTGCTTTAATAGGTGCTGTGCTACGTATTCAGTCAATAAAGTCTTCCTTTGCTCTACCGAGGATACAGCTGTCTCTTGCCCAGTCCTCTCCCGGGGGGTTAAGGTCACCCACTATCAGAAGCTCGCTTGCTGATACCTGCAGACGCCGTGGGGCATCCATCAGTCTTTTATCTTCGTCCAAAATTGCGTTCAGGCTTACGTATATGCACGCAACATCGGCCTTCCTGGTACTCAATCTTACGATGATAACACCTTTGAGTGTCTGCGGTGCACAAACTCACTTCTGATTCCACATCCGGTAGTCCTTCTCTGACCAGGAAGGCTGCTCCACCGCCTGCTGCCATTTTGCCTGTCTAATGGACGAAAGAGATTTTTTTCATTCCGCACAAGACAGGTAAAGGCTGCGGCCAATTGAGAGTCCACAATTACTTCAGTGGCATGCACACTAGGTAGGAGCCCACCACAGCGCGGTTTATTTCGTCGAACTCCCGTTAAAATATAAGGACAAAGTAAGACCTTATCGCATATCAACTGCGAGAGACGTTGTACATCGTGGACGTTTACTGATCCTCCGTGAAAAAATGGAGAACTTTAGTAGCTAAACCCATCAAATCCGTCCGTCTAGTGAGAAGCCCAAAGCTCGCTGCCAGAAACGATCTCACTCCATTCACGACCCAGGGCTTCCTTGAATACCTGGGCGGCCCCCAGTCCTATTGCCTGTTCTGGCAGTCTATTTCAGTATTTTACCACCCTACTGCTAAAGAAACGAGACCTAGATGTCAACTGTATCAAAAACTTGCTAGCTTCTTCCCGTGACCACTTTTTTGGGATCTCTGCTGGAACATTTCGCCGATCTGGCTTTTAACCGTGCGCTTTGCAAAACATGGTACCTCCTCCAAACAGGCAGAGTCATTCTTATGGAAGGGCGGCCATGCCTGAATGCAGTTTTCCTCAAGTTATATAATTATGGGCATGTACACACTGGCACAAAAGCCTTTGGCTGTCTGCAAGTCAACTCTGATCCCAACATGAAGAGCTCGCCGCGTGCACTTTTGCGGCTGCTGCACACCGATCCGACCACCTGAGATCAGAAGCCATCAAAATTTCGAAATCTTCCACTTCGTTCACTGCTCCTGTAGTAAACAAGTCTTGGCCGTGTGCAGCCGCCAGGTTTGTTGCTGTTCGTGACGGCAAGTGGCTTTTCGCAGCCTTGAGAGATAAGTTCCGCTGGCTTGTCCAGTGTAGAACGGTCAATATGGCTTTGCTCAGCTCTTCTCTCTCCTGGGCTACCACTAATTTTATAGCAGCTTCAAAAAAGCTTGTTGACTGTAGGACTAAGGCCATACCATTTATAACCAAAATGAAAGGCAATGGGTCTAGTACGAAACACTGCGGTACTCCACTCGTGACGTTTTTATAATTTAGGGTTCTTGCCACCTACTCTAAAGTAAAACGTTCCGCCCTTGAGGAAGTCTGTCAGCCATTTTCGAACCTGCCCAATTGTATCAAACCACCTCAACTTTATTAGTAGGAGCCACCAAATCATATGCCTCGCTAAAGTCAAGGTGACATCTTTCTGCTCATCCTCGTCCTCTCTTAGAACGAATTCGTCCAGGAAGCCCAAGGGGTTGTTTGGGCGCGACCCGTTCTTTGGAAACTACTGCTGGGCAGAGCAAAGCTCGGAATTCCCTGAAAGAAGCTCGCAGAAAAGCGCTCGATTGACCCTCCTCAGTTCTTTACATATGGCGCCCGTCGAGCTAGCAGGTCTGTAGCTTCCCATTTCAGAGCAAGGCCCCCTCCATGTATATCTAATTGCTGCATTGCTCCGGTCCTGTGGCAAACATTCGATGGTCCAGGGAGGCTTTACATAATGTGTATTCTGGAAAAGATGGGATGCCTAGCTGCGGCTTATTGACGGCAGAGTGGATATCATCCAGCCCGGTTCATTTTGCACCAGACAGGTAGAAGCCACCGCCAATAGAGCGCCTAGAAGTCGTTAAGTTTCGAAGTAAAAAACGGGCGAAAGTCTAAAACTTGAAACGCCCCAAATCTTGTGATTGTCTTTGCATCTGAATGTCTCCGGTGAGCTGGAAAATAGTTCACTAAGAAAAGGGGCAAAAGAAGAAAAAATGGAGTACAAAATAAAAATCTTGACAGTACCTTGCATATCGCAGTGCCGGTGAACTGAAGGAAAGACCACTGGACATTGTAAAGATCGGCCATAAAACCTTCCAGAAACATTACAATTTCGCGATTTCGTGATATTACTCGTGTTTTGTATACTTCATGTCTCTATAAACCAACCTTTGTCTGTTCGCTTTCAAAGCGCCACATTGTCATGCCCCACCTCGGACCTTCATGACGGGCGTGCTTGTTCCTCGCCAGCCGTAGAACTGGTTCTCCTTCTTTGAGTCTGTGTGATCACAAATTTGAGGTTTTTACACCTTTCATGTAACCTCTCATTTACTAATTCATTTTAGTAGAATTTACGGATGAGAGGTGAGCTGGGCAAGGGAATCGTATGAATTCGGCTAAGTACTGATCAAAAGCGTGTTCCGATAATCAAGTTATTCAAGTTGGAAACAGAAAACACGCAAAGTGACCAGAAAAGGATCGAACCAGTTGGATCTCGGACAGAAAGTAATGCGGCGAGTCACTTAGGGGGGGGGTGGGTACATTTTGATCTAAAGCAAAAGTTGGATAACCTAGCCCTGTCAGTGCTTGTTCAAGGAGAGAAACTGCTCTACTCCACGGCGAGGATTTGTAGGTTTCGCTGATTTTTCACATGGGTTATTCTGGGAATATTTCACCAGAAACCTAAGTGAAACATTTCACTGTTACCATATTTGAGAAATTCTCCCCTTATCCAAACTACTAGTCCCTCATAGTTCGTCTGAGCGACCCAGAGTTGGCTACAAAAACATCAGTAGCTGTAATTACACGCTCTTGGGTTGTCTTTCCGTTATTCAGCATCATAGATCATATCTCCTTATAGCAATATTTTGTAAAAAGAATTGGCAAAGTCAACGAGCAAATGGCCTCAACCAATGGCTTCTTGCTCAACAGTAAATCAGAAGCACAAACGGCCTGAACACAAAGATACCCTAAATATGATGGATATATTTGGGGAAGCCAGTAGAAGGGCCGGTGCCTTTGAAAGTAACTTGGCAGGTATGTCCACCCAGATTGCATCGGTTGATAATATATCATCAAAACTAACACCACTAACCTTCATTCTTGAGCCCAAGGCACTCCTTGGTCCCCAGAACCTAATAGCAGCCAGTCATTTTCTTCACTCAGCGGCGTCGAAAATCCTGCAACCGCTGCGGAATGCAAAAAACGCAGTTGTCTTCAACACCCCTGGTCGGCTAGTCATCATATAGGTTAAATCTGCTATTCTTCAAGCTGCGGGCATGGCCCACTTTCCATGTCACTACAGAAGACTAAGAAAAAGGTCACAAAAGAAATATTTTCCCCTTCTATTCCAATTTCCTGATGAAAAAATCTCTAGGGAATCCATCTCTAAACAGCTTACAGCCGCACTGCTTCACAGTTTAAATCAATCAAGATACAAGCTGACAGAACTCCACTGCTAAGAGAAAAGATAAGATGTGCCGCTAAAAATTCCAGTCATATGGGCATTAAGATCCAGAAGTCACGCTCTCCCTTAAGCACTTTACCAAGGATCAACAAAACCCCTCACACTTCTACCCCTAGAAGATCTACAGGGTTAGGTGGCCTAGGCGAACCTCTCCCCACCTCTCCACGGCTACTCCAGCCAAAAAGACAACATTTACCAACAACACCTACAGGCTCATCCTAGGAGGTCCTTACATTATGCCTCCAGCTTCGGACGACCGTTCCACGGGACCTTAAGTTCTCAACGAAATTAAACCCGCAGCACTAATACCTGTCCCCACAGGCCCCCGTTTAGGACAAATCGAAAAACCTAGGTGTACCATTCGTATGCCACGTATGTTGCTGACATTAAATACCCGCCCAGAAGAGGGGGTCAACGAGGTCACTTTCAAAGGCGCAGTCTTCGTGCGGGCAAACGATACGGGGATGCACGAAGAATGACAACCATAGTTCCTTCTCTAGACCAGATTCGTCACGGACCGACTTCCTCCATCGGGGATAACCACGTATCTGTCAGCATATGAAACCAAATAGCACTTCCAAGATGATGATATAACAACAATGGGACCCTACCTGTAGTAAAAATAGATGGTTTGATGAGCAAACCGCATTCATACCTAACCCCCGACTAATGGAACCTTCCCGTCAGCCCAATCTATCATTATTTCCATCTTACCTATCACCCCCTCGGTTAAGCTATCCGAGCGCATCGCATATCCTCCCTTCTAACAGTAGGTACTCCATCCTAGCCAAAACGTCTGTTTTTCCATATGTACCGTGGGCACAACATGGACCCATAACCTAGATATGCCTCATATGAACCGTTCTAATCAGTAGCATAGTAGTGTAATACCTAATGCCCTGTCGTTTAATATTCCAAATGCAGACAATAGTACTTTCTTTGCGAATGATAACCTAAGGGGGCTTGTATCCTGCGCTGATGATTCGTTTTAGGCTAAATGCAGCAGTCGGCGAACTGTAAGTACAAGTATCAATGGTGAAGTCAAGGGCACTCGAACTTTCACATTGTTATTGATCAAAAAATGCTGCGCTACACCAGGTCGTGTTGCGTGCTGTTATCGATATAGTTTTCATTCAGCTATCTTAGGAAATATTAAAAATTAGTGCTTCTCAGGGCATTCCAATAATCCTGAGAAATTCGGGGAATTTTTTCTCGGCGGTAAATTTTAGACTGGCTCTAGTTCGCCGTTACTTTTCCGCCTCACTCACTGCCCAAGTAGCACGTTACCCCAAACTTTGGAGTAGACCTGGGGCGTGCTTCAAGCTTGCCGAAAAACTAGTTTTCACGTGGAAAAGATGCTAATTGGTTACGGAAATACTGGGATTATATCCTTAAGTACACATTTAGTCATCCTAACGCACGCTTACTGTGGCCTGTTATTTTACGTCACCATTAGTGGCCACCTTCACAGGGTCTCTTGCAGTCGCCGTTCTGTCATTCACGTGGCTGTGGTGTGGTTTCTCTGGCACGTGACCCACTAGTTCGGCATGAGATTCGTACAAACCGTGTTGAACACCACCTAAACGTGTTTGTATTCGTGTTAAGCAGTGTGCCTGAGGTTTGCCCGAAGCTTGGGCAACCCGATTAAGTAAACTGGGTAAACTTGGGGATCGCCCCAATATTGTGGCCTCTTGGGGCATTCTTCATGTGCTATCCTTATGTTGGCCGATCTTTCAATCTTCAACCAGTGACAGAATATATTCATCATAAGTAGGTGAACAGTAGCTCAACAAGCGTGTACTCGCGGTAACTTATATATATATAAGCATATAGGTATAAATAGGCGCGAGCCATATGTCTCCCTCTCCCCCCGTATATATGCATATATGTAGGTGTATCATACGATACACCGTCATTTTTGCGGATACCGCGGGTACCTGGCATACGCTTGTTTATTGTTTATGGATATTTGTTTTTAATTATCATTTTCGGATTTCAAATAAAGAAAAATGTGGTTTAGTGTCTACCATTTTTCTGTGTTTACAATGGACAGCTAACTCACAAGGATAACGTTTTCTTCAAATACTTTAGTTCACCGGAAGATTTCTCCACGTACGGATTAAGTTCAAGCCGCTTGTGTATTATCGCTGTAGGCGATTAAGATTTCACTCTGTGCAACGCACCCATTCACACCATCAAATGTGAATGTATTTGTGTTTGCATTAACTCTTCCACTGTTGTTGTTCCCATTTTACATAAGTTTTTGTAAAACAATTCACGTAATGCTCTGTGCTTCCCGTGCCACCTTTTTCTCAAATCAGCATAACGATCTGTTGAGATCAAGTGATGCTCGGGTGATTGCGAGGCGAAAGTTGTTCTCGTTTGTCGGTCGTTTTGATGTGAACTGTCCGTATTTTGCAGTTTTCTATCTGTCTTCGTTTGCTTGTTTGGTGTCAATGGCAGACTCGTGTTTGCTTTCACGTATGGGTGATCACCTACTCGTTATTGTTTTTGTATTCACCGTCCATTTGTTTCTGTGCGTACTTAAATGTGATCAAATCCTAGACAAACAATTCCAAATGCGAAACTTTTTCCTAGATGTACGTGGATGCTCACTTTCCCGAGGAAAATTCATACGCCGTGGTGCACAAGAATTGGATGGTGGACGAGATGCACGTTCTTTGGCAACGAACGAGGAGTTTTCAGGCTACAGACGTCATTGGCTATCAGGAAAGGCGGTGCCGGATTCATGCTCGGGTTACTACTTTAGGCCGGTGTACCATACAGGTAAGTTAGCGGTAGCATAAAATTCAAGTACACAAACTTGGGGATCTCATTGACTTCGAGCATCCGCTGGTTGCTCAGTCAAGTGCTGCTTCCACGGACGAAACAAAGAAGCAGACATACTTTTCGCAGCACTATTCCACAATAAAGGTGGTTAACCGTTTAAATTCACATACCTAAAGAATTTCTGTGGAATTCTCTTCCGATGAGAGTCCTCAAACGAAGCCGAGAACGGCAAAACCAGTGACGCTAGACTTACCACCCTCCCCACCACCCATTTTGGAACTTCTTGGGAGAATGCAGAGGTAAACTTCTAACGTGCACAACCAAGTTCTTTTTTGGTTCGCCTCGTTTGTCTTCGCAGTCCACTATGCCTGCACGGGCTAGCGCCCGAGTGCCAGTCGCATCCCTCAAGTAATTATTACTATTTAGTTTCATATTGCCCATTGAATTAAAAATGGTGCTCAAGCAGCAGCCCTGCACCAATGAACTTGGCCCTCTCACCTGCACCAAATACTACGCAAGTTCACATGTATTGCAGTCACCTTATTTTCTATTAAACCAAGAAAAAATTCTGCTGTCCATAGACAGCCTTAAAAGAAGTGTAGAGAAACTAAGCGCTTCTACAGAATCCCTTTCCACCACTTTTTATGGTCATCGCGTCCACAAGCTGTGCCGCAGCCAATCACGGGTGTAAACACTGCGGATGAATTTCGCCGTTTTCACCATGTCCCCGGAAAACCAGGAGCTTTCAATAATATGGTCAGTCACTATACGTGTAAGTGACAAATAAAGGTCACAACACTCAGGCGGTACAAAACTAACCAACTTCAGGATGCGGTTAAGCAAATGCTATCTGCTGTGGTCAGAGAAGACGCAGCAGTGAAGTGCTGCTGGCTCGGTAGCAGCAAGAGGATAGCCGTCTGCGATCGTAGACTCATCAAAACAATAAAAGGTATAACAGTTTATTAGTGGTCTCACCACTCACTAGACGCTATCGGGTTCAGTAAGTTTTTTGCCGAGGAACCAACCATCAACATCGACAAGCACATCAGAAATTGGTTCCACAAAGCTCGTGATCGCGGAGCGGGTAGCAGATATAATAGGCAAGTAGAATGAAAAGGAAATGCCTCATTTCTCCGCTACGGTTAACAGAAACATGTTTACTGTAAGACTAACATTTGAAGTACGTTAATAGTTTGTTGAACTACATTGAACTTTCGCGTTTTTTCCCGTACGCCACTTTCGCTATCCGTATCATATCTTTGACTGTAAAAAGGCAGCAGTTATATGCAAGCCTATGTTGCTCGGTTTACATCGACAGTTCGCTCCATTACGATATATCAATGTAGATCCATCTCTTTTTCAACTTGCAAGCATAGTTGAAAAATGCCGTGCTGTTTGTTGTGTACATTTATATCGGATTCCATTTTCACCTAACACATAATAGTGGAGTGATCTACTGGAAGTTTTTTAATAACAGTTTACATTTTATCCTCATTTCCGCAGATGTCGCTACCACAGACAACTGGATTCATGGTTCTACGAGAATGTACTCCGACAGATTACTGCAAATTTGTACAAAACACCCATCTATTGAAAGCAAATAAGTTTTTCGCATTATGAATTTGGCTTTCGATTTTCAGTTACGAACTCGCCAGAAATTGATGTACGTAAGATGCGTACACAAACGGCCAAATTATAAATAAACGCTAGTGGTAGTCCGTTAAACGGCAGTTTGATCTGGTTTCGTTTAACGTATTACAAAGGTTGGGGCCAGCCCCGGGTTTGCCTCAAGCTTGCCCCATGGGGCTGCCCAAGGTTAGAGCTAGCCCCAGGTCTGCCCCAAGTTTGCCCCATGGAGCATGCATGGGGCAAAATTGGGATGTGCTACTTGGGTGGGTCTTTTTATATTTCAAAATGCCACGTGTAGTCAAGAAGACCTCCAATAATACCCCATCCACTGATACTCTGTTTGCTAGGATAAATGGGTTAATTCAAATTACGTGGCCTTAAAACAGTGTTCGGTTGAACTCTGTGACTTTGTAAGCTTGGCGACGGAAAGAACAGCTATTTTAGACCAAAGCACCTAAGTTATAAAGTTTCGGCTTCTAAAGTTAGAAGATATGGTGTCTAAACTCGCCCCCCTGTTGGGCATCACTGACAGCATCAAAAATTCTACCTTATAAGATTGGTTGGATCTTACTTCGCGGTTTCTTTAGTAAACGCGTGCTTCGGTCCTTTGTACTGCGTGGACCAACTGCACGTTACTCTAATTTGCGACACTGCACAAATATGTTAACCAGAACAGTATTCTCCACGACCCGTGAGAACGAGAAGGAGATTAGGGGAGATAGTGGTTATCGTGTATTTGTGGGCCTGCGTGAGAGCGTGCGCAAGAGCATTGGTCAAATGGCAACCGCGCTCGGCTGTCAGGGTTCAGTTTAACACTGAACGTGGTGAAAGTATAAACAAAGTTGACCGCCGCTACATGGGTCTCCTCTTTGAAGTCCGACGGAGTTGGGCTTCGATCGTGTCCGTAGGCCGGAAGCATTGATTGCCTAGGAACTCCTCGTAGCTTGCCCGTTATACTGTTGGTGACGCCGGAAGAATGCTGATGAGTTTAACGGTGCTTGCACTCTCGAGATCCGATGCGCGTCGGTCCAACTGTGTTTTGGCGCCCACGGGTTTCATACGCATGCGAGCCCGAAGATGCCGCGTCAGGTCCATCCAAAAGGGTGTCCAGTTGTCGTCTCCAATAACACGCTGATCAATCGTCCCGTTGTCCGGTGATTGGTTGGCTCCTTGAACGTGCACGGGAGTCAGCCAGCTACAGATGAAGCCAATGTGACTGTGTAAATCCTTCTGAGAGAGGGTTAGGTAATGTGGGACAAAGTAGCGCCTGACGGCACCGGCCGACATTTAACAGTAATAATAACGCACGAACGTTGTTTGGTGTTGTTGTAGTCTCCAGGAGACCAGAAGAAAGTGAAATCATAACTAACGATTGTAATTTTTCGGGCTTGTCGGTTGGTGAGTCCACGGTGAACCTCCCAACTTATTGCTAACAGTCGGTTGTAAAAATCGCCACGAAATCGGCGAAGATGACGGGATTTCGTAGTTGGCGACTGCGACGGCTATTTTGCGTTGCAGGTGCGGTTGAAGAATCCCATGGGCTAGCTGCCGAGTCCTCACTAGGCGTGATTGGGGGTGGTTTGAGTAATAATCCGCTTGATGCGGGTGACTGAGCGGCTTGAGCAGGTGTAAGTTGGCCGGGTGGCTCGCACTCCATGCCGGCAGGCTTGAGAAGGTCATTAGATGCGATGTCTTGTCGTCCGCTGATGTCTATGACGAATGATTCCGCTCTACATTTCATCACCCGAAACGGGCCAGTGTATGGCGCTTGTAGTGGTGATCGATCGCCATGGACGCGAAGGAATGCGTGAGTAGCGGTTCTCAACGCAGTTGGGACACAACTTGTAGACTGTTGTTCGCTCGGCGGACTGGCATTGAGCACTCGCGTGTGCTGTATAAGGCTCTGAGCATGGTCGCCGTAGTCGAAGGTCACGGTTGGTGGAGGCTACCAACTCCCCAGGCAGACGAAGCGTACAGCCATATACTAGTTCGGCCGGTGTTTTGTGTAATTTCTCCCTAAGGATACTACACAGGCTTAAGAGGGCTGATGATGGTGTTTCAGTATAGTATAGTATAGTATATTTCTTGACCGTGGTCAATACACATGCACAAGGCAAGATCAGAGTATACAGCAGTACATGTCAATGTGAGGTATTCACAGATTTTAAATTTATAAATCACACAGCAACCGAAATACACCAGTAAAGTCATGTAGTGTTTGAGTGAACAAAAGTTGTTATGGTTGAGGCGGAAATTCCGAATCGGTTTCGAAATCGCTGGAGGGCGGTGTGGATAGCTGAACAGTCGTGGGATTGCTGATATAAGCGACAAATGGACGGTCACTAAGGGGGTTACCGTTTTCTCGAAGGGCGGCTTTTAATTGCCGGTGGAAAAGCCCAACCATACCATTAGCCTGAGGGTGATGAGCAGTCGTCTTAACGTGTTGGCAACCAAAAGTAGAGAGTAAGCTGCCGAAAGCGCCGTCAAAGTGCGGACCACGATCAGTGGTCACCATTGCTGGGCAACCGAAATGACTAACCCAACCGGCCAGAAAAGCTTTCGCGGCCTCTTCCGACGTGGGACGAGGGATAGGAATGGCCTGTGGCCAGCGAGTAAAACGATCCACTCATGTGAGTATGTAAACGTACCCAAGCGAAGGTAGAGGTGGTCCTACGAGGCCGACGTGAACATGATGAAAACGTGTTTCAGGTTCTGGGAACCTGGCCAACGCCCCCTTAGTGTGCCTGTTGGTCTTAACACGTTGACACCGCAGACACGCACGAGACCATTGACGGACATCTCGTTTGACATTGCGCCAAACAAAATGCTCAGTTATCAGTTTCACCGGAGCCGTCACACCTGGGTGAGCCAGATTGTGGAGTGTCAGGAAAGTAAGATAAGAGTGGGCAGCAGGAACCACCGGCGTGGGGCGACCTTGCGACACATCGCACACGATGGTATTCCGGGGAGTTGGGATAGATACTGTGGTTAAGCTCGAAGAACAGTTTTGTCGAAGTTTACCGGTTTCAGGGTCCATAGTTTGGGCCTGTGCCATTGCGTCCAAGTTGATGTTCGGCGTCTGTGACAGACTTAGTTGATGTACGCGTGATAGGGCGTCGGCGACTGGATAAAGTACCCAAGAGACGTGTCGTATATTCACAGTATACTGTGAGACAAAGTCTAAGTGGCGAATCTCGCGTGGTGAGTATCAATCGGAAGCTGACTTTAGTGCTCAAACGAAAGGCTTGTGGTCTGGGAACACCTTAAACGAACGGCCTTCGAGTGCATTTCGAAATTATGGATTCCCAAATAGATGGCTAACAACTCCCTAACAAATGTGCTGCACCTAGATTTGGCGGGTTGTAGGCGCTTGGATAAGAATGCCAAATGCTGCCAAGAATCGTCTACGAACTGTTGCAGTACTGCCCCAACCGCTGTGTCCGAGGCATCCGTCACTGCCGAAATAGGAACCAAAGGGTCGTGGTGTGTGAGGAGTGTTGTTTTGGCGACAGCATCTTTGACCAAGGCAAATGCGACTTGTGCCGTGTCGGGAAGCACGAACTTCCGCTTACCTCCGCGAAACAGGTCGGTGAGGGGTTGCATCATCTCCGCACAGCGAGGAATAAGTCGGTGGTAGAAATTCACCAGGCCGGCAAACTGACGCAACTGGCGAAAAGGTTGGGGTTTAGGGAAGTCGCGAATAGCGGAAACTTTATCTGGCAGAGGGCGAATACCCGAAGATGAAATAGAATGTCCTATGAAAGTGATATAAGAACGGCCTAATTCGCATTTCGCGATAATGATCTTAAAGCCGTGCTCGCTTAGGCGTTCGAAAAGTGCTCGTAAATGTGCGGCGTGCTCTTGCTCAGAAAAATTAGCTGCCAAAATGTCATCCAGGTATACGTGGACATTTTCCAAACCACGAGTTGCCTCGTGCATGAACCGTTGAAAGGTCTGGGCTGCATTGCTGAGTCCAAACGGCATTCGCAGAAACTCGAAAAGCCCGAAAGGTGTAGTGACGGCAGTTTTAGGGATATCGGCCTCTGCTACCGGGATCTGGTTGTACACCCGAACCGAATCGATACGGCTGAGGACGGAGCAACATGATAAAGACAAAGTAAGTTCCTGTATATAGGGAATTGGGTATCGGTCATGGGCAGTGGCTTTGTTTAGTTCTCTGTAATCACCACGGGGTCGCCCGTCTCCGCTAGACCTAGGGACCACCTGAAGACAGGAATCCCAAGGGATACTAGAAGGGCGTGTTATACCCAGTTCTAGCATATGTTCGAATTCAGCCTGTGCAACACGAAGCTTGTCTGGTGCTAACCGACGCGGCCTACTAAACACTGGGGGTCCCTTAGTATCGATATGGTGAGTGACACTGGTCGTCACTGCTGGGAGAGGCCCGGCCTACCAAAACATGACGAAGTAGGCGGCGACAAATTCGCCATAGGGTTGGTGTGCCAGTGGTTGAACGTAAAAAGACATGTGATTTACTCGCGAATTATAGCCCGCAACAGCGAGAGTGGTCTGACGATCCACCACTGTGCGGCGCCGTGCATCAACTAACAATTCAAAGTGTTGCAGGAAGTCAACGCCCAGAATTGGGTACGGGACGTCGGCGATAATGAATACCCAAAGAAAATTACGCTTTAAACCTAAGTTTAAGTTAAGCGACCGCTGGCCAAACGTTGGGATGGCCGTGCAATTGGCAGCGCGTAGTGTTTGGGCCTGTGATGTGCTATTGTCGTCTTTCGCTCGGGGAAGACGCTCACTTCGGCATCGGTATCTACAAGGAATATGTTATTTGAAATGCTTTCCCTTACGGTAAAAGGTGACCGTTGGTCTGATCCCCGGATTCGCTGGTCACCACCACGGGCCGGGGGTTTGGTTTCCTTGATGAGCACCGGGAAACGTACACCCTGGTTCGCATCGTTTGGCTCCTTTACCAAAGCGTTTGTGGTATTTACAATACCCTTCTTTTGAAGAGCCAAAACGTGGTTGCAGTGACGGACTATGGAGCCTAGGTGAGAGTGCGCCGTGCCGCTCCTGTGACCCAGTTCTTCTAACTGCTAGGCGTTGCAGGCTCGCGTCAATTCTAGACAAAACTGACGCGAGGTCGTTAGATGTTGGCAAGGCAGGCACCGTTGTGACGGAGGACCTGGTTACTCCAGCTACAGTGAGGTTGTATCGTGACATAATGTCATCAGCTATCGCTTCAGTTTCCTCAAGCGAGCACTTGCGCGTGGCACTAATTAAAACTGGAATGTTGTGTGGCAAACGCTGCAGCCAAATTTCCCTTAAGAGCGGGTCCTCGCCTACCGTCGGTCCTCTTAAGCGCCGCATCTCAAGCAGCAGTTCGGAGGGCTTTCTGCTTCCAATCTCAACGTTCTGAAGTTGTCGCATGCGTTGGTCCTGCGTTGGGTTGGAGCTGTCAATGACAGTCTCCTTCAAAGCCTCGTGGCTTCGGGAAGATTATTACGTCCCTTACTTGCATTGTGACTTCCGGCGGGAGGCGGCCTTCTACCTACCTGGAAGGACTGGCGTCACTGGTTATACGGCAGTTTTCGAATTCTAACTCGACCAGCGTGAACCAGAGTTCTGGATCAGCAGGCGTGAATGCCTGTATGTGCTGAGTGATCTCCCCAAAGGTGGGGTCTGAGCAGGGTTTCCGTTCAGCAGATATACAGATTGCTTTATCGAATGCAGACGGGAAAAGAAATCAACGACCAATGGGGCACTATAATCTTCGGGGAAAAAATCACAACGAACTAGACACTAAAACTTGTATGGGCTAAACAAGAAAATTGTTTGGTAAGCTGGCCAGAAAAAACCGACACATTGAGAAATAATAAAACACACAAAAACGTACGCAGACGGGACCTTGAACGGTAGAAAACAAGGACGCTCCCGTGAACCTGGGATCACTTCGGGCTCACCAATTGTAGGGTTGGTTAAACCTTACTTCGCGGTTTCTTTAGTTAACGCGTGCTTCGGTCCTTTGTACTGCATGGACCAACTGCACGTTACTCTAATTTGCGACACTGCACAAATATGTTAACCAGAACAGTATTCTCCACGACCCGTGAGAACGAGAAGGAGATTAGGGGAGATAGTGGTTATCGTGTATTTGTGGGCCTGCGTGAGAGCGTGCGCAAGAGCATTGGTCAAATGGCAACCGCGCTCGGCTGTCAGGGTTCAGTTTAACACTGAACGTGGTGAAAGTATAAACGAGGTTGGCCACCGCTACAACCCTTCAAAAGCTAGCAGCTGGCCACTTTATCGACTCTGTTGCGTTCGAAGTTCTCATAAGAGTAAGGAACTTTCGTAACGCAGTCGTGTTCAATGTCCCAGAATGAATACCCCTGGAGCATGTCAAGCACACATTGTTGAATGCTTGTGGTATAGCCCACCTTCCTTGCCGAATATCAGGGCTGCCTAAGCAGGCTCAGCTCTTCAGCTGTCGAATCCTTATGATATTTGCAGACGATCAACCCGCCAAATAATTCGTTAAAACGAGTAAAACTATGGCTTCCAAATCCCTTTTTAAAAAGGTAAAAAATAGCCGAAGATAAGCCCCCTCAAAAAGGAAAGTACTAGATCTCTCTTCTTTCCCCACGAGAACGACTCCTGATAGTCCCGAGCCTCCGACACAGACAGCTGGTCTCTCTGTCGCTTCTTCCCAAGCCCCCGCTGCTGCACCTTCACACGCGCCTTCCGCTTCTTCACAACCGCCCACGGCTTTCTTACCTGCTCCTGCACCGATCGCCTTAAAGTCTGATCCCATTACTGTTGATCCAGACATTTCTGCTTCTGCCCTCTTACTGCCGCTCAGTGAAAGACACCAACTGTTGCCTCGCTCTCCCACGTTGTCGCCTGTTGGGTACACCCCCAACTCTAACTGGCTCACTGTTCCCTCCGACTATAAACTATTCACCGTCCAGGGAATAGATCTGCCAGTCTTCCCACCCTTCTCACAAACCCCTCCTTCATTCAAAGGTCTCCTCTACAACCAACTCGCCTCAACTCACCGAATAAGGTTTTGACCTTAAAAAGTATACCTTGCTCCAATGCATCGGTAGCCCCTACAAATTCACCGTGCTCACTGCCCGTCAATACCAAACTACGGCCTCCACACTCCGTCCACTCTGCCCCAAGTCGTACTCCTCAACTGACATCTATCTCCACTGCCCCCGATACCAGCTGCTCCGTATTTGGTGTTCCACCCAACTTGCCTTACCCCTCCCATAACGTGCAGCCTAATCTGCCACCATATACCCCTATTCCTCACACATTTTCAACCCTGACCTCTGCACCCCTCTTCAGCCAATACTCAAGTCTGACTGTCCGGTATTTCTCTACTGCTCCTAATCACCCCTGTCTGATGTCGACCCTCGAAATCTTACAGGCATTTTCCTTTGCTCCGATATTTCCCCCTCCGTTGATGCCCAGTTGCTCCACTACTCAGCAGTCCCTAACACTGCAACATTTACTCAGGCTTGGATGAAAGCCACTCCATCTGAACATACACTAGCCTCAACATCATCATATTCCACTTTGGCCCTGATCTCCACTCCTTCCAATCGTGATAGCCTGCTTCCTTCCAATTTACACAACTCCTGGTGTGCCTATACCACCTCCAGCAAATGGTTTATCTTCAGACATATTCAACTCGCGTTCTATTCTTGGCGAATTCACACCTAAAATGCTTGTCCTCACGAAAAATTACGACATTATCTTGAAAGAGGAATCCTGGCTGTCTGTGAGCACTCCCAATGATGAAATATCTTTGGTAGGGTACAGTCTTCTAAGCACCAACAGACCAAACCGGCGCGGTGGTGGGTGCCTAGCCTATGTCAGGGAAATCTACACCACGATCCCTCTTTTACATACGGCGACCGATTCTATTCCCGTTTTTCTCTGGTTCCTTATCAACCCCCAGAGCACTGTTCTTTACATTGGCTGCGTGTATCGCTCGCCCAGTTCCCCCAGTTCCTTGTTTCCACTTCACATAAGGCCTTTTGAATACCTCTCTTTCCTTCCTTCTGGAACCAAGTTCATTGTGACTTCAACTTCCCTCAAATTTGTTGGCCCACTCTCTTGGCTCATCTCAATCTTATGGACCTGATCACTAGTAATTCGTCTTGGTGGCTGGTCACAACATGTTGTCGAACCTACCAGAAACGGGAACATACTAGATCTGGTATTTACTCATAACATGCCTCTTATCAACGTGTCCGTCACACAAAATTCCCCCGGCATTGACCATAAAGTGGTTATCTGCCATCTGCTCCCTAGCGGCCCACATAATCCCGCACACTGCCCTAATAATACATTCTTATGCAGAAATTGGGCTTTGCTAGTCACGCTTATTCGCCAGAAAGACTGAGGTGAGTATTTCCCCACCCATGACCCTCAGCTTGCTGTGGATATGTTCCACTCCTTTTCCGACTGTCTGAAAAAATTGTCCAATACTTCCCCGGCTGTACCCAAAAAGAAATTGCCTGTCTCGTTACTCCATAAGAAGTATCACAAACTTCTCAAACAAATACGTAATTCCAAAGACTTTTCAATTTTTATTCGTCTGAACCGCCTCTCCACACTTATTCAACAACAAGATAATACGCGATTTCGTGACGAAGAAGCTAAGGCATTGAGTCATCCTAACAAGTCGCAACTTCTTTCCATAATGCATAAGTCCAGAAAAGCTGACATTAAGGCCAACTTCCACTTTCTGATTCTGGATAATAACTCACCTATCACCTCCCCACCTTGTATAGCCGAAGCCTTCGATACATTCTTTGCTTCAGTCATGGCTCCAGCTGCTGTCATTACCTCTTCCCCATTTTACCGCTTACTGACCCTATCCTTTCTACGATACCCTTCGATGCCAAGAGTAGTTCCAAGCTACTATCCAATATCAAACCTTCCCCTCGATTAGGCCCCGATGCCCTACCACCAGTTGCTCTTTTCAATGGTGGGCCGGATCTCCCATTGTCGCTGCCTAACCTTTTCACCCTGTCACTTGATGATAGCACAGTACCTGCTAATTAGAACCAACCTGTAATCTTTCTTATTCATAAAAAGGTACATTTACAAGAAGTATCCATTTATCGCCCCATAAACCACACCCACATTATATCCAGAATAATGGAAAAGTCAGTTAAAGATCACATTAATAACTATTTATTGGGCCTCAATCTTATTAATGACAACCAACCTGGATTCCTCCGTTCACAGTCGCGCACGACTTGCCAGTATGATTTTCTGAATCTCGTCACCGACTCTGCTGAAAGTGGGAAATCTTTTGTTGTCCTTTATCTTGAATTATCTAAGGCTCATGATCGTGTACCTCACCCCCGCCGTTTAAAAAAGCCAAGATCGTTTGGCTTTGTCGATCCACTACTTTCCTGGTTCTCATCTGACTTACCTCACAATTCACAGGTTGTCTTGATTAACGGGCACGCCACTAACCCTAAGCCTGTTATCAGCTGTGTTATTCAGGGCAGTGGTTTAGGTCCCCTTCTTTTCCTCCCATACATAAATGATACTTTTCGGACAATACTTATTGGCACGCCATTCTTGTTTGCTGACAACTTTAGGATAGCCTACACTTTTTCGCCTGGCAACCCCAGTACTACTGTCCCCAAACTCTCCGCCGATTTAGCTGCTCTGCATCATTGGCGCTCAACCCGGGCGATGAAATTCTCCGCAGATAAGTGTATGTTTCATGCTCACAAATGCCAGTTTCCTGCTGGTTCCTTATGCATCGACGGTTCACCCATCGACAGCCAGCCCTTAGTAAGAGACCTTGGCTTAAGTTATTCTTACTCTTCCAACTTCTCCGAACATGCTGTCTCCCAAACGGCGGGGGCTTAGAGGTGTCTTGGTCTTCCATTCAGATCCTTCCAGCTTAGGGAGAGCACTCTTTACATGTACAAAGTACATGCCAGGCCCCTTCTCAACTATTGTCCCTTAATCTGCACTAGTATGCAAAAATCTGACAGGATTATTATCGAATGTGTTCAGAGAAGATTCACGAATCAGCTTATTGGTTTGTCGTCGAAATTGAACTACAGATAACAATGTTTATCTCTCAAAATCGAACCATTGTGGCTTCGTCGCAGCAAGCTCAACCTGGTATTTCTGCAAAAGCTATTCACTTAGCAACCTTATTCCTCCAACCAGTTGTGATTCTCCCCGGGTACTGGATATTCACTCCGTGATAGACAGCATACTATTACCATACCCTCCGCGAGGACTGTTCTACGCTCTAAGTTCTTTCTAATCACGCACTCCAGAGTTTATAATAAACCTCCTTTGCACATCAGATCTCCCCAATCAAAGTATGCATTCGTGCATGCTATTGATAAATTCCTTTCTGTCCCAACTGTTTGCGCTTATTCAACGTTCACGTAACCGAAATTCAAGCTTAAGAGAAAAGCCTTGACTTTTATGTCATTGCCCTGCTTTCCCGCTTTACCGCCTTTGAATTCTGGAAGCTCTGTTTGACCGCTTCTCCTTAGACTTCGCCATTGACCTATTTAAAGTATGTCTGCGTCCGCTCATTGATTTTCCATACCAACTTTTAGGATCCTGCCAATTTTACTTTGAAACAAGTCCTTCCAGATGCGTTCGCATTTAAAGAGAGGCCTTTGTAATACTCCTAACAGATTGTTAATAGCCTCATCCACTCCACGGTTTATTACCCTCATTTAGCTACGACAAGTCTGCGGTCCTGAAACCAACCTCAACAAAGCTATGGGAAATGCATTATTACCTACGCCCTGGTCCGCAACATATATATACATATATATATATATGTATATATACATTTATACATATACACAGATGTGTTCTCTTCACTGTCCTGTAATTTATAACGCAAGCGCGGTAAGTATAACCAATTCTCCTCGATATCCCTTAGCTCAGGTTGCCTCTTCTATACACCTGGTCTCACCACACATAATTCCATCACCACTTCTGCGATCTTGAACTGGAAAATCTAGTCCTATTTCTCTCACCTAGCGTGGCTCATCAACTGAACTCATCATCCGGTTATGACGTCATCAAATCTGTCTCTATCCCATCCCCCAGCTAAGTTTCTTCCGTAATTTCATGCAGAACTTAGTCTTTCCTTCTGCTAAATGACTACTCTAGGTGAAATATTAACCTCCCCATCGAATTTTTAAGCACCTACTTATGCGTTTCCTTTTTTATTCTCACGTTCCACGGCCTCAATTTGTCTTGGAGATCCGCTGCATCGATGAGCCCGTGCTTCACTTTTGTTCTTTTTTCCGTTAACCGCTGATCTATAGCTGGGCTATACCCAGACTGCGTTCCTCTATCTCATTTTCCCTTCCAGTGATCCTCAATGCCGGTCAACCACCTCGGGCACTACGCTGGCCACTTTCTGGCTGGTGCACCTGGATAATATTGCTGTATGGCCGTCTGTCGATCGTTGTTCCCGTTGGCTCTGTTTTCCAAGTTCCCGCAACCTCTCCAGTTGGTCCTGGACCACATAACCTTATCGTAGTTGCTCAGCCCTCCGTACAATCGTCATTGAACACTCACGCCAATTTCAACGGTGCGGGGCGCGGTCAGATCCCCCGCTTTGGCCGGCGCACATGGGGCGTTCAAGCCGTCTGCAACGATGTGCGAACGCAACTAGGCTGGTGGATCACACCTCGTGTGTTCATTTCACGAAGTCTATTTTAGGTTGGGTGTCCAGCGCACGGTCAGCCCCACCCACTGGCACCGGTTGCGGATTGTACGCCCCAACTCTCCTTGCCCTACCGCATTCTTCACTGTTCATTGCGAATCGCCTGCTCCTATCAATATTCGGCTACGATCCGCTCCTCCATCGTTCTCGTCAGCAATCGTATCACTTCCCTTCCGTGTCGTTCTACTTCCGTATGCACACATCCATTCCGATTTTGTTCCTGTCGTTTTGCACAATGACAACCCTCACTGCATGATGCCACCCTCGCCCTATCCATTTTACTCTGCCCAAGCCCGAAATATGTTCTTTTCCACCCGCTTCGCCCCTGTCTGCTCCTAATCGGTGTTCACTTGGTACCTCCATATGCTTAGAAGGTTCACTGATCGCATACATCACTAGCTACGATTTTGCGATATCCCCCTTTGCCCATCTTATACCTTTTACCATTACGCACCAGACACATCCGTAACCATGACCAATCACCGTATAAGAGCTCGCCGTTCCAACCTTTGCAATTTTACAACCAAATTTACTATCTTTTCACCACCTCCATATTTTTCACGTCCGGATCTGCAACTCTTCCGTGGATCTTCCTCTCAAGCAATGTACCGATTAGCGACTTCCGGCTTAATCGATTGGTGCAACGGCCTGGAAGCACGCAGCTCTCCGGTTCCGTTCTCCCAACCCCGACGCGCAACTATTTTTCGTGCACATTTGTTCCACCACAGGCTTTCCTGTCCGGGTTCTTTTCTACTCCTCGGTCTTCCTCCTGTGTCATTTCTAGTGAGACAATCTGAGTCCTCATCTCTTACGTGGTTTTCTTTGATCAACACTCTCGCCTGCTTCGTACACTGCTCGCCACAGGCATTTCCAATGTGCCTTTCAGGCTACACTGCTTTTTGGAGTTTTATCTGGTGTCGGGTCATCGTAACGTCATCACTCTCATCTAAATTTTCTAACCCTTGAATCTACCATGACCTGATCTTTCTGATCCTCCTCTTCCTTACTTCGCTCTCATGTTATTCGCTGCTACAGCTGATGCGTCTTCTCACGGCAGTTCTTCTAACCGCCAAGTTACTACTGTCCAGTGACATTTTACACCTCTCCAACCACCCCGCGCTTCCATTTGCTCTGCGTTCTCCGAACATTTTTACGGCCATTATTTCGCTGCACAATCTACGTCCATTTAAGAAAGCTTCACCCATGTTATGACCATCACCACATGCCACACCCGCAATAATCGGATAGTTAGATTTACACTTACTTGTGTTTTTTCATCCCTCCTTCATATTCCCTCGTTTATCAATTTCCGCTCACAGCCATCACTCCTGAGCTCTCAAAGTTGGTTCTCTTTTGCTGTTAATCCCCCATGTTCACCTGCCATAAACAAATTCGTCAGAGTTTATCCGAGTTAATTCCGCACCATTTGACCCAACCGTACCTGTCTCTTCCAAGGACTGCTGCTTCCGTTTTCCGTCTCTTCACTTCTATTTGCTCCTGCTCTGATATGTATATATATACATATATTTTTGTACCCGCATATTTCCTCTGCCTCCTTCAGTTCCTAGCCGGCCAGTTCTTTTGCAGCCATGCCACCGCCCCTCATGAAATGTTTCCATTTTTCTATAACTATGCCTCACATTTACCGTATCTCGATCCTCCGGCACCATTGATGCCATCTGACTCACTCTTTAAGTCTTGCATTGCCAGCTCCCTGTTTTCAAATAGATACCGTCTGCTTATTACAGTAACGCATAGTTCGCAGCTACCTAGTCCCCAGCCACACAACTCAATCGTTTGTCCTTCCTTTCTTCTGTTGTTTCTCCCTTTTTCCTTCATCGTTTCTCATAACGATGGTTTCCTATACCGATTTTCAGTCCTCCTCACGGAAAACTCTCAGGTTCCGTTCTGCCTCACTTGGCTCAGCCTGCTGCTCAGTCTGTGATAGTGTGTAAACATACGGGCTTAAATAAAGCCCGACTGAAGTTGTGGGACTGTTATATGTGGAACGGTTGGAACAGATTACTCGGCGCCCGTAGAAAATGAGATTGACGTGAAATGTTATGACGTGACTTTTGTTCGAATGCCTGCCACAGGGGTATATAACCTTTGAGATCAAGGTCATCACCGTCATTGGCCGCGATGGTTGTTAGTGCTGCGGGCGCGGCTCTGGTTGATGGTTTCGCGGTATTTCTCGCTTAGGTCGCGATAAGCAGAAGGATTTTCAGACTTTGAAAACGATTTTCGGGTTTGTCAAAGTGAAACTTCGACTTTTTCCTAAATTTATGATAGTGTAGTTACCGTTGGCTGCATAATTCACCAAAATGATTATTAGTTGTCGCGCATTTTTGAGAGATGCGCCAAAAGTAGCGTTTCCCGAGCCCGAATGTCTGGTTTATACCCTCACTCTATCCCTGACCTTCAAATTAGCCGGGCCCGTGTTCGAATCCATCTCCGGATCTACTTTACTCCCCGGTGTGCATACACGTATCCCCTTCTCACCACCCCTCTATTTCTTCTCACCCTCCCCCTTTTTGCCTTGCGTATTTCTCAACCTTTCATGAACCTTGTTCGTCAGTCTCGTCGCATGTAAAATTTTGATCATGCGTAAGGCATGCTTCGGGCGTCCCTGAAATAAACTATTATTATTAATGCACGCTGTATTTGTAACAAAAACCATTTCATGCGTTCAAATGCATTAACAAACGACTGTAGCTTTATTTTAGTAAAGGAACCTTGGTTATGGTAGAAGACATTGGGGTACTCGTCTACTAGTCCTTCAGCAAAGGCAGAGCATACTAACGTGGTGGGGGCTGTCTAGTGTATGTAAAGGAAATTCTCAGGGCGACAAGCTTTCAGCATCCTATCCTAGACAGCATTTTCGACTCTACATGGTTGAACGTTGAAGTCGAACGTCAAGAACTGATAACAAGTTGCGTAAACTGTCCGCCCAGATCTAATTCTGACGGCTTCCTGCAAATTATCGAGCCACCCAACTTTATTATTCATCTTAAAATGGGCCCGAAATTGATAGTAGGTGACTTTAATGCACCAAAAACATGCTGGACATCACTCAGAGCACCACTCCATTTACTAAATTGTTGAGTGCAGCTCATCTAGGAAGACGGAAGCAGCACGTCACGTCCCCAACCAGAGGCGACCACACTCTTGACTTAAGCTGTTCACTAGGATTAACCCAGGTTATAACAACAGTTCAGAATAACCTACCCAGATAGGATCACGTAAATGTCCTCTGCCGCTTCTCAGTGTCCATAAAAGATATTAGTCGACTACCCCGCCTAAACCGTATCATAAAGTTGACTGGAACGTAAGGCCTCCTCTAACTCGCAGCCAGAATTGGGACATATTTTTAAGTTCAGATCCCCAGCTTGGGGCAGATCAACTCTACCCTATCTTTGAACGATGCATCAATCGAATAACCCCGCCACAAAAATCGTCAATCCGCCCTAAAGGCAATAGATTGTCTCGTCCCAACTTGAAGTTAAGTAGACTCCAGGGAGTTCATCTTAAAACAATGGACTTTTCGTTGTTTATACAGTTAAACTGTTTAGCTAGAAAGATAAAACTGTACTTCGAGAGCGAAATAATACAACAGGGACACGGCCTCACGTCATTCCAAGAAATTCGCAATTCCTGCAAAGCTGATGAAGTCGAGGAACCCCAAAACAACTTCACCTATTTCTTCTATCCGTTTCAATAACACGTACCTCGACAAATAGCTGGACATCGCCGCAGTTCCTAAGACGTTTTCAGCTTCTTCCCCTAGCAGTGACATAGCGCCGTTTTTCCACAATCTACCAGTACCCTCATATGAGACGCTTATTTCTGTAACATTCCTGCCCTCCGAAATCGAGCCTTTGATATCAAATATCAAAATGTCTTTCCACCTCGGATCGGACTAGTCACCATCGGCCATCTTTTAATTGGGAGGCCCAGATATCCCAATTCTTTTATCATATTTATTCAACTTGTATTTGCGGTTTAGTTGGTACCATAAACAGTAGATAGCTTCGGTTATTATTCCAATTCATAAGAAGGGAACACGAGGGGACCCGGCCAACTGCCCGCTTGTGAGTCGTACTCCAGTAGTATCGAGGATTATGGAAAAGTTAACAAAAGCTAAACTAAAAGATCACCTAAAAAGTTACCTTATAAGTGAAGGTCAGCACGGTTTCCCAAAACATCGATCCTGCGCAACTTTTATGACTGACTTTCTGAATCTTATTACGATAAATGCTAATGGTGGTAAGGCAGTGATCTCAGTCATTTTAAATATGTCTAAAGCCTTCTGCCGGGTGTCCCATATTCGTTTGTTGTCAAAGGCCGAGACATACGGCATTGTTGACCCACTACGTGCCTAGCTAGAATCGTGCTTGTCCTCGAGCAGTCTACGGGCAAACGTTGATGACACAATTTTCACACCCAGCCCTGTAGCCAGCGGTGTGATCCAGCGTAGTGTACTGGGCCCGTTGTTGTTCCTCACGCACGTAAATGATATATTTACCGTAGTTCGCCATGAAACTCCGTTTTTATCTGCTGGTGGTGTAAATTTCTTTGACACATTCGACCACAATTCATTAGGTCATACTATAGCAAAAATATCGGGGGACTTACGTATACTCAATTCGTAGTGCACCGGCTGGGTAATGAAGTTCTCGGCGGACATACAGGTGGCATTTCTCCCCCGAAACGTTTAGCACAGGTGGTGATATGATTTTCAACAAATCGTCAGTAATGGACCCGGGCATATACTGCTCTTTTTGTTCAACTTCTCGGAGCAAACAGACCCTCAAATTGCTAGGACCCGCAGGTTAATGGAGCTGGTCCACAAAACACTCCTTTTGTGTGAAAGTAAAATCCGTGTCTATACAACAACGTTAGACCAGTGCTAGAGTGTAGTTCAATAGTTGGCTCTAACATGCACCAGGTTGGCAGGATTGCCACTGAAAAGTTCAGTTCACCTTAACCAAACAAACAGTTGGCTATTCGTCTACCCTCAACTATAGACAGGGCTGTGACCTTCTACACCTCGAACATTTTGACACCGACGGGTAAAGAACAACTTGTCCCTTTTCCACTCGCAATTAAAACACAGGCCCAGCAAAGCCCCGCCTGTGGTACGAGACCCACTGAGCTTAAGGTATTCGTTAGGACACATCAGTCGTTCCGTCACTGTGCAGTCCTCGAGGATCAGCCTACGGTCCAATTTCTTTATTGGTAAACACCCACAAATGTGGAATAAACTTCCACCAAATATCCATGCAGTGGGCCACTTACCGAGATTTAGGAAGAAATTAAACAAATTGCTTGATGTTCTGACACTCGTATCAAACAATGATTCATACATTTCGGAGGAGCAAGCGTACGAAGTTGGTTTGTTTTACTGACACGCGGGTCTGAGTCGGGGACCTGGAAACCTACGTACCACACAATTTGCCGTATGTATCACTCACGTTTTACTAACCCTTAGTATACAAAGCCAAACCATCCACCAAGATAACGCCCACTCAAAATGGCAACTACAGCCCTAGGTCGACAGCTTCTTTCTTGCCTGCCACATATAGTTGGTTCTCAGTTGCAGGTAGCTCAGTCCCAATTCTTATCCCATATCAGTATCATAACAAATTCACTTTTCTCGGTCCAACCGGGGCTCACTCCCATTCTCATAGTTCGCCCTTGCATTTAACCCCAGAATCCCATCCCGGCGACCACCAGTAATTACCAAGTCATCTCTATCCCTCTTCGTTGTCTTTGCCATTTTTGGCATTTCTGTCCTCTCTTCGGCTCGAGGCCCGCGTTCTCTAAAAAGAATTCCAATTTCTGGGCACTGGAGGTTTTTCTTTACCACTGACCGTTGATCCCCAGCTGTGAGCATCCCAGACTGCGTTTTTGTACTTTTATTCTGCCAGACAACCACTGATGTGCATCTTCCCTTTGGTGGCCCGGCATAATACCTCGCCCACAGATCCGGCTAAAAATTCGATTCCTGCCAGTCATTTCGTCGCTATCACATTGGCCCTGCACTCCAGGATCCCTCGCAATCCGGTTGCTAGCTCCTGGACTACTCGACCTCTAAAGCTATGTGACAACGTCAATATCACTTGTGCAAAACCCGCCGGTGCTGGGCACGGTCAGATCCACCACTTTGGCCAGCGCACATCGGGCCTGCAGGACGTCTGCAACGATGTGCGTGCGCAGCTAGGATGGCGGATTGCACCTCCTATCATCAAAAGTAGTTTTCAAGTTGGGTGTCCAGTTCACGGTCAGTCCTGTCCACCAGCACTGGTTTCGGCAAAAAACACCATTTATACACCCGAAAAGCTGCAAATATGCCGCTATCTCCCCCAGTTATTACATATTTTTCATCGTTCTCGTCTCCTTCTTCGCCATCTCAACTTACCCCTGCTTGCGCCCGGCAAAATCTACTTTCCTTAGCACATAATTATCACGGGTTTAAAAGACCTTTGCCATATTCGGCATACTGTTCATGATCTTTTTCCTCGAGGATTCGTGCCAAACCATCCACTTGTCCCATTCGCTAACTTAACAAATCCCCGAGATGAAACTTGCCCTTTTTATCACATCTACCAATATATTCGAAAGAGGTCACACTTATCGAAGCCATACACTTCAGCCCCACAATGTCTAAACAGTATATTTCACTGAGGAATATTTTCTCCAGAGCATCCCGGCAGTCGACGGTATTGAGACGGTTCGCTCTCTCTATCGGTCCTTCTGTTCGCCCACACGGCTTTAGCATCGCAGTATCCTCACCGTGCAACAATTCATGCCCTTTCCATATATTCACATCAGAGAGACATCTGTATCGCAGAGTTTTGATCTTTCGCCATCACATAGCCCACCTTTTGTAAAGAATATCAGCAGATAGTATTTTACCCGTCAATCAATTCACCGCTCAACTTATAAAACGTTTTATCGGTTGTTTGGTGCTTTTTCATATCTGGTATCCTATCTTGGTAAATCCATTCAGACAATTTTGATTCTCGCAACTCTCTGGTTATCGAGTTCAGCCCTTAGATAACGATAATCATTAAATAAATACTTACTTGTCATTAAAGTACTCATCTCCTTTGCAAACCACGTATCTGCCACTATCATGGCTACGTATCATAAATTGATATGTCGCCCAGTTCCCATTTCCAAGTGGGCGCATCACACTCCGCGTCTCTGAAAGTAAACAATCTGCTCAACAATTACATGTTTACATCCGGCCACTTCTTTCACCTTCACCTGGGCAATTTTTCTCTACAGATGAGTCTTTCACTGGGTATTTAACTGACAGCCGACATTCGGTCGCCAAACGTTACAAGGGTAATCTTCAAAGGATTTTTCTTGTTCTTTGTCCTCAAATTCGTTCCTTTCATCGTCCGGTTTCCAATCCTAATCCGTTTCATACTCCGCGGAGTGCTATGGCTGGTTCACGTCTTCCCTGGAAAATTCTTTTTCCCCAGGTTGAACAAAATTTCCTTCGATGCTATTTGGTTCTGTCTTTGCACATCCCCTCTCTTTGTAATATCTGAGTAAGCGTGTACTACTTTCAACCAGCTCCATCCTGACTTGGCCGGCTTGGCCACCCGACCTTGAGTTCAAACCTGCCGGGCGCTACCATAGAGAGTAACTTAAATACTTTCTCCTATACTATATCGAGTGCACATAACTGAATCACCCTCTTAGAATTCGGACTCCGCTTCCAATTGTACCTTTTGATCCTGCTTTGCAGCATGCCTCGGGGTTATCCAAAATAAACCGTTATCATTATCAATATCAATTATTACTGAAGGTGTTGCTCGTAGAACGAAAGTTGATTTATTTAGGTCGAGGATACCAGAACAAGAACGACAGTTATTATCCGCTACGCAGCAGGCCCAGGGAGCAGGAGAAAATTGAAGACCGAGCAGTCGAGAGCATAAGACCATTGACAACCAAAGAGCTGCCCCTCGAACAACCTGAGCTACCGACAGAAGTGAGGCCGGCAAAGCTATCTGCGAGGACCTTGCTTCCTGTCACAGATAAGGCAGAGTCATCACTACCACCACCAGCTCTACTATCAAAACTGCCCCTCTTCATCAACAGCAGCATAAGCAACAGCATCACCATCGTCGTCTTCACCAGTGTCATCACTGTCACCCTCATCATCACCGCCAGAAGGGAAAACTTTCGCTGAGAATAAAGTATGTGCTTCTCCGGTGGATCTATTATGTGCCACAACCGCGGACAAACTGCGCTGTGTTTCGGGATTCCTCACCGCCTAAGTAGGCTTCCTTTTCGTCAGACCAGGATGACTTAGGAGCCAAGGTATATGCTAAGACTGTTCCACCTCCTTTGACTACCGAAAAGCAGAACTGTGCCATGGAGGCCGCGGTTCTTCCGGTACACAGTTCACTTTGTGTTAACACTTGCGGGTATTCCACCAAGGTCGTATACCGAACCCGCTGCTGCAAAGCCCGGCCAAGCAAGAAAGGTCCCTATGCTACCCCTCCACCGGCAGTTCTTACTGTTATCCTGCTGGACCAAGACGATTCAGGGATTAGAGCGGGAGAGGTCTCAGGGGAACTTCCATCTCCGCGAGTTTGCTGTTTCTTGGTTTCCAACCTCCCCAAAGTGACAGTAGCTTTTTTCGGGAAAGCCTGATCCACAATATCCGACAACTGCAGACCATCCTCCGGAAATTATTCGCTAACAGTGAAAACGGCTTGGCTGAGTCAGTTCTTGTTAGGGCTGCTTTCAGCTTTGGAAAAATACGAGAAGGCAAACATCCTCCAATATTGAGATGGTTTTTCCCTCCCGGTAGGAAGCTCAGTCAGTACTGCAATGTTATCGGCATCTCAGGGATTAAAAAGTTTGAATACTTGGGGATGTCTATCCGAATGAACATCAGAAACAAGTAGGCCCTTAGAGAAATATGTGAGCCCAGTGAAAAATTCGAGTGGCTGTGCGTTGTTTGTCTGCTTGCTGCAAAGATAATGGGTTTCCACCAATCTTAAAGCACACCTTTGGCGGCTCTGCCTGCGAACGGTTGAAACTTTCGCTGTCCCAGCCAGTATCGCTTCCGGCGTCACTCTAAAGGGAAAAGTGGTAGAAGTTGTTTCAGTCAAACTGGCCCCCACCTATTTCACTGAATTTTACACACATTTCCTCCTGCGGTACACCGGAAAGCCATTCGGCTTGCTACCTTTGATTATACCTTCTGCGGTTGGGTTGGTCTGTGGATCATAATTCAGCCACAATGCCTCTAAGTAAGCGGGGATGGAACTTGTATGCCTAGTTTGTTTGGATGTGTGAAAATGGTAAGATCGATTTCTATGTTCGGGACTTTTGAGTCACAATGAGAAGACCAAGGTGAGCGTGGTCCTCCCTAAAGAATACTGACTCGAAGTCCCCTGTCTGCCCGAGTCTAGGGAAAAACAACTCCCCGACACAACTATAAATGATCAGGTGCCAGAAGTAGCTTTAAGTAAAGCTAGCCGTTTGTTTGAAAAACGAGAAGAACTGGAATCTTTCGCAGCAGCCAGAAGACCCGTGATTACTGCTCTCACCGAAACTTATAAGAAGGAATGGCTATAGAAAGCGGAATTATCTCTTCAGGTCTACCGTTTCTTCCTTTCGGACGGATTCCGGTACAGGGTTGAAAGTGGCTTGTTAGTTTACATCAGAGATGTGGTCTAGGTGTAATGGTTATTCCGATTGTGAGCAACGAGTAGCCAATTCAAAATGAATCCCAAAACCAGAACAAGATTGATTCGTAGTTTCTAGGTACTGGATTAACAAGATATACGCATACAAATACGTACAAACCTCAACTGTACGGCCACAACGTCTAACAACGATGACCAGAGTTCAACAAATGCCAATGTCAGGTACCACCGTCACGGCAGTCCAAGTTCGAAGCAAAATTATGCCACTTCACGTGGGCAAAATATAAACAAATGTTGAAGTGCAGTGATTGATGCACGTTGTACTTGTTCCAGGGTCAATCAAATAAAGAGCATGGCCTCAACAATAAAAGTATATGACAAAGCTAGGGAGGATTTCCTCTTATGTACAATGCACCGCCCACCAAATCCTCCCAAGAAACAGTCAACATCCAAGGAGTAAATAGGGGTACTGATTCGCGCTAACCTACCTGGGCCCTAAGTCTTTGCATACGTAGGTCACTATGGACTTCGTCTATCGTTGGCCAGTCGCAGATAAGCTTGCAGGTTTCCTGAGGTTATGCTCCATCTCTCGGCCTCTTAGAGTTTCTTCTGAGAATGATACGACATTATCCAAATACAAAAAAGCCTTTGGTATGATCGGGATGCGTAGACAAATTACAGAATGTGGAGGAAAAGGCTGCCCGAACAAGAGTAAAGTACGTGGTAAAGTGCAGACTGAGAATTTGTGATGAAAATAGAGACGGCTACGGGGTACTCGAACATCAGGGGCTCCAGGTGTAGTGTTTTCACATAAGAAGTATGTTTTAATCACGACTTATATCCACTGGGGGCAGGTTGAACAATAATACAGATAAGTCACGGAAAGAGGTATTTCTACAAACGGTCAACAAATGCTTGTTCAAGAGTTTCCGCTTCTTCACAAACAATTTCGTGTCGTGTGATAAACTAAGGTTTCGACAACTAACTCCAGAGCAAAATGTGAACACCGTATGAAATTTAACACAAATAAACTTTAAAGACGGTGTAAAGGGTTGGGTCCTACTGCAGAATGCACGAGGAATGAACAAAAAAATTCAGCTTCATTTGGTGTTGTCATTTATCCTGGCTAGCTCGCGAGCCTCGAACGAGAAAGCGCCTAGTTGTAGTAGGCGTAGAACGTCGAGTTTGGCCTGACTCAGCTCGCTCGGTAGTATGGTCCCCACATTTAAAGTGTTTTGTGGTCGTGCTCCTTTCATTATCAATAGGAGTACTTTGTATCGTGTCCACCAGACCGCGGCTCTTAACATTTTTGTCCAGTTAGGAAAGTGGCACAGATTTCTGTTAGGCTTACGCTTACCGTGAAGTTTGTAGCCAGTATCAGTCTTTTAGTCTCAACATCGTCATCATCAGCCTTAGGTAATAATAGCGTTGGCCGCATCTCTTTGGCTGCAGTTAGGAAGTCCGGTCCCATTGTCCACATCCGCAACCTCTCTAGTGTTTTCAGGCCTCTTGAGCAGAAATCGGCCGGGTTACTGGCAGATTGTACATGGTGCCATTGATTGGTTTTAGTCGACTCATGAATTGTAGTGAGTCTTTTGGCCACGAAAGTGTTAAAGCTAATGTAAGTGTTGTGTATGTGATGTAGTACCGTGGCCGAGTCCGTCCAAAAGTTTGGTTCCCAGTTTATCCGGTCGAAGCATCTCCTAATCGGCTTCGCGACTTTCACGGCCAGTACTGCTGCCGTCAGTTCCAGCCTTGGAATGGACACCGTTTGCAGTGGAGCCAGTCTCGCCTTTGCGAGTAATATATGTCCGTACGGCCCACCTTCCTCGTCCATCCAGCAGCCGTAAGCCATTATCCCGTAGCCTATTTCTGATGCAACAGAGAATACTTGGAGTTGAGCGTCGTTTGTGCACTGGATTTCCGTCAAGCATCTTTGTATTTTGATCTCACCAAGTTGTTCCGGGCTGTACAGACAGTCGCGCCATCGCTTATCTTCGTCACCCTGGAGAGGTCCTTCCCAGCCTGTCCCTCTCCGGCACAGCGAATGCAGGGAGCACTTTCCCGGTAACAATCATGGCGAAACGAATCCTAGGAGATCATAAAGGCTTGAGACTGATGATAGGATTCCTGTCCGTGTGGCTGGCCGTTTGAGTAGGTCCAGAGTGAATATGAACTCGTCACCTCCGGGTTTCCATTGAAGAACAAGCGTGCGCTCCGTTTGCAGAGAGTATCCCAAAAGCTCTCTCGTACACTACATTTTCTCGGACTTCCGGATAACATTGAGCACCTCTTGGCTGTTTGAAGTCCATTTAGTGAGGTTGAATCCCTCGGCTTTTAGGGTGGCGATCAGTTCGGTCATATGAAGAATAGCAGTATCTGGGTCGTCAAAGGAACACAGAAAATTGTCCACGTAGAAGTGGTCCATTGCTCTTCCTAGCAAATTGCTGGTGCAGCCGAAAACCTTGAGGGTTTCCTGGAGGGGAAAATTAGCACAGAAGGGGGACGATATCGTCTCAAAGGGATGCACCGTCAGCCTGTACTCGTCCGGTGCAAGGTTTGCTTCGCTTTCAGGCCAGCAGAGAAGACAAAAGGCTTCACTATCGTCAACGGGCATCTTCATTTGTAGAAACATTTCACGTATGTCCGCAGAGACATCCACTATTAGCAGCCGGAAACGACATAAAACCTCGTCTAGTGGCGTTGTCCAGTCTGGGCCCTGTAGTACATGGTCGATGAGTGATACACCCTGACATTTCGCGGCACAGTCAAAAGCCACCCCGACTTTCTCCGGTTCATTTGGGTTCACAACCGGGTGGTGAGGTAAATACCACCTCAAATTGGCGCTGATAACCGCTGTATCCACTCTTTCTGCATAACCCAAGTCGATGTTATGTTGCATGGCTCGCGTGTATTCTATCCTTAATTGTGGTTCTCGAATTAGCCTGGTTTTGAGGAAGCATAATCCTTTCAAAGCCACCTCTCGGCTGTTTGGCATAGGTTTCATGTTGGGTCTCCATGGGACAGGAACTTTGAAACGATCTATTACATACTTAGCTTTCTCAGCTACCATTTTTAAAGCCGACCTGTTTTCTCGTGATGAGGCACCTCCGTCAATGGCCAGGTCGGCATTCTGCACCTGTTGGAATGTTTGCTCGATGTTCGCCGTTTCCACCGAAGTGCAGTTGACCTGGATTTGTTTGTCGCATCTTCCATCTATACTTCCATATAAAGTCCAGCCGAATATGATGCCTACTGCATAGGGTGCTTTGCGGCTTCCTATTCTTTGATCCAGAACCCAATGCGCTTCCGGTACATCACAACCGACCAGCAGATCAATTTCGTTATTCTGCCACTTCTCGATCGTAACCCCGTCGAGATGCGGCCAATGAGTCAGGATCGAATGCACTGACTGAGGTGCTCTCATCAGCAGATCTTTTGTGGTGAATGCTTCTAGTGTTTTTGCTTTATCTTTTTTGACCAAGAAAACAATTTGTAGGTGCAGTTTGGTCGACTGGATGACCTGTGTGCCACTCACTGTGCTCACTGCTAATGAAGATTGATTCCATCCGACCCCATATCTCTCCGCAAACTCCTTCCTTACTAGAGTGGTATCCGATCCACCATCTACGAAGGCCAACGCTCTTATAACCCCAACCGGGGTTTCTAGGCCAACTGTTATTACTCCCAGGCAAATGGGCTTGTTAGTGGAGCGAGCCACTGAGCAGACCACACTTGGCTTTGGGGTTTCTTTAACATTCCATTTCTGGGATTTGTGTAGTAAGTAATGGTGCTTCCCATGGCATCCATCCTGACCACAGCTGGGTTTCGTTCGGCAAGCCGCCGCTCGATGTGAATCGTTGAGACAGACGAAGCGCGCACCCAGTCTCTTAGCCATTTTTCATCGTTCGTCGACGTCTACTTTGCGGAAGCGAGGGCATTCCAGTGAGCGATGAGGCGCCCCACAAACTTTACACACCCATAGTTTTTCACCTTCATGAGATAATGAGTGCGCGTTTGCCCGTAGTTGGCTTCTACTTGGTTCCCTGGTCCACGTTTGCGTCGTCGTAATCCAAGGTAACTTGCTCGTCTCGCGCACAAGTTGACCGGAACGACTGTTTGCCATTCGAGCATGACGGTCTATAAACAGCGTCAGGTCTTCAAACGTGGTTTCTCGCCCAAATCTACTGATCCCTTCGGCTTCCTAAACCCACCTACTTTGTAGCTCCGTGGGAAAACTGCGCACAACGGTCTACATTGTGTGCAGTGCGTTCAGGTCCGATCGGTAATCCGGGTGATTCAATGCGATGCTGCAGTTTTGCATTTTTATCACAAGGCTGGCTAAAGAGCCCGACTCGCCTTTGGAGCATTTTGCCTCTGATAGTACACTATCGATCAAATTCCGGGCGACTTTGAATGGCTGCCCAAATAGGTTTTTCAGATTTTCATGTGTTCGAGTGCAACTCTCTTTAGGATCCAGCATCGAGCTTCCGTCGATTGCTTCCCTGGGCCTTACACGACAGTAATGTGGTAAATACAAGAATCTGTCCTGGATCGGATACTCTCTTTTCCACAAAGTTCTCGTACTGTTTAACGAAATTACAGCACTGTTCTGCGCTGCCTTCGAATGGGGACTATTCCACTCTTGGCAAGTCAATAGCGTGGGTTACACTGGCACAAGTCGACTTTGATCGTTCCACGGAACTGCTGGGCTGAAAGGTCGTATGCTCTGTGGTCTCCAAAGTCACCTCTCGGTCCCGTCTGCGGGGTTGATCTTTCCTGAAAGATTCCGCTTCTTCCCTAGCCAGCCTAAGCTAGGTTTCTAATTCAACTATTCTCAATCGATAGATATCATCACCTTTAAATTCTATACCACCAGCTGAAGTACTTGAAATTGCATTGATAGGACTAGCAGACCTAGCAACGTCCAAGGAATCGGTATCACCCAAAAATACCCCAGGGCCTTGCCGGGTTACTTCCTGCCCAGCTTCGGTTTGTCCAAGTCCTCTTCTTGGCAGTTCCGATTGATTTCCTCCTGGTGACTCCAAGTTGAGTACTGTAACGGTTATTCCGACTGTGAGCAACGAGTAGCCAATTCAAAATGAATCCCAAAACCAGAACAAGATTGATTCGTAGTTTCTAGGTACTGGATTAACAAGATATACGCATACAAATACGTACAAACCTCAACTGTACGGCCACAACGTCTAACAACGATGACCAGAGTTCAACAAATGCCAATGTCAGGTACCACCGTCACGGCAGTCCAAGTTCGAAGCAAAATTATGCCACTTCACGTGGGCAAAATATAAACAAATGTTGAAGTGCAGTGATTGATGCACGTTGTACTTGTTCCAGGGTCAATCAAATAAAGAGCATGGCCTCAACAATAAAAGTATATGACAAAGCTAGGGAGGAGTTGTGCGCATGTAAGTTGCGCTTGGAGCATATTATTGACCTACTTGCGGTCCCCCAAGAACATATTATGGCTCTAAGGGGTAAGGTGAAACCAACAAAGGGCTACATTGGTCCTGTTGGACGTTGGTTGTAGAACATTTAAGTATCCCATTTCTTGCGGTTTTGGGCTACGAGGAAGCTCTGTCTGGCTCCCGGTGACTTCAGCACCCCCTGCATCGATTGGGAGGCTAACTTCTACGCCGCAGCTGCTAACTTTTCCCAACATCCGCATGCTACAGTTTGTGATCTGGCTGTTCACCAACATGTGCATGGGCCTGCCCGATTTCAGCGAACGTGAAGCCATTTCCGGCTACCTTTTCACTCCCTCCTTTTTGGCTTTACCGGTACAGATGTACCACCAACGGGGCAAGAACAACAGCGGACCGAGTGTCAACCTTTGAGAAAAACCACTATAGACCCCATACAACGTGGATAAGTCCCCAGAAGCTTTACTCATAAATTTCCGCCTTTTTAGGAAGTCCTCAATACGACTTAGTAGTGGGTTAGCTACTCCCTAAAGCTTGAGCTTCCAGGAGCGTCAGTAGTGCGGTAATTTACCGAGTGCTTCACTGAAGTCAACATCTTGTGGATATTCTTCAGCCTGTGCTTCCGCGCCATGTTTTCGTACCAACGGAAGTTCGGAAATACATGAGTGTGACTTACAAAATCCGTGCTTTGCAGAAATAAACGGGTTAAGATGATCAAGAAGTTCTACGACGCACCGGCCATAACCCACTCCGTCACCTTGCAGACGATGCGAGCAAGGTTTAACGGCCGATAGGCTGACGGCTGCCGCTTTGTCTCGCCCTTGAACATCGGCGAAACAATATCTTGTTTCCAGTGGTCCGAGAGTTTTCCAGTTTTTTAGTGAGGTTTTGAACGATTAGGCCTGCGAAAACCTCGACCAGCTCCCATAGTACCACTGGGTGAATTTCATCTGCTTCGGATAATTTATGTGACTAAGGAGATCCTACGCCTGCCATAACTTTTCCACTTAGGTATTGTCGGAAGCGATTGGAGGCTGAGACACCGGCGAGTAAGGTGACCGAGGTTCATCCCTTGCGAACACCAATGCGTAGTTGCATCCCAGGGCATCTGTCTTAGCTACGTCGAAGTCAGCCATTCTCCCATCTACCATAAGTGCGGATATGACTAGTGTTGCCCACGTTTGTCTTTTCAGTTGCTCAGATAGTCATTTTGGTGCATGCAGATATTTGTCTGCTAGTCCCTTTTCGAATGCACATCTTTTAGCTATCTTCATGCGAGAGCACTTAGTTCGTAACTGATTTTACTCGTCGTAACCCGCTGTCGTTTCTAGGCACTGTATCCAAGCTCATTTCTTCTACGAAGTAGGCATCAGAGCTTTTTGTCAAACTAAGGGGGTTTCTGGGCACTGGAAGGCCGACAGTGTAGCAAAGCAAACCTCAGTATCAATAGGTGGATTCCACCTGAGATAAGACTCCTGAGCAGGTTCACAAAGTTCGGATTCTCGTTCTCCCAAGTCAAGCTTCCATCTGCTGCCTTCATGTCGTCAAAGGGTACGCGACAGACATTCGGTTCACAGTGAACTGTCCGCTAGGTACGAGCCCTCCGGCATACAACGAACTGCTTCGATCCAAGCGTTATTTAGTTAATTTTGTCTAAAGTTATTTTTGATCACGAATTTACACGTTCAAACTCAGTCGTCTCCAGGTCGCTACCTGCGCACCAGTTACGCGCCCGTCACCGAACAATGTATTTCGTTGAGCCCTCGCAAAAATGAGGAGGAAAAGTAAGATGTCATCGCGCATCATCTGCGAGAGTCATCACGCATGGTGAGCTTTCACTGAGGCAGTATGTAATGAAATGAAACATCAAATACAGTATACCTCTGGCGGACCATGGCCCTGGCTTTCACCCATCAGATGAACATACGCAAAGCTCCCTACCAGGAAGTATCTTGCACCGCTTAAAATCTAGGGCTTTCTAAAAGACTGAATGGCCCGCAAGTTACCATTCCACCGGGCGGACTGTTTCAGCCGTTCAGTGCACTGGCGCTAAGGAAGTGCGATCTGGTTTTCAACCTTGCTCGAACTTACCCCAGCTTCTTGTTGTACACAAGGACTTGAGGATCGAGCCAATAAAGCCGTCCAGGTTCTTGCACCAGAGGGCGTTGAGCTGAATCCCACCTTGCTATGGCCTCTGTGCTTGCGTAGCACTTTCTCCGTCTACTGTGTAGGCGGAACAGGGCTCGGACACAACTGGCTATCAGGAGAGTGTGGCAGTCGCGCGGTTATGAACTGGTTTCTCTTCCACGTCTGGTTCCCAGTGAGAGTGTCAAAATACTAGCAACACCTAGGTAAGGTGATGGTTGTGGTAACTTGGGGAGTAAGGAGATTAAATTTAGGGATGGTGGAGAAGGGACGGCGAAGAAACTCTTAGCGATGGGTATAACACTGATGGATAGTGGTTACAAAAGAGGAAAGGGCGCTGCGTCCTGTAATGTCAAAGGATGACGCAGGTCCGTGGTAGTAAAAAGTAATAGAAATATTAATCATAACAATCGTATATTTCTTGACCGAGGTCAAGGCATTTGAGCAAGGCATGGTCATAGGATACAGCAATACAGAACAATGTGAGGTATTCACAACCCTGAAATTTAGGATTCACACAATTGCAGTAATAAAACAATAAAGCTGGGCGGTTTTTGAGTGAATTTAAGTGGAGGTGGCCAACGAGGCCATTGTTAACCCATTTCAAGTTTTGGGAAAGAACTTGGATGATAGCTGGCCAAACGCGAGAATGCAGAAAAAAACTATCTTCAGGAATGCTAAAATAGCAGTGTTTGCGAGAGACAGTGGAGCAACAGGTATCGGACGTCACAACATGGGCGGGGGGCGAGGCCAGAAAAATGCGCAGTGTGCCTTATGGCTTGACGAAAATTGGCTGCGACGGATCCGGTGGTCGGGGATGAATCACTCCAATCTGCGGATTCTGGTGTGCAATCGATCAGTGTTGGAATGTGAGGAGGGTGGGGAAGTTGAAGAGAGATTCAAAGAATGGTCGAAGCTTGTGGAGAGAAGCGAGGGTACCCCAATTCGAATAATGGAGGAGCAATATCGGGAAACCGGGTGGGAGTGTTACCACAAGACGCGGTCAAAAATGAGACCCACAAGGGTTATCAAAGTGCATTCAGAGATTCCAGCCGGATATGGAGAAGATTGACCCAACATCGCACAACTAACAGTCGTGGAATCCTGTGATGCGAACGCAAGTGTGTCGGAAGTGATGCTAAGATTGGCCTTTTTCGTACAGGTAGTTTCAGTATCATATGGAACTTCACATGGAGGCAAAGACCTCACAAGGAATGCAGTGTGCTTCTGAAGAGCTTGAATGGTGAATGGACCAAGAATTTGGAACTCTACAGGAAAGCCGCTAAAGAACCAGTCCACTGGAGACAGAGGATGCTGCAGAAGCTACCAAGCAAATGCCCAGAGGTGATGGGGAGGGAGGAAAAGGCAGTGACCGGGAGAGGGTCAAACCTTATTTGACAGCGGAAGTTAGAGAGGAGTAAGGACGAGATGTTCTATATACGCGATAAAAGAATACATAAGTTCTGATTGGATACATGTGGCTGGTATTTCGTTTCATGGAGACTTTGTATGCCACTGATGGCAGGTAGCGAACGACGAGAGTAGCAGGTAGAAAGGGGCTGGGTTGACCTTGGTTGATCAAATGAGCAGAGTAGGCTAGAAAGGCAACGGCAAGGGCTAGGTTCCAGTCATTGTTTTCGGTATTGCAACGCAGAAAGAATTGAACTGTTTGTACGAAGTACGGGAAGCAGATATTGAGGTGGTGTGGGGCGATGATTGGTGTTAGGAATCCACCTTGCTGTCCGGTGGGACTATCATGCTGGATTCCAACCTTGATTTCAGGATCGTGATCACCGGCTAGCCATATAAAGTATCCCATGTTACATCAGCAGTCGTGAGTGTAGGTTTAAACGATGGCCTATCGGATCGATCGATTCGTTTACTCTGTACTCTAATCTGGGGGCGACTTCCGGCTGGCTGCTGGCGGCCCAGGTAATCAGCATTTTCTGCAAGCGACCAGGAGTGCTTCAGCCTGGAGAATATTCTAGCTGAGGATTTTGATTGCCGTTTTATTCGAACTCATAAAATTATACTTTTTTACCTGATGGCCAGTGGACCGATCTATGGGGGATTAACGGTCAAAGACTGTGGCAATTCTGTGGGGTATCTCAGTGACAGTAGAGTTTCTGGAAGATATTAGGCGCGGGCTTAACTAGAGTGAAAAATAATTGAGTTGGTAGATGGAAGAAGAGAAGAAGGGGCCCATCGGAGGACCAGGAATAAAGGAGTTAGGGATCGAAAAGGATCTGAAAGTGGAATGGAAAGAAGGAAGGCAGCAGTCTGGCCGTTGTGCTCGAGGTGGATTAGGATGTCAAAATAGTGAAAATTAAAGAAAATATCCGGAGCAAAGGTGAGGAATTTTATGTGGATGCGAAGGTGTTAGTTTTGAGTGTCGATTGAGTAATCAGGGACATACGGAAGCCAGGTGGAATTGACTCCTGGCGTACCATAAGCATATGCACGGATAGGTGGGTGGAGACTTCTGAAGAATATTAATCCATGTAGCAAGACTCGAGTTTACTGAAAAGGAGCAAGATAAAGGACGATGGAACCGCTGAGTTATGGCCTGAGACGAGAATTGAGTAGGGGTGAGCACTTACTACTAGAAGAGAAGGCATTTTGTCTGGGTAGCTTGTGTCAGCAGGTATTCTGGTTATGTAGTTCAGTCAACACTGTAGCTGACAAACCGTCGCTGACTTTGGACACTACTATTTGCTCGTGAGCTCGAGGCAAACGCAGAGAAAGAAAATTTGGGCGCGGTAAATTACAAGAGTGCAACGATTACCTTCCTCTTTCCGACAACTAGTACAGTCGAGGTGTAGCGCACTGCTGTGAACGCTAGAAGTATCAATGCCGGGGTGTCGTCAGAGTAGAGGCTGCATGATATAACTATTCAGACTGCTTACTGACCACTGAATCTGGCTAAGTCAATCTGGTTAATGATTTGCGGGGATTCATAGAGGGTTCATGCCGAGAAAGGCTTGGCCAGCAAGCGTGCATGGGGAGCTCGAACGGCGTGCTCTCACCCCACACCGGCCTAGACAAAAAAACTGAATGCTACCTCAAAACCTGGGGTTTCCAGTATGCAGGGCCGGGTCTAGGCTGTTTATCGGAAATCCATCTGGTAATGAATGGGGAAGAGGGCATTAGGCCGAGACGTTTCCAGCCAAGACTGTATTGTTTCGTCTTTTCTTTTTTAACAAGCATGCATACGCCGTGGGGTTTGTTTCCCATTTCTCCTTGACCCACCTCCTTACACGTGGCCCACTGGGTCCGAGGCCGATAGTGATGGCTGCTTCTCATTATTGTGCGACTACCACAGACTAGCTGCCATAACCGCCGGGGGGGGGGTTGCGGCCATAAGCTGCGAAAGAAGAGGACAGAGGATGGAAAAACACTCAGATAATGGCGGCATTCCCGGAGCTCTCACTTAACCTCTAGCTGCTGCCAGTCACGGGGCCGGACGGGTTCGATTATATATGCTAGCCATCTGGTGGCTGCAAAGCCAATTATGACATGCGTGGCAACTTCACCGGCATGACGACGTAGGTGGAAAGGTATTACCACCGGCATTGCGAAAGTTGACCACCAGCTAGTGCAGCTGCAAGGAGCGACCGGAGCAGATATATCAACGAGCTTTGGCCTAAAGTCTAGTGGTGAAGATGGGAACTGACGAACTGTAAAGATCTTAGGATTCAGTACACCGAAAACTGATAAATGAAGAGGGGAATCGGTTCGGCAGAAACTTGGCCATAGTTCATGATGAAACAACCTCTTGATCAGATGCGGGTGAGGGTCGTGTAGGAAAATAAAGCTTTGCATGAAGAACAAAGTAATGGTGAACAACAGTTTCAAAACTGCGATCCTCAGGCAAGTTAGTGAGTCAAAATCAGATGGCCTCCAAAGGACAGGTGTTCTTCGCAAAGAGCCTTGAACTGCATCGTTAATTGCGGGTCGGGTTATTCTTGTGCATATCTGGGTGTTCTATGGAAAGATCTGGTGAAGGGAAGAAGAAATATGAATAGATGAATATCAGGAAGCAAGGGATTCACAGCCGAGCCGTGGCTATGGAAAAAGCGATGATAGGATTGGTGGAAATGGAAAATTCAGGATTACACGATTCAGCCAAACAAACGAAGGTAGAATACACAAGAAAAAGACATTCTGTAGGAAATCGTGATACAAAATAGGCTGGGAGTTAGGGAATGGAAAATATACGCCGTCAGAAATGGGGTTGAGTTTAATTAACGAAGATCTCCAGAGAAATTTCCATGACTGTACTCTTCGGACGTTGCTGAGAGAGAATCGAAAGCATAAATGGCACGATCAGATGGGGAAGAGAAGAAACGTGAATAGGTGAGTGTTGAGAGGGTGGAGGAAACAAGCATGCTGCTGTAATGGCACAGAAGACAATGATGTGCTTAAACAGGGGAACTCGAAAGCTTTTAAAAACCTGATTTACCTTCAAAAGCCCTTTTTTCACTTATATAAGCAGCTTTAAGTAGGATAATAGTTTGTACTGCGAGGTGCTTCCTCTCTTAGTTCTTAAAGGGAGGAAATGTCGATGGCCACCACTGTCCCTGTATTTCACCAAAGCTGTTTTTTGCCCTGGGGCTCTGCAGACTCAGCCCGTCCACCGCTGCCGAGCTCTTTGCTTTTGCACCTTTCTCAATGGGGCTACCTGGTCCGTCAAACGTTCTCTGCCGTCTAGGATGCGGGACCATTGTGTTTTTAGGTAGTTCTGTCCTCCATCTTCCCACCGGCCAACCGTTTCTCCGACCTTTCGAGGAAATCCCTGGTCTAATTGGTTGAAATTAGGCCGGGACTCTTCTGGGGCGAGGGACCTTTGTGTGCTCTGTATTGCTCACAAAGCCTAACCTGGCAGAAAGTACTGAAATTTTTCCCCCTCCCAAGCAGGCTGAAAATTAGGGAGAACAACGGGGGCTGCAATATAACACGGTAGATGTATTTCGGAACTGGTTTGTGTAATAATAATAATAATAATGGTATATTTCTCGACCATGGTCGAGACGCATGCGCAAGCGCATGATCATGGTGTACAACGTTACTCAAAACAATGAACTATACACGAATTTCAAGAAAGCGAGTGGAGTCGTCAGAAGCAAAACAATATAGCTAGAGATAGTTTGAGTCGACTGAAATTATAAAAGTTTGCGCGGCAAATACGGTTTGGTTTCGGATTCGACTGGTTGGTAGTGGTCCGTGAAAATATAGCGCTAGGGATGCGTTATAAGTCATAATAATGCAAGATGTGGGCAAGTGAGGCTTATTGCGGGTTCTATGCACTGAGTAAGTAATGGACATGGAGAGGTTAAAGAAATGAATGGGAGTACAACCGTAAACTTTAGTGAATATGAAGAGAGCGGCTCTCTATGGAGATGAAGTTGGCCCGGAATGATGGATATTCCCGATTCTAATAGAGGGAGTTCATCATGAAACGAGGGGACATGAGGAAACTTTGTGGAAATGGACAGGCAACGTTGATGAATGTGGAGGAAACAGCAATCCATATATAAGGTGAGTTTAGGTTCGGGATCAATAACCCTTATCATTCAGAAAAAAAGGCAGCGCAACTTGAAGGCCTTTAACTGGTGAAGAGTCAATTTCAAGCTGAATACCGATCGAAAGAAAAATGAAATCTTGGAAGAGAAAACGGAGCGAAAAATCTCCTTGTAGGCTCGCGCCTTATTGTTCTGTTATGCTGACAAATATATTGACTTATTGATTCTCAGTGATCTTCGGCATCATTGTTGGGAACCAAGGATGTGAGGGACAAGTGGACTCGCGTTCGGATAACGTAGCGAATTTTAATGAGAAAAAATTCCTGTGTTGCGTATTCTGGCTCTGTTATTGGATTGTTTCACATGAGACCAAGGTGATGTGCAGCATCCCGTGGGTATGGTTCATCAGGCGGGGTAAGGGACGTGTCAATCAATCAATAGAAGGTTGCTTGCGAACTGTTATTTCTGAAGCCTCCAACAGTGACATCAGTAGTAGAGGTGTTGCGTTAGGAGACGTCTATCAATCTGCTTGTAAGCATTTGGGGGTGTTTTAGGTCGTGTGGCCCGATTGCAATCCCGTTTGGTATAAAAGATGCCATTAAGGTCTCAGTCGGTACAGGTCAAAGTGTGGACATTGGTCACCGAAAGTGGTGCCCGAGAGAGTGGGCGACGACAAACCTGAAATAAATGGTGTTAGCAGTCTGGACGTGGTTCCAGCTGTTAGTTATGATAATAAATAGCGACAATTAATAATGAACTGGCTGGGTTTATGTGGACTGTCAGTGTTACATTTCGTACTTTGATCTGGGTTTTAATTAGAGAGCTTAAGTAACGTAGGGTTGCAGGGGGTTGATAAGTACTACCACAGGCTAGCAAGATGGCGTAAACCCGGTGGGCTGCTGCGTCTGCATTTCAGAGATTTAACTTAATTGTGAGCAGGCTGCGGTAGTGATTGTAGTTGGCAGGAGGCAGTGGTTACTGTTAGGTAGGGTTGTAAACCTAAGCGTGACTTGGATGCTAGGACATGGAGAAGGCCGCTTTCTAAAAAAGATGACGGAAGATAGAGGGGTATAGATGGAAAAGGTGACCGGTTTCCACTATGTTCTTATCTCTTTTTTTCTTTTCCGGGCTTCATCGAGGTTGCCGTTATTCGTCAGGTACGTCGATACTCTGTCCAGGTCAATGGGTTGAAGGTCAGGGCTGTGGTAGCGATTGTATTTGACGTCGGCGTGCATGCTAGGTGCGCTTCTGGTGGGTATGGGGTGGTTAAAACTTAGAGCGGGGGATGGGAAAGCGTATGTGGAGAGTCCAGTGCGCTGTCACCCCAGTCAGTCTCGAGCGTGAAGACCAAAGCTTGTCGAGCGAACAAGGGCGATGTGGGGTTTCCCCTTTCGCAGGATCAGGTCTGAGCTGATAGGATACTTTCCCATAGATGAAGGTTGCCCAATTCCTTCACAGCCCGATGTCAGTGGTATTTGGAGATCGAATCGATCCCACGAGGTCTTTTTCGTTTCCACTGTTCTCTTTTTTCAGTTTTATTATTATTATTTTTTTTTTGTTTCCTAACAGAGGGGTGGTTGAGCCCATATAGGAACTTTCCATAGCCCCTCCGCCCGATCGTAATTTTATGCGTATTTGTCTTTTTTCGCAACTGCTGGGGGTGGTCTGTTTTCCCCACGTTCCAACGACGCAATGGTATGGGTGCCGTTGACATCAGGGGTTTCGCTAGCATGGGCTGGGAAAATGCAGGATGGGATTATGCAACACACGGAGTAGGACAACGAACGTTGTAAAGCACAAGCTAGCATACGTGTGTCAGTCTCATACAGCGCCAGACCATGCCTGAGACCATCAGAGACCTTTTCGGGCTAGCTGGTGCAGATGAGTTTAGCTCTGCTGATGGGAAATGGTGTGGTGCATAAGAGAGAATATGATAGTAGTTGGTGGATGGTAGATACAGAGGTGAGACGAGAGGAAAAGCCACCAAGTAAGTACTAGCAGGTGGGCTTCTGGGATAATAGATTCTGGAATGAAGTGATTAAGAAAGGCGAATTCAGGCCGGGCATAAAACCCAGGTGAGTGGTGGTAGCCAAGATGAACGGGAGAGGAGTGAAAGGATCGAGTAAAGTGGTAGACGGCGGAACTCAGTGTCCTAGGGTCCGAAGCCACGTACTTATTTTCTGTGGAGACATCTAAGACTAAGAAGCTTAGACTGGTTGGCAATAGAACAGGAACATTGTCTAAAATTAAGAGAACCGGCAAGCATTAAAGTAGGTATAGTTATAAAAGTCAGCAAACTGTGGCTACAGTAGTATAGATTGTAAGCAATATAACGTAAAAGAGAATAGTTGCCCTGGCGTTTGTCATCGGGTGAGAAATGAAAGTTCTAGTGCAGTAATCCTAGTAATCAAACCCGTTTTCGTAGGCCACCTCTTCGGTGACGGTCAGGCCGGTAAGAAGGATCACATTGGGAACAGTCAAGAACTGATCCAGCGAGCCTCTGAACTGGGCAATTGAGAGACTCTCGCGGATGTTTAGCGGGAGTTTATTCCATAACTTTGAGTATTTTATAAGGAGAAGGTTAGATCTTAACGCTAGTTCTGATCTAGGAATAGAGAGCTGCAATGATCGATGGCGTAGAGCATAATTCGTGGAGGGAGTGAGACGAATGGGTTCGGTACACGAAAAGGCCGTACGGTGGTACAGCTTAAACAGGAAGCGCAAACTGAGCTTCATGCGACGCAACCATAGAGGGTCAAGATTGAGTAGGATGCATCGATCCTTGTAACACAGACTGGAGGAAAAGCCTACTAATTGTTTGGTGAATTGGCGTTGCACGGACTCCAGAGAAATGCGGTCGGATTTCGTCATGTTGGTGAAGATAATGGGACAGTATTCAAGGAGAGGCCTGGCGTGAGACTTGTAAGTGAGCAGTTTGCAATCATTTAGCCGAAAAGTTCTGGAGATGAGACCAGTGGTTCTTCTGGTCTTTGCAATCTGGAGTGGAACATACTCAGAAAACCTAAAACTACAAGAATAATGGAGACCAAGGTCTCGAACTAAAGGGCTGTACGAAATGGGTAGGTCGTGGATAAGCAGGGTTCCGGGGGTCACTTGACATCTGAATGTTGTGTAGCAGCTCTTCGAGGTCGAAAAGTCCATATTCCATGAACTGCACCAATCCCCGAGTCGCTTTAGGTCACTAGAGATATCATCCAGCATGATGTTGAGGTTTTGACGAGGAAACTCATAGACAATCTTAACGTCATCAGCGAAAAGGAATGGGGTACCATGGTGCAAGATGGGAAATATGTCGTTTATGTAGATGAGAAATAGTAAAGGACCGAGTACACTGCCTTGTATAACTCCACTGGTGACTGGAGCAGGTTGTGAGAAACACCCATCAATGGAAACCACTTGTGAACGGTCCGATAAATAAGATGTTAACCAAGATAAAAGCGAACCGGAAAAGCCATGAGCTTTGAGTTTGGTTAGTAACAAAGCGTGAGGGACGCGGTCGAAAGCCTTTGTCATATCAAGGTATATGATGATGATGGATTTAGCGTTGTCGGCGGCCGCCGTTATGAGGTTAAAAAAGTCGTACTGACAGGTGGTGCATGAACGTGATTTTAGGAGGCCATGCTGCCCACTATGGATGATGTTATGGGACAACAGGAAGTCGGACATCCGCTGTTTGATGAGGCGTTCCATCAACCTAGAAGCAATTGGAGTGTGGTTGATAGGGCGGTAATTTGAGGGGTCATGTATTGGTACCTTCTAATGGATTAGGATGATGACCGCAGTCTTCCACTGTGAGGGAAATATGCCAAACTTGATGGATAGATTGTAGACCTTCAATAGTAAGGTTGCGACATCAGTTCCTACAAGACGTAGAAGTGTCGGCGGAACACCATCATGGCCAAGGTGTGAGGACTTCCGGACACGGGTAATCTGGTTGGTCACCTCTTTTAAAGTAAATTCTAAATCAGACAGTGAGTGCTCGGTGACAGGGTCTATGCATGGGGATAAAGTAAGGGGGTTCGTAGTCATGGATGCAGCAAAGTAGGAGTTAAGCGCCTCGGCTATCGCTACAGATGAGGTAATGTGGTCGTTATTTTCTAAGATTAGAGAGGGGATACTTACTGGTTTGCTCTGATTTCTATTCTTCATTAGGTATGCCAACTTTGAGGTGTGGTACATCAGGGAAAATAACCGGTAGACTGGTGGTTAACCAACCATGGTGAGATTTAGCCGTCCCTGTCCTAGGCGATCCTTAGTGGATGAGACTCATCCGCGTGCGTAACTTCGATGCTGTATCTGACCGTCTCACTTGCGACGGCGACAAAGTCACCGCTGCCTCCCTCCCTCTGAAACTAGTCACCAGTTTGGCTCGCCTGTAGCACTGACTTGCAAACTGGAACTGGTGTTTTTGGCCCGGCCACTGCCGCAGTCGTTTCAGCCGGCGGGATAAATGAATCACTGACATCAACACGGACTACGCCTAGATCCTCGGTCGCCTCCGCCGAGTGGCCGGTTACATCTTCCGTTGTGAGGGACATACTGAAGATACTTTTGAATGTTATACATGGTTTGTGGTTGTGACTTTGTCTGACATTACTTTGCTAAGCTCGCCCGTACACAACACCCTCGGGAGACCGTTTGCTTGTATGAGATATTTGAATTTGGCCTTAAGTCGCTTCTGATTTCCGTGCTTGGGCCACGGGAATTTGAACCTTTGAGTTTTACTGTTGAGTCGATTTGACCGCTTACTTGAGGTCTGCATATATTTGTATTTTTTGTGATTTTCAAATTAGTACCGTAGAAACCATGGATCAATCCTGTCCCGGTCTTGGAATTCGTGTGAATTGGCTACGAGTTCCTCGATTTGCGCTTATTGTGACTCACAATCCGACAGAGACTGTCAAAATATATGAGGAAGTAGCTGGCGACTTGGAAGAGTGAGACCGTTACTGATGCCCAGTAGAAGCCCTGGTCCGAGGACGTGCCCCTGGGTTAAAGAAGGAGAGTGTATGGACTGAACTGGGAGCAAAACGTTTCTCCATTAGGGTAATTAACGACCAAAATATACTAACAGACGAAATGGGGGCATCATGGAAGGTGAATGGTTTCAGGAAAAGGTACCAAGGGAAGTGGGATAAAGTTTTGGATGGAATGGCTCGTTTCTCTTGCTTCCTGCTCCCATCATACTCCGCCTTCAACCGTACCCCTTCACAGCCGTCCCATTTATTGTTTCATCCACCTCATGGCCTTTGAGCCAGTAGCCTTGAGTAACTTCTTGTACTTCATGGCCTAATGGACGGCTGGCCACCGGCTGCTAGCAACTAGCACCAAGGACTTTGTACTCCCCTCGTAATGGTCTTCTATTCTTCTGCTTTGCCCTGGCGAGCGATTTGAGAAGACCTAGTCCTTCAGCCAGTCACTGCACCGGGCTGTCCAAGGAGCTCAAAGCGCAAACAAATGAACTATTCTGGGGCCCCGCATAAACGCCTTGTGAACCGAACTGAACTGAACTGAACCAATGTTGTTTGATTTAACAATGTCTCCCGCAGTCGACACGTGTTGAGGTTTTGTATTTCTTTTTCACTTTTAGCGGAGACTCGACGGAATACTCCACCCAGTTGTTGGGGGCATAATTTGTTTGCATGCCATCAAAAAGATTCCGGAAGTGTGGTCGGCCGTGGCCATTACCTGCCCCTTGAAAACTCAGCCGGTTGGCTAGTGTCCATTAGCGGGAACAAAGTCAGCCTTGTGGAAGGCTGTCAGCCTCGTATTGGAGTTTATAAATGCAGAATAGCCCCACCAGGTCGGCATGGCACCACTGTCTCTACTGGAGGTTCAAGCAAACCAACAAAGCCGTTCATTTCTGGCCAGGAGGGGCGGGTGGAGGATAAAGCAGAATCTCATCCCTCGTTGCCAAAGGAAGAGGCAAGCACTAGGAACCGGTTTCAGGGTGCCACCCCTACCGGCTCAAAACAGTGCACGAAGAGGACTGGGAAACCTAGCCGTAACTCACACCAGTGCATGCAGCTTTGGGAGCATGTGGCGCAGGCTGGCAGCAGGGACTGACAATGCTGATTGTATGGCAGACTCTGAAACCTGACTAAAAGCGGGGAGCAAAATCGGGGTCCTCTTCCCTTCAGGCCACTGCGTTCACCGGGCTGCGGGGGCGGATGGTAGAGATAGTGAGGGTGCCGTGATTATAGTCTCAGACAATGAAGCAGATAGCCCGGGAATGTTCCACGTCAACAAAAAAGGCTGTCTCCTGTGACTTGAAGTTACTCCAAGCTGGAGTGCATGTTTCGTGTGTAGGCCAAAGCCCCTCCTGCCACACCACAGGGTGTCTAGCCCTGCGGAGCTCTCATCATCGCGCCGAAGGCGAAGCAGGTGAGCCCATAATCCTTGGGAGTTCCATTGCCTCAATGGTAAACTGGGAGGATCTGTGGACAGCGGGCGATAATATCCCTGTAAAACTGCGAGACTTCGTACCAGAAAAGGAGCTAGTCCAGAGCGTCCCGCAACCAACCAGGTTGAGGACAAGACCGACGTCCCGGTTACTGGACCTCTTAATCACCAGACACTGGTGAAAATGAGGGCCTACGGGTGGCGGCTCCCTTAGGAAGATGTGTTCATGGATTGATCCGTTGCAACTATTTGGCCATGAAGGACACGTTACTCCGCAAAATTAAAAGATGATTTAAAGACCTCGAAGTACAGGGCCTGGTCATCGCAGTCCAAGCACTGACTTGGGACCCACATTATGAAAGTGTGGAGGAAGAGAGGACGGCATCCCGGAAAAACCTTTTGTTGCTCATGCAGCGTATTGCGCCAGCTCGCAGAATCCACAAGAAGGGAAGAACACCGGGGCAGATCCGCAGGGCAATCCGGGCTCGAAGCCGGAAACAGCGCGCAAAGTCATTACCAGCAGACAGGCGGACTCCGGAGATGCCTATCGTACAAAATGGCTCGATAAGTATCCACCAGGGTCCAGAAGCGACGTGGGCTATTTAATGGGGTCACCTTAGCTAGAAACTGTAAACGGTACCCAAGAGCCTGCTACAACTGTGTCCAGTTAAAATCAGCCACGAGAGTAGTTGGGGTTTCTTTTGAGGTTTGCATCGGCAACCACACATTCAACAGCAGTTCTGGGGCCGAGACACCGCTGCAGCACTTCGAAACGTTGCTGCAGAGGGACAATGGGCTGAACCCGGCTCACGAACTCTCCTCCAGATCACTGGCGACTCAGTCAATCTTTGTTTCTCCAGACCAAGTAGAAAAAGCCCTGAGGGGTCTGAACTTGCACAAGGCTTCCGGTCCAGATGGCACTCATGCCGCTGTTCAGCCCCCCCCCCCGCGCCAGGGTAATGGCGGCTCTTCTTGCTAGGTTATACCTCAAGTCTTTGAACAGTGTGCAGTTACCTGACCGCCAAAGTTTTACCAATAACCTAGAGAGGGTTGAAGGAAGAGGTACGAAGCTGTCGGCCAGTTGGTCTGCTACCTGTGCCACTAAAAACGGTGGAGGGACCGATGAGAATCGCATAGCCAGTCACCTGATTGAAAACGGGATAATTTGCAACAGACAGCAGGGGTTGGTCAAAAACGGGTAGTGTTTATCTAACTCGCTGCTCTTCTTGGACGATGTAACGGCCAGGTTAGACAGAAGTGAACGAGTCGATGTCTGATATTGGACTTTCAAGAGGATTTTGACTCCATTTACCTTAAGCCGTGCCGCCGCAGGCCAGTAGGATCAAAAGCATCGGAATACAGTGTCATCAAGAGATATTGGAACGACTTATTTTTCTAGAAAGATTGGTGTTGCATTGCTAGCGGAACAAATGAGAAAGTGTGACGATCATATGCTGCGCAGTTGACCGTGGTAATTGTATCAAGTGCTGCACCGCATATTGATTGAAGAATGTTTAAAGGAAGTGCCCGTATTGTCGAACCATGTGGAGCAGCCCTTAACAATGTTGCGGTTTCGGTGGAAGCGGTGGTGTCAAATGTTGCAGCGTAGATAGATTGATGACAATAATGGAGATGTACTTACTATTCAATATGGATTCCGCCAATGGAATCGACTGACATATCATGAACGAAAGGAATGGTACTATCGCGTGCAACAAATAGGTCATACCAAATAAGCTCTGGGGTTCGTCCGATAAAAAGGAATGGGGGTCATTAGAGAAAATCATGAGAAGGTGATGATGTAGAAGACAGAGACAACGGACGAGGTTTCGGAGGTGCTGAGTAGAAGACCGAAAGCGAAGGAGGGAACGACTTAGGCAGATAGCACCCTAAAACTATCAGGCCAAGATGAGCACTCGCCTTCTAGAAAGTGTCAAAGTTACCATGCCGTATTTAGGTATAAAATGTTTTGCTAAGGAGAACGGACAAGTTGGATGTCTCTGCCTTAGCACACCGAAGGCGTTTTCCGATTGGTTGGCAGGAGACTTTAATCTGTTTAGCACATTCTAAGTCAGGTCTTCTGTCTGCTGCCGAAAGCTTTATGAACCACTTGTGAATTATCAGACTCAGATTTCCGTGTTACATGCTGCAACAAAAAAAAACTTATACCTTTTCCTTAAGAAACGACCTTTGACGCAAATAACTTGAGTAAAACTTATCGCACTGGTTGTTATGGGCTCCAGCAATTCATAGTCATCCTGTTTGGGCGGGTGCTACAGTGTGAACTACATGGAATTCGCTGAACTCAGGAACAAATTTTACCAGTTTGTCAGGGCAGACTTCATTCTAGAGCAAATAACTTCCCTCACGGTTTTGAGTCATGCCATGTGTCTCATTGCCGTTGATTAGTTGATAGCCATGGACATTTCTAACAATCTGTTTTCAGGTTTCACGAAGGAGAGGCTGAGCATAAGTTCAATTTTTACAACTGCCTTATAACTGCCCTAAGCTGAGTAGAGTGGAGAACGAAGTTACTACAAATTCTCTCCACTGAAATATGAAACTGAAAGTGTTCCACTTCATGGAAAATAGAATGGCAAGTGATCTCATAGCAAGGTTGATAATTTCTATGAACAAACGCCTGAAATAAACATCGAGGGTAGAGATGAGCTGATGTAATAGTAATGTAAGACTAATATGTATATATAGGTTTACCGGAAACTCATACGGAAGGGCACTAACGCGGCACCTGCCGTGCTATTGCGGCCACGGACAGAGAAACGACATTCACACCTGGGTCCTACGAGACGAAGTTCAACGACGAGTTTGTCAGGCATTTGTGTGAATTGGTAGACAAAAACCCCAAAGTCACATTGAGGCAGTTGGAGGAAAGGGTAGGGGAGGATTTTCCAAGCGCAACAGTCAGTAAGTCGGCCACTGATCGATGGCTGGACGGGCACCTCTATTCATTTGGGAAGCCGACTACTCAGCCAGTGGAACGAACCTCTGATGCAGTCAAGTCTAAACGAGCGGAACACGCTGATTGGCTGCAACGGTCAATTACTGCAACTTCCAGGTTGCATATTGATGAGACTAACTACCACCTATGGAGTTGTTGTACCTAGGGACGCCGAAAAGTGGGCAGCAAAGCCACCCGAATTATACCGTCAAGTTAAGGATCTAACTTGAACATACTAGCCTGTTTATCTTTTGTCGGCATCTTGAAGTGCAAACGTCATACAATGATCACATGGCATATTTTAAAGAGTTTCTCTCATGCGGCTCAACTTAGATTGTTACTGAGCAACTCGATTTTCCAGTGGTATTTATCTTTGACAGTGAGCCCGTTCATCGGAGAACTGTGGACGCACTATTACACACCAATCAGCAAATACGTTTTCTCTCACAGTATAGTTCATTTGTTCATCCGCTTGGAAAGGCTTTCAGTGAATTCGAGCAGGTAAAGCGTTTGCCACTTTAACTTGTATATATTTTCCAGTATTATATAAACTGTTTTACTGGAAATACTACTATGATAAGGGCTGTGCGACAAGGTTCGACAATACGAGCACATCCTTTAAACATTCTTCAATCAATATGCGGTGCAGCACTTGATACAATTACCACGGTCAACTGCGCAGCATATGATCGTCACACTTTCTCATTTGTTCCGCTAGCAATGCAACACCAATCTTTCTAGAAAAATAAGTCGTTCCAATATCTCTTAATGACACTGTATTCCGATGCTTTTGATCCCACTGGCTTGCAGTGGTGTGGCTGAAGGTTATGCGTCAAGCCTAAAGAATGATGGGTCGTGACTAGAGAATGGTGGGTCGCGGCTAAAGAATCGCCAGTTTTGGCTAAACACCTAATGGGGAAAGGAGTAGCTGACAAGAAGAACGGCTTGGGTATCTCCTTTGGGCGACATTTCTCTGCTTGCTTGTGCCGTGTGCTCAAGCTTCATCGGTTTCTGCTCCATATTGGCTGCTGGGCCCCTCCAGCGATTCAATTCGCTGTCCCCGTTATTCACCGTATTCTGGAGTCTGGATATTTTGTCCACAAGGGGCCGCTCTAGATTTTCACTCCCCTCTTCCATTTTCGTTATCCGTGTGTTCGTATCTCTGTACGGTGATCGGTTCTGGATCACTGCTTTTTCACAGCCCGTGGATAGTTCCCGTTCATTTAGGCCCCCGCTCAGCAGCCATCTACGCGTGCTTACACAGACAGTACAGATCCACTTTAAGCCGGGATGCTCCACAAACAGCTTGAGGTCACTAACAGAATGCTCACTGCACTTCCGATGGTACCACTGCTGGCGTATTTCATTGAAAATTTCATTCTTCTTTACCTCCTTACGGCACTTTGAGATACTGCATATGGAGGTAGGCATTTGGGCTGAAGTATGACTTGCCATTCTTGGAGTTACCGAAGTTAAAGTTCTAAGACGAATGCTTACTAAGCTTCAGGATAAGTGAGAAATAGCCGGGTTCTGGATATGCCCAGTGATAAAGACAGACAGACAAGTTATACAGCGGCTTATCTTGTAGGTGCAATCACTGGTTGCAGGGTTCCGTTCGGCTAACCCCATCTATAGTCTCGCAACCTCCGTTCTCTTGAACTCTCATCTGAATTGCAACTGGAACATTATCACAAGGTTTTCCAGACAGATATCATTTGGCCATTCTTGAGGTATTCCTTCTCGAAAAAATGGAGCTCCATGCAGCGTCGCATCACGGTGAAGAGCAGTCTTAAATTCAGCTAACTTATGTCTGTGAAATTGACACCGCCTCGCACATTCTGTCTTTCAGAAAAAACACTTATATCTTATTGTTTGAAGTCAAGGAAACTCACAGAAAGCAGAGCGATCTGGACACTATTGGTTATGGTCACTTTTGTCTTGTGTAACCTGAACAAGTTCATAGGTCTAACATTTCCTCTTTGAACCTCCTTAACATTTCAATCGGTGTCTTCTCCTCTTCGAGTTTCCCTCAACCGAACTCTCTTTCTGTGCTCTGCTCCTCACGTCAAAAATGACGAAAGGAAACCTTGCCGTTACTTTTCCTTCTGCTTCGATGCATAGATTTTGCTTCTTCATTGTGCCGTTTTATCGTACGCTTTCATGCTTGCCTTTGAGCGCAACATCCATGTTGCTTTACTGATCAATCTAGGTCTCTATCCGCGCTACCACCTGCCGAATACGCCCCTGGTGGTTGTCTCTTGTCATTCAGCTCTCTTGATTTCAGTAGAGAGACTACTGCAGACAAGAAGATACCTCAAGACACGGCAACATTTGGGTTACAGATTCAAACCCGCGTGCTATTTCAAGGCTTTGTGACTTCAAATGGACTGAAGCGAATACGCTACTCCGTGAGGTGCCACGGTTCGGAAGCCCATATGGGTCTTCCGGGCTAAAGCTTCAGGGGTCTGGAAAGAAGAGGACAGTAAATCCCAGGAAGCGCTCAAGTACCAGAAAATTCGACTCGAGTAGCTCAACTTAATACCAGATCAGTGTCGATTCAGCTGTGAGTTACCAATTATTACTCCCATCCACAACACGCCTGGGTAAACGGAACTTTAAACCGAAACAAGAGATTGGATCGACCAGGAGATGTTTCAGCAGGAACGCTCGAGGAAGCTTCTGTTGACTTCGACGAATATTCGGGTGGGCTGATTTACTATGCCTACTTCCCCGGGTTTTATGGTGCGTTACTTGTCCCGTCCCTTTACAGCATGCCGTATTCCTTAGTCACTCCATTCTAGCACTGCTCTAGACTAAACCTTTGTTTCTAGGACTTTTCTATTCCAGTTTATCTCTATTCTAAATTTCTTTACAACATGCGTAAGAAGTCTAAGTCCTTGTAAAGCCAGACTGCCAATGACAACATGAGGTCACGTACCTTCACTGTCCCGCTGTGACTGAGGTCCCAATTCTGAAGTTGCAGACAGCATAGGACGTGAGATATTTGGGCATATTTGGGAGGCCATTTTGGGCTAAATTCTTGTCACTCGGAAAAACGATAAACGGTTGTCGACCCCTGCTCAGACCATAGCACGTTCTTCTCCAGTAAGAAATTCGGACTTTCTATTCACCGGTACGCCAAGCGGCGCCCGCCTTATTCGAGTCAACAGTGGGACCAGACTGGCCACAAAAATGGAGGGGCTTACAACCTAGACTTTAGCTCGTACAAGAGCACTCCCCTAGCTTTTGACTGCCTACTAGTTAGCACCAAGTTGCAGTATATACCCCTCCCACTGCACTCATGAGCAAGCATGTGACAAAGAAACGCGCGAAGAGCAGACTCACGAGGAGCAAGCTGGGTTTTGTGGTGGCCATGGATGTATCGATCAAACTTTCTCCTTCCTCCCAGAAAAAAGGAAAAAATACCGCCTGAATCCAGTTGTAGCTGACCGGTTATCCGAAAATAAGCGCACAAGCGACTCGTCTGTCATCTCCCTGTGCACTACGCTCAGTCAAAGTGGAGAACATGGAGTACAAAAGAGTAATGTTTGTTTAACAGGAGTGAGCCCAATGGAAACAAGTTATACGGGTCCCTCAAGCTGTGGGTGTCTCTGGTTCGGGACCTCCACGTTCCTCAGGAATAGCAGTACTCCTCCGTGTTCCTCACCGGCCATTTCTCCTGCTATCGTCCAACCGACCGTCATGAAATGCGCCCATCAATTCTACATGCGTGCCTCACACCTACCGTATCCAATCCCTCTGAATCGCTTTTGTCATTTGATTAACCCTCCACGTCTTGTATTGCTCGCTCTCTGTTTTGCGATGAGTTTTGTGCCCTGTCCGCCGACCCTCCACTGCAGAGTATTAATGCTTCATTGATATCTAATCCACTGCAATGCACCTCACCTTTTTCTCCATCGTCCCTCCTTACTGCAGTTTCTTACACCGATTTCTAGCCTTCCTCATGTTTATCAGTCGGCCTTCAGATATGTCCACCCGTGCCAGTCATATTCCCCATCTGACCTTGACTTTCGCACTCACCGGGCGTCCGTTCGAGTCCGTCCTTGAGTTCATTTAAACTCCCCACAATATCTACGGTGTGCATACACATATCCTATATTCATCCCACTTTATTCCCCCCTTCTGAGCCGTTTTATCCTATTTTTTCATGCAAGTTTCCACATTTTCATGAATTATATCTGTCCATTCCATCACCTGTATCAACAAGATCGTGCACATGGCATGCTTCGGGGGTGTCCGAAATAAACCAATATTATTATGTTATTTTTATCCTGGCCAGTATTCGTCCAATCCGGACATTCAACGGGCGCACCTGTAAGAAATCAACGGCAACGAATCAGCTAGTTCAAAAAGCCCTCCAGTAGGGCGGCCCTCGGTCTTCTTTTTACGCAGTCACATTTTCCAAAGATCAACAATCACCATGTTCTCGGGCTTTCATCTGGCCTTCAAATTCATTGATAGGACTGCACTATTTCACCGTTTGCTTGGAAACAGAGTATCTGAGAAATATACGTTGGTCCTTAAAGAGCTCTATGGTCACACCTCAGGGCCTAGGGCCAGCCTTTGTGGGACGCCTCTGAGCAGTACGTAGGAAAATTCGAAACCGATCCCGAAACCAGAAGATTACCCGTGAAAGTTTACGACACTGGATTATCAAGTGAACAATGACTCGAAGCAGATACGGACCTCAATTGCATGATCACAGGGACTCAGAAAACGAGACCCAAGTTGCTATGTGCGAGAAAGGAGCACGTGCGCCAAGCAGGTCGAAAATGGGGTATGACAGAATAGCCCGCCAGACGTGAACAAACAAAAGTTGGTTCGTGAAAATACAATGCAAAGAACACGTAAATAATGTGTATGAGCAAGTAATGTCAGGAAAGCATAAAATTGCAGTGTTTCTGGGGCAAATTTCCACAACCTGTTGTTGTACAGCCCACCAAAATCCTCCCGAATCTTAGCGGGGCCAAAAGTTTGGAACAAGACCTTGATGTCAATGCGAGTAACTAATAATTCTGACGTCAACATTCTGCTCACGATCGCACTTGATCCGGTGGCTAAGCCGACGCGGTATTACTCTGCATCGTCCATGAGAACGGCTGATCAACGGCGGGCCTGAAGAGGAAACACAGACGCTGTCGTCGGGAGAGCCTTCGTGCGCTGGCCTGTGTGCTTGTGTGAGTGTGTGCGCCTGGGTGCATGATCGAATCACAACTATTACCACATACGGGAAAGCCTTCCGTAACGTCAACGAAGTAAGCACTGCAACGTGTTTGATGGGGATCATGAGAAGTAAGCATGTTTCACGTGCTTGCGTGCGATTGAGGGTGTGTGGCTGGGTGTATGATTGAATCACAACTACTACCACACGTGGGAAACGTATTCTATAAATTCATTGGCAAACGAGGGACGGTGAGCACCGTGACATGTTTGTTGGGGACTGTGGAGCAGGAAAGTGTCTTATGTGCGTGTAGTTCGGTAGGTCAGCATGTAGTAAGCGCCTCCACACACGGGAGGTGCATTTAACCACTTCAGCGACGAATAAGGAACAGCCCACTGGGGTTCTGTGGTGTCGGCTTCTCCGTCTTCACTCTGGAGAAGGCTGATACCGCATCCGTCGTGGGTTAGCATTCCTTTGGCGGTCTTCACCTTGACAGTTACTGTCAGTCCGTCAGAGCTTTCAATAGTTTCCATTACAAAGCCCAAAGGCCAGGTGCTGAAAGGCTCGTGCCCGTCTGCGATCAGCACTTCGTCCCCAACCTTGAAAGGTCTTGCCTTGATTAGCCACTTCAGTCGGGCATACAGATCCGGTGGGTACTCCCGCAGCCATCGCCTCCAAGGAAAACTTGGCAAGATAGGTTACCTGCTTCCATCCATGGAGGTAGCTCCCACGAAGGTTCGCCGGTCCTTGGAAACCGTCGTTCGAGCTTAACGTCAGGAAGTCGTTTGGGGTGACAGCCAGACGAGTGAGGTCGCCGTTGGTCACCGGAACCAGGGGGCGGTTGTTCAGAATTCTTCCCACCTAGGTCATGACGACGCTCAACTCTTCGTAGTCCAGAGGTTATTGCTCAACGATCGACAGCAGCATTTGCTTGATGGACCTGATCAGGCGTTCCTATAAGCCACCGCGATGGCTGGTCTGCGGAGGATTGAAATACCATCGTATGCCATAGGCCACAGTCTGATTATGTAGCTCATCCCTGTGCATGTTTTGGTGCCAACGGTGCAGTTTCCGATGGGCGCGTACGAAGTTTGACCCGTTGTCGGTGTATTTATCTGCTGGTATGCCTCTTCGGTCGATAAGGCATTTGAAGGCCCCGAGGAAGAAGTCGGTCGTCATCAAAGGCGTAACTTCTGAGTTCGCCGCGCGTGACTTCATGCACGCCACGATACACCCGGATAGTTTTTCCAACCTTTTTTCACACTTGATCAGCAAAGGATCGGAATAGTCCGGCCCTTTGTCGCCGAACGGTCACCAACCAGGGGTCAGTCTACACTCTGGCAGCGGAGTTATGTGTTGTTTGCCCGCTGCGGCGTTGCGTATGTAACGAACGTTTGAGCAATGCGTGGCAAAATTTGCAACGGATTCCGAAATCAAAAGACGATTATCCGTGATATTCTACGATACTAGATTATTACATGAACAATGACATAAACAATATACAAACCTCAATAATACGATCACAAGGACTCAACAACGAGAAACCGAATAGCAGCGTGTGAGCAAACAGCACGTGCGTCACGCAGGTCCTGAACAGGGATGTGCCAAAGTAGCGCTCTGGGCGTGAAAAAACAACAATTGGTCCAGAAAAACAACCAGTTCGTAAAGACGAGTCAATAGTGTAGGCAAATGAGTGATGTTGGGAAAAACACTGAATCGCGAGGGAAAAAGGGGGATTTTCCACGACCGGCTGTTACACCGCCCACCAAAATCCTCTTGGGTCCTTAGCAGAGTCAAATGTTTGGTATAAAGGTACTGTTTCTTCCTACCTGCCTAGGCCCTGCTGTCAGTGCGCGCGTCTAATGCTCGTCGTCAACGTTCTACTACTGGTCTCACCTAACCCACTGGCTACATAGACGTGAGGCTAGTCTACATCTTCCACGAGACCAAATGACCGATGGCGGGCGTGAAGGGTCGCATGGATGTTGTCCTCGTAAAGGGCCGTCCTGTCCTGGATGTATGTGCTTGAGTGTGTGTGTGAGCGTGTGTGTGTGCCGGGGTGTACAATGAAGTCACAGGTATGACTACACATCAAAGGAGGACTTTCTGCAATGTCAACAAAAGACCGTGTGGCAAGAAAACGAGTAAAATGTAGCATGTGTGTGACCTAAGCTCCGCTACTTCTACATATGCAAGCGGCATTCGGTAACGTCAACAAAGTGCAAAAAACGAACACTGTCACACTTTTGATGGGTTTATGGGATGTAGAGTGCGTCGTGCATGTGTGTATGTGTCGGTATGTACAGTGGGATCGCATTCGTCACCATTCATCGTAAAGAACCTTCTGTAATGTCAACGAAAGATCGCGAGCACTGTAACGTGTTTGACGGAGACCGTGTGGTATACATGGTGTTTCTTTATCCACCTCGATGACTGGTGTGAAAAGGTATACTGGGCCTCAGGGTTATCAGCTCCTCCGTCTTCGCTCTCGAGTAGGTTAATACTGCGTATGTCACGAATGAGCACTCCGTTAGCTGTCTTCACCTTCACCGTTCTTGTCATTCCGTCAGTTCTTTTGATGGTGTCTGTAACTACTCCCAAAGACCAAGTGCTAAAATGTGCGCGTTCGTCGGCGATCATAACCACGTCCCCAACTTTGAATGGCTTTGTTTTGGCCAGCAACTTCTGTCGAGTCTGCAAAGCCGGTAGGTACTCCCGCTGCCATCGCCTCCAGAAGATTTTGGCAAGATAGTTCGCTTGCTTCCATCCATGGAGGTAGCTCCCACGAAGGTTTACCGGTCCTTGGAAACCCTCGTTCGACCTTAACGTCAATAAGTCGTTTGGGGTGAGCGCCAGGTGGGTGGGGTCGCCGTTCAATACTGGAACCGGGGGGCGGTTATTCAGGATTCGCTCCACCTCAATCATGACGGTGTTTAGCGTCTCGTCGTCAGGCGGCTGCTGCTCCATGATTGACTGCAATATCTGTCTGGCGGACCGGATCATGCGTTCCCATACGCCGCCTCGTTGGCTGGCCTGTGGGGGGGTCGAAATGCCATTGTATGCCGTAGGCCACGGTTCGATCCTGCAGTTCGTCCTTGTTTATGTTCTTGTGCCAACGCTGCAATTCCCGGTGAGCGCCCACAAAGTTCGACCCATTATCTGAGTATATATCAACCGGTACGCCTCTTCGGTTGATAAATCTTTGCAAGGCCCGTAGAAACGAATCGGTCGTCATCGAATGTGCGGCTTCTAGGTGTATCGCACGTGACTTCATGCACGTCATGATACATCCATATCGCTTTTCTAATCTTTTCCCGCACTTGATCCACAAGGGCCCGAAATAGTCCAACCCTGTGTCACTGAACGGCCACCAGCCCGTAGTCACCCTGCATTCTGGTAGTGGGGCCATGGGTTGTTTGCTTGCTGTGGCATTGCGTCTCCTGCACTGCACACACAGTCGGATTACGCGTTTTACAGTCTTTCGTCCTCTCAACAACCAAAGGCGCTTTCGGATGACGCTCGTCACGTGACTTTCCCCGGCATGTCCCTCCACGGCGTGGACGTGTTGGATCATTAGCTCTACTACAGGTTGCCTCGTAGGCAGCAGTATAGGATACTTTGTGTCGAAGTTCAGGTGGGCGTTGGTCAGCCTACCATCCACCCGCAGCAGTCCGTCGATGAGTTTCGGGTTTAAACGCTTCAGCTCGCCTCTTGGAGATGGCGTGTCCCCATTGGTCGACCCCACTCCTTCCGCCCTCTCGAGCTCTTGGGCGAAAGCCTCGCGTTTTATTATTCTGGAAATATCGTACTTTGCCGCCTGTAGCTCATCGGGACTTATCGGGCCGACCCGTATCCGGCCCGAGGGGCGTAGCCCTTTCCTGACTAGTAAATTTCTCTTGAACCTGGTTAACCAAACTAGCGAACGAAGCGTCTTCATCCAGGAAGAAAACCTGACCAGTCGCGATAGAATGGATGTCGCTTCGACGACGTTGGCCGCTATCACTACGCCTTTGATCTCCAGTTCCACTTCCGTAGGGGGAGGGGGCAGTCCTGTTTGGGCAAGTGCAGGAAGTTTGGCCCCCTCGTCCACATGTCCAGCTGCCTGAAGTTGTTTGCGCCTCGGAAGCACAGGTCGGCCGGATTATCGCCAGACCTGACATGATTACACTAGTTCGCGGCTGATTCGTCGTGGATAATCGTGAGCCGGTTAGCAACGAAAGTACTAAACCGGCTCCGGACGTTGTCGACATAGTGAAGTACTATCGTTGAATCCGTCCAGAAGCTCACCGACCAAATGTAGAGATCGAAACATCTCTTCACAGCTTGCACCACCCTGGCTGCCAACACGGCTGCGCTGAGCTCAAGGCGTGGGATTGAGACCGACTTCAGTGGAGCAACTCGGGCTTTGGCGAACAGGATCCTCGTGGTATATTGTCCATCTCCTGCGCACCATCGTCCGTACACCACAGCTTCATAACCGACTTCGGATGCATCCGAAAAGGCATGTAGTTCTTCAGTCCGCGTCGTATGGCCAGGAGTCAAACATCGTGGGATTTTTATGTCCCCTAAATTCTTCAAGGTGTTCAAAAATTCTTCCCAGTCCAACCGATCCCCTGGGTCCAGTGACTGGTCCCAATCAACTTCCTTACGGCGCAGCCACTGCAGCAAGATCTTTCTGGGTAGAAGCCATGGTGGGACGAAACCGAGCGGGTCGAACAAACTTGAGACGGCAGACAGCATGCAACGACGGGTTATTGGCTGCTCGGGAACGTTCAGTTCGAAAACAAAATCGTCCGTTTCCGCGTCCCATTGTATCCCTAAAGTGCGCTCGATAGGAAGTGGAGAGCCGTCCAAATCTCTTACCCTTTCGGCCTTTTCGTGATACGGGATGACCTTCAGCACTTCTGAAGCGTTCGACGTCCATTTATTTAGATAGAAGCCGCCCTATTCTAGCAATCTCGTCAGACCCCTGAACTGCTCTAGAGCTGATTCCACATCATCGAATGACCCAAGGTGGTCGTCGACGTAGAAGTTCCTGCTGACGCTATCTACTACAGCCCGATGTACTAGATCGCCATGTTTGTTCGCTGATTCTCGGAGGGCGTAGTTTGCACAAAATGGTGACGATATGGCTCCGAAGGGGTGGACGGTCATCCTATAATTCACCACTGCTTTGTCCCAGTCGCTTCCTTCCCACCACAGGAAACGCAAAGCATCTCGTTCTCCTACCGGAATCTTCATCTGATGGAACATTTCCCTGATGTCGGCAGACAAAGCCACTTTACCCATTCTGAAACGGCACAAAACATCGATCAGTGGTGTGGTCCAGTCAGGCCCTTGCAGTAGGCGATCGTTTAACGACTTGCCCTGGAACTTGGCCGCACAGTCGAAAACCACGCGCAGTTTATTGGGTTTATTGGGGTTAATAACCGGGTGGTGAGGCAGATACCAGATACCCCTTTTGCTGTCGGTGTTGGCGGGAGCCTTTTCAATGTAACCGAGGGCATCGTTTCGCTTCATCAAATACGCGTATCGTTCCCACAGATTCTGGTCTCGAATGAAGCGTTCTTTCAGTCGTAGTAATCGTTGGAGAACATAATTTCTGTTATCAGTCCACGGGTCGACCGATGTGCGCCATGGGAGGGGAACCTCGAACTGTTTTTTGAGGCCTCTAGTGCCTTGCCGTACCGTTTGTAGAGCGGAGTGATCCTCTTGAGACAACGATGGTCTTTGGTCTCCAATGTCATGAAACTCCTTTTCATACAGCCGCTTCGGATGATACTCTATGAGGTCCGTTTCGGCGGATAAGTAATTCACGGAACCACGTACCCCTACCGGACCGTATAACATCCATCTCAGAGCCGTGCGTACGGCATAAGGTGCCTGGTGGTAGCCTACTCTCTGGTCAAGCACCCAATGCGCCTCTGGCACGTCGCAGCCGATGAGGAGATCCACTTCATCATCTTCCCAATCTACAACGGTTAGATCCTGCAGGTGGGGCCATCTAGTCAAGATTGCGTTGACCGACCTTGGTGCTCACATGGGGAGATCCGCTAACGTGAATGCCTCCGTTGGTTCAATTTCGTCGTTAGTGTCTAGAGAGATGAGTTGTAGCCTCAACCTACCGGCAGTCACTACCTGTGTTCCGCCCACCGTGCTCACTGTTAACGACGTCGCACCTTTAGCCAGTTGGTGTTTGTCGGCAAACCGCTCTTTCACTAAAGTGGTGTCGGATCCACTATCAACGAAAGCCAAAGCCTTGACTATCCCAGTCGGAGTCACTACTCCCACGGCCACTACGCCTAAACGTACCGGTTCACTGGCAGATCGTGACGTTGAACAAATAACGCTGGGTTTGGTACTCGCCTCGGATATGGTTACTCTCGCCTGATGCAGCAGCCGATGGTGTCTGCCCGTGCAGCCCTCGTAACCACATCGGTTCCTTGTCCTACAGGCTGCTGCCCGGTGCGTGGTGTTGAGACAGATAAAACATGCTCCTGCCATCCTCGCCATTCCCCACCGTTCGTCTATTGTGGCGTCGCCGAACTTGGGGCATTCTGGTAGGCCGTGGCTAGTACCACAGGATCTGCAATTGGGTTGCGCCGTAGCATCTCGTGAAATGACGTGTGTATTGGTCCAAGGCTGGTATTTTGGATGTTCCCGTACAGGGGTTCGGACTTGGCTAGTACTGGGCTTGCTTGCCCGGTTGCTGTCCCGGATGAGTCGGCCGAATCTGCTGTCAGCTATCTTCGTTTGCCTGTCCAAGTATTCGGTCAAGTCTTCGAAGTTGGCTTCTCTGTCGCTTCGGCTTATCCGTTCTGCTTCTTCCGCCCATCGACCCTGTAGTTCGGGAGAGAGGTGACGGACTATGTTTTCCAAAGTGTGCATGGCATCTAGGTCAGCCCTGTAACCTAAATAGTGAAGGGCTATTGAGCAGTTTTGCATCTTGATCACCAGGTCGGCCATGGTGTAGACGTCGCCCTTGGTTTTCTTTGCCTCTACCATCACACCCTCTATTAGGTTACGAGCTACTTTGAAAGGTTGTCCAAACAAGTCCCTCAGAATCTTCCTTGCTCTTGTGTAGCCTTGTTCCGGGTCGAGCACGGTACACCCGTTGATAGCTTCTCTTGCTCGGCCTCGGCAGTAAAGAGTAAGGTAGAGAAGCCTTTGCCCAGGGTGGGTTACCTTATTTTCAACGAACGTCTCGAACTGCTTGACAAACTTGCAGTATTGCTCAGCTCGCCCGTCAAAAACCGTAGTTCCACTCTAGGCAGATCGATCGATGGTGGTTTGTAGTCGGCGACCGGCGTGGGGTTCCCTATCTTATTGCATCCTATTCTATCGGAAGTGTCGAAGTCGCTGGTCTCATGCTCTCGCTCTTTCTGTGTACACTTCTCTGCTTCCTGTGCCTGTAGTCTAGCTGATAGTAACTGTTGCTCTAGGTCTAGTATTCTCAGCCTTTATAAATCAACATCCTTACGATCAATATTGCTCTCATTAACACATGAACTAACACTGACAGGACTAGGCAATCTAATATTGACTAAAGAATCAAATGTACCCAAAACCTCCTCAGAGACTTGCCGTGTTACTTCCTGTCTGGATTCCACTGTTTTTGATCCTTTTCTTGGCATTTTGCGTGTTTTTCCTCGTTCCAAATTGATGTATTGAGTATTGTAACGAACGTTTGAGCAATGCGTGGCAAAATTTGCAACGGATTCCGAAATCAAAAGACGATTATCCGTGATATTCTACGATACTAGATTATTACATGAACAATGACATAAACAATATACAAACCTCAATAATACGATCACAAGGACTCAACAACGAGAAACCGAATAGCAGCGTGTGAGCAAACAGCACGTGCGTCACGCAGGTCCTGAACAGGGATGTGCCAAAGTAGCGCTCTGGGCGTGAACAAACAACAATTGGTCCAGAAAAACAACCAGTTCGTAAAGACGAGTCAATAGTGTAGGCAAATGAGTGATGTTGGGAAAAACACTGAATCGCGAGGGAAAAAGGGGGATTTTCCACGACCGGCTGTTACAGCGTCTCCTACAATGTACACAACGTTGGATTACGCGTTTAACAGTCGTTCTCCCTCTCAGTAAACCAAAAGCGCTTTGGGGTTTAACTGCTTCAAGTTGCCTTTCGGAGATGATATTCCGTTGTCGACCTGTCCCCCTTTTTCTGCCCTCCGAAGTTCTCGGGGGTAAAGCCTCCCGTTACATCACCCTGAATAAATCGTGTTCTGCGGCTCGCAGTTCCTCGGGGCTTATCAAGGCCGCTCGAACACGGCTGGAGGGGCTGAGCCCTTTTCATGGCCAGCAAATTTCTCTTGAACCTAGCCAACCAAATTAATGACTGAAGCATCTTCATCCAGGAGGAAATCCTGACCGACGGTGACAAAATGAATGGCGCTTCGGCGATTGCCGCTGTCGTCACTGCGTCTTTGATCTCCAGTTCCAGTTCTAGAAAGGGCCTTAGCTCGTACTCTGGCCAGTCCTGTTGAGGCATTTGCAGGAATTTTGGCCATCCATTCCATGTGTCCAGTTGCAGGAATTTGGCAGCACCCCGGAAGTACAGATCGGCTTGATTATTGCCAGACATGACCTGTTTCCACTGGTTCATGGCAGTTTCGTCGAGGATGATCGCGAGTCTGTAGGCAACTAAAGTACGAAAACGGCTCCGGACGTTATTAAAGTAGTACAGTACTACTGTCGAGTTCTTCCGAAAACTAGCCAAACAAATATAAAAGTCGAAGCATCTCTTTGCCGCTTGTACCGCCCGTACTACTAACACGGCTGCTCTGAGCCCGAGGCACGGGATCGAAACCGATTTCGGTGGAGCAACGCGGGCTTTGGCGAACGGGATCTTCGTGGCATATTGTGTATTTCCCGTGCACCATCGTCCGCACACCAAGGCTCCATGACCGACTTCGGATGCACCGGAGAATGCGTTAAAGTCTCCCATCTGTGTTGCATGACCAGAGGGCGAGCATCCTAGAATCAGTATGCCTCCTAGTTTCTTTAATGTGTCCAGCAATTCGTCAGATTCCAGCCGGTCTACTCGGTTCAGTGGCTGGTCCCAATCGGCTTTCTTACTACAGAGCCGTTGCAGCAGGATATTCCCAGGTATTAGCCAGGGGAAGACAAAACCAGGGGGACCGAACAGAATAGAGACAGCAGATAGTATACCACGACGGGTTATTGGCTGCTCGGAAACGTTTAGCTTGAAAGCAAAGTAGTCCTTTTCCGCGTTCCATTGCATTTCTGGCGTACGTTCTGCAGGGAGTGGAGAGTCATCAAGATCTCGAACCCTTCCGGCTCTCTCGTGGTACGGAATGACCTTGAGCACTTCCGAGGTATTTAACGTCCATTTCGCGAGATGGAAGCCGCCCTCCTCTAGCAATCTTGTTAGGCCCCTGAACTGCGCTAGTTTTCAGCCTACATCGTCGAATGGCTCCAGATAGTCGTCGACGTAGACGTTCCTGCTGATGCTACCTGCCACCGACCGGCGGACCAGAACTCGGTGCTTATTTGCTGTTTCTCGAAGGGCGTAGTTCTAACAAAGCGGCGTTGACGTCGCTCCGAAGGGGAGGACGATCATCCCATAATTTTTCACCGCTCTGTCCCGGTTGTTTTATTCTCATCATAGGAAACGCAACATATCTCTATTTTCTACAAGTATCTTCGCCTGAAGAAACGCTCCCTTGACGTCGACGGACAAGTCCACTCTACCCACTTTGGAACGGCAAAAACCTCGATCAGTGGCGTGGCCCAGCCGGGTCCTTGTAGTGGTCGATCTTTTAACGACTTACCGTTAAACTTGGCTGAGCAGTTTAAAACCAACCGTAGGTTTTCGGGTTTCTTAAGGTTGAGAGCCGAGTGGCGAGACAGATACCAGATCTTCCTCCGGCCGTCGGTGGTTGCGGGCACTTTTTAAATGTAGCCGAGGACTTCGTTTCGCCTAGTTACTTCTGCGTATTGTTCCCACAGGTCCTGGTCTCGAACGAAGCGCACTGCAATCGTAGTAGTCTTTGCAGAGCATAGCTTCTATTATCCACCTAAGGGTCAGCTGGTGCGCACCATGGGAGGAGAACCTCAAACCGTTTTTTAAGGCCCCTTGTTCCTTGCCGCACTGCCTGTAGAGCGAAATGGCCTTCTTGGGGCAATGACAGTTTTCGTCTCCAATAACGTGAAACTGCTTTTCATGCAGCCGTTGCTATTGCTACTCTCTGCGGTACGTTCCTGCTTATTTGTGCTTTACGGAACCCCATCATCCGGCAGGACCATGCAGTATCCATTTAGTGCCTTGCGTACGGCGTGTAAGTCAATTCTCGCAAATCGAGCAACGCACAGCCAATTCAAACGAATCCCAAAACCAGAACAAGATCGATTCGTATTTTCTACGGTGCTTAATTCAAACTCACAAAGGGCACAAATATGTACAAACCTCAAGTATCCGGCCAAATAGAATTCACAGTAAAACCCAAAGGTCCAGAGCCCGTGGCTCAAGCACGACAATCAGAAATGGTTCAAGGCCAAATTCGAATGTCTCACATGGATAAACAAACGTGAAAAAGTGTGATATATGAGCAAGCTTTTCAAAGTACTTTCAAATATAGTCAAATTAACAAAACATGTTAAACATTTGGAAGGATTTCCAGTATTTGTTCTTCACATAGCCGGCCAAAATCCATCAGAAAAAATGGTTGTCCAAAATTCATGATGGGGTCATGATTCTCACCCTACCTATCTATAACTCACTGTCATTGTCTGCGGTTACTAACTTCCTGTGTTAGCTGCGCGTAAAACATGTTTCCGCCGTGGTCATCATTCGCACAATCCATAAGGAATCAATTCCAAATCCAGCTGCACAACTTGAGACCGGCACACTCATCAGAAAACCGACGCACACAGTTAGACGCATGACGAACATGAAGGCTTTGTAGCGTAAAATATTCCACTGCACGAGCTTAGCCTACGTAAATCGGGCAGTAAACTATTGCAGAAATTGGTTAGACCAATTTTGTTTGCGAGCATGAGCGCAGAAGTTGAACGTGGGTGCAACGCCTAACGATATATCGCGTAAAATTGAAAGGTCAAGAAACAGTGGAATTACATCAAATAACAGCACCAAATTTTTCAAAAGACATGAAGACCGGTTTCTGATTATGAATAAGTTTCGAAATCAAGAGTATGATGGATAGTATCGAAGAACACATGAGCACGGAAATTGACCGAATACTGGCATCTATCAGAGTATTTCAAAGTTTTTGTGTGTACAATATATGTGACAAGCAATAATGTAATAAATGTAAATGACTGTTCTTCTTCGAAGGCAAGAATAGCTTCACAGTGTGCTTACAGCTAATAAGCCTCACTCGAACTGTTCAAGTAAAGTATTGGTGAATTCCTCTTTCTCGCCTATATGCACTCCGGGTAGAAATTGGAACTAGGTACATTTTGCATCTGTTCAGGAGAAATGGGTCCAGTTGAATAGTTGTAGAGCATGAAATGGAATAACATGCTGAGTAACTCGCAGCGAGGCGATATGAAAGCAACTTTGTCCTTTTCATGTGGTTTCGAGCTTGAATCATCAACATTTTCCTCGCCGTTTCCTGCTACGGGTGTGTTGTGTCTGGTTGGGATCTCGCACACTACGCGGACAACCGATCAATATTCCTCTCATGAATGGACATACTCCCAATTTGCCTTGATCTTTAACCATGCTTTAACGCCAGCAGTATTGATCTATCGATTTTGCAGTGTACTGATTGGTCTTCCTCTGCTGCGCGTGACGGCACAAGTAGTTTAATTCTTCATGCCAACTCACTTGCTTGTTTGCCGCTTAGTCGCCGGCTACGGCCGGGTTTTGTGTTCACAATGGCATAAATAAATGCAAAGCCACCATTACGTGTTCTGCTACCGATTGTGGACACAACATTTGGCGTCGCGGGCATCGGCCCATTTTAATGGATTTATAAATACAGTTGACATGGAAATCAAGGGTGATTTACCATTTTCGGCGATTCAGCGAAACCATTTGTCGGATCTACGCAAGAATGCTCTGGCACTGTGACCACAAGTCTATCTGCAAATGTGAGTGATTAAGACCAGAGTGTTACTCTTAACTTCCGACAAGTTTTTCGTTGATAACTTTTTTATTGTTTTCATTGAATGCTTAGTCCACTTTTCTCGGTTTTGTCCTGTATCCGTCCTTTATTCTAACGACGCCGTTTTGTGTTATATTGTATGCGTAAAGCTAATACTACAATTGCTGCTACTACACTGTTATTATGATGATTACCGCTACTCTGCTACTGCAATGACTACCAGTGTAACTCATGCTACTGCTTTTGATAATAGCAATGAGACTACTGCTACCGCCACTGCTACGGTGAACAATACTACATCTACTTCTGTTGGTACCGCATTTCATTTCCCAGCCATCATCTCGTTGATGAAGCTTTTGTTCTCGTTTAACGTTTTGCCCAATTTTCCACCATTCTTGCTCGAGTATGTCCTATGTGCTTTCTCAATTATACTGGCGCTGGTTTATTCAGTGTTTTGTATCGTCACATGCGTACAACAACAACTGCTGCTGCTATTGTAACTAATGCTGTGGCCAGAGTTTCTGTGAATTCTACTGCGAATACGGTTCCTGTTACTACTACTGCTACTGATACAATTACTTCTACGAATGCTGCTATGAAGAACTACTGTTACAAATACTACTACTTCTACTGCGGATACTGCTACTGCTGTGAACATAGTTTCTGTTACTACGACTTCGAACAATGTTGTTGATAATACTACTGCTTTGGATACTACCACGACAACTGCTTCTAATGAAGGTACTACTGATACAACCGTCGCTGGTAATACTAAGAATACTTTGATCCGTTGCAAGCCTTGGATCTTTTTCCTTGGGGGAAGGAGAGGTGATGTTGTGTCTGGTTAGGATCTCGCACACTACGCGGACAACCGATCAATATTCCTCTCATGAATGGACATACTCCCAATTTGCCTTGATCTTTAACCATGCTTTAACGCCAGCAGTATTGATCTATCGATTTTGCAGTGTACTGATTGGTCTTCCTCTGCTGCGCGTGACGGCACAAGTAGTTTAATTCTTCATGCCAACTCACTTGCTTGTTTGCCGCTTAGTCGCCGGCTACGGCCGGGTTTTGTGTTCACAATGGCATAAATAAATGCAAAGCCACCATTACGTGTTCTGTTACCGATTGTGGACACAACAGGGTGGATTAACTCTCTGACGTTTCGAACATGCTTTTCGTTTCCCCCATTACCTGTGATGTAACACAACTGTGGGATCTGTCCAGTATGCAAGACCCAGTTCGATGGTGGAAAAGTTCTCTTTTAGTATCGGTGCTGCTTTAAAACCCAATACCAGCGCAGTCATTTTGAGTTCGTTTAGGGATAATGACCTCAGCTCAGAAATTTTCGCCTTGGCAGAGGGTGCTTTGTTTCGCCGCCAGCCATGCAGTTCCACCCAGGTACTGCACACTGTCACTAGGTCGGAAAATTCCAAGCTGCTTTGCGCGACCTGCAGGTGTTCAACTTTCAGCAAGGTTTCTCAAAAATGTCCTTTTTTGAGATATTTCAAACGCCTCCGGGCAACTTCTCCAGTTCCTGATAGGTTGTGTGACAGTGGTCTCTTGGGTATAGCAACTTCGTGTTGCCCATCACAACGTTCTGTGTTTGATTTCACCATTGAAAGCACTGGTTTATCTTCTTTTGGGTGAACTTTACTTTCCTGGGATGGACCGTTGGATTCGACATTGAAAAGTTGATTGTGTTCTATAGAGGCACTTCTCTCAGCAACAGTTAAGCAATTTGTTGATGCCGATTGTTGAAGTTCGTTCATTAGGGGTCCGAGAAGTGTCCAGCCAAGTATCGTTCGCATTGCGAATGGTTCTTTACGATTGATTATGCTCTGTTCAAGTACCCAACGAGCCCTTGGTGCATTGCATCCTATTAATATGTCGACATGGAGGCTGGACACTTCTTCGAACGCTGTGTCTCCGAGATGAGACCACCTCTTGGCGGTCGATCTGACTGAGTCGACCGGTCTCATTGGCAAGCCGTCTACTGCAAAGGCTTCCGGAATTTCTACGGTCCCTCACCAGATAAAGACGTTACCTGTGGGGTCAGCCTCTTAGAATTGTTAACATGACCCCTGCAATCGTGTTGATTTTGAGCGAGGTAGGCTCGCCGAATAGTTCACAGCTTTCGCCAGGCTCGCGAGTATTCTGCGAAATATCCTATTCCTTGTCCAAAAATGCATTGACCCTCCTCAATCCTTTAGGTGTTACGATGCCGACAGGTATGATGCCTTATCTCACCGGTTTGAAATCATCATGTACCGCAGAACAGACAATTCTGGGTCCATCCGGCTGAATAGGCCTATTGTTGAGAGGGCCATGTAGTAAAGGGTGATGGTTACCGAAGCTTCCGTCCTGACGGCATTTCACTGTAAGACGGTATCCAGAGGCTTGATGGGAGTTGTTTAAACATAAAGCATGAGCCAATCCTTTCTACTGCGCACCACCGATCGCGTACACTCATCTCATGAAGTATCGGACAATCTGATAACCGATGCAGGGAGTTGCATAGCTTGCATTCAGTTGACTTCTCGGGTTCTCGACTTATCATTTGCATGTTAGCCAAAGGCCGGATTCGGTTACAGTCCTTCCGTACAATTTGTGCAGATGCTGGTTCCGTTCGCGCCAGCCTGCATCTTTCGCGTACAACTTGTCCAAATCGGCTGTTGGCGATATGGGATTGACGACCTATGAACTCCCTCAAATCGTTGAACGCGGATTCGCGCTCAAGCATATTTATTTTTTAGCTTCCTCTGCCCATCGGCTCTGTAAGTCAGTAGGTAAACATCGGACAACGCGGCCAGCTTTCACGCGGTTTTGTCATCTCTAGTGGAGTTCGACCAGGTTGCCCTATATCCCCATTTCTTTTCAACTTTGCCACAAAGGATGTTCTACGGAATGCTTTATCTGGCCTTCCAAGTGGTGGAGTTGAACTCATCCCAGGGAATTGAGTTTTCGACTTGTAATGTGCTGATGATGTGGCCTTCCTGAGTGATAATGCACAGGCAATGCAACATGCTTTTCGCCACTTGGAAGTTGAGGTATCCAGATATGGTATGTACTTTGCGCCTTCCAAGAGCAAAGTTCTTTGGCAAGGTTGGCAGAAGCCGGTGTCTGCACTCACCCTTTGTGGTGATCAGCTTGAGTCCGTCGACAACTCTAGGTACCTCGAGAGCTTGATAACAGCTGAAGGTTGTGTTGGAGGGGAGATCAGTTCATGAATAATGAGAGCTGGAGCAGTTTTTGCAAACCTGCGACATCTGTGGCATCACCGTGACATCCGGTTTTCTCTTGAGAGATGGGTGTACGTCGCCGCGGTTCGCAGTACTTTACTCCACGGTTGAGAGACCTGGTCACTTCGCGTTGAGGATGCTTGGCGTCTTTCCGTGTTCAACAAACGATGTCTCCGAATCGTTTCTGGCGTGTGGTGAGAACATGGAGTAAGTAGTGACGAGGTGCGCCGTCGCGTTAGGCACGGATAGTCGTCCTCTTAACGAAGTGGGTCAGTCTACACCGCCTTCGTGGCTCGGTCGTATTTAAGAATGCCTGCCCATCGATTACTTTTCCGTGCTCTATTCGCACGTGCTGGACAAGGCTAGAAGAAGCGACGCGGCGGTCAGGCCATGATTTGGCGTCGAGGTATACAGAAGCTATCATCAGAATTGGCTTTGGTTGGTGCTTCCATCCTCCCTGGTTGAGACTCAAGGGACGAGGATTGTCGTTGGTTAGAGACGTTGAGGGACGTGGTCCAGAACAGAAACCAGTGGCTCGAATGCTGTGTGGTCTGCCGGAGAACTCTCCTGCCCTTAATCATATAGATGTCATTTCGACAGACAAAGTGACAACAACACAGAAACATCAACAAGTGTGCTGTAAAATGCAAATGAAATCAGCAATTTTTACTCCTACTGGTCGTCCGTTACACCGTATCCTACCGCACTTCTCCTATTTTTGTAATTAATGTTTTTGCGTTGGCTTCCTGCTTGATCTCAAACTGATATCCATCTATAAACATATGTGTGTACAAAGTTCACCGTTGACTCTCATGCCTTCAGTGTTGTCACGCCACTGGTTGGGTGCTCTTATGGAACCCAGCAGGGAAGCCTTGGGACACTCAAGCTTCCTCAGTTCGCTGTCGAGTTCTTCATTTCCCGCTGCCACTTCTTCTGCTGATTTCAGTTCAGTTCAGTTCAGTTTGCACAGGACAGGTAATGGCCACGGCCACTCGAGCGTCCAGAATTCCTTCCATGATATGTACACCAGTTATGCTCCACGCTGCCGAGTGTATTTCGTCGAATCCCCGTTAAAAATAGGAAGGAAACGGAACGCCTCATCGCACATCAACGGTGAGAGACATTATGCATCGTGAGAGTTTACTGAGACTGTATGCAATGAGCGAAAAGGTCTGTTAAAACCTACTCCAGGAGGACCACAGTACTATCCGTCATCCATCTAGTTGATACGCTCAAGGCTCACTACGAGGAAGTATCTCGTATCACTTGCGATCTTGGGCATCTTTGAAAGGTTGGACGGTCTGCAGATCTATCACTCCACCAGGCAGACTGTTCCAACTGTTCACAACCCAGTTGCTAAAAAAGTGCGATCTAGCCATCAACCTAGCTCGGACTTTCTTCAGCTTCTTTTCTTGTCCCCTTGTTCTGGAATCTACGGCCACTTGGAATAGACTATCTGGTCTAAGGCCAGAAAAGCACTTCGTTACCTTGAACGTTTTATGAGATCCCCTCGACTTCTCCTCCTACCCAACGAGAAGTGATTCAGGTCACAGGGTCTCTGCTCATACGTCTTACTCCTCTGCCCTTCAATCATCCTCGTGACGAGACGTTGCACTTTCTCTAGACAGGCGGCGTCCTTTTTGTAGAAGGGTGAACAAGCCTGCACACTACCTTCTAAGTGAGGTCGTACTATAGCCATGTAAATAGGTACAAACACTTCCGGCGCCGGCAAGATAAATGTGATCGCAGTCTAAAGAACTCACCACGAGCCTTTTGCGCAGCAGAGTTGCACTGCTCCGACCATTTTAGGTCACTGTCCATGATGACCCCAAGATCTCTAACTCCACTGACTGCCTTTATGGTGAACAGTCCTTGATCATGAGCAACAGTTAGGCCCTCCTTTGACCTCGACAACAAATGGCTTTTTTCAGCGTTCAGAGGTAAGTTCCATTGGAATGCCCAGTCTAGGACGGTACCTTTTTCCCTGCCCATGTCCGCCCTACCCTCAGATCCAACAATCTTCACGTCATCCGCAAAAATAAAGCTGGGCGATTGAAGAGCGGATGCCAGGTCATTAATAAATAACAAGAGTAGGACCGGGCCTAGGACGGATCCCTGAGGTACATCACTGGTGACGTTCACCAAACCGGAGCACCTGTCCCCCACGTTGACATAAAACGTCCTGTGGGAAAGGAAGTCCTCCAGCTACCTAAATACTGGCCCACCTGTGCCGAAAGTCTCTATCTTTCATAGCAAAGGACGATGATATATGGAGTCGAAAGCATTGCTAAAGTCAAGGTAGCATACCTCAGCTTTCTAACCTTCGTCCAGTCGTCGAGTTGCTTCATCTAAGAAGCACAAGAGGTGGACCAGACAAGATCTATTTTCAGGAATCCATGCTGGGCCGTACTTAACATGGAGTGCTCCAGTAAGTGCTAGCAGATGTGGGCACGGATGATCTTCTCAAGGACTTTACATAGGATGCTAGTTAGACTTACCGGCCTGTATTTCTGCGCAGCCAACTTAGGCCCAGTCTTATGTATTGCCACGACTGCTGCGACTTTCCAGTCCCGAGGCAGCTTACTGTGGTCCAACGTGGATTTGTACGGCCTGCGTACCGATGGAGCTATGATATCCACCAACGGCTTGATGGTAGCTGGATGAATGCCATCTGGGCCAGCTGACTTGTGACTGTTTAATTCCTGTAGGTACTTACGCACGCTTTCCTCCGAGAGGTTTAGCTCGTTTAAATGAGTAGAAGAATGCACCAGAGCCAGATCTACTCGTGCCCTACTATCCATTCTATATACACTACCAAAGCATTCCCCCAGGGCGTCTGCTTTGCCCTGGTCATCATTGACAATATCGTGGTCTCTAGTGGATGGCGGACCTACGGGATTTCTTGTTGAGCCTTTAGACTGAACATAGCTGTGGAATTATTTTGCCATTGTCTTATAAGCTGGGCCAATTTGAGCTCAAGTTCCCGCTTGGAAGTTCTCAAGAGGCTAACAGTCTCGCTTCTCAGCTTTTTACAGCGGTTCCAGGCTAGCTGACTGCTGGAACCTTTGTACTGGTTCCAGCAGTGGTTTCTACATCTGATGGCCTTGGCTATTGCAGCCTTCCACTACATGGGTTTGCGCTCCTCACTCCTTCATTTTAGGGGCGCGAACTCTTCCTGTAGGGCAGTCAGGGATCTCTTTGTGGCCTGCCAAAGCTCCTCGACAGAAGCCCCCTCTGTCGCGTCCCAGGTCAAACATATCGCCCTATTACGAAGCCTATCTATGTTCATACTACCGAAATGTCTGACCAGCCTTGAGGGTATCTTGGGTTGCCGCATGCATAGGAAGATTTTGACACGCACGTGGTCACTCTTGCCGGACGGTGCACAAAAATGCAGTCCAGAAACATCGTTGGGGAAGTTCGTTATTGCTAGGTTCAGCGAGGATGGAAAGCATCCAGTCCTATATCTGGTATTTTCCCCAATATGCCGGTGCAACGAACTGGCATGCAGCCGTTCTAAGTAGGTTTGCTCCTCCGATCCCGGCACGCGGACCTCAGCCGTCGAGTCGATGTGAGGAACATCGAAGTCACCCACCATGAGGGTCGTTTGTGCGTCCTTAACTAGTTCAGTCAAAGTCCGCAGTAAACAAACGCCCTCTTCGTGGTTAGCGCTTAGCGCCCTGTAGACACAGACGACCTTAACCCTACCGCCTAGAAGGATGATCGTAACAGCGCATAAAAGGACATTGCGAGTGCACATCTCGGTCTGAGACTCAAGGTGGTTTGTACCTGACCAAACGAGGATGGCTGCTGCACCACCAGGGCGATCCTGTTCTCGATCCTGCCTATAGGCTGCGAAACCGTCACTTATTGGGACTAGCACCGGTCTTCTTCGGAAAGCCACGTTTCTGTGACCGCAACTATTAAAGCTTTCTGCCCGTCAGTGGTTTCGGCGAGTTCCGACCATTTGTTTCTAATGCTACGCGCGTTAGCATACAACAACACCGCGTTTGCTCCGTCGCTTGGGTGTCTCTTGTTGCTCACTCCTGTCTGTTTCTCAGGCGCAGCGCCTGAGATGATGACAAGTTCTTTGTTTCGGATGTCCCCACCGGTGTGCATGACGCAGGCTGACGATCCAGATCTTCCGACGACTCCCAATCCATCTCTATAGGAGTTGCCACAACATCCAGACTGGCAGGGGTCGCGCTGTCATCTATCTTCGGACGGTACTGCCAATTCTCGTCTTCCAGCACGTCTTCAATTACAACTACTTGCGACCCCGCATGCGGCTTCTTTACTATTGTCGGGGTTGGGGCCTGAGAGCTGAGTGCGGCATTAGGCTGAACTTTTTGGTTTTTCACCAGCACCCTGGCTGGTCAAGCAAGGTTACCCCCCGGAGCTAGACCACCAGGCCTTACTCTGTACCAGTCTGGCACAATTTGGTATCTACCCCTGGTAATGTGAGCCACTATTGCTGCCCTCGCCAGCAGTTTATCCTGGGTGGCCTCATCAGCGAACTCCATTAGAATTAGTCTCGCACGATGTCCGCCTTTGTTCCCCAGTGGTGACTTCCATGTCCCCACTCTATGCACCCTTCTTAAGGTAGAAGGGTACGGAGCACCTGCGATTCGCAGTATACCGCAGACCCTCCTCCTATCTATGTCCCGCCTGGCTTTCGATTCCCTTATAAAGGGTTCTTCCTGGTTTAGGATCGGGAGCCTGTGACTTGGGACCCTGCCCGTCGACAAGATCTGCCTCTGCAGATCCTTCACCTTGTTTTCCACCACCAGAAGAGCAGGGTCGTCCACCTTAGCTGACCCATTCTTCGCTACATTACAGTCGCCCTTCTTTTTGACCTGCCTTGCCCTTCTAGGCTTCAGCTCAGTCCACTGGCCCTCGCCGGTCTGCTCCAAAGGATTTGAGGCGACGACCGCCTGTCAAGCTCTCGGAACTGGTCCACTCGCTGTGATGACTGTCCCCTCAGATGTGGCTGCTACTTCCGCAAACGACTTACTGCAACCTGATTGCGGTGGTTTGGGGCTTATGACTGAGGTAATACTTGGTTGGCGTTGGTCCTGCCCTTGGGCCTGCATGTTAAAGGCCCAACTGGCCGCCTCCTAGCAAGGAGCACAGACCCACTCAGTCCAAGGGGTTCTGCTTATAAAGGACATGGATGTCATTTGCAATTCCTGAACAACTTGGGTGAGCCCATCTCTTGCATACCTCACCCTCTGTGCCATTTGCCACATGTTTTCCGAACTCGGATACGAGACACGGGTCAGAAACGCGTGTCATACCGAAAACAACCCGAATGCTCTTTACCCATGCACAAAATGAACACTCTGACACTAGCAGGTAAAGCCCGCTAGCAAAAAAGAACAAAAAGAAAGACCAAAAGCGAGGAAAGATTGCTTCAAAAAACACCGAATAATACTCGGCAATACTACGAGGAGAATAAGCATATTCCCCGGGTAAAACGCACCTTAAGTGCAATTCTGATACGCTCAGTATTGTGAGTTAAACTAGGTTAATTCACAAAACTATTCAAAAGCTTATAGAAGACGTTCGAGAGCTGCTGGGAACGTGTCTCCTATCGGGTCTAGCAGCGGAATACCAAAGTTATCCCCTCTAATTTAAAGACGAGAGCACTATGAACTTAAACCGCGCTGCAGTTCAGCTTCCTACCTCTTTCTCTTCCACAACAACCTTCAAGGGTTTCAAATTTGCACCCTCACCATGTGGTCCGGGGAGTGCAGAACTCGGCTGATTATATAGGTGCTGCTGGGTAGGAGTCGATTGACACCGGATCGACGGGTGGAAAAGAAAAAGCCACGAAACTCAGAGTGTCACTTGATATGCAAGATGCTGCACCGCCGACACCTTTAGGAGCAAAAAACGGGGCATCACCTCGGAGATTGCGCCCGAGGATACCCTAGTTCTAGAATTAGTAATGAAGTCAGTAACGAGGACCAGGGAACCGTCAATATGGTACACCAACATCTGCAGTCTCCCGGGAACCAGGGGGGAGTTTAGGACTAGGATCACAAAGTATGATGCCGTTGCGTTGATGGAAACTTGGACAAAGCCAGATACTGACATGAGCTTTCAGGGATACGCTGCCTACAGACAGGATAGAACAGATGGAAGGCAGGGGGCGGAGTGGCACTCCTAATACGGACAGACGTAGGCCATGCGGAGGCTCCGTTCAACCTAGTCTCCGGTAATGTACAGGCCAGATCCTGATTTATCAGGATCGAGGGGCGAACAGTATGCATTATCTGTATCTACAGGGCACCGCTAGCCACAGATGAGGAAGACGTTGAGCTCTTGCAAATGCTGGATGCGGTGCTGGCACAGACAAAGGAGTTCATCTTATTAGGGGATCTCAGCCTACCCCAAATTAACTAGGAAAGGGGAATCGCACCGAGGGGATCAACGGGCGACAATTCTCTGCAGTGGGTCCAGTTACATGCACTTACGCAGCATGTGACACAGGCCACTAGACACAGAGGTGGACAACACCCGTCTCTCCTTGACTTAATCATAACGCGGAACCATCAGGACGTTAAGGATATTAAGTGGGAAAAGCCACTTGGAAAAAGTGATCATGTAGTCCTAAGGGTCACACTAAGACTAAGCAAGGCGCCGAAGGAAATCGTGTTACATCTGTGCTATGGGAGAATCAACATAGGTGAACTAAAGAGGACGGCGGAGGAAGTTCAGTGGACACCAAGACACATAAACGCCTCCGTAGAGGAACGTTGGGAGGCCATCAAGATGGGGCTACTCGAACTTACAGATGAGTTTGCAACCCTGAGGGTGGCTAGCAGTAGAAATCAACCCTCATGGTGGAAGTCAAAAGTCCGCAAGGCTTTAGTTATTCGTAGGCAACGATGGGCGGCGTACAAGCTGTACAAAACTCAGGGGGCATGGAACAGCTATAAGATGGCTAGAAAAAAGAGCTCAAGAGATCCAAGGAGTGGAGAAATGTGCCTTCGAGCGTCGGTTAGCTGCGTCGGTCCGCACAAACCCAAAACGATTCTACGCCTGCGTGCAATCTCACAAATGTATGACAGAAAGTGTAGCAACTTTGGAAGGAGTACAGGGACGACTAGCTCTAAACGACGAGAACAAGGCTGACATGCTCTTGGCATTCTTCAAGAGCATATATCGAGCAGAAAATAGTTTGGAGGAAAAAATGGAGGGCCCACAGGCACCTCCAGTACCCGAACTTACTGTAGGAGAAGAAGTGTACGCGGAGTTGAAAACGTTGAATAGAAATAAAGCATCAGGTCCAGACGGGATTCATCCAGCAATCGTTCAGCCTCTGGCCGAGGTCCTGAAGACTCCGGTGACGAAGCTGTATGAAAGGTCACATAGAGAGGGAACTGAGCCGGGAGATTGGAGGAGAGCAACAGTGGTAGGAATTTACAAGAGCGGACCCCGGCAAAAGGCCAAAAGTTACCGGCCGGTTACCTTGACTTCAGTACTGTGTAAGTGCCTGGAGCGAATAGACAGGAGACAGATCTCCACGCATTTGGTCCAACACAACCCCATATCAAATGCTCAGCATGGGTTTATGGCAGGACGATCCTGTCTGACGAATCTCCTGCTATTCCTCGATGAGGTAACCAAGCGTCTGGACGAAGGGCAATCGATGGCGGTCTGTTACTTGGACTTCAGAAATGCGTTTGATTCTGTGAACTACAGATTTCTGGACGTCAAACTGCAGTCCATGGGAATTGTTGGAAACGCAAGACAATGGATGAATAGTTTTTTAGCAGGGCGAACTTTTAGTGTTAAGGTGGGTAGTCGTGTCTCAAAACCGGAAGGTGTAACAAGTGGGGTGCCACAGGGCTCGGTGCTCGGCCCTCTGCTTTTCCTCATCTTCATCAATGACCTAGCACGTGGGCATACGAACGCCACCTTTATGTTTGCCGATGACGTCAAGATAGCTGGAGCAGATATAGAACTTGACGTGTTAGCAGTACAAAACTGGGCACGCAAATGGGACCTTCCACTAAACCTCACCAAGTGTCAATGCTTGACCACAAATACAGGGGCTAGTGAGAATAGTGTGGGTTCGTTGCAAGTGGTCTCGCAGGTCAAAGACTTGGGCGTTATAATGGACAACAGCTTTAAGCCGTCAAAGCAGTGCACCTCAGCAGCCAATACGGCCAGGAGAGAACTCTTTCGAGTTAGATCCATTATGTCGTGTAGAGATCCGGAGATATTCGTTCCGATATATCAGGCCATAGTTAGGCCGCATATGGAGTACTGCGTGCAGGCCTGGGCACCGTACTACCAGAAAGATATCGACTGTCTGGAGAAAGTGCAAGGGCTAGCCATTAGAATGGTGGCTGGGCAAAGGGGGTTTAACTACACAGAGCGTCTCCGTGCCCTAGACCTATTCTCGATGGAAAAACAGCGCACTTGCAGGGATTTGATAGAAACCTTCAAGGTTATGAAGGAACTGTCAGGAATAAGTCGAGAAGACCTTTTTTTCTGATCCCCAAGAGAGGCACAAGGGGGCATAGCCTTAGATTACAAAGGAAACATTCGAGGCTCCAAATTAGGGCGAAGTACTTCTCAAATAGAGTGGTACCCTATTGGAATAAGCTCCCGGAAGAGGTCATAAATACCACAACAGTGAAGGCCTTTAAGAAAGCAGTAGACCTATGTTGGGTGGCAGTATACCCCGAGTTATGTTAAGCAGATTTTAGGGTCAGATGCAATTTACTTATTGTTTCCACCTTACTCTGCCAGGGCTGATACTGCACAAAATTTCTGCCTTTCAGAAAAAGAAAATCACGCAGTGTTGGGAGCTACGGAAAAGCGCCGACAACACAACTATCTGGACACACGATTGGCTCTAGCCACACCAAGTCCTGTGCAAACTGAACTGAACTGAACTGAACTGACCTTGGAAATCAGTGGGCAGCTACGGCAGCCGATCAATCGGAGGGGGCGACATGGATGTCGCCGGTGTACCGTGTCATGATATACAAATTTAAGTTAGCAAATAAATAGATGGGTAGGATAAATAGAAAAATAGTGTTTTGGGGGAAAATAGTAACACTATTGTAATCAGCGCCTTAATATTGGGGAGACTGTAGTGCCTCCCCGACACATCCTCCCTTTGGAAGTCACCTGTATCTGCGGGAGCGTGCTTCCAACCGTAGGCGTGTAGGGGGCGCATCAAACGGTCAGAACATCGGCGGAGCAACATTTCAACGTTCACATCTTTTATTGAATTTTCCGCAGCTGGGCTGGTAAATGTATCCAGCAACACATACATTGGAAGTGGGTGCTCCCGTCTTGATGTTGATGAATGACACTGCTGCGCCCTTAATTGGTTCCTGTGTCGAATCCAGGTGTAACCTTCGACTGTTACTTCGTACAGTACTCAGCCAGCTCGACGTTTAGTTGTACCTTCTCTCCAATTACGATGTCTTGCTCGATAATCTCTTGCGTAAACAGATGACCCTGAATCAAAAGCGCTGATCTTCTGCCTTTTAGATGGAGGGGATGGCTGTGTGTTATTCGGTGCCATTTCTTGGTGGATAGTGCGGAGCTTTCACCCATCAGGGCCCTTGCAGGAGATTGAGCATTGGGTGCCCAAACATTAGGTGTAAAGGTACATTGGTAAAAACTTTTGAATGAATTCCTCACTTGTCCCCTCCCGCCTAAACGTGCCGACAAATCGTTCCGCCTGACCATTGGGTCGTGGGTGGCATGGTGGAGAACGAAGATGTTCAATTTGATTTTCACGACAAAAACACTGAATGATGCCGCTGTAAATTGCGAGCCATTTTCAGTCACAATATGGTGTGGTAACCCGTTTTGTGAGAAAGCACGCCGAAGGCAATTCAAAGTGTGTTCTGTCGTTCGCGATAGCACAGGACATACCTCAAACCATTTCGAGTATGCATCTACCAAAACCAGGTAGAATGTTCCATCGATTGGCTCGGCACAGTCAGTACGTACTCTGGGCTAAGGGCCTTGAGGCGCAGGTCTGGGGATGGGATTTTCTCGGTTAGGAAACTTAGCGGCATCCTGCCCACGGGAGCTTTGCCTACCCGTACGCTCAATATCAAAATCCATAAATGGCTAATATGTTAAACTGCGTGCCAATGCTTTCATTCGGCGCACACCAGGATGACCTGTGTGAAATGGTTTTAAAACGGTTTGTCGGAGGGAGGCTGGGATTACGATTCCGCCTGAAATTATCGGACAGGAATCGACAACTGACAGTGATTGGCGCCAGCGGAACAACTGCTTTAGTTCACCCGAAGGAGCACTCTAAGGCCACTTAGTGTGAGTCCATTGGGTCGCTCGACGGATCACAGGGTCTTCGGCAGAATCATGCCGGATGTTGTCCATTGTGACAGGGATCCCACGTATAGCGTCAATAAAGAAGTGACGCGTATCGTTCTCGGAAGTGACTGCCGCAATCGCTATGTACTCCGGAGACACTGAGTGAGGTTTTGTTAACCGTAGAAGGCCGTCTGCCTGATCGAAATCCTTTGTGCGTCGGTGCTCAGGGTTGAAGTCATAACCAGGGAGGACTACAGACCATGAAGTCTCTTTACACGAATAACCGAAGCCGACTTCGGGCTCAAGATGATCTTTCAACCGAGTCCACCACGAGAAGTGGTGTACGTCAGGACTGCCATTACTATCGTTTTCTTTTTAACTTTGTGATTGATATGGTCATAGAAACCGCGCTTTTGTCCCGTAAATATAGTAACATTGAACTTCCCCAGGTGGACAAGTGTTAGATCTTGAATATGCGTTTGATAAGTGAAGATCCAGGTAAGTTGCAAGCTTTTCTAGACAGCTTGTGTACCTGCGTAGCAATGTTCGTTTTGTACCTTCAAAATGCGGGATGGTATTGCAGGACTGAGTTGCTCCAAAGCTGGGGAGACTATAGACGCGGTGGACAAGTTGTTATCTGAGCAGCTGCATTTCACCCTAAGGTCAGATATCGGATGAGGTGTGTTTGCGTATACAGAAGGCTCGTTTGGCTTTTGTCGACCTCAGTCATCTGTAGGGCCGACATGACAAACGTTTATTTATTAAGGGTTGGGTGTATGCTGCAGCAGTCAGGCCAGTGCTTCTGTATGGTTCGGCAACATGGCCATTACGGGTGGATGATATAAGAAGATTGCCTGTATTTGAACACCGGCATCCTCGTAGCATTGCTCCAGTCTGATGGGAAAACCGTATAAGCAATGCTGAGGTTCTGCGAAGAGTCTTGGGTTCAAGGACCAAATCATTAAATAAAGCACTAAAGGTCACCGGGCTTAAATGGTTGGGGCATGTGTTGCGCATATTTCTTGACAGAATTCCCCGGTGTGCTGTATTTGCTGCGGCGGGTAGCGGTTGGAGGATGAGTAAGAGTGGTCCGTCCATAACATGGAAGAAAGATATGAAATGCCTAACCAGTGGAATTAACCACATAGGGTTAGACCTATTGGGCGGGGCCCAAGAGACCCTCCCTCTTTGGTTAGATACATTGGAGGACATGGCTAGATACTGCGTTCAATGGCGTTCTTGTATCCACAAACTTTCTTCATCGACTTTATACCATTACTTTTAGTTCTTCCCTTACTTCTTTAATACTCTTATTATTTCTTTTCGAGGTTGCTGCTGAGAGATAGCAACCAAAGCCACTGCAACCAGTGCATGGATACTGGTTGTCTGAACTTAACTGGAAAGCTACATACTGCTGACTATTCCTCTACCAGGGTGTATAAAGCAAATGCTTGGCTTGGCTTGATTTGACTTGTTCTTTCATCCCTTGTTGTCACATCTTTTACCGATTCATCCGATTTATGGAGTTCCGCTAAAGGGACCGGTCGATACTGGGAGTTGTGAGAATTACTTATCCAGCAATATCGCTGCAAAACACCGTTGACTTGTGCTGTCCTCTGCGAATACCATTTAGACGGCTTCAGACCATCTGTCTTGTGCTACCCGCAGGCATATATACGCTCCAGTTAGATACAAAACACGTGTTATCAGTCCTTTTTACTTTCGTTCTCTCTTCGGTGATTATTTGTATACTGATTCCATCATCGACTATGAATTTTTTCAGTGAGCATCAAAATGTGGCTATTCCCCTAGACGGTGATCGGCGGCCTTTCTCTGTTTGCAAGCTCACTGCTGCTAAAGTCGATCCCTAATTAACGACGTGGCTTTTAATTGTAAACTCATTACCACAAAATCCCGCCGTCACCTTGTTACGGACTTAGAGTTTATTCAAAGCGAAATTGATCGGCTTCTAGAGAATAACACCATTGGACCCTCAACGTATCCCTAGTAAGTCCAGGTTTTCGTCACCACGAACGAAAGACAAGAAACGCATGGTGGTTGACTACAGCCAAACCATCAATCGGTTTACGTACTTTGGCGCTTAGCCTCTCCCTCGGATAGACAAACTTGCCGAGCTGTCCCAATACGCCGTTTTCAACACATTGAACCTTCAGAATGCCTATCATCAAATTCTCGTACGCGAGGAGAAAAACGCTGCACTACCTTCGAAGCCTGTGTGAAGTTATACCAATTCTGTCGCATTCTGTTTGGAATAACGAAAGGAGTGGTCTGCTTCCAGCGCGCTATTGATAACGTCATAAGTGATGAATCTTTATGAGACGTTTATGTGGACAACGTTACTGCGTGTAGCCACGACTTGGAGGAGCACAGTCAAAACCTACGGGACTGCATTGATGTTGCAAATCGGCATGGTATTACACTCAACGAGAGAAAAAAGTGTGATCGCCGTAACAAGTTCGACTGCTCGGTTATGAAATCTCAAAGCTTGACCAAGCCAGACCCTGAACACTTCTAGGCTCTTAAAGACCTTCCTCCTCCACGGGATGTCCGCCCCCAGAAGAGAATAGAAAGAATGCTAGCGTTCTACGCCTTTTGGATTCCACACTTCGATGAGATTCACCCCCTGGTGCACAACCTTATACTTCCAGCTCATGATAATGTAACGACAGCCTTTCGAAATCCTGAAAACGAATTGGAAAGGGCTGAAGTGTTCACTATCGACTACTGTCGCTTCTTAATTGTAGAAATAGACGCATCAGATATCCCCATTGCGGCTACACAGCCAAGATCGTTATCCTGTTGTCTTCTTCTCACGTACTCTGTCTCCAAGCGAACAAAATTATTCAGCAACTGAAAAAAGGCCGTTCCACTGTGGAAGCCCTGAGAGAATGGAGACATTATTTGCAGGGAAATCACTTTACTCTCATCATTGGTCAACACTCGGTTACCTTTATGGACTTGGTCAAGTAGGATGCGTTAGTCTTCCGGGTTCGAGTTCACGCAACCTGCTTACCAGATGGATGGGGACATCATGTGATATGGCTGGACGTCGCGACCAGTGTCGTAGTTGAATTCGGACTGTCTTTGTCTTCGTGACCTCCGCTTGCCAGCTTACTTTCGGCTGTTTTTCACTTCATACTCCTATTCTCTTTGCCCTTGAATCGACGACGCTGGAAGGTAGAAACCGAAACCAAAGCACAGAAGTGCGAGATGAATGGTTGCATAAATTGAAATGAACTTCGTGCCCGACAGGCTGCCTAAGGTCAAGATAAAGAGAGACAAAATTCAACGGTGAAAGTTAGAGCCTTCATGTCACCATTATGATATACCATGTCGTATTGGGTTTCACAACAAACTGGCCGATAAGTTCTCTCGGGACAGTTGTGTTTCCGTTGTGCCGCACGTTGATTTAAACACTATGTCATCTCGGTATCGCACGAATGCTACTTTTTGCCCGTTTTAAACATTTACCGTACTCTGTTGACAAAACTCGAGCAGTTGTCAATAAATGTGAAATTTGCGCAGAACTTAAACCCTGTCCTATCAAACAACAGTTGGGAAAATTAATGATAGCCGTTCAGCCATTTTCATGAATTGGTATTGATTTTAAGGACCCATTAACATTTATGTCGCCCAACAATTACCTCCTGACAATGATCGATGCATATTTTCGATTTCCTCTTGTTTTTACCTGTTCGGATGTATCTTCCATGTTTATCCACTGGCTTACCCAACTGTTTTCCCTACTTGAGACACCCTCTTATAACCACTTCGACCACGGCTTTGCTTTCATGTCAGCCGAAGTTGAGAAATTTATCCATGGCAAAGAAGTGGCAACCAGCCACATCACAAGAAAATGGTCAGGTGGAACGGTTGAATATGACTCTGTGAAAAGCCATCACACCAGAATTGATATCGCAACAATTAGACATTTGCCACTGGGAATACGTATTCTTGGAGGCCTTGCATTCGGTCCGCTCCGTACTGTGCACCGCAACCAACAAAACACCCTACGAGCGTCTTTTTAACTTCTATCGTGAGTCTACTAGCGGAATGTCCCTCCCTCCCTGGTTGTCACATCCGGAGTCTGTCCTATTAAAGAGGACGACTCGGTCTTCAAAATATGACCCCTTGGTGGACGAGGTAGAGCTTTGCTGCAATCCACAATACCTTTCAAATGACAACGAGGACGCTGTGTCACGGATGTACTTTGCCCCCAAACCGGCCGTCTCGCATGTCTCACATCGGGAGCGGACCGGTCATCATATCTGTCCAGTCGGCGAATCATCCTGTGAACATGTGTCTGACTCCTCGCACCATACATTTGGAATTGAAAACAAATGTTTTGTGTCACCTCACTCCTGATCCGTCAGAAAATTTCCTGCAACTTATGAAAGCGCAACAACGAATAAAATTCTATAATCTACGAATTCGCGAAGTTTGAATGACCGTGAAGTTACCCGTTTACAGTGCACCAGCATTTCACCCAGCACGGGAGAACGCTATGAACTAGTTTGACGTGGATTCGCTATTCTATCGTTTCTTTTGCTAACGGCTTCTGTTCTTCTCTTTTTCAGTACATGTACTCGCAATATTAAAGCCTTCTTTCGAATCTGCTTTCTTCTTGTGTCTGTTTCTCAATCCTTCAGGTTCATAACGACGAGACTGCACCTTGACGTGGTGTGATGGCTTGCGCGCCTCTATGACCCAAAGAGCTATACAGGATGGCTTCCTTAAGCCGGAGATGCAATCATACCTGACAGGTCAATGGGTAGAGGTCAGACAAAGTCCAGTCTCCTGGTCCTCCAGGTTGGGGGTCGATTTGAGCTGGCAACTCAGTCGGAAAAAACAGTGGAGGAATAATTGATCCAAGCAAATGGGCTTCCACTAAGCCATCCCGCTGCCTTGTGGATAGGTTCTTTTTAGAACTAAAGGCTTTGGATGAGGACCCTAATCGTCCTCCTGCTTTGTGGCTGGATACCCTAGCAGTACCCGTCCAACATCTCCCATGAACTGCACGAATACAAAGAATTCCATACTGCATCGGTCGTCGCGCAGGCTAATCAGGACCGCGCTGCCCACTGCATCGAGCGGGGTGGGTAGTGATAAGTGTGCTACTACTCAGAGTTCCCTCTATTTTATTCAACCTTTATCTTCTGTCCCTAACCATCCCTCTTTGCCCCATCTATCCACCCATGATGCTCCCACTGATAACACGGTCGATACTCACAACGATTCACTGTCAAATAGTATCGGGAATAATCCTCTGTCTGGTAACTCACATTTTCTCAAGCCCCGTCAGTCTCTGAATCTCGGCTCCTTCAACGTGCGTACACTCATGCAGGCCGGTCAGCAGGCGTGCCTAGCCCTCACAATAGATTCTCTGAAGATTGATGTCTGCTGCTTAAGCGAAACGCGCATCCAGGATTCGAGCAGTGTAATTCAACTAACTGCTCCTTGTATCTCATCGAGGTATATTCTGCGCACTTCAGGAGACGAAGCAGCTAGAGCTGTGGGTCAACGTGGTGTAGGAATTGTCTTGACTGACAAGGCTGAGGCTGCTCTTTTAGACTAGATTCCTGTTAACAGTCGTTTATGTGCTGTGAGACTCCAAGGGTCAGTTGGCGTTCGAAAGGATAGTTGTGTTAAACGCAATTTGTTTGTGATCTCGGCATACGCCCCAACGGACTGCAGCGCAGACTTGCAGAAAGATGAGTTCTATGATGCCCTCGCCACTCTCGTTCGCAGCAGGCAAGGTTCCGACATTGTAGTGCTAGCTGGTGACTTCAATGCACAAGTTGGCAAACTTAGTGTGTCAGAAGCCTGTTTAGGTGGGCGTTGTGCTTTACCCACTGAGCGTACAGATAACGGGGATAGGCTTCTCCAGTTTTGTGCAGACAATCGATTGTTCTTGTCTAGCACAAATTTCCGACACAGCTCGTGTCGCACAGCGACATGGCGCTCTAACTCTACAGGTAATTTGAGTCAAATTGACCATATCGCCGTAGGCTACCGGTGGTGCAGTTCTGTTGAGAACTGTAGATCTTACTGGTCCACGTACGTAGAGTCCGACCATGCCTTAGTTTTAATGCGATTATCTCTCCAGCTCCATGGTCATCGTCGCAAATCGCAAAGCGGATTAGCCGTGCAACGTTTGTGTGATCCAGAAGTACGCACCCGTTATGAGCAGAAGTTAGCACATGAGCTAGGATCCACGGAGAACAGTAATGTAGATGAGCATTGGGCTCATATCAAACAGGCAATGTACGTTGCAGCAGGTTTCGCCTGTGGTCCTCGAGCCGTTGTCCACCAAAGACACTGGATCTCGCAAGAGTCGTTGAGTATAATGGAGCAAAAGCGTCAGCTTTCGAACCGTAAGGAGATGAATAAGATGCGGAGAAATCTGCAAAAGCAAGTTACGAAAAGCCTTAAGAAGGATCACGAAAATTGGTGGGTCAAGGTAGCCGAAGAAATGGAAATAGCAGCTACTTCAGGTAACAGTCAAAGACCGTTCAAACTTATTCGTGACACCGGTGGACGGCAAACTCAGGTCAGTGAAACGATTTGGGATAGGAATGGAGAACCCATCCATAACAAACAGCAAAGGCTTGACCGATGGGCCGAGTACTTCAAAGAACAGTTTAGCTGGCCGCACGCTAGTGTAGTTACTCCCGTGTCAACAACTGTGACTCCTTGGGTGGTATCACTTGAGCCCCCATCAGAAGTAGAAGTAGAGTCATGTATTCGATTACTAAGGCGGGGGAAAGCGGCAGGTCCCGACGAACTTCCTCCAGTTCTTTTCAAACTGGGTGGTGAGGCGTTGATAAAATCACTTACCGCCTTGCTCCGTGACATTTGGAACAAGGAGCTTATTCCGTTAATATGGAGCGAGCCATTGATTGTTCCCATCTTCAAGAAGGGAATACGCAATGACTGCAGTAATCATCGTGGGAATAGCTTAATTCCGATAGTCACCAAAGTATTAGCTTCGATTTTGCTGCATCGTCTTACACCGGCTCGCGAGAGGAATGTCCGCGAGCAGCAGGCAGGATTCCGCCCAGGTCGAGGATGCATAGACCAGATTTTTACTCTTCGCCGACTACTTGAATCGCGTCACACGCACCGCCGACCGACAATAATGATTTTCTTAGACCTGAAAGGCCCCTTCGATTCAGTTGATCGAACATCGCTTTTCAGTGTTCTTCATCGAAAAGGTATGCCCCAGAAGTTCGTGAACCTAATGAGATCATTGTATTCTCATACTTCTGGCCGCGTTAGGGTTTACGGTGAACTATCCGGTCGGTTCGAAACGACCAGTGGTGTTCGACAGGGATGTCCTTTGTCTCCATTCCTGTTCAACTTCGTCATGGACGAAATAATGGAGAGTGCGCTGGGAAATCTTCAGGATGTAGGCGTCGAACTAGGAAAAAGTGAAAAGCTGTGTGACCTAGATTACGCGGACGACGTTGTCTGCTTGTTCGAATCCACGGAACATGCTCAGCGTGCACTAGATAATCTCGCAAGAGCTGTAGCTCCATTCGGCATGCGTTTTGCACCTTCAAAGTGCAAGGTGATGTTACAAGACTGGACGTCAACAATTCCGAGGTTGATGCTCGATGGGGAGGTGCTGTCAGTTGTCGACCACTTCACCTACCTCGGTAGCTGCGTGACGACGGATGGGAGCACAGTAGTAGAGGTGAGCACGCGTATATCCAAGGCTCGAGCGGCGTACGCTGGACTGAAGCACTTGTGGCGCCGACCTGATATTTCAGTGAAGTTGAAAGGTCGTGTATACTGTGGTGCAGTGCGTTCAGTTTTGTTGTATGGTTGCGAAACTTGGAGTCTGCGTGCAGAAGATATTCGTCGTCTTGAGGTTTTCGACCATCGATGTTTACGTAGTATCGCTAGGATTGGGTGGAATAGCCGAGTAAGCAACGATGAGGTAAGAAAGCGAGTATTGGGTACTAATTCAGAGAACGTTTTGTCACAGCGTATCCAACTTAGTAGACTTCGTTGGTTGGGACACGTGTTACGTATGGCAAACACACGTCTACCGTACCGTGTCCTATTCTCCGCCCCTCCTAGGGAGTGGAAGAGACCACGTGGAGGTCAACAGATGACGTGGCAGCGAGGAATGAGAAAATGTACAGCAAACTTAGGAAAAGTAGGTGCTTCACGTCTTCGTGGTTGGGGTCCAAAAGATCCGTCCACCAGTTGGCTGGAGACACTGAAGGATATGGCAGCGAATCGCGAGCAGTGGCGATCTTGTTATCACTTTCTATCGAATCAGAATGATTGATCGATATGCGTTTGTACAGTTAGACTGTGTATTCCGTGTGTTGGCTATTAGGGCATTCTTTCCTTTTCCCACCGATGTAGGTCCACTCCCTGTCCATCTTGTATATTCATACTTTCTAATTCAGCGTGCAACATGGTGAGAAAGGCAGTGGTCAGTGGGGCTTGCCCTACTGTTTAACGCTGTACGATGATGATGATGATGATAACGTTCTTTAAGCTTGTTTGCCCTAAACATCTATCCCTAGGAGGCGAAGCGTGTTAGAGGAGAGATTTTCTTCATTTTCCATATTTTTCCTTTCCTAGTTGATCGCTTCTTCATGCGCTCACACTTGGTGGCTCTGAGCGAGCACACTAAGGAACTATTTAAACCCCGTCGAAGGACATTCTTACGGCAGTATTGCTTCGTGCTAAGGATAATTTTTATGTAGAATAGCCTTCCCCAAGAGGAAGTGAATGCCTCAACAAGCAAGGTCTTCAAACAAAAGCTAGACAAATACCTGAAGTCTTCATTTGCTCTGCCGTAGAACTCTGAGCTTGACTACTTCTGTAGCTTATTGTCTATTGTTATTAGAATTAGGTTTATCTTTATTTGAAACACTGTCCTCTTTATCCAGTTTATGAGAGCGGAAGAAAGACATGCGAGATACAAGCATTTTGATCAGTCTTGTTTGATCGCGTACTTGAAACACACCAGTTTATGTGATACGGTACATGGGCTGCACAGTGGAAAAATGGAAAATAAATTTTGTGTTACAAAGAATACACCAATTCGTTTGAGGCTTGTCGCAAATACCAGGGAAGACAGATTGTTTGCAATGATTGTTTCCGTGCACAAAGAGGAGGATTTTATGTTTTTATCAACATAGCTTCACTGAGCGCCAGCAGTTTTGCATTTCGATTGGGTAATCGTACTTCGAAAGATCGAGTCCAGTCAATTCAATGACCTGTCAAAAACAGAAGCCTCGCGATTGTCGGTACTGGGTTTTTTGCCGCAATTTGTTTTGTGCAGTCCAACTGAGTCATTAAGTAGAAAAGCCATTTCGGAATGTGTTTAGTCACTCTTTGAGCCAGGTATCGTTCTGTTCTGCTAATGTATGTGCCACCGCAACTGTAAGTGAACTGGTAGACAATATGTGAGGCATTAAGAGCATTATGACTGACAGAGCAGTCTTTTAATCTTAATCCTCTAGTGGTAATTGGGCTGCCATACATTTTCGTCCTAGAGCAGACCCTAGGGTGTGACGTAAATGAATAAAAATGTGATCATCTTTAAAAGGAACGAATAAAATGACTTGCCTTCGTTTAGCTGTTAAAATAGGCTCCGTTTTGCATTTTGGTTTGCTGTGGGGCTCAATAAACTTCTCTGGATAACCCCTAGCCAAATTGATTTCCTTGATAAAATTTTCCTTTTGGAGTTGATCAGGAGTATAGATTTTTTGGACCCTGTGAAAAAGTGTTCTGACTAATCCACGTTTGTACGCAACCGAAGCAAAAATAGAGAACTGCATGTAACGTCCGTTCCATGTTGCTTTTCTGTGAATGGCCCCGTGCAGTATGCCTTCCGGATGCCTCGTGAATAACATGTCTAAGATGGGTAAACTCAAGTTGGATTCTTTTTCATAAAATAAAGATAATTTCGAATATGTAGAATTTAAAATATTGTAAAACTGAATGGGATCTTCGTAATTGGGAATCAATAAAATGACATGACGTTTGTACAAGGAAAACTGAGCCATTTGATCAGTCAACCGGTTTTTGATCACCCTCCAGGAAAAATCTGCTAATATACGACCTAGGGAGCTTTCTATTTTCACTCAATCAATCTAGATGTGCTTCAACTAACGTAACCTTTTGATATAAGTTTAGTATCCCTCTTGTTACCCAGCAATCTCCTTTATATCAGCTCCACTTAAAGAACAGAAGAAAGCATATAGGATTGAGGAATCATTGGGCTTTGGTCTTGAGCTTGTGTACCACTTAATAACTTCAAGAATACAATTCAATGCTAAATACCTTCACCATTTCCTTTTAAGAATACCGGTCAGCCAAAAGATGGACTAACCATGTCGCCACTGTAAAGAGGTGCGATGAATAAAAATTTAAGTCAGTCAAAAAATATAAAACTAAGAGCAAGGTAATGGTTTTTGGGGAAATTTTGTTTTTTTATCGTGATCAGTGTCTTTATACGGAAGCAAGTAAACCGGAGTGTAGCCCCTACCAATGAACACCAAAACGTGTGCACTTATGCACGTAAGGAAGCCGTCTAGACACGTGAGATACAATGTTCATGACGCCTTTACGCCTGTCTGCTTGTAAAAAAATCTCCGTGTGACTAGAGCCTTGTCGTTGAAAATCAAAGCCAATACGAATAAGATCCGTGCATCCACTGAGAGTATATTTGGAGCTATTCACCGGTCATTCGGAGAGACTCATACTCGACGTTTTCAGTGTTGTATGTCCCCATGTACCACCTCGACTTGGATACAGTAGTTTCGCTCTTTTTCCATGTACAGCTGCGGAAGTCGCTAAACTGAAAAAAGTACAGAAGGTCTCAATCCGTCTTGTCGTTGGACTACGTGGGATCAGCCGTGAAAATTGTTTCCAGGCTATGGGATTGTTTCCTGTGCCACACCGAGGAATCCGGGGTAACCTGGTCTTCACGAGACGTATTATCTCTGGCAATTTTGCCCCCGAACTACGTGCAAGGTTCCCTCTCTGCGATTATGGCCAGTTCATTTTCAGTTTATTCAACCATTAACCTCGCACTTTTGTGCTCTGGTTTCGGTTGCTACCTTCCAGCATCGTCGAGTAGCTGGCGAAAAGAATAGGAGCATAGTGATAAAGACTCAAAAAAGTCAAATTATCAAGCGCAAATCAAGAAGATAATGAAAGAGTCCGAATGCAACTGCGCCACTAACCGCGGCACCTAGCCATGTCATTTATCTCCAACCATTTAGTAGGCGGATCACGTGGACCCCAACCTGGAAGTGTACTTGGCCAAGTCCACTGATCAAGGTTTTCATACCTTTTTCCCATGTCACGGACTGGCCACCTCGACTTACTTTCCAATCACTTTTTGCCTCAGAGAGCAGCATACGCTGAAGAAGTCTATTCGTGGGCATACGTAACATGTCTTAACCACCTTAATCTGCTTGGATTCAGTACTCGATCCAGAGACTGAGCGCGGGTTCCCAACACCTAACGCCTGACCTCATCATTGCTGATACGGTGTTCCCACCAAACTCGAGCAATGCTACGGAGACATCGGTGCTCAAACACCGACAGTCTCCGCCTACCTTCTACTCTCAATAGCCATGTTTCTGAACCGTATAAAAGAACGGACCTAACCATCGCATTGTACACTCTACCTTTAACAGACGATCGGATGTCACGCCGACACCACAGATGACGGAGGTTAACAGAAGCCAAACGTGCCTTCTGTATACGTGATGACACTTCATCCGATATCTGTTCACCTGATGATATGTAACTACCAAGGTGACAAAATTTATCCACTTCAGCTAGAGTTTCTTCTGCCAACACAAGGTTTGGTGTTGAGCGAACCTAGTCCTGCAACAGCATTTTACACTTTGAAGGTGCAAAACGCATCTCAAACACTGCTACACTATTCTTAAGGCTATCTAAGAGTTTGCAGCTCACCTGGATTTTCACTCGTCGGCATATTCCAAGTCAGACATTTTGCTGCCTGAGAGAAGATCGATGCAGCTACTCTCACACGAAGATAGGGCTATCTCAAGAATCAATTCAATTACAAAAATGAAGAGGAAGGGCTAAAGAGGGAAACCCTGACGAACACCACTTTCCATGGTGAACTCGGGAGAAAGATCGCCGTAAGCACGAACTCGGCATCGTCTGTTTCCATACAAGCATTGGAAAAGAGAAATAAACTTCTCTGACACACCCTTCAGTGAGAGGCAGCGCGTCGACTGAGTCGAACGCCGCTTTTAGATCAAGAAAGACAAAGATGGTGGGCCTATGGAAGATGTGTCTGTGCTCTAAGGTTTGCCGAAGAGTGAAGATGTGGTCGATGCAACCCCTACCAGGTCTGAAACCTGCTTGATTCTCACGCGTACACATTTCGCGGGCACTGGATAATCGGTGGAGAATAAAACCGGTGAGCAGTTTGGACGCGATAATTACCAAACTAATTCCTTTGTGGTTTTCACAAGAGGACCTGTCATCTTTCCTGTAAATCGGCACAATCACCGATTCACACCATTCCCTGAGAATCTGCTCACTATCCCAAATAACACGGAGGAGTTTTGTTAACTCCGAAACCAAAGTTTCGCTCCATCCTTGAAAAAGATGGAGACAACCCATCCGATCCAGTGTTTTTATACTTTTTCAAGTAACTTATCTCCCGCATAATCTCCATCTCTCATGGGGGACTGATATCCATCTGCATCGTTTCTCTGGCAGGTATATTTGGAAGGTCCACGGTTGAAGTGGGTCAACTAAATTGTTCCTTGAAGTGCTCCACACAGCGCTCCAGATGACGTCCCTGAGAGTGAATCAGTGAGCAGTCGGATTCCTTGAATAACTCACTTACACCTGGCTTCCGTGGACCGGTATCTCTAATCAAACGGAAAAGGTTGCGAGCATTGCCAGTGGACGCAGCCTTTTCCATTTCCTTACATTTCATAATCCACCACTGCTCAGGGTCATTTCTCAGGCTCCTAGTCAGTTGGCATCTCAGGGATTTAAGCACTTCTTTGAATGTGGCATCCGGAGGGACGAATCTGCGAGCATCCAACAGAGCAACTGATGTCGAAGATATCCATTTTTTGTGAGGCCGACCTGAACCAGAGTCTCGGGTGGCATTCGAAGAGGCACACAAGCTTGCTTGATCTGTTGCCGGCGTTCATTTGGGTCCTGAACATTTGGCTATATCGATAACCGTGTCGACAGCTCCATCTGGAATCTGTGTCGCTGGTTATCGTCTAAAAGCAGTCGCACGGGACAGTTGGCATTTACTTTGGTGCGACCACAGATAAGACGTAAACAGAAGTGAGCACGTACCAGGGTGTGGTCTGAGTCCACAAGCGAAGACCAAAGTGAATGACAACCTTCAGTTGATCCACGCCAGCGGTGACCAATGACAATATGGTCAATCTGAGTCCAGCGTTTTGAAAACGAAAGAGGGTGTGAGGATGTGAGTCTATGCTGCTTCATATGACAAAAGTTCGTGCTTGCCAGACGTAGTCTGTGGTCAGAACACAGCCGAATGAGACGATCGCCGTTATCGGTACGATCGACTGGGATAGCAAATGGGCATCCGATTTGCCTTTCAGAATCTCCCAAACGGCCAACTTGGGCGTTGAAGTCCCCAGCAATGACCACCACGCCCGTGGAACGTGCGCTTCGAAGCAGCTGTGAAAAATCCTGATAGAATTCGTCCTTGGTCTCAGAGGAACTGCAGTCAATGGGCACATACACAGACACGACGAACATGCATTGGCGTTTCAGTTTGTTGTTGTTAACACGAACAGAACCGTCCAACCGAGCTGCACACAAACGACTGCTGACTGGAATCCAGTCTAGCAGTGCACGTTCAGCTCTCATGCTCAAAGCAATCCCGACGCCGGCCTGACCACGAGCTCTAGACACCGAATCACCCGACACGCGAAGAGTGAAGCGAGAGACTGAGGTTGTATCTGGGGTGCGAAGAACGATCACAGAAGCGGGGTCTTGTATGCGTACTTCGGAGAAACAGCATACATCTCTTTAATAAGTGTCAAGAGTTTTAGCGAGGGCAGCCTGTTGACCTATCTGACAGTGTGCGGACGTTAAAGGCAGCCAAGTGAAGTGAACATTTAGGCTTAGGAAGTGCATTTCAGTTGTATCCAACTCCTGAACTACTGCTTTCATCATAGCCGGAATTACCCACGGTGTTTTGCATCGATCGTAAATTAAAAGAAGGAAAATTGGTGAAGCCCTTTACAGGAAAGGTACTGCAGGTTTTTGGGCGAATCACATGTCGCGGCTGCTTACACCGCAGAAGCGGTTTTTCTTTGAGAACCCTAACCGGAGCCTTTAACTTAAAAGTCTCACCCACAAGGCAGTGGGACGTTAATCCAGCACGAGACCGTGGCCGAAGCATCTGTGAAGGGACTTCTTCTGGTCTGTCACGTGAGACCTGATTGTTGCATGCATTCTGTCTCGTCTTCGCTGGTGCTCTGTTATCGATCCGCTTTTCGGATTCAGTCCTTAGCCCCATGCACACAATGAAGCAGACGGAACGTGAACGGGGTAGCATCCTTTGAACTGGGGGCTGCCCAGCTTAGGCGGGCGATAGCTGACCGATGAAGTGCGATGACTTCTCCCACCGTCGCGAAAAACTCAGGTACTCCACTCCTACGTCCATCTAGTGGAGGTTTTTAGACCGGCAAACTGTTTCTCTCCGTGTTTATTCACAACAGTGTCCTCTCCAGGGGCATAGTAGTTAGAACCAGGTGTTGTCCATCAACTGATTCTGAAACTGGACTTCGTCCGGCCTCTACCCATTGACTTGTCAGGCATGATTGCACCTCCGGCTTTAGGGATCCATCATGCATAGCTCTTTGGGTCATGGAGGCATGCAAACCATCACACCACTCACGCCAAAGTGCAGTCTCGTCGTGATGGCCACGCACGGGACCAGTCAATCACACGAAAAAGACAGCAGTCTGCGGGCGTAACTTTGGCTTACCGTCTATCTTGGAGGGTGACAAATCTGTAAAACACGCAGCTAGCTAAGGTGATGGACGAATCTGATAACCAAGTGTTCGGGGTACTACTCCAAATCTTTACGAAGACATGGTTTCTGTAGGCTCACGTCCAAGTCGATGTAGTTTAGTTGAGGCGATGAGTCTCCCCTCTGTATCTATAATACTATTTTTCACTTTACTGACGCTGGTTCATTAAACAAGATAGCCCGGCTTCATGATGCCATGTTTATAAAGTCTCATGAATGTTTGGTACAATAAACGCTCCCAGAGCCATGACTCTTTTCAGCGGTGCACCTCTAGTTTTTGCGTGACCAAGTGCGGAGCGCAAGGCAGTAGTGTGTTGATGCACAACTTACGGTGGCTCCCCAGGGGCTCGTTCGCCATTCGATTGAAGAGAATCCAACCCGGGGGTTCACACAGCCCCGTTACTCCAGTAGATTTCTTTCACATCTGTTGAATTATACGGGGAATCTCGTCCACCCATTCAAGGTTAACTGTCTTTGCATGGCGAACACCGTCCCACCGAGGTAATTGAGTGTCGGGCACCTTCAACCTGGTTTAGCCCGCCTGTCGAGCAGTTTGCTCGGGATATGGTCGCCGATGCATGCTTCAGTTTCGTGAAGCCACAGGTGAGAGCCGGATGCCTGATAGACAAAAGAGACGAAAAATACCCCAGGGACACAGCAGTCTACTAACTCAGGTGTGCTACTCCTATTAGACACTCCATACATCCCCTGTATCTATAATGAAGGTGTAAGGGTAAATTTTCATAATTTTGAATTGCTCAAGCTCGCTGCACTGGTTTCTGGTGCTGCGGTAGCTGTCTTTTCCTCCCTCCATTTTTACGGTACAACTTCCGGACACGATTTCTGCACCTGGAGAGACATCTGGAGTGTGAGACAAAGGAGGGCAGATATTTGCGTGGGGTCGTTATCGGAGCGGTGGGGAAAAGACTGAACAAATGCGAAGAATTCACTTACAAATTACCTCCCAGGCCGTATCAATATTAAATGGGCCTTCGGAATACCATGACGTTTGTGACACCGCTTCCCGAACTTGTTCGAATAGCAAAAGCTAAGTGCTGAGTTTGTGCTATGGTTTAAGATAAATATTGACCCTCGCCTCTGTCGGATGGTCAACACCATGCAATCACCTCTGAGCGGTGGTAAATAATAAATCTCCATATCGGAGCATCTGGGAGAAACGACTCAGTCTAGGACAAAATTTTTAAGAACCTGAGTTCTAGTAGACAGCTAAAGAGTTGAAATTAATTTACATGAAAACGAACATGCACCTGACTGGCACTTCCAATGGCTATTTGACGGGACAAAGTTGCTCAGAATTGGACAATGACCTTCACTGTTCAATCTTCGTATGCCGGCTAGTATCTCTGGCCGAGAGGGGGGGGGGGGCGCCACTTGAGACCGACAAATAACACCCCACCGTTCATGTCCATTGACGGCTATTTTTAAGCGACCCACGTGTCGGTGTCTCAGGTTCGTTGTGGCCTCCGGGGTACTCACGGAGGGCTCAGTTCTAACGAAGAAATACCGGGCCGGATACATGGCGGTATACCCCCTCTCCGCCTCGCGTGACTTCTATCAACTCAAAAAAGTGTGTAAGCTGGGAAGGTTACTTCTGAGTTTAGCATATCACCAATGACCCAGGTCTCTTGTCAATGCAACCAGCGTTGGCGAGTACAACAGCTCCCAGACCTCGATCTAATCACGTCTATTCAGCAGACGTCTGATGTGTCAAGGATCTCCCGAGTTATACCTACATGTTTCTTGACAAAGATAGTGGTTATAGCAATCGATTTTTGATGTTAATGGTATCTACAGATTCTCGGAAGCACACGACTGGTTTCGCGGTTATTGTCACTCATCAGGTATGCGTATCCGGTACTCTGTTCATCCATTTGTCCTGATACTTGAACATTCTGTTGTGGTTCTCCAGTGGACTCACTCCTGACACATAAATTAGATGGCTGTGAAGAAATATCGGAGTGTACATCTATAAGAAGAAATGGAGTACTGCGTATGCATACCTGATGGGCGGCAGTAACCGCGAAAGCGGTCGTGTACTTCCGAGAATCTTTATCCATCCATCTGCAGATACTGCTTACAAAAAATCCTAGCTTACGACGGCAATATCGTCATTCTTGAAGTTGGCTTTGTCTAAACCACATAATACTACCGGTGAATCACCGTTGTGAGCATCCACTCACACTCCCGATACACAGTTTTAAATTGTTATGAAGAAACCGTTAGCCAGTCTACGAGGATGCGAATATGTTCACTTTTATGAACTTCCTTTCCCTGATCACGACTTTTTACTCATGGCCTTCTCGGTCGGGTGACCTGCCACCAGTCGTTATGTTGAACACTTTTTTGTCAACTCGTTCATTGAGTTTATCATCGATAGCATCTCTGCTGTTCTCATAATTCCTTTTTATACTCTTTCTATTCCGTTTTCTAAAAGGAAACGGCATTACAGTTGAGCACGTACATTTTACTATCCAGTGAAAGTCTATAGGAGCCCATACAATGGAACAGAGGCGACTCGGGCGCGATACTTGGGCTCAGTTCGACGACCCCATCACTGACTTATCTACTGGTGAAGTTGGTCGCGTGGATGAAGATTCTCTCAAAGGTAAGTAAGTCTTTGGAAATGAAACCATGTTTGGAATGTGGAACTGTGTTGATCCAACCGTACATAGTCAGAAGACGGTCGTTGTAGTCATAAGATAATCAGCTGAAAGGCAAACAGCAAAAGGCATACGAGGTCCTGAGTAGAGCAATAGAATAGAAATACATTTTTCATCTTTTAGAATTCACCTCCATTCAGCATGGTTCAAACAACTACTATTCATGCGCTGGATATATATATATATATATATATATATATATATATATATATATATATATATAATTACACCGGCTTGATAACAAGAATGGTGCACACAAAGCAACGACAGAAAAGAATTGCGAAGTCGGGGAGGGTTGATGGTGGCGGGGGGAATTAAGGGTCAACATCAAGTTACAAGAAGCAAAACCAGTTTTTTTAATGTTTTCGCCGTACACGTTTCGTAAATCACTTGTCTGCTTTTCAGTTGTTTATGGGGCATGGGAAATCAATAAACAGGCCATATAACATTCGTTTCACTGGATTCGGTTCCGAGCCGCATCTCTCAGCGTCTTTAACCAGCGGCACTCCTCATCTCGGGCCCCAACCAGGATGGCTGGAAGTGCCCACCGAACTCAAAGCCGAAGGTAACCCCTTCATGCCCTTGCGCCAGGTCATAGCCTGACCTACACACCGTTTCTTCTAGCCTTGTTCAGTACGTACAAAAGGAGCACGAGGAGGTAAACAGTGGGCAGGCATACGCAAAAAATGCCCGAGCCATCAGAGGCGATGTAGAACGATTATCTCGGTCAGACGGTGACTATCAGCACCAACCACACGGCGACAAATCTCGTCATTGCTCATTCGATGTTCCCACCAGATACGAGCAATGCTTCGGAGAGATCAGTCTTCGAATACAGAGAGCTGCCGATCATCCTCAATGCAGAGAGGGGGGCTAGGTCTCGTAACTGTAAATGAGAAGGGCGCGAATTGTGGCGCAGTACACCCTTCCCTAGAGGGAAAGCCGGATGTCATGGCGGCGCCATAGGTGGCGCAGGTTTGCAAAAGCTGCTCTGGTTGTCGCAATTCGTGATTTGATCTCCCCGAGATCACCACCAGCTGTGATCAACTTCTCGATGTACGTTAAACTATTGACTACCTCTTACTGATCATCACTAAGGATGAGTGCGAGCACAAGCTCCTGCCATTCTGGAAGAAGTACCTTGCATTTTGAAGGCGCAAAGTACATACCGTATCTGGACACCTCAATCGCCAAGCGGTCCAATGCGTTTTAAATTGGTTGTGCACTGTTGCTCAGCAAGGTGATATCATCGGCACACTAAGTCAAAAGCTGTCCCCTGGGAGGAATTCGACTTTACCACTTGGAAGACCAGACAAAGCGTTCTGTTGAATATCCTCTATAGGAAATTTAAAAAGAAACATGGATATAAGGCCACCTTGTCGTACTCCATCGGAGACGACAAAGGCTGGCGGGAACTGGCTGTGGACCTTAACTCGACCCGAGATAAGGCGATAAAACTCTTTGAGAACCGACATACCTCTCGCATACGCCATTCTTTAACAAACAGTGCCATGGTGCACACCTAGTGAGGGAGTCGAAGGCCGCACGAATGTCTAGAAACACAATAATCGTTGCCCTCTCAAAAGTGTGACAGTCCAATGGGTGCTCTGGCTTTGGTTGCTGTCTGTCAGCGGGAACCTCAGTGGATGATAATGAAGAAACAAGAATAATAACAAAGTAGTCAGAGAACTGCAGATGTTAGTATCGAGTAGATGAAGGAAGTTTATGAATGGAAGAGCGCCACTGATCTCGACAACGAGCCATATCCTCCGGTGTTTCTAATCACTGAGTGGGGATGGGGTTTCTTGGACCCATTCAAGAAGCCTAATACGCTCTGCTTAGCTCTATCCATTCGTTGGTTGGTTCATACCATTTTTCCACGTCATGGGCTAATCACCGTTACTCACCCTGAAATCAACTCTTTCCTGGCAAAAATTGTGCGCCGAGGAATCCTATTCGTGAATATGCGCAACACTTAACCCAATCGCCATAGCTTGGCGAGCTTCAGTTTCTCATTTAATGGTTCGCTTCGTGTACCGAAGGCTACGCCGAACTTCAACATTGCTTATACGGTTTTCCCATCAGACTGGAGCAATGCTACGAGGATGCCGGTGTTCAAATACAGGCAATCTTCTTATATCATCCACCCGTAATGGCCATGTTGCCGAACCATACAGAAGCACTGGCCTGACTGCTGCAGCATACACCCAACCCTTAATAAATAAACGTTTGTCATGTCGGCCCTACAGATGACTGAGGTCGACAAAAGCCAAACGAGCCTTCTGTATACGCAAACACACCTCATCCGATATCTGACCTTAGGGTGAAATGCAGCTGCTCAGATAACAACTTGTCCACCGCGTCTATAGTCTCCCCAGCTTTGGAGCAACTCAGTCCTGCAATACCATCCCGCATTTTGAAGGTACAAAACGAACATTGCTACGCAGGTACACAAGCTGTCTAGAAAAGCTTGCAACTTACCTGGATCTTCACTTATCAAACGCATATTCAAGATCTAACACTTGTCCACCTGGGTAAGTTCAATGCCACTATATTTACGGGACAAAAGCGCGGTTTCTATGACCATGTCAATCACAAAGTTAAAAAGAAAACGATAGTAATGGCAGCCCTGACGTACACCACTTCTCGTGGTGGACTCGGTTGAAAGATCATCTTGAGCCCGAAGTCGGCTTCGGTTATTCGTGTAAAGGGACTTCATGATGGTAATGAATATTTCTGGTACACCCTTCAACAAGAAGTAGCGCTAGAGAACAGGGCGGTCGACTAAGTCGAAGGCCGTTTCAAAATCACGAAAAATAGAGATGGCTGTACTGTGGAAGATGTACTTGGGTTCTGCGTTGCTGTCGGTTTGTCTCAGGATCAGAATGTCCAGGAGCAGCAGTTTTTCCCAGCATTCTTCTTTATATATTTTATCCCATGTATCCAGATTTTGATGGTGTTAGTCTCGTTGGAACTTGTATCACAAACGTGTCGTCCACGTATCTGTTTCACAGATAATGACTGATCGTTTTGAATGCCACGGTTTCGAATTGTTTCATGACTGCGATTAGTAAAAAGAGGAGATTCATTTTTTGGTTTCTGTCCGTACAGTTCTTGATGTGCTTTTTCGGTTTTCTGTTTGCGGAGGACGAAAGTACTACATATGCACAGCATACGCGCCACTGATTTCTATTCTCAGACCAATCAACGGTACTCCTCGTCCCCTGGGTCCCGACTGGGAAGGCGGGAAGCATCAGCTGAAGCCAGTTCTGAATGCTGGCTTCGTCTTACTCGTGCGTCAAGTCATGGCCTGACTGCCTCGTCCCTTCTTGCAGCCTCGTTCAGTACGCGCGAATAGAGCACAAAAAAATAAACAGTGGAAAGTCATACGTAAAACATCCCCGAGCCCCCGAAGTTGATATATGGTGATTATTTCAGTCAAAGGGCGGTTAGCTATACGCAACACAGGATTATGGACTTCGTCCTCCCCTTAAAGAGCGACAGGAATCTAACACACTAGGCCTGCTGAATGTACCTTGGTCGATAACAAACAAGCCTTTTCTAGAATTCTTGATTCCTCAGAAAATCACGATATCAGCTCGGATCGCCTCACGTAAGAGGTTCTTGTAACTTTCGGTAGAAATCATTTTTGATTGCATCTGGGCTGCAACCGATGGATGCATATGCTGAAACGACAAATAGATTGCTTTTATGTGGATGGTGACTGTTTCGTCCCGTCCTACTAGCTCTAGTGAGAAAACTCTTCTACCTTCGAACCATCTCATTTATTGTGCAAAAACGAACCGTTTTTATAGATCACCAGGTGATCAGAATCAAAGTCGCTGTACGAAGCTCATTGGTACAGAGCTATTCTTCGAACCGGGTCTTCTGAATGGTTATGTTGTTGGCCGCTGATTGGTTCGGTCCGATGTGTCCCCTAAAACAACGTCTGGCCGTTGAATCGTTGACTCCGCTCGGTTCGGTGAGGGAGACTGTTCACGGCTGATTGGATGGCTTCGCTCCGTTTCGTCACGAATTGACTGAACCATCGACCCGCTTCGCTGGCCTGAGGTTTGCCACCGATTTTGGACAGACGAATACGCGCAGTCTGTAAACGAAACTAGGTCGTCTGTCGATGCGTCAGCAAGTACCCTTACATCGGCTGCTCACTTTGCATAAGCTGCTGAGTGGCACTGCACATAACCGACTTTCTGCGGAGATCCAGTCTTACAGCGCGGCTTTGGCCTTCTTACTTAGAGCAGTTCCAACGCCGGCAAGTCCGAAACTGCAGCCCGACAGCCCCCAGGCAGTCGTCAGTGAAATTCAGCGGAAGTATTTTTCCATCGCCAGGAGTCCGAATTTATGTGCGATTTGGACCTACCCGAATTGAAACGCGCGTGCAGCTCGGTTATCGTAGCTTTGCTAAATCTACAAGGAGTAATAAAGATAACACGGAGAACATATGTGGGTAAACTTTATCCAATTTATGCAATTGAATCCAAAGTTTTATTAGCCTTGCATATAGTTCCGTTGAGGAGTTCAAGCTTCCTCGCTGCACTATTTGTTGTAAGCCGTCCCGCCTCTGACAGAATTATTGTCTTTTGATACGGAGGGAGTTTCTTTCGGTGCCAGGCGTTTAAGTAAATTGGTTAATGTACTTTGGTATTCTGGAGACACTTCAACCCATTGCGTACCAGGTTTCATCGATTCAACTTTAGGAAACTGGGTTACCACCGTGTAGGATTTATTATTGTGAAATAAACTGGTAAATTTATGCTACTAAATGTTTTGTTTTCCGAATTTATACTCACTCTCGCTCAACGGTTTCTTTCTTTCTCTCCCCCCGCCGCCCTCTACTTCATCAGACTCGAACATACCTCATGTGACTCGAGCCGGTCAGCTTGGGTCCTCGGATGATCATGACAGTTCTTTTTTCCCTGCGGGTCCGCCTGTGGATTCATATGGGTCATTGTCCACTCGAAAAGTATGCGTATTCGTGATGTCATTAAATCGCATCGTTTCTATCCTCGTGAAGCGTCGTGAACGTGAAGTCAGTCTCGTTTCGATCATCTGACTGTACAAATTACGCTCCCCACTTTGCCCTTCATCGATGTGTACTCGACTGATAATAATTATCATAGAGCAAGAAAGTACATGAGATGATTCTGCATGCGTGATTTTCATGCCGTTTGATTTTTAGACAGTCTACCATCCTGTCTTTTACCCGACGTTTTTCGTCATACTACATTGCACGTGTTCAACAACAAGCTCAGTTAGACCAAACGCGATTGACCTTTGCTAACCTCAGCCGTCTGCGGTGTTCCTGTGACGTCGGTTTGTACATCAAATTTCAGGTGCTTAGCTGCTCAGAAGCTAGAGGTGCATCCTCGAATAAAAGCCTGCTCTGGACTGAGCGACCGAGTAGTACAACAGTCCGCAGTGCGAAAGACCATGAAAGATTCTACTACTGTGATTTGATTGCTCTTTCGTGCACACAAACGATCATTCTCCTACACCGTACACAACTTGTTCTCCCATCTTTACTCCTCCACTTTCTTTTCCATTTTCACACTCCACGAGTTCTTCGGTTGACCGCGCCTGCTATAGTGTGCCACTGGTGGAAATCCTGACTCCGTTCTCTTTCGTTTTTCTTCCACTAGCTTTCGAGTCTCACCGAACCCGAAACCACCGACTAATGCCCTGCTTCGTCCCCGTTGCCCATTCATACTAGCCACATTCAGTGTGCAAAACCTTATGCGTATAGGACAACAGGTGGGCTTAGCTTGCATTCTTGAATGCCTTGCCGTTGATGTCTGTTGCATCCAAGCGACTCGCTTTGAAGACTGCAGTTCTATCATTCGGTTGACGTCCCCATCTAATTCTTCCGTGAAGTTTCACCTACGCCACTATGGCAGGTTTTCGCAAGCTGTTCTATCTCATTCAAGTCACCGATAGGAAGCTACTAGGTGTAAGTGAAACAATCTGTAAAGGTGACGGTTCGCAAATTCATAGTCAGCAGCGGTGTCAAGAAAGCTGGGGGGAGCACTCATACACAGTTCAGCTGGCCCTCAGTATCATCATCTTTAGCTTCTCTACCACATGTGGTGCGTTTCGACAAATGCACCTATCGAAGCAGAGAACCGAAGGTAAACCCAGGCCTGAGAACGTCACGAGGTGCCGGGCTTCGATAGCGTTCCTCCAGCTCTTTTTAAAGATAGTGGGATACAGCTCGTTAGAGAACTCCATGCTTTGTTCTCGAAAGTTTGGAATTCCGAGTAGGCTCCCTGCTTGTAAAGGAATCGATTGTTGTCCCCATCTTTTAGAAGGGCTCGCGCAGTGACTGCATTAACCACAGGTTTATGAACTTTATTCCAATAGTGTCGAAGTTGACTGCGTCTGTCATGCTTCGCAGGCTGTACCAAACGCGCAGGTTCGTGGGGAGCAAGCTGGGTTTCGTGCCGGTCGTAGATGTATCAATCAAATCTTCACCCTCCGAAAACTGCTGGAGCGCCGTCACACTTTCAAAATACCATCGATCGTCGTATTCCTGGACATTCGTCAGGCGTTCGACTTTTTTGGTAGGACTCCACTCTTTAACTGATTGCTGAGAAGTGGAGTACCTGAGAAATATGTATCAGTTCTCAAAGAGTCGTATCGCCACACCTCAGGTGGGGTAAGGGCCTACGGCCAGCTTTCGCGCGGTTTTGTCATCTCTAGTGGAGTTCGACCAGGTTGCCCTATATCCCCATTTCTTTTCAACTTTGCCACAAAGGATGTTCTACGGAATGCTTTATCTGGCCTTCCAAGTGGTGGAGTTGAACTCATCCCAGGGAATTGAGTTTTCGACTTGTAATGTGCTGATGATGTGGCCTTCCTGAGTGATAATGCACAGGCAATGCAACATGCTTTTCGCCACTTGGAAGTTGAGGTATCCAGATATGGTATGTACTTTGCGCCTTCCAAGAGCAAAGTTCTTTGGCAAGGTTGGCAGAAGCCGGTGTCTGCACTCACCCTTTGTGGTGATCAGCTTGAGTTCGTCGACAACTCTAGGTACCTCGAGAGCTTGATAACAGCTGAAGGTTGTGTTGGAGGGGAGATCAGTTCATGAATAATGAGAGCTGGAGCAGTTTTCGCAAACCTGCGACATCTGTGGCATCACCGTGACATCCGGTTTTCTCTTGAGAGATGGGTGTACGTCGCCGCGGTTCGCAGTACTTTACTCCACGGTTGAGAGACCTGGTCACTTCGCGTTGAGGATGCTTGGCGTCTTTCCGTGTTCAACAAACGATGTCTCCGAATCGTTTCTGGCGTGTGGTGAGAACATGTAGTAAGTAGTGACAAGGTGCGCCGTCGCGTTAGGCACGGATAGTCGTCCTCTTAACGAAGTGGGTCAGTCTACACCGCCTTCGTGGCTCGGTCGTATTTAAGAATGCCTGCCCATCGATTACTTTTCCGTGCTCTATTCGCACGTGCTGGACAAGGCTAGAAGAAGCGACGCGGCGGTCAGGCCATGATTTGGCGTCGAGGTATACAGAAGCTATCATCAGAATTGGCTTTGGTTGGTGCTTCCATCCTCCCTGGTTGAGACTCAAGGGACGAGGATTGTCGTTGGTTAGAGACGTTGAGGGACGTGGTCCAGAACAGAAACCAGTGGTTCGAATGCTTTGTGGTCTGCCTGTCGAATACTCGTACCCCTTAGTCACAAAGATGTGATTACGACAAAGAAATTAACAAAAAATGCTGCAGTATTCTATGTTTTTTACTAATCGTGTTTTTCATTATGTACACAGGTATTGTCGATTGTGCTACATACGAAAAAATGCGCAGTATATATTTCGAGCTTCGTGATTTAAGTAGGGCATTTCAGGCCATCGGGTAATGATGTTATTTCATTCAAAGTGTTGTCTAATTTACGTCGGTTTTTTGCTACGCTATGGTTAGTTGAATGCATGTGACCTTGGTTGCCAGGCTTAAACGCTTTGAGCAAATTCAACTAACAATTAGTAAGATATGTAAATATATTTAATCTACTCAGCAGGACCACATCAATTAACCTAGGTTACTGTCTGTATGATTTGGTTAAAGCCGTTTTTTCGTCCAATATATTTTTGATGGTTGTACCTGTATCATAAGGTCAAGAGAAATTGTTTCGTTATTTGGTGCTTTCACGACAATATTTGGTTTGTAACTGCTTTTTAACGACGACTGCCAAACTTACTGAAGGACGGTATTCCAGTTCTCATCAGCGTGAGCGTTGTCGTCAAGGTCATCTTAGCCTACTTCGTGAGTCGCTTACATTGTTGTCGCCATAGCGACGAAAAGATCCTCTAAGATTGAATTTTTTTTTTGCACCCTTAAAGGATCAAAGTTGTACTGCGGAGGGCTATGGTTTTTGAACCTTTTTTTGCCGTATCTTGTCCAGTCTGTCAACGCTAACAGGACCATCAGTTATCGGATAAATCACAGAAGACCCCCTCCAAGTACACGTTTCATAGGCAGAGGACCTAGCAAATTGAATGAGAAGGACAGTTTCATGTGCATTACGATAAAAAAAACCAGTACCGGAAATCCCTGTCCTCAAAGCAGCGCTTGCTTGTTCTCAGGCTGATCCACTCCCTGTTGAATAAATAGGGTAGTGACCGTTTTCGATACAAGGGCTGCACTGCAAGTCCAACAAATAAGGGCATGTATTGGTTACATCAGGGCATTCAAATCACGAGCCCTGTCGTTTTGGCGATGGATTTGTTTATCGTTTGAGTGTTTGGTGTATGGTGAACCGTAAAAGGTTCAGAAAAATGTCATTTGGTGTGTGAATATCCCCCGAAAAATTATCCCGCCGAACGTCGATATATCAAATCGACCATCACTATTTATTTGGATCGAAACAAAACACGTTTAGCTTTGTTGGTAGACGTCTAGACGTCTAGAATGTTGTGCAAACCTTCACAGTTGTGGCTGAAAAAGTCCCGGAAGGAGGAGGAAGTTACCTGGGCAGGCATTGGTTTTTCAGGATAACTTTTTTTGCTTTGTTTCACGAGAGACTCGTAAATAAAGTCATGCAAAACGATTTTCCCGTTAATTATTCACTTTGGGACTTATGAATGTATGCACGTAAACGTAGAAAACTATCCGTTCCAAAGAGAGTAGTCAAACGGCTGCCCACACACTGTCCATTGGAGTTGAAAGTGCAACGTGATGGTGTATAAGATAAAGAATTATTTTGTCACCTACATGGTGGACTCTGTGCTGATAAGATTAAAAAATCCTGAAGAATAAAGGCAGAGCACGTGTTGAATACCATGTATGAACATTGTGTTCTGAATATTGTATGGGTTAATTCAATGTTAAAAAACATTGTTCCATTTTTCCTCACAGGCTCATATTCCGTCATAGTTGTGGCCTTTTGGTAGTAGCAAGAATATGGATCTGCCTGAATTCTAAGCGTAGCTCTTCACCACATATAAACAGACCACGGGTAATTGTCATAAAACGACACTGCTATTTGCCGGTTATGGTACGTATCAAATTATATGGCTCTGCGGTGATGCTGTCGTGTACGAGCGCAAAGTGTGCGCATTGGATACCCGTATGCATCACAATCGATATATATATATATATATATATATATATATATATATATATATATATATATATATATATATGGCTACTGTTTGTTCAAACGGAGCTGAAGTCATTGTTGTAAGGCGATTTGTTGTACCTCGTAGTCATTTAGTGTGCCGTTCCCACTGCAATCACACAAATTTGGGAGAAAATGTTTATGACTAGAACGTATCATTGACACGAGCAGCCATGATCTTGGAAAATGGAATATCCACTTACATTTCCTCCATCTACTTGATGGGCGGAAGATCACAGGTTCGACTCCGGTTCGCGGCGTTCGACTCTTGGATGCGAAAATTGCAAGTGGATTTTCTATTCTCCGGAGGCGATAGTAGTACTTTTTCGGCAACTCCATCATAGTAGCTGACTGGAAGGTGGATGGATGATGCATAACCCAGTAACTGATTTAAGCCGATCTGCAATAATGCCGTTCCAAATTCCTACTTTTGTTTCCACGTAACTGTAGTCTTAGGTGGATTTGAAATTCAAAATCGTCGTGATAAGCACCGAAGTCTTATCATTGTTTTGGAGCCTATGCGGATAGGCATTGATTAATTTCAACAGCACTAGTTCCGCATTGCAAGCGGGTGATTCGCTGTGTTGTATCAGTATCCCGCTTTTCATTGTACCACTATTTCGCTTGATTTGTAGGGATTTGTCAGCATTGCCATATCTTTCGAGTTCCAATCGGGACTCGGACCCGTCAGTGTTCTAACTATTGTTACTGCTTGATAAAAATTGTTCAAATGGTGACTTCGTTAGATATTTCGAATTGATTTCCCCGATACTTCTCCCCGTCCAGTTGTCCGGTGTACCATTCTCCGAAGCAGCTAATTCCGCACCGCGCAGCACACAGTTTAACCCGTCTGAATCGTCCGCCACTTGTGCTGATCCTTGGAGTATCAGTCCAGAACAACGGGCCTATTATCTATCACAGTTCCTTCGTCTACAGTCAGACCCGCGAGCCAAGCTGAGTGGTTCACAGGCGAAGATGTTTTTTGAACTGTCCAAACTATCCACCACTGAACTGTCGGATATATGGTATGTGGTGTTCTATCCAACCATGATAAACCACACAGTAGTCGGGATATTTTCTTAAGATTTTTTTAGATTGTGCCTTATCGCACGATGAACAGTAGGTTCGGCGCTTCCCGGATTCAACCTACCGTACTCTAAATTATCGCCCGAAAGATTGTGGTTTTTGTACTGAGATGAGTTCCGTTGCCAGCTGAGAAAGTCGTTTCAGTATGTACTATGACATCCATTGCGTCACATTGTTCGATCTGATACGAAAATCACAAATACAATTGGATCACACAAATCGTTTGAAGTGTGTGTGTGTGTGTGTGTTTGATTCACCCGGTTTGAAATGAATACAATTAGACCAGTCTTGGAGGTGTAAGAATGATCTGGCGTCACCCTAGAACTTTTATATTCGGATTTTGGCTACTGGTTATGATATCACTACCTAATTTCGAAATATGAATGGTGTAAGCGGCAGAGACAGATTGACGATACAAGTGTTTGCTAAAAATAGGAAGTTACCGGCCTAATCTATCTGTCTGCGACTAATAAATGACTCGCTGTTCGCAGACAAACTGTATTTGTGGTACAGTACATTACTGGTACCGTAGTCTGTTCCGCTGGTGTCTACTACCTGTGCAATACCGCCCTTGATCATGCGTTGCGTTTTTTGCTCTCACCATAAAGATTTCCCGTTTTCCATCATTATTTCATTAATCCGTACTCAGCCGTACTTGCGTTTACATGTAACATGGACAATTGACACACGTTCCGATGCAGGTTAGAAATCTTCTCTGTTGCTCGAGTAGATAGTCATTATATTCAACTGAAAACCATCAAACATGGTTTTCTGTAGTGGAATCACTCATCAGCATACAGTATCAGTGCCAAATGTGCGAGGGTAATGGCTGATACACCAAGCAACGGCCAAGTATGGTTAGCAGACAACACGTCATCTGTGCAGAATCGAGGAGAATGTTGGAGCCACCAAAGTGGATCGATAGTCTAAGCAGGTTGTGACGAAACGGAACTAAATCAGCCAATCAGTTGCCAGTAGCAATGTTACCCGGTTATGGAAAACGTTGTCAACCGGAAGGCCTCGTACTACGCTTTTGACTGCAGTCACCTGGTATCCTATATGGACTGTCTGTTTTTTTTTGTTAACAAAACGAGATCGTTCGGAAGCAGAGAAGTCTTCCTAATAAAGCTACTGGGACGAAACAGAAAAAAACTCATATTTGAAAATGGATTTCCAGAAATCAGTCACAGTATATCACCAGTTGACATTTCTAATCGAAAAACAACTTGGCGAGCGAGTAAATGATTTTTCTTCTGAGCAATACATCACTCGATGTAACTGGTGTGCATCATCATCACCAGTCACAATGCAACTAATCGACTGGGTTCCAACGGGGACTCAAACCTGAACTGTGAGTCCGAAATGTCGACCTTTTAACCAACTGGACTCTGGCTCTACACATCTTAGTTCACTTCACTTCACTACTACAACTCAAATCAAGCACTTCCCTAACTTTTGTTTTCTCCAATATTAGTTTGCGATGTTCAGTTAGATTTGCCTAAAATTCTTGTACAGTGACTGTTTGATCAAGCCACTGCTTGCATTCCATTGATTGTCCTGTTCACTCTGTGGAAGTTGAATCGAGCTGGTGTGGGTGCATTCTCTTGAAAAAACGGGCTAGGATTACAAGTGGGGAGTTCTTTCCGCATGCCGTCATAAGTCCCGGACGTGTTATATCAGATGATCCATTTACCGAAACCAGAAAAGATCAGGGATTAGGATCATATGCCGATCTTCATCTGATTTTGCGCAAGAGTGCTGTGGGTGAACTGTCAGTGTTCACAATATACCAGCCATAGCAAAACGACGAATCACGTGACGCAGCAGGGGATCTTTTGACAAAACCAAAATACTGAGGGTACATAAAAGACTGCACTTTTTACTTCTTTCGTGCCAAGTTCTGCTTTTTTATTATCCAACCAGAACTTTCATGTGGTATACTTTTTTAAGTGGTTCAGCGAATCAGCTAATTCGGAAGATCGTCCAGTGAGAGCTTTTTGGACTTTTTCTTGTAGTATTTTCAGTAATTTAAGTTTCCTGAAGAAATGTATAGACTTTTCCTTCACTCGAGCAGAGTTTTGGCTCTTTGCTGACTGGTGGACACAAGAGCGCATGTTCGTTTGACGCTCCTATACAACTCGACTAATTTTTTCTGATGTTGCGCGTTCTCGATCAATGATGGAGCTGCAAATGGGATTTCTCTCACTGTATTTGCTCAGTTTTGTGCATGTATCCTATACAGCGGCCTTCTACCATGTATTTTTTAACCATTCCGTATACACACATGATAAATAGACGAGTACCACTGATTAACCTGGGCAGATTCTCATCTTGCTTTCTGCTCCATGGTCATATGCCGGAGACAATGAATTGTGCATTCCATCGCGAATCGTAGCAAGTTCCCGTAAATTTTCTCGAATAAAGCAGTGCACGATAAAGTAAAATGGTTGCCCGGGAGGAGTGAGAAATCAATAGGACAGGGACCGCTCTGTTCTTCCTTTTATTATCTAATAATGGTACAATGTTTAGGGAAGGGGGTCGTGGCCAGTTAGAGGCTGTTAATTAGGAAAAGTGACCGGTGGCGCAATCAGGATTCGAACCCGGGGGCATAAGGGTTGAGGGTCCACCACCACGATGACCGTTTGACCACCGCCGGTCAAAGGTCAAGAGGTATGGTCAGTACGAGCCTACTTATCATCAGTCATCCAGTTACTAAGTGCTAATTCGACACCACGACGATCTAATGCGAATATACTGATCCGTTGTTTTAATGACGGGAAAAGGTAATTAACGACACTGCAAAGTAGTCCAGTCAGAAAGGAAAAAAACGGTCACGTTTCTTTCTCACTAGAAATTTGTAGTCCTAACCGAGAATCCAACCTCAAGTCGTCAGTGACCCGCGAATGGAATGCCACTTACTTATATTAGTGACTTGATCGAAACGCCCAGTTGTGCACAGAGACAGTCTGGCTTGTTGTGATGCATTCGGTCTGGGTACATTGTTCGACCGTATTGTGGGACGGGACACTAAATGTTTCGGGAACTTGACTGTTACAATCCAAATACATACACTTGATGCCGATGTTTGTTCGACCATCGATGTCTCTGGAACACTTCGCGCTGTGGGGGGGGGGGGGCACCGTTAAGACTATGCTGAGGTTTGTCGTCGCGTGTTCAGTTCGAATGACCACCCCGTCTCCGTTCTGCGCACGTCTACCAATCGTCTACCCCTCGGTGCACTAACTCGTATTCTATGCGGGCGAGCCGCATCTCAACGTGTGGACATAAAGAAACATTGACCGAGTTGGTTAGAGACACCGGAGGATGTAGCTCGAAATCGAAGTGTGAATCCTTTGTAGTGTCCTAAAAGAGAGACCAAGTCGCACAGTTTCTCGAAAGTTTCATTGTACACAACAACTTCGAAAAAACGTCTATACTCCTAGTTCTTTTTCTAACCTCCGTTCGGTCTCCATTTTGTGGTGTTGGCAACATATCTGACTCCACGGTTTATCTAATCAACATTTCAGGGAATTGTCCGACGTGGATCATGATGGTCAACTCACATTGGGTGAATTTGCAGTAGCCATGCACTTGGTCGTGCTTCGACGAAATGGTGTTCCAGTGCCTCAGGTTCTCCCCAAAACCCTGATGGATATGATCACTACGCAGTCACTGTCCACATTGGTTCCTACCGGTACCGCACATATGGATCGGACGGACTCCAGTTATCGTGAACGTGACCATCCTCATCATCCTCACCAACCAATCACTACGAACGCTACTCTTCCAACAGATGCTGGGGTGGATGCATCAATCGGCGCTGTTCAGACTTCGATGAATCGTCCGTGGCCTGGATCTCCTACATGTTCCTCAGTTGCTATGACGCCCGTTTCTGTACGCCAACGACGGTGGTCTATTTCGAGTCAAAGTGATATATCTTCATTGGCTGAAGGTATCATTCATTTCGAGGCAAGGCCAAATGCGGATGGGCAAGTGAGTTTGGTCCATCCTTTTCTTGTCATTTTAACTCTCATTTGAATAAAGAAGAACCTCTGACGGATTTGGTTTATCACGCTGTGATGTTGGAAATAAGTTACTATGACAGTAAACTTGACGTATCCCGTGGTCCAGTGTACTTGCTGAACAATAGGTAAAAGGGAACGATTCACAGCAAGAACGGGTTATTGCTTCTGTGCATGATGAGAGGAAGGAAATAATAAGGTTAAAAACAGGAGGTGGTTGTTTGTTCCAAGGTTCTACGGTTCTGGGAAAAAATGATGGATTGAATAATGCCGACCACTAGGCTTTTGGTGATACTTGTGAGCGAGATGGACGCAGAGAAAAAATTGTGGGTGGAATAAGCGGAGTCAGTTCAGAAGGACGAAATCCGTCGTAGTTCCAGTCAAGACGGGTACACTGCATAAGTGTGGACTGTAGTGAAATAAGAGTACAGATTTTTAAGTTCGTGTGTCTAGCGAAACGAAATATGATTGGTTGAGATAAGAGCAGTTTGTTGTTGCATGTAATCAATAAAATCACAAAATGACCACAAGAATGTCCTAAAACATAATTGCTAAGGTCATATCAGTTCAAACACAAGTTGTATCAACTATATGCCGAGACTGGTCAGTCACTGCATCAGAGGAACCGTGGTGGTTAACTAGAATAAGAGAAAGTCGCATACACTACGTCAAATATCTTAATATATCTTTCTCAAAAGAAACAAAAACAGTGCATATAAAATCCGCAGGCGAGCACCCATGATAATTTGTCGTTTTTTACTATATGCTTAGGTATGAGTGCAATGGAACTGGAATACCCCCTATCTACAAGGACCCATTGCACTTTCAAGGATAATCGGTAACCAGACCCCGAGGCTTGAATTAGAGTACCACACAAGGTCCTAGTAGGTCAGATGTGATAAGAAGCCAGACGACAGTGGATTACTGTCGATTGCCAGTAATTCCAATTTCTTCTGCGTTCGTTGTTCGTGATCGCTAAGTAGCTATACGCGAATAATGCTCGATGCGGCCGGGATTTGGGAAAAGTATCCATCAAAGAGTCTTATCTAAACATTCACTAGTGAAAACACGGTTCGTGAATGAATAAACCGGTAGTGCAAGCCTTTTGACCGTCTTTTGTGACCGTTGTATACGTTGTCTCCTTACACTTCAATAGCTTGATTGCGTATATGAGATGACGACGTCAAAGGTCATTCCAAGCAGCTAGCCTAACAGTTTGCGTATGATATTTCATTTCTTCCACACCGTTCTCGAGCACATCCCAGTTGGGACTCAGTAAATGCGTATGCACTGTTGACAATCGCATAAGAGCAAAACAAAAAAACTTTGGTTATAGGAGCGTTACTACTACAAGCGAAATCCGCCCATAAGTGTCAGGATTATATTTCGTAGCTTGCTCGAATTTGTTTGTTTACCTAGTTCTGATGATGTAACAGGTATCGCGATGGATGGTGTTCTTGTCCTCCTCCTTATTACAAAACTTAAACCGTTTTATTCTATTCATCCGTTGTTAGATGCTGGTGACGGGTGACAAAATGTAAACTACAATCCCGTTTGGAAGTTTGTTCTTCGAGGTTTATCAGTGAATTTACTTATTGCAGTTTCTCGTTAATTTTACTTTTCAGTAATCTTCCTCATGGGCATCCATTTTATGAAATTCCCTTTGGATCATTTTCAGCTTCAATATCCCATTCCAGTCCGTGCTCGGACTTTACCCTCCGGTTGTTCGGCTCCGCATGCCGGTCACCAGCACCACTCATTCGACCTAGTCACGCGATCACGAGATTATCCCACGCTACTGAACGATTCCATCATCAGTAGCGACCACGCGGATGGTTACTTGCCACACGGTAATCCGAGTCAGCTGTCAAGATCTCCTCTTCTTCCGCCGCCACCGCCACCACCACCACCACCGCCGCGAGCTCATGCAGTCGGACGGAGATTGGAGAATACTGTGTTAGCAACAGCAACAACAACAACAGGCGGTGGCCTTGTCGGTTCTAATCAGTCATGGCGTACGACGCATCACGTTGACAATATTTCAGTGCATCGTGGGAATTTCTCCCCTCCCGTTGCACCAGTGGTAAGACATGGCTGAATGATTCTTTGGTCTATGCACACAAACAATGTAGTGTTCCATAGCGCACAATCAGCTTCCAGTTCATCATAGAAAACTCATGGAAACATTGTACAATTGTTTCACTCTGCGTTTCAGCTTGTGGGGTTGTGAGTCGCACACGTACGCTTTCAGGTTATCCACCTTAGTTCTCAATACCTGTTTGCTTTAGGTCAGCACCATATTTGGCCAACTTGTCACTGTAGTTTTTGATACGATTAAATGGCCACTCACTCATCATGGTTGAAGTGTATTTTTGTAGTCACACCTGATACAAGTGATAAAAGAAAACTTGTATTGTACTTCTGTTAGGAGGCTGGGGGATATCGGTGCTTACTAAGTGCCGTTATCAAAAACACCACTTCTTAATGGAGCCTTGTGTGGGTTCACCGCTCCAATCCCTGGGGTTGGGTTGTCGGTTTAACCTCGAACCCTTGTGGGATTTGTGAATCACAGTATATCATCGCTCGCCTTTTCAGCACACTGCAGAAAAAGACAAGCTTCTCACTGATCGCCGTCCGCGGTTCGAACCGCAATATTGATTCGGTGCACCGTTTCCTCCTTTGACCAATAAGCCAAGTCAACTCAAATTCCAGGCACACATTTCAAGTGGGGCTGACGATCGTTGTTATATCGCCAATTTTCTCACCTCCGTTCTCTCTTTGTTGTTTGATATTACCTCCCTCCATTCACCAGGTTGATCGAGCACCATTGTCTTTATATATATATATATATATATATATATATATATATATATATATATATATATATATATATATATATATATATATATATATATATATATATATATATCGACTACGCTGTGTTATTGAGCAATAAAATTCTACCCTAACATTTCACATGGCGCATCGATTTTTCGATACACTCCGAACCGATCTCGGTTCTGACACATTGATTGTATATCCATCCCTCAAGAGAGAGCCAGATGTCACAGCGGCGCTACAAGTATCGCAGGCTGGCAAGTTGGACATCTGTGGCATAGTTGAAAGGAAATGGGTATATTGGGCAACTTTGTCGTACCCTACTGAAGACGGTGATCATTGGCGAAAGATGGCCGTAGGCCTTAGCCCGATCTGACTTGTTACGATTTTATTCTTTAAGGACGAATCCATACTTATCAGGTGCTCCATTCCCCAACCAAGAGTCCCACAGTGCAGTCCCATGGGCGGAGCCCAAGACCGCGCGAATGCCTAGAAACACTATGGTCATTGGTCTCTGGAAGGTATAACGTTGTTCTAGCAGTTGTCAGAGGGTGAGGATTTGATCGATACATCCACGATCGACACGAAAATCAGTCTGGTCCCCGTGAATATGCACTTCGCGCTAGGTACAAACTGCGGTGTTTCAGACGCTGGCATATTGGGATAAGGCTTACACCCCTATGGCTAGTGCAGTCGTGGCGCAAGTCATTTTTACGAACGGAGACAACAATCTATTCCCATCAGGTTGTAGAAACCTGCTGCGAATTTCAGAATTTAAAGAACAATACACGAATCCCTCTTACAAGCTGTACTCCGTCATCTTTGAACAGGACTGGAAGCAGACCGCCGAAGTCTGGCAATTCGTGACGTCCTAAGGCTTAGATCTCCGCCTCGGTAGGTGGATATGTCGAATCAGACCACGAGATGGGTGACGGAAGAGTAATGTGCGAAGCCGGCAGAAGAAGCCAACTGAATTGTGTCTGGAAGTGCTCCACCCATCGTTCGAGACACCGCGGCTGGTTGTGAATTGGCGAACGCTCAACTTCACAAATTGTATCACTCATACCTAGTTGCTTCCTTCCGGTGACTTGAATGAAGCAAAACAATTTGCGGGCATTTTCATTGACGGAAACGTGTACCATCCCTGATGCACGTTGCGATCACCAGATTTTGCGGTCCCCACGATGACTCGCGTCGAGTTCACGTGTCATTACTGATCGTGCTTCGTTATACTCTCTTCCTGTTAGGATTGACTGACGTGCGCCAAGAGGGCCTAACGACTCAGCAGAAATCCAGGATATCACGACGCGAATTGGCATGCCACAACTCACTAGATCAGCGAAATGCAAAGTATTTCTGATAAGCGACCAGTATTGGTTTATTTTATCAAGTGGGGCTACATCTGGCTTAGCAGATAACACACTTTGAAAGGCAGATAGGTCAGATGGATCGGAAAGCTTATTGTAATCTAAACATCATCACAGCATGCGCTTTGAACGCCAACCGAAGCACATGGATGGCTTCGTGCAAACTAACGCATGGTCGGAGTCAATAGGGTGCTCCTGTACGAACGGAAATCTTGTTTGCAACCCCGCCATTTGTGGCTTGTAGTGATGTGGTCAATCTGGATCCATTTCTTACCTGAAGAGGGCAGCCAATTGGCGTCTTAAGTTCGTCCTTGCGAGGGACTGTCGTTTCCTGTTTTCCGGGCTACAGGAATCTAGCCTCAAAGGACCTTCTAAATGCACCTCGTTCAATGATAGTCGAGCTGCTTTAGTATTCGTATCTCATGCCAAAATCACGATATTAGCCCGGATCGCTTGGAGTGAAATGTAGCCTTTGGTAGAAATCATCGTTGATTGCATCTGGTCTGTACTTGACGAGTGCATACGCCGAAACGATAGACAGGTTGAGTCTATCAGAACGACAACTGCTCACTTTGTACGAACCTCTAATTCTCATTGTGTATAAACGGCTGTCCGCATTGATCCGGTCTAACAGCGCGACTTCAGCTCTCTCACTAAGATTTACGCCAGCACCAGCAAGACCGGAATCTGCTCTCTGTGGGTCCCCAGAGAGGTGTAGGTAAAATTCCACAGAAGGATTCGATAGAAGCCCTAATCGCATCATGGAATTGGAGTCTTGATTGTAACACATCGATTTCAAAGGTTTTAAGCGTACAGGCCAAACCTGCATGCTCTATACGCGTCAGGGTTCGCACGTTTTACGTGACTAACTTGAATGGGTATCGAGGATGAAAGGGGGCATCAGACGGTGTCGGGGAACGACAAGAGAGCACAGAGCCAGCATATTTATCGGGGAAACTACAGTTGGTACGGTCGACCGAAGCTCCCGTTGGAAGTGACAAAATATGAGAAGGGAGGGAAGTGAGTGAATTGATGAGCAGGTTTTTGTGTTCGTTGTGAGAGACTGATAGCAGACAATGGGCTAGTTAGTAGTTACTGACGTCGTTAAGCGTAGTCACTGTTTGTCAAGCAGCCTATCCTTTTTTACTACGCAAAGTGATTTACAGTACAAGGGGCAAACCCCGTCGTCAAAAGACACTGTAAAGAGGATTTGTGTGGGGAAAGATGACATCCATGACACGAGAGCTAGGTGGAACCCTAACGGAGACAGTTTCAACAGTTGACATTCATGCCAAATTCCGTCGAAGGCTTTTAAGAAGTCCTGCGAAACCGAGTGAGTTTTTCCTTAGTCACTGAGTGCGGCTGACCAGAATTGTTAGATGAGTGCTGGTAGGTCGCCCGTAGAACGTTGCGGGCGGAATCCATATTGACAATCACTCAGCCCACTTCCACGTTCAAGGAACGGACGCAATGGGTCGGAGATAACGGTTTCAAAAAATTTCGAAAGCGTGGAAATCAGGGTAATGGGACTGTAGTTGTTTGAGTCAGACGTGTCACCCTCTTTGGGGACAGGAAAAGTGATGGCGTTCTTCCACGAAGAGGAAATAGTTTCTTGATTGAGGGAAGGAAAGAAAAGACGACGTAAAATGGAGGCTTACTCTGGAGCTTACATTTTTAGGACGATAAGTGGAATACCATCCGGATCAGGTGGTTTGAAAGCATTCCGATTACGCAGAACTTGACAAACCTTACTGGTAGTTATAATGGAAAGAAGTGGCTGGGTACATGAGGGTAAGACAAAGTTGGGCTGACAGATAGAGTGGAGTTTGAGACAAAACCTCGACCTTATGGAGGAGATCGTAGACCAGAGGAATTGCAAATAGGAAGAAAGTTGGAAGGGCAGAAACTACGAGAAATCGCCTGTGCGAAGGACCAGGCTGATAGATCACCAGCAGCAGATGAGGGGCTAGTCGTTAAGCTTCGCGGCGTACGTGTTCTTTAGCTGTCTCTATCATGAGTGAGCGTTTGTTCCTAGCTTGCACAAAACGGTGTCCAGATGTTTGGTTAAGTGAGCGGCACCACCGACGGTACGCTGAGTTTTTCAAAGCAATAACATGGTTGCAGGCGTGGTGAAACCACTCTGTGGATCGTGGGTCGCCGGGTTAAGGGAAGTGAGGATTGTAAAGATGTATACCTTGAAAAGGTCTTAGTGAAATTAGAAACAGACACGAAAATACCAGATGCAAACAATAGTCGTTCCAAGGTTAACAGGACAGAAAGTCATGAAAAACATCCCAGTCAGCAGAATACTTCAGACATTTGCTCGTTTTCCGCGTATGGTATGATTCCATAGTTTAACTTAGGCCATCTGCAAATTGCGTGCATTGATTTTTGCGACTCATAACGCAGCTTCGTTCTACTGTCTTCACTTGCTGTTCGACCCACGTGATAGATGTCGCGCAACCTATGACGGATCTCTTGGGGCACGCCTACCACCCGACTCACATGCAAACCACCTAAATTTAAGGGAGATGAAATCGAGGGTTTTGGATACCACTCGTTATATTGAGGATAGAAATACGACCAATACTACTTCCTGAAGTGTTAAGTCATTCAGAAATCAAGCAAAACATTCTATTCAGGTAGCACTCTCCGCATGTGTTGACAGTTCTAATAAATCACAAAGAGTCGTCAAATCAACGTGTGCATTAGTTTTTATCATGATACTGAGGGCTATATTGTTTAGGCTAGGTTACGTATGTATTCTCATCATTACTTGGTTTTCTTGGTATATATATATATATATATATATATATATATATATATATATATATATACATAATGATTCATCATGCAGCTTGAACGCTCAACTCACCATTGAAAACCATGGAAGCACTGTACAGCTGTTTCATCGTTGTTGGGAATCATCATCAGCACACACCACCGAGCCCCCACGGGGACTCGAACCCGGGGTGAACGATTGTGAATCGAACACCTTAACCACAAGGCTGTCCGGGCTGGCTCTCAACGGTTTGTTGAACATCTACACTACATGATATAGCACCCTTCCGTCACTGGTTTTGAACGGTAACAACCCGCTTCCCACACAGCGATCGACTCCTATGATGGATGAATCATATTATATACAAATCTAATCTCCTACTACTCAATTGCAAATATATATATATATATATATATATATATATATATAATTACACAGGCTTGAAATCATGCGTGATGCCAACACAACAACACTAATTACCTTTGAAATATTTATTGCTGATGTTTCCTCTTTTTGTAGGAGAAAACGGAAAATCTGGAAGGTGATGTTTTCCTGTAAGTAACTTATCTACCCTCGCTAATTCGTTTCAGTACTGAACTGAATGCAACGCAATTAGTTGTTGTTCAGGAGAGCTTTACGGCTTACCTGGATTATTGTCGTTTGCGTTCTGAAGTCGTGAGACTGGATCACTGGAAAATGTTAATTAACAACATTTTTACATGGGTATATTGTACCTTGTGGAACCATCTCGGTAAGGAAAATTAGCGTAAAGAGGTATTCCAGTGAACGGGGAAAGCAGTAGCCGTAAATCAAAGTCTTGTGTCGGTCTTACTACTTGTTTTGTGGGTGCATGTGGGGCTAAGGCCCTAGCACTTTAACTTCTCGCACAGGTTGACGCATCCCGGTTTGGCTCCTGAAAATAGTGGCTGGTCAGTACAATCTGCTCAAGTCTGGGGTTATGGGCGTTGTGGAATTATTGACACATCCTGATTGGACTATCAAATGATTCGTCATGCAATAACTGTGCTCAGTTCACCATTGAAAACCTAGGGTGCATTGCCGTACAGCTGCTTCGCCCAGTTTGGTAGGAATCATCAGAGGCAGTTCACGTCCACAAAAACCTCCGGGTGAACGATTGTCTGTCGGACACCAAGGCATCAGGCTGTCTGAATTCACTGGAAAGTTTTTTGTTTAACGTGACCACTACGTGATATAGCGCCCTTCCGTCACTGGCTTTTCAAAGGTAAGAACCAGTTGACCGCACAGCGATCGACGCCTATGAAGAACGACTTCTCCGTAAGAAGTCTTAATGAAATGAAGGCAATACTTTATAAACAACCTACAGAACTTGGCTACTTGATCACGGCGAGTGGTAGTAGATTAAAGTTTGTTTCAAGTCCCAACCAGCGTTTAGTGGATGTGCACTACAACTGTTGGTTTCCAGCAAGCTGGACAAGATAGCTGTGCAGTGCTTCCATGCTTTTCAATGGTGATTTGCTTATTGTTACTGCCTGAGATGCATTTGCTGCTCATATTGATATACTGGTTCGTTCGTTAATTGCTGGCTGCAAATCTCTGAACGCTGATTGCAACTCCGTTGAGCTCTTCTATAACAAAGTCTCTTCATTTTGCCTTCATCGGAAATGAGCATGCGCTAATGGAGTGCAGTATGTGTTCTCTCATGTGCAAGCAGCCAGGTCAATTCATTTAGATTTTGGTTGCTACTTCGCAGCACTGTCCAGTCGCGATGGAAATGAATAAAAGCACGAAGAGCGAACAGGCAGAGAAGAAAAGACTGTTTCTGTAAAAATCAAGCAGATAAAGGCACAGTTCGAATGTGTGTAAGTCACTGATCTCGTCACTCATTTGTGTCACTTGATATCTCCAGTCTTCGAGTAGACTGATCTCTCGTGGACCCCAACCCGAAAGTCTAACACGTCCTACCCGGTGGAGTCCACTGGTCGAGGTTTTCGAACTTTTACCCACGATGACACTTCATTCGATATCCGATTAGCAGGAGTGAGATGCGACTGCTCAGGTTACCAACCATCCTGAATACTGCTCGCACTTATGATGGGAAGCCAGAACAATCTTAAGTTTGTTTGTGCGAACCGATATCCAATGCTTTTGTTCAGTTTGTCAGTGGGAAAACTTCTCTTTCTATGTGAGCTTATCGGGACCCATGTTAAGGAATGCCATTAAGGACCCCAAGTCTGATGGTACGTACACCAGGTTGTATTGACCCTGCCGTACCTTCAAATAGAGAGTTCTGTTGATTTCTTCACCTTGACCGACATAATGCTGAATAAAAATCGTCATAAAAATACAATTTGCAGAACGAATGGACAAAAATGGCGAATACGGCATTACTTTTCACACTACCATAAACCACTCGGATCATTTGTAACTAGCCGGTTTAATGTGTGTCATGTGAGTAGCACTTTTAGTTCACAATTCGAAGTGAGTAGCCCCTCAGCGGGAGACGCGGTATTTTTGCTAATGTTGAGGAGACTAACAAAAGATACGTGAGGTTTACCGTCCTGGGAAAAGCAGTCATCATCCAGGTTAGACTGTGGTTCTCTAAGAACTCCGGTAATTTTGATCGTACAACTTGCAATAATTGACCAAAGTCACAGGACCACGATAGGCCCGGCTTAGATTGACCCGACCTTTGTACGTTTTGCAGAACAACATGCTGTCGATTGAATCACTCGAACACCCGTTGCTTTGATCTGTATCGGATCGAGTTAGCGGCTTCTGTGGCTAGTAGATTACAGCGTTCGTTTGCCCGCCTTCTGATTGGGTTAGGATGGGGAATATTGCAAGAGTCTCTCGCATGAGTTTATCAACGATTCATTTTTCGTATCCAACATATTGTTTTTGTACACCTGCCTTGGTCTGTGTTATGAAAAGACGAGATTACTAGCATTATGTTCCCTAACGTGAGTAGGATTAGGGCCTCATTGATCACAACGGTGTTTTCTGCCAGATGATTTATGGTAAAAACGCTGAGAATGGTGACTTTTGTTCGCTTCATGATTCGTGCGTAATTTCAAGCAAGCACTTCTCGTCTTTGATCGGAATCAGTCGTATTTGTCGCCTCAAACTACATACAACTACCAAAATCCCAGATTTTCACCTACTGACAAAAAAAAATCATATCTGTCTTTCTGAAGACCGCACAACCAACAAGTTGTCACTCATTTGTCCCAATAGTTTTGCTCAGTGTGTTATGCTTCCTTCCTCTGTGGCAAGGTCAATCACTTCTATTCTATTTCCGCGTTTTTTCTCCCAATTTCTAACTTGGTGAATTGCAAGTGATGCGAGCCGTGTGTCTCTCGCTCTAACCGAGTCACGAGGTGATCCGGACTCTGTGATCAGTCAACTACAACGCGAATGCGATGAGATAATGCAAAACAACGATCAACTGACCTCTGAGCTGATGCAGTTGCAACAACAACGAATTGCTCTGAAAATCCTTCTGGAACGCCTAATGCCACTGGAAGCAACCGGTTGTCCTTGTTAATCTGCAGCAGCCCGCCTTAGTCCACCATCACAAAATGCTCTTTGCTCGAGGAGAGAATGCATTTAACCGGTGACTAGAAAACATTCTGTTTCGCAGTTGCATTCACATGGCTTTTGTTCAATTTGATGCAGTCTCTGAAACGTACATTAGAAGGAAGTTGTATTAACCACTGTCAAGAACAAGGACTTGGCTAGATGAACTGAACTGCTCTTGTTTGAAGTATTTCGTCGTGCACAAACCGGACATTGTCTCAGCTAACTGGATAATCTGGTGAAGCTAACACTTAGCCGGGTGCGGAACAGCCCAAACATCTTGTACTTCTTTGGTACATTGGATTTCGCTATTTTTCGCATTAGAACAAACCAGTTGCTGTTTTCAATTCCAACTACCATTTTAGTTGTGATTATTTGCTAGTCACCAGCGCAGCTTTCTTGGTTTGCCTGAGTTTGAAGGGATTCTAATAGACAGACAGATAAGCACACAAACTTGTTTTCAGTTATTTGCAATTATGATCACTGTATCACAGTACAGGCGATTAACCAACAATTAACAATCCATACTTATTCTTCCCCCGTTAAAGTGCATTTGAATGCAGTTTAGTGCCAGAAAAACTTTTAGATAAACCTCAGGATAAAAGGAAAAAGGAGTAACAACCGAAGTAGAATATCTGTTCGTTTCCAGGACGGCAGTCTAACGGTTTCCCCCCATTGAAAGCAAAAAAACAACAACTGGCTTCGACCGTCGCTATCGGTAGCACGAAAATTTCAGTACTGTAAAGGTGAACAGGAATTTTTGCTTACACTGCACATGGTCGGCAGCCCCAGACAAAAAAACATCGGTGGGTGCAAGTTCAGAATGCTAAAGTTCTCAATAACCGATCACTAAGGGCAATTGAGAAAGTAGTCGATTAACTACTTAGTAGATACCGTGAGAGGAAATGCAGCAGTCTGTTTGCTAAACACTAGTCGACTGAAAATCGAAATAAGCAGGTGACCGAGTTACGTTAGGTGCGTTTCGGGATAGGCCGTCAGTTTGGATGTGATCAAATGTAGTGGCCTCGAACCTCGTCAGACAGTTCCCTTGTTTGAGGTTTTATGACCTTTCTAGATTTGTGTACTTACATTTGAGTCAACAACAAAAAAATCGCCTCAAATCTCATGTTCGGGTTGGACAGACAATATAAAATAAGAAAATGAGTGACATTCACAAAGCACGATTTATTAGGAGAATTGACATTTATGCATCAAGATCAGAGCGCAGTTCAGTCACACACACACACACACACACAAGTTCTCTTTTTTGAATAATATGCGAACCAAGTACAGGACAAGGCAGTTATCATCAGTGTTTACGCGAGACATGCCACATCAAAAACGTATCCGGCTCAATGTCGCACTGGAGCTATGGGTGCGCCATGCATATCAGCTGGTTCAATTCTGTTATCCACAATGATTGTGCACAGCTATTTTCACGTCAGTTCGTACGCACGCGTATTCAACAAGTAAAACAATGTGTTTTAGTCATTCGCGCTCTGGATGGAGTAAACCACACTCTTTGCCCATTATATTTATTGCCACCCGAAGCGCAAGTCATCTTTACCGCTGCTGCGTGTAGTCACATTTCCCTTTTCATGGAATTTCGCATTATATGTTCAATAGACTGATTATCACTTCGCCGACCAATGATTTCGCCTCCTGAACTTTATTTTGACCCTGTCTGTTCTACGACGTGTTGACCTCATCTGAACTCACAGCACACACGCATGCACGGTTTTGTACATATTTCGCGTATAGGCTTGTAAGCAACACACCGATTTTGTCAATGCACTTAACGGTTGACATTCCGACTCGGCTTTTTTCTCTCGCGCGCTCGATCAGTTAGACCACTGTGAATGCTACGGCGCACGGCTCCGACTAAAGCTAGTGGAGTTAACCGTTTTAAAAACTACAAGCCCGATTATCGGCTATTTTGTTGTATGCCAATTTCACAAATCACACTGAACGTCTTCAGGCACCTCATCCATTCACTTCTCCATTTTCAAAGCAGTGTTTAAGTTTTTACCATTAACCGGTAAGATAATAAGTCATCATGTAATATCCGTACTCAACACACTATTGGACACCAAGAAAGCACAGCTGCTGTGTACTTGGTAATAATGCATGCCCATATAATCTCATGTGGACTCGAACCCGGAGCGCGGATTGTGAGTGTCATGCATTAGTCGTCAGAATCCCAAAATAAGGAGGATAATACGGTCCTCATTGATTTTTGGGTTAATACAACATTGATTTATAGCTCTTACTGCTCAAACTGAACATGTAGTCTACCTCTGGGTTGTTTGTAATACTTTCGCTTCAATAGCGCCCGTACCGTGTGGATGATGAGTTGGTAACGTCCGGAGTCAGTGACGGATGAGCACCGTGTCGTTATTGACTTGAACCAAACTGTCGAAAATAGGCTAATAGGCAATGCACAGAACTAATGCATTCCCTCCCCTTGGGTTTGAGTCTCAGTTGGAACTCGCTGGTTATATTCTGCTCTCATTATATGAGAGAAATGCTGTTCCAATGAGTAAATCACTTGCTTGTTATCAGTTGTTCAGTCCTCGGCCAACCGGCCGTTGAGACAGCTCTCTCTCACAATTGTCATTTAGTTTAAATCATGCGTGACTGAGGCTCTCCAGGAGAACAGCGGTCGTAAAACATAGGCGTAGATGGATTGGGTGAACTTACCAAGTGGGACCCGATCGAGAATACTATATAAAGCTACACACCAATGCAGTAATAACGCGTTGGCAAGTGTGCATAGTACGAGAAGCTGGAAAGCGGAACAGGACACCTAAGAATGTGATAAAGATTAGCAGAAAAATGAAACTACAGACGAATCCCATTGGAGGGCACGAGTTTGTGAAACATGGTAGACTAAATTGAAATGTGAGTGGGGAAAGTGGTTAGTCCTTTTGATGTGATAGATAAATTGGAGTTTTCGAAGCGTTTCAGAGAACATGGTGTTGAAACCCAAACAGAAATGTGTCTGTGGTCGCAGTTAACCATGTTACTGAGAGCATACCGGCACCCATCAAAAAGTACGGGGTTGATGGAATAACGGAATCTACCCAGACGCCCACATGCGTCCAGACCGAAAGATTCGATTGATGCAAAAGAAAACCCGGACAGTAGTAATTATTGCATTGGATCTTTGTTACAGATTTGCTCGGAGGATTTAGATTTATCTGGTGAGACAATGTGGGTTTCGTCGTGATTATCGAGCTCAACTGGCTAGGTGTGCTTGACAAATCCTGTTTAAATTTACGGGAGCGGAATGGATATTGTCAGGCGCGTGACAGGTTTTGTTCAAGAAACAGTTATAGTCAGCCGGTGCTGGTGATCTTCGTGATTTGCGAACGGGTTGAAGTGAGGAAATTATTATTTGGTTACTGACATTGAAGAAGTTCCACTGCACCTGAGGAAAGACGATAAGTGAAGTTGTGAAATAAGAGGGGGGACACCTCGAGAGAGAGAGAGAGAAGAAAAAAAAGATGGATTAAAATAAAGGTTACCTCCATGTTTCACATTATGTAGACGATAATATTCACACGTTGGTACTGTAGGGAGTCATCACTTAGGCGGGCGAAATCGGACAGAATAAAGCTAAGAAGAAACCTTTTCTTTCTCGAAGGTTAGCAAACTAAAATATCCAAGTTTCCAGGCAATGACAACTCAAGAATAATCTACGGACACAACAACGTTGAACCCAGGATGGGGTAGACTTCATACAGCTTCATAATTGGTTAGCCGCTTTGCTGTGCGAGTGAAACGTTAGCGTGCTTGTTCTGGCATGCCTTTGGTACAATAAACCACTTTCCAATAACTTCGTTACGCATCTTGGTAGCCAGAATCTATGGGTGAACGGGTTGCAACCTCCGAACATGTTTTCTAATGAGTCTCAAAGCGAAATACCAACAAAATCCCCTCAGTCGGATGAACAGAGAAGACTTGGGTCGGTAGACAGTAATCCACTGTCGTGCGGCTCGTTATCACACCTGGCTCATTGGCAACTTATATGGTTCTCCACACCAAGTCTCAGGGTCTGGTTTCCGGATATCTCTGATAGTGCACTGTGCCTTTTTGGCTGTAGGGTGTATGCATCTTCCACTGCGCAAGCATGTGATAAAAAAGACCGATGTAAGAGTGTATTGCAAATATTGATTCACGAGAACCAAACCAAACGCGTCGACGAAGCGAACCGTGTGCGCAAACAACGGTGAAAACCGAGTTTAAACGCGATGGTGACTGAAACTTTGTGCTTTTTTAATTCACTAGGACGTAGGCAATCGGAGAAAAACAATGCAGTCAAAATTAAGCGTCAGAAAAGATAGTAGAGAGAGGAAATCCAAAAGGCCGTACGATTAATATTCATTTTCTCGAAACGTGTATGTCACTGCAAACATGCGCACCCAATGCATAAGTAATGGCTGTTGTAACTGAAATGTGCCGAACTTTCTCGTTTCCCCGCGGTTACCCCCCCCCACTCCTTGCATTTTAGTGGGGGGCGTCTGCTGACTGCTATGGTTTTTTGGTTACTTATTTGTATATGTAGTTTACACTGAGAACTGAATAGTGCTTGTTTTCTGCGTGTGAGATTTTCACTGGTTTTGTCCGCTCAGTTCAGTTTCTCTGAATAAATTTCTCAGGATAACCATTGCTCAGCAGCGTCTTATGTGCAATAGCTCAGCCTCCAGTGTCCGTAGTGCAGATATGTTTCGCCCTGTGTAGAATACAGCGTATCAGATTACGTTTGTAATCAAGTGGCACAAAACTGTGAAAGTTTGTTTACTGGCCATTCCAGGTCGCTTTCCGATACACCTTCTGGATCGAGCCATCAGGTCGTCTGGTTAAGTATACATCAAGAAACGGTAGGGAATTTTCTTCTTCCATTTCGGTGTCGAACTTGATTGCGAAATGCGTAGTGTTGAACTCGCGTGAAATATCATTTAAATCGGTTTGTGCATTTGCTATGCATTATATATCATACACATACCGGTAGTAGTAATCAAATCGACGCATTGGTCTGTGTACTGCTTGAGTTTCCAGCTCTCCCATGAAAATGTCAGTACGGGTTCTAAAAGATTAGCTATCCACCGGGCTGTCGTGTGGTATGCTGAATTTGTCATGGAAACGATGGGGCGGAGGAGTAGTCCAGGCTTATGAACTTTTGGAGGGCCATGTAGTTGAGGTACGATAGAGCCTACGGGCTTAAGACTTTCAAAGAGGCTAGGTGAAATGTAGCCTTGGTCTCTGAGACGTTTCAATGTATTGGTAATTCCATTTTTCGCCTTCTCTGTTTGATCTTCTTGTGATATATCATGAGTGAACAAAGAATGATTACACAAGAGATCAAATACCTTGGCCACGTATGAGGTACGATCCATCAAAGCAATACCGGCTACTTTGACAGTTCTGCTTAGGAGAATTTGGGGGTTTCGTTATAGATCCCTGAGTGCGTCAATGGTTTTCTGCTCAGGGATCTTGCTTACGGACTTGATTTCGCCGATATCGGTAACATGTTATGGCTAATGACGACTTGAAACGTTCTGAATCCTCTGCCGACCTTGGTTTGAGGTCAGCAGTTTGTCCCACTAAGTTCTCGAAAGGTATTTCAAAGTCAACCCAGCTTTCCTTTCGACGTGGGCAGCAAAACTTCGAACCAAGGGATAAAGCTCCGATCAAAATACCGTCAAGTCGTAAATCAGTGAAGTTATATACATACCGTTCGGGTTCGTTCGGGAACTGAGCTTGAGGTGTCAGTTGACTCGGTATTCTCTTCACTGACGACAATTTCTTCTTCATAGCGGTTGTTTATGATATGAGCGTATTCCACGAACTGGTGTCTGTGATTTTGTTCTAGCATTCCCATACGCGGTTGGCATTGAAGCACATTCTCAAACGATTATCAAGCAGTGAATGTTATTCAGTTGATTAAGAGCATGACGTTTTGATGTCTTTCTGTTAGTGTAACGGGGAATGCTGTAGCAACAGGACGGCACGAATATCAAACCGATCGGGCCAACCGATGGAGAGCCACAGACGGCGAATAGGCCGGACGCATCCCGAAGCAGACAAAAAGAGGCATACAGACTTGCAGATGGGAGACAGTAGGCGCTCGGGCAACCAGCAAGATGGCCCATGTGAGGGGCTAGCGATCAAGCCGTCAGCCGAGACAATCGGACCAGCCAAGCAGAAATGGTGCCCAAGAGGATCAAGCTAACGGTCACAGGCAACTGACTAGAACGCAGCCGAAATACTCAGTCGGCCGTAAGATCCACGTTGATGCACCGTGGTCTGGAAAAATGGCTATGTAACCGATTACACGTGTTTCATAAATAACTTGTTTGGCCGTCGAAATACAGGTGTCCTCACCCGTCTTGTCGTCTGCGTTACGTTGGTGCCGTGACCACAATCACACTCGCAATGAAGCTCCTTCGGCCCGTTCCGTACGCGGATGGGGGTGCGGAGGCGTGGATCACAGATTTCGAAAGGGTAGGGACATGCAACGGAGTAAATGGAGACACACCTTAGTTGACGGCTCTTGGAATATTGCTGGCTAGGCGTGCCAAGACGGTTTGTAACCTGAAAATGGGAGGGAAAAAAGCCCTACGTATCAGGAGATGCGTGCGGGGCTGATGACAAAGTTCACACAGGAAGGCGGTCGCTCGAAAGTCATGGTCTGGTTCAACGTGGCTCTGCATGACAGCTTCCAAGGCTCGATTGATCCGGGTAGCAGCTCGATCGGTAGCCCCTCACATCGGCCATCTTGCTGGTTGCCCGAGCGCCTACTGTCTCCCATCTGCAAGTCCGTATGCCTCTTTTTGTCTGCTTCGGGATGCGTCCGGCCTATTCGCCGTCTGTTCTTCGGTCTGTGGCTCTCCATCGGTTGACCCGATCGGTTTGATATTCGTGGTGCCCTGTTACTCCAGCACTCCCCGTTACATTAGGATAAATCGGGCAACGACGCAGATGTTTCCAGTACGCGGTAGGATATTGGTTGTGACAAACACATTCCTCGATGAAATCAACGGCACAGTCAGCCTCACAAAGTCGGGTGCAAAACTTCGGAGACTGATTTAGTTCCCGTGTCACCGTGGCCGGATAGGATTCTCTTCCGGATTGCGGAATAAGCCCATCATAGTAATCAGACCACTAGTTGTAGGTGACGATACGTGTTCGGTGATTTCATTATCAGGCTATTAAAATCATAGTTATATAAAAACCAATTATTAAAGAGTTAGAAAAGTCTCACGAAGTCGTTGCGGAGAAATAAGGGCGAGGGGGGACGGAAACACATGCGAATGACCAGTCTATGAACCCCCTGATAATTAGCTTACTTCACCGCTGTGCCCTACTGTGTAACACTGTTGGCCATGGGAGTTGGAATGCTCCGACTAATTTTCGCTGCACGCAAAGCTCAAGCTTCGGGAGGCGGATGATGATTGCACACGTCCTACTTGGCTAAGTCCACAGGTCAAGGTTCCCACACATTTCTGCCACGTCAGGGACTGACCACCTCAATCTTCCAACCATTACCTGCTTAGGAGAGCACATACGCCGAAGAAGTCTATCAGTGGGCATGCGTAGCACACACCCCAACCACCTTAACCTGTTTACATTCAGTACTTGTTCCAGTGACTGACCTCTGGTTCCCAACAGCCTACGTCTAACCCCAACATCGCATCCAAGCACATTCGAGCTACGGAGACATACATGTTCGAACACCGACAGTCTTCGCCCACCTTCCATTCTTAACGACCATGCTTCTGAGAGATATAAATGAACAGACCCAACCGTCGCAATTGACACGCGACCCTTAGCAGACAATCGGATATCACGTCGACGCCACCGATCACGGAGGTTAGAAAAAGTCTAACGCGCTTTCCGTATGCACAATGACACTTCATCCGATATCTGACCACCCAATTAAATGTAAGTGCCCAGGTAACAAAACTTATCTACTTCAAATAAAGCTTCCCTTATCAGTCTTGCAGCAATATTTTACACTTTGAAGGTGCAAAACGCATCCCAAACATTACTACACTTAATTAGACTATCTAAGAGATCTTGCAACTTACCTGGATTTTCACTCAGAAGAAAGATATCTTTGGCGTATTCCAAATCAGACAGTTTATTAACTGAGTGAAAATCGATGCGCTACTCTCACACGAAGATAGGGCTATCTCAAGAATCAATTCAATTACAGAATTGAAGAGGAAGAGCGAAAGAGGACAACCCTGACGAACACCACTTTCCATGGTGAACTCGGGTGATAGAGATCACCGTAAGCGCGAACTCGGCTTCGGCTGTTTGCATACAGGCACTGAACAATAGAAATAAATTTCTGACACACTTTTCAATGAGAGGCAGCGCCAGAGAACTGTGCGGTCAACTAAGTCGAATGCCGCTTTCAGATCGAGAACGGCAGAGATTGTGGGTCCATGAAAGGTGAGCTTGTACTCCTAAATTTGGCGAAAGGTAAATTTGTTCGACACAACTCCGACCGGGTCTGAAGCCGACTTGATTCTCGCGAGTACACATTTCGCGGGCACTGGATAATCGATGGAGAATCAGCCCAATGAGCAGCTTGGATACGATACTTACCAAGCTAATTCCTCCGTGATTTCCATAAGAGGATGTGTCAAGGTTCTTGTAAATCGGCACGATCACCGATTCACACCTCCTCGGGAAGCTGTTCATTATCCCAGATAACCCGGAGGAGTTTCGTCAACTCCAAAATCAAAACTTCGCCTCCATCCTTGAGAAAAGATGGAGGCAACCGATGCGGTTCAGCGGCTTTGTATATATATTATATATTCACTCACCGATAACCCGGTACACTTCAGAGGCGTGGTGCCATTCAAAAATATTCTCCAGTTTTGTCGAGTTAAGTCAAATTGTGGTATTACTGCACGGTTTGTCGCATGAACCGAAGTACCTTTCTGTTAGGAAACTGAATAATTTATCGTGAAAGATAACACTGATTCGTGATATTACTTCAATGAAGTTTTCCGAAATTAAAAAATCTTTGACTAGAAAACCGGTAAAAATTATAAGGGAACAACAAACTCTAGTAAGAATTGCCGACATGTCCAAGATTCTCCAATTTCCCTGATATGCTACTTTACCACACCAAGCGAAAAGCTGCCATACACTGGAAAGACGAAGGAAAAAACCTCGACTGAATGACAACGTGTCCCCACGGACACTTTGCAGTATAATGCCAGAAAAAATTGCTCCACACAAACTAATTGGACCAAAGTTGAAAGCCAATTATGAGATCTTTTCAAATATACCAGTTATTAGGGGAATGGAATGCAATTTCAGCGAAACTTTAAAGAAACGCGTGAAACTTATCATCGAGAAAAATCACGGAACCTCAACAAACTGCTATGAAAATCAAGTTAATAAATTTATTACGAACCAGTGTCCTCTTGGACTCCCTTGGCGTTCTAGCGTTAATAAAGAGATAACGCGAGTTATGCTAAATGCTAAAATGTACGCCCAAACAGTCGTGCACACCATAATTTCAGTTAGTTCCTATTCCACCAAAAAAGACAAAAGTAATCATCATCCACCTCTGTTTGAAGCTTTACAAAGCTGAATTCAATAGCTCAGCATTAAAAACATCGTAACAGTATCTGGTCTGCTGTGTGAGTAGTAATACTCTATGGTTCACATCAGGGATCTCTTGCACTAGTGTTTCACACTCCTTCAAGGAATTTTATATGCACCATACGGATCGTAATTTCCATTTCGTTACTGGTGCGACATTCAACTTTTTAATTGTCCAATATATTCAGACGGAATTGGTACCAATAACAATAATTTGTTAGCGCATGCAATCAGACTGTCGGAAAGCAATCTGGATCACAGGCTTCATAACTTTGTGGAGTTCAGAGGAGTTGATTACATATTGGTATCTGTCCGCCGTTAATCTCGGTTTCACCGCAACTTTTACCGGAAAGAATCTTGCAAATCTACGGCCTACGCGATCAGGGCGATGCTTGCGTCCCCGGTGGATTTTTTGGTCATTTGCCTACTGACAAGCATAAAAGTATCCCGGTGCAGAATGTGGTTTAAAAGGGCCTAGGCGAGACTCCAAAAAATTTTTCACGACTTAAAAAACATTATACATTAGCTTTAGCCAGTCAACCGCAACCATGCACATACGTAACTTCACGTCCCATAAAACGTGTCTTGTAATAAAAGGTCATTACAAAAAACGCCCACAAAATGTGAAAAATGAATTGGCACATTAATGGACGATGTCTAGACTGTTTCCAGGTTGTCGCATGAAAACATCACGAATGATGCCAATGTTCGAATCGCGACCGCAAGGTCCCAATTCGCCACGTTGATCGAACGACCATCGACGGCCTGCACGATCATTTACGCTAGCTTTTGTATCGTGTCATTCAAATCGCTTGATAGGCGATGGCAAAGTACGGGAGCTCCCCGTAGCAAACAAGGCCGTTACCAAGGTACTAGCGCGGCCATGTGAAACGCAAAGATCAAACTACCTCATTTGGCGAAAGGCTAAGTTATCCAGGCGGAGGAAAATACTGCAAAAGTTTTGTTTATTGGTAAACGCAGAAATGCATACTTGGTCACAAAGAGTGTGAAAAGCAATTTATTTGTGATGAGTAAAAAAGTGAAAACGTTTTTCGACCAATTATTTTGGGCGACCATCTGACAATCAATAGAAATTATCAACTGAATGAGGAGGAAAAGACCACGTTCAAGAAACTACAATTTAAAATTCAGTTCTAAAAAAGGCTGTTTTATTTAACTTCGGTGAACGGTGCCGTTGTCGGTCTAGTCAACACTAATGAGAAATGCCGGGATAGTTGAAATATGATATTCGATTACGGCTTGCTAATAAGTACAGTAGAGTAGATAAAAGATGCTCTGTTTGTAAAACAATATATGCGACAACAGGATAACAAAATAATGCTTGGAGAGCACTTGGAAATTGCATAAAGTTATCGCATAAAAGACAACGTTAGTAGATACACATATCTTAAAGTTCACTATGACTGGGTGTCATAGATAACAACACAGCTGCCAACGTCAGGTCAGAAAGCTGATTTTCGGAACCTCACATCAGTTTCACAGCCATAGCGTTTGTACAAGCTTCAACGGCCTACAAGATAGCCTATTCCTTATTTCTATCCTGTTTGAATGGCTAACAGCGTGACAACCCCACTCCAAAAATGAAAGAATATTACCGTGGTGAAAGTAAACTGCAAAGGACTCACTGATGAGCTGACGAAATAGCAATATAGTCATAAGTCCCCTACTTATGTTTGATTTGGCTTCTTGGAAATTTCACGCAAAATAACCTTTACCGAAAGGAGAAAGAACCTAAATAGCCCCCATACCGACTAGTAATAAAATGGGTATTTTGTACCAGCCCACTAGTTCTAGGAAGAAAATATTTCTAATCCCGAACCACCTAAGCTTATCTATACGGGATGCCGGATCGCATTTGTTGTTTCCCGGGTTCGGTAGACAGCAGGAAGGCACGCTTGTGCGGATGAACGTACGGCAAACAGGCGAAAACGCCAACACGTAGGGAGGTGCGTGAGATATAGTTGTGTACAAGAAAAAGCGTAAGTCAAGCATACAATCGGATTAGTCCACGCAAGGCCGTCTAATATGCGCTAGGATCTGACTGGTCAATGCAGTCGGGGATACATCCCGACTAACGTCAACTATGTACGTGTGTATACGACTGCAGGCGTGTGACCACAGATGCATGATATTTGGATCAAGTGTATGCAGTGTGTGTCTGTGTGTGTGTGTTCAAGTCAAACACAACAATTGCAACCAACCCCTGGAGCAAAAATAATTGGTCAACTTAGCACTGGACACCATCTTTTCTGACCGGCTGGAGATTTGGCTGAAGATCAGCCGGCAGGATTTCTTTCTCATTGATAATGCACGCACTTGATTCGCTGGTTTGTCGCTCGTGATTCCGTTATATCAAGCCCTGACCTCGATTCTGAACAGATGACGCTTGTGAATCAGATTGTTCCACGCAATGTCACTCACATTAGGGGACGACGAACTTTTCTGTTGGTTTACAGCGTGGGTCGAGGGGAAAACTAACTCCTGGAATAAGTGACACCACTGGAATTTTGATAGGAATTGTTGAGCACATGTCCGGTGTCACTTGCGTTCCAATCCATGGAACATGCAAAACATTCATACGGAAGACCGAGCGATTTTTTGCTCCAGATAGTACATCTCAGCTTGAGGTGTTCCATATCATTCACACATTGGCTGCTGGTTACGCGTGATTAATCACCGGAGGTTAATGATCACAGTCATACCTTCCGAGGAACTTCCATCATCACGCTACCAGTGTTTTGCCTTTCTCTTATCGCTGTGGCCCTTTAATGATAACTTCCGTTACCTCAACGAGATATGCTCTTTCATCCCCCAACCATACCAAACCAGTTGTATTAACCAGATTGCTTGAAATAAAATCAGAAGGTACGCGATCTGACTACTGAATGTATACGTTCATATATTGTGCAAGCCGGACCTTTTTGTGGGTAGTGAATACAACGTAGCAAATATTCGCAAGCAGCAGCTGAGTTGAAAGTACGGGTAGTAGTTTTCATAAGAAGGTCAAGTGTGGTGCGATAATGCTGATTAGCGTTACTGATCACATTTCGATTAAAATGAACTTGGATTGAATTTTGTCATAATTTATGTGAGAATGGCATGAATTCAGTGCACCTTTGTTAATCAGCCTGTATATTTTACCAGCCCAACTGTTGCATATTATCTTACAAAAAAGCCTGTACCGGGCTTTGGTTTTGTGGTCGAGTGACTCGTAAAAGACGAAACCCGAACCGTTAGTCAGAAAACGCGAAGATGGTACACTACGTGTACGATACAAAAAATCACGATCAAACACTAATGGATACATACGTCAGTTTGTGGGCAATCGGCCCCCAATATACAGACCACCCATTGAAGATCAAAACACCCGTCAAAACAGGTCGCAAGCGCACGCAGACAAAGTCGAAAGCAATAAACTTGGGGAAACAATTGTATGAGATAGGTGAAAAAGGATAACCAATCACGATCAGCGGTCGGTGACCGTGTGAAACGACAGATCAAGTCATGGGAAAAAAGGGGCGCGGATGAGGAGAGCAAAAAAGGCCCGGGTAAACGAACAACACAAAGGTTCATTGGACATACGACAGTGGGCATGAACCATGGTTACGCATGCATGAACATTAAACGACATTGAAGACGGCATGGGAAACAGATGCTAGCAGCTTTGTCGTACAGCGGAGCTTGGTGCGTGGTCATATCATTCGATTTTGGCTATGTATCAGGGCCAGCAGCGGTCGAAGCTGTCAAGCCTTTTCGTGTCCTCTATCATCAGCGGCCAGATTTCACAAACGCAGGTGAAGACGGGATGACTGGCGGCACAGTAAACACGCAGTTTCGTGCGGAAGCCTATTTCGCTGTGAGACCACAGTAGTTTGTGAAGTTGCAGGAAAGCTCTCACTTGCGCAATCGACAAGAAGTATACTTTATTCTTTGACCTAGCTGTTTGGTTGTATGGTAGACCTAAGATCATAAAGCCGCGGACCAGTTCCAAGAGTTGGTCGCTAACTTACACGAAGCCTGTTAAATTTAGGGAAGTCTTGAACATCATGGTTTTTGTTGTGCTCATCTCCAGACCGATCGCTTTGGCCTGGCACTCGATACGGTCGAGAACTAGCTGCAGAAGGTTCGATTCGTTCCCCAGAATGACAATATCGTCGGACAATTCAAGATCCGCGATCCAAATCTCCCGGACCAGCTGAATTACGTTGACAACGGACGACCTTGACGGAGGCTGGAATGGAGCAAAAGCTCTGGAGACTTTTCACAGGCGTAGAAACGTGCTCGCGTAATCGAGTAATGCGACCTCAGCAGTTTATGTGCTTTTTGGGCATCCCGTCAGCTTCTAGTATGCTCCGTAAATGATTTTCGGGTAAAGGGACCGAAAGCGGCTCGAAAGTTAACGAAGCGAGATGCAGCTGATTATTTGAATTTGTAATGGTGCTCCAGGATTCATTTTTTTCATAAAGGTTTGATCAACAAAACTTTTCCCCCACTAAAGCTACATTGGTTTGCGAGCTTTCGTGAGTCCCTAACGCCAAAAAAGTGCTTTAGAAGAATAATGAAAGAAAGCTAAGCCGCTATGTCAATGAGGCTGATTCTATTGTAGTTTGAGCATAAGGTTTTGTCGCTCTTTTTGTTATGGAGAATAGGATGGAGGTGGCCCAGTCTTTAGAGAAAACTTCGGTTTTCTAGATTTTGTAGAATAGCGAAGTTAGATGACCTAGATGAGTTTGCAGGCAAATCTCGAATATCTCATCGGGGAATTCCGTGTTTTTAATTTTGTCGATGGCAGAAGCCCGGATGAGTCTCGGCCAATTTCGGATTGTTAGGCTCTGCCTAGGGTGATTAAGTGGCTCGCTGAAATACTCTACCCATCGAAGTATCTATTCGTTTCCAGGTATGAGATGACCCTTATCGTTCCGTAGCATGAAAGGTGAGGAGGTCACTTTCCCCGAAATTGGAACAATTTCTCGAAATCTGGAACGGCGGCTTCGGTCTCCACCTTATCTGCCAAGATGGGCCAGCACCGTTTTCGACTACTCCTTACAGAGTGTGTAGTTTCCCGGCGAAAGCTGTGGAAATCAGGTGAATTGAGGAGTCCCGCCTCTTTAGCCTTTGAGCTTTGACTGAAGGTACCCTTAGAGATCCATCCTTTTTATGCCTTGATATCTTGCCTGATTGTTCAAGAGTCGTTCCCGTTGTGGATACTTTTACCATGGTCCATCTCGCATCTATAGTACCGCCGAAGACGATAGCACTTGATAAGGGCTGAGTTTTGTCAGAAACTGCTAACGAAGAGACATTAATTTTACCTCGGAGGCAAGGCCTCCATCAGAGATAGGTAAACCATGAGGCGGGGACAGACGAGTGTGTGGTTGGCGCTGTTGACATTTCCAGTTCTGTCGCCATGGTACGCTCGACAATCCCCAACCGAAGAGGCCCAGTAAGGTCTCATCAAGATATAACTGGTCAGGTGCTCTGTCCCGTCGTCACCGAGCTGTTGAAATAGCTGGCGCTTCTTTGGATGTTGGAGGCGACTATTGGTGACGGCCAGTCCACTAAGATCTGCAGGCGTAACAAGACGGTCGCTGACCTGGCCAAATTTCCTCAAAATACGTTGTTAGCTTGTCGTTGGGGCATGTGCATGCTTTCCAGTTTCCTGTAATCATCAAGTTGTAGACGGATTTAGTTCTGCAGATCCTTTCAGGATTGGTCTTTGGTGTCTAGCTCAGAATTTGGGATCGGAGCTTCAACGACTACAACGGACAATGGGACTTCGCGTTCCTCCTATAATTAAACGACAGCTACCCATTGATGATACAATGCGAAGGAAGAACTTGAATTTTACCAGCAATAATCCACCTGCTCTTACTACGGTTTTTAGGAAAGCCAACTGCCAGCTTTATTCGGAAGAACTGAACATCTGATTCATATGAAATAAATTTTTAGGTATTTTTATAATACAGTACACAAAAATCCTTTATGGGGGAATTTTGCGATATCGAAACTGAATGAAAGCAGATATAAACACGTCTGGTGCGAGTAGTCTTCGACTGGAATTTGAGTGAAAGGCTCAATAACTTGCGACAGAAAGCGTAATGCCACTTAGACATTTCCGGTAGCCAGGGATTACGTTGTCCACCAGACAAACCAGCGTCAATCCATAGCGTACCACGACCCATCGTGACATTTTTTGCAACCAAAAATACGCAATAGATCCCTAGGAGTCTCCGAACTGTATTCATCATTGTGAGCAGTAAAAATCAACCCTAGAAGAACACACGCCTCATCCATCGTTTGGAACTTAGTATAGGAGCCTTTTATCTCACCACGATAAAAAGCCATGATGTCAGAAATCTGGTAGCTCTTAAACAGTTCGAACATCCACTTAGCTTGATCAAAACCATCCAGTTTGGGAGCTATCTCAAAATTGGGCACACCCTTTTGAACATCTCTGATAGCAATAAACTTATGGCAAACATAACCTGTTGAAGGCAACCGTCCGTAGAATGAGGGACCTCTGAAAAATAAACTTCTACGACCTTAAATTTACTTCTGACAACGACGATACCATGATCGCGGGTACATCCATTTAGCATAAGTCCGTATATGTAATCCGCGCATAATTCAAACCTTCCCTAATTTGAGAGTCGTAAGGTTCAAATTATTGTATAGCTGATTCATTGCTATCCTTGTTTTCAAAGCAACAAATTCTGATAGGATTTGTTCGTAAATGACCATTTCAACTATCCGACACCGCCTTCACCAGATTATAAAAGTCTCGAATTTTCGACCACGCGAACAACCTTCTTTAACTATAAATAACTTCATCACAGGAAGATAAACCATTACATACTATCACACGGTACATGCAAAACCACAAACCGTGATAACTTTGATGCATATGAGGGACTTGTATTCGTCCAGTGCCGCAGAGAGACAGTTTATGTCGATTTTGTAGTCGTGGTGAAGCCCTGACTCCCTGTGTCTAAAACGGCTCTAAGGTTCCACCAAGTTAGTGTATACGCGACCCGGTGTTAAGGTTTCCAGTTAGTATCTGGCTCAAGCCGGCCATTGGAAGAGTAGAAGGTGCATCACTTACCGGGGACAACTTAGCATGATCGGTGTGTACTGTAGAGACAAAACCCATGGCGATAGACGGGAATTTGGTACGAAATGGCATCCCTAATGCCATTCGACCTTTTTCGAGGAAAGCCTTTCGTTTTGTTGAGAGGCGCTGCCTACCAGTGGTTCGAATGCCTTTCAAATCATCTGGAGATACAGGATGCCCAACGTTTTCTTGAGGGGTGAAGGGGTCGGAAAGACCGCTTTCGGGTTCTCGGTTCAGTGTCGCGAAAACCTCATTGAAGCCAGGCTACTAATCGGACTGATGGTGACAAGCCGGGACAACGAACCAACATATCTCCACACACACACGTAGCTTAACCAACCTAATCCGGGGACAAACAATCAATCAAAATCCACGAGGAAACAACCCCATCGGACAGGCTCGTTTGAGACTACCCTATTTTTGCTTCAAATAGCCTGCTGTCCTTTCATAGGATATACTGCTATCTGAAGCCTTCGGATTTATGTTAGCGGGTTGGTGCACTATCGGCTGAAACGTGGATCTATTGCTCAGGCCATACGCAGAAAATTCATAGAATAAAAACGGGAGGGACCAGAACACTGACTTAGTCATTACCAAGTGCGCCCCTCGAACGGCTGCGATACAATTCTGGTCCGTTTTCGTTAGAATTATCTTGTTAACACAGTCCTTTACCTCGTCGTTGTCCGCGCGAAAGTATTTAGAGCAATTTATGTCACCAATAAAAGACATCTCGTCAAAAAACATAAATGTGAATCGGAGTCATCGTGTGACGAAACGCAAAAGAGCCTCATTCGCGCACCACCGGCTTATATGACAGTTACTAGCATGTTATGTAACAACGTGCGTCTTCTGTTTGACAAGCTTCCGGGCTTAGCTTACCTGCTTATGACTCTTGCCTTTCAAAATACATGTGTGGTATGCCTTCAAGAGACCTTAGTGAGGGATGGCGTGGATGGTAACGTGGTCGAAGTGGAAAATTATTCATGCTTCCGTCAGGATACGCGGAACTCCACGAAGAAAAAATGTGGTGGAATTGCCATATGTATCGATTCTAAGGGGTGTAGCAAGTCCAGTATCACAATTTCCTACTCATCTAATGGGACTGACGGTGTATCTGTCCCATGTCGTTGAATAATATCCCGTTTTGATCACGCAACAACACCACAAAGAACACAATGCCTAATTAATTTTTTCTATGACTCATTCCTACCTTTTATTGTACCCCTGATAAATGATAAACTTCATATCATTGCAAGAAATTTTAAGCATTCATCCACGTATCCACTTCATCTTTTAACCTTAATGACATTTGTCTTTCTCCGACCCGTTGTGACTCACAGTTGGAAGATATGCCAACCAATCATCCAGAACTCTTTTCCGTGAGATTTTGTGCACCCCTTAGTACCAATGATCGTAGTAACGTTACATCGTCCAAAAATATATTCTGAATATGATCTGCTATCCTACACACAGATTAAATAGATCCATTTTTCTCACCAGAACTTATCTAAAGAAAACCTTCCACTGTTCAATCGTTCTTTGTTGCTCTCCACCTGATTACAATTAAGCTTTAACCACCTCCTTTCGATATATTTTACTACCAAAATTACAAACCACATTTCTTTACATTTACTGTCCCACCGAAACGGTTTATTTCTATCTTGGAAGAATAGTCTCATCGTATCTAAAATGGTTGTGCAGGAAGAAAGACTTCGACTGCAAAACGCGCAACCCACCTGAGGTCAGCAGACTATCAAGCTTGAGCAAAATACAAAGCAAACATCTGAACCTATTATTCTTTCAACAGTTCCTGCACTCCAGGAGCACCAAAGGTGACTGCAGGGGATCAAACTATTTTGTGGCCAGAAAAAAGTCTCCCCTTCTGAATTCTCAGTTCACTCTTTACTCGAATGACCCAGTCCCAGTTTTCCATCCGGCCAACAACTCAGAAATTGAAAGATTCTCCATCGGGGAAGTTTTCAAACTCTTCAAGTCTACCAAGTTAACCAAAGATTCTGGACTCGACGGTCTACCTTCGGCAGTAATCAAACACAGGGCTGGACCTCTTTGTGAACTAATGACTACTGTTATCAGTCATTCATTTGAATCGCTCCTCATTCCTGGCTATTGGCTTCTTTTCACAGTCACCCTCGTACCAAAGGGGTTGAGTAGATAAAAGGGAGGCAAGGATCTCCGCCTAACTGCACTTACCTTGAAGCTAGTTGAATGTGCGGTACTTCAGAGCCTTCACAACACAGTCAGAAGTCTAACTGACGAATACCATTTTGCGGATAAACCCAGACTTTCCATGATCGACGCAATAGCTTGCATAGTCCATTAAAATACTAAATCCCTCAAGGACTTGTACAAATTAGTAAGGTGTGTCTTTCTTGAATACGCATCAGCGTTTGACAACGTACCACGATCCTTGCTTCCCAAAAAGTTGGAATCTTCCAGTTGCCCCACAGACTTACCTGGCTGAAAGGCTACTTTCTGAGTAAAACCCAGTGTACGAAAGTTGGAAGAAAAATATCCGGACATCTCTTATGCAGTGTCAGTGTTCTCCAGTGAGCTGTTCTTTCTTAATACTCATTCACTAATCACATTAGCGACCTAACAGCGACCCACCCAGCCCGCCTAGTCAAGTATACCGATGATGTTTGGCTCGGTCTGCCTCAAAAGTCCGATTTTGGTTAGTATATGAAAAAGTTACACATATTTAAAACTTTTCTGAGCAGTCCGGTCTTCTGTTAAACAATGCCAAATGTCGAGTGTATTTTTTCCACTTTCCCATCGCGTTTTATAAAATACAGCATCACTATTAACTCTATCCCTTGCACGTGTGAGTCATGCGAAATAAATCGGTGTAACTTTACGAGAGAACTTACATTGGTCTTCACATATGGAAATTACTGTTGGAAAATTGTGTGGATTGTCCTTCCAAATTGGTCGACTTCGACAGTTCAGTGCTCCGTAATCTGTCCTTTTTCCTCGGTATACCAGTGCATATATCGCATTATTCGATATTGTTCCCCTATAATTTTTCCTGGTCTTTTGAAAAGGGACTATATCAACTTTCGTAGAGGTATAGGAATCGTCGGCTTTGTTTCTGGTAAAACCTTAAGAGACCTCATATCGGACTTATGTGGTAGGCACATAAGAGCCTCTATTTCATTTTCTCAGATCATTGCGAACTGTTCGTACCCACTGCATTGCGATCTTTCTCTGGGCCAATCACACCCGCTAACCCGTTCTATGTCTCCACAGCTTCCTTCCAAGCTGTCGATGTACATAACTTCTGTAGTTCCCTTCATTCCGCGTGTTTTAACAAACAAGGATGAAGTTTCCTCTGAGCTGTTTACCCGTTTTGGTGAATGAAGCTTTTCTTTTTTTTTCTCGACAGATGAAAAGCACCGTAAGAAAGTGCTCAAGCTAATGTAATAACAAACAGTAATAATAAAAATAGTACTGATACACTACATACATCCTAAATTGGGAAAAGCGAAATAAGCAGGCTTTCACTTGAAGGATGCTTGGGATTCCCGGAGCGGCTAATAAAACACAGCTGCCACATTGCGAAAGGAGATTTCCAGTGAGAACCTTAACCGCAGCCTTCGAATCAACAGCCTGATTCACTAACGAGGCGCAAATTGTGCCACGGAACGTGGTCGAAACACATCTGAAGGCCACTAGGTTAAAATGGTTGGGGCACGTGTTGCGCATGTCTTCGGTTCCGATTCTTTGGTGAACATTGTTCACGGAGAAGGGTAATGTTTGGAAGAGGAGTAAAGATGGTCACTCCGTGACACAGAAAAAGGTGTAAAAGCCCAACCAGTGTATCTGACCACGTAGACTGTGTAAGGCTACTTGAGTAGTGTCCAGCAAACCCATCCAATCAGTGGTTAAATACATTAGAGGGCATGGCTAGGTGTTGCGATCAGTGGCGCTCTTGTGTACACAAACTCTCCTTATCGACTTGAAACTACTAGATGTGGTGTTCTTCTCAGTTTCGTTTCTTCAATTATTTCCGACTAAGAATCCCACTGACAGAAAGCAACAAAAATGACTGCATCCAGGACATAGTCAGTAGATGTTTGAAATCAACCCAACTGTGAAACTTCCGGTGCAGCAGTTACCAGAACAATATATCCAAAGGGGAAGCGAAGCATCGAATGATTCACTGTCTCACGATAACAAGGTTTGCGGAATGTTTCTTCATCCGCGTAGGATAATTGTAACATTCTGCATGCAGTCCAGAATTAAAACTGCAATCAAAGCTACACATGCAAAATACAACGGAATAAGCAAGTAAAAAACTGCTTACTCATATGAATGGATAATATATGTTGTCCTAGACTGCGTTCCCGTGCAAAAGTCCTGTCACAAATAGCACATGTGTAGCCTTCTCCTCTGAACAACGATCAAAGCGAGCCGACAGTAGGAGCACGATGGATAAAGAGGGAGAGAACGAGCGAGCGCAGTTTCAACGATTGAAAATGATTTGGCACACAGAGTAGAAGTAAAAGCCAGTGACGGAAGGGTGCTATATCATGTATTGTAGATGTTCAACAAACCGTTGAGAGCCAACCCAAATAGCCTTGCGGTTAAGGTGTTCGATTCACAATCGTTCACCCCGGGTTCGAGTCCCCGTGGGGGCTCGGCGGATGTGCACTGATGATGATTCCCAACAAGGACGAAACAGCTGTACAGTGCTTCCATGGTTTTCAATGGTGAGTTGAGCGTTCAAGCTGCATGATCAATCATATTGTACACATCTAATCTCCTACTGCTCAATTGCAAAGAAGCAAAAGTGTGAATGAATGCCGGACCAATTTTATGAACAGATTTCGTGCACCAACCCACATTTTCAGTGACAAAGTGAAATACGAATCAGTAGATTAAAATAGTTTGTATGAATTCAAACAGGGGAGCACTAACTCACATCGAATTTCACAGCACTACAAAAATCAGTAATTCCAAACATACTACGGCATCACCCATCCTATAGTAAGCTGCGGCCCTGAGGTTGCATACAGTCAGTTGGGAGTATTTCAAGCAGACTGAACTCAACCGAACTTCCAAGTGATAGGCTCTACTATTGCACTAGCGGAAGTCATGAGCGTTGTTATGTTGATCGGACACGTCTGTAGTTTTTTTCGTTTGGCTGACGGCCTTTTGGACTCAGCCTTTCACGGAAAAATCCCATATCACCCGACCATCTTGCACTCAGATGCACCAGACTCGAGTTTCTCCCGTTAGAGCATATCAGTGGTGCGTATACTCGGCTGCTCCCAGGGTTTGAACGCGGGCCCTTTCACCTCGAAGGCGTGTGTGTTATCACTGCACCACCTCGTTCCCGTCCAGACTGATCCGAATCACCAAGTTCGGATGCCGTCCTCTATGGTGAGTCGGATGACCTGAGATTTGAGTGTGAAAGGTGGAGTCCAAAGGACAGTCAGCCAAACAAAGATCCGTCAATCCCACACACACTACTCACAAATAATTGCATGATATACTTTTATGGTTGCCTGCTTTCCGCAGCTTGACAGCCCTCAGGTTTATCTTTGGCTTTAAGTTCACTTGAAGCTCAAAAAGGAGAAAATCCTCTGGCCTCCGAAGCAGAGGATCACGAGTGATGCTAAGGCTCTCAGTTGAATACGCAGTGATCTTAATGTAAATTTTTCCTGTTCAACAGCTGTGATCGGTAACCCATCATACTATCCAGCTTCCATCTGCACTGTGCTCCGTCAATTCAACAAGCAGGGATATCGACCAATTCGAAGCTTTTTTGTCCTTCTACTGACTGAACGTTACTGAAATTTGCGTCCAGAGGGGACAATGGGGAGGTGTGCCTGGAGGGACGAACAAAGAAAACCGACCGTTTCAACCGAGGAGTCAGTATTTTCATTATTCAAACATAATCACTGAAGGCAGGTTTGGAAACAATTCTCTTAAAAGTAATAAGTGATATGATGGAAACATCAACACAGGTTCAGTGCATGTCTGGAGAGCCATCTGGCGAGAAGGTCGGAGCTAGATGGAGTTTGTGGACGGTGCCGTCAATGGTCAAGTTTACCACCGTTGAGCACAAATCCTAGAGCAATTTTCTAGAATGACGTCGTGCCTGCACGCCTTTGCCTTGTCGTACGCGAGGTGCTTGCGGATCATGGTACAAAGACGATCCCGTGACCACCTCAGTCATCCGATCTCAATCCAAAGGAACATTTGTGGGATCACTTCGGGAGGCAAAAGAAGTCACTAGGGAAGCTGAAGACTTCCTTGAAGAAGGAACGGGACAGTTTGCCACAAGACACTATCAGACAAGTGATAGTGAGCACGGCTGGATGGGTAAATACTATTATATCATCCAAAGGTTGCTCATTTACAAAACCTCGCTCGACTCGGATATATAGCTGATAATTTCGACCTACGGATATTTTCTCAATCCGACCCATAATAGTTTTGAGGACATTTAACTGAGTACCTTAACCTTTGCTTTTTTATTGCTGCCCCATAGAAGTTTTGCAGATCCAACCCGACCTTTATTCTTTCCCTCAGCTGAAGCGATTACGTCGTATGAAGGGACGGACCTTCATCGCCCGAGACAACGGTACATTTAGAGCTTTATCAAAATCCATCAGAACTGAGCTTCAAAGACTAAACGCTCTGTACTTCCAATCGCTCACCACCAGCAGCAATTCCAGGAAGACACGGAAGAAGATTATGCACTCAAGCGATGCTTATTCTTGTGACTAGTTATTTGTATTAGAGGTTAATGAACTCAATCATCTCTTTTTACGGCTGCCTCATACCCACCAGTCATCCCAAACTACGATGCTGACTTCCACCACAATTCTCCCATGAAGAGCATCTCCCCATATATATATATATATATATATATATATATATATATATATATATATATATATATATATATATATATATATATATATATATATATATATGTATTACACCGGCCTGAGATCATGCAAGTTGCCAACGCAACAGCAACAGTTACAAAATAGGGGAAGGGGCGTACAATACAGTAAACGGACCGTGAGTGGTAGAAAATGATGCTGAGATTTTTTGGAAACTTTTCACCGTAAGCTTTTTGTGTTTTCTGTCAACCTGTTCGCTGGAATGACATTTTTGTGGTTACTGGGCGCGAGAGTTCGACAGACAGACGACACAGCATTCGAGCCACTGACTTCTATTTTGAGCCGTGTCCCTCAACGTCTCTAACCAGCGACAATCCTCATACCTTGGACCCCAAACATGGAGGCGGGAAGCTTCAATCAAAGACAATTCTGATGCTAAATTTCTCAAACTTCTACGCCAAGTTATGGCCTGACCACAGTTTTGCTTCGTCCAGCCTTGCGCAGCACTTGTGAATAGAGCACGGAAAGGTAGACGACGGGCAGGCATTCGTAAAACATAGCCGAGCCACCGGAGGCAGTGTAGAGCAACTACTTCGTTAAGAGGGCGGCTACTCGTGCCTAACACAAGACGGCGCACTTTGTCATTACTCACTTGGTGTTCCCATCAGACGCGAGAAACATTCAGAGACATCGTTTGTTGAACACGGAAAGACATCAAGCATCCTCAAAGCGAAGTGACCAGGTCTCGCTGCCGTAAAGTAAAACACTACGAACCGCGGTGACGTCAACTCGCCCCTTAGAAAAGAGCCGGAAGTCACGGCGACGTCACGGATGTCGCAGGTTTGCGAAAACTGCCCCAGCTCTCATTATTCGTGAACTGATCTCCTCTCCAACACAACCTCCAGCTGTTATCAAGCTCCCAAGATACTTAAAGTTGTCGACTAATTTGAGCTGATCACCACAAAGGGTGAGGGCACGTACAGGCTCTTGTCAATCTCGCAGAAGCACTTTGCACTTGCAAGGTGAAAAGCGCATTCTTTATTCGGATAGCTCAATTGCCTGGCGGTCCGAAGCATGTGGTACTGTCTGTGCATTATCAATCAGCAAGGCGATATCATCGGCGTATTCGAAATCGAAAAGTCTGTTCCCAGGGGAGCAGTTCAAAATTACCGTTTGGAAGACCAGAAAAGGTATTCCGTAGAATATCCTTTGTGGCAAAGTTGAAGAGAAATGGGGACATACGACAACCTTGTCGATCTCTACTGGAGACGACAAAAGGGACGAAAGCTGTCCTTAGGCCCTTGCCTGACCCGAGGTATAACGATAGAACTCTTTGAGGACTGATACGTATTTCTCAGGTGCTTCATTTCTCAACAAACAGTCCCACAGAACAGTCCTATCGACGGAGTCGAAGGCCGCCAGAAAGTCTAGAAGCACGATGACCACCGGTCTCTGGAATGTATAATGGTGCTCTGGCAACTGTCGGAGGTAAAGATTTGATCGATACATCCACTACCGGCACGAAACTCAGCTTGCTCTTCACGATTCTGCTCTTCACATATTTGGTACAACCTGTGAAGTATGACAGATGTAACCAGCTTCCTAACTACTGGAATAAGGCTTTCACCCCTATGGTTGGCGCAGTCAGTGCGCGAGTCTTTCACAAAGGTGGGAACAACAATCGACTCCCTCACAAGGACAAGACTCGCTCAGAATCCCAAACTTTTGAGAGCAAATCGTGAAGTCCTCTAACGAGCTGCTTTCGATCCTCTTCAAATATGTCTGAGGGAATGCCATCGGATCCCAGCGAATTGTGACATCTGAAGGCCAGGATCCCCCTTCAGATCTCCGCCTCGATAGGTGGATCTGTCGAAAAGCACCCCTGGAAGTGTGCCGATACCCAGAAAGGTACGCCTTAGCTAAGTCCAATGGCTTGTACATTGGCAGCTCTTGAAGTGTTTGAAAAGATCATACCGAAAACAGAATCTGTCTAGATTAACGTGTTGGACTACAAGCAATGTGTTTATCGCCGATCACGACCAACCATCAGTTCCCGAGCCTCTCTCACCCACCGTGTTTTATCATCTATAGATCGCAAAAGTCAAGTAGTTGAGGTCTGCTTTTTCGATTATAGTGATGCGTTTAATTCCACTGACAAATGAAACTTATTCCATGCACTTGCAGTTTCTGGTGTCAGTACCTCTGGCACTAACCTTCTGAACAACTACTTTTCCAGTCGACAACAATTTACACGATGCTGTGGCCAAACTTCTCCCATGCTTCCCTCTGCACAAGGCATCCTCTAGCGTGCCATTCTACCACCTTTTTTGTTTTTCTGCTTATAAACCAACCATACCCTTTTAGAACGATCATCTCTCTATTAAGTACTCCGATGGTGTGATTTTTGGAATGTCCGATACGAACAGCTTCATATCTCTCTTTTTACAACACAGAGTATCTAAGCTCGTCAACTAGTCTTCAGGTGGAAATCTAAGGATGAATGCCTCAAAGTGCTCCGATATTCTGTTCTATCTCCATAAAATATAAATAAGCTAACCTAATGGTATCCAACCCAAACTTATTCATCAATGGAGAACCAATACAAAGAGTATCGTCCGCAAAATACTTGGATGCAACCATCAGATGTGATCTCACCTGGGCAGATCATGTAGCGCTAATTTTCTTGAAAGTTCGACGACTCACGTCTTACTTGTCACAACTCAGATCATTTTCGACCGAATTTCAACTAATAAGGCACTTTGTATTTTCACGCATCCTTCCTCATTGTGTAACAAGGACGACAACACACGGTAGGATACTTGTATTTCACCGGCCAAACAAGTCAAGTCATGGAAAACATACAATCATTTATACAGGCCCTTTCCAAGACTGCGCGGCACCAACATTGCTCTTGCGGCCTCTTGAGTACCTTGGCTGCGTTCTGGCCAGTTGCCCGTGGCCGATGGCTTGCTTCTCTTGGGAGTCATTTCCCTTCGGTTGGTCCGATTGTCTCAGTTGACAGCTCGATCGGCAGCCCCTCACCTGGGCTGTCTTACTGGTTGCTGGAGATCCCGCTGATTCCTCTCTGGTAGTCAGTATGCCTCCCATTGCCTGCTTCGGGACACCTCCGACATATCCGCCGTCTATTCTTCTGTCTGTGGCCCTCGTTTGGTTCGTCCGTTCGCCTTGATATTCACGCCGTTACCTTGCCCCAGCATTCCCCATTACAACTGGTTCTCTGCTTCCCCATAATATTCCCCGGACTGTATGTGGAAAATTCGAAAATTATCGCCAGATTCATTAAAAATTTATCTCAACATAATGGCATTATTTACAACCTACTCGTCCACTTAACAGCAATCCAATATCTCAAGGCCTGTCTGACTTTCACTCGAAAGATCTTGGATGGCAGCGCACATGCTCCTCAGCCCGATCTTGGCACTTGCGTATCAACATCTACCATTCGAGCTCAGTACATGGCTGTTTGCTCAAACCAGAGCACTCAAATTCTTTGTAGTTCTGTCGCTCGCCCGTTGCCCCAGCAACCAATATTCTATCATCACCGATTTCCCTAACTCGCTCCGTTAAATATACGCTTTTTTCTATTGTCTTCTTTCATTGGTGATTTTTGCGGTGCAGTGATCATGTAGCAGCTGAATATTCTCCCTCGGGGGCATAAAATATATCCTTGACTCGAAATGAGGGACAGTCTGAGATCGATCACACTATTAAATCGAAAACAGAACATTTTGATTTCAGTAAAGGAATGTCATTATGTACAATTTTTGGTTATTTCAGTGGCGGACGTGGAGATTTTTCGGCTAACAGTGTACTGCTACCAAATGAACTTAAGTTATGTTTCAACACACTAAAGGTATCATTGGAATCCCATCACAAAAACAATTTGAAGAAAATTACTGTAAAGATTCATTGAATCTCAGACAAAGAAATTCAGCTCGCCTTATCGAGGATCTGCGGTGAATTGGTTCAGTCCAGGTCCCACGTTCCAAATCCTAAATTTATCTTGTACTGACCAGACTATTTACTTCCCATTCATGCATTGTCAGTGCTAAATTCCATGCCGATTATACCCTCGGCCTCTTCAACCGCGTAACGATTGTTCAGTCATATTGCGTAGCGCAGCTCTGTTCAGTCTTGTCTCTATGACAAGTGTTGATATGCCCCAATCCTCATGAGTCTAACAATTGTTCTAATCTGTTCGAGTTTATCGTTTACGTAACCTTCCACCTCCCGTCGGTTTTATCCGTGTGAACGACTTAGCCTTCCCCGCTGATCTCGCTCTTTCTGATAACCACGTTGACCCGCTCGTTCTTCACCCGCGCTTGTGTGTGTGTGGTACCTCGAATCATTATCTCTCTTCTGTTCGTTAATAGGCCGAAGGGCTCCCATAAATAAGGACTTATTTCGTAACCTACTTGACTCGTTCCTGTATTGCTGTCTCGAACGTTTCCTACCTATTGTTGCTTGGACGTCTCGAAGCCTTTCTGTACTGTATTGATTCTGTGGTCGTCTTGTCCACAATTTGAGGTATGTTACCGATATTATTTTACAATCTGTCCTTTAGTACACTTAGTAAAGCAAGCCGATGTTCTCTGTCTTGGGACTTGGGGTTCGTCTATTTGCGAGTCACTCAATTGCGGGACCAAAATCCTGTACAATTACATTTTCTCGCAACGATGTATTACTTTGATGAAAACGTACAATGATGAAGATATATCAACGCAGTGTATTTATCACTGGAACGAATTCTTTAATAAAAATATGTGGTGAATACACGAGGAGAACAAACGACATTATGCAAGACCCCCTCCCCCTCCCCAAATGTTGGAGATCACCTAGCTCTATCGCATACTGTTATTTCGGTACATAGAACGCTACTAAAACTAGGATCTAATGAAGGCGAGGAAAACTGAATGGCTATTATTCTTGAGAAAAGCTCGAACGGGCAAATGAGCCAAAAAAAAACAAAGAACGGTCGGAAAAGATAAAGCACACATTTCATCTACATTTTTCAACCTTTTGGTAAGGAAAGAAAATAGTAAGTGGACCGCATTCTGAAAGCCTCTATTTGAATCACACGCGAATTGATGGGGTTCTTGGGTGTACTGAGTAAACAGTATGGCCCATTAGCTCTGTAACCTGTAGTCGATCTGAGCTCACGGGGATTTGGAAAATCTCTGTGAATGGAACACTGAAAGTAGACCAATCGGATGTGAACAGAGCTTTTGTGGGCCAGCAGAGAAAAGGGTAATTAACCGACATCACATTTCACCAAAAGAGAACGCAGACCGACGGGAATAAACTTATCGGTTGATTCAGTGACCCGCGTGAAAACACTCACGGGATGTTTCTTCGTCAGCTTAGGACAATCGTAACATACTGCATACAGTCCAGAATAGCAAGTGTGCTCAAAGCCACTTACGCAGAAAAACAATAAACGGGTGAAAAATGACTTACTCAAACAAACCAGTAATATATGTTGTCGTAGATTACTTTCCCTGGGTGAAAGTCTTCCCACACAACTTACACGTGGCAGTCTTCTCTTCTGAACAATGAGCAAGACAAACCGAGAAGGATAGGGCGAGAGAGAGAGAGAGAGAGAGAGAGAACGAAAGAATGAAAGAAATGGAAGGACCGAAGTTTGAATTACTGAGAACTAACAATTATACCGAGGGCGATTAAAAGTGTTAATGTAAGTGGGAGAAACCTATGAGCGGATTTCGTGCATTAACCCGAACCATCATTGACAGGATGGAATCGAATAAGCAGGATAAAAAGGTCACGTGTGAATTCAAGAAGAGGACAAGTATTCAAAAATGGTATTTCTAAGTAACTCGAAAACCTGTATTTCTAATCGGACTGCTGTATTGTGCGGTCTAGACTTATACTCTAGAGGAGGTTACTTATACAAGCAGCTACACATACGCCAAAGATGCATGTTTCTTTTTGTGAGATAAAGGTCATGGGAGCAGTTGCTGACAGAAACAGCCTGGGAAATCAGTTTGGATTATTGTTTCCTCCCGCTTAGTGAAAAGCGGGGATACGCCAACTTTATTGCTTAATTTTACTTTCATAGGTCGTAGCGACGCTTGGGGCATGTCTGTCGGTAGTGACGATCCGTGCGCCATATCGGTTTCCCAGCAGCGTTCGTATGTGGTCGTTGAGGTACCCAGTGTTATGAACATTTCCAGTCCACATACTTTGCTTCCGATTATTTTTTGCTTGGTAAATCAGATAAAATTCCTATTTACGTTTCGGTGTCTGCTACATTTTAAGATGAGTAAAAAGCCCAACTCAGACGTCAACTCTTTCTCAGTCATTATAGTGAACATCTTTTTATAGCATTACTGTTTATTAATGTGAAAATTAGGTGAACCGTTTTCTGTGACCTGGTAGATTGTCCGTAGATTCGAATCCTTCGAACGCAGCCGATGCCTGGACTCAATGGATACGAGCATTCATCAACTTCATCGATCCCATTTCTCCACAAAACCCAAATAGTTTGAAAACTGTGATACACTTCACCGTACAAATTCATTTCAGACTGCTCTGATTACGACAACATCTAGCAACGGCAGAGGCTGTGGCGACCAGATTGTTCAATCCATCGCTTTGTTCTCAGAAACGTTTCGTTAAGGCACGGAAACTACCCTGGCCGCGATCCGAGACCGACCCTGGAGCTCAGTGTGACCCTCTCGTTGACCCTCTGGTTGAAACCGGAAATAGATAATCCCCGAAACCCATGTTCATTGTTTCACTGGTCCCTTTCCCAACTACGAAACTAAAATATTTTCCCTCCTTGTTCTCTACTCGTGTTTCCTTTATATAAGGCAACAATACTCTAGCCCGTATACATATCACACAGATTGGAACTAATCACTTGCCATTTATCGTCCACTCACAAGCAAGAGACTATTGACTGCTGAGGCCAGTCCCAACAGACACCTAAATTACTGACCAAGGACTGCAACCTTGAACCTGCAACTACCGAAGAACATCTCGATAACGTTTTACGAGACGCATTTTTCACCGGAATTCAATCTTGTCCCATTTATTGACTTCTTTTGGATTATAAAACCCTTGAATTCCAGTCCGCACACGAACAAGCAAGGGCTCTTGAGATGACCGAAAAGCAAGTCATCGTGTCACTTGACATTTGTCTCCGGTCCACGGGTATCCACTAATGGTAAACTATCATACAACTGCTCTAACACTATGCAAGAAAAGAGGTTATTGTAACATCAACCAAACGTACGCGCTCCTTCTGTGGCTCAAACAGGGACCCTCGGAACACTCTCCCGGTGGGGAGGCTATCTACACATTTTGTGGTTTAAAGGACACTATCAGAAAGTTTTCCTATCGACTGGCAACTATAAGTACTCAACCTCTACAGTCAATACTCTACTTTCGTCCATCCGTATTGCAGCCGCACCTAAAAGCCACTCGAAGCGTTCACTGAAACTGGCAGTTCTGAAAGCTAATATTACAGAATCCATGGTCATTCGTAACAAATGAAATATCGAATCAGTACAAATATGTACACGAGCCAGGAGCTGCACTAGTCAATACTGCCTTGTGTGTCTCTTAAGCACAAAAAAAATTTTACCGTCAGCTACGTCTGTTAATCCTGCATGATTAATAGGCCAATGTTTTTACTTGGCCATGGCCTTTTAAACCTTCACAAGAGTGTGCAAATACCCTTAACATGAAGTAAAAGATCGTTTGCCGTGTGTATGGTCTTAGTGCTTCCACAATACGAGCTCCATACATGAGCATTCAACATATGACATCAGGCTGATTGCTACGAAGTCCAGATGATATTCTGCAAAGGATGAATTTTTTATTCGAATGGGAATTCAGAGATTTATGAAGAAAAATACAACCGTCATCGTCATCATCATCATCAACGTACAACCTTAAACAGCGAGGGAAGCCCCCACTGACCACTGCCTTTCTCATCGTGTTGCATGTAGAAGTAGAAAAAATGAATATACAAGATGGACAGGGAGTGGACCTACAGGGGTGGGAGAAGGAAAGAAAGCCCTAACAGCCAACGCACATTCTAACTGTACAAACGCACATTGATCAGTCGTTCTGATGCGACAGAAAGTGACAACACGATAGCCACTACTCACGGTTCGCTGCCATATCCTTCAGTATATCCAGCCAACAGGTTGAGAGATCTTTTGCACCCCAACCACGAAGACGTGAGGCATCTACTTTTCCTAAGTTTGCTGTCTATATTCTCATTTCCCTTTTCCACGACATCTGTTGACCTCCACGTGGTTTTTTCCACTCCATAGAAGGAAAGCACGACACGGTATGGTAGACGTGTTTGCCATACGTAACACGTGCCCCGACCAACGAAATCTACCAAGCTGGGGACGCTGTGACTGGAAAGTATTGGCAGACGCCGCCATTCCCATTCTCTCTGATGTAAGTGTTGGTACCTGCTTATACACGTACTGGGCTCCGGCTCATCGGGTTTTCATTCTATCTACGTCTTTGCAGATCGTGTACGTGCGACCTTAACGGAAGTGCGCTGCATCCAGCACATCCGGCGGCCCTGCTAGCCTGTGTCCGTGTCGAACCGCCGTCATTTTCGTTGTCGTCGTCGTCGTTTCCCCTGAGTTATGGGAGAGTTCGTTATCGTATTACAGTGACAAAATATTCTCCAAACTAGTACCCAATACTCGCTTTCTGACCTCATCATTGCTCACTCGGCTATTTCACCCCATCTTAGTGATACTAGGTAAACATCGATGGTCAAAAACCTCAAGACGACGAATATCTTCAGCAAGCCGACTCCGAGTCTCGCAACCATACAACAAAACTGAACGCACTGCACCACAGTATACACGACCTTTCAACTTCACGGAAATATCAGGTCGGCGCCACATGTACTTTAGTCCAGCGAACGCCACTCGAGCCTTGGATATCCGCGTGCTCACCTCTACTACTGTGCTCGCATCCGTCGTCACGCTGCTGCCGAGGTAAGTGAAGTGGTCCACAATTGCCAGCACCTCCCCATCGAGCATCAAGCTCGGAATCGTTGACATCCAGTCATGTAACATCACTTTACACTTTGAAGGTGCAAAACGCATGCCTGAATGGAGCTACAGCTCTCGCAAGTCTATCTGGTGCACACTGAGCATGTTCCGTGGATTCGAACAAGCAGAAAACGTTTTCCGCGTAATCTAGGTCACATAGTTTTTCACTATTTCCTAGTTCGACGCCTACATCCTGAAGATTTTGTAGCTCATTCTTCATTATTACGTCCATGACGAAGTTCAACAGGAATGGAGACATGGGACACCTTGTGGAACACAGCTGCTTGTTTCGAACCGACCGGATACTTCACCGTAAGCCCTTACACGGCCAGAAGTATGAGAATACAATGATCTCAGTAGGTCCACGAACTTCTGGGGCATACGTTTTCGACAAAGAGCATTGAAAAGCGCTGTTTGATCAACTGAATCGAAGGCGCTTTTCAAATCTAAGAAGACCATCATGGTCGGTGGGTGATGCGTGTGACGCGTTTCAAGTAGTCGGCGAAGAGCAAAAATCTGGTCGATGCATCCTTGACCTGGGCGGAATCCAGCCTGCTGTTCGCGAGTATTCCTCTCGCGAGCGACGGATCACGGCATCCAGAAAAGGACGCAGAAGTGTACCGACTGGATAACTGTACGGTCACTAACGAGTAACCGGGCGAGAGAGTTACCAAAGAATGAGATTAAAAGTAAAGTCCGCATGAGGCTTTCAACGTGCAGTCAGAGATGCCAGCGAAGTAAAGAAGATTGATCCAGCATTGAGTAACTAATTGTGGAGGGGGGAGCATGTGAAATAAATGCAAGTGATTCAAATGTAATAATAAGAGAGACCTTTTTGTGTAGATGATTTCAGTGTCTTATGGAAATTCACATGAAGGCGAAAAAATTCACAAGGAATGCGGTGAACTTTTGAAGAGCATGAATGGTGTATGGACGCAGAATGGACCTTCAAAGAGAAGCCGTCGAAGGAACAGACTAGTGGAGGCAAACGCTACTGATGCGGCTAGGCAGGAGTTGGAAGAGTGTAAAGAGAAAATATTTTTGTATATGTGATAAAAGAATTATTAGCCAAATTATGGTTGGCTACAGATGGCTGGTATTCTGTTTCATAAAGACCTTGGTTGTAGGTGATGGCAGAGAGAAATCTCGATTCCTGCGGAATGACTTCTAGAGCTTACAAATGTTTTGTCGAATTCTGTCAATCTTGGTAGTCTTGGCTCTAATACGCCTAACAGTTGAAGTGAGGCAATCTATGGAGGGAAGCAACTTGGCATAGAACACGTCAACTGCATTTGCTGATTGGATGTGAGGAAGAAGTCAGACCAGCCTGTAGCGGCGGCAATCTTCGGTCATACTTTCACCACGTTTATTGTTCAACTGAACGCTGACTGCCAAGCGCGGTTGCCATTTGACCGTTTCTCTTGCGCACGCTCCCAAATACACGCTAACTACTATCTCCCCCGATCGCCTTCTCGTTCTCACGGGTCGTGGTGAATACCGTTCTGGTTAACATATTCGTACAGTGCAGAGCATTAGAGTAACATGCAAGCGGTCCCCGCAGTACAAGGGACCGAAGCACGCGTTTACTAAGGAAACCGCGAAGTAAGGTCCAACCGACCTTACAAGTCAATGCCCCGGAGGGAGGTAGGCAACTGGGCCCATTTAGCCAGTCCATAGGTGTTTTGGTTTTGGATTTCGACAACTTCAGATAGGCATGATCCTAGCGTAACGTTGAAGTGACGTATGACCATTTTGTGGTCACCACCGGGAAGGTTTTGTGTGACGGAGACGTTCACGTCCGAAAGGCCATGGGTGAACACCAAGTCCAGGATATTATTATGCCTTGTTGGAGTAGAGACATGCTGTGTCCATCCTGCAGTGTAGGTGTCCAGAAGAAAATCGGATAAATGCGAGGGGGCAGTCATTGTATTTCAACAAATACGCGGAGAGGTAAAGTCTCCTGCTATGATCTTTGGACCTAAGGATAAATTAGAGATATACTCGAAAGCCCTTATGACATGCTTTAAATCAGAATAGCTAGAAATAGATGCTCGGTAGACACACCCAATATGCAACACGTTTCCAGAATTAAGGACGGAGAGCCAAAGAGAGTGGGGAATACAGTCAAGCACTGGGTGGTGGAGGAGGATTGTAGTAAATTTGTTTAATGTATGCAAGACAAGCACAACCTCGTCCGTTCACTTTGCTTACTCGAAGGGAGTTTTGGCCTACCAACGAGACAACGTCAGGTAAGATGTGGCCGGCTAACCACGTTTCTGCAACCAGAACAATGTCAAAGCTAGAAGCAAGTACATGGTTCGTCAAGTCAATAATTTTGCTCAACAGCAGTAGGTGGGAAGCTCTGCCCGCATCTTTTAGGTTACAAGGCGCTGGGGCTCCACGTGAGGGCAGCGAATGACTATTGGGGCCGAGTAAGCTTCCGGCAGCCGGGTTGTCAGCCAGGAGGGTGTCACCAGGAGGAGTAGTAGCTGGGCTGGGGAGATTAGCAGGTGGGTTATACGGTGGTGGTTTGTAGGGTACAGTGTGGACGCCTATATAGGACGCCTGATTGAAGGGTGTCAATTCTATAGAGACATCAGGAGGGTGACTGCCGCAGGAAGCAAGTTGGGCGAGACACTCTGGAAGACTAATGGGGAGCAGCATTGGGTGCGGCGGCGGGTGAGTGGCCCCGGGTAAACGATCAAGAGATACAAAGACGGTGTCTAATGGAGCTCTTGGAGGGAAACTATGATAAAATTGGGGGAATGTCATTGGTGGCGATAGTGGGTCGGTTTAGGGGCGAAGAGTTCCAGCAGGAATATCGTCGGTGACCGGTGAACACTCGTGAAGTCCAGTAGAGATCAATAATGGGTAGTGGGGTGATTTGGTAATGCGGGATAATAGATCCTGAGGAGGACACGGTGACTCTAGGTGGGACCTTCGGGGCAAAACATGTATGAATAGAGGGAGAGTTAATAAGTGTGCTAGGGGGTCAGCATGTGGGTGGGGGCAGAGATGGAGGGGCAACCGTGGTTATGGTAGCGGCCTAGTGAGGAGGGTGACGAATGGCAGGGTAAGTGGGATTGGAATGAGACGGGAATAACTTTTTGGGTAAAGTTTCTGGAGGCGGCAGGCATCTCACAGGGCTCCACGGAATGGGTGTGAGGGGGTGGAGTAGTAGCGAAAGGGCTGCTGATGAAAGGGGCTTTGGTATGTGGAATCAGTTGGCATAGTGTGCAGTGGGGTCAGAGTAGAATACGGCAATGTTGGGTGGTGAGGGGGCAGAGGATATTGATGTTGCGGAGGGGTAAAATGGGGCATACCACTGGGAAGAAAAGGGTCAGGCGCGGGCTACATGTCATGGTACTGGTTGGCCTCCATGCTGGTAACCCGTCCTGCGTGAATCGGATTTGGTAGAGCTAGCAATGGAGGCCGTAAACTTAGTGGAAAGTTTGTTATGTGGTACTGCCTCTGTAGGCGTTATGACGGCGGTGTCTGAGTTGATGGATTCGGTATGTAGCAGTTGGGCACGCGGATCTCCGTGGGACCAAACAGATGCGCTAATGGGCTAGCGCCAGGGTGAGCTATGCGGTTTCGTAGATACGGTGGTGGAGGAGGAGGCTGATGGGTAATAGGCCAATTATCTGGAGCGCGAGAGGTCGTAGGTCGACTGTCGATTGGAGATGGAGGCGTGAGGATGTCAGTGCAGGGGGGTCTTGGCCACTAAGAGTAACAGGTGACGAGGGTGGCGTTGTGACCGAAGCACTAGGAGATAAGTTGCAGCTGGCTTTTCGGAGTGGGGTGGCGCGTTGGAATCTGGCGACTTGTTGGCTTGTTTAGCGGGTGGAACTGGGCGTGAATGGTTGCTAGATGAGTGGAGGGGCTATGTTGCTTTCCTGTGGGCAGGCGGTGGGGGAGACTGGGGTGTAACATGGAGCCTTTTTTTGGGGGGGGGGGGGGGGAAGTTGTGCTGTCGGAGGAGAACGGGACAAATCTAGGTCCACGTTTTGCACTGCCGCACTGGTCAGCTGGAGCGGTGGCGAATTACTGACGGTGTGAAATTGTTCAGGGGGATTGGGTGGCACTGGATCAGTAGGTGGTGGGGTACTTGGTTGCCGGCAATTGATCTAAGAACCCCCTTCTGGAGCGGGGTTTTGTCAGAAGTATTTTTATATCTTTGAATGAGGTGGATTCCGAGATGGGCTCTCTTTTTCTAAAGAAGTGCACGGCAGCGCTCTCATCCAGGAATTGAAACAGTAGCGGGCACTTGTTTCGATGTGACGGTTTTCTGAGTCTTTCACAGGAGCACTCGCGGTGTGACATACCACATGCCATGAGCATGGACTGTTCAATCCAGAAAAGGGGCAAACGATCTGGAACATTAAGGACTACGGCGTTTTTGGAATTTTTTTATCCTCATATGGACTTCAGACGCAAATGAGTCCAGGAAGTGGCTAGATGATGGGCGACTTTTAGTGTTCGGATGTTCTGAGGGATCGACGATATATGCGAGTGGCGACATCATGGTCAATGCATCATCCACGGATTGTAACTGTTTCTCTAAGAACAACTGGTTTTGCTGAAGAGCATTTGTTACTAGCTTCACTGTGTATATCGACCAGTGGTACTGAAGAAGGTACCGAGGAGGTAGGAAGTCGAGGACTTTTAGAGCCTCTAGGGTGAACCTGGTTGGCCACTCGGTGAACGAGGCGATCGGTGGACGATTTAGGCAAGATATTTCAAAGAATTCTGAAAGAACCGGATTTGTAAGTCTAGCGCTAACCTCAGATTTTGTTGTTCAGAAAAAAATACCCTGATTTATATTGAGTGTTGGAGATATCTTGAGAAGCTGTTTGTGAGTTATTTCTCTAGATACCTTGGTGGAAACTGTATCAATAACAGCACCCTTAACGGCGTGGTTTAACGCAGGGAAGTAGATGTTGATTTCACTTCAGTTCAGTTTGCACAGGACTTGGTGTGGCTAGAGCCTATCGTGTGTCCAGATAGTTGTGTTGTCGGCGCGTTTCCGTAGCTCCGAACACTACTTGATTTTCTTTTTCTGAAGGGCGGAAATTTTTTACAGTATCAGCCCTGGCAGAGAAAGGTGGAAACAATGAGTAAATTGCGTCTGACCCTAAAAACTGCTTAACATAACTTGGGGTATACTGCCACCCAACATGGGTCTACTGCTTTCTTAAAAGCCTTCACTGGTGTGGTATTTATGACCTCTTCCGGGAGCTTATTCCAATAGGGTACCACTCTATTCGAGAAGTACTTCGCCCTAATTTGGAGCCTAGAATGCTTCCTTTGTAATCTAAGGCTATGCCCCCTTGTGTCTCTCCCAGGGATCAGAGAGAAAAGGTCTTCTCGACTTATTCCTGACAGTTCCTTCATAACGTTGAAGGTTTCTATCAAATCCCTGCAAGTGCGCTGTTTTTCCATCGAGAAAAGGTCTAGGGCACGAAGAAGCTCTGTGGAGCTAACCCCCCTTGCCCAGTCACCATTCTGGTGGCTAGCCCTTCCACTTTCTCTAGACGGTCTATATCCTTCTTGAAGTGGTGCCCAGGCCTGCACGCAGTACTCCTTATGCGGCCTAACTACGGCTTGGTATATCAGAACGAAAATCTCCGGCTCTTTACACGACATAATGGATCTAACTCGAAAGAGTTCTCTACTGACCATGTTGGCTGCTGAGGTGCACTGCTTCGACGGCTTAAAGCTGTTGTCCATTATAACGCCCAAGTCTTTGACCAGCGAGACCACTTGCAAAGAACCAACATCATTCCCACTAGCCTCTGTATTTATGGTCAAGCATTGAAAGTTTTGTACTGCTAACACCTCAGTTTCTGTATCTACTCCAATTATCTTGACGTCATCGGCAAACATAAAGGTGGGGTTTGTAAGCTCACTTGCTAGGACATTGACGAAGATGAGGAAGAGCAGAGGGCCGAGAGCCTAGCCCTGTGGCACCCCACTTGTTACACCTTCCGGTTTTGAGACACAACTACCCACCTTAACACTAAAAGTTCGTCCTGCTAAAAAACTATTCATCCATTGTCTTGCGTTTCCAACAATTCCCATAGACTGCAGTTTGACGTCCAGAAATCTGTGGTTCACAGAATCAAACGCCTTGCCGAAGTCCGAGTAGCAGGCCGCAATCGATTGCCCTTCGTCCAGGCGCTTGGTCACCTCATCTAGGAACAGCAGGAGATTCGTCAGACAGGATCGTCCTGCCATAAACCCATGCTGAGCATTTAATATGAGGTTGTGTTGAACCAAATGCCTAAAGATCTGTTTCCTGAATATTCGCTCCAGGCACTTACACAGTACTGAAGTTATGCTAACCGGCCGGTACTTTTCGGCCTTTCGCCGGCCTCCGCTTTTGTAAATTCCTATCACTGTTGCTCTCCTCCAGTCTCCCGGCCCAATTCCCTCTCTAAGTGACGTTTCATACGGCTTCGTCACCGGAGCCTTCAGGATGATGGATGACGTCAGGAATCCATCCGGCGGTCCGGTGAGCCTATCTTGGTGAATTGTTACCCTGGTTACGGTATTGTGCTCACTGGTCAGCCATGTAAGGTGCTCCATATAAAGCCTCAGTGGGTGTGAGTATAGGTTTACCAATGGTCAATCCGATCGATAAAATCGTTTCGTCCTTAAGGTGATCCGGTTACCGTCGATTCGGTTGATGGGCTACCAGTGTGTTCTGAAAGAGGAAAGGAATGCGGTAGTCTGGAAAATGTTCCAGCTGGGAGTTATGATTAACAGCCTAACGGAAATTAGACTGATAATTCTACTTGACGGCCAGTGGGCCGATCTTTGGAGGAGTAACGGGCGGAGACTGTGGTAGTTTTGTAGGGCAGTTGGTTGATGATGGAGATATTAGGCGCATGCATAGCAAGACTGTTAGGCTGATAGGTGGTGGAAGAGAAAAGGGGCCCAGTTGAGGACCGAAAATAAAGCAGTAGAAGAGGATGGGGTTAGAAATAGGAATAAGAAAAAGGGAATACAGCAGTCTGGTTGTTGACCCGGCTGGGGGTGAGGGCAGAGAAATTATAAAAAGAAAAGGAAATGCACAGAGATAAGGTGAGGCTTTCTTATGTGAATGCGAACGAGCTGGTTTTCCGTGGGGTCATGAGTAATCAGAAGCATACGCTTGCTGGATGGAATGGGGTCCCAACATACCATGTACAAGTGTGCAGATGGGTGAGTATTGGTTATTGAAGGATGGTAACCTGCGTGGTAAGTCTCGAGTTAACGGCGGAATGCAAGAAAAGGGACGATGGGATCACTGAGTTATAGCCTGGGACAAGCGAATTAAGTGAAGGTGGGCACCTATCATTAAAGGAATAACCGTTTTTTATAGAGTTAGTGTCAAAAAGCATTTTGGTTTTGTAAATAAGTCAACATGGTGGCAGACAAATCATCGCTGACTTTGGACAACATTATTAGTGCTTGAGCTAGAGGGGAACACAGAAAAAGTGAAGCTGCGGATGGCGAATTATAAAACTGCAATGATTCCGCTTCTCTTTCCGACAACCGATATACGAGGGGCTTAGCCCATAATTGTTAAACGTAGGCATATCAATGCCGAGGTGCCGTTAGAGCAAGGGCCGCGTGATGTAACTGTTCACATCGTGTAGCGACTACTGCAATAAACATCAAGCTGGTCAAGGATTTTGCAGGGAACCTAAAAGTGTTGAAGCTGAGTAAGGTGGGGTCGGCAAGCATATTTGGAGAGCTCGAAAGGAGTGTTCTCACACCGCACTGGTTTAGACAAAAGGAAATCATGGTCGGAACTTGGAACTCTCACTGTAGGTTCAGATGTGTAGAGGTCACTGAGGCATGAACACAACCACAGAGGGATACCAGACATCAAATAACTTCCATCTTTGTAGAGAGTCACGCTGAAAGGCCGCACGGAGAGCGGGGGAGGTATTTCTCCTCACACAAGAGCACTACCAGCAGTGCGAAGGTTCCAAGTTAAACCTTAACCAAATACAAGCCATTTTGGCTCTTTTCATGCACCACCGCCCAGAACTAGGAATTGCCTGTGAGCACAGCAGCCCATCTTCTCCAACAGAGAATGATGACCAGCTTACACAATACAGCTTCTCGCAGGCTTGGGACCAATTCCCGTTAGTGGGGCAACTCCGAGCACCAGAGGTGGGCTGAGTAAACGAACTGGCTCTCAGAAAGCCGTTCGCCCTCGGTCTACTTGACTACGTTTATAGTAAGGGCCCGACCCAGCATGCAACCTAGAGAACCACATAGAGGCAAGGTCCACGTCCATCTACCCTGGACCTTGCGTCACAAGATATCCACAGGATGTTTCGGGCCCTCAGGTTTTTGTTCCGCTCAGGCCGCGGATTACTCCGCTTAACACAGAATCCTGGCAGAACAGAACCCTCGGACAAAGAAAGACGTAGCTACTGCATGGTGGACCAGGTACTGTCGAAAGAATTGGGGGCTAAGATCGAATGCGTGGTTTGACAAGATGACAGTTGCGGGGATATGTGCTGGCTCATGGTAGCTAGCTAGCAATGTCCCTTCAGCAATCGGCAGGTAGGGCCTGTCCGGAACCCAGGTCAGTGCTTGTGCCAGCAGATGCGAAAGTGACAAGGTAGCGAATCGATAAGAAGCGAAAGGGTTACCGTCATACGGCAGCTGGTCGTGCAACCAGTCAACTAATCTGAAGACAGGCTACTTGATGCGAGTGTGAGCAAGTCGTTTTCCGTTGGAACGATTAGTGTAGGTGGGTATTCCTTCTTATATAAACAATGTTTGTCTTGCTAATAAAATGAGATGACTCGCGGGCGGTATGGAGTTCTCACCAGAGCTAGTGGGACGGAGCAAAAGAACGATATTTTGGGGCGGCTTTGGTGGGATATTAGGGATAACCTGCCGTCACTGGCCGACAGAGTAACTTCTATTAAGAAGGTTCGTCGGAGAAGGGCCCAGCCACGGTAGACCAGTTTGATCCGGGAGACTATCCACAGGAGAAATCCGCTTTCGCCAGATATTGAAACAATGGTAGTCAACGAAGCAGAACGCAGCGTTTAGCAGAAAAAGCTAAGTTGGGTTAAATTTGTTACCAATACGGATGGACGTACGAAAAGCTTTTAGCAAAAACCACCGAAACAAACCCGAAGCGATACAACAGTTTCTTGCAGCCCGGGGCGGCTCCGAGAGTGGTCGATTGAAAAGTGACTACCCCAGGGTTGAGCGGCCACCAACATTTTCGAAAGGGCAGAATATCTTCGGCACCACTTTCAGCAGATGTATATATGAGACATGGGGGTCTCAGACCTTCAGCCCATTACCGATGCGGCTGCTACTCACATGACAGAGTGAGCCATCACGTTATGTGGGGCTGTCAACGTTCTAAGTGGCTTGATAAAGTTTAAGACAGCGGGGCCGGGTGGTATCAATCGGGCAATCTTCCACCCTCTGGCGGAGTTTTGACAAAGCTGCTGCCTACGCTATTCAAGGCATTCCGTGATGAAAGTTGTTCACCCCAGAACTGTTTGAAGGCGATGGTCACCCCAATCTACATATCCGGGGATAGGGAAACCTGTCTCAGCTGCAAGCTCGTCCGTTTAGCCGCGGTACTGCTGGAGGTGATGGAAGTGGCTTTTCGAGATAGGATTTTCACCCATTTAACTGCTCACAGATTGCTTGCGACAAATGAACGCGGGTTCGTTCGTTGAACGTCCCGTTATTCAATCGTCGTCCGTTTCACGGACGAGGTTACCCGAAGGTCCGGCCCAGGGGAAATGGAATAGGAGCCAACTACCCTGGGTTCCAGAAAGCATTTGAATCGGGCAGTCACAGTCCGTTGCTGAACTTTAGTGCACTTGGTCTTTCGGTCCAAAAAACATTGGCTGGGTGCACGGGTTAATCACGGGTAGGGCTCTTCGAGTCAGCGTGGGGAAGGCACATCCCAAGAAGAGTGCTTGCGGAGCGAGGTACATCGGAGCTCCGCCCCTAGACCCATATTGACATCCTATTCATGAACCATTCGTCATGGGCCTGTAACTCTACTTTGCGCTTTAAGATGACGCGAAGTTAGTTGGCCCCTTAGAAACATTCTATGAAGCGGGATCTGAATACAGCCCATCACTGGTCAGTGGCCTCCGACTTACCACCAAGTCCAATAAGTAGGCTCGCCTAGTAGATGTTAAGCAACCACAGTTAGCTAGCTACTGTAGCCTACTACTCTGTCTATATGGTACACTAAACTAATGCCAACAGTATCTAAGACGACACTAGCAAACTGATACGGGCGGAGGAGCGTGTTGTGATAAAAAGCCAAAAGGGTATGTACATCAGAAATCAAAATTAAACAGAATTTGTGACACAAACTCACAGCTGTTCGCCTGTCTTGTGATAAGGAAATGAGCGCCAAAGAGCCGATATACGCCAGTATCTTCAGTTCAGTTCGGTCTGACAGCCATTCGTTGAACAAAACAGGATGGTATTGAGAACTGCCAAATGACGTCGTGGAAGCTTTTAAAATATTTTGTTTTTTACAGTTAGTTCCGACTGGTATAATTCCAAGACACTCCAAGTCAGAAGACGAGACCATATCAGAATGAAAGTTTTATTGACAGCCTTCTCGTATTGCGCACTGGTGGTATTCGAAAAGGAGTGTGTGTTTTACATTAAAATGCCGGTACAACAAAGGAGTGTTGCACCAAGGGACGTTGAGAGTTATGGAAAAAGTCGGAAGTGTGCAGGTACGTATACCACCTTGAAGAGGTTATTGAGCTCACTGAAGAGGGTCCTTGGGATAACTGTCATACAACTTCTGACATGGAGCACAACGTTACGCGGCCACTCAAAAAATGCTCCAGAGAGATTTGTGGGCCTGAAAGAACTGTGGCATCCGGGATGCTTTGGCTTTTATTGCCGCATTACTAAGCTTTCTTTCGGCCGCACCTGGAGCACTATGTGGCCTTTCTGGTTGGAGGACCTCAAGCTTCTCCAAGAAGTTCAACGATTGTTCGTAGATAGGTTCGCTAGCCTCAAGTGTCTTGCTTACCAGCAGAGACTCCAGCCACTAAGCTTGTTCCTCCTCGGTGGCAGCGGGCGTAAGGACGACCCAACAGAATCTTTTAAGATCCTCGAGTGGCACGTTTATCTTCAAGGGTTCACTACATCGCCGGTAAACCTAAGCTATCTCACGGTCTTTAGAGGGCACACATCGAAGTTGACAAAGGAGAGAGTTCTGAGTAGCTCGAAAGGAACTTTCTCCGCCGGTAAAAGTGCAAGCGACTGGGACAGGTCCCCGGTGGAAATGATAACCGCTGAAAAGTTTGTAAAGTTAGAACACTAAAAGGGCCTCCACCGGGACAGTATTTTTGTTTTGGTATCAAAAATCTGCATAGTAGACAGTCTTCACGGGGAGCTAAGCGTCAACCACCCGCAAACGGAGCAATCAAGGGCGCGTTTTTCAATTGGCAGAAACCAATTATCCTTGAGGCGATCAGACAGACAAAGAACAGCTCCGTGGCATACAGAAACATACACAGTGCATGAAGTTGAATATTAACTAGTCCCTTTCACAAACGATACTTTTTGCTCGTGGATTTACACATCCAAACTCAGCCATCTCCTCAGGCCGCTACAACAACTCCAACCCACATTGGTGGACCGTCGCAGTGACCCTTCGATATAACTGACGGTGCACCGCGCGCCACTCACCATCAGTCCGACGAATTTCATGTGCAACTAGTCACTTAAGAACTCGTTGCGGTATAACAACCTACGGGTGCCGCCTCTGGGGGTTCATCAAAAAGCGGACGGGCCAGAAGCGTTGGCAACCTAAAGTATGCAGTGTACCTCGGAACAGATTTTGCCTGTGTTGTGAGCAGCGATGGGTATTTACGGTTGCAAGGCAGCCATAGAATCAAAAACAGGTTCCCATAATAGCTACAACGGTTTTCTTTCCTACATCAGCAGTGTGGGCGGCCTCTGATCAACCAAAAAAACAGTCATCTCTGTTAAGAAGGTAGTGGAAATTTTTTCGTGGGGCTGAGAGGGCCAACGATCTTCGTGTATGAGAAAGCCATGACGATACACTCAGAAGGCGGCCTGTTGGAGCTATTTTATGTCCGCTCACCTGCAATCGTTGGCCCTGAACGCATGAACAAGCTCACTCACAGATATCCCTTTGCACACCACGCCAGGCGTGCTTATCCGCAGCGAAGCTCCAAATGTTCAAGTGATGAGATTTGTCTGAAATCTGTGAAATTCAATTCTGAACTTTGGGCTGCAGCCAGAGCTTTGAGGTCTATGACCCTCATTTTTCTATAAATAGAGTCTACTCGAGGAAGAGGATCAACCACAAAAGTGCCAGGGCCAGAAATGCGATGAATGTCAATGAAGAAGTGGGCAACAAGGTCCAAAGGACGCAACTCACGCTTTGAGTGTTTATCGGTTTGGCTGTGAAAAGCTCACGTCAACGGATTATGACCAGTAGACAGGATAAATTTTATGCCTTTGAGGATATGTCGGATGTGTCTAACGGCACTTTAAACGGCAAGTTATGCACTAATAAGCGTAGAATAACTGGTTTAAGCTGATAGAAGGCGGGGAGCGATGAAGCCCAGTGGATTCCATTCTGATGCAGATTACTGCTGGAACACGCCTGTCGTGGCAATGCTTAATTGGGTTTCAGCGTGGAAATGAAAGAGAAAAGTAGCAAAAGCGAAAGCTTCTCTGACGGCGTTAAAGGCAGTAATTCTATGCAACCACCCCTTGAACCACGAAGTAAAGGTAGAAAAGCTGCATCAAGTGAGCAGGTGGGTGAAATGATATGCCGGTGACAGATGGCCACCCCAATGAAGGAACGAACGGCGGCTATGGAATTAGGTAGTCAAAAGTCACGGATGAATTGCACTTTTTCCTATGGGGGCCGAATACCACTTCCATCAATCATATGGTGCAAAGTCTCAAATGCGACTTGACCAAAAACACTTTTTTTGCATGGGTGGTTACATAGTATTCCGTCAAATGCTCAAAGAACCGATTTAGGTTCCGTTTATATCCACCTTCAGATTCATTTATTACCAGCAAGTTGTCTTTGTAGGTGAAAGCTAAATCCTAGCCCCTGGTAGCCTGTCCAATAAATCGCTGAAAGGTTAGTGCAACTCTGAGTTAGACAAATGACAGGCTCAAAAATCCGAAGAGACCCAAATCGGTCTTTGTCTCTGTCTCAGGCCTATCGTCATCTGTAGTTCGAGGCCGATTATAGGCATGCGTCAGATCTTTCCAGAACACAAGACCACCGTTGCGGTTAGCCACGGAATCATGGATGCGGAGTTGGAGACCCATCTGAAACAGTGGCGGTGTTGACGGCATTATAACCTCAGCGTGGTCACCAATCTCCTGAGTCCTTAGGGACAGCGTGGAATGGCTGGTCTCAAGGAATATCTGATGTATGAATGGTACCTAGTTCAAGCCTGTACTAGAAATTTGCTCGCGAAGTTTCAGTTTTGTCGATGGAAAACGGCTTGCTGTGGCAAAACCGGAGAGCATAAGTTGATAATGTGGGGACTTATGAATCTGGCTAAGGCGGGTGGGACAAACGATGTGTACTTCAGCTTCAGGCTTGCTTCTAGCAGGTCATCGAATTTGTTTGAATCTGCCCTTTTTTGAGTAGAACAGAACCGATCGCGTCAGAATCAACCGACCCCCCCCCCCACGGATAGATTGTTGATATAAACCATAAATGTCCTGAGGCGGGAAAGAGCCTGGAAGTTCGAATACTGAACCTGCTTACTGTGTTCATGTGGTTTGAGATATTTCCGGCTCAATAAATAGCTTCTATAATACCATGCCACAGAGCAGGTGTGCTGCATAATTCGGGGAACCAAACTATAGTCCCCTGCAGACTCATGGGAAGGATCGTAAAGGATCAGCCTTTAAACTCTTTTTCCTTGAAGCGTTATCAGCACGGCTCAACACGGATTTCCAAAATCCCGTTCGTGCCTTTCCTGTTGGTTGAGCTTAATCAATCTAGTCACGTTCGATGCCGACAGCAATAAGCCAGTTATCGTCACATTTTCCGACATAAATTGAGCACTCAGCCGCGCATCCCACGTTCGAATACCGTCGAGAATTGAATCTTGTAAAATTGCCGACCCTCTTTTATCCTGGCTAACATTCTAGCTATTCAAGCGTTTCCAAACCATCAAAGCCAATGGGGTACTTCCTCAGCCTAGGCCAGTTACTAATAAATTCGTGCAGGGAAGCGGTTTAGGTCCTCTCCCATTTCTATAATAAATAAATGTTATTTTCCGAGCAGCCACTCGCGTTGCGTCATTGCTTTTGGCGGATAATATAGAAATGGCTCACACCCAATAGTCTAATTTTCAGCCTTCAGCAGTAACTGAGCTTTTGTTAGGCTAAAGGTCCCCTGATAAATGTTGTACTCAATGTTTGGCGAAATTTTTAGCAGATAAGGCACTCTTCCGTCTCATGCAAATTCCTCATCTCATCTGACTTCCTTACCATAAACGGTCCTCTAACTTTCAATAGCGAAACGGAATAAGACCTTAGCCTGCGGTACCTATGGTATTCCAACTTCCATGGACAGGCATGGGCCCGAATTGGTGGGGACAAAAGGAATACCGCATTTTACTCGGGAGGATCCGCACTCAGAAGAGAAATCCTCTGGCGTCTAAAATCCACAATAGGCCGCAGTTGGCATACTGCCTCATGGCTTTCGTTTTGGTACAAAAGGCTGACTAGGTCAACACAGAGATTCAAATGTTATTTTATAAAGCTACTCAGCCACTCCTCCAAACTTAAACGCGGAGATAAGCGCACGTTACTCTGTCTCCAACCTCCGTGGTCACTTCGCGTCGAGATTACCCATTTATTTTGCTCCTAGCTTTCACACTCAAACTTTTCTCATCTGATAGCCCGTTTGGTTCCTGTGGTGACACTCCTTATCCTTTCTGGTACGGTTAACCCAACAATAAAACGCGTCACTCTAGACTAGCATTCAGGCATAAATTATTTGTTGTCCGCTTTGCGCCCTCTGGAGTATACAACGAGGCACGCTGCCTTCATGTTGCGCTCAAAACTCAATAATAGGTGCATCGAGGGAGGGTTCAGTCAAGCCAGATCAATAATAAGCATGACCGGGGATAACATGAATGCAAAGACCATGCACTGTACGCCAAAAACGAAAGCCCCTTGTTTACGTGAGATACGGGGTGTGTAGTACTTCGGATTGTGCTTGTTCACCAACGTTGAGCATCGGCCAAAACGTTGGACCTACTCGTGCCTCCTAAACACATGTGAATACACTGTCAATATTTCAAGTCAGTCTTCATGTTGCACGGAAGTTCAGATGAAAGTCCCGTAAGTGTGCCCAATAGATATGACACTGGCTTCAGATTATTCTATGTGGTTTTGTCCACGGGCGCATTCTGATGTTGCAGTTAATGGCACGTATGGAGATGTCCATGAAATGGGATGAATAGGGGGATACCATTGTGGCTACGGAGTCTGAGAAATAATCTGAAGAAGTTTGCAGTATAAGGGCTTCCTCATAAAAATGGCGAAACGGTTCACGTTCGAAAAGAAGCTGGCAGGCGAGTGTGTTCGTGCACCTAAAGTGTTGTCTGTTTATCTGAATGCGTGATGGTAAGTGAACGGCTGATTACCACAGGAGCCCTCTCCTAGAGGATTGCTCGCAAAGAAATACTTTTATTTAGGAGTGTGGCGAGAAAATGAGTGCATTGCACCTAATAACGCCAAATCAACGAATAAAAGTTGCGGTTCTTTGTAGCTTTGAAACCGTCCGTGGACTTAGACAACAGACCCAAAGCTTCCGGTTTTTCGGGGGTATCCTCTGTGGATGACACCCGGCCACCTGGTGGCAAAAGAAGACAACAAGAGAGGTTTTGAGGATTACCCCGAACCGAATGAACTTCGTTGAGAAAATTGAACACCTGTTTGAAGCCACTTCATTTGCTTTTAAAATGAATTGACGACGGGGTTACTTCCGGTAGGAAGGCAGAGGCACACAAAAGGTGAAACACAGTTGCACGCGTTTGAATGTGGGGTGTTTGACACTCAAAGCGAGACGCGAAGAAGGGCTGTTAAGGCTGGCTACCAAACCCAAAATTCCTCCAGGGTTCATCGCGAAGAGTAGGAGTTTCCGGGTCTCATTGCAATGATATCAAGGAAGTTTCACTCCGCTATATTCGGTGATTGATGTGGTACGGGTCGCTACTGCATGAGGGCGCCGTGGCCGGGATTTCCGCAGCCATGAAGCGTTATGGAGCTGCTCCACTCCGGGATCGTCTACTGGTATAGATGCAACAACTTCGGGTTGGATCGAGCCGGAGATGCCGAGGTCCAGGTTGTGAATGCGAGATAGCGCGTCCGCCATATCATCATCAACACCTGAAGTAAGGCGCACATCTTTTGTGAACTGAGCGATGTGATCCAGATATCTAGATTCCCTGAGAGGGCATTTGCCCGTCGTGGCATGTATTGCGTGGGTGACCGGTTGCTGTTCGGTGCAGACCGTGAATTCAATTTCATCTAAGATGTATCCACAATGATGGATTCCCAGGTAGATAGCGAGAACTTCGCGGCCAGGAGCGCCGTACTTTGATTCGGACGTCCTCGGTTTTTTGAAGAAAATAGGCAACGGGTTTCCAATTGTCGGCTAAGTACTGTTGGAGTACCGCACTTATGGTTGTGTTTGATACGTCGGTGACTAAAGTAATACAAGCCGTTGGTCTTGGGTGTAACAGCGAGGTTAAGTTGCTGAACCCCCCCCCCCCCCCCCCCGGAAAGGCAAATGCGTTTCGCGCGGCTTCTGTAAGAACCAGTTGCTTCGCTTTGCCCTTTACCAAACTGTGAGGGGTTATATTAAGTTAGCGTGTTGTGGAACGAAACGCCGATAAAAGTTCACCAACCCGTCTAAACGACGTGGATGCTTGAATGATGTGGATTCCGGTTAGTCTAAGAAAACCTACAGTTCGTTTTGCAACGGTATGATCCTTGTGGAAGTAACTTCGTGGCCTAGAAGCTTTGATGTCATCGAAGCCTATTACACACTTTTTTGCATTGACCGTGAACCGTTTTGAAAACAGGCTGTCGCAAGTTATCTGTTGGTGTGCTACATGCTTTGTCTTGGACGAGGTGGCAATCAGGATGTCGTCGAGATAAGAGAACGCGAAATCTAAACTACTACGCATCATATCGATGTAAAGCTGGGAGGTTTACACAGCATTGCTAAGTCTAGATGACATTCGTGGACACTAGAAAAGACCGAAAGGACCCGTTACGGATTTTGTGGATATACCTTACTCCGCTGCGGGTATTTTGTTGTATACTTGCACCAAATCTATCCGGATGAAGCTTGCTCTACCAACTAATCCAGTTGAGAGGCCCGTGATGTGCGGAGTAGGGTGCCGGTTGAGGGTGGTCACCCGCTTGAGTCGGCGATACTCTTCACACGGTCTCCCGTCGTCAGGTGGATTCTTCGGGACCATGCGAAGGCGTGATGCCCATGGACTGCTGGAAGGCCATGTACCACATGTTTGAGCAATGCGTAGCCAAATTCGCAACGGATCCCGAAATCAAACGGCGATTATCCGTGATGTTCTACGATACCAGATTATTGAATGAACAATGACACCAAAAAGATACAAACCTCAATAATGAGATCAAAAGGACTCAACAAACGAGAAACCGAATTGCGGCTTGCGAGCAGGGAGCACGTGCGTCACGCAGGTCCAGAACAAGGATATGACAAAGTAGCGCTCTGGGCGCGAACAAACTACAATTGATCCATAAAAACAAACGTCAATAGTGTAAGCAAGTGAGTGATGTTAAGAAAAACACTGAACGGCAAAGGTTTTAGGGGGATTTTCCACGACCGGTCGTTACAAGCCAGATGGATCGCAAGATGACACATGATGGGACTCAGGGTGGACGGTGTAGAGCTTGTCTGAGGCTAATTTGCGAGGCCGAGTGTGGACCGAGGTCTTTCTGTGGCGATGGGTGAGTCACGTACGTGGTTATTAGAGGCAGGTTGTTGACTTGACTGACAAGATCGAAATACTCACTGAATGAAGTGCCAACTTCTGGTTTGGATGCATGAACTGGAGTGAGGATTGTTGGTGGTTCAGCCTGGGTCAGGGAACCGACAACGATCCACGACCTGTCGTTCATCGGGACCGACCACTAAGCCGCGACTTTCTGAAACTGTAAGCCTAGGGTAGCCTGATGCATTCGAGTGACTGCGGGATTTCACGGGAAAAGACGACGCAAGCAAAGATCCCGGGTGAGGTATTGGCCGTCGTATGTTGAAGCGGCAGTGCCATTGACGGCTTGCGGCGCAAGGGCTGCAGGAAACAGTGGACGCTCTGGAACTGGTGTTGTGCTGACCTGCGTCCCCGTTTCCACTAAGGAACTCTCACAGGTGGTCTTGTCCTTCACACAAATGAGGTGACCAGGAAGTGGGGTCTCGGCAAAGCTTGTCACCATCACCTGGTAAGAGCGGCAACTGCAGAGCTCTACGCGGTCGCGAGGTTGTGGTCCGAAATGGAAGCAGAAGGAGAACTTGTCGGATCGACAACTTGGCTTGAGGGCGCGGGTTTTAAAATGACTGCTAGTGGGACTCCTTCGCTACCGGGTGAGTTGTGGTGAGATGTGGAGCAGCGCTAGCGCCAGCGGACGAGATAGATTGTGAGGCAAATGCGTCCGCGTGCTCGAGGACCTTGTCTGCAGTCTCTGAGCACTTATTTGGATTCTGAAATTTTACTGAGATGGCTGCTATGGTTCGAGCAAACGGTGGGAGTCCTTGCACTCATGGCTGAAGCAGGATTGCATCGCCCATTGACGTCGTACCTGTTGACGAAAAGCATTTATCCTAACAGCTGTGGGGTTGTTGCAATAGCTGACATGCCGTAGGTCATTGGCTTAAAACATTTCAGCCGTTTCGTAAAAGTTTCCATGAGTGGTATTCCCACTCTTTGACTGTCAATCCAACTTCGTTCATCTGTACCAACTGATTATTAACTCTTTCTTGATTGGCTTGTTGAGCTGCTACGTTATTCGCAGTTGATCCGTGTACGGCCTGCCTGAGAGAGACTGCGATCAATTGTGATTATGTCATTTGTTGTGTTGTTATGTTATTTTGCATTTCAGATACCGTATAATACGTAGTTCCGACTCATCCGGTGTTCGTGTTGGTCCTGTTTTGCCGTGGGGTTCGTATACAGTTGGTTGAACGATAACGATAAACTGTCTAACATGGGACCACGGAGTTGTTCCGTTGAACTATACGCGTAAACGCAGCCCAGTCTAGGCCGCCTTAACACAAGTATTATATCTCAGTTGGATTTCGAAAAGAAAGCTCTGGGTGCTTTCTTCTTCCGTCTTTCCCACGAGCTTACGTCGGGCTTCCTGGAGTGTATCGTAGAGGTTGTGCATTAAGGGCATGCAACCATATCTGTGACTGATGGAATCGTGAGATCCTAATGTTTTGGCCCATCCCGACATGGAAAACCTGAATGAATGTCAATGAAATTGACTGGAGCCACAATGCTGAACAAAAGTAAGTACGTCTGCGCGCTTAAAAAGCTTCTTATATAGCTGGAGGTAGCCCGTTGGGATTTCCACATTTCCACCTGATGAAAGGACTGAATAATACTAGACGAAATATGTGGCCGACGAGGGAAAGAAGGTATCTCGGGCGCGGTTCGGTTGGAACGCTTGAGTGGAATTGAATAAAGCGATAAGTGAAACTAGCTCACGAATTATTGGAGGGTACAATCCCTCAGCTTCTGCGATCACTTTCTTCAAGGAGGCCAAAGAGAGAAACCACGAATTTCCAACCGCGTGTGTTCTCACTGGGCCACAGTACAACATCCGCACGCTGGCTTGAGCCGAGGAAGCGTGACAGAAGCAGCGATGGGGTTACCGCGTACGCCAAACTTAGAGTTAAACAAGTAATAGGTTAGGAGGTCGACTGATCTTTATGGCACATATTCAACTCTTTCCGAAGGCAAAACTATTTAGAGGAGCAGACTAACTACTTCGCTGAACCGAGGACTCCCGGAGAGGCCAGAGGTTTGCCGTCTTATTTTTCTAGGACCCAATCCTGTGGTGCCTGGCCACTGTCAGTGCTCTCCAAGGTTCGGCTCTCCATTCACTGCTGCCCTGGTTTTCACCAGCCATCTCCAAACAAGCTTTTTCCCACCGTGTCTACCCTATGCTGATTATCTGGACTGGAGCAAGTGCTTTGCTGTGATACTTTCGGACTGTCCCTGAGGGACATTCTGGAGAGGCTGACGCATCGGTCAACACATGGGCTGTTCCGAAGAACCTAGTGAGATTTGACCACTTGCGTATAGGTAGAGTGCAGTCGACGTCTGTTTACACACTCTCAGGCACTCCTTTGAGAACGATCGTCTGCCAGAAGGTTCTTGGGGCGGTATTGATGACCAATTTAAAATAAGAAGTCATACGGATAGATCATTTGCCTGGGCGTGGAATATCCTCGGCGCATTAGTCGTTGCCTTGAGAAACTCTATTACAATGCTTTTGAGTTATTATACGCGACCCATGTTAGACCTCGGTTGAAGAATGGTGTTGCTGCCGTATACTCGTGCACGGCTGTCAGATCGTCTAGGCTCGAAACGGCTAAAAAACCTGCTACTTGCCTCATTGTGGGACTAGGCGGGACTGGCTCCCAAGGTTGCTTACAATCAAGTGGACAGTTCCAGAAACCTACCGAAGGATCCGAGACGACTACGTTTGCGTCCGTTGAGTTAACCAGGGAAACGTAGGACCGGACCTGTATAAGAGCTTTCAGCTACCTTGACCTCATGCCTGCGGGGACATACACTGAAACTCGTGAAACTACAATATGCCGGTTTGCCGCCTGTCTAGAATAGTCACAAACACTTGGATTTTGCTCCTAGTGGGAGTGGTGGAAGAGAGGCACAATTCAAATTCAACAGAAAACTAGGTGATTTTTGAAGTGACACGTGGTTTCATTCTCTTTCCTGAGAACATAACCAACTGTTATTGCGATGGGGCTTGTACCGAAGGTGTTCCTTTGTCTCTAATTTTGGAGAGCAAAGACTGAAGACTAAGCCGATGCAGGCATACCTGGTGTGGTCAAAAGCAGTTCAAAAGACTTTCCCGGTTTGTTTCGAACGAGACTATTTTGCTGACTGTGTGCATCTACGTTTATGCGGTCTCACATCTATGCATATTGTGATGTGTATGAGATTACTTTCATTTTTTCTCCTCTGTTGACTTAACTCTCATGGCAGTTCCACCTGTCACTTCTGCCTTACTGAACGAGAAAGAGACTATCACTGTCGGTCAGTGGGAAGGTAATTAAATTGAACTGATATTTTCCCTTCCATATCTTGCCTTCACCAACAGCTGACTCTACTTCTGGAACATATACGCAAGCCGTGAAATAGCCCCTAATTGGGCACTGAATGAACCCATACGTGATCCCACTTAATCCTCTTGACGAACCCGAAGCAACATCGCATCCGGTTTATAGGGTCATTTTTGGTGCGTTCGTTTGGGAAAACGAAAATTGCACAGGTTTTAGTTTCAGTTAATTAATAACCGTTTGACACTTTTTTGACGCCTGACGATGTAGTGAAAGAAGAAATTGGCGGCAGCTTCCTGGCACCCAGGAAGAGCATTGGCCAACGACATAGTTTTGTAACACTCCTAATCGTGGTTGGGTTTTCAATCCATCTCTCTCTCATGGATCGCGAACCGCCATTGCTTGTTTACGTCACCCTAGGAAAGTTCTTATTTTCCAAGGATGAATAAAACGCCCTGTTCAATTCTTCTTGCCTGCAGTCATAACTTCGTAATATTCAAGTATATTTTTACCATTTCCAGCCAGCCCCACTCGGCCTCGGTCAGCTTGACCATCTGAACCTGAGTTTACTTTTTTGGGCGCTGGGCCCAAAGAGTAATTTGAAAGACTCCCTCGTGCACTATTTCGTGAGCATATATTTATATAATCCTCTAGAACATCGGATTACCCTGTCACTTGTACAGTTTGACCACGCATCACAGCATGCTTCGGGATTATCCGAAATAACCCCTTATTATTATTACATGAACAGTAACAGTACATCAGCAAGTACTGGTTGCTTATCAAGAATGCTCCGCATCTCGATGGCCTAGTGCGTTGTGGCCTGTCACACTGGGTCGGTACATCTTGGATTTTAGGGAAGTATCTGCGCTTTACCCATTGATACTCGTCTGTGAACCTCCACCGGTGGCCATTATTAGCTGAAAAAGAGAAGAATAAGATTAGAACAGATCCAAGTGAGTGTGACTATACGTGGCTCGCAAGGATACCTGACTCCAACTCAAGTGCGCACAATGATACCAAAGCTTTATACTTGCTAAGTAAATGAGGTCGATCTTGATGTCGCCATGGGAAGTTGAAGCAGGCTGTTTTATCTCATCCTAGCTACACGTATGGAGACACTAGATTTGGATGAAACCAGCAGTTAAGCCGACGGTTTGTCAATTGGCTGACAGAATCAACGCCTCAAACACTGGATGAGAAGATTCAAGTCACTTTAGCTGGCCCTTGGTCACCCCCTCGTACACATCGCGTTCAGATTATACTGCAAGCCCAAATCCCTGAATGTAAGTAGCCGCAAACCATCCTGTTTATGTTGCATGGAAATTACGTTTCATATTCTTGCTATAAACAACTCTATTGCCGTGATCTCGCAACATGTGTTGAGGTGAAACTAAGATTAGAAGTGTCACCAACCCCTAGCTGGGCACAAAGAAAAAGACCTCTATACCCAAATACACGATCTTAACGAAGCCGCATAAGCTTGCCCAACGACGTAACCGTAGGTCAATGGTCAGAACGAAAGCACGTGTACAGAAGGAGAAAATATACTATTCACCAAAGCTAACAAAGGAGCCTTATCCAGCTTATCGAAGGGCGCATTCCCTTAGCTTCTGCGATCGCGTTTGTCGACAAAGTCAACGGGAAAAGACCGTGGAGCGCCAACCGCGTGTACTCTCACAGGGCCTGAGTACAGAGACCTCGAGCTGGCGTGCGCCGAGAAAGTGTGTCGGACGTAGCGCTTTCGGTTACCGCGTGCGTGAAACGTACAGGTAAACAAGTGATAGACAGGGTGTGATCGGCTGACCACTATAAGGTGATTCACCGAGGGTGGTCGTTCGTGTCTCTCGTCTTCCGTTTCGAACTTCACTGTTGTCTGCGGCGGAAACTTTCTGAAGGCATATATATACATACATATACATATATATACATAATTACCACCGGATTAAGAGCACTTATGGTGCCGAAGAAATGACTACGGAGATAAAGTTACAAGGTCAGGGGGATTAGGAGTCAGCATCAAGATTACATAAAGTCAAAGCAAACGATTTTTAGTTTTTTCATCGTAAACACCCCGTAAATTTTTGTTTCTTTTTCGATTGTTTATGGGAAACTGGAATTTAACAGATAGGCTACACGGCATTTGCGTAACTGGATTCCTTTCTGAGTCATATATCTCAGCATATCTAACCAACGGCAATCATCATCCTTTGGGTCCCGACCAAGAGGGCGGGAAGTACCAACCGAAGCCAGAGTCGAAGCCAACCTCTTGATGCCCCCGCGCAGAGCCATAGACCTACGGCCTAGCCGCTTCTTCCAGCCTTGTGTAGAGTTGCAGGAAGAGCACGAAAAAGTATACGGTGGACAAGTATATGCAGAACATACTCAAGTCATCGGAAACAGTGTAAAAACTTATCTCGGTCAGAGGGCGACTATGAGCACCGAACACACAGCGACAAACCACGTGATTGCTCACCAGATATTTCCACCAGGCACGATGAGTGGTTCGCAGATGTAAACGATCAAATACAGGAATACGTCCAGCATCCCCATGGTGGGGGGCCTAGGTCTCCCAACTGTGGGGGAAAACACAATTAGCTGAGACACCGTACACACTTCCCTCGAGAGAAAGCCGGATGTCATGGTGGCATCACGGATGGCGCAGGTTCAGAAAGCTGCTCCAGCTGACGCAATTCGTGATGTGATCTCCCCCACTACATCACCGCCAGCTGCTATCAAGCTCCTGAGTTACCTCAAGCTATTGACTACCTCTAACCGATTACCGTAGAGGGTGGGTGTGGACACAGACTCCGGCCAATCTTGCAAAAGCGGTTTGCACCATAAAGGCACCAAGAGCATATCATATCTGGATGCCTTAAACAAACGGTCACCCAATGCATGTAGGAGAGCCTGCGCATTTTCGTTCAGTGCGGCGATATTGACGGCATGCTCTCAGTCAGGGCTCTGTTCTCTTGAGGCACCACCGTTTGGAAGACCAGAAAAGCTGCCTGTGGAAGAAAATCCGCGAAATCTAGACGCACGCACGATTTGCGGACTCGAATCCCGTCCAGCGAATGGAGACGCACAAAGATAGTAAATGATGGGTTTTAGTTACTACATTTGTGACCATGCATAAATGACAGGAGATGGGAAACTGAACGAGCTAATGGCCAGAGCTGATGAGCTGGAGCGCGCCTTGCCGCCTGCGTCGCGTGACGTAAGCTTCTCAATGCGATCGACTTTTCCGGTATCAGGTAGACTTAAACAAAACAGACTTCAAACAACCAGTCGATTGAAGGAACCGAGGCTAAACCGAATTCCTGACCTATCAAAAAGCCTGGTCAACCTCTGCTAAGCCAGTTGCGTACCTCAATGGATGACTGGTGAGGATCACCCAAACGTCCAACAGGGCTTCTAAGATAGGTTGATGTGTCCGGCCGAAGGAGATTATAATACCGTACTAGTTAAATCGGGTCTGGATAAGTGAAAGTACTCTGAAGTACTTTTGTCCTGACTATAAGCCACTTCATGTGACTGAGAAGAAAGATTCGAAAAGAAATATTGCCTATGGCTAGAGGAGGGCCTGACACCGGAGTTGGCCGCTTCTGGGCAGCGGTTGTCATTCCCAAGTAAACCTGAGTAAAAATACGTACTCGTAAACAAGGCGCGCCTAAGCTCTGAGCTCACAATTGCATTTTAATGAGTTTGGTGTCTGCGAAGCTGCTACACTTTATTTCACCATCTCCAAAGAGGCCTCCGGAAAGGCCTTCGAAGGTTGGCTTATTCTGAGGTCGTAGGGCTTAAATGTTCTTGCAGTTCCCAGCCTCAGATGGTAAATCTGTCGAAGATGGCTGCAGGAGGTGTGCCTGTACAGCTATGGGAGAGGCCGACGCCGGAGGCCAGCCAAAATATGCTTTGATGTGCTGCGCTCAGTGTACAAGACATCGCTGCAGACCATCGATGGGCTAGCCGTCAGCTGCACAGGTCGTCTCGCTTACGTCCAATGTTTTTCCCCAGTGACTCGGACGAGGTTAAACAGTTCGCAAGAACTGTCCACAGCGGCAGCATGTAACATCTCTGATGCATTCTGAGACTACCGAGCGATTAGATCGGGAAATTGCAGACGTCAGGCCATGGTGTTCGTACATGGTCCAATTCTAAGAAGACTCGACGTTACGTGTATGATGGAAGGAGAACCACATGAATTGTAACGGTTAGTTCATCATATCGGGGATAGCATCTCATGTGTTTACATGGTATATGAAAACAAAAAAGAAAAAAGAAAATAAACAAAGGAACCTCTGTGTGGTCTAGTGAATGATGGTGTCTGTGTTGATGTTCCCTGTTTGGTTCCCATGTGGGCCGCCTTATTGTTATTTTTGCGCACCCCACATGGGTAAGCTGAACTTGGAGAAAATCAAGGTAAATGAAATGCTGACTGTAAGAAGGGGCTAGGTATTTCTCAGGAGTCTTCAGTCTTCATATGCTCAAAATGCGACGAAGTCGCTTGCATAGTAATTTTCTCTGTGATGTAAGCTTTTACTGCAACTAATAGCCACACTGAACAATACATCTTAATTCCATCAGTTCAAAGTGGAACGCACCTGCACCAACTGTGACCGTGGTCACGATCTCTGGAATGATTACTTTTTATTATTTTGTTATTACTTTTTGTTCGTCCTGTTTATTCTGGAGGAACTGGTATTGAAAAAGTTAACTTGTTACCTCATGAAATAGGGCAATAAGGTCGTAAAGCAACCTGGACCACTAGCTTCATAACCTGTAGATTAGATTAACTCCTTGTAGACTTCCGAGGAATTGATTACGTGTTGGTACCTATTCGTTGATAATCCTGGTTTTACGGCAGCTTTTAGTGACCAGCATTGTAACGCTACCCAAAAAATAAGGTGTAGATAGTAAGCCGGATGCTAATAGTCCAGGCAGAATTTTCTATGATGAGCCTACTGACCAACATAAAAGCGGAAACAACCATTTCTCGTGATGAATTTGAAAAGAAAAGTCAGAATCACAATAGTGCACGATTTATGTTTAGGACTATTTCGCTGCATCTCTACACAGTGCATATTACAGACAACAGTTAGTGTGGCAGTTTGTGTATGATCGGGAGCATGACAACAAATTTTTTGTCACATATTCATAATTTAAATTACGAATATCTATGTCTTATCATGGTGAACATAATGCCACATACAGTCCTTTCTGTTTGCACAGCGTTGGTTTCCATCGTTTAATTGCTATCGCTTCAGCCAATCCAAGCAGTTTCGTGTTTTCTGTTCTGTAGACCACTCAAAATGCTTTTTATTTCTCAACTTGGTGTTGCCTCATCACTAAGTGTTGAGCTGCTGATGATGACAGTGTCTCAAAACTTACTGATGATACAACACCAAGTTCAGAAAGAAAAGCGTTTCGGGTGGTTTACAAAACAGAAAACACGAAACTGCTCGGATTGGCTGGAACGATAGCAGTTAAACGATGGAAACCAACGCTGCGCAAACAGAAATGACTGTATGTGGCATTATGTTCCCCGTGGTAAGACACACGTTCTTAATTTGGTTGTCATGCTTTTGATCATAAACAAATTGTCACACTAACTGTTGTCTGTAGTATGCACTGTGTAGAGATGCAGCGAAATAGTCCTGGACATAAATCGTGCAATATTGTGATTCTGATTTCTTTTTTCAAACATAAGAGGAGTCCGTTGCAGAATATAGTTTGAATGAGCTTAGAAAAGTTTCCAAATCTTTTCACTACTTGAAAAACAAGCTGTACATATTTCTACCCCAAGCGGTCCCCACTTGACCACAGCGTTGTGGTCCATTCCAGCGCTTAATTTCCACAGCTATGGACAGTGTGCCGCTAGAGAAAGAAGGCCGTCAGTGAGAAAAATGCGACATTTGCGGCGAAGTCACGTTAAAGGATTACCGGCTTTCTTGTCCTAAGTTACAACCTATAGGTAAACTAAGAAAAAATGGATGTCACCTGGTGAATAACTCACTTCAATGTTAAATAGATACGATTGCTGCCGGCGGTAAAGCTCTGGATTCGGTACCACAATAGCTGAAGATGACGGGACAATGAATGTCTGAGAATTTACTAAGTAAGAATGTATCCACTGTTAGCACCAATGCCGGTCATCTATGCACTTTAGCATATGTGTGAATTCTGCCATTTATTTTTAAGACTAATCAAGAAATGTAAATTGGAAGAACCGTGTGTGCAAAACACCAATGCCCATGCTTTTTTGCAATCGTTGTCCGATGTTTTCACCGCGTCCATTTTAACAGCGAAATAATATCGCGACGTGCTGGGTACTCTGAGATAGCACTCATCCATCTTACTGTGTGACCCAAGGACACTTTCACAATCCATGGTTTGTGGAATGGATCAATCGGATGGTGTACATCCACCTTGGGCTGCTGCTAGATTGAAACGGCCCAACGAATGGTTGCTTATAAGCACAGGCATGCATTCGCCATCAACCGTGATTCAATGATATTCGCCCGTACTAAGGCACAACGTTTCTGATGACGTATCCTAAAGCTGGCTTTAAGTGATCCAACGTGCTCCCAGTTAAGTGAGTTGCTTCAATATTTCACTTTTCGGCTTTCTCCCACTTCAGAACATCAATTCGAGTTTTTATCCTTTTGCTAAACGGAATTAGGAACGAGTGTGATGAGTTTCCATCTATTCAGGTCTGGTTCCCCGTCATATAACTCTGAATTCACTTATGGGATTTGGCTCAAGGCACTTCGCTCGTGGGTGGAAAATTGCCCAGTTCAGTTCAGTTTAAATAACAACTGACCGCAAACTTTGACCAATAAACAGGGTCCAAAACCGAACCCGTCCGATTCCGATTTTTACTATTAAAACAACTTACAGTAGCCAAATTTCAAGTAAACACCATGAATTGGAGGGGAAATACAACAGACAGTACTCTCAACTGCAGAATCAACGACACCATTGTTTATGTGACCTGTACCTTACAAATGGAAAAATTTATGCGCAGATGCCTACACCATCATGGTGACTGTGAGGGGATGTGTAAACTCAACGTTGGCGGACAACCTAGTTGCGTCGGCCGCCAGCACTGGTGTGGTACCAAGCCCAAGGCTTGAGACAACTGAATCTCGAGTGACAAGACAGCCGATCGATGCAGTGGATCGATAAACGATAGATAAGTCTTGTCAGCGTTAAGCCGCAAGGCGTGGTCACCCACACCAGTCGAACCAACGCATTGTGCTCAACGAATGGGCGAATGTGAGAGCAACCTATATATTCTTTGTTTTGTGCCGATAAACTGAAGTGATTCTGGGGGAAATCAGAGTTTTCACTAAAGGTAGTGGGACAAAACAAAACACTGACTAATGGTGTCTGCGTATTTGTTGTTTAGCTTGAATCAATTGGTTTTCAGCTCCCCTAAACATAGAAGCCAAATGGCTCATTATATTGTATTTTTTAATCTAATTCGCGAATAGCCAAGTCCCCCTTTTGTCTAATAGAGGAAGTTATACAAGCAAAGAATGCAAGACATGGGACTTTTAAAACCAGAAAGAAAAACACCGAGATGTGACATTTCGAAGCATGCAAGATCCAAAAGAGTATATTGGGAGTCCTGAACAGGCCACTGATCAGATAAACAGAGAAAATAGCTTAAAACTGTGGGACATGTGCTTGAGGTTAAATGTGGAAGTGAACATCTTCAGCGAGAGAACAGCGGTCGTATGACACAAGTAAGCTGGAGAAATGGTTTTCTTGAGACATTTTGTAGAGATGTTGGATGATAGGTGGGATGAGATATTCCCGAGGAGTACTGCTGAAAACTAGGGTGTTGAGTAGAAAAGTATTCTCACTGTATCAATTATCTTAGATATCACAACTTATGTGAAGGAAAGCCATGTGTTTTGAACAGCCCGCTTCATGGCTGTCTTTCATTTCGAACGTGAAAAGGTGATACTCTTTTCTTTCGCAGTAAATATGGAGAACCGAACAGCTTTCCGTGTCACACGACAGAAAGAAAGCGCCGAAATCGCGGTAGTAGGTGCCAACCCCTGTGTGTACCACCGGAAAAACATCTGGACGCCTGATTTGCGGAGGCCACTGCTGGACCTGTGCAACACGACTGGACTGGTGCTGTACCAAACATTGGAGCTTTAGTTCATGCCAACTACCCTCTATTTTTATTAAGTATTTCTCCATTGGACTCACGATTCGATTCCCTAAACAGCATAAACTGGATTTTCCATGATATATCTAATGACGTGAGGATGAATGATGCGGAATACTGCATTGCCCCATTTCTTTCTTGCATTGGATTGGAAAATTAACCCTGACCGTGGCATTTTATTAGAGATACCCAATTATCGTTCTATATGGATCAACTTTTCCACCCAGTGTTGTAATTTCTTCCTCAGTTTGACATTAAACCATTTCTTTTGAGTATCCTTCGTAAGTAAGAAATTTGGCACCTTACATCTGACCGAAGTTTCTAACATTGAGTTGCTGAGAGCATCGGTAGATATCTGCTTGTGAATGAACGTTGCATATACTCAAAACTGAAAAATCAACCAAACTAATTGAGGCTGCGTTTCATTCACCATTCACTCACCGATCCTGTCCTCATTAGGGATGCAACCTGCTCAATCAATGTAGTACTGCTCCAGGACTTCACGCCCAACCGTAATTGATCTGCTGATAACAGTCATTCGCGCTATGCGGTGCACTGAGGTCGTACACGCCAATGGGGTTCTGCCGGCTACCTTTCGAATATCTCACCTCTGCCGTTTTGTTTTAGTCCGTGCATACACACACAAGTACACAGATGTTTCTGCATATTCATATATATATATATATATATATATATATATATATATATATATATATATATATATATATATATATATATATATATATATATATATATATATATATATATATATATATACAAATTACTGCTCTTGCAGGCTTTGCATCGACCACTGACGCCAGTTGCAAAGTTCGGTGAAAAGGAATAAGGATATTTTGCTCTACCCCACGGTGGTAACAATGATCCCTGGGGTTAGACATCTTGTGAAGCTTGGTTGTTAGAAATTCTAAGCCCAATGGAACTATTGCGGCTGGTTGAGTCAAACATTCCAGCCAGACAAAAAGGGTTATAACCTTAATTTTGACCACTTCTTTACCATTGGAAAAACGGAAACATTTGGGATGAACTTCGAACGTGGGACCCTAATTATATCCACTTTTACGGGAACCAATCAGCGTCAAGGGGTGCGCAACGTTCGTATTCGGTTCTATAGCACACTTTCTACACCGTGAACCAATCGGACTACTCCAATCCAGCCAATCAAATTCGACTATGGGTTCTTTCCCGGGTGCGAACCCCGCCCGGTCGACTAATCCTCAATTCCATCCACGACAAATTGCTGGATTGGAGACCAAATAGATTTATGAACAGACACATCAGTTAATCATTAGAAGTATTAAAGAACTTTTATCCTATCAATCTACTCCATTCTCATCCAATCCATTTAACCGATTCACAATTTCAAAATGAAATATAAAGCGTTTATTCATTTTTTTAAAAGTTTGGTAATGATAACTTCAAAATTATTTAGCTCAGTCTGTCCCCTCGACCCGTCTCTCTGTTTTCGTCTTCAGGTTTCTAAATTGGAATCGAATAAGTTTAATAAATGGAAGTATAAATTTGCCGTAAAACCTGGCTTGCGCTTGTGATTCTTGGCCTTGTCTCGTAGCCAATGTTGGACGGCCGTGATCACCAACCCCGCTCTCGTAAAACCGGTTTTTACATGTAGCGGTTAAAGTAGTTATAGGAAGATCTATTGTGAGGGTATGGTCCGACACATCGTTCGATGGACGGTTTGGTGTCACTGGCAGACAGTACGTCAGCACCGGCTCGTACCGAGACCACGAAAGCATGAGCGGCAGGACAGCTGATCGACGGCGTGAATCGATAGGCGAGACGAATCCTGCCAGTGGCATTTAAGGCTCAAGGCGTGCTCACCCACTCCAGTCGGACCAGTACGTTGTGTGCAACGGGTGGACGCATGCGACTGCAACCTACACATCCTTTTTCACTAGAAAAATACTCGGAGGCAGATCTGAGTTATCACTGGAGTTAGTGGAACGAAAAAAACATCTATGACCTACCAGTGATGAGATCGTGGGTTACATTTTGTTTGAAAACGAACTAACGTCAGTCGACAAACTGCTACGCAAAATTTGGGATGTCACGTTGAATACAAAGTTGCCCTTTGTTGATGGAGCTAAAAAAGGTTTTCTATGAAAATGGTTTGAAAATAAATAATAGACTCGCCAACTGCTCGTGATTACCAATGATAGACATAATGACGTCCACTTAGCGCATCGCTTACAGTGTCCGTACAAGGAACATGTGAGCGACAAAGCTGCTATCATTTGGCAAAAGCTGCGGCATGAACACAAGCAACTGGGCAGTATTTTGTGAAACCAATGAAGTCACTGATATCCTATCAGAACGCAAATGTCTGATCTCCTCCAATAATGCACTGTCCGCGTACTGAAATGCATTAATTGGAAATGCGTGAGTTAGGAAAGCTGCAATCTTCGCGCACGACAAAATACTCACTTGTTGGCCTGTTTGTTAATCTGAATAGGAAACGTGGTGGTGTGGTCATCGGAACATGAACTGTAAGAATACCGTTTGACAAAAACGAAACAGCACCCCCATGAAAACTGTAAACCGACACCTTACATGTTCGTTGGACAGGTTGCCAGTGGTTCAGTGGCTGGGTGACTAATTGCTGTAGTGCAAACTAACCAAGTAAAAAAAAATTTACCCTTTGTTTTGATACAGTCATTACTGAAATTTGCGCATCTGCTTCGTCGTCCAATGTGAACGGCCGCTTCTATAAAACTTTAGTCACTTACAAAATCCGTTTCGGAAGACCGATTCCTACGGTGGCGCCGCTCGTGTTTAGTCCCATCGTCCGTAATTCCCATGCTCGTCACAGATTGCTTGTGCAGATGTAATTTTCCTTGGTGGATAGAAAACGAGAAAAAATAACACGTGTGTGTGTGTGTGTGTGTGTGTGTGTGATGACAGTGACCTTTCGCAAGGAGGCATTTTCGTCCTGTTTCTGATATGCTTTCACCAAACGGTAAAACCTTCGCCCTATTACATTAGGAATAAGGATGGACTTTTCATTCGCGCTCGGCCAAGTCCGGTTGATCATACAGCTCCTCGCTTTTGTCATCCAAGACGACGGTGGAGAACATGGATTGTAGTTGCAGCTGGAAATGTTAATAGGTGAACTGTGGATAGTGGTTTTTCAACAACAGTTGAACATTTTTACCATAGGGCACGGTGTTTTATTCCCTTACACGCTAGTGCCTAGAATACGTAAACCACCTACGGAAATCCAAAAACACAATGTTACTCTATTGAGTTCAGTATTCAAGAGCAACAATTTGCATTTCTTTAGTTAGAGAAAAACAGTTTTTCTGCAACCAATATTGATAAACATGTAGAATTTGTCTTGCACAGACCACATTAGGCTGGTCCTGGAACTTGATACCCCTCAACCGGAAATCGGAAGCAAGTCGAGCCGGCACTGGATTGTAGACAATAAATTACTCCCCTACACGGGATATATAGTTCAAATTTACAGAGGAATGTGATAGGACCTGAAGGTGAGGGAGTGGGGAACACGTGATCGGAATTTGAATGCATGCACCGTTTCACAGTCTTCGCAAAATCCAGTCGTGGTCGACGAACAATGATTCAGGCAAATGGATCAATTACGGTCCGCATTCAGGAAAATGGGAAAGGAAGCTAAACACAGTAAACAGATCTCATAGAATTGAATCATCTTGTGTTTCTTCGTCAGTTGAGTGCAGTTTGGTCAGACATGAACTTATCCCAAAAATGTTCTGTACCTACTGACTTAAATTTAAAAAACCTACGGTGCAATCGGAATTTGTATTTAAAGCAATATTACTATGGTGTTATTAGGGAACAAAGTAATTGTTCCATATTAAAAAATTAATGACTATTATACAGTATGACCAATCTTATCTAAGGGCTGGAGACATTTACAAATAAGGAAGTTCGTTATAAAAACAGGACATTATAACGGCAGTTACTGGTGTGGGCTATGATATCAAAAAGATTATCCCCGGCGACACATTGATGTCAGTTCAAATTAATGATAACAGCATAATCTGGTAAACGTACTGCCCCGAGGACTTTCAAATTTCACCAAACTCCTAGGGAGCTATTATTTGTGAAGAGCTTCGTAATATCGGATGGACTGAGTGAAATGAGCCCCGCGCAGAACTACTGAGAATGAAGAACTGCACAAGCGTATAAGACGTAGCGTTTTATTTCGGATGAGCAGAATCATGTACTGTGCAATTATGTGTAATAATACAGATAATACAATAACGCAAAGTGAAATATTCACTCTCGAATACCACACGCTTCCAAAAACCGGCTGATTAAATCTCCTTCTGACTTAACCAACGGCGATCAAGTGGTTGTCGTCGTGGACTTTGGACAACACCTTCAAGGGTTCAATTCCCGCCCCCGGCGGTCAATTTTCCATTTGACAGCCTTCCATTGGCTGCGGACCCCTTCTTGAAATATTGTATATTGTTTCACAACAATAAGAAGTAATTGAAAAGAGTGTTTTATTGCATAATACAAAACGTCCCTTAATGAGTATTAAAACTACATTCTTTAGACCCACAACAGCATATTTGATATATTCATTGTTATTTGCGTAGATGGCTATTGGATAGATGGAACAGTTAAGAGAAACAAAATGTCTTTATATCGTGCATCCCTTCAGGTCAAGTCAAACCATGTATATGCTTTATACACCCAAAGGTGGTTCGTCGTAACGCTTCACACGACATACATCGATGTCCTATCCACATACATGTATATTTTGCATCTTCAAGAGAAAATTAGGAAAGATTTTAATAGTGTTATTTCATAACTACTTTTACCACAATGAAAGAAATGACGAATATATCGGGCGGTGAATAAAACTGTGCAGTCTACTGATACAGTATGTTCTTCGGGTGCGGGTGCACACCCGTAGTTTCGACTTTCTAGTACTACTATGTAAATCGAGTGGACCGCTATTGGTGCTGAGCAGACAGCCAGCTGACACCACGCACATCTGCACACCCCACCCCACTTCCCCCCACACACGTGAAACAGCGTTTGTTCTGTGCGGTTATCAGCTAAGTTGCAATAGCTCTTTTTGTATCGATTTCCTCTTATTTACCTATTCTTTTGAACGTGCCTGTAAATCACATTCATGTTCACTCACCAAACGACCCTCTCAGTGGTCAGTTGTTCTGTCTCCTAACAGTTGTGTCATAATGGTTATTGGAGACGGCAAATCACCGATCAAAATCTTGCAGCAATAGCAAAAGTCAATTTTGGAACAACAACAGCAACAGACGATATGATAGAAATATAAACGGCAATTTTACTTCTGGTAACGTCAAAAACAGTGATCAGCGGCCTGTAACAACACTGAAAGAGTCCGTCGCCTCAGATATCCATGCGATGAACAATCGAAAGTCCATTTGCCTATGTAGAAGGTGGGACCTGCATAACACACTCATTATTGCAGTTAAATTCCGCCGAAGAATCATCGAGATTTCCAGTTAAAGGAAACGGTGTATAATCTTAGCTCAATCTTTGGCGAACGATCGTCATTGTTCAACATACGATACTGTTGTCTAAAGATAGCAAGCAAACCAACCGAATAAATGGTCTCTAATGCTAGTCGAGTCAACTGCTGTTTTGTTTAACTCTAGTGAGTAACCTCCTCTGCCTTCGAACCATCTCGTTTATTGTGCAAAAGCGAACTGTTTCTGTAGATCAGTAGATGATCGAAATCAAAGTCATAGTACGCGGCTCAATGGTAAGGAGCTCTCCCCCGAACCGGGTCTTCTGAATATCTATGTAGTTCAAGTCCCCGATTGGTTGATTCCTTTGCGGTCTGTTAAGCCAACTGCTGGCTGCTAATTTGTTGAATCCATTCGGTTCGGTAAGAGTGACTGTTCACGGCTGAGTGGATGGTTTCGCTTCGTTTCGTCACGAATTGACCGAACCATCGCCCCGCTTCAGCACCGATTTCGGACAGGCGAACCCGTGCAGTTTGTAAACGAAACTAGGCCGTCTATCGATGCGTTAGCAAATATCCTTACAACTATAACCTCACAAGATTGAAATCGAAAATGATTCCAATATTGCTCGTTATTTTTCTTTGTCCCGGGTGGTCTGAAATGCAGTCAACAATAAAACCGCCGTGGCGCAATACCTGTGCAATATATGACCACGGAACAGTGATTAATTTATTATGCATGGTAGTGCATTCACAGTGCAGCCATCATTTGTTTACAGAACCAACGTAATTTAGTCGATTGCCTTACACTGCTGCCTTTGATTTCGTAGATGCCATTCATATGCGTCTCTCTGCACCACACAAGAGAGCAGTCACCGGTCGCTTGAGTGTCCCCTTGGGAACAAGATTGGTCCGCTCAAGGGACGGTAGCCAAATTGACAAAAATTGATCTCATTCAATCCATTATTTTTATTTTACAAATTATGATTTCAGTATATTTATAACTGCCGATTGATATATTAGTTTCGCTTGGCATTATAAGAATTGGTACATCAGCAATAAGAAGCTTGAGAAAATTACGCATGCGTCATTCAGCGGGATGTTATGGGATTGCCCACAAACGACCGACTTCAAAAAAGGTGATTATATCAGGTAAAGCAAGTTGCAATATGTACACTCAGTTGCAACAATAATTCGCCATACATCATTTCAGTATCAGTAATATAACGGAAAAAACAGTTAACTATTGGAATATTTGAAAGCAGGAGTCAGAAACACAGATTGCCCGGATCATTTCGCTGCATCGCTACAAAGTGCATACTGCAGCAAAAGTGATTATTTTCATAGCAAGACGGATGGACGGAATGTTTTTAAACGAAAGCAGAATCACGTGATGCAAACATACGTACATGTCTGTAAGATAAACATAAAACAATTATCAAAATTTTGATTCTAATAATAACTACTGATGGACGGACAAAGTTTGTCGGAGGCACACGGCTGGTTTCGCGGTTACTGCCGCTCATCAGGCATGTGTATCCGGTGCTGCTCTGTCCATCCACTTATTCTGATATTTGTATGCTCCGTAGGTGTTTCTTCACAACAATTTAATTTGTTTATTAGGTGTGTGATTGAAAACTCTTATTTAGAGAGTCAACCAAGGAACCACGACGGTGGTTCGCTGATAGTTCCGTGTGAGTTAGACACAACTAAACACACGACACTGTGGTCGTGAGTTGACATTTGTGATTTAAATAGTATCAACAGATGGATGGACAAACTTAGTCACCACAGCAATGACAAATCGGTTACAAGCTTACTTCGTTTATACCGTGGTGTGTACGGATTGACAGGGGCCTTCATATTTCTTGATAGATTTGTATTCCTAGTCAAGCACATTACTATGAACGCCTGACTTGCGATAAGGTCACATTAGTCTCCTTAAATTGCCAAGAAATTGATGATCTGACTGACCTTTGCCAAGTTGATGGTGCAATCATGGTGAAATTGCTATTCATTGTCTTTTGAAGCCACACTGGAATGTGTTTAGTTATCCGATCACGTAGCTTTCTTGCCATTCGCCTATGTAGGTGGCTGATCACTCACATTTGAATCGGTATATGCAGTTAGATTTGACGCGGATAGGCTATGGTTCATTCATGGATGGCTTAGTTAAACAGTTAGCCGTAAATACCATTGCCGGATTGAAAGGTTTGGGCTGAATTGCTGAGCCCAAACGGCATGCTCAAAAACTCGAATAGTCCGAATAAAGTCGTGACAGCGGTTTTCGGGATGTCAGCCTCTGCTATTGGGATTTGGTGGTAGGCTCTAACGCGGTCAATGCAGCTGGAAACAGAACAACCAGACAGGAAAGAAGTAAGATCTTGAATATATGAAATGAGGTACCTGTCTGAGATAGTAGCCCGGTTGAGGGCCCTATTGTCACCGCAGGGGCGCCAGTCGCCATTAGGTTTAGGAACCATGTGAACGAGCGAGGCCCAAGGGCTACTGGACGGGCGTATTATGCCTAATTCTAGCATGTGTTCGAACTCAGCCTGTGCTACGCGGAGCTTGTCTAGTGTCAAGTGACGTGGTCGGCAAAATGCTGGGGGCCTTCTAGGGACAATATGGTGAGTGACGTTGGTGGTCACCGCGGGAAGGGGGCCAGATTGTCTTAGCATTGCCGGGTAAGCTGAAAGGAGGTCTGAGTAGGGGTGTTCGGCCTGAGATTCGATGTACAGGGGCGTGATATGATTCAAGGAGGAATACGAACCGGTTACGGAAAGAGAAGTCTGTCGGTCGACAACTCTCCGGCATCGTGCATCGATCAGGAGGTCGAAATGGTCAGGGAAATCGATACCTAGTACGGGATAAAGGAAGGTGTGACGTAGTCCTAAGTTGAGCGTGAGTGACGTACGGCCGTAAATAGCAATAGGAGTGCCATTAGCAGCACGGAGTTGTTGGTCTGATGAGATCGTTGCATCACCTGCTTCCTCTGGAATGACACTAACTGTTGCACCGGTGTCAATTAGGAACAGGTTATTGGAAACTAAATCTCGAACATGCAACAGACGACTGCTATTTTGGCCGCCGACCGCTTTAGCCGTCGGAACGCGTCCGGATATTAGTTTCCCTGTTTGGCACCTGGGAAGGTGTAACCGGCTTCGCAGCGCCGAGCCTTCTTCCCAAACCGTTTGTGATATCGGCAGTACGTTGATAGAGATGGGTTAACGGGGCGGTCAGGGGGAGGGCTTCTGAGACGTTCACGTCGGTCAGAGTTGTGATATGGTTTATGGTCTCGACAGTGAGAGCAACTAGGAGTGGAAAAACGTCTGAAAGCCCGCTCAAAAGCAGCTACCAGAATGTCCTCGGAGTGTGTTCCTACGGCGGGAGCGGTGGTTTGAGGGCTGCTCGAGTTTGTTACGGCAGTAATTTGTGGATGGTACCGTTCCATAATACCGTCCGTTAGTTTTTCCGCTTCTGTGAGCTTAAGGTGGCTAGAAACCTCGAGCAGTGCTTAAATATTGGGTGGTAGTCGCTGTACCCACAACTCTTTAAGGACGTTTTCCTCTAAAAGTTGCCCTGCCAGCTGCTGCATTTCTCTCAGTAATGCAGATGGCTTCTTGCTACCTAGCTCTGTCCCTTGGATCAGTCGTTTTTGTCTGGAGGATTCTGACGGCAAAAGACAAGAGATTACCGCGTCTTTCACGGCTGTGTAAGAACTGTTATTAAATATTACGTCGCGTATCTGAGTAGCAACGTCACGAGGAAGGCGACCGATAGTCCACAAGTAACGGGTTCGTTCGCTTGTAATTCTATGTGATTCAAACTCTGCCTCCAACATATGAAACCAGAAATAAGGGTCATCAATAAAAAACTGAGGGACGGCTAGGGAGACTGTCAAAACGGACGGTTCCGGATCAGGTTTGTGGTCGTTGCTAGCCATAAGCGCAATGGTATATCAAATGTAAAACGATATATAAGATCAATGCAGCAACGGTGAAACACTTATAATATCGATATGAGGAAAATATAAAAAGAAAATGGTAGCGGAAATCGGGAATTTACCGTTTATATGTCGGAAAAAGTGTGTATGTAAACGAATAAATGTGATTCAAGGACTTACGAGTGTCCTCGGAGTATTGAAGATTGATTGAAGATTCTCCTAAGTTAAGTCAGGGCTTGCTCCCGTATAGAGTCTATAACCCCTGGTCCTCGGTTCGTGACACGTTAGCGAATATACTTGGCAGCGCACAAAAGAGCAGAACTCAAAACGCTGGACCGGGACAACGTGTGTATTGGAGGAGCGCAACGGCGTGCAGACGGTGTACACAGGCGGAGCAAGTGGCGCCACTAAATACGGTACTTGTTCGAATAAACAAATATGTTAGTATTTGTAATCGTGTGTTGTATCGGTTGCACTACAAAACCGCTCAGCTGCTCCAAGCTTGTATGAGCCTTCCAGCCCGAAAATTGGTCAAATTCGATAGCAATCCAATGAATTACATCAGGTTCATGCGCAGCTTTCAAACTACAGTGGCCAGATACACCTCCGACCCCGCTTGTCTATTGGATTACCTAATTTCGGCCTGTGAAGGCGAAGCTGCTGATTCAATCCGAAGATGCGCAATCCTCGAAACTAAGGAAGGCTACGAAGAAGCATTACGAATTCTCGAACGGTGTTTCGGTGAGCCATATGTGATCGCAAGACAGTGCATCAACGAACTTACAGACGGGCCAACCGTGAAGCCTTCAGACTCTAAAGCTCTAATCAAGTTAGCTGACGAAATGAAGTTGTGTGCCGCCACATTGGAAGGGCTAAATTATCAGTCAGACTAAAATGCCTGTCACACTCTTACAGCAATTGTGCAACGGCTTCCCCCATCACATTCAGTCTAAGTGGTTCGAAAGGGCATCTCATATCCTAAGGACCAAGCGTGAACCTACATTCTGTGAGCTGACGGACTTCGTTTCGGACCAAGCTGATGCTGCCGTAACCAGTCTTGTTTATATTACTCATCAAGATAATCGTGTCCACGCCCGGTCAGAATCCCAACGGTTTACGAGTAGTGAAGGCTCCCGAGATCGAGTGGCCACAATAATGTCAACGGAGACTGATGTAGTTGCACCAAGTCTGAAAGCTTCGCCAAATCCAGTTTGTTCTATTTGTAAGGGACCACATTATGTGGACCAATGCAGTACCTTTCAGGGTTTGAGTGTTGTCGATAGACACAAAGAAATAAAGAGGCTGAAGCTGTGTTTTTCTATGCTTGAAACCAAACCATGTCGTTGAGAATTGCCGATCACGCAGAACCTGGGGTCTAAGCGACTGCAAAGGTTAACACCATCCGATGTTGCACAGACAAAGAACCCAAGAGGGTAACAGCCAGAGTACTCAAGTAAGTGAACATGCTGTTTCGATTGGTTATGTCTCAGCAAACGTCAGTAATACCGTCCAGAAGGTGTTCTTTGCTATATTACCAGTCCGGCTCCGAGGTCCAGTAGGAGAAGTTACCGTCAATGGTTTCCTTGACAACGGTTCGGACTCGACGTTCATTGACGCCTCGCTTATGAAAAATTGGGTTTAAAGGGAAAACGAGAGCTCCTGACTGTCAAGACTGTTACTGGGGATTGCGTGACAGAAGGTGTTACAGTATCCCTAGCGATAACCTCACTGGATGGACAAGAGGTTATCCAGGTCCACCGAGCTTGGGCAGTCGAAACCCTCCCGAAGCTACAGCCGTTTATTCAACCGCAAGACTTAAGCAGGTGGAACCATTTGAAAGAAATACCGTTGTCGGTTATAGAGGCCTCCGATATCTGCATACTAATTGGGGCCAATATTCCGAAGACTCACTGGGTCTTGGAACAACGAACTGGTGTTCCCGACGACCTTCACGCCGTGAGAGGACCGCTCGGATGGGTCATACTGGGATCAACTTCACAACAACGACAGAACAAACCGAGATCCCACGCGCACCACGTCACAGCCACCGAATTGGGTAAAAGTCTGGAACTTTTATGCAATTTCGAATTCGTAGAAGCGGCCTGTATCAAACGGAGCATGTCAGAGGATGTCATACGACGTTCTTTGCGTAAAATAGATGGCCGTTGCAAAATTGCCTTGCCACGGAGACCCGGCAGTCCGTGCCTATCGGATGATAAATGTCTGGCCCTCAAAAGGTTGCAGTTCCTCAGGAAGCGTTTTGAAAACGACCAGTCATTAAAGAAAAGGTACTGTGCAACGATCAACAAATATATATCGAAAGATTACGCTGAGATGATACCTGGGGCTGAGAGAAACCTATCTGGCCCCCACGCATGGTATCTTCCGCATCACGGCGTATATAAACACGGAGACCGAACCAAGATTAGAGCGGTATTCGACTGCGCTGCGGAGGTCAATCAAACATCACTGAACAAAGAACTACTGACAGGACCAGACCTTGCCAATAGTTTGTTCGGGGTGCTTTTGAAGTTCCGTGAGTACAGGTACACTTTGGTAGCCCATATTAAAGCTGTTTCACCGGGTGAAGGTCCCATCAATCGACCGCGATTGCCTGAGGTTACTCTGGTGGCCTGACGGTAACGTGATCAACAAACCAAAAGCCTATCATATGACGTCTCATCCATTTGGGGCCACCTCGTCACCGTCATGCTGCAGCTTAGCCTTGCAGAACACTATTGACTGCAATATGGCAATTTACGGCACTGCAGTGATCAATCAAGCCAAGAAAAGCTTCTACGTAGATGACTGTTTGATGAGTTTACCTAAAATGGGGGACGTTGGAAGAATGGGAAGAAAGTTGCGGCACGCTCTACTGCAAGGCGGTTTCAGCTTGACTAAATTCTTCATTAATGTGCCACATGCTTTGGGAAAACTGCCGAAAGCCTAAATCAAACCCATTTTCCTTGATCGACAGCCAGCTGAAGTAGAGCGAACTTTGGGAGTACAGTGGGATCCAAATCACGATAGCCTTTTTATTGACGTTACACCTTGGGAGGGAAAATGTACCCGGAGAGGTTTACTTACCTACATCGCTTCAATTTAAGACCCCCTGGGGCTTATATCTCCAAGTTTGTTGCCTTCTAAATTGCTTCTCCAGGACCTACATCGAAGATAGGCCAAATGGGACGAGGAAATAAATAAGGAAGAAGTCGACCGATGGATTGTGTGCCTCAGTGAAATTCAAGCAGTGTCTAATCTACGAATCGACCGTTGTATACGTCCGATGGATGAGAAAACGGACCCAAGACTGGAACTACATGCATTTAATGACGCTGGGTTATAGAGCAACACTCTACTTACGATCTGTTACTGAAGATTGAATGATAAACTGTTCTCTAATATTGGTGAAGTCTCGTGTAGCCCCTTTGAAATCCGTGACCATCCCGTGCTTGGAGCTTGCGGCTGCTGTTGTCTCAGTAAGATTAGTCACCTTTGCCAAAGAAGAACTTTCCGTACTTATCTGCTGGACAACTTTCTGGACAGACTCGCCAATTGTTTTTCAGTCGATACGAAATACCAAGTCTCGTTTCGAAACCTTTGTGACCAACCGTCTGGCGGTGATCCGTGAACTTTCGGAACCTGAACAGTGGGTCCACGTGAACAGCAAAGACAATCCAGCTGATTTAGCTTCGAGAGGTACCAGCCCGAGAAAGCCGCTAGATGCACTTTGGTTTAATGGCCCACAATTTCTGTTGCAGAATGTGTCTTCGTGGTCTGCACAGCCTAGTCCCACCGTATCCACTCATATCGAATTGGTCAAAAGGGTTCGCGTGAACGCAGTGCAAACATCAAATACAGTAGACTGGATACAAAGATTCCGCAATGCCAAATCTTGGTTAGGCTTGCTGCAACAGATTGCTTGGTCAAAGCGGTTTTGGTTTTGGATTCGACAACGACATGAAACAAGTGTTAGTCAGCTGAACATCGCCAAACAGTTGAAACCATCAGAATTTGCCTTACTTCGTTTAGTGCAAAAGGACAGCTTTAGTAAGGAGCTAAACACAGTCTCCGAAGGATCATAGGCCCCAAGCATGTCCCGGCCAGTCTCAGGACGATTAAAGAAACTCTATTCGTTTAAACACTGTGGTTTATTACGAGTGGGAGGTCGCCTACGATGGGCAGCCCTACCTTTCGAATCAAAACATCCAGCAATTCTGCCGAAGGATCACTTCATCATCAACCTTTTAGTGCAACATTATCACGAAGCGAATGGTCACGCTGGCCCAGCACATGTGTTATCAATACTAAGGGAACGTTATTGGATTACACACGGCTACCCTACAGTCAAAAATATACTACGGGAATGTTTTCATTGTAAACGTTGGCATTCCTAGGCACAAAGTCAAGTAATGGCATCACTTCCTGAGGACAGAATGTTATTCGGCGAGAATCCGTTTACTGCTTTAGGAGTAGACTACTTCGGTTCCCTCTTAATGAAGCGCGGTGGAGCCACTGAGAAACGGTACTGGTGTATATTCACTTGCCTGTCCATGAGAGCAGTACATCTAGAGGTCGCCTACACCCTAGACACAGATTCTTTCCTTCCTGCGTTTTCTCAATTTGTGGCAAGATGAGGATGCCCCAGTGTTGTCTACAGTAACAATGGAACGAATTTCCGAGGCGCTGAAGCAGACTTGAGGCGATGCCTGAAGGCTTGGAACCAAGACAAGATTCTAAAGACATTTAGGAATGAAGATTGTGAATGGCGCTTCTCTCCACCGAAGGCAAGTCATCGCGGAGCTATGTGGGAACGTATCATACGATCTGTCCGCCGAATTCTGCTTTCACTTCTAGCTGATCAGTTGGTCGTAGATGAGGTGTTAGTAACGATGTTCCGTGAGTTAGAAAGAATACTTAATGATCGACCTCTAACCAGAATATCGGATCATCCCGATGATTTCAACGCGATAACACCCAATCATCTTCTTCTTCTACGAGGTATACCAGCGACATTTCCCTCCGAGCTATCAAACAACCGGTTGAACCGAAGATGGCGACAGGCTTAAAGGCTGGCAGATACCTTCTGGGCTCGCTGGTTGAAGGAATATTTTCCAACATTACAGACAAGATCAAAGTGGAGTAAGCATAGCCAAGAGTTGAAAGTAGGCAACTTGGTTCTCCTAGCTGACACGCACACACGGAGAGGGGCGTGGCCCAAAGGGATAACTGAGGAGACGATTATGGGAAGCGATGGACGAATCAAAGAAGTTGCAGTACGTACAGCCAACAGTGTTTACCGGAGAGACATACGGCAACTGTGCCTTCTAGAGTCGGAATTATGCTCATGAGTGTGGTTCGTCACTTTCCCCCACCCCAAGGGCAGTGTTAATTACGAATCGTAATTAGTGTTTGTCCTTTTGTCTTCTGTTTAGTTACTTATTAGTAGTGAGTACATGCATCGTGAACCGCAGGCATTCGCAATGTATTTTCTCTGTTTCTAAGGTATCACATCAGTTTATACTTGAGTTTCATGGTGCTTATTACATGAACAATTCACGAATTTATTCATAACCTTGTTTCCCCAAAGGTCTACACTTCTACTGTTATATAATCTTTCTGAATGTTTCATTTGTACTGCCGAGTAGAGGCTCGAACTCCCAGTCTTATCGTTTCTGTCAGTGCACTCCACTATTGGCCGTCATACGTCAACGGCATTAACAGATCTAGTGCCGGATTCGCCCATTCAGGTTGGCACGTGTTCTTGTTTACTCCACAGACTTAGCTTATTTGTACTTATTTGTTAATGACACTTTTCACTATTGCAACCACAGTCCAATTCACACGTTTTTAACTGACTTATTGATTCGTGACGGTAAAGGTTCTTGATTTATTGATCGTACCGCAACCGAACTGCGCTACAGTTTCGTGCAGCTGCTTTCTAAGTGGACCGTTTTTATTTTCTGCTCTGCCTCGATTTTCGGAAGCTTTCTGTCCATTGTTTTTGGCTTCTCACCTGGCTGTAAGTCTTTTACTTGCTGTGTATTTATGCTTATTGTATTATTTAGAACCACGAATCACCGATAAACACGGTTATTCGATTGGAATTTGTTCTACTGCCCGTAATCGTGTTCTGCCCAAATCGTGCGTGTAGCTAGTGAAACTAAGTTACTGCTAGATTCACAGCCCTAGACATCGGGATAGTCGCAACAAGTATCATATCGGATATTTTGTTTCTAATCCTGTTCTTTAAGTGGGGAACAAAAGTACCCACGAGAATAGGATCCAATGGACTGCCCGTGGCAATTCTATCAATTTCTCGACACCCTTCATTGATAAAGTGGAACTTCACATTGGACGTTCATATTGACAATAGACGTGCCAATTCGGTATTTGGTAATCCAAAGTGAATATTATGACGATCGATTATTTGGTATATAATATCGATATTGTCTTGGGCGGGGTCGACAAAGACCAAACTATGAAGATATACGGAGACCTTGTCCGTGCGTACACACTATTGTGCAAACGACACGAACTTGTTAATCAACTTATTATGGCCTTGGTAACGAAGTTTGAAAATTGTTGTAGGTTAATCCAACAGACAGGTAATTATGTAAGGCATGTGATTTTGCCTTCGTGTATAAACATTCCGTCCATCCGTCTTACTATGAAAATAATCACTTTTGCTGCAGTGTACACTTTGTAGCGATGCAGCAAAATGAACCAGGCTGCATACCGTGCAATTTGTGTAGCGGGGAAAGCTTGCTTCTTATTGAAAGATTGTCAAAATGACATGAATTTTTCCAGTTGTTTTAGTTTTACGACACAGTTTATTTTACGGCTTCGTAATGCAATAAATGAGTCTATATATTGGTACAAATACAGAATTTCCCACTACGCCTCAACTGGAACGATCCATCAACTAAGGGGTCACATTTTATATAGTACGCATATTCGTCAGACACACGGCTTTCGGAGACCATTTTTATACGTTGTGGGATGAAGAAAAAAGATGGAACTAATGCACCAATCCACCTTTCATTGATCTTCTTGATGGTTTCGGTTTCATCATGGAGAAACTATGCAGTCATCCGATTGAGCAAAACAAGACTGATGTCAAAGACAGTCCCACTCAATAAACAACGTGCTTACAAGAGCACGTTAGTTCCGCATTATGCTTTCATATGGATGAGATAAACTACAAAATATGGCGTTCGCGGTCACGAGGGCGGTCAATGAAGGACAACGTACATCAGGACTTTGCCATAAAAGAGGTGCACATCTCAACTTTACTGTTCTGTAATGAGTATGCCACAATGTGAGTACCATTCCAAAATGTACGTTGACATTTTTAGCAGCTTTGTGGAAAAGTATTCCCTGAAAGTAGCGACTGAACAACCAAACACTGATACCGTATTTCTGTTTGACAATAGAATTATTGACATTCCTAGTGACTGCAACTGAAAGATAATGATCAGTGAATGGCTAAAAGTTATTCAGTCTGAAGAAAACACTGTAAAAAAATCTGTTTATTACGATGAACATAGAAATGCATACTCGGTAGCAAAACGCGTGAAAAGCAACTTATCATTGATAAGTAAAAAAATGGAATCGTTTCTCGACCATAATTGTGGGCGCCCATCTGAAAATGAATAAGAAGTATCAAGTAGATGTGGAGGAAAGGAACACGTTCAAGAAACTACAATTTAAAGGCAAATTATAAAAAGAAGGATGTTTGATTTAACTCAGATAAACAGTGCTGTTCTCGGCCTCGTCACCATCAAAAAAAAAAACGATAATTATCAATGCCGGAATGGAGATAGAGATAGCTGAAATATTACACACAATTACGGCTAGATAATAAAAAGTCCAGAGTTGATGAAAGAAGGTATATTACACTGGTGCTTTATTGCAAAATCTCATTCTATGCGACAAATAGGAGGCGAAGCCACGTTTGCAGATCATTTGTAAACAGCATAAAGCTCGTCGTTTGCAGATGAGCACGTTTTAGAGTTCATTATGACTGGGTATTGTAGATTTCCAAGGTCAGGGCGGAAGGTTTATTTTCGGAACCTCACATCAGTTTTCAGCCTCATAATGCAACTATAACTTTTGCACAAGCTGAATCGGCCTACAAGGTAGCTTGTATTTTATTGCTATGTTTGAGCTTGAAAGTTTTCCTCATCCCCATCAGTTCTACACCTTTTCCCACCAAGCTTTAGCCAAAACCCGCAATTCTATAGCCACGACCCACCATTCTTCAGTCACGACCCACCAAAGAATTGCGGGTTTTAGCCAAAGCTTGATGGGAAAAGGTGTAGTTGTATATGGCCAAACAGACGTCGTATCTAGTGCATGAGGACAAAATTTGTCTCCAAAGATAACAATAATCTTGTACAACACATACATAACCACCTCGCATGGATAACATGTCTGGATGTAATTCATTCTCCTTAAAAGGGTGGGAAATCTAACTACAGCTGCACCTGACAACCCAACATGGCCCATTCATTCGGGATCAGATAGTGCTGCATCGGAACAAACATAATTATCACTAACCTGGCATTGCTATTATTTGCCAAGCCAATCACGATACGCACCTGTTGAATACGATGGAAATTATAGGTATGATGAAAAGTTCGTATGATGAGAAAAGTTTGGATATCCCCGTTACGGCTAGCACAACTTTAACATATCGGTTTCATGCAATCGCTGCCTCGTCGAATTCGTGTGCCAAGTCAACCGATAAACATGAGATCATCAAATGAAATGTGTTTTAACTGAGAATTCATACAAATGATTCTGATCAGCACTACAGACCTTTTAGGAAATGCTCAGTAAACACAGAAAAATAAACGGAAATGTACTATAAAGCAAACGCACATTTTAATCGAAACCAAAATTTTTTAGCTTAATGAATGATATGAAACGAGGACGGGGGAATCATCAGTTGCTTCCTTAATTTTGAAAAATCATTAACCATTAACCTGGTCAGCGAGTTGACAAAGTGCTAAAAAAACAGCCTGTGGGGACCGTAGAAATCCATTGCATTGATATATACTAATCATAACGTGGGCATTATAGGTGTTTTGTGCTATCCCACTAGTCCTGTGAAAAGTACTTTTTTACTTCCGAGCCATCTCAGTTTATTAGTAAAGAACATCTTGTTTATACAGGATGCTGAGTCACTGTAGCCAATCGTTGCACAGAAACTAGCATTCGGCACCGTCTCTTCTGACTGGCTGCAGATACGGCCAAACACCGTTTGGAGGGGTTCCCTTCTCAGACTGTGAATACAGTGCTCCCTCTAAAGTAGTCGGAATCGACCAACTTTGTGCGATCCGCAGAGGTGTTCGCCCCTGAAGTAGTTCCGAAAATAGCCCAAACATGGTTAAAACATGAAGACAAATTGTCAGCATCCACCAAACTTCCAAAAGGTTCAATTGAGACTATTGGTGGATATCACGTTTGAAATACGACACAAAACAAACTCTCGGTAACAATTTATTATATCAGAAAGGAACTCATTGTTAATTGCTTCATGCTTCCATGCTTTCTAATTCGAATGCATAAATTGTACGCACGATTCTGGTGCATATTTTTTTACAGTAGTTGTATGGCTTTAATTTCACCTCTCACCAGAAATATTTCGTACTCAGTCATCTCTACTTTGTCGTCGTGACTTTCTAAGACTTTCGTATCTGCATCATCCATTAGCGTATATAAGATGTAGATAATTTTTGCTGGAGAAATCATAAACAACAGCGTGGATCACCTACAAACAAGCTGCGTGTTGAAGCGGCTCGTAAATAAAGACCAGTCTCATCAGAGTTTAAAATATTCTTCGATTCCTAATTTTTGCTAAACATGAGAAAGCGTTCCAGCGAATCCGACAGCACTGCACCTGAAACTTCCGAGGCCCCATCTTTCAATATTCCCAATCCAATTCTATGACGTATTCGGGAATTTTCACAACCAGCCACTGCTCATGCGAAAATCACTGTGCTCCATATTATCAGCCACATTCATTCATTTTCCCCTGTAGCAGCACTCCTGTTGCCCGCAAATGAATCCGACGAGCGTTAAGAAGCCATTCATTCACAGCGTTGTTGATATTGTTGAAGCAACCGAGACGTGAATGCAAGATTTTTTGCTGCATTGAGCTACCTTGATCTCAACTGGTTTCAATATTGGTCTTATTTTTAACAATAATGTGGACTTACGTTCTCCCTAGACCGAAGTGGGATGCAAGCACCGTCATAGGAGCGCCATTCGTGCGGAAAATTAAACTTTATTCTATCACCAAGGTTCAAGAATCTTTCCCGTTGACTGTTTCATCGCCTTTTAGGGGCATTTGTGATTTCTACTGCCGTGGTGTGGAAGTTGCGCTTGTTATACTAGGTGAATCCAGCAAGGTTGCAGGCTTTGAGATCAAACGCTAAAAGTACTTCTTCAGAAACCACAGCCGCAGGTATCCGTGACCGCCACAAATAACCGAGCGTACACAGCGACGCATACAACATATGCGGAATTCCTGAATATCCACTGACACTGTATGTCAAATGATTCCAATGACCTTCCGTAAACTATCTAAACGGTCTACGATGTTCGCAAATGAATGTCGAAGAGCAACATTTGACACGTCACAACAGAAGGGTCTACGAGCTTTCTTCAGCATAGGATCGAGTGGAGTTTTCTATCAGTAAGTAGGAACGCCACTCAATGCCCATATTTGCTCGAATGTGTCCGCCCTTGAAGGATTTCAGTGGTAAGCACAGTCGAGGGCGAGGAAATAACTTCACACGGAGAAGGTGACCGCTTTTCGAGAATATACTCTAGGAGAGGGGAGCACCGCACAAGTTCGCCTTCCATTGTCACTCTTCGCTTATTATGCGATTCGGTGCCAAATTTTCGTTGTCAGGCTGGCGATGGCATCGCTCTGAGTACAAAAACCGAACGTGTACCGCTCGACTGGATTCCAGTTAGCAGTCACCTATGTCCAGTTCAGTGGAATGGCTTTGTACATTTCAACAACAACGAACTGAATCTTTGACACGTGTTTGTCGTTTCTGTGTATACCTTGTCCGGCTATAATACTCACCTGAAACTAAAGACGAATTTTACCGTGATTGGTCTCAAATACTCGTCAGTGTGCGCTTTACAGACGTAATCGTTGTTACTGATGTATTCAATTCTCATGTTAGAAGCCTTGACAAGACGTAAAGGCACATAGGAGGCCGATTTGGCGTTCCAGCCTATCGAACTGATAATGATAATTACCTCATCAACCATTTCCCGACCATACAGTATTCTCAATGAGTAGAAATTTCCCCCACAAAAAACGGCGCCGACAAATCGGGCATCCTACTGTGTCTTCACAGTGTTGAAATCTGATGAACCACCATACTATCGGTTAACGCTGATGTAGATCAATTCAAAATTGTCTATAACTTTGGTCCACATCTGTAGATGCTGATCACGCTCTTCTCCGCCCGCGTTTCAGCCTGTGTTTCGTCAGTAGTCAAAACAACGCCAAAGCCAACCGTGCCCCACAGCTATTACTGGATCATAACCATCAAGTTGTTTTCAAAACAGAATTATCCGCCAGGTTATTGATGGAGTCAAATGCTCAGGATCCAGATGAGTAATGAGCAAAGATCAAGCGAGCCTTATCTGAGGCTGCTTATGTTACCCAAGTGCCAAAAACCAGAGATATAAACGATCGACAACTGCGTCCTCAAGGGCACTGTTAGATACGCGCAGGCTGGCTCTTCCGGATTTCAGATATAAGGCATGGAGATGTTTAAAATACCATCTGATGCAGAGCGTTAGAAAAACCGTGACCAGTGATGGATTGCTAGGTGTAAGGAGGTGGAAAAGGCTGCAGCGATTGGCAATAGCCGCAACTTTTTCCGTCCAATTATAAATGCAGGTCCACGAAAGTTAAGCATAAACCAACTTATGAAACAAGCACACAACTCATTGATTCAGACTAAGGAGAGTTGTCTAAGTCGTTTGGCGGAGAATTTGGAGAAATGACGTAACTGGTCATTATCCACAAGAGGTGAACTGAGTAGCATGATGGCCAGGGTTCTGGATGTACTAACCAACCCTCCGTCAGACACGGAGATTTTCTGTGAGAAAGGCTTTCTTATACGACGCAAAGCTGCTGAACCAGATGGGTTGCCTCCACCTATTTTTAAAGACAGTGGCTCAGTATTGTCACTGGAGTTGACAAAACTCCTCAGTTTAATATGAGAAAGGGAACAAGTTCCAAAAACTGGCGTGAATCGGTGGTCATACCGATTTATAAGAAAGGTGATCGGTTCTTTAGTTAGCATCACATCTAAACTACTCGGTGATATTTTGTTCTCCACCCCTTATCTAACGCTCGTAAACAGTACTTTTGAAGGTTTAAACGGCAATTTTGTGTTTCATTCTCGGTCTTCTCAATGCAACGTAGTGCTGCTCGCGAGAAATCAGAAAAATTCAAAACCTAACTACTGCTGCTGTTGCCAGTAGTATTATTAAACATTCGAAGCCTTGAGGGTGTACCAACTCCTGAAGAATATATGGTTACGAGAACTGCTGGGGCAACGGAACGGCGTGAATGTCAAGGCAAACGGACGAACTAAACGAGGGTCACAGACAAAAGAGCAGACTGCAAATATTTCGGATGCTTCCCGAAGCAGACAAAAGGAGGCATACGGACGACCAGAGGGGAAACAGCGGGATCTCCGGCAACCAGCAAGATAGCCCAGGTGGGGGGCTGCCTATCAAGCCGTCATCTGAGACAATCGGATCAACCGAGTAGAAGTGACGCCCAGCGGAAGCGAGCTATCGGCCACGGGTAACTTGCCAGAACGCAGCCAAAGCACTCAAGAGGCGGCAAGAGCAATGTTGGTGCCGCTCAGTCTGGAAAAGGGCCTATATAAAAGACTGTGTTTCATGACTTGACTTGTTTAGTCGTTGGGATAAACGTATCCTACCCCGTTTTGGCGTCCTTGTTACAATATGAGTAATAAAGGGAAAACTATGTACATACAACTGCTCCGCCGGCCTGTCGCGCCTGATTCCGCTCACTCGATTCTGAACGGGCGACGCTTGCATGTCGCATTACTCATCGCGACGTTACTCGTCTACCGGCAAAACCAGGTTGTGTGCTGGCAGCGAATCATGAAATTTCATCACGATAGGTGGCATCGTTTTTGCAAGGTGGCATGTACCGGAAAGACCAAGTCCTAGATATCGTGGTATCATTGGAATTCCGACAGGAACCGCTGAGTAAATGGACAACAGTATTTGTGTTCAAATCAAGGGAACATGCACGAAATTCACACAGAAGACTCACTGCTCATTTGCTCCATACAGTGCATTCTCAGTTTGAAGTGTGCCATGTCGCATACACACTGGTTGCTGACCATACGTGAGTTCTCATTGGTCAGGACGCACATAGCTGTAGTTAGTGATTACGAGCATACTTTCCGAAGGTCTTCTATTATCACGATGACGCAATATTATTCGGTTATCATCAGTGTTGTTTTCAATTATAGCCGGAGTTATTTTCACCATGTACGCCTTTTTTCACCGAATCATACCAATTCCATTTCTGTCAAAACTGCACATTTTCACAGTGCAACTGTCTGTTTTTTTTATTTCGCTACGTACAGCAAGGTGTGAAAAAGGCGACTAGTGAAAACCGAAAATGACAATGCAGGCAGATATCACTCCTCTGTCAGAAATGGAGATTCCTATACGGAGAGGTAATCCGAAACTATATAAAGCTGCGGGACCGTGTGACTGACGCATTGTCGATAGACAGAAAAATCACGTTAGCATTCAGCCCGTCGGCGGCTGTCCGAAATCCAGGTCAAGCTTTGAGCGAACAGAATGAAGAACGACAGGACAACGGATCGGTAAGCCGAAAAAATACACCGGTCGAGTGGTGGCTGGCCCTATCACTAATGTACTTATCAGCTGAGACGTTAAACGACGCCATTTTGAGATAGACCGTTTGTGGTGCGACAGTTGGTGACAATGACTCTTGCACCTAGATAAACGGTTTGATTCTCGATAACTATACGTTACAGTTCGAAGCCAGTATAATCTGCTCAACAGAGCTAGCGGGATCGAACAGTAAAAGAATGCATGGGTTTTCGCCGTCCATTCACCAGGATGGGTGCGAAACTTTGGTATCGGAGTTACCGAAATCTTCAGATATGGTGTGAATCAGTGGTTGTGCTGTTTAACGAGAAACCTGAAGGTACTTCTGTAAAAGCCAGGGTGGAATGAGCTTACCAAACGACGTAAACTGCTAATTTAGCGCCCCATTTCCTTGTGCATCAGACTGTTAACTCGAAAGCTGAGGTCAGGATTTCCAATGGAAAACCCACTTTGCAATGTAAGCAGTTATGTTGTATTATCCCCCCCCCACCCAAGACCACAAGAATCCTTCACAAAAATAACCTTACTGATTTCGTTTCCCTCAGTTTGTGATCAATTCCAGGTGGTATAACTAAGTCACCACAGTCGGCAATGTTGTAGAGAGATGAAACTTGGTCAATATCGAAACGACTAGTCTGTGATACCCGTTCATGAGAGATAGTGCGGGTAATCCACCGAAAGCACCATTGGTCGAACGCCTCCAACTTACGGGTATCCTCAGTTCGCTATGGCTTTCATGTGAGCACGGGTCGGATAGCGAAACAAGAGCTGCGAATCTTCGTGCGATGACATTCTTCTGCGTGTCCATAGTGCACGTCGTAGCTGAAGAAACGCTCTTCGTGAACATCTAATCGTCAAAAACACCTCGCATTTTGCCCACCAGTTTCGAAGAGGAGTTGGCTCTAAGTATTTGAATGATACAACGTTTAACTGACTGACCTTCGTGGAACAGCTATTGAGCTGAAGGCACTTGATTAATCGATAAAGTCTTGGTTCTCGCAGTACAGACTTCTAAACCATTGATCCCCGCGGGGAGATGAAGTCTGTCGGCGTCGGAATATTACTTCATCGCAGTGAAAGCAACTTAGTACATAATGAATTCAATTCAAAACAAATACCGCATACTAAGCCACACATAAAGGAACAGAATAAGTGAGTGAAAAATGACTTACTCATATGTACAGATGAAACATGTTTTCGTAGATTCCCTTCCTGTGTGAACGTTTTCCCACAAATCTCACACGGGTCAGTTTTCTCTTCTATCCAATCAACGAAACAAATGAAGAGGGATAGAGAGAGAGGAATAATCGGAATGTCTCGGTCTACTGTGACGGAGGGCGAGTAAAAGGGAGAATGAATATCGGACGATATTGATGAAATGAGTTCGGTCACTAACGCATATATTTATGTATGGAATGCAATCGAATACATTCGACAACAACACATCGAATGAGTTCCAGAAGAGGAACGTTGTTCCACACCGTTTTTCACAGCAAATCGAAAATTATTATTTTCAAACATGCTGCCCTAGCGTACGGACTGGGCGCGTTATGCCATCGCGGTTAGTGTAAGACAACGGGTGAATTGGACTTCCGTGCATTTGCAATGGCGCAGGTTTCCCTTCTGTCGAATGTGCAAATCGAGTGATGTCATATATATATATATATATATATATATATATATATATATATATATATATATATATATATATATATATATATATATATATATTCGTTTACGTACTACTTACTATCGATATGAACACTTGAACGTGCAGCTTCGTTGTTCGTCGGGTTAGCAGTGACCCAGATATGAATAACTCTCAGGAATCACAGTTGTGATCCATTTGTGGGCTCTTCAATGAATAGTACTTATTCACCCTCAAGACGACTCAAATTAGACCCTAGTGAAGGTATACATATATATGTATATGTTAAATCGGTTCAGATGTCTAATCAAATCCAATGTGAGTTGCCCCTGATTTATTTCTGCCTTGCCCATGTTGTCTGTGGACTACGTGTTCTGGTGTATCGGTGACCCTCTCCACCATTGCTTATCTGATATTTTTACCACCATACCTCCAGTCTTACAGTACTGTTTATTTCCCCAGCATCATTGCCTTGTGACTAGTCCATGTTTATTTCCTCACCAGTCGGATTTTAATGCACGTTGACATTCGTTTCCACTCCCGATAATCGACATTTACATATTACGTGGTTCATCTTGACCTAAAACCGCTTAGTCGTTCGCCTAATCCGACACACACACACACACACACACACACGCACACGCACACACACACTCACACTCACACTCACAGTTCTTCGTTTGATTCAACTCAGTCCCACGATTGGCTGCACTACATTTTGTTGTGAACCTGATCAATATCACTTTGGAATTAATCTCAACACCAACTCATGGCACTCAGAATTCGCTACTCTAAAGAATCATTCACTCGGATTAGAGACACAATATGTTCTGCTTCACTATCCACCACTCGCTTTCATGAAAGCCGACAAAGATCAAGTCGGACTAGGAAACGCAAGCGAGCCGGTTGGCAGACTGCTCTTAGTCGCACAACCCCGAGGAAGATGACAGTTCCCGTATTTGTCAGTACTAACATTCGGTCCCTGTTTGGGGAAGATGTCTTTCCCAACCAACGTCCTGAACTCGCGGATTAACACGAACACTTTTGTGATCTGTGTCCAAGAGTCTTGGGTAAATGAAGGTATTGATGACGAACTCGTTCTCCTTGAGAACTCTGAGTGCTTTCGTCAAGACACAAAACAGTGCAAGAAGAAGACAGGTGGTGGTGTGATTACTCACATCAATTCCGTGTGGTCTGGCAAGTCTGAAGTTATTTTTACTTTCTGCTGTAATGCCGTTGACTGCGTGGTTGTTAAATGTCACCCTAGATCCTTGCCTTTTCGACGCACTGTGATCAGTAACTTGTATATAGCTCCTTTCTGCTCCCAGAATGGCATCCACCTGTTCTTTGACGCTTTCTTACCCGTCCTGGTTCCATTACTGTCTGATTATTTATGCTTTGTTGTTGGTGATTTTAACCATGCGCCTACGTATCCCTTACTTGCTTTTGGTTTAAGTGAACTCTGTCTTATTCCAACTAGACAGAATTATCACAAAACATCCCGATTTTTTTCACTTAAAACTGAAAGCTCCTGTTTCAACGAGTGATCACGCTCTCATTATCATCAGACCCAAAGTTTATTCACGTTCAGCGCACTGTTCACTCGTCATGACAAAACAACCAAAGATAACCTCTAGAAATCTGTCACCCACCAAAATTACTCTTCTTCAGAGATCCCTTTCCATTGTTACTTCGATTGCTCTCTTTCCCCGCTAGACCTATGTACGAAGACGCCGAGTGAGGTATTGGATTTGTGCTGTCCTATGGAGACTGTATCTTTGAACAACGGCAGAATAGCTTCTCCGTTGCTGAAATCTCCGAGAAGGCAAAAAGAACGTGCCTATAAACTATACGACCAGGCTTCGGTGAAACGACACTCCATCCTGATCAAACAAGAGATTCGACGGTTGAACAAGAAATTTGCTCACCAGTTCTTTTGTATCACCAATAGCAAGCTTCTCTGGCAAGGAATCCGGCTTCTATGTGGACAACGAGCCCGATCAAAAAACTATGACATAGACGCCGACAGCCTAAACGCCGCGTTTATTCATCCCTCATTGGATACCCTGCCATCTTACTTCCCTTCTGTTCCATCAGATATAGAGCCATTTCCCTCGGAAGGAGTCTTCAAGCTTCTTCGAACCTCAAAAACAGCTTCTGTTGTGGGTCCAGACGGTTTACCCTCCACAGTTCTCAAATTCGGAGCACATCAGCTATCCGGAATCATGACTTCACTCATCAATAGAACTGTTGATGTTGGTGCCATTCCTGCCTCCTGGAAGCCCGTGACAGTAGTGTCTATTCCCAAACACTTCAAGTCCAACATTTTGTCAAAACGCTTTCGTCCCATCGCCATCACTTCTTCTGCGCCCAAGTTAACCAAGCGTGCTATCGTAAGTCGATTGCGTTCCTCTCTTGCTGTTCCAAATGACCCCCAACAGTTTGCATACAAACCCACCAGATACACTCTGGATGCAGTTGCTTCAGTTTGCCATTGCATTTCAAACAACTGAAATCGTTTCATGAATTCGGTTCGATGTATTTTCCTCGACTATTCTTCCGCATTCGATTCGGTTCCCCGTTCTCTACTTCTTCAAAAGTTAGAGTCCTTTGGCTGTCCCACTTCTTTACTCTCGTGGTTGAAAGACTACTTTCCCAACAGAACTCAACGTACTAGAGTTGGTACAATTTTATCGAGTCCTTTGATGAACAACTCAGGTGTTCTTCAGGGTGCCGTTCTTTCCCCCTTTCTCTTCACCACATATAATAGCGACTTGACCACTGCATCACCTGAACAACTTTTTAAGTACGCTGATGACGTCGTACTCTGCCAACCTATCTCCAACCAACAAGATTTTAACTCTTCCCGAGAACTTATATAATATTCAGAATTTTTCGTCCCATTCTGGACTACATCTCAACACTCCCAATTGTTTTGAGTGTACTTTCTCCCTTTCTCGTTCCTCTTATCCCAATGAGCAATCAATCATCAATTGTGTCCCAATTCCCAGAGCTGACTCGGTCAAATACTTAGGCGGCACAATCAGCGTCAATTTACAATAGTCTTCTCACATTCTTGATTATATTAAAAACTGCGTAGACTGTCTTTTCAAATTCGTAAGTTAAGGCAGTTTGGTGCCACACAAGCTGTCATTCTTTCTTTCATCCATCAATGTGTTCTACCAATCTTACTCTACTGCTCTCCCGTAATCTTTCCTGGTCTACTTAAGAATGATTTTGCCACTCTACGACCCGGCCTAGCCATTATCAGTCGTGTCTCTTTGATTTCCATGGGCTGTCTTATCTCCGAGGTTTGTGATTTGCACATTATAGCCTCTGAAAAATTCGCCAAGAAGATTCTTGCTGATCCCACCCATCCCCTGGACCGTGACTTATCTGCATGCCGTTCTCATCCCTCCATACGTTCCGAATTTAGACTTATCCCATCCCGCATAAATGTCTATCGTAACTCTGCAGTGCCTTGCTTAGCACGTGTTCTGGTTGGCAAAATAAAAGTTACAGAGGAACTTCGGACTTACCTCAGTGGCTGAATCAGTTTTATTTCTATAGTACCTATTTTTATGCGTATTTCAAAGTGTCAATGATCAGTTTTTCCTCTGTTTGGCTGAAATGTGAGTTTCTGCCAACTTGCTAAAGTCCAATAGATTACAATACAATACAACAGCATTCTGATTGATCCATCGGATAAGTTCTCCTTTTTGAGCCGCTTGCTACACACGCGTACACTCACGCATGCACGCACACACACATATACACACATTGACACACAGCTTGCTTGTCGGGCTACGGATACCACCCCCGGTGCCATTCGTTTTGTGTGCGCCCCGACTTCTTTCGTCTGATTGGCTCTCTTCTTGACCGGTGTGCCACTGTCACCTCTGTCCTCGCACAAGCATCACGTGCTAATCCCAAGCGCATTTCCTTTCTTGATTACCGGTGCCCAGGTTCACTGGAATTTTTGACACAGCCAGGCGCTGTTTTGTACACTTTGGGCTCAGCCGAACGCTGCCTTACACCCCATTTTTGTACGTAGTGATTTCTTTGTTAATTATTCGCCAAAAGAACGCACAATCACATCGATCGTGCCTTGAAGGTGTATACAATTGCACCCGAACACCTCAACATTCGAGGTTTGTATATTTTGCATAATATCGTGATTCATTTATTAGCACCGTACCATCAAACAATTTCGTTCATTGTGGCCAACGGTTCGGGATTTTACGCGCCCCTCGATTGGTCCCAGTAGATTTCACGGGTGAAATCTATATTACATGTATATATATATATATATATATATATATATATATATATATATATATATATATATATATATCATATCATATCATATCATATCATATCATATCATATCATGTCACATCATAATCATATTCATATCACATCATTTCATATCATATATCGTATCATATTCGCCTGAATTCAAGCTGTGTGCCAAACACAACATGGTTCAACCACACTGGACTATAACAGTTCAAATGAATTCCAGTAGAGGAACAGTGTTCCACACTGTGTTTCACAGCAATACGAAAATTATTATTTCTAACCGTGCTGCTGTAGAGTTCGGCATAGACGAAGTAGCCTATCGCGGTAAATGTAACGATACAAAAGTACGCACTTCCTTTGGTCGTGATCAATGTCTACGCGTAGGATGGGGATGAGTTACTAAGAGGAACATTCCTGGATGTCACTTTGTGTTATCGGTTCCGCCTGCGTAGCAAAACGTGTTGGTATGTTAGCCTAACAGTTTACATTGACTTTCGCAGATTGTGGTGTCCCGCAGGGCGTATGTACATCAGGGTGCCCTGACACATCCAACTGTTGAACTATTGGTTCTTCGTGTGAATTCCGGCTCAGATTGATCTGTAAAGATTGCGCTTGGTGGCACACCCGGTTCCATTCACTCCTTTCCCGTGGAAATCCGTACTGATTATTTCCTGCGTAAATTGGGGCTCCGATTGCGAAACCATTCACAGAGACTGTGAAGGTTTTGACACGCCTAGCCTTCTTCTGGTAACGCCGTACAGTTTGTTCACTTACAGGCAACCCCCTGCGACGGCCCTGCCCAATAAACTCAAGATAGAACACACATTCCTACAACAAGGCCAGGGTAATTACTGAGCCGATAAACAATCCCGTAAACGAACACGTGTACCATTTCCAATAATTTTCCTCCAACTTCAAAACCAACGAGAAGCTAGTGGTTTTCAATATCTTACTTGATGTTACTGCCATTTTTCGACATTTTTCCAATCGTGTGACACTTTCTACGGGAGCAACGAGAACTATCACAATTCAGTATTTCGAAGACATCTCCCTCAGTTGTCTACAGGAGAGTTTGTGTGGTGACAACATGCATTTATCGCAATCAACATCTATATCGTCATCTCATGTAAAAATTTCGTTTTATCACTCCGAACCAGGCTGTTCTTATTTCGACCGTAAACATGGCACATATTTTGTGAGTCCTTTCTGATGATTTCTCGCACTGTACTCTTTTCTCTCTATGGTTCGCGAATTTGGGTTCCTGACTAACAGCAAAGCATCATTCAATTCGGGAATGAAACTCTCAACCGTGTCCGTATGCTACTCGTCTCGTTGGCCCTATTGTGCGTACTTGGTATCAATAGCTCAGGTAATTTATCGACACCATATATCACAAAGGAAGAATTCAAACCGACGGAAATCAACTCATCCGTTGTGTCGGTCTCCCGAAAACGTAAGACTTTCGGAATATTTCTTCATCGTAGTAAGAGTAACTTAATATAATGAATTCAATTCAAAACAAATACCACATACTAAGCCACACATAAAGGAACAGAATAAGTGAGTGAAAAATGACTTACTCATATGTACAGATGAAACGTGTTTTCGGAGATGATCTTCCCGTGTGAACGTTTTCCCACAAATCTCACACGGGTCAGTTTTCTCTTCTATCCAATCAACGAAACAAATGAAGAGGGATAGAGAGAGAGGAATAATCGGAATGTCTCGGTCTACTGTGACGAAGGGCGAGTAAAAGGGAGAATGAATATCGGACGAATTTGATGAATTGAGTTCGGTCACTAACGCATATATTTATTTATGGGATGCAATCGAATAAATTCGACAACAACACTTCGAATGGGTTCCAGAAGAGGAACATTGTTCCACACCGTTTTTCACAGCAAATTGAAAGTTATTATTTTCAACCATGCTGTCCTAGCGTACGGCCTGGACGCGTTGTGCCATCGCGGTTAGTGTAAGACAACGGGTGAATCGGACTTCCGTGCATTTTGAATGGTGCCGGTTTCTATTCTGTCGAATGTGCAAATCGAATGATGTGAGGGATATATATGAAGAGCGTTTCTTCATCTACGACGTGCGCTATAGACACGCAGAAGAAAAGTTTCGCACGATATTCGCAGCTTTAGTTGAGAAGGAGTCCATCAAGTACTAACCAACGATAATGGATCCCAATGCTGTGCGGCGGAGCCGAAAAGCTGATTTGCCAGAATTGGATGTCGACATCTGTGTACGGCACCACACCAACCATGCTCTAATGATGCAGCGGGAAACTTGGCGCCCTTCGTGAAGAGTGCGCTGGCATCAGCTAACCCGAGGACCTTGCCCGACTTGGAAGCGTTCCTCGACATATTCCTCTCTCAATACGGAAACGCAGTGCATATAACCACCAGGGAGGGTCCAGCCGTTCTGTTCAAGTCCAAAAAATCACCTGCCTCGAAAACCTATCGATGGACGTGCGTAGCACATATCTCAGCAACCTCAACCTGTTTAGATTCAGTACTTGTTTCAGAGATCAACCTCTGGTCCCCAACACATTAAGCCCAACCTCAGCATTGCCGATACGATGTTCCCACCACATTCGGATAATGCTACGGAGAAATTGTTGCTCAAACACAAACAGTTTCCGCCTATTTCCTACTCTCAATGGCCAAGTCACCGAGTCGTAAAAAGAACAAATCCAATTATCGCAGTGAACACTCGATCCTTGACAAACAACCGTGATGTCTACCGGCACAAAAATGACTGAGGTTACCAAAAGCCAGACGCACCTTCTGTTTACGCGATGACACATCAGCCGATATTTGACCATCAAATGAAATGTACCTGCCTAAGTAACAAAACTTATCTACTTCAACATAGCTAACTCTGCCAAGATTAGGTTTGGTATGAAGACAACCCAGTACTGAAGCAGTATTTTACACTTTGAAGGTGTAAAACGAATCCCAAATATTGCTAAACTGTTGTTTAGGCTATTCAGAATAAATTGCAAATTACCTGGATCTTCACTCAGAAGAAAAATATCGTCTGCATATTCCAAGTCAGACAGTGTACTACCTGAGCAAAGATTGATGCTGCTTTTCTCACACGAAGAAAGGGCTCCTCAAAAATCAATCCAATTAAAAAATTAAAGAGGAAAGGCGAAAGATGGCAACTCTGACAAACAACATTTCCCGTGGTGGACTCGAGTGAAAGATCGAAATCGGCTTCGGCTGTTCGCAAGCAAGCATTGGAAAGGCAAAATAAATTTATATGACACACCTTTCGATAAGAAGTAGCCCCAGAGAATTACGGTCGACTGAATCGAGCGCCGCTTTCAGATCTAGAAAGACAGAGCTTTTGGGCATACGGATGACGTGTCTGTGCTCCAAGGTTTGTCAAAGAGCAAAGATGAAGTCGATACAAACCCGGCCGAGTCTGAAACCGGCTTGATTCTCATGCGTACACATTTCACGGGCTTTGAATAATCGGCGAAGAGTAATCCCGGGGAGCAATTTGGATGCGATACTTTCCAAGCTAATTCCTCTCTGGTTTTCAGAAGAGGATCTGTCATCTTTCTTGTATGCGGCACAACCACCGATTCATACCATTCCCTAGGGATTTTTTCATAACCCCAGATTGCCCAGAGGAGTATTCTTAACTCCGAAACCAAAGCTTCGCCTTCATCGTTGAAAAAAGCTGGAGACAACCCATCCGGTCCATTGGTTTTGTGCCTATTAAAATAATCTACCTTCGAATAACCTCCATTTCTGATGAAGGGATGATATGTATACCTATATATATTCTCTAGAAGGTTAATGCGGAAGTTCCACTATTGAAGTGGGCCAACAAAACTGTTTCCTAAATTGCAGCACCCAACGGTCCAGACGACGTCCCTAGAGTGAATCAGTGAGTCGTCCGATTCCTTGCTTCATTCGTTTACACCAAGTTTCCGTGGACCGGTACTTCTAATCGAAAGGTGAAGGTTGCGAGCATTCCCAATAGACGCAGCCTTCTCTATTCCCCTGCATTACGGAATCCAACATTACTCACCGTTGTTTCTCAAGCTCCCAATCAGTTAGCCTCTCAGGGATTTGCGTACTCTATTGGATGTGACATCCGGAGGGACGAATCTGCGAGCATCCAGCAAAGCAACTGATGTCGAAGATATTGTGGTGATTCAGCAGCTGTAACACGTGATACGGCCAGGTACAGCTTCGTAGCCACGCACACGGATCAGTCTCACTCAATCAAGATCATCGCGGACAAGTCCCACAAAAGCTACCCGTGATTGGTCATCTTCGAGTCTACCAATTATCTTCTCTGATTTAACATATTTATAAAAACTAGTTCTGCAATACAACTAACGTCCTATGTCACAGTCTTGGTCTTCTTTCTACTTTCGTTCGCGTAGTTCTGGGTGGGGGTAGTTTCAAGACGTCCTGTCAGTTCAGTTCATTGTGATTACAACAGATATACATCATTTGTGAGGCCTATTTGAACCAGAGTCTCGTACGGCATAGGAATTGGCATAAAAGGCTTCCTCGATCTATTGCCGGAGTTCATCTGGGCCTTGCACATTCGGCTTCATTGATAACATTGGTGACAGCTCCGCCTAAAAAGCAGATCGTCGACTATCGTCTCAAAGCAACTGCACAAGACCAGTGGCTTTGGTGTGTGTGTGTGTGACCATGGACAAGGCGTTAACAGAAGCAAGCACGTACTTAGGCGTGATCTAAGTCCACAAACGTAGACCACAATCAACGACAGTGGTGACCAATGATAATATGGTCAATCTAAGTCCAACGTTGTGGAGACGTGGCAGGACGCAATGTGAGTCTATGCCGCTTCCCATCACAGAAGATCTTACACACCAGAAACAATCTGTGGTCAGAGCACAGCTGAATGAGACAATCGCCACTGTCAGTGCGATTGGCCGGGTTAGTAAACCGTGCCTTTTATGAGCCTTTCGGGACCATCTTAACAACCAACTTGATCGTTGAAAACCATAACTATGACCATCACGTCCGTTGAACGCACAGTTTGAAGCAGCTAAGACAAATTGTGGTAGAATTCGACCTTGGTTTCAGAGGAACTGCAGTCAGTGGGCGCATACACAGGCACGACGAACAAGCATCGACACTTTAGTCCGCTGCTATTGACATGCACAGAACCGTCCAACCGAACTGCACACAATCGACGGTTGACTGGGACCCAGTCCCCGAATACACGCTCAGTTCTCATGCTCAAAGTAATCCCAACGCCGGCCGGACCACAAGCACCAGAAACCGGACCACCCGACGCGCGAAGAGCGAAGCGAGAGACTGAGATTGCATTTGGGACGCGAAGAGTCACCACAAAAGTGGGATCCTGGATGCGTGTTTCGGAGACACAGCATACATTTATCTTAAAGGTCTCAAGAGTTCTAAAGAGAGCAGTCTGGTGCCCTATCTGACGTGGTGTGCAGACATACAGTTCAGCCAAGTGAAGTGAACATGCAGACTTAACAAATGCATTCAATTTGTGCTCGACTTCTGAACTACTGCTTTCTTCAAAGCAGCAAATGCCTGTGGAGTAAATGGACAACAGTATTTGTGTTCGAATCAAGGGAACATGCACGAAATTCACACAGAAGACTCACTGCTCATTTGCTCCATACAGTGCATTCTCAGTTTGAAGTGTGCCATGTCGCATACACACTGGTTGCTGACCATACGTGAGTTCTCATTGGTCAGGACGCACATAGCTGTAGTTAGTGATTACGAGCATACTTTCCGAAGGTCTTCTATTATCACGATGACGCAATATTATTCGGTTATCATCAGTGTTGTTTTCAATTATAGCCGGAGTTATTTTCACCATGTACGCCTTTTTTCACCGAATCATACCAATTCCATTTCTGTCAAAACTGCACATTTTCACAGTGCAACTGTCTGTTTTTTTTATTTCGCTACGTACAGCAAGGTGTGAAAAAGGCGACTAGTGAAAACCGAAAATGACAATGCAGGCAGATATCACTCCTCTGTCAGAAATGGAGATTCCTATACGGAGAGGTAATCCGAAACTATATAAAGCTGCGGGACCGTGTGACTGACGCATTGTCGATAGACAGAAAAATCACGTTAGCATTCAGCCCGTCGGCAGCCGTCCGAAATCCAGGTCAAGCTTTGAGCGAACAGAATGAAGAACGACAGGACAACGGATCGGTAAGCCGAAAAAATACACCGGTCGAGTGGTGGCTGGCCCTATCACTAATGTACTTATCAGCTGAGACGTTAAACGACGCCATTTTGAGATAGACCGTTTGTGGTGCGACAGTTGGTGACAATGACTCTTGCACCTATATAAACGGTTTGATTCCCGATAACTATACGTTACAGTTCGAAGCCAGTATAATCTGCTCAACAGAGCTAGCGGGATCGAACAGTAAAAGAATGCATGGGTTTTCGCCGTCCATTCACCAGGATGGGTGCGAAACTTTGGTATCGGAGTTACCGAAATCCTCAGATATGGTGTGAATCAGTGGTTGTGCTGTTTAACGAGAAACCTGAAGGTACTTCTGTAAAAGCCAGGGTGGAATGAGCTTACCAAACGACGTAAACTGCTAATTTAGCGCCCCATTTCCTTGTGCATCAGACTGTTAACTCGAAAGCTGAGGTCAGGATTTCCAATGGAAAACCCACTTTGCAATGTGAGCAGTTATGTTGTATTATCCCCCCCCCCCACCCAAGACCACAAGAATCCTTCACAAAAATAACCTTACTGATTTCGTTTCCCTCAGTTTGTGATCAATTCCAGGTGGTATAACTAAGTCACCACAGTCGGCAATGTTGTAGAGAGATGAAACTTGGTCAATATCGAAACGACTAGTCTGTGATACCCGTTCATGAGAGATAGTGCGGGTAATCCACCGAAAGCACCATTGGTCGAACGCCTCCAACTTACGGGTATCCTCAGTTCGCTATGGCTTTCATGTGAGCACGGGTCGGATAGCGAAACAAGAGCTGCGAATCTTCGTGCGATGACATTCTTCTGCGTGTCCATAGTGCACGTCGTAGCTGAAGAAACGCTCTTCGTGAACATCTAATCGTCAAAAACACCTCGCATTTTGCCCACCAGTTTCGAAGAGGAGTTGGCTCTAAGTATTTGAATGATACAACATTTAACTGACTGACCTTCGTGGAACAGCTATTGAGCTGAAGGCACTTGATTAATCGATAAAGTCTTGGTTTTCGCAGTACAGACTTCTAAACCATTGATCCCCGCGGGGAGATGAAGTCTGTCGGCGTCGGAATATTACTTCATCGCAGTGAAAGCAACTTAGTACATAATGAATTCAATTCAAAACAAATACCGCATACTAAGCCACACATAAAGGAACAGAATAAGTGAGTGAAAAATGACTTACTCATATGTACAGATGAAACATGTTTTCGGAGATACCCTTCCTGTGTGAACGTTTTCCCACAAATCTCACACGGGTCAGTTTTCTCTTCTATCCAATCAACGAAACAAATGAAGAGGGATAGAGAGAGAGTAATAATCGGAATGTCTCGGTCTACTGTGACGGAGGGCGAGTAAAAGGGAGAATGAATATCGGACGAATTTGATGAATTGAGTTCGGTCACTAACGCATATATTTATGTGTGGAATGCAATCGAATACATTCGACAACAACACATCGAATGAGTTCCAGAAGAGGAACGTTGTTCCACACCGTTTTTCACAGCAAATCGAAAATTATTATTTTCAAACATGCTGCCCTAGCGTACGGACTGGGCGCGTTATGCCATCGCGGTTAGTGTAAGACAACGGGTGAATTGGTCTTCCGTGCATTTGCAATGGCGCAGGTTTCCCTTCTGTCGAATGTGCAAATCGAGTGATGTCATATATATATATATATATATATATATATATATATATATATATATATATATATATATATATATATATTCGTTTACGTACTACTTACTATCGATATGAACACTTGAACGTGCAGCTTCGTTGTTCGTCGGGTTAGCAGTGACCCAGATATGAATAACTCTCAGGAATCACAGTTGTGATCCATTTGTGGGCTTTTCAATGAATAGTACTTATTCACCCTCAAGACGACTCAAATTAGACCCTAGTGAAGGTATACATATATATGTATATGTTAAATCGGTTCAGATATCTAATCAAATCCAATGTGAGTTGCCCCTGATTTATTTCTGCCTTGCCCATGTTGTCTGTGGACTACGTGTTCTGGTGTATCGGTGACCCTCTCCGCCATTGCTTATCTGATATTTTTACCACCATACCTCCAGTTTTACAGTACTGTTTATTTCCCCAGCATCAGTGCCTTGTGGCTAGTCCATGTTTATTTCCTCACCAGTCGGATTTTAATGCACGTTGACATTCGTTTCCACTCCCGATAATCGACATTTACATATTACGTGGTTCATCCTGACCTAAAACCGCTTAGTCGTTCGCCTAATCCGACACACACACACACACACACACGCACACGCACACACACACTCACACTCACACTCACAGTTCTTCGTTTGATTCAACTCAGTCCCACGATTGGCTGCACTACATTTTGTTGTGAACCTGATCAATATCACTTTGGAATTAATCTCAACACCAACTCATGGCACTCAGAATTCGCTACTCTAAAGAATCATTCACTCGGATTAGAGACACAATATGTTCTGCTTCACTATCCACCACTCGCTTTCATGAAAGCCGACAAAGATCAAGTCGGACTAGGAAACGCAAGCGAGCCGGTTGGCAGACTGCTCTTAGTCGCACAACCCCGAGGAAGATGACAGTTCCCGTATTTGTCAGTACTAACATTCGGTCCCTGTTTGGGGAAGATGTCTTTCCCAACCAACGTCCTGAACTCGCGGATTAACACGAACACTTTTGTGATCTGTGTCCAAGAGTCTTGGGTAAATGAAGGTATTGATGACGAACTCGTTCTCCTTGAGAACTCTGAGTGCTTTCGTCAAGACACAAAACAGTGCAAGAAGAGGACAGGTGGTGGTGTGATTACTCACATCAATTCCATGTGGTCTGGCAAGTCTGAAGTTATTTTTACTTTCTGCTGTAATGCCGTTGACTGCGTGGTTGTTAAATGTCACCCTAGATCCTTGCCTTTTCGACGCACTGTGATCAGTAACTTGTATATAGCTCCTTTCTGCTCCCAGAATGGCATCCACCTGTTCTTTGACGCTTTCTTACCCGTCCTGGTTCCATTACTGTCTGATTATTTATGCTTTGTTGTTGGTGATTTTAACCATGCGCCTACGTATCCCTTACTTGCTTTTGGTTTAAGTGAACTCTGTCTTATTCCAACTAGACAGAATTATCACAAAACATCCCGATTTTTTTCACTTAAAACTGAAAGCTCCTGTTTCAACGAGTGATCACGCTCTCATTATCATCAGACCCAAAGTTTATTCACGTTCAGCGCACTGTTCACTCGTCATGACAAAACAACCAAAGATAACCTCTAGAAATCTGTCACCCACCAAAATTACTCTTCTTCAGAGATCCCTTTCCATTGTTACTTCGATTGCTCTCTTTCCCCGCTAGACCTATGTACGAAGACACCGAGTGAGGTATTGGATTTGTGCTGTCCTATGGAGACTGTATCTTTGAACAACGGCAGAATAGCTTCTCCGTTGCTGAAATCTCCGAGAAGGCAAAAAGAACGTGCCTATAAACTATACGGCCAGGCTTCGGTGAAACGACACTCCATCCTGATCAAACAAGAGATTCGACGGTTGAACAAGAAATTTTCTCACCAGTTCTTTTGTATCACCAATAGCAAGCTTCTCTGGCAAGGAATCCGGCTTCTATGTGGACAACGAGCCCGATCAAAAAACTATGACATAGACGCCGACAGCCTAAACGCCGCGTTTATTCATCCCTCATTGGATACCCTGCCATCTTACTTCCCTTCTGTTCCATCAGATATAGAGCCATTTCCCTCGGAAGGAGTCTTCAAGCTTCTTCGAACCTCAAAAACAGCTTCTGTTGTGGGTCCAGACGGTTTACCCTCCACAGTTCTCAAATTCGGAGCACATCAGCTATCCGGAATCATGACTTCACTCATCAATAGAACTGTTGATGTTGGTGCCATTCCTGCATCCTGGAAGCCCGTGACAGTAGTGTCTATTCCCAAACACTTCAAGTCCAACATTTTGTCAAAACGCTTTCGTCCCATCGCCATCACTTCGTCTGCGCCCAAGTTAACCAAGCGTGCTATCTTAAGTCGATTGCGTTCCTCTCTTGCTGTTCCAAATGACCCCCAACAGTTTGTATACAAAACCACCAGATACACTCTGGATGCAGTTGCTTCAGTTTGCAATTGCATTTCAAACAACTGAAATCGTTTCATGAATTCGGTTCGATGTATTTTCCTCGACTATTCTTCCGCATTCGATTCGGTTCCCCGTTCTCTACTTCTTCAAAAGTTAGAGTCCTTTGGCTGTCCCACTTCTTTACTCTCGTGGTTGAAAGACCACTTTCCCAACAGAACTCAACGTACTAGAGTTGGTACAATTTTATCGAGTCCTTTGATGAACAACTCAGGTGTTCTTCAGGGTGCCGTTCTTTCCCCCTTTCTCTTCACCACATATAATAGCGACTTGACCACTGCATCACCTGAACAACTTTTTAAGTACGCTGATGACGTCGTACTCTGCCAACCTATCTCCAACCAACAAGATTTTAACTCTTCCCGAGAACTTATATAATATTCAGAATTTTTCGTCCCATTCTGGACTACATCTCAACACCCCCAATTGTTTTGAGTGTACTTTCTCCCTTTCTCGTTCCTCTTATCCCAATGAGCAATCAATCATCAATTGTGTCCCAATTCCCAGAGCTGACTCGGTCAAATACTTAGGCGGCACAATCAGCGTCAATTTACAATAGTCTTCTCACATTCTTGATTATATTAAAAACTGCGTAGACTGTCTTTTCAAATTCGTAAGTTAAGGCAGTTTGGTGCCACACAAGCTGTCATTCTTTCTTTCATCCATCAATGTGTTCTACCAATCTTACTCTACTGCTCTCCCGTAATCTTTCCTGGTCTACTTAAGAATGATTTTGCCACTCTACGACCCGGCCTAGACATTATCAGTCGTGTCTCTTTGATTTCCATGGGCTGTCTTATCTCCGAGGTTTGTGATTTGCACATTATAGCCTCTGAAAAATTCGCCAAGAAGATTCTTGCTGATCCCACCCATCCCCTGGACCGTGACTTATCTGCATGCCGTTCTCATCCCTCCACACGTTCCGAATTTAGACTTATCCCATCCCGCATAAATGTCTATCGTAACTCTGCAGTGCCTTGCTTAGCACGTGTTCTGGTTGGCAAAATAAAAGTTACAGAGGAACTTCGGACTTACCTCAGTGGCTGAATCAGTTTTATTTCTATAGTACCTATTTTTATGCGTATTTCAAAGTGTCAATGATCAGTTTTTCCTCTGTTTGGCTGAAATGTGAGTTTCTGCCAACTTGCTAAAGTCCAATAGATTACAATACAATACAACAGCATTCTGATTGATCCATCGGATAAGTTCTCCTTTTTGAGCCGCTTGCTACACACGCGTACACTCACGCATGCACGCACACACACATATACACACATTGACACACAGCTTGCTTGTCGGGCTACGGATACCACCCCCGGTGCCATTCGTTTTGTGTGCGCCCCGACTTCTTTCGTCTGATTGGCTCTCTTCTTGACCGGTGTGCCACTGTCACCTCTGTCCTCGCACAAGCATCACGTGCTAATCCCAAGCGCATTTCCTTTCTTGATTACCGGTGCCCAGGTTCACTGGAATTTTTGACACAGCCAGGCGCTGTTTTGTACACTTTGGGCTCAGCCGAACGCTGCCTTACACCCCATTTTTGTACGTAGTGATTTCTTTGTTAATTATTCGCCAAAAGAACGCACAATCACATCGATCGTGCCTTGAAGGTGTATACAATTGCACCCGAACACCTCAACATTCGAGGTTTGTATATTTTGCATAATATCGTGATTCATTTATTAGCACCGTACCATCAAACAATTTCGTTCATTGTGGCCAACGGTTCGGGATTTTACGCGCCCCTCGATTGGTCCCAGTAGATTTCACGGGTGAAATCTATATTACATGTATATATATATATATATATATATATATATATATATATCATATCATATCATATCATATCATATCATATCATATCATGTCACATCATAATCATATTCATATCACATCATTTCATATCATATATCGTATCATATTCGCCTGAATTCAAGCTGTGTGCCAAACACAACATGGTTCAACCACACTGGACTATAACAGTTCAAATGAATTCCAGTAGAGGAACAGTGTTCCACACTGTGTTTCACAGCAATACGAAAATTATTATTTCTAACCGTGCTGCTGTAGAGTTCGGCATAGACGAAGTAGCCTATCGCGGTAAATGTAACGATACAAAAGTACGCACTTCCTTTGGTCGTGATCAATGTCTACGCGTAGGATGGGGATGAGTTACTAAGAGGAACATTCCTGGATGTCACTTTGTGTTATCGGTTCCGCCTGCGTAGCAAAACGTGTTGGTATGTTAGCCTAACAGTTTACATTGACTTTCGCAGATTGTGGTGTCCCGCAGGGCGTATGTACATCAGGGTGCCCTGACACATCCAACTGTTGAACTATTGGTTCTTCGTGTGAATTCCGGCTCAGATTGATCTGTAAAGATTGCGCTTGGTGGCACACCCGGTTCCATTCACTCCTTTCCCGTGGAAATCCGTACTGATTATTTCCTGCGTAAATTGGGGCTCCGATTGCGAAACCATTCACAGAGACTGTGAAGGTTTTGACACGCCTAGCCTTCTTCTGGTAACGCCGTACAGTTTGTTCACTTACAGGCAACCCCCTGCGACGGCCCTGCCCAATAAACTCAAGATAGAACACACATTCCTACAACAAGGCCAGGGTAATTACTGAGCCGATAAACAATCCCGTAAACGAACACGTGTACCATTTCCAATAATTTTCCTCCAACTTCAAAACCAACGAGAAGCTAGTGGTTTTCAATATCTTACTTGATGTTACTGCCATTTTTCGACATTTTTCCAATCGTGTGACACTTTCTACGGGAGCAACGAGAACTATCACAATTCAGTATTTCGAAGACATCTCCCTCAGTTGTCTACAGGAGAGTTTGTGTGGTGACAACATGCATTTATCGCGATCCTCATCTATATCGTCATCTCATGAAAAAAATTCGTTTTATCACTCCGAACCAGGCTGTTCTTATTTCGACCGTAAACATGGCACATATTTTGTGAGTCCTTTCTGATGATTTCTCGCACTGTACTCTTTTCTCTCTATGGTTCGCGAATTTGGGTTCCTGACTAACAGCAAAGCATCATTCAATTCGGGAATGAAACTCTCAACCGTGTCCGTATGCTACTCGTCTCGTTGGCCCTATTGTGCGTACTTGGTATCAATAGCTCAGGTAATTTATCGACACCATATATCACAAAGGAAGAATTCAAACCGACGGAAATCAACTCATCCGTTGTGTCGGTCTCCCGAAAACGTAAGACTTTCGGAATATTTCTTCATCGTAGTAAGAGTAACTTAATATAATGAATTCAATTCAAAACAAATACCACATACTAAGCCACACATAAAGGAACAGAATAAGTGAGTGAAAAATGACTTACTCATATGTACAGATGAAACATGTTTTCGGAGATACCCTTCCTGTGTGAACGTTTTCCCACAAATCTCACACGGGTCAGTTTTCTCTTCTATCCAATCAACGAAACAAATGAAGAGGGATAGAGAGAGAGGAATAATCGGAATGTCTCGGTCTACTGTGACGGAGGGCGAGTAAAAGGGAGAATGAATATCGGACGAATTTGATGAATTGAGTTCGGTCACTAACGCATATATTTATTTATGGGATGCAATCGAATAAATTCGACAACAACACTTCGAATGGGTTCCAGAAGAGGAACGTTGTTCCACACCGTTTTTCACAGCAAATCGAAAACTATTATTTTCAAACATGCTGCCCTAGCGTACGGCCTGGACGCGTTGTGCCATCGCGGTTAGTGTAAGACAACGGGTGAATCGGACTTCCGTGCATTTTGAATGGTGCCGGTTTCTATTCTGTCGAATGTGCAAATCGAATGATGTGAGGGATATATACGAAGAGCGTTTCTTCAGCTACGACGTGCGCTATAGACACGCAGAAGAAAATTTTCGCACGATATTCGCAGCTTTAGCTGAGAAGGAGTCCATCAAGTACTAACCAACGATAATGGATCCCAATGCTGTGCGGCGGAGCCGAAAAGCTGATTTGCCAGAATTGGATGTCGACATCTGTGTACGGCACCACACCAACCATGCTCTAATGATGCAGCGGGAAACTTGGCGCCCTTCGTGAAGAGTGCGCTGGCATCAGCTAACCCGAGGACCTTGCCCGACTTGGAAGCGTTCCTCGACATATTCCTCTCTCAATACGGAAACGCAGTGCATATAACCACCAGGGAGGGTCCAGCCGTTCTGTTCAAGTCCAAAAAATCACCTGCCTCGAAAACCTATCGATGGACGTGCGTAGCACATATCTCAGCAACCTCAACCTGTTTAGATTCAGTACTTGTTTCAGAGATCAACCTCTGGTCCCCAACACATTAAGCCCAACCTCAGCATTGCCGATTCGATGTTCCCACCACATTCGGGTAATGCTACGGAGAAATTGTTGCTCAAACACAAACAGTTTCCGCCTATTTCCTACTCTCAATGGCCAAGTCACCGAGTCGTAAAAAGAACAAATCCAATTATCGCAGTGAACACTCGATCCTTGACAAACAACCGTAATGTCTACCGGCACAAAAATGACTGAGGTTACCAAAAGCCAGACGCGCCTTCTGTTTACGCGATGACACATCAGCCGATATTTGACCATCAAGTGAAATGTACCTGCCTAAGTAACAAAACTTATCTACTTCAACAGAGCTAACCATGCCAAGATTAGGTTTGGTATAGAGACAACCCAGTACTGAAGCAGTATTTTACACTTTGAAGGTGTAAAACGAATCCCAAATATTGCTAAACTGTTGTTTAGGCTATTCAGAATAAATTGCAAATTACCTGGATCTTCACTCAGAAGAAAAATATCGTCTGCATATTCCAAGTCAGACAGTGTACTACCTGAGCAAAGATTGATGCTGCTTTTCTCACACGAAGAAAGGGCTCCTCAAAAATCAATCCAATTAAAAAATTAAAGAGGAAAGGCGAAAGATGGCAACTCTGACAAACAACATTTCCCGTGGTGGACTCGAGTGAAAGATCGAAATCGGCTTCGGCTGTTCGCGAGCAAGCATTGGAAAGGCAAAATAAATTTATATGACACACCTTTCGATAAGAAGTAGCCCCAGAGAATTACGGTCGACTGAATCGAGCGCCGCTTTCAGATCTAGAAAGACAGAGCTTTTGGGCATACGGATGACGTGTCTGTGCTCCAAGGTTTGTCAAAGAGCAAAGATGAAGTCGATACAAACCCGGCCGAGTCTGAAACCGGCTTGATTCTCATGCGTACACATTTCACGGGCTTTGAATAATCGGCGAAGAGTAATCCCGGGGAGCAATTTGGATGCGATACTTTCCAAGCTAATTCCTCTCTGGTTTTCAGAAGAGGATCTGTCATCTTTCTTGTATGCGGCACAACCACCGATTCATACCATTCCCTAGGGATTTTTTCATAACCCCAGATTGCCCAGAGGAGTATTCTTAACTCCGAAACCAAAGCTTCGCCTTCATCGTTGAAAAAAGCTGGAGACAACCCATCCGGTCCATTGGTTTTGTGCCTATTAAAATAATCTGTCTTCCGAATAACCTCCATTTCTGATGGAGGGATGATATGCATACCTATATATATTCTCTAGAAGGTTAATGCGGAAGTTCCACTATTGAAGTGGGCCAACAAAACTGTTTCCTAAATTGCAGCACCCAACGGTCCAGACGACGTCCCTAGAGTGAATCAGTGAGCCGTCCGATTCCTTGCTTCATTCGTTTACACCAAGTTTCCGTGGACCGGTACTTCTAATCGAAAGGTGAAGGTTGAGAGTATTCCCAATGGACGCAGCCTTCTCCATTCCCCTGCATTACGAAATCCAAAACAACTCAAGGTCATTTTCCAAGCTCCTAATCAGTTGGTCCCTCAGGGATTTGCTCACTCTATTGGATGTGACATCCGGAGGGACGTATCTGCGAGCATCCAGCAAAGCAACTGATGTCGAAGATATTGTGGTGATTCAGCAGCTGTAACACGTGATACGGCCAGGTACAGCTTCATAGCCACGCACACGGATCAGTCTCACTCAATCAAGATCATCGCGGACAAGTCCCACAAAAGCTACCCGTGATTGGTCATCTTCGAGTCTACCAATTATCTTCTCTGATTTAACATATTTATAAAAACTAGTTCTGCAATACAACTAACGTCCTATGTCACAGTCTTGGTCTTCTTTCTACTTTCGTTCGCGTAGTTCTGGGTGGGGGTCGTTTCAAGACGTCCTGTCAGTTCAGTTCATTGTGATTACAACAGATATACATCATTTGTGAGGCCTATTTGAACCAGAGTCTCGTACGGCATAGGAATTGGCATAAAAGGCTTCCTCGATCTATTGCCGGAGTTCATCTGGGCCTTGCACATTCGGCTTCATTGATAACATTGGTGACAGCTCCGCCTAAAAAGCAGATCGTCGGCTATCGTCTCAAAGCAACTGCACAAGACCAATGGCTTTGGTGTGTGTGTGTGTGTGTGTGTGTGTGTGTGTGTGTGTGTGTGTGTGACCACGGACAAGGCGTTAACAGAAGCAAGCACGTACTTAGGCGTGATCTAAGTCCACAAACGTAGACCACAATCAACGACAGTGGTGGCCAATGATAATATGGTCAATCTAAGTCTAACGTTGTGGAGACGTGGCAGGACGCCATGTAAGTCTATGCCGCTTCCCATCACAGAAGATCTTACACACCAGAAACAGTCTGTGGTCAGAGCACAGCTGAATGAGATGATCGCCACTGTCAGTGCGACTGGCCGGGTTAGCAAACCAAGCCTTTTATGGGCCTTTCGGGACCATTTTAACAACCAACTTGATCGTTGAAAACCATAACTATGACCATCACGTCCGTTGAACGCACAGTTTGAAGCAGCTAAGACAAATCGTGGTAGAATTCGACCTTGGTTTCAGAGGAACTGCAGTCAGTGGGCGCATACACAGGCACGACGAACAAGCATCGACACTTTAGTCCGCTGCTATTGACATGCACAGAACCGTCCAACCGAACTGCACACAATCGACGGTTGACTGGGACCCAGTCCCCGAATACACGCTCAGTTCTCATGCTCAAAGTAATCCCAACGCCGGCCGGACCACAAGCACCAGAAACCGGACCACCCGACGCGCGAAGAGCGAAGCGAGAGACTGAGATTGCATTTGGGACGCGAAGAGTCACCACAAAAGTGGGATCCTGGATGCGTGTTTCGGAGACACAGCATACATTTATCTTAAAGGTCTCAAGAGTTCTAAAGAGAGCAGTCTGGTGCCCTATCTGACGTGGTGTGCAGACATACAGTTCAGCCAAGTGAAGTGAACATGCAGACTTAACAAATGCATTCAATTTGTGCTCGACTTCTGAACTACTGCTTTCTTCAAAGCAGCAAATGCCTGTGGAGTAAATGGACAACAGTATTTGTGTTCGAATCAAGGGAACATGCACGAAATTCACACAGAAGACTCACTGCTCATTTGCTCCATACAGTGCATTCTCAGTTTGAAGTGTGCCATGTCGCATACACACTGGTTGCTGACCATACGTGAGTTCTCATTGGTCAGGACGCACATAGCTGTAGTTAGTGATTACGAGCATACTTTCCGAAGGTCTTCTATTATCACTGTACGTTCCGTAACGATCTGCTATCAACAATGCGAATGGAACAACTTCCCCGGTCCAGCCCCTCCACATGGTTCGGCCACAATTCGTGCCAGACGCAAGCGCATTACACGTTCATACGTCGCTGGATCATTTCTTAACGGTTCATACACTCACGCACATTCACGCACGGCACTACTCCCATCATGTGTTGTCCTCACACGCCATCACGCGCATCGCACGATTATCGATTTCTGCTCCGTGATCGTTGACACAAGCACGCTCATGTGACCACATGTTTGTTGTCTCGGTATGGAGTCATGTGGTGACAAGCACACACACTCATGACCGCTCTCTGTATGAGACACGGACTGACGTTCATTCATCACGGTTTCCCCCATATCACGATGACCCAGAGTACCACACTTGAACTCGAACTAGTGATCACCGTTCACACGGGACCACTGGAAAAGGAGCACACACACACACACACACACACACACACACACTAGACAGTTGGCCCTATGACCATTCCTCCGCACGCACACACCTGACACACCCAATCAGCTTCCAACGTGTTACGGGTCAATTCCCTCAATCGGGACTACTCGACATTCGGTCGTACTGTTTGACACGAGTCGCACTGACAGTTTTCGCCGTATGTTTGGAGATGTTCAGTTGTACGGTCATTTGCCTTTATTTACTAATGTTCGTTGCAATGAATTTACCCAAAAGGAAGCATCCTAGAAAGGCTTTAAAGCGGCTAGGAATAACGAAAGAACCAAAAAGAAGGGAGAAACCGGAAAGGCTTTAAGGAAGGCGGCCGGATTATTTCTTTACAATCACGATGACGCAATATTATTCGGTTATCATCAGTGTTGTTTTCAATTATAGCCGGAGTTATTTTCACCATGTACGCCTTTTTTCACCGAATCATACCAATTCCATTTCTGTCAAAACTGCACACTTTCACAGTGCAACTGTCTGTTTTTTTTATTTCGCTACGTACAGCAAGGTGTGAAAAAGGCGACTAGTGAAAACCGAAAATGACAATGCAGGCAGATATCACTCCTCTGTCAGAAATGGAGATTGCTATACGGAGAGGTAATCCGAAACTATATAAAGCTGCGGGACCGTGTGACTGACGCATTGTCGATAGACAGAAAAATCACGTTAGCATTCAGCCCGTCGGCGGCTGTCCGAAATCCAGGTCAAGCTTTGAGCGAACAGAATGAAGAACGACAGGACAACGGATCGGTAAGCCGAAAAAATACACCGGTCGAGTGGTGGCTGGCCCTATCACTAATGTACTTATCAGCTGAGACGTTAAACGACGCCATTTTGAGATAGACCGTTTGTGGTGCGACAGTTGGTGACAATGACTCTTGCACCTATATAAACGGTTTGATTCCCGATAACTATACGTTACAGTTCGAAGCCAGTATAATCTGCTCAACAGAGCTAGCGGGATCGAATAGTAAAAGAATGCATGGGTTTTCGCCGTCCATTCACCAGGATGGGTGCGAAACTTTGGTATCGGAGTTACCGAAATCCTCAGATATGGTGTGAATCAGTGGTTGTGCTGTTTAACGAGAAACCTGAAGGTACTTCTGTAAAAGCCAGGGTGGAATGAGCTTACCAAACGACGTAAACTGCTAATTTAGCGCCCCATTTCCTTGTGCATCAGACTGTTAACTCGAAAGCTGAGGTCAGGATTTCCAATGGAAAACCCACTTTGCAATGTGAGCAGTTATGTTGTATTATCCCCCCCCCCACCCAAGACCACAAGAATCCTTCACAAAAATAACCTTACTGATTTCGTTTCCCTCAGTTTATGATCAATTCCAGGTGGTATAACTAAGTCACCACAGTCGGCAATGTTGTAGAGAGATGAAACTTGGTCAATATCGAAACGACTAGTCTGTGATACCCGTTCATGAGAGATAGTGCGGGTAATCCACCGAAAGCACCATTGGTCGAACGCCTCCAACTTACGGGTATCCTCAGTTCGCTATGGCTTTCATGTGAGCACGGGTCGGATAGCGAAACAAGAGCTGCGAATCTTCGTGCGATGACATTCTTCTGCGTGTCCATAGTGCACGTCGTAGCTGAAGAAACGCTCTTCGTGAACATCTAATCGTCAAAAACACCTCGCATTTTGCCCACCAGTTTCGAAGAGGAGTTGGCTCTAAGTATTTGAATGATACAACGTTTAACTGACTGACCTTCGTGGAACAGCTATTGAGCTGAAGGCACTTGATTAATCGATAAAGTCTTGGTTCTCGCAGTACAGACTTCTAAACCAATGATCCCCGCGGGGAGATGAAGTCTTTCGGCGTCGGAATATTACTTCGTCGCAGTGAAAGCAACTTAGTACATAATGAATTCAATTCAAAACAAATACCACATACTAAGCCACACATAAAGGAACAGAATAAGTGAGTGAAAAATGACTTACTCATATGTACAGATGAAACATGTTTTCGTAGATTCCCTTCTTCTGTGAACGTTTTCCCACAAATCTCACACGGGTCAGTTTTCTCTTCTATCCAATCAACGAAACAAATGAAGAGGGATAGAGAGAGAGGAATAATCGGAATGTCTCGGTCTACTGTGACGGAGGGCGAGTAAAAGGGAGAATGAATATCGGACGAATTTGATGAATTGAGTTCGGTCACTAACGCATATATTTATGTATGGAATGCAATCGAATACATTCGACAACAACACTTCGAATGAGTTCCAGAAGAGGAACGTTGTTCCACACCGTTTTTCACAGCAAATCGAAAATTATTATTTTCAAACATGCTGCCCTAGCGTACGGACTGGGCGCGTTATGCCATCGCGGTTAGTGTAAGACAACGGGTGAATTGGACTTCCGTGCATTTGCAATGGCGCAGGTTTCCCTTCTGTCGAATGTGCAAATCGAGTGATGTCATATATATATATATATATATATATATATATATATATATATATATATATATATATATATATATATTCGTTTACGTACTACTTACTATCGATATGAACACTTGAACGTGCAGCCTCGTTGTTCGTCGGGTTAGCAGTGACCCAGATATGAATAACTCTCAGGAATCACAGTTGTGATCCATTTGTGGGCTTTTCAATGAATAGTACTTATTCACCCTCAAGACGACTCAAATTAGACCCTAGTGAAGGTATACATATATATGTATATGTTAAATCGGTTCAGATGTCTAATCAAATCCAATGTGAGTTGCCCCTGATTTATTTCTGCCTTGCCCATGTTGTCTGTGGACTACGTGTTCTGGTGTATCGGTGACCCTCTCCGCCATTGCTTATCTGATATTTTACCACCATACCTCCAGTTTTACAGTACTGTTTATTTCCCCAGCATCATTGCCTTGTGACTAGTCCATGTTTATTTCCTCACCAGTCGGATTTTAATGCACGTTGACATTCGTTTCCACTCCCGATAATCGACATTTACATATTACGTGGTTCATCCTGACCTAAAACCGCTTAGTCGTTCGCCTAATCCGACACACACACACACACACACACACACACGCACACACACACACGCACACGCACACACACACTCACACTCACACTCACAGTTCTTCGTTTGATTCAACTCAGTCCCACGATTGGCTGCACTACATTTTGTTGTGAACCTGATCAATATCACTTTGGAATTAATCTCAACACCAACTCATGGCACTCAGAATTCGCTACTCTAAAGAATCATTCACTCGGATTAGAGACACAATATGTTCTGCTTCACTATCCACCACTCGCTTTCATGAAAGCCGACAAAGATCAAGTCGGACTAGGAAACGCAAGCGAGCCGGTTGGCAGACTGCTCTTAGTCGCACAACCCCGAGGAAGATGACAGTTCCCGTGTTTGTCAGTACTAACACTCGGTCCCTGTTTGGGAAGATGTCTTTCCCAACCAACGTCCTGAACTCGCGGATTAACACGAACACTTTTGTGATCTGTGTCCAAGAGTCTTGGGTAAATGAAGGTATTAATGACGAACTCGTTCTCCTTGAGAACTCTGAGTGCTTTCGTCAAGACAGAAAACAGTGCAAGAAGAAGACAGGTGGTGGTGTGATTACTCACATCAATTCCGTGTGGTCTGGCAAGTCTGAAGTTATTTTTACTTTCTGCTGTAATGCCGTTGACTGCGTGGTTGTTAAATGTCACCCTAGATCCTTGCCTTTTCGACGCACTGTGATCAGTAACTTGTATATAGCTCCTTTCTGCTCCCAGAATGGCATCCACCTGTTCTTTGACGCTTTCTTACCCGTCCTGGTTCCATTACTGTCTGATTGTTTATGCTTTGTTGTTGGTGATTTTAACCATGCGCCTACGTATCCCTTACTTGCTTTTGGTTTAAGTGAACTCTGTCTTATTCCAACTAGACAGAATTATCACAAAACATCCCGATTTTTTTCACTTAAAACTGAAAGCTCCTGTTTCAACGAGTGATCACGCTCTCATTATCATCAGACCCAAAGTTTATTCACGTTCAGCGCACTGTTCACTCGTCATGACAAAACAACCAAAGATAACCTCTAGAAATCTGTCACCCACCAAAATTACTCTTCTTCAGAGATCCCTTTCCATTGTTACTTCGATTGCTCTCTTTCCCCGCTAGACCTATGTACGAAGACACCGAGTGAGGTATTGGATTTGTGCTGTCCTATGGAGACTGTATCTTTGAACAACGGCAGAATAGCTTCTCCGTTGCTGAAATCTCCGAGAAGGCAAAAAGAACGTGCCTATAAACTATACGGCCAGGCTTCGGTGAAACGACACTCCATCCTGATCAAACAAGAGATTCGACGGTTGAACAAGAAATTTGCTCACCAGTTCTTTTGTATCACCAATAGCAAGCTTCTCTGGCAAGGAATCCGGCTTCTATGTGGACAACGAGCCCGATCAAAAAACTATGACATAGACGCCGACAGCCTAAACGCCGCGTTTATTCATCCCTCATTGGATACCCTGCCATCTTACTTCCCTTCTGTGCCATCAGATATAGAGCCATTTCCCTCGGAAGGAGTCTTCAAGCTTCTTCGAACCTCAAAAACAGCTTCTGTTGTGGGTCCAGACGGTTTACCCTCCACAGTTCTCAAATTCGGAGCACATCAGCTATCCGGAATCATGACTTCACTCATCAATAGAACTGTTGATGTTGGTGCCATTCCTGCATCCTGGAAGCCCGTGACAGTAGTGTCTATTCCCAAACACTTCAAGTCCAACATTTTGTCAAAACGCTTTCGTCCCATCGCCATCACTTCTTCTGCGCCCAAGTTAACCAAGCGTGCTATCTTAAGTCGATTGCGTTCCTCTCTTGCTGTTCCAAATGACCCCCAACAGTTTGTATACAAAACCACCAGATACACTCTGGATGCAGTTGCTTCAGTTTGCAATTGCATTTCAAACAACTGAAATCGTTTCATGAATTCGGTTCGATGTATTTTCCTCGACTATTCTTCCGCATTCGATTCGGTTCCCCGTTCTCTACTTCTTCAAAAGTTAGAGTCCTTTGGCTGTCCCACTTCTTTACTCTCGTGGTTGAAAGACCACTTTCCCAACAGAACTCAACGTACTAGAGTTGGTACAATTTTATCGAGTCCTTTGATGAACAACTCAGGTGTTCTTCAGGGTGCCGTTCTTTCCCCCTTTCTCTTCACCACATATAATAGCGACTTGACCACTGCATCACCTGAACAACTTTTTAAGTACGCTGATGACGTCGTACTCTGCCAACCTATCTCCAACCAACAAGATTTTAACTCTTCCCGAGAACTTATATAATATTCAGAATTTTTCGTCCCATTCTGGACTACATCTCAACACTCCCAATTGTTTTGAGTGTACTTTCTCCCTTTCTCGTTCCTCTTATCCCAATGAGCAATCAATCATCAATTGTGTCCCAATTCCCAGAGCTGACTCGGTCAAATACTTAGGCGGCACAATCAGCGTCAATTTACAATAGTCTTCTCATATTCTTGATTATATTAAAAACTGCGTAGACTGTCTTTTCAAATTCGTAAGTTAAGGCAGTTTGGTGCCACACAAGCTGTCATTCTTTCTTTCATCCATCAATGTGTTCTACCAATCTTACTCTACTGCTCTCCCGTAATCTTTCCTGGTCTACTTAAGAATGATTTTGCCACTCTACGACCCGGCCTAGACATTATTAGTCGTGTCTCTTTGATTACCATGGGCTGTCTTATCTCCGAGGTTTGTGATTTGCACATTATAGCCTCTGAAAAATTCGCCAAGAGGATTCTTGCTGATCCCACCCATCCCCTGGACCGTGACTTATCTGCATGCCGTTCTCATCCCTCCACACGTTCCGAATTTAGACTTATCCCATCCCGCATAAATGTCTATCGTAACTCTGCAGTGCCTTGCTTAGCACGTGTTCTGGTTGGCAAAATAAAAGTTGCAGAGGAACTTCGGACTTACCTCAGTGGCTGAATCAGTTTTATTTCTATAGTACCTATTTTTATGCGTATTTCAAAGTGTCAATGATCAGTTTTTCCTCTGTTTGGCTGAAATGTGAGTTTCTGTCAACTTGCTAAAGTCCAATAGATTACAATACAATACAACAGCATTCTGATTGATCCATCGGATAAGTTCTCCTTTTTGAGCCGCTTGCTACACACGCGTACACTCACGCATGCACGCACACACACATATACACACATTGACACACAGCTTGCTTGTCGGGCTACGGATACCACCCCCGGTGCCATTCGTTTTGTGTGCGCCCCGACTTCTTTCGTCTGATTGGCTCTCTTCTTGACCGGTGTGCCACTGTCACCTCTGTCCTCGCACAAGCATCACGTGCTAATCCCAAGCGCATTTCCTTTCTTGATTACCGGTACGATACAAAGGTACGCACTTCCTTTGGTCGTGATCAATGTCTACGCGTAGGATGGGGATGAGTTACTAAGAGGAACATTCCTGGATGTCACTTTGTGTTATCGGTTCCGCCTGCGTAGCAAAACGTGTTGGTATGTTAGCCTAACAGTTTACATTGACTTTCGCAGATTGTGGTGTCCCGCAGGGCGTATGTACATCAGGGTGCCCTGACACATCCAACTGTTGAACTATTGGTTCTTCGTGTGAATTCCGGCTCAGATTGATCTGTAAAGATTGCGCTTGGTGGCACACCCGGTTCCATTCACTCCTTTCCCGTGGAAATCCGTACTGATTATTTCTTGCGTAAATTGGGGCTCCGATTGTGAAACCATTCACAGAGACTGTGAAGGTTTTGACACGCCTAGCCTTCTTCTGGTAACGCCGTACAGTTTGTTCACTTACAGGCAACCCCCTGCGACGGCCCTGCCCAATAAACTCAAGATAGAACACACATTCCTACAACAAGGCCAGGGTAATTACTGAGCCGATAAACAATCCCGTAAACGAACACGTGTACCATTTCCAATAATTTTCCTCCAACTTCAAAACCAACGAGAAGCTAGTGGTTTTCAATATCTTACTTGATGTTACTGCCATTTTTCGACATTTTTCCAATCGTGTGACACTTTCTACGGGAGCAACGAGAACTATCACAATTCAGTATTTCGAAGACATCTCCCTCAGTTGTCTACAGGAGAGTTTGTGTGGTGACAACATGCATTTATCGCAATCAACATCTATATCGTCATCTCATGTAAAAATTTCGTTTTATCACTCCGAACCAGGCTGTTCTTATTTCGACCGTAAACATGGCACATATTTTGTGAGTCCTTTCTGATGATTTCTCGCACTGTACTCTTTTCTCTCTATGGTTCGCGAATTTGGGTTCCTGACTAACAGCAAAGCATCATTCAATTCGGGAATGAAACTCTCAACCGTGTCCGTATGCTACTCGTCTCGTTGGCCCTATTGTGCGTACCTGGTATCAATAGCTCAGGTAATTTATCGACACCATATATCACAAAGGAAGAATTCAAACCGACGGAAATCAACTCATCCGTTGTGTCGGTCTCCCGAAAACGTAAGACTTTCGGAATATTTCTTCATCGTAGTAAGAGTAACTTAATATAATGAATTCAATTCAAAACAAATACCACATACTAAGCCACACATAAAGGAACAGAATAAGTGAGTGAAAAATGACTTACTCATATGTACAGATGAAACATGTTTTCGTAGATTCCCTTCTTCTGTGAACGTTTTCCCACAAATCTCACACGGGTCAGTTTTCTCTTCTATCCAATCAACGAAACAAATGAAGAGGGATAGAGAGAGAGGAATAATCGGAATGTCTCGGTCTACTGTGACGGAGGGCGAGTAAAAGGGAGAATGAATATCGGACGAATTTGATGAAATGAGTTTGCTCACCAACGCATGTTATCCGTGTGAAGGAGATTTTGAAAGGGTCTGACGTATTTACTTATTAAGTCTTGCACATTCGAAAAATAAACTTGTAGTAGTTATTGTGTAAGCAATAATAATAGGAATTCTATTGTGCCTTTAATTTCAGGACAACCATATAGTCTCATTTATGCGTCATTTTAGGGTTAATCACAGTTTAACGTCGAGCAAATTTTCACAAATGAAATTTAGTTCAGTCACCATTTGTCACGATCGCAGGCACACTGTCATTTCTTCTTTGACTCTATGGTTCGATCCCTAAATCTATACGCGTGCATTTTGAATGGCGCAGGTTTCCATTTTGTCGAGTGTGCTAATCGACTGATGTGATGTGATGTGACGTTATATATATATATATATATATATATATATATATATATATATATATATATATATATGCATATATATATATATATATATATATATATATATAAGAGAGGAGAGGAGAGGAGCGAGAGAAGAAATAAACGGACTTCGACCGTTTGAACATGTTGTGAGTGTATCACGTACAACTAAGGCTGGAATATGGGTATCCCGCTGTGCTCTTTTGTATGTTTTCCGAGGTGGTAAAGCCGACAACATTGCAACGGGTTACATGCCGTCTTGCTGAAACACTAGCGGCTCAGTGTCGTTTTACGTAATTGCTGTGGCAACTACGATCCGTAACTAAGTACAAAGCCTTTTTCCGTGACCACATTCACACGCAGATTCAGCCGCTCGCATCAGAGGACTCACTGTCAGCGGGCCTACTTTCGGCGTACCGCCTCTCTCAGAGGAGGGGACGCACTGCCAGCTGAAGTGGTATACGCTTCACACCGTCGGTCACTTTGGTTCAGTTAATTCAACCAATAACCTCACACTCAAGCAGCACTTTCATCAAAGTTGAGTTGTGGGCAGAAGGAATAGAAACAGAAGATGAAATAGAGACGAGGATAAAATAATAAACTGAAATCAGTAAGAGAAAGAACGACCCTGAGTACAACTTAGCCTCTGGCCGCGTTCCTTAGCAATATCACTAATTGTCTCCAAGCCTCTAGTAGGCAGGTCCTATGGGCCTCAGCCCGGAAGTCCAACACGTCCTACCTGACCACGTTTATATCACAGACGGAGATACTCGACCTACATTCCAATCACTATCTGATTTGGAAAACAGCGTACGCCGAGGAAACCTATCGGTGGACGTGAGTAGCACATATCTCAGCAACCCCAACCTGTTTAGATTCAGTACTTGTTCCAGAGATCAACCTCTGGTCCCCAACACACTAAGCCCAACCTCAGCATTGCCGATTCGATGTTCCCACCACATTCGGGTAATGCTACGGAGAAATTGTTGCTCAAACACAAACAGTTTCCGCCTATTTCCTACTCTCAATGGCCAAGTCACCGAGTCGTAAAAAGAACAAATCCAATTATCGCAGTGAACACTCGATCCTTGACAAACAACCGTAATGTCTACCGGCACAAAAATGACTGAGGTTACCAAAAGCCAGACGCGCCTTCTGTTTACGCGATGACACATCAGCCGATATTTGACCATCAAGTGAAATGTACCTGCCTAAGTAACAAAACTTATCTACTTCAACAGAGCTAACCATGCCAAGATTAGGTTTGGTATAGAGACAACCCAGTACTGAAGCAGTATTTTACACTTTGAAGGTGTAAAACGAATCCCAAATATTGCTAAACTGTTGCTTAGGCTATTCAGAATAAATTGCAAATTACCTGGATTTTCACTCAGAAGAAAAATATCGTCTGCATATTCCAAGTCAGACAGTGTACTACCTGAGCAAAGATTGATGCTGCTTTTCTCACACGAAGAAAGGGCTCCTCAAAAATCAATCCAATTAAAAAACTAAAGAGGAAAGGCGAAAGATGGCAACTCTGACAAACAACATTTCCCGTGGTGGACTCGAGTGAAAGATCGAAATCGGCTTCGGCTGTTCGCGAGCAAGCATTAGAGAGGCAAAATAAATTTCTATGACACACCCTTCGGTAAGAAGTAGCACCAGAGAATTACGGTCGACTGAGTCGAGCGCCGCTTTCAGATCTAGAAAGACAAAGATTTTGGGCATACGGATGACGTGTCTGTGCTCCAAGGTTTGTCAAAGAGCAAAGATGAAGTCGATACAAACCCGGCCGAGTCTGAAACCGGCTTGATTCTCATGCGTACACATTTCACGGGCTTTGAATAATCGGCGAAGAGTAATCCCGGGGAGCAATTTGGATGCGATACTTACCAATCTAATTCCATTCCGGTTTCCGCAAGAAAATCTGTCACCTTTCTTGCAAATTAGCACAATTACCGATTCATAATGGTACGTGGGAATCCTCCTGATATCCCAGAGGAGTTTTATTAGCTTCGAAAGAAAAGCTTCACGCCTTCTTTATACGTATAGTAGCTGTAAAACCCTGTCCTGTGTTCCATAGTCGTGCATCTCAACGAGTACGAAATTGATGAGTAAATCAAAGTAGCTGATAGGGTTCGTCGAGAGAGCTAGCTGATCTGGTGGTGTGGTCGCCACTTATCTATTATGCAAGGATCAGTGTTCCTCTGACAGGGATTGATCGTGTTCAATATATGGCGATCTATGGCGATCCCACCATAGAACCAAGCCAACCAGCCACCCCGACGAACCCTGCCAGCTTCGCTGAGGTCTCCATCTCTTCGCACTCTCATGAGTATGGAACACTATGGGCAGCTCTTTTTCGTTGAGGAGAGCAGTGTAACGCGCTCAGACGAAGATTACCACGCCCTTCCTTATCGGCGTAAGTGTTGATGCTTGCATACGCACTTACTGAGACCCGGCTCATTGAGATTTTTTCGTCTTTGCAGATCGCGCAACAACACCCCCCAGAACACTGCATCCACCATACCACATAAGTACCGTGTCTGAGTGGACGACGACTGCTTCGTGTAAGAGACCTTTCAACGGTAAGTTTGCCCGTGTACGGATAATACGCCTCAATTCGACTGCAGTTTGCATCCAAGTAACCGTATCTTTGACCACTGGGTCAGTTAGTCCATTGATGGGTTTCGGTGCTGTTGAATAGTGAACAAAAGACAGTGCGTGAGTGGTGTGCGGATATCCTACCAACAATCCGAATGGATCAGTCAAATTAGCAATGAAGTCTTGATGACAGCGGAGGAGCTGGAGAAGAAGTAGAGTTAAGTTCGGAGAACGTGTTGACCATGGTATTAGCCCTATCCGTCCGATACACTGCAGCGGGAGGTTTTCGTCCAGCCAGTTAGTCATGGCTCTAGTGGAGTCTTCAGACAAAAGATGTCCTGACATAATGCGGGCTTATTGATGAGCCAATTTAATAACCAACTGCAAAATTCCGTGTGCCACTGATAGTCAGTCAGCCCACGTTATGAAAGCACTTCTTTTCTCTGACGAATCCACTTTTCACTTGCATAATATGAAGGATTATCAACACGGTAGAAGTTGGAACAGAGAGAACACATTCATTTACTATGCAATCGTCAAGGTGACACGAGCGTGAATGTTTGGTGTGGCTTTCACAGTAACCGTCTGATTGGTTCTGTGCTCTTACCTGACAAGATGAGTATTACGATCTCCTTAGATCTGTTAAAGGAGACTCTCAGTGGAAACCTCGACAGTCTGCCTTTGTCCCTTTTGTCAAGAGCTTTGTACCACCAGGATGGGGCACCATCACACAGTACTGGAGCCATGACCAACTGGCTGGACGAAAACCTCCCGCTGCAGTGTATCGGACGGATAGGGCTAATACCATGGTTAGTACGTTCTCCGAACTTAGCTCTACTTGATTTTTTCCTGTGGGACTATGTGAAGCGTCGGGTGTATCACTCAAAACCGGTAAACATTCAACATCTGAAGACAAGGATCATCGATGTGTGCCAGGAAATCCCAACCACCATACTGGAGGCTGTCCAGCGTAACTTGGCTCGAAGAGTGCAAGCATGTTTGGCTCAGGATGGTGGAGTCTTCGAAAACCTTCTGTAGCTGGTCGGGACGGGAAGGTTTGCAAACTTTCAACTTGCCCTATTGGAGGCCACCGAGACGTGATTATCTGATTTAACATGTTCTTTTGTTATTGTTCAGAACGTAATCTTAGGGGCTGGTGAATGAATCATTGATTGGATCAGTACTAACGGAACATGGATTGTTTCCAGTCTATAAACGGACAAATTTCGTTCCTAAGTAACACTTCCAGCCGAATAGTTGACGGCTACAATGACTGTCAGAACGAGCGCCGAGAGAATGGTAATGAATGAACTAGTTTCATTTCTGTTGCAAATTCTGAACTTCTGTCTATGGTCGGGAAGGATAGATATTTCATGCGGTGGATGACAAATGCCAAATGCGCAAACATTTGGTGTTAAAGTGCAGTGGCCTGGATCGCACATGACTTACAATCCCTTTGATGACGTTTATCACGGCTGTTGTGACAGATAAACTGAACGGTTGTTCGTTCGCTGCTCTAAGACAACTTGTGCACTGAGCTGACTGGGTAACTGAGGCAGGTAAACCTAGGGCCGGACCAGTAAAGTAGAAAAGGTCACTTGTACGCACTGCGATAGCCGCCGTTTATTTTGACTAATACACAATGCTCTGTGCCCCATTTGAACACGAATTCGCATGTTTTAAGTACGCGATTGAAAGTTAAAAGAATGCTTGCATCTCGCAATTTGTGTCTTCTATCTGTTTTGATGATCTGTGAACTAAGTTTGAGAAAACAAAATGATGCCTGTGGTTGATCCATCGATTTTGAGAACTACCGGTACGAACTGACGGGAAAAAGTGATGGTTGGGGAAGGTGTAATATCGTACGCGTGCTTGTGGGTTCATGTATGCTCGTGTGCGCGAACTACAACATACACAGCGGTAAGAAAACTTCCGCGCTAGTCGGATGAAGCTAGTCATTGGAGGACTTTATTGCACCGGACAGCGCAAGGGTGTATGACCAGGAAAACAATTTAATGCTTAAACGTGAATGGGTGCGATGAGCTAACATCGAATAACGCGATTGCATTGCTAACGTGGACGGGGTCGTTAGATGAACGGTGTATACAAGAAAAATGTGTTGTGTGCGATTTGCTAGAAAATCTGCCAATACCGGTTTGGGAGTGACAGTTACAGAAAGACACACTGTCCCCCTTGAAGAAGTGGAATGAATGCATGGTATCCTGCCAGTATAAATGTAACTGAAAGTTGTGCTTCCAGGTTGTGTCATGTGCAAACGATACGATAACCACAGTTGGTTGTGAATAACACTCAATGAACTCCGTGACTGAAGGTTGAGAAACACAAACACAATGATAGTCTGTAGGGAATCTATCAGTTTCCAGAAGTACCGCCACGGATCGGCACGGGAAAATGCTAGCTCCGGTGGAAGAGATTGAGATAGCAGTGATGTTCATTCCTACTAACAGATCACAGGCCGATAAACGGGTGTATGCCATGACAGCTATAACGTAATTCCGCCGTTATGGCGAATATATAGATGCACCTTATGCTGACCGTTTGTGTAGCTCCAAGTTTGTGAATAGGTGCTGATGAGACAACGGCCAGTCCCTATCCCCATTTACCAGCCTTCCTGAGATACTGCACCATTATCACAAAACAAATGGAAGTTAGTAAAATAAAATAAAAGGATAAAGGTAATATCACAGATTATCGAAACTGATAACAAACTGTGGACCGATTGTCTCACACCTGATCCACGGCAGAGCTTTCCAGTCATTTCATTGTTAGAGCAGCTTTGTCTCTGGCTGATCTATTAGTGTATAGGCAGTAATACCAATATATTGAGGTGAATGGGTGTGGGCAGTAGCTTGTTCGACAATGTCTTTCGACTGCTGATCAGTGTCCTTATTACCAAACGTATTCCATATATTACTATATCCTTTACTGTTACCGAAATGGTCGAATTAAAGAAAAAAAATTACGCTGCTATTAAGAAATGTAAGCGACTACGCGGTTCACCAGAACCGACTGCTTCTAACAGCAACAGACTACAACTTTTCAATTTTCTCAAGTTACAGCAAACTGTGGTGTTATTCCAAGATTGGTTACTCAAAGCAAAGTCCTCCGCTGTCGGGAAACTGATTAATTTAGGGCGGGTTAGACCATTGGATCATGATATACCTTTAAGAAACCTTTGCAAAATGAAAAAAACCCTTCACTAGAAAGCCAGTAAAGAATGCTGGAGGAACCGTGAAACCAAATAAATTTGCCGACTTGTCCAAGATTTTCAAAAGTTATCTGATACGCCTTAATAAAACGATCGGAGAACTGCTCAATTATGAGGTCACACGAACTATGTCCAAAGTTACACCACAGACGCAAATGATCATGTACATAATAATTGCAGTTACCATGTATTTCGCCAAAAAGAAACTGACGTGACTTCCATTCGTCTCTATCTGACAGCCCGATAGTCTTTTGAATGAAATTAATACAATCACGAGATTAAAAACTATAGAGATTTAACCCGTAGTCGGATTGGTGGTTGGTTTGGCAAATTAATAGTGTACCACTTGTCAGAGACTATATTGAACCCCATCAAGTGATCAGTCCGTAGCATGAAAGGGAGGTGATAAGAGATGAACCAGTGCACTTGGCCATTTAGTGTGTTTTCGGAAAATCCACTTGCATTCTTCACATCGAAAAGTCGGACGCCGAGAGCCGCTCGCGGCGTCCGACTTTTCGATGTGAAGAATGCAAGTGGATTTTCCAAAAACATACGACTTAGGCTCCTCGTACCAACAATACATTCTCTGAATACATTTAGAGTGTATCAGATTTCCACGGTGGGTTACACAACCACAAGATCCTTCCCATCAGTGATCATATGCAGGGAGATATGACTATGTGACATGAGAAGTGACACTTGTAGTCGCACAAATTACCAACCAAAATGATACCTCTATTCATAGTTTCTCCCCTAATTTTCAATCTTGATGATTGTTTTGATATTCGAGTTAGGCTGCTGCTGACAGGTAGGAATCAGTGAACCACTGCAATCAATGACCTGTTACTGGTTGTTACAAGGGAATGAGATCTACTAAATACTAACAAATTCAGGAGAAAAATGTGAATAGACACGATTGAACCAAGAAAAGCTTAGCAATAAGTACTGCGCCAATGAATGATAGACCGTCAAGCAATGTTACTTAAATTGTTATTCTATTCAGATTTTTCATACAAGCGCTTCGAAATTGGCCAACACAACCAGTTTATTAGCAGTAGACGCGTCCATATTAGTTGATATATCACCAACAGTGTGGTAGCAGTATGTCGGTAGCGTCTTGCAATCATTCTGCGCTAAAGTGACTCGTTTTTGGCATTTTAATTAGCAATTCACGGTATTGGTCATCATCTCAAGCGGACAACCCAGAGCGTTTCTCCCCCGGATGTCAAAATCTAACTACTGCTATCGTTTACAGTAGCATATAAAGAAATTCGACCATGCAGGGCTGGACCCCCTCCCATTGAACACACTACTTGGCTCATTTTTGTTCCCAGGAGGACATCGACCTGTTTGTAGATGCTTTTTTAACTGTCATGATTCCATAACCATCTGGCTGTTTATACATTGCTGTCGGTAATTTTCGTCATGCGCCTACGTATCCCTTAATTGCTTTTGATTTAAATGACCTCTGTCTTATCCCCACTAGGCGAAGTGCCGTTTTAGACAAAATTATAATCAAAAATCACGAACGATTTCGCTCACAACTGAAAGCTCTCGTGTAAACAAATGATAAAGCTCTCATTACTGCCAGACCAGAACTTTATTCACGTTCTGCACTTTGTTCCTTTGCTAGGACAAGACAAATGAGTCGTTTCTAGAAACCTGGCACCCGCCAACGTACCCCTCCTTCAAAGGTCCTTTTCCATCGATTTTTCGTAGTTTTCTTTTGATGGCCCTCACTGCCCGTCATATTGATTTGCGGATACACTAGGTGCGGTGTTTGACTTGTGTTTTCTTATGGAGACTGCATTTTTTAACAACGGCAGAATAGCTTCCCCAATGATAAGTCTTTGAAAAGACAAAAAGAACACGTCTATAAAATATATGAACAGGCTTCTGTGAAAGGACACCTAATCCTGATCAAACAAGAGACAAAACGGTTGAATACGACATTTATCCACCAGGTCTTCTGTAATACAAATAGCAAGCTTCTCTGGCGCAGAAACCGGCTTCTATGTGGATAGCGGGACCGGTCAAAAAACCTCAGCCTGGACACTGCGTTCAGTCATCCTTCCTGAGATACCCCACCATCCTATATTCTTTCTGTTCCTTCAGATGAAGCGTTCTTTTCCTCAGAATTTTGCTCAAACGTTTTCGTCCTATCGCCATCACTTCTCAAGTTGACCGAGCGCGTTATCCTTAGCCGATTGTGTTCCCCTTTTATTGTTCACAATGTCCCTTATCCGTCTGCGTACAAACCCAGAAGATGCACTTTGAAGCCAGTTGCTTTAATTGACCATTTCATTTCAAAGAACTTGAATAGTCCCGTAAAATCAGTTCGCTGTATTTTCCACGACTGTTCCTAAGCTTTTGATTCGGTTTCCCATTCTTCACTTCTTCAAAATTTGGAGTCTTCCGGCTGTCGTATTTTTTACTCTCATGGGCGAAAGACCGCCTTTAGAACATCATTCAATACAATAAACTTGGCAGTTTATCGAGTCCTTTAACTAACAAATCTGGTGTTCTTCGGGAAACCATCCGCTCCTCCTATCTTTTCACTATATACATCAGCGACTTAACCACTGTTCCACCCTCATTACTTTTTAAGAACGCCGATGATGCGGTGCTCTATTAAACCGGCTATAATCAACTAATTTTTACCTCTTTCCGAGAACTAATACAATATTCAGAGTTTTCCATACCATTCTGACCTACAGTTCCAAGTCTTTGAGCGTACCTTCTCAACTTCTCGTTCTCTTGCCCCAATGACCATCACGACGAGACTGTACCTTGGCGTGATGCGATGGTTCACCTATCTCCATGACCCAAAGAGCTCTACAGGATGGCTTCCTAGGGCCGGAAATACAATCATATCTGACAGGTCAATGGGTAGAGGCTAGATAAAGTCCAATCTCATAGCCAGTTGATGGGCAACATCTGATTCTAACCACTATGCCCCTGGAGAGGATACTCCAATGAATAAACACGGAGAGAAACAGTTTACCGGTCTAAAAACCTCCACTAGATGGAGTGGAGTACCTGGGGTTTCTCTCAACGATGGGAGAGGTCATCGCACTTAACTGGGCAGCTGTCGCCCGGCTAAGCTGGGCAGCCCCCGGCCCAAAGAATGCTGCTTCGTCTATGTTCCATTCGCTCCATTGCGTGTATAAGACTGACGAAAGAGTCCGAAAGGCGGATCGTTAACAAAGCACCAGAGAAGACAAGACAAAACACATGCAGTAATCAGGCCTAACGTGACAGACCAGAAGTTCCTTCACGGGTGCTTCCGTCACGTTCCCGTGCTGGGTCAACGCCCCACTTCCTTGTGGGTCAGACTTTTGAGTCAAAGGCTCAGGTTAGGGTTCCCAAAGAAAAACACCCGCTGAGTGGGAAGCCGCGAAGTATGATTCGCCCAGGAACCTCCAGCGTCTTTCCTGTAAAGGGCCTCCCCAATTTTCCGTCCTTTAATTTAAGATCGATGCAAAACGCCACAGGCATTTGCTGCTTTGGAGAAAGCATTAGTTCAGAAGTCGAGCACAAATTGAATGCATTTGTTAAGTCTGCATGTTCACTTCACTTGGCTGAACTGTATGTCTGCACACCACGTCAGATAGGGCACCAGACTGCTCTCTTTAGAACTCTTGAGACCTTTAAGATAAATGTATGCTGTGTCTCCGAAACACGCATCCAGGATCCCACTTCTGTGGTGACTCTTCGCGTCCCAAATGCAATCTCAGTCTCTCGCTTCGCTCTTCGCGCGTCGGGTGATCCGGTTTCTGGTGCTTGTGGTCCGGCCGGCGTTGGGATTACTTTGAGCATGAGAACTGAGCGTGTATTCGGGGACTGGGTCCCAGTCAACCGTCGATTGTGTGCAGTTCGGTTGGACGGTTCTGTGCATGTCAATAGTAGCGGACTAAAGTGTCGATGCTTGTTCGTCGTGCCTGTGTATGCGCCCACTGACTGCAGTTCCTCTGAAACCAAGGTCGAATTCTACCACAATTTGTCTTAGCTGCTTCAAACTGTGCGTTCAACGGACGTGATGGTCATAGTTATGGTTTTCAACGATCAAGTTGGTTGTTAAAATGGTCCCGAAAGGCCCATAAAAGGCTTGGTTTGCTAACCCGGCCAGTCGCACTGACAGTGGCGATCATCTCATTCAGCTGTGCTCTGACCACAGACTGTTTCTGGTGTGTAAGATCTTCTGTGATGGGAAGCGGCATAGACTTACATGGCGTCCTGCCACGTCTCCACAACGTTAGACTTAGATTGACCATATTATCATTGGCCACCACTGTCGTTGATTGTGGTCTACGTTTGTGGACTTAGATCACGCCTAAGTACGTGCTTGCTTCTGTTAACGCCTTGTCCGTGGTCACACACACACACACACACACACACACACACACACACACACACACACACACACACCAAAGCCACTGGTTTTGTGCAGTTGCTTTGAGACGATAGTCGACGATCTGCTTTTTAGGCGGAGCTGTCACCAAAGTTATCAATGAAGCCGAATGTGCAAGGCCCAGATGAACTCCGGCAATAGAAGCCTTTTATGCCGTACGAGACTCTGGTTCAAATAGGCCTCACAAATGATGTATATCTGTTGTAATCACAATGAACTGAACTGACAGGACGTCTTGAAACAACCCCCACCCAGAACTACGCGAACGAAAGTAGAAAGAAGACCAAGACTGTGACATAGGACGTTAGTTGTATTGCAGAACTAATTTTTATAAATATGTTAAATCAGAGAAGATAATTAGTAGACTCGAAGATGACCAATCACGGGTAGCTTTTGTGGGACTTGTCCGCGATGATCTTGATTGAGTGAGACTGATCCGTGTGCGTGGCTACGAAGCTGTACCTGGCCGTATCACGTGTTACAGCTGCTGAATCACCACAATATCTTCGACATCAGTTGCTTTGCTGGATGCTCGCAGATACGTCCCTCCGGATGTCACATCCAATAGAGTGAGCAAATCCCTGAGGGACCAACTGATTAGGAGCTTGGGAAATGACGGTGAGTAGGGCTGGATTCCGTAATGCAGGGGAATGGAGAAGGCTGCGTCTATTGAGAATGCTCGCAACCTTCATCTTTCGATTAGAAGTACCGGTCCACGGAAACTTGGTGTAAACGAATGAAGCAAGGAATCGGACGACTCACTGATTCACTCTAGGGACGTCGTCTGGACCGTTGGGTGCTGCAATTTAGGAAACAGTTTTGTTGGCCCACTTCAATAGTGGAACTTCCGCATTAACCTTCTAGAGAATATATATAGGTATGCATATCATCCCTCCATCAGAAATGGAGGTTATTCGGAAGACAGATTATTTTAATAGGCACAAAACCAATGGACCGGATGGGTTGTCTCCAGCTTTTTTCAACGATGAAGGCGAAGCTTTGGTTTCGGAGTTAAGAATACTCCTCTGGGCAATCTGGGGTTATGAAAAAATCCCTAGGGAATGGTATGAATCGGTGGTTGTGCCGCATACAAGAAAGATGACAGATCCTCTTCTGAAAACCAGAGAGGAATTAGCTTGGAAAGTATCGCATCCAAATTGCTCCCCGGGATTACTCTTCGCCGATTATTCAAAGCCCGTGAAATGTGTACGCATGAGAATCAAGCCGGTTTCAGACTCGGCCGGGTTTGTATCGACTTCATCTTTGCTCTTTGACAAACCTTGGAGCACAGACACGTCATCCGTATGCCCAAAATCTTTGTCTTTCTAGATCTGAAAGCGGCGCTCGACTCAGTCGACCGTAATTCTCTGGTGCTACTTCTTATCGAAGGGCGTGTCATATAAATTTATTTTGCCTTTCCAATGCTTGCTCGCGAACAGCCGAAGCCGATTTCGATCTTTCACTCGAGTCCACCACGGGAAATGTTGTTTGTCAGAGTTGCCATCTTTCGCCTTTCCTCTTTAATTTTTTAATTGGATTGATTTTTGAGGAGCCCTTTCTTCGTGTGAGAAAAGCAGCATCAATCTTTGCTCAGGTAGTACACTGTCTGACTTGGAATATGCAGACGATATTTTTCTTCTGAGTGAAGATCCAGGTAATTTGCAATTTATTCTGAATAGCCTAAGCAACAGTTTAGCAATATTTGGGATTCGTTTTACACCTTCAAAGTGTAAAATACTGCTTCAGTACTGGGTTGTCTCTATACCAAACCTAATCTTGGCATGGTTAGCTCTGTTGAAGTAGATAAGTTTTGTTACTTAGGCAGGTACATTTCACTTGATGGTCAAATATCGGCTGATGTGTCATCGCGTAAACAGAAGGCGCGTCTGGCTTTTGGTAACCTCAGTCATTTTTGTGCCGGTAGACATTACGGTTGTTTGTCAAGGATCGAGTGTTCACTGCGATAATTGGATTTGTTCTTTTTACGACTCGGTGACTTGGCCATTGAGAGTAGGAAATAGGCGGAAACTGTTTGTGTTTGAGCAACAATTTCTCCGTAGCATTACCCGAATGTGGTGGGAACATCGAATCGGCAATGCTGAGGTTGGGCTTAGTGTGTTGGGGACCAGAGGTTGATCTCTGGAACAAGTACTGAATCTAAACAGGTTGGGGTTGCTGAGATATGTGCTACTCACGTCCATCGATAGGTTTTCGAGGCAGGTGATTTTTTGGACTTGAACAGAACGGCTGGACCCTCCCTGGTGGTTATATGCACTGCGTTTCCGTAATGAAAGAGGAAATTGTCGAGGAACGCTTCCAAGTCGGGCAAGGTCCTCGAGTTGGCTGATGCCAGCGCACTCTTCACGGAGGGCACCAAGTTTCCCGCTGCATCGTTAGAGCATGGTTGGTGTGGTGCCGTACGCAGATGCCGACATCCGATTCTGGCAAATCAGCTTTTCGGCTCCGCCGCACAGCATTGGGATCCATTATCGTTGGTTAGTACTTGAGGGATTCTTTCTCAGCTAAAGTATTTCCGTAAAACATGAATGAGGACAAGGGGGGTTGCTGAACTGGTCAGGAACACTTCCGGCCATCTGGAGTAGGAATCGGTCAGTACAAGAGCGTGAGTTCAGTTCAGGGATGGCCACAGAAGTCAGCATGAACTGTCTGCCATATAATGTAGCTTTGCGACTATGGGTTCCAGTTGTTTGGCTTCGACTGAACTTTTTGCAGACACGCATCGCAGTTCTTTGCCGTAGTGGAGATGTCCGCATCCAATTCGAGCCACCAACACGTCTGCCGAATCAGCGACTTCATTTTGTCCACCCCAAGTGGCCTTTGTGCAGTTCATCCAAAAACCGACTTTCGCAATGGAGGTTGGTGACATGTCGTCACCTCGACAAAGAACTCTGTCAGGTTGGATATTGAATTCTTCTCGCAGTAGGAAGAACTGAGGAAACTTCCGCTTCACCTCGGGCTGCCATCGCTTCTCGATTGTCGGAATCCCGGATGAGCAGTATCGTTTCGTCTGCTTCCGTAATTCTTCCCTCGACAAGGGTGCGGCCGGTGAAATGAAATGACACTGATTTCCGCTACGAACCGAGTATCATGACAAGAAGTCCGTTTGTAGGGTTGTCTTGTCGGGTCGATGCAGAAAGACGTAGTTGTAAGCAGCCAAAGCAATGCTGCACCGTTGAATCATAGCAGCTGTGGATTTGATAACGGACTTGTCCGGGTTATTTAGTGCTTGGTGGTCGGTGACAATCGTGAACTTCAGTCCGAGTAGGTACTTGTGCAATCGACGTACAGGCCAGAAAACGGCCAAAGATTCCTTCTGCGTTTGGGACTAATCCTTCTCTACAGCATCGACGGAGATAATTGGACTTCCATCTTGTGAGGGTATGGTCTGCCGGTTTAATCTCACTGTAAAACAGTGCGTCAGCACCGGCCCCTACTGAGCTCACGAAATCACGAACGACAGGACAGCCGATCGATGGCGTGAATCCATACACGAGAGGAATCCTGCCAGTGGCATTCAAGCCTTTAGGTGTGGTCGTCCACACTAGTCGGACCAATGCGTTGTGTGCAACGAGTGGGCGCATGTGACCGCAACCTATATATTCTTTATTTCCCACTAGTAAAACTGAATGATTCCGAGGCAGATCTGAGTTCTCACAAGAGCTACTGAGACGGAACACATCCTGTTTCAGAACAGGTGTAACCATGGTCGTCCAGAAGACGATCAATAAAAGGTAAACTGATCGATGGATTCGGGTGTTTTAGTTCCGTCTTTTCTTCGTCCCAGTCAAAGTGAATGAAGGATGCTCCTCTACTAATGAACACGAATTCATCAGGAAATTTACGTATTTCGAGTCCTTTTTTAAGGCTAGATACGATGGCTCGTTTGGAAATTGCTCTGCAAGATTTTATTTTAACCCCAAGATGGTAGGAAAGTTTTAGATCTTCACCTTTCCGTGCACACTGGATAGTTCTTCTGCGGTCTTCATCACTAATTGTTTTCCGCGTACGCCGTGAACCTATATTCACCTGTTTGCATAGGTCGATAATCTCAATTTCCTCCACCGGGAATTCTGCCGATGTTGATGCAATCATTCAGATGGTGACTTGTCGAGTGATCGTAATCAAATGTGCATCGAGCGCCCAGCCGTTCACGTGACTCACATGAGGCTACTAAGTCCTGAACCTGGGAACAACTCACACGTGATTTGACCTTATTCGGTATGGATGTGTCGGAAACATTTGGTTACTGTACTTCTAGGCTGTGGTCACTGTTAAGAAACGCCGACTACCAAACGATCGTCAGAGGCCACTAAACGACAGACAAACCTGTAGATTCACACAAAAACAATGAATCTTGTGCTGAACAATCACAAACGGTTGGAAAAAATTGGGAAACAGAAACAAATAAATTCCGATTTTCACAGAACAACGTGACTGGCGACAGTTCATCACGCAAGAAGAGTGCAGAGCACCTAGTACCGGTTAGTATTTTTGGGGTGGCTACTATCAAATAGTAACTTGTGCAATGATAGATGGATTTATTATTATAGCTTATAGGAATCTAAACAGCATTCAGTTGTGAGCTTTCAGGGCCCACCGAAGGACAGCTCGGTGTCTATAAATACAGTCGGAGTCAACCCGTGAGCCATAACGACCGGTAATTTATAATGCGACTTCAACAGTTGTAGCTACTGTGAGTCAGTCGATCTTGTTCCAGCGCTAGGTCGAATCAGGAGGGAGCCACGTACAGGACCAGCGGCTAGAGTATCCGATTTTCGTACCGGAGTGATGATGCAATGGTAAGAACACAATTTCAAACCAACAAATCAGGCTCCCATATACACCTCAGTCGATGGCACCCAGCCAAATAGAGCAATCGTATCCCTGCAAAAATCACAAAAACAGTGAACCCCAAGGACTGAACTGATGCGCGAATGTATACAAACAACGAAATAGTTGCGTTTTTTTTCTGAACAAAAGGTGCACACCTTTTAAAAACCGTTAAGTTATAGAGAACACAGGATACCATTGACTTGAATCTAGCTTAACGGCGCCGCTCAGGGCTACAACAAGGATAGTGCGAACATAGATAAAGTAGCACATTTACCCAAGTGCTTTTGACTTTTGTCATTTGAATGCTTATACCAACTACTTGAATTACACACAAGATGAAAAAATAGATGGGTTTTCGTTTTCTGAAAAATACTCCGTTGTCCAATCCAGATAGAACGGAGCCGTAAGCTGCCAGGCACAAAGAGGGGAAATGCTTTTCCGTGGTTAACCGTGAATAAGGTGAACTCACTAAATAAGCAGTACTAGAAGATCAGCGGCAACGCTCAAGAATGTAATGGAATTTTCGCCTGATTAGAGTTTTCCACATAAATATGCTGACAGCACTGTGACACGTCGAGTGTGGCTCGTCACTGAATAAGACCATGGCTATTTATCGTGTTCCATCTACCCGGTAAGGTCTCCAGAACAGGTAAATGAACCATACAATTGGTCACCAGCTCATCTGGACCAACTCTGCTGTCTTTCAGGACGCGCTTAACTATACAAAAGTTAGAGATACATCTTCAAATAAGAAAGCTTACCCTGAACTGGGCAAATGAGTAGCACAAAATACCACAATGCAACAAAAAATGAGACTTTTTAAGACTGACCGTTCTCTAACGCACGCAAACGACTGCTACACGCTGGACACAAAGTTTGGTTACTCATTCCCTCACTTTTTTCATTCTTTTCATATTTTATTCACTTCCAACGGGAACTTCGGTCGATCGTACCAGCTACAGTGCCTCCAATGGAAATTTTGGCTGTGTGCTTTCTCGTTCTTTCAAGACTGAGTTCCAAATCCCACCGAATCTGCTACTATCAGCTAATGCCTTCGTTTGTCCTCGATGTTCATTCAGTCTGGTTACGTTCAACTCAAGAACCCTTACGCGTATAGGACAGCGAAGGGGTTTTGTTCGTACGCATGATTCCTTTGCTATTGATGTGTGTTGCATCCAAGAGACTTGCATTCAATACTTCCGTTCCATAGTTTTCTTGTGACGCCCCACCTAAGCCATTCTGGGGACGCTGAGGCTGCGGTTTCTGGTATTGCTAGGGTTGGTAATACTTTATGTGAAAGAGCCGAGGCGGTACTGTTAGCCCGGATCCCATTTGACAGTGTGAGCAGTAAGACCTAGAGGTTCAGGTAAAGTGAGCAGTCGCCATCCCGGCAGACGCGGTCCGTTTGTGGTCTTCATGTGTGCAATCACCGGCTGCAGCCCAGATGCAGTCAGAAATGATTTCTACTGAAAGCTACAGGATCTCTTACTCGAAGCCAGCCGTGCTGATATTGTGGTTTAGGCAGGAGATATAAACGTTAGAATCGTTTGAAAGTCGTCGAATGAGGCGCATCTAGAAGGCTCTTTTGGACTATATTCCTGTCTTTCGGAAAACAAGGAACGGTTGTTGGCTCTGACCATCGCCTGTTCCTCACCTGTACAAACTCAGTACGCTTTAACCGCCGGCACGCCACGTGACGTCCGCTCTCTTCGAGTCTGAAATGGATCCGGATTAATCACACTGCCAAAAGCCCCAAATGGCGAGGTTGTACACAAGACTGCCGTTCGTGCTGGAGTACCTTTTTTGAATTCGACCACGCACTAGCTCGTACTAAACTGTCCATATGCTTTAGCGGATGCTCTAAATGCATGCTGCTACGACGGTGAGATTGCGATCATCTTTGCGACCCATCTTGCTAACATGTCTTCCGAAATGCGCTAGATGAGAAGCCTACAATATCAACCAGCACTAGTCGTTGATCAAGAATGCTTTGCATTCCGCTGGCCTAGTAAATGTGACGTGTCTTGTATTGCCACGAGACCCTGAATTTCCGCCGAATCTCTGCGCCTTATCGATGCACGGCAGTCAATTCTGGTGGGAGGTTAGTATAATGGAACACGGCTGGTAATGAGAGGCGAACTAAGTCTATGTAGGGATGGCGAAGTCTGGTATCCAGAAAATGCTCAAAGGGGAAATATGCTGCTGCTACGGGGAACTCTCGTAAGCTATCCTATCTCATTCGAATTGCCTTCGGGAAAACATAAGTTTCAGTGAAACGATCTATGAAGCTGACAGCTTGCCAATTCAGAATCATCAGTGGTATCTCGAACGCTGGGCGGAGCACATCCAGTCACTGCGTTGTTGGCCCTCGTTGTCAGCCTCCTTTATAGGTATTCCGGCATACGTCTCGCTGTCTGTTTTGACAGATCCACCTACCGGAGCGGATATCCGCGCTGGGCTTCGATGATCTTCACCCACCTCTATTTAAGGATGGTGGAGTACAGTTCAGTCCAGACAATCGTTAACAATGAACTGGGTGCGATGGCTTTGGTCGCTATCTCCCGGTGGCAACCTCAAAAAGAAATAATGAAGGAGAAAAGAGTGTGAGAGGAGTAAGAAAAGAACTACATTATTGGAATGAAGTCGATGAAGAAAGTTTGTGAATGCAAGAGAGCCACTGATCGCGGCATCTAGCCATATCCCCCAACGCATCTAACCATTTAATTGGAGGGTCTCTTGGACCCCACCCAGGAAGTCTAACACGCCCTACATGGCCAAGTCCACTAGTTGGACTCTTCATGCCTTTCTTCCATGTCATGGACTGACCACCCTTACTCATCTTCTAACCGGTACCCGTCTCAGCAAACATAGCACGCCGTGGGATCCTGTAGAGAGGCAAGCGTAACACGTCCCAACCATCTTAGCCTAATGAGCTTAAGTGTTTCATCTAATGATTTGATCCTTGAACTTAAAACCTTCCGCCGAACCTCAGCATTGCATATACGGTGTTCCCACCAGATTTGAGCAATACTACGAATACATCGGTGTTCAAACACCGACAATCTTCGTATGTCCTCCACCCGCAATGGCCATGTCTCCAAACCATACAGAAGCACGGGCCTGACTGCTGCAGCGTACACTCGAGCAGGTCCCCTCAGTTAGGGGATCCATTGTTGTCCCCATCTCCAAGAAGGACTCGCGTAATGATTGCGCTAACCATTAGAGTATAAGTGTGGTCCCAATGTATTAGTCCAGAAGACGTGTCAGGTAAATTGGACATCGACAGAATCAACCAACCATAACAGAGATGCTTAATTGCCTCGATATTTTCCAGTCCTCTTCAATCTGGGCTTCATTCGATCGGGAAATGCCTTCACATTGTTCAGATGCCTCACTTTAGTTAATTGCATGTAATGTGTCACGTCGTCCTGTTCATTGCAACTTCATCGCTCATTGTTATTGTTTTCGAGCTAAAAACAACTCATCAGTTTTAGTGGATAGTATACATACTCCAAAACACTTCTCCTCTTTGACAAAAAAGACTCAGCTTCTTTGAAATGTCTTCAGTTCATCCTTCAGGCCGGAGTTCGTTCCTCCAATGCCGCTTCTTGGTGGTGTGGTCATCAAAAGAACAAAGCCACTGACGTGCTTTGTTTGATGAGTAATGAGCATCGAACCAAACTTTGTACTGAGTCGAACTCCGCCATCAAGAACAACATTTAGCGCACCCCAGACTGTCTGATTATTGTGAGTAAGTACCACAAAATAGTGCAGGACCACTTCATTTCGAATTGGGACCTTGAGCTGTGCTATTTCAACGGGATCCAAAACGGAGGGATCAACAGTCTTCATTCGAATCACATCAGATTCGACTTCCTTTTATGCAAATTCCCTGGCACAGAAACCATCTCTCACGCGATCTCTGGGCTAATTCGTTCTGGTACTGAATCTCAAATTGAGCCTAAATTTTCCCACAGTCTACGGCTCCAATGGACACCGTATCAGATAATAACTTCTTTTCCCCATTATCCTGTTGATGTTCAAGGCAATCTCGGCGACAGTTTTCTACAGTGTCACAACGGATTTGGTTCGGTTTCCCGACGTTCGCCACCTCATCCGCGATAGTCTAATTCTTCAGTTGTGGTATTTTCGGCGTAATTTCTTCGATAAATCTTGTCTTCTTCAGAGGCCATAGGTACCAGAAGCACGCCAACAGTGACCGATTTACGAGCCGCATCCGCCAGTTGGAACACACCCACTGAACGATAAACAAGGGCGATGCGGAATAATGCTGGCAGGAATTCTGGCAGACTGTCCACAGATCGGTCCACTAACAGTTCTGCCCGTGATCCCGCGTCTAATATGTGCAATGCAAGACGCAGGAGAGAAGAAAAAGCCACGGCGTGCACCAGTGGGTCCTTACAAACTCTTGGATATGACATCTTAGACCGCCGCATCATATCCTGATGGTCAGTCGAAAGGTCGAGTCCTGCGATCAGGTGGTCCCTCACGGCGGCTCGCTCCATTTTCACCAGACCCCTGCCCGCCTCATCCAGCTCCGCTCGCGTTCTACCCTTGAGAAGGGCTCGAAGGGCTGTGAACTGGATCCCGAGAGCTCTACCAGGTCTTCTGTCCATGTTCGTCCTCGAATTGCTCTCTCCATGGATGATTCATTCTAATCATGGTACCAAATGTAGTAGTCTAAGAGAAGTTCCAGTGGAGCACGCCTACGCAACCCTATACCCCCATTTCTTCTTTACTTTGTCATTGAAGATGTTCTAGGGAGAATCTTCTCTGATTCGTCAAACGGTAGAAGTGAACTCCTACTAAAGGACAGAGTTCTCGACTTTGAATATGCTGATGAAATCGCCTTGTTCAGCGACAATGCACAGACAGTACAACACACTCTGAACCTCTAGGTGGTTGAGGTATCAAGATATGGTATGCACTCTGTGCCTTCAAAGTACAAAGTGTTTCTGCAAGACCGGTAGGAGCCTGTGTCTGCACGCACTACATCCTGTGATCAGAAAGTTTTTCGGTAACGTTCATTGCCTCGGGAGCTGGTTTTGAGGAGGTTTAATCCCAAACAGCGGGAGCCAGAACAGCTTCCGCAAACTTGCGACATTTGTGGCATCGCCATGACATTCAACTCCTGCTCAAGATACGGGTCTAAAAAACCGCGGTTTGTAGTGTGTTATTCTACGGCTATGAGACCTGGTCAGTCCGCGTTGAGGATGCCTGGTGGCTTTCCGTGTCCGACCAACGATGTGACTCGTTTCAGTGAGAACATCGAGCGCGTAATGACGTGGTGTACCATCGTCTGTTGGGCGCTGATAGCCACTCACTAACCAGAAAGATTGCTCTACGCCACCTCCGATGGCTCAAACATACAGGTATTGTTGAAGTTCCCCAGACATCAGGGTTCTTTGAAATAATCGATGTTCAATTTTTAAGTCAATACTCTCTCGAAATTTTCAAAGTTTCACCAAAAAACTTGCGATCACGTCTTTCCCGCACACGATGAGTAATTTCTTTACATTATTCAAATTGCGACTTTCCATTAAATTTTAAAGTACTTTTGCAACTGAAACGTTTCATAACGGATGGCTACATGAGACCACGTCTGTAAGATGTAAAGTCTCGTGTAAGACAGAAACACAGTCTTTTTTAAATATATATATATATATATATATATATATATATATATATATATATATATATATATATATATATATATATATATGAGAGCAAGCCTGATGCCAACGCAACAACATTACGGGGAATTGAAGTTCAATAGATAGGCCGTAGAGCAGCTGCATCACCGGTTTCTATTCCAAGCAATGTCTCTTGACGTGTCTAATCAACGACAATCTCCATCAGGTTGGCTCCAAACAAGTAGCCAGGAACCATCAACCGAAGCCAGTGCTGACGCTCCCAATGCCAAATCATATCCCAACCACCGCACCGCCCCTTACAACCTTGCCCGGTATATGCGGATAGAGCATGGAATAGTAGACGATGGGCTGGCATTTGCAAAACCTGTTCGTGACACTGGAGGCGGTGCTGAGCAATCACTTCAGTCAGGGGGCGACTATCCATAGATAGCACATGACGACGAACCTTGTTATCACTCACTCGATATCCCGCCCCCCGGAATGAAAAAATGCTTCGGATACATCGGTGTTCAACCACAGAGTGATGACAAGTTGCCGGGTCTCGTGGCCGGCAAAACACTACGAACCGGTAATTGTACACGCAGGACATAAGAGAGAGTCGGATGTCACGCCAGTGCCACGTGTCGTAGGTTGACGAAGGCCATTCTGGCTCTCACTATTCGTGATGTGCTCTCTTTCCCAAAACCACCTTAAGCAATCACCAAACTCCCTTATATGTTTAACCGCAATTTCACCCGTTTGCTACCGGCAATGTCACTACATCCGGCAGCGCACTAAGAGTGAACTTCTATACATTAGATTTTGAATAAATCGTACACGGAGCCACCGGTATTCAGAGCATTGGACTTTTTTACTGCATAAATAAAATGGTATTCAGGAAAAAGCATAAACTCCAAGCTCCAGTGGACTCACTGGACCACACAAGATCCAGGGTTACATAAAGTTTGTCATGCAGGTTTGCCAAATTTAGTATAGTTGGTTCGAAATGAATCAATTAAACTGTCACCAAAAGATCCAATATTGCAAGAATTGTTTGTTTTTTCTACATTATCCGACAGAGTCAAAATAAATTATCACGGGGTGAAGTACGCAGAAGTTAGAATCGTTTTCGGTGGTCCCCTAAAGGATAACAAAACGTCATCTTGACTTGTGTCTGGAAAATGGAAGAAATACTTTATCCAGAGTACTTGATCCATGCTCAATCGGTCTAATGGAGCGAATGCACATGAAACAAACATCTGTGGTATCAACGCCGATGATGGTTATGTTTTCGTTGCATGCGTTTTGTCAACCTGCTGCCATTGAGTATTTGTCATTCTACGTAGGAGCCACTTATATGATGGTGACAGAAAATCTTGATAACCTTCAGCTGATACCCTTTCACTTTCGACTACATGACCTATTTTTCTACCGGCAGCATGGGCAGACCGCAACTCTCACTGCTGCTGCACAAAACCTTTAGTTCTTAGGCACAAATTTGCTTATTAGGTTGTATTACAGTAGCCAGTTTGAGAGTTCGGTCCCCACTAGGTATCTCCGAACTCAGCAAACAGATCATAAGTTAATGGTATTTTAATTTACTTTACCATGGAAAACTTATCTACCGTTATTGCTCTTACTTATAATCATGCTAAATTCACATGACGATGAGCGTTAAAGTGACTAACCATTCCTGGGAATTCCAAGACAAGGGTTCGGGGAGGTCATTCAACATTCGTAACGCAACTTGGAGCGGGTGTTTATTCCTCCGAAAAATATCATCAGACAATACTGCCAGTCTAAAATTTTCTATTACATCGTCTTTGAGAGGCGGGTATATTTCAAATAAACTGCAATCCCCAATCAGTCCTAAGACATGCATTCAAAGTAAAAATATTGCACCTGATACAGACGACCAAAGAGGTAAGTTTCGAAATTTATTCAGGCAGTCTTGCTAATCCTTAGTTCTCACGTTATCTGTCAATTCATTTGCAGAAGCGGTGACGTATAAGCAGACAGAAAACACTCACACTACTCAATGAGCGCCGAGTGCATACTCTTATAATCAGTGTTGCGATCCGCAGTGGCCATGCAAAAAAACGTGAAGTGTTAACCTTACTCGGTTGTAGAACATTTATTTGTATTCAGCCCTAAAGTTGGCTCCTGATTGCTCATTTGTGCTGTGAAAACAAATACTGAAACTGAGGGCGTTCTGTGAGACAAAGTTTATCCTGATGCTTCAGTCAGCGCCTTCCGCACAAAAATTCTCGGTACAAAATGTCTGTTTACCTTGACACTGACCCAACAGACCTCACCTTCAACACTTAACGCGTTTTGTAAGCTTCCAACTTATTCCGCTAGCATTATATTTCACTAGCTATGTCATAAATGAACCGACATGTTTTAAGTTGCTCAACCGCATAGGTTGTGTCTGTTCGTTTTCCGAGGATAGGGATGAAGTTTTGGTATCGGGATTAAAAAAAACCCTCTGAGAGTAATATGGAAAAATAAACGAGTTCCTAAGGAATGATGTAAATTGGTGATAAAGAAAGCAGAATTAACGATTGCGAGCTTGAAACTGAACTGCTGTCTCATTTGTCTAAACTCACGGTTCAAAGTCGATAAAGGCTCAAGAAACAGGTGTGTAGAGTCAATGTGAAAGTTGATTTCATGGATATTTGTGAATACTATGTGCAAGTTGAAAGAAGTTTTGAGATTGGGTGGGCGTTTGGTCGTTTGCTTGAGAACACTTTTTCACACATCAACAACGAAAGAAAGTGACAACCCAGCCAAAGAACTTCAAGTGGCGAACCACCTTATACTTTTGGAGTGGTCAGTGGTACTTCCCCGAAATTCAGCTAGGGTTGTCTGCCACCTACTTAAAATTAACTACACGAATTTTCAAGGAAATTAGATAAGCTTCGATAAAAACTTACCTGGTACAACTTGAATCTGGTCGATCTGCGTTGATTCCATTTCGGAAGCAAACTTGAGTTGTAATCAGAAAAGTGTGCATACACGTTTGAGAAATGGAAAACAAACACTGCGAGAATTGACATATCATATCAAAGCAGAAAACGTATGCACAATACATTACACAACTGTATCACATGAATACATTTCCCTAATTCCATACTACTTTGCTGACTGAACAATTTGGCAATCATGAAGTCAAATACATAAAACTGAACTATATTCATATGCGTGATAGCCGCTGGGCCAATGAATGTTAACACAGACGAAACATCTCATTCGCTTCGATAGAGCAAGTATATATACTTACTTATAGATACAATATCACGCGGGTGATCCGTTTATCATTCAAAAATTTATTTAGCATAGCTGGTCCAATCAAAAGCAAGCTCAACAATGCAGAAAAACCATTACCACGGTAGTCGTTCTCCGCGTACATGGCGGTCGAGTGGCATGTCTCTATGATTTCTGAGGTAAGAATTTCAAATCCTGTGTATCACACCACACCTATCGAGATCTTATACGCCCCTCCAATCCGTGGTTACCCTTGATAACGCAGTGGACATTTGAGATCATGAGTTGTCCCTTATACAGTACTCATGCCAAAGAACGGAATAAAAAGTTCATAAAGAACTACCCAACCATATACGTTGCACCCATACACCCATTTTTGATCGTATATCCAACGTTCGAGCGCTTGTAAGCAAACACCGTTGCAAAACAAGAGTTTACTTCCTGAACTTGGTACGGTAACTGCTGCAGCTTATTGAATTCATACAACTGTTTGGCGTATTTCGATTACAAATATTTCAATTTTCTTTATACCTGGGGACGTGTAATTCAAGATTATCTAGTTATTTTCCATATGCACTAGTATCGTTTCACTATTCTTTTATGAGCGAACTGTCACTAAAACATTTGTGTAACACATTCAAACGTAAAAATCATCCCATTTACACTTATCCCCGAACAGAACATTTTCCATCCATTACCCTTTACAAGGAATTCAACATAGTAAACAGATATAGCCCACAAAAGAGAATCTCCACTGTCTGTCTCCATGAATAGCGTCGTCTTTTGAATAGTGACTTCTACAGAGACAGTAACAACGGTTTTTCCTCACTTGAAGTATACCTATGTTGCGCTACTGTCAACAAGACAAACTGAGACACAAAATGCAAATTTCGACGTTCCCCATCGTACCATTGAATACAATACAAAGTTTAACTTTGAAAAATTCGAGATCGCATTTACCTACTGAAATGCTCCTTCGTAGTATAAAGAAATTTCCGAAGGCCTGTTAGAATTCCTCGAGATGTGTCAGAATAAGCGCAGATTCAATTAGGCTGAATTTCCATGAACGTGACCCAGTTTGAACGATAACACGCAAAGTAAGAACATTCCTGACTTATATGATAAGAAAAAAGATCCAAGCGACTTGGTACGAAGGTAATCGCCAAACTACAGAACACACGAAACGGGATGAAACCGATGACTAACCACCGTGAATACCCAGAACGCCGCGTACATGACCTTCACTTTTGTTTCTGTATACGTCAACCATGAAAGCATTTTCACTAGGGTTGAAATTCTGTTGTCCTATCTTTAAGGCCGATAACTTAGATGCAGATGCATATTCTGAAAATAAGTATGCTCAAATCAACCATTGAGAGAGAAATCGCAGCAACCGACTGACGAATTCAAGGCCCCTCTAGTTAACTGCTTGCATCAGTGTAGTCGAACTGAAAGGCTTCGCAAAGGTAGTCTAAATAGTCGACACAGAGAAACAATGAGAACTGTAGGGAATAAAATACTCTTATTTTGAGACTGAACAAAGGAACAAAGATTACCCTTACGGACCGAGCAAACTGTATCAAGATGGACGACAAACCACAGGATCTCAAGAAATTTGAAAATCCAGAATCAGTGGAAGACCAGCTCATCGCAGCTCTGAAGCAACTGAAGGAGCTCAATCTTACCTCTCACACAACACTGGTGCTATGACCCGAACAAAGTATCACCATAATTCCTTGACTTCACCTGTTAAAAAGGGCACAAATTAGGTGTACCCTTGAGGCCTGCTCGTCGATAAACCGCCGGCTACATCATAGAAATACGTCCCGGTTCATGGAGTTGATTAGCAAACAACGTACTGAAGAACTCGTGAAGGTTCCCCAGATGTATCATCTTTATTTATAAACATTCCGCTGATGGAAAAGCTTACCCATTTATGTAATTACATTGCAAAAAATGAAATAAATATTGATATTCAAATGACTAATATGAAGGGGCTACTGCTTCGGTGCACCTTCAATGCTCAGCAAGGCTCCAGCGGAGAACTGCACCATTGGACAGATAGAATCGCCTCTATATCTCTCATTAGCTGACATTCGTTTCCAAACAGAAGAATGGGATACTACGGGATACTATAGAAGGTGTAACCATTTACAGCTGACATGTAGAGGATATCTTTCTATTGACTGGTAAGCACACATGGTATAGGAATATACGTAAATCCACAATGTGATTGAATTCACGTCTAAGGTGCAAGAAGGAAACACTTTCCACCTTATTGATATACGTGTCATAAAACGTGCTGATGACAAACTAATGCGTCACGTATTTTGCAAGCCAACGCGGGCAGGCCATTACACTGTTTCCATGGCTTTGGACCCAGTGACCGCACAAAGAAACAATGGGCTCCCTCGAAGCTCCGTTGCTAATGTTCTGCGAACTTGAACCATTTCTCAATTCGTATTCAACTCCATTATCGACGAGAGGGTGCAAAATGCTTCATGAAACCTTCCGGATGTGAGCATCAAACTAGAAAATAGTGGAAAGCTGTGTGACCTAGATTACGCGGACGACGTTGTTTGCTTGTTCGAATCCACAGAACATGCTCAACGTGCACTAGATAGACTTGCGAGAGCTGTAGCTCCATTCGGCATGCGTTTTGCACCTCCAAAGTGTAAAGTGATGTTGCAAGACCGGACGTCAACGGTCACGAGCTTGATGCTCGATGGGGAGGTACTATCAATTGTCGACCATCTCACTTACATCAGCAACAGCGTGACGACTGATGGAAGCCCGGTGGTAGAGATGAACACGCGTATATCCAAGGCTCGAGTGGCGTACGCTGAACTGAAGCACTTGTGGCGCTGACCTGGTGTTTCACTAAAGTTGAAAGGTCGTGTTTACTGTGCCGCACTGCGTTCAGTTTTGTTGTATGGTTGCGAGACTTGGGGTCTACGTGCGAAAGATGTTCGTTGTCTTGAGGTTTTCGACCATCGATGCTTGCGTAGTATCGCTAACATTGGATGGAATGACCGAGTCAACAATGCTGAGGTCAGAAATAAAGTTTTGAGTACTGGTTTTGAGAATGTTCTATCACAGCGTACCCAAATTAGTAGACTTCGTTGGTTGGGGTATGTGTTAATTATGGCAAACACACGTCAACCATGCCGTGTCGTGTTTTCCTCCTAGGGAGTGGAAGAAACCACGTGGAGATTACCATATGTTGTGGCAACGGGAAATGAGAATATGTACAGCGTACTTAGGAAAAGAAGTTGTCTCACGTCTTCGTGACTGGGGTCCAAAAGATCCCTCAACCAGTTGGCTGGAGACACTAAAGGATATGGCAGCGAACCGTGAACAGTGGCGATCGTGCTGTCACTTTCTGTCTGATCAGAAAGACTGAACAATGTGCGTTTGTACAGTCAGACTGCGTATTCCGCGCTGGCTACTAGCGCATTGTTTCCTTTTGCCATCCGTGTGGGTCCACTCTGCGTCTATCTTGTATATTCATTCCTTCTTCTTCTCCGTGTAACATGGTAAGAAAGGCAGTGATCGGTGGGGCTTACCCTGCTGTTTAAGCTGTATGATGAAGATGATACAGCGGCCGAAGAAATAACAAAGATGAAGCAAGCACCTCTGCATAACGGATACCCCAAATATTTATTTCAAAACATAAATGGGACACAAGGGACAAGAGTTAGTAACTGCTAAGAAAGAATCATACATTAGGCCTCTTTCAAAGGAGACAGAAGAAACAAATTGCTAGTACAACGACCAGAAAAGGCCATTTTCCACTTCTTGCTACCACATTAAGTACCCACTTTCTCAGATACCGATCACTTCAGTTAATCTAGAAGATAAATTGTCTGCCTGAAGTTACCTACTCTTTCGTTTGGCAAGCTACATCTTAGGAATAACATGGTTTGGTTGAAAAGCCAATAACGGCACATTTGCGGCTCACCTTGAGGGCAGTGAACACGAAGTGAATGAAGATTCATTCAAAGTGGTCCACGAAGTCCCCACAAAAGCACCCAAAGAGGCTCACAAACATTAAGCAGCAACAGCAGTCGTAGTGATCTGACTCGCCAAGACACTCCATCTATCCTGGTTACGATTTGAAAGCGGCCTTCGAATTCAATGTGACCAAAAGAGTGACCCTTTGGCCAAACCCGGGTGTTCCACTAATCTCTTCGCAACTCCAAAACACGAAAATTTACCCTTTCATCTTTTTATAACTAATGAACATCAAATTATATGATTATGCAGTCACACGTTACTGCATATATATTTTGTTCGTATGTTATGCATTACTACTCTATAAACGCAACTGTGTTGGCCACGGGATCATCTAAAGCACGGCTGCTGTCATGTAGGATGCGCTCAGTTGCTCAATGGTTAGAGGTGCATCCCAAAATAGGAACAAGAAGAGATCCCGCTAGTCAACCACTTAGTCTGGACCACCAGATCGATTAGTAAAGCAACCCACCACGCAAACAACAATGATATACTTTTCTATGATTGGCCGTTCTTTCATGCGCACAGACAATTATCACGTGATACGCAGCAAGTTCACACCGTGCAAATAACTTTTTTACACAATCCCCCCATTTTCTCACCTAACAAGATGGTGTGCAGCCATCAGGAGCATCGGTCATCGATACTAGCAGTAGTACTTCGGGATAAAATGCTGTCCAAGTTCTCTCGGCTTCTGCTCGATCTACACCAAGACCCAGCGGTATCTGTACTGCTGGCTCCATTTCAATGTCCTAACCTTCATCCTTATAGAACACACGTTTATCTAGGAACTCGGGGTCCGATTCTTGCCAAAACCATTCAGTTTAATGGCAGACAGTAATAAAATATCGTCCAGAACTTTCCCAAATATTGCGATGGAACTTCAAGCGATTCATTACTACAAGCCATAGCGTCACGTTGACGGTTATCCTTCAAGGTTACAGCGTAAAACCCTTAAAAAGGAAGACATGCATAATCATTTTTTATTACAATTTTGAAAAGGAAACGAGTTTTGCATGTATGCTTGGAGCCAATGGGAGCAAACAAGAGAGACATTCAAGATCCCAGTTGCACAATTCAGTTACCGTCCCCATCTCTCGCCTTTCTGGAGACCCTCAAACTACAGCTTCTGGACGTGCTGGCGTTGACATGGCTCTCAGTGAAGTGGCTGAGACCGCCATGCTAGACCGGATCTCAGTATACAGTCAGTTATGCGCAGTAAAACTTAGACGTTCGTGAAAAGCGAGCAGTCGATCGCTCGGACAAGCACAAGTTTTTTGTCGTCCCAACGTATGCGCTTACCAAGTGCAGCGCACATGTAATGAAAGACAATTTCTACCGAAAACTTCACTCGTTCTGTTTCAGTAAAAACCTCCGATGCTCCAACTGCTGGTACTCCACGTGGCATCCGCTCTCTTCAAATCAACAGCCGATCCAGATTGACCACATCACAATAAACAAGTGGCGGAGTTGTAAACAAAATTCCCAATCGTATGGGAGCACTCCCCTTGACTCCAACGACATACTAATCTGCAATAAGCTGTCCAAGTGTTTCGATGGGTGCTTCAAAAGCAAACTGAAACAACGGTAAGGCTGTGGAAAGTTGTTTCAACCAGCCCGTCTTTCCGTCTTTCATGTCCCTTTAACTCTTTTAAATAGCCTTGACAGCAGTGTAGCAATGTTTGGGATGCGTTTTGCACCTTCAAAGTGTAAAATGCTGCTGCAGGACTGGGTTGGCTCGACACCAAACCTTGTGTTAGCGGGGGAATTCTAGCTAAGTTGGATAAATTTTGTTACCTGGGCAGTTACATCTCATCAGGTGGACAGATATCAGATAAAGTGACATCACGTATATTGAAGGCGCGTTCGGCTTTTGACAACCTCCGTCATATGTGGCGTCGGCGTGACATCCGATTGTTTGTTAAGGGTAGAGTGTACAATGCGGCGGTTAGATCCGTTCTTTTATACGGTTCCAAAACATGGCCATTGAGGGAAGAAGATAGACGAACACTGTTGGTGTTCGAGGACCGATTTCTCCGTATGCCCGAGTATGGTGGAAACACCGTATCAGCAATGCTTAGGTTAGGCGAAAGGTGTTGGGAACCAAAAGTCAGTCTCTGGATCAAATGCTGAATCTGAACAGGTTAGGGTGTTTGGGACATGTGTTGCGCATGCCCACCGACAGAATTCCTCAGCATACGCTGTCCTCCGAGGCAGGTAATGATAGGAAGGTAAGTCGAGATGGTCAGTCTATGACATGGAAAAAGGTATGAAAACCTTGACCAGTGGGCTTGGCCAAGTAGGACGTGTTAGACTTCCAGGTTGGGGTCCACGTGATCCGCCTACAAAATAGTTGGAGACAATGTGATATGGCTAGGTGTCGCGGTCAGTGGCGTAGTTGCATTCAGATTCCTTCCTTGTGGTCTTGATTTCCTCTTGATACTTTGACTTTTTGGATCTTTATCACTATGCTTCTATTTTCCCGCCTTTACTCGACGATGCTGGAGGGCAGCAACCGAAATCGGAGCACAAGTGCAATGTAAATGGTTGAATAAACTGAACTGAACTGAACCTCTTTAGCTAAAAGGTTCAATCGAACACAACCTGACAGCATAAGCCAGCGCTAGTATTCTAGTTCGTGGAATATTCCACAGTATGAATTTAGAAAACGTAACTTGGTGAACACAGATTTGTTTTTTCGGTGCTTCTCCTCGGGCCAGTACAGTACACATGCAAAGTTTCAGCGTTATTCAAAAATATGGTACCGAGTATTAACGTAAAAGCACAAAACTGCTTCGAAAGCTACAACAGAAAGATGTGATAGACGCGACTACATTGGAGTGTATAAGACCCATAAGATTATCAATCTCAAGACTTTATGGTCTACGAAAACACAAAACAGGCATCCTAATGCGACCTATATTTGACGTGTCAGGTTCACCATACCACAACATAGCACGATGGTTTACAGAACTCTCGGAACCGATAAGAAAGAAACTGTCACAATACAGTCTTCGCGACACATTCCAATTCGTTGACGTGATGAGGGATGTGAATGCCAAACCACAGAAAAACGCTTTCCCTCGACGTATCCTCGTTACTCACAAACGTACCCCGGGCCGAAACCATAGACTATGTTTGTGAATACTGAGCAACAGAAGACATCAACATAGGTATATCAGTCGATACATGCAAGGACCTCCTAAAACTGTGCACCACAAACGTACAGTTCTAGTTTGAAGGAAACATCTATAGACAAAGAGATGGCATAGCAATGGGATCCCCACTTGGTCCTCTGCTTGCGGATGTATTCATGCCAAAGATCGGAAATCACGCAATGAGTCAAGCCATTGCCAGTTTACCTATTTATAAGAGGCACGTAGATGACACTTTCTGTCTGATCCTCTCCATCTATAACGCTCAAGAACTACTTCAAAAGTTCAATGAAACACCCAAATTTACGGCTTACCCTAGAAATGAAACAGGACAGTGTGCTTCCATTCCTTGACGTCCTATTATGACAAACAGCAAACGGATCAATGGGACGCAGTATCTAGCATAAACCAACGTGGGTAGGGCAGTACACTCATTTCAAAAGCTTCGTTCCCATGCAGCATAAACGAAACTTAGTATGTTTCTTCACCTTCAGAGCGCGCCAAAAATGCTCCACGGGCTAACTTACGAAAGCGTTGGAATCTATCAGCAACTCACTTAGAGAAAATGGATACCCGGATGGCTTTCTAAGATACCGCATGAAAATTCATCCTCGACCAAGATACCCGAAGGTCACAAAAAGATCGTATAGGCTCGTATGGAATTCAAGGGGGATAGGATTGCAGACACACTGACCCGTCGGTAATCTAATGCGGTGCCAAATACATCCCGCGCAGCCAACCTACAAATCGCATTCAGTAATAAACCATGCTTATAACTGAAACTCAAAGACAAGCTGCCTGATTATTCTGCCTATTACTCTTGCTTTGTGGGGCGAGATATGTCGGAAGAACAACCAGACGCCTGTCCAATCGAATCCTAGAACACTGTCCTACATGGTTAACCAAAGGGATCATTAAGATGGTAACCAGTGCAATACTGGTCTACATGATCGATACGGGTCACACACTAACGAGAGATGGGCCATTTAGCGTTATCTACCGTGTGTCGGAAAACCGCTCTAAAGGGATCAAACAGCGGATCCTCTCTACGGCCGAGGCGATTGCAATCAGGTTACATAGGTCAATCCTGTGCTCGCAAAAACAGTTTGTCAAGACACTACAGTTCTCGTGGCCGAAGGTCAACGTGATGGCGGGACAAACACACGGGATTGGTGAACGTGGTGGTTGGTGCGCCCACACAAATGCAACGAAAACGGATCTGACATTCAGTTTTGTGCTTTTACGGTAGTACTCTGGACCACATTTTTGAATAACGCTAAAAATTTGCATGTGTACTGTACTGGCCTGAGGAGAAGTACCGCCACGTTACGTCTTCTAAATACTATTATTTTATCGAATTATTTCCCGCTCTGTCGGTCAAGTAGTTTTCGACTTGTCTAGTCGCGAAATGACGCTCTAGATTCCTGCTTGATCTCTGCGCCTCCTTGATGCTCGCCAGTCAATATCGGCTGGAAGCGAGCATAAGACAACGCGTCTCAACGTGACGTGAACTAAACGCAAAATTTTCTTAGTGGTCACGAAATCCGGTGGTCATTAAGTTCATCTTAGAGCGTGGTGCCGCCTTGAGAGCCTCCCGCAAGCCGTTCCATCTCATCCGAATCAGTGATGGGAAGCAAGTAGGTGTAAATCGAACGATCTGCGAAGCTGATGGTTTTTCAGTTTTCAATCAACAGCATCATATCTAACGCTGGCTTCAAGCATCAGCTTCTCCTACAGTAATTCTGGCACAACTCATCTGGCCTATTTCGAAAAATCCACCTACTGTGGCAGACATACTCAAGAAAATACAAGTTTTAAGTTCTCATAAAGCGTCCAGCTCCTTAGGCCTCTTAATATCTCTTTTGGAAGATGTTGGAATAAGGCTTGATAATCAACTTCAAAAGCTATTGTTCAAGGTTTAGAATTCCGAGAAGCACGCCTCCTTGTTGGACCAACCGATTGTTGTTCCCATCTGCAAGTGAGGCTCGACCAGTGGTCTCATTAATCACATGGATATAAGCATGATCTCAGTAAAGTGGAAAATGCTAGCATTTCGCGTACTTCACAGGTTCTACAGTACGTGTGATGAGAAAACCCACGACCAGCAGGTTGAGTATAGTGCCAGTCGGGGGTGTATCGATCAAATCTTCACCCGTCAACAGCTGCTCAAGCATGGGCACACTTTATAGAGACCAATGATCATTGTGGTTTAGGTATTCATACGACCTTCGATCTCGTCGACAGCAGTGCACCGGAGAACTGTTTCCTGACGAACAGAATACCTGAGGAGTATATGTTCGGTTAGAAAGAGTTTTGTTGCCAAATTTAAGGTCGGTTTAGGGCTCTACGACCGGCTTTCGGTAATTTAACCTTCACTAGCGAAATACGAATATCTTGCTCTGTTTCCCCACTTCCGTCAAATTCGCATTTTAGGATGGACACTCAAATGGCATGCCTCATCTGAACTTGAACTAATCCCGATGAACAGAGTTTTTGACTTGGAATGTGTCGCTGACCTGGACTTACTGCGTGACTAGGCAAAAGCAATTCATCGCGTTCTGAAATGTCTGACGATAAAGGTATCCAGATACGGTAAGCACTTTACGCCGAACAAGGGAAAAGAACATTTACAAGAGGGACAGAAACCCGTGCTTCCAGCCAACCACTATGCTAATCAGCCAGAGATAGTTGGCATTTTTGCCTCAGAAGTTTGATTGCAGCAGGTGGTGCCTGAAGAGACATCACATTATAAATAGCGAAGGTTAGAGCAGCTTTCGCCGACCAATGGCACATGCGGCTTTGCCATACATTTTTTCTTCTCATCAGCGGATGGGTCTTTAACGGTGCGGCTCGAGTTCTGCTTTTCTTTGAGAAACCTGGCAAATCTACGTTGAGGAAGCTTGGCGGCTTTTCGCGTTTGACTACCGATGTCTCTGAAGTACTGCGTGCGTCTCGTGGGGACATCGGGTGACTAATGAGAAGGTTCATCAACACTTTGGGTGTAGATGAACATTCTCTAACAGAAACAACCACTACGTCTCCTACGAAGGCTCGGACATGTTTTGCATATGCCTGTCCATCGACTACCTTTCCGTGCTCCATTCGCATGTACCAGGAAGTGCTGGAGAAAGCGACGCGGCTTTTAGACCATGACCACTCGCAGGGTTGGAAAAAATTGACATCAACATTGGCTTCGGTTGGTGCTTTCTGTCTTCGTAGTTGGGGTTCAAGGACACGAGGATTTTCGTTGACAAGAAACATTGATGGCTCAGAATAGAAATCAATAGCACGAAAACTGTACGGTTTGCCTTTTGAACTCCGGTGTGTTGCAGTAACAGGAACTAGTAGGCCCACAAGAGACAAGAATATGCTCCATGAAAAACATAATGTTTGTCTTTTGTGCAAACCTCCACTGCCTCTCGTCGTTGTACTTTAGTACCTTCATGTTATTTCCCATTCATTAGATGAGTAAATATTAAGGTATAAAAGTAGGTTCTTATTCTGCTCTGTTAATGGCTACAATGAACTGATGAATGCAAGTCGACTCGGTTCGGCTTTATAATCAAGTAATCTCACTTTTTATGCTCTGTTATCGGTTGCTACTCGCATCATCGTCTAGGCAAAAGCAGAAAACAGAAACACGGGGAGAAAACGAGCGGAAGAGTAATTTACCACTGGAAATCATGAAGACGAAGGAAGAGCTCGAATGCAACTACACCACTGACCATGTCACCTAACTATGTGATATCTAATGTCTCAAACCAGTCGGTGAACGAATTTCACGGACAAAAACCCGAAAGTCAAATATGTTCTACTCCGAAAAGTTCAGTGACCAATGTTCTTATTTCATTTCCTGCCACGGACCGACCACTCAGACCCATTCTTTGATGATTATCGCCTACAGTGTTTATATTCACATTTCAGATGTTTCAAATATTTAAAGAATTTGAAGCTTAGAATGATTAAGTATACCTTGGAGATTGAAAATAGATTGGAGAACCTAATGAACATCTGAAAAATGTCAAACACATTCAGCTCGAAAGCGAAGACTGTTACGCTTAGTTTCTTGTATTAGTTTACGTTAACTACCTAATAATAATTTAGCTCAAAAAAATAGCGGAGATTTTGTTGACTACTAGAATGGAACTGAATCACTGCAATTTACAAAAGGGTATCGATTGTTTACTTTACTTGCACCCACTTAGTGTGTCAATTAAATTGTAAGGCATACTTCCTGTGAGTACGGAAGTCTCATTTTCAGGAGAAAAGCGAATATTTGAAACACCTTCCTCCAATCTTTTATGAAGCGGTTGTCGCAATGAGCTATTTTAATTGTGGTTGATTCAAGAACATTAGATCCAGACTACCGATAGTCGATTTAAAGATTGCGCGATATTTCCCTAGACCTCAATATGTAACTTAGGCGTTGTAATGGAGTACATGGCATCCGCTGAATCTAAGCGCAACTGATCAGAGAAACACGTGAAGATGCCCCGAAGTAGCCTCACAATATGGTATAAAAACCAAATGCAGTGGAATACCCCATAAACAAAGTACTCATTTTACATCGATAGGATATTTATGGTCATCTACGTAGACACCATCAATGTGTCAACGTAAAGCACATCATATAAAGCTCTGAATCTTCTGTATCCAAAAACGGAGCGCACTAAGCACCATAGTTTTGGCTAATTGATACAAAGCCTTGAAGATAAATATCTTAAGAATCGGTTGCTTCATGTGCCTTCAAAATGACCGATGAGTACCAGAAATTCATGCTCTTAATTTTGAAACATTTATCACTGTTTAATCTACCAGAAAATAGATAGCTAAAATTTCGACGTTACATATAATTTATATATATTATATAACTCAAATGTAAATTTTATCATCAGTTATCCTGAATCTTGAATATCCGGACTATTTTGCTATTGGAACTCAATGTGGAAGCACCATCTGTTTCAAACGGTCAGGTGACCAAACTCTAACCGTCCCACGATTTTATCTTTATGTTATTTCCGGGGCTAAATGCAGGCTTACAAAACGGATCACTGTTAAAATATCTGAAGCATATATTTACCATCATTGACCTCATTTTTTAGGGTTTATACTTTCGTTCAAGCTAAAATAACATTGTCTTTCCTAAACTGAACAAGCTTACACTGACTTGGATGGAAATCAGTATACGATTGAAGCGAGTCAATTGCATACAACAGCTCATCATGTTTATGATATGACTACAACCAAAATGAAGCGAATGCAAGTTCATTGGTAAGACGAACATATATTGATGAGCAACAAACAATGCTGATTGTGTGCAAACCTCTTTCTTCCCTATTCACTGAACTCAGGCCGAAACAGTGTAATAATTAAAAAAAACACTTTTTATCGAAAATATTAGACCTTCAGGCCACGTCGCCAGGGCATTTAGATGATCTAAGATATCTTATGACTAGAAACAAAAAAGCTGCTTGTGGTTTATAGTAAAACAGCCAAACCAAACGGGATACTTACTTCTGAGCCGTAGTATGTCAACAGTTCACTGTTCCGAAGTATATCCTGGGGAGTGCAAATGCACAGTACAGACGAATATCCTCATCTTACCTGGCAAGCGCGATAATATATTTTCCCCCTGTATTGTACGGTAACAAGATTCTGCTCTTCCTCGCAACGTGCACAGTTCACGAACTACCAAATTGAGATAAAAGTGGTGAAAATAAGGTTCTCATATCGCAAAAGGTTTTTTTTGTCGATGAATAAAAATCCTATCAACAGAATGAATTCAGATCTCATCTCCAATTTTCCAAGATTTCAAATAAACAAAAAATAACTCAATTACATGGTGTATAAAAATAACAATCAACCGATATTTCGCGTACCGCGAAAGCTAGTATCACCATCATGCAGCGACTGGTTGAAACTAACATCAGTATCAGTTTTTCTCCATGTCATCATCAGCTACGGGTTATTCCACAGACAGTCTGAATGAATTCTGATGATCGAATTCAGAGCAGGGTTAACAAAAACTTGCAACGGCGGATCGTCGTGGGAATGATACATCATCTCTATTCTGTCTGTGTTCATCTACAGTGAACAATCCAAGTTTGAATGTACTTCCCCAAACCATGTGTCACACTCATGAACTGAGCAACCTATCCTATTCGGATAAATTACTGAAATTGATCATGGATAGACGGCAAGTTTTAACTTCCGGTTTCAGTGCCTTCACACGACCGGCAATTTTATTTGCAACTCCGCCACTTGTTTATTGTGATGTGATCAATCTGGATCAGCTGTTGATTTGAAGAGAGCGGATGCCACGTAGAGTACCAGCAGTTGGAGCATCGGAGGTTTTTACTGAAACAGAACGAGTGAAGTTTTCGGTAGAAATTGTCTTTCATTACATGTGCGCTGCACTTGGTAAGCGCATACGTCGGGACGACAAAAAACTTGTGCTTGTCCGAGCGATCGACTGCTCGCTTTTCACGAACGTCTAAGTTTTACTGCGCATAACTGACTGTATACTGAGATCCGGTCTAGCATGGCGGTCTCAGCCACTTCACTGAGAGCCATGTCAACGCCAGCACGTCCAGAAGCTGTAGTTTGAGGGTCTCCAGAAAGGCGAGAGATGGGGACGGTACCTGAATTGTGCAACTGGGATCTCGAATGAGTCTCCTGGACACAACACCCACCAATGGCTACGATCACAAGAGTGTAAACTAAATCTGCCCGTTATCTTACATCCAATAAAGTTTGCACATTGAAAGCGCTACGTTTTAATGAGCATCAAGGGTATATCTATTTTGCGGATCCACAAAATATGTCCAAATGCGGTGTTATGTCATAGATACACTTTATAATGCTATCACTAGTAAACGCTGCAATGCTTGTGTCCAGTTTGCTTCCAAAACACTTTCAGACATCCAGAATCCCCTGGAAAACGAGTTCTTAAAAGCTTTGTCTTCATCATTTGCGCTCGAAGTTCAAATTTCCCACACTTCTGCACATCGTCATCCTGCTTTACTGTATCAAATTCATCCCTTTTTGATCCAATGAAGATCACCACAAATTCGTGGAACTGTTTGCTTGAATGAAAACAGTTATTATTCGTACGTTTTCCCCGATTCCTTGTTTCCATATACACAGAAACGGTGTAAATGAGGAAAATCTATCCAACTGGGTGTATAAATCTACTACTGAACTGAATTCCACATTTTGATATTCCTGATAATTTGGCCCACTTCTTAGCATATAAATACATCAGTGTATGCATGCAAACGACGAACAATGCGACGATTGATTTAGACTGAGAAAATAAATTCACGGAAGACATATATGTGCTGGGTATGCTTTATTACCACATTATTGACGTTTCTCGATTGGGCAGCAGGAGACTCATCTTTGGCACATTGTTATTCGAGAAATCTTATTGGTGAAAAAGGTTCTATACACCATCGAAAAATTAGCAAACAACTGAGATTTCTTTGTTGCACGCTGTACCAATATACTGATTGCTTTTCCTGAAGAACTGAATTTTGATTTGGTGGCGGTGGAAACTGATGTGAGAAGGTCGATATCGGAGACGCGACCGCACAGTCGCCTGCGGACCCACCAACCGGCGCAATTAGTGATAAAAGACGCGAGTTGATTAGCTGACAACTTGAGATTCTGGCGAATGCAGAATGATTTTCGGACGCTGTCGGAGATGGAGCACGAATCGGAGGCTATTCCGCTTGCATTACTTCGTCACACCGCTGGACCGGCGACACTTCACATCATAAGTGGCTTTTCGTATGATTCGATGAGGACAACGGTGACTTGAGGGGGGTTATGTTTAAACTCGAACGATACTGTTTGGTGAGTGTAATGAAAAATACGAATGATTTATTTTTACCTAGTGGGCACACAAGCCAAATGAGACCTTTCACTTTCTGGGCTATCGTCAAGATCACTGGCGCCATAGTGTAAATTTTGCACCTACGTAGGACAGCATCATGCGAAACCGCATGGTGACACGGTTGTTGAAGATTCCGAAGTTACCACTACCAGTGTTTCAATATCTGCCGAAGTAGAGCAGCAGCTGGAAAACGCGTGGAGACGTTTATTACGTCAGAATCTCACGGTCTGCTCAAAATACCATTAGAAAATAGCCGGAGTATCGGTTTGTGGCAGATCGCACTTCGTGCGAAGAAACAACTGTTCATCTTTGGAGGGACTTGTGATAATTGCAATTGCAATCATTCTGCGTCAAAATGTTTTTTCAAGAACGCAGTGGATATGGTCATTCACCACACATCTGACGTTAAATATTACTTGGAAAAATATGCCTCTATTTTCGACTCCAGAATGCGCATATTAGGAAATCAGAATACGTTTTCGGAGAAAAACAATTGTTTTCAATGATTCACTCCGTATTCTTTACAAATCATATGGGAAATGGTTATGTTGAAATGGTCAAGGACCAAACGTATTGGACATTGTTTGTGGGAGGGGATTGGGGTTGGATCGAGGTGTCAGTCCTCCTGACCAGGCCGTGACAGTCACATGGTTCGGATCTGGGTTACTGGGGTGCGTATGGTCCACTTCCGACAAGGGTAATTGGAGGGCTTGGAAGAATTTCTTCCGTTCTCAGGTGCGTATACATGGACGCTAATTGCATCTACAATGGCCAGTGTATGTAAACGGATATGTGTTGTGGGGACTGAAGGGCACTCATAAACTACTGAGATGGCGAATCTACACTCATTTGATGACCTGAGTCCACCAGGTGCCCCGGAACAGCACTCCCTATAGTTTCTTCTTCTCTGCACTGTAGCCACTGTGGACAATGTTCCTTATTTCTTTGGAATAGTTGCTTTACCGTTCGGTCAATGTAGGCTGCATTGCATTTGCACTTGACTGAACTAATTACCACTGAGGTGGCTAACATTGAGAACGCATCCTTATTGGAATTTCGGATAATCGGAAAGCCTGAAAATTCACAAGAAGCACAAGCTCAGTTGAATGTTTCACTCACCGCACGTGTCAAACGTCTGCTGACAAGATTCGATACGGCATCCCCTTTGAATGGTACACGGGCAAACCGCCACTTCTTGGGGACGTCATTACTTAGACCTCACTTTAGTCATCATTCCAGATTTTGTCCTACAATGCGCTCAGAATAACCATATTCCATGAGAATGTTTTTAACTAAGCCTAATCCTCCTTCCATAGTCTCTTGTGAGCATAACTTTCTTACTCGCGAAGATACGCATCAAACTAGGTTTTTTTTTGCGTCGTACAGGTGCAAAACTAAGAAATTTGGTGCAATGTTCAGACCATGTTTGATTTCTGCGTACCCTGCTTTCGACTGCTTCGTTGGTGCTCCTGTGCATTGCGGCAACCGAGAAGGCCAATGTGTCGTTCTTTTCGGTCTCTATCGTGAATGGGCAGCCTTCATGCGCATTGTTGGAAGTTTGTTTTAACTTTTCCGTGTCGGTGCCTTTATTTTTGAGGAAGAAAATGTCATCTACATACAATCGATATAAGCTCATTTCTTGGATCTCCCGGTGTAGTTTTCGTGATCCCCAGTTTTTCAATGAATATATTTGATAAAACTTGGCCTAATGGTGTTCAGACGGCTACACCATCACGCTGACGATACAGATTTCCGTTGAGCGGAAATTAGATGTCAAAAGTGCATCTAAGTTCTTTCAGACCCATCCGCGGTATGTTTATTGGCAGTCGGTTAATTTGTGTGTACTCATAGGTGAAATTATGTCTCTAAGATGAATACGTTGCTAAAAAGCGATGTCACCTGCAGAGAAAACATTTGATCACTTTTCATGTTCCGGCGTTTGGTGGTTTCGACAAATCCAAGTGAATCTTCAAGACTGTATTTGGCGAGACTCCTGTGCACGAATTTCAATTTAGCTGCCTCATGATGGGGCGAGTTTATTATCGAAAGAATTGCTCTCGAGGGTATATCTGTTCTATGAATCTTGGGTAATCCATATAACCGTGGAATGGTGGACCTGAACGGCCCAATTGTGAGTTGGCTGTAAATAGCCTCGATACTTAACATACTTCAGTATTTTTGTAATCTCTCAGCAGAGGCCGTCTTTTCTTGTTCTCTTGGCGACTGTGTGAATCTTATTTTGTCCTCGAGCAGATTAGACACTGTCCTGATATAGTCAATTCTATTCGTTATCACCACCCCAGAGCCCTAGTCGTTATGATGTTGCTAAGTCGGCGTATGTCTGTTAGTTTTTCTAGTTATTGGCCCTTGGTTGCGAGGGATATATTTGCGATAGAGGTAGAAACAGTCATCAAGGGTGCCTTCAAATAGTTTGAGTTAGTCTGGTGACCAGGATACTAGGTTGTGTTTGCGACAAAAGGTTTTCGAAGTGAATTTCTGTTTCTAACCGACTTATTTTACAAAGTGGACAACAAGCGAACGATACAGCTTCATTAGGAGTGGGACTCACTCCCACGTTCGATAAATTGTGCACATAGCATCCAGATTGTGTGCGAAAACTTAACTGGGACTTACTTGCCGTTACACTGAGCTGAAGTTTCTTCAATGTTTCTCGACATCTGGTGTTTGTTGTTGAATGCAAATAACTCAAGAACTCTTCACGTTCCTCTTGAGGTAAGTTTTCTGCAGAAGCTTGTGACTGAAACAGATTTCTTTCATATTCTGGTGGTTTGGAACACACTGCATCGTGTTGATTCACTGTGTGTCCGTGGAGTGTCTTGAAGTTGGCACAGATTCAGTTACATCGTGAAACCTTCCAGTATTGTTTTAGGAACACATTACTTTCCAAACAACTGTCGGTGAGTTGGATGAATACATATGCCTCAGAAAGGCGTTCGGAGAAATAGAAGAACCTATTCAGATCCTTAACAACGCGAAGCCCCTTATTATTAGTACACTGGCTTGAGCACGTTTTTTACGGTGCTTTTTAAATGTCCAAAAAAAGGAAAAGTTCTACACACCAAAACGGGTCAATAATTTAGATAAAACTTCATCTTTGTTTGTTGAAACAGGCGCAAGGAAGGACACTACAGAATTGCCGTACACTGATAACTTTGAAGAAAGCAGCCGAAACATGGAACGGGTTAGCGGATGTGAATGATTAAAAGAAATATCACAATACAATAGGTGTGAACAGTCTGTGGCGACCTGGAGATGACTGACTTTGAATGTGTAAATTCGTGAACAAAGTTATTGTAGATAAACATAACTAATTAGTATTCAGCTCTACGTAGTTTGTATGTTGTTCGATGCCACAGGGCTGTTCGTTGTTTGTCTGCTTGCTGGAAGAGCAATTGGTACCTGCCAACTAAAAAAACCATACTTTCGTCTGCTCTGCTCGCGGACGGTTGAACCTTAGCTCCCCTAGCGAGCATAGTGATCACTGTCACTCTAACACGTTAGCGAGATCGACACTGTTTTATCACAAGCCGTCCTTCACCTATCCCACTGACTTTTGCCGTCTTTCGGCAAGCGTTGGAACTTCTGGCTTGTTGCTCATTCCCTCGGTTATTCTCCGGGTCTAGTTAGTACCTGGTGATCCGGAGTACTAAACGTCCGCAATGATCTTGTCGGAAAATGCGATAGTTGCCATTGTGTGTTTACCATATAAGTCTGATATGAGGTCCCTTATGGTTATACCGGAAAAGGGACTGACAATTTGCAGACCTTTTCGAAGGATGATGTAGTTACATTTCAACAGACCAAGAATAACTACCGGAGAACAATACAGAATTATTGGAAACATACACTGGTGTACGAAGGAAGAAATAAACGACTGCGGAGCATTTGACTGTCGACGTGTACGAATTTGAAGAAAATAGTTTACGCAATTTTCCAGCAGTAGTTTCTGTATGTGAAGACCAATGTAAGTCCTCTTGTAAAGTAACACCGAAGTATCTCACATGGTTCACACGTCCAGGAGGACTGGAGTTAATAGTGGTGCAGTCTTCTATAAAACGCAATCGGGAAGTGGAAAAAATGCACTCTTGATATTTCGCATTGTTTACCAGAAGACCAGGCTGCTCAGAAAAGTTTTGAATAGGTACATATTTGGAAGAGGAACGCCCACGACCCTACCCGTCTGTGCTGGTTTACTGGACCCAGATCTTGTAGGGTCTTCAGTAATCAAACTGTAAGTGAAAAATCGCGTGGTGGTGCACAAACGATTTTACGATCGGGGCGGCAAATCGTTGCATCTACTCAAGCCAGGTGATACAGCTAGGATCCAGTCAATCAAACAGACAGAAAAATCCTGGTCGAGAGAGGTGTTACCGTGCGTAACAAGTAGTCGTATTAATACACTATGTAGGTCGTCTAATGAGAACAGGGTTCATTTGAGAAAACTAGAGGTAAGTGATGATGAAAAACTGGTAAAAATGAGGAGATAAAAAGGTGTAGATGAGGAGACGGAAAAAGTCGACGGAAAAACAGAAGCAGATAGCACTATATAACCATCAGTCAGAGGGCAGCATCCACCGTCTACGACTCGGAAGGGGCAAAATTATCAGCCAGTATTCAAGTTTAAGCTTTTTAAGACAGGAAGGATGTGTTGAATACAATTCCGTTTGATTGCTTCTCCTAAAGGACTGACTTCTGTCAATATATTAATGTAACGATGGAGTAACCACTCACTCGCAGCCAATTAGAACACAAGGGATTTCGCGCGTCCACCAAGTGAGCTTTTACTCCATCTACGTTACTTCGCACTAGCCAAGCGTAACCACCTCTTGATCGCTGTTTGAAAAGAATATTGTTTGAAAAGAACCTCAAAATTTGCGAATCATATGCAATTCATCAGAATGAATAAAAAAAAAATCAAACTACCAAGATCAATGAGATGCAGTTTTCCTCGTGTTTCTGTGATGAAATGCTGGTCATCTCTACAAAGAACGTGGCCAGTTCGAAATCATTGCAAACGAAAACATAACAGCTGAATACGACTAGCAACAATTGTTTACCAGTGACAATCGTAAGGAAATTCGATCTAAAGATCATCAAATACAGCACGCGACAATTATAAGAACCTGATTTCTAAGCGGTTTTCACAAGAAGTCCTGTAATATTTATGAATTGGTACAACCACCAATTCACACTATTCCCTCAAATCCGCTCACTTTTTCAAGTTATTCTGGGAAGTTCCGTTGACTATGATATCAAAGCCTCACTTCCTTTAGAGAAAAAGAGCGGAGACAACTAATGCATTCCAGCAGCAATGATCATCTCAGTAAACAAAGCGCTTAGATAACCTCCATTTCTTCCTGTATCGCTTCTCTTGTATTATCAAAAATGGGCCAAGTGATTTGCTCCAAAAATCGAAACCTGGGACCATGTTTCCCCGTTCTGAAGGTTATCCTTGACTAACCGACGAAATGACCTCTGAGGAATTACCTTGTGATTCTAAACATCGACTCTTCATCCATGCACGCCCCACGTAATCCAAAAGTCTGACCAATAAGTTTGCCGACATTGTAATGACGCAGTCAGTAGTCTGATCAGTAGCGGGACCACAAAACAGTTGGGTTTTTCATACCTTTCTTCCATGGCATGGATTGACCACCCTTACTCATCTTCAAAATTTTACCTGCCTCAGCAAACAGCACGCCGAGAAATTTTGTTAAGGGCCTTGCACAACGCATGTCCCAACAATCTTAGCCACATGAGCTTCAGTGTTCCATCTAAAGATTTGATCCGTGAACTTAGGACTTCCCTGCCAAAACTCAGTTTTGCTTATGGGGTGTTCCCACCAGATTCGAGCAATGCTACGAACACATCAGTGTTAAACTACTGACAGTCTTCGTATATCTTCTATCAGTAGTGACTATATCTCCGAGCCATACAGAAGCACTGGCCTGTTTGCTGCAGCGTACATTCAACCCTTGATAGATAAACAGACGTTATGTTAACGCCGTAGATGACTCAGGTTGGCAAAACCCAACACTCATTCAGATCTCGGTCAAAAAAGGTTCATATTTAGCAACTCATCGAATTGAGGAAATGGAAAAAACGACTACATATCCTAAATTGATAGGAAATTCTGCTGGAACTCGCGCCTGGTTTGCTTGGATTCGGGCCACATAAGAAGTAGAGTAGAGTAGTAGAGGGTAGGAAACAAGAATAAGAACGTGTAAAAGCGAGAGAGTCACACTCCGATAGATCATCATATAAAGAGTGAGTGAAGTCTGGAGGGAATTCGTGGGATAGCTTTTCGCATGCGGTCAGGTGTGATGAGCAAAACTCAGTAGAAAGTTCAGTTACGTGTATATAAGACATCCTACTGATAATAGACAGACCTCATCGAACAACCCCAAAATCTCACTTTAATTGATCAGCAAAAATACCTGGAGGATAGCAGATGAAAACAGAAAAAAACACTCATGAACGCCTAAGCTTTCGGACTTAATAAAATAGTCGGCATGGTTTCTTTACACACAATTTGATATGTGAGATAACCACTGTATACGGAAAATCACGTGTTCACGATCTACGCTGGCTCGGCACCCGAGGTCATAATAATGTCAGAAGACAGTTAAACTGTCGATAAAATAATGTGGCTCTGTAATCACAAAATAATTACTTTAGTGATGTATGGGGTAGTAAACAAGAGAAAATGGATAACATGAGCGAAACCTACATTCGAGGTGAATTATCGGCGGTCTCAAGCAGAAAACACCGTCACTTGGTGGTCAGAGCGAAAATTTGACCAGATTCAAAATGACCGATCAGTCACAGCAAAGATGAAAGAACAAGAACAAACGGAATACAAAGTCTGACTACTGAGTTGGTAGTCGGTGGCAAAACGCGAGAATGGAATAACACGAACAAAACATCACCACCACCTCAAAGTTGGACCGATCATGCTTTCCAAGTTTCCGAAAGAATCTATGCCACTTAGTGGTTCTGTGCAAATGACAGATAGACCAGAAAAATAAGCCAACAGAGAAATGGCAAGTGTTCTTCCAAAGGATTTGGGCAGATTTAAAATTTAACCGGATCGAACAGAGAAATCATAAAAATAAGGCAAATTACTGGAAAAGTTATTGAAATCCTGGGTGCGAGGGCGCGTGTTAACTCATCACTGGTAGATAACCATTCACGTTGGCAGCCAGTACTGGTTTGGTCCTAAGCCCAAGGCTTGAAACAATGAAATCTCGAGTGATAGGACAGCCGAATGGTGGCGTGGATCGATAGAATGGGTGATGAATTTTGTCAGCGATGTTTAAGCTCCAAAGTTTGGTTGTCCACACCAGTCGGACCAATACGCTGTGTGCAGCCAATGTATACATGGAACAGCATCCTGCATATTCACCGTGTTTTCCACCAATAAAAACCATTATTCGGATGCATAATAGACGTTTCACTGGTTAGTGGGACGGTTCAAAACACTAGGATCCAGAAACAGCTTGACAATAAGCTACACCAGATTATTTGTGTGATCAAAACGATGCGGGTTTAACACACCACAGGAAACCTGTTTGTGCGGTTCTTTCAGCAGCTGCTAATCTTACTCATGTGTTCGCATCAATCTCGCTTTCTGTGATTCAGTGCCCAATATTGTCACCTCAACTCAAATCGGTCCAATTGCCAACCACTAGTTTTGTACTGAGTTCGTCGGTTTTGGTTGCTGTCTTAACAAACACCAGCACAAAAAACGCAGAAAAATTTTGTGAAGACAAAAGAGCATAAATAAAACAGAAGAATGTGCAAGTATAAGGGCTTTAATGGTCACAACGTACGATCCATTCGCCTTATTTTTCTAACTACAGAGCAGTTAGGTCCTATCGCCCCTCACCTGCTCGTAGCTGGTGGGAACATCCGGTGAGTAATGACAAGATAAGCCATCGTGTGTTCGACACATAGTGACTCACTCACCGAGATAATCGCTCTACACTGCCTCCGATAGCTTGGAGGTCAATTTCCATGGTCCATCCTACCGAAATTATCTTGGCCGCCACGGACAGACTTTTTATTTATCTCTCAATAACTGTATGTTCACGAGGACACAAGTAACGTGCGCTGAAAACAATACAGCTTGTCCGAGTATACGGTTTGATTCAACCCCCTTCCTAGTTTTCCGAAAGCTGTACAGCTATCACTAGTCTTTCTACGCAAAATCGATGCACTGAAGGAAATGACCGGGACTAAAATATTGGAAAGTTATTCGCGCAGTTTACGGACAAAAGTGCCAGCCTGTATAGGTTAGGCTGAGGAAAAAATCCCATTTAATCTTTATTTGTACAGTCTGATGAGATACAAAGAAACTTACACACTGAAGACCGTTTTGTCACCAGGGTTTCTGTAAGGCTATCGTAATTTTCACTTCGAGGTACCGGGCTAAGTGGTCCATATACGCTCATTTATCAATAAACCAACAGTACGAGCACCGTAAATTAAACCTGACTGAGTAACATCCAAAACTGCAGATTATACAACCAGCTGAAAAGTTAGTCTATCATCAGGTAATTGAACGTTTAGCATTCAAGTTCTGGTAAGGCATACAAGTTCCTTGTTGAACAGTACGGCGAATCTGCGCTTCGTGACATTTTCTGTGACTCACTCTGGTGTATTCAGTCCCGTCCATCGCTTCCAGATGAACAATATCACCCGAATAGGGGCCAAAGGTCGTTCCTTGTTCGATAAGTTTATTAGACCATGCTCCGAATCCTGCACCAGGAATACCGGACCGAGCAATTATCACCCACTCCTTGGGTGCCGTGTGAGCAGAATGTAGGTAGTACTGCAAACCGCACACGCACTTTAACGTTTGGAAGTACACAAACTTATGCTTCACCTCTTCGCAGACTTTCAATTTTTCGTTTTCAACCCACACCACCGGATGCTTGACACAGCCTCCTAAATAACTGTATTGACATTTATAGCAATCTGATTCAATTGAAAAAAAGTTATGCGGTAATACACATAACATTTTGGCTCAGTAAACAAAATGAAAACGTCATTTTTATTTGTAAGAGATTATTGGAGAAGAAATCTAAATTGGTGAAAAATGTGTTGATCTTCTAGTACCGTAATATGTTATGTACGGTGAGCAGTTCAAAAGCAAGTATTAAAAGACTTTTGCGCTCGGCAGTTAAATATTGTTCTTTTCCAGAAGTAGATTTGAGATATCAAACCAATTTGACCAAACAAAATCTGACAGCCATAAGTTATCATTGTACTACCACTGGATTATTAATGATGATGGGACGAATGTGTCACAACCCAAACCACTTAAAGCATTGTAAGTTTTAATAAACCTTCAGACACATCGTCCCTTTAAGTCACGTACTGGCCAAACGGTGAGCCTATAATTTTCGTGCAAGAGAAGTGTGAACAAAGATATAGTTTGCACTGTTTGTTCACGATATGAAACACTGATCACTCAGAATACCTAAACGTCCTGAAGGAGTTGACAGTGACCTAAGATCAGTAGTAATCTCCATAATTATCTTGAAAAAGGTTTTCTGAAAACAGGATGGAAAAAAGTCGCATATTTAGGGTGCACACACAATTTCTCACCAAGGGCACTTCACTGTTTTTGTCGTCACACTCAGAAAGTGAATTTTTTCATGGAAATGTTTATGCAAAATTATGTTCACCGTGAAAATAGACCCTGATGCCACGAACGCTTACGATAGTGTTAATGGTAACCCTCAAACATCCCCGGAACTTCTATCGGTGAATTATATGAAATAATAATGAGACGGATATTATAGGAGTTTTCCATCGCTAAACCACGATGACGAAATGCGCACTTATTTGTGCTGTAACCCGTAGTACTGATAATAATAGATTGGTAATACAATTATTATTAGTATGATTGTTATAATCTTGAGATTTTGACCACAAATACCATAAGGCATCTCGCCCGCATGTGAATATTCAAACTATTGCTCTACCTCATTTGCCCTTCATAAAAACAGATCCTGTAATTAGTGTGAATTGCGAAGTCGTGCAACCGACACCAACTCTTCGAACGAAAAGGATGATGCAGGGACTACAAAAAATCAGATGCCTCATGGAATCGACCGAGAACATTGTATTAGTTACAATAATCAAGTAGTGTTTCCCAAGATAAGCATTTCTGAATGCACATAAGTTCCCCTATGCTACTGAATGGTGGCAATTCAGCAACTGACATTGTGAATTATGACGATGAAAGTCATTTCTAAGCCCATCACTGTCACTGCCTAGCTTGACATCACGTATGTCTGAATTAGGCTTGTCATTTTTTTTCGTTAAAGCAGCGAATCGTCAACACACTAGTCTCGTTTTGTGCCACTGCAGTACAAAATACTGACTAAAGAATAAGTTGAACGCTGAAAAGTCACTGAAATCAGGTGAGCCAACATTTAACTACAAATAACAAATTTTAGAAACTCGAAGTGATAGCAAGTCCTCAGAAGTCAGCTTGTGATTGGATTCGACTGCTCTTCGCTGTTACACACACTGGTATAACTGAATGATTCCAAGACCTTCATTCGGAATTATACCATCTGAGCAAATGAGGAAACTAAACATCATTCTAAATTATCAGACTCAATTTGACCAAAAACACTAACGACCTGTGCAACATGTTTTTATTTGGCCTGGTTATTATCACAAACTGAGGATACTGAAAGTACTTACATAAAAAACGGTCGTCCATGGGAATAGCAGTGTTCAGAGCATAACTTACAGGTCGTTTTTCTCTGAAAGGATATCGACGACCTAGACTCAACAGCTATAGTTAAACAGTAGGCCTTACCAGTTTCGGATAATGCAGCCTCCATTAGCATGCCAGGATTATGCTTCGCGGTCTTGTGCAACAATTCTACTTCACCACGAAATTTTCTACAGCTCCCATGACGGCTTTTTCGGGGATAAGGTGAACTATGGCTGTTAGGACTCCATTCATCACCACTACTTGACTGAGATTCATCACTTTCTGTAGATTCCAACAGGATAACCTTCCTAATTTCTGACTACAGTGCGCCACTATAAGCAATAAGGAAAAACTTACGTCAGAAGGTTTCAATGTATTCATGAGTACTTTGTTATTCACATTTCTTCTAGGTGAAAATCCAGAACTTTCGGTCTTGATTGCTTTGCGCTCTTGTTTTTGCTAGAAAAAAAAATGTCTGAGTCAATTCAAAATAGTTTTCTACCATATTGCGAACCTTACTAGCATAATGATCTTAAACTAAGTAGATCATACAGACTACGGACTCAATTTGATTCGGTTAAATTTGTGCAAATGCCAGCCATATATTGGGGTTATGGGTCTCCATTGTTCTTCATAAAGGTCAGTCCGAAAGTCCGTGGATTGAAGAGCGAAAATTTAGACAAGTATGAGCTCCAAGTAAGAGAAAACTATGGTAACATGCACATCACCGACATTAGTTAATCTAACCACACTAGACTGGCATTTTGCACATCAATTAAAAACAAGTCCCACACGAATAAGTTTTAAGGATAAAACTACGATGGCCTAGATAGAAAGTCGGATGCGTAAGGTTCACTCTTATAGTATATGCAACATTGGTGCTGTCTATAGCTAATCAATAGCATTTACAAGTGTTCAACCAATAAGCTTGGTGTTTTGTTGGCCAAGGTTTGTTTATGTACAGAGTTTTCGATATTCTTCATGTTTTAACGCTCCTACGCAACCAACGGAACGAGATTACTGCACACACCACACCGCCTTCGCAATACTGGCTTTGCTTCTGACACGATTTATTGTTTCCAACTAGTAGTAGCTCTCATCCGTAAACGCTAACAAAATTTGACGTCGACACCAAACTTGCTGTATCTCCACACCAAGTTTTAGACTGATCAAACTGTCAATTTCACCAGCTTAGTCCAGTGGGACAGAATACTACACGATAAAATGGGTGATAATCACGTTTCAGATAAATACGTCCGACTGGCCGCACGCCGTCTATAGTGATTATCTCGGCCAAAAGGCAGCCATCCAATCCTAGAACATTATCATGGACTTCATCTTCTCCTTGTGCTGTTGCTTTTATACGGAAACAGTATTTCAAAAATTTTGGCTGGCGAATGTAAATTGACGGTAAATGCCTTCATTGCGAATTGGTCTGGTATCAGTTGTGAATTCAGACAGTGTGCACCGTAGCGTCGCGTATCCGTACCTTTGAAGAAAAGCGAATATAATGGCAACAGTATCGTAAAACTAAGGCAGTTTGATAGAAGCCAGATTAGATCAAACTTTTGGTGTTGTCATCCTCCGGGACCTTCATCAGACACATTGCCAATTTGGAGGTAATATGTGGCCATCACAAATGGTGGCACTAGACTCAATTTTATGACACTCTTACTAAAATTCTAAGACACCGGAATCGAATAGTCCGGTACATTTGCGCCTGTCTGTGTGAGAGAAAAACTCTCGCGTTCTATCGATATCCTCACATATGGTTTTCCGATTTTGCTTCATTCTTGTGATTACATTACGGTTGGAATAACGTCTAGAAGCTAGCTCAACTTTTAGAACAACCGTGTGTGAGTTTGCCAGCGCGTTCACAACTACTTAATTAGCTTTATAATCAAGCCCGTACTACGGCCAGACTGGTTTGATGTTGACCTCGTCCATCAGATGCGAAAGATTATTGAGATCATAAGAAATGAATTTTCAACAACCTTCGCACTGTTGTAAACTTACTGCAAGTCTAAAAACTACCCCAGGTAGCTTCACCCCTCCATTCACGTACAAGTATTATACAAATAATGAACATAATGAAAAGTCCGAACGCTCAGGAAAGCATAAAAATCCTACCAAATAACCAACTTTGGCGCATAACTTATTATGAGCAATAAGACAGGAATGAGATCACTCCAACTTGATATCCAGTGCGGATTAGAAAAACACGGAGATTATTGGTGTTTGAACATTGGTGTCTTTACAGGATTGCAATTTTGGTGGAAACACCAATTCTGCAACGCTCAGGTCAAACATAAAGTATTGGGCACACAAAACAAATCATGAGATGAAGCACAAAATTTCTGTAGACTGAGTTGTTTGTGACACGTGTTGCGCATGTCCCTGTATAGAATACATTGGGACGCAAGTCTCCTTGAGACCGGGAAGTGAACAAGAAAATTCAGTTCATTAGAGGATAGAAAAATAATCTAATGACTGGCCAGTGAACTGCGTCACTTAGGCTGTTTTTCAACTTTAATCTCATACATTTGTGTTATGACTTGGGTTGCAGCACCAAACCATCGTTTAGTAGAAAGCAAAACAAACAGAAGTATAAAAGCTAAGTGAGCACAAAAGTCAGAAATAAAAACCAAGAAGAAAAATAATGAACTCAAATGGAGATAGACCATCTACCATAAAATGCATCCAACCACTGAGTGGATGGACCACGTGGGTCTAATCAGGAACCTCAATACGTCCCACTAGAGTAAGTCCACTGATCAAAATTTTACTTTTTTCTGCCGTGTCATGGACCGATCACCCGGATCACTTTTATTGGTGGAATATTTGTGAGGTTTCCCTTAGAAGGGAACCAAATCAACTTCTCTTTAAAGTGCTTCACTCAAAATTCCAGATAACGTTCGTGAGTGAATCCAAGGCGTGTCGGACTTCCCTTGACTTCCTTCTCAATTACACCTGGCTTTCGTGGTTGCTTAGTTGTAATCAAACGGCAAAGTTTGCGACTATTTCCAGTGGGCACAGCCTTCCCCACTTCTCAACAGTTAACATCCCATTACTGTTCGCGGCCGCTTCTCAAACCCCAGTCGGAGATTCGCGCTCCTCAACAAATGGGACATCCGGAGAAGCAGATTTGTAGGCATCTAGCAGAAAACATGTTGAAGATATCTACTGTTTATTAGGCTTATATGAAAATGACTGTTATGTGGCATTGGTAGCAACGGAAAAAGTTTCTTTGATCTGTTGTTTGTGTTCAGTAAGATCTGGTTACGTTGATAAACGCGTATACGGCTCCATCCGGAATGCCGATTGTCAGTTATCGCCTAGAGGTATTGGGGGCACAACCCCTCAGCTTCTACGACCGAGTCCGTTGATGAGATCAACGTGGAAAGGCTGTGAAGTACCAACTGTGTGTATTCTCACTGGGCCCCAGTACAAAAACCGTCCACTGGCTTGTACCGAGAAAGTGTGTGAGAAGTAACGCTTGCAGATGGCACGTGTGCAAAACGAACAGTCAAACAAGGAACAGACGGGGATGACCCGTTCACTACTGCAGAATCAAACGTTCAAAACGGGTAGCCTTAGCGTTGTTGTGAACTGTAACGGCATACGATGACACATTTCATGGGAGAAGTCTGTATTCACCAAGAGCAATTTATAGTCTGAACACAACCAGATGAAACGATCGCGGTTATCAGCTGGATCAACAAGAATTGCAAATGGGACACCAGTGTAACTTTCGGCCTCCCCAAAACAGCCAACTTGGGTGATGAAATCGTCGGCAATGACCACAGTGTCGATCGAATTTACGCGTTCAGGCAGATGAGATATCGTGAAATAATTTATATATAGCCTCAGTAGCATTGCAGTCAGTGAGCACACACACAGGCATAGACGTTATATCTTATTGCCGTCGACACACATAGAACCATTCGATGAAAACGCACGCGAAAATTTTCTGACTGTGATAAATTCTAGCAACGCGAGCTCGGTTCTCATGCTCAAAGCGATCCTGGTGCCAGCCTCACCCCAAACACTAGAAACCGGATAACCTGATACACGAAGAGTAAAGTGAGGGAACAAGCTGTATCTGAATTGCGAATTCTGAACATGGAAAAGAGGTCTAACATATGCTTTTCAAACATCCAGCATATGTCCATTTTGAAAACTATAATAGTGCTAATCAGAGTTAACTTTGGTCCTATTTTTGAACCATATCACGCATGCCTCCTAAATTGCAATAATCCATGGCAGCGATAAGCTTCCCATGTGAGGTGCAACAGACCGCCATTCATTGGTTACGGACGCTGGATGATTTGACCGCATTTCATGATCGGTGGTGCTCTTGTATTCAAACACTCTCTGTCGTTACTTGCCTTTTGATTTCCGTGAGGCTTTTCCATGGAGGCAGCGACCAAGACAAACTATGCATAGTTAATGGTACTTCGAACCAAACTGAATCGGTTTCAGCGAATTTTTCTTCGTGCTCTCATTTTGGAATCGAGGAAACTAGTTGGCAAGTGGTGAAACAAAATTCACGCACCGGTTGCAATAATACTGTTTCATAACACAATCAGCTGTCATGGCTATTTGATGAACGCGGCTGCACATTGTACCCTGTTTGGTCCGCGTGAAGCTTGAGCATGCAATAAGTAGACCGGTCTTGCACTGGTCATAGATTCGTCGATCAAGTCTCTAGTGTCGAACAGACATTTGACAGACGTTATGCTTCCAGAAGATTGCCGGGGTAGCACAAGTAGTGTAAAAAGTGCACTACTTGCGTCACATTTTCTCTAGTTACCTAATCTGCGATCTGACTGGTCGGCACGCTGTGCAGAATCTTAGGCTAGTGTATCATTCTTTGGTCTAGCGATGGTGACAACGTGCCCCAGTAATGAGTGTACATGTTTGGTAGTCTCATTCACTTATCCTGTCAAAAACTAATTAATTTGTGTTTCGCTTCTACTGCGCAACGTCACTGCACTCACAAGGAGCAGTGATTCCCGGCAGATTTGGCTAAGGTGTGATTGACAAATGCACTTCCATAGTAGTATGTTCTGTGCACATACGTTGCATTGTTGTCGCTCCGAATCGTGTTTCATTATTTTCTCTGACAAAATTTCAAGTATCACGGAGAAAAACGAACCCGTATAATTGAATTTTTGAAAGGAAACTTGATTACCGTTGATTGTAAGAAAACAGCATTACAAGCCGCTAAATTACGTTTTCCTTTATTTAACAGTGAAAACCGCAGTCAAGGACGAAGGCTATAAAAATGTTTCGCTCTCTAGAATGGTTACCAGATTCTCGTGTCAAATATTACAATGCAAAGGACAAACAGAATAAGCGATTCAGTCTGCCATTTATTTTTCGTCCTTATCAAGTACTCTGTTTTGACAAAATGTTCATAATTGTTGCTCAATTTTTCATAATGCGCTAGTCTGTTTCACGTTGAAATGTGACACCACAACGCCATAATAAGACAAAATAGGGCTATAGTTTTAAATTGTAAGAATAAAACTCAGTCCAAATGCGTTTTTGATAAACATTTAAATAGCAGCTGGCTTACATTCTGAAAACTACGCGAAATATATATTAGCATCATCAATAAGTCTCATTTTGCTCACAATATTACAGTAGAACATTGTTTGAATGCCCCAACCACCCATGGCGCCGAGACGTTTACGACAAACGGCGTTCAGATTACACAGGATGACTCATTTTCACCTGATTGTGTATCGCTTGGCACTTACTGCGAAAATAGTGTATAATCAAGTAGCGACACGTTACTATGTTGATTGAGACCATATCAATCACGTCGTAGTTACTAGTCAGATGATGGGTATCTGAACAGTGTAATCGATTTTCCCTTTTTGTTACTGTCACATTGACGGACTTCCCCGCATATCGTGTCATCCAAACTATATCAATGTCGGCAGATCTTGTTAGACCGTTTGTCACTAGAGAGACGTATTTATAACGGGCTCGGCCTTGTTTAAAAACCCAAAGTTTTGTTCTCTTTGGGTACAGTTTTTTTGATCCATCTGTAACAATCTCAACTGAGAAAAAAGTGGTTTGAATGCGACGTCAGGCATTTACACAATGCCAATGTATTTTCATCACCCCTTTCATTCCAAGCAGTACACGGCTCACTGTAGCGCTGGACAAGCGTGGGGCTAGCGCAAAATCAAGAGCATTACGAGTAGCATTCAATGAAAAGAAAAAGCAAACAATGAGTACATCATCAATGAACACACTCTCACGCTATAACTTATGATTATTTCATTTTCTTGCTTAATCAGGGGTTCATCAGGTTTTTCTTACACTATTCTCTGTTGCCACTCACTAGCTCTAATGGAAAGACCATTGTGGCTTTGAAACGCCTCAATTTATTAGTACCAACACGACGATCTATGCGTGATATCCAGCCGTCAAAGCCGAATCCTGGTCCTCAAACTTACTGGTTCACTTGGTATCCACGGTCAGTCCTTCTGAGGGGTTAGTCTGTCGGCACACCCAATTAGTTGATTTAATTCATACAACAGTTGGCATATAATTGGTCCCTTGGCCCGCTTCGTTCGATGTAAATTTGTTCTTCATCCAACACAGGTGAAAACGTGCTGGCTGCTAACCAAACCATGGTGCTGCCTTTCAAACAAAGCAGGTCATCTACCAGCAATTTGCTAACCCATTCCTTCACAATTAGCAGTGTACAACTGAACAAGTGTTAGTGTGATTAGTAGAAGTGCTAATCATAACCGTAAGGTCCCTGAAACTCATTTGACTTCACCTGAAATTTCTGGTGTGCTGGACAGTCAACAGAATAACCATACTCACAAAATTAGGACTAGAGTTAAACATGCGCTTATCAGTTAAAAAAATGACCAAATTAGGGTCCAAAAGTTTATTTCTATTTTTTATTTCTAATTCTGTTTCTAACCAGCACAAAGATTAACTGACGGCGTTCGACAACTCCGTTGTTTAACCACCGCTCCTTGCCCATCTATGATAAATAAAATGAGGTCTATCGATAAGTGACACGCGCGTACTTGTTCTGTTGCACCGGCGTACAATAACACGGTGGGCATAGCCGTACTTATGCTAGCTAGATTGGTACACAAGCCACGGCAAGCTGTACAATAAACGAGTTTCACTGCAACGGCATGGACGATTGTGTGCGCGATAAAATTAAATTTGTATAGGCCACTGGTGCATGATAGTGAAACTGGATCTCGATAGGCGATCAACCAGTTGACCACGTCCCATTTGGGACTCATGGTAGAGAACTATCTGGACCACCAATGAATACCATGAAGTACTGTGGCTTACCTGACGCCGAGGAAGAACAAGTAACAAGATATTTTCCATTATTATGCCTTATGTATTTAGTTTTCATAGTAACAAAAATCTTTTACGACTGTAGTGACCTCGATCGTTCTAAGAAATTGACCGCTTTCTGGGTACCATTTCAGATCTATTTTATCTGCGATCTTTTCTGACGTTTGATTTCGACCTCATTGTTATGTTCGGTTGCGCACGTTTAACTGGATCGACTTTTCAAAGGTTTTCACTGACCTCGCTTTCGAATCACTTTCGCTTTCGGTTCTCTGCCGACTGTACGCGCTCGCGATTTGATCTCTGCTTAGCTGTTGCGTTCGTTTTCATTCAGTGTACTCCTTATATCGGTACTGTTTGAGTACCACGATTTATAAAATGCACTTTCGCATCTGTCAACCGACTCGCGTCTTCTCTGTTTGTCCGATAGAGGGGATTTCGTTGGTATTTCGCTGTGAGACTGGATAGAAGACACGCTCATTAGCCGCACTCGAACCTTTTTTATATTTGTGAGCCTGAAGCTTTCCAGATCATCACGCAGTCCGGGAAGTCCGTGTTTTTTGTTGTTTCATTTCCTCATTTTGTTGCACGTTATATGTTTTTTACGATATATTATCGCAATGTAGCGATGTCTGAGGATAAGATGCAGCTTGACACAGACCTCTTTTTATCTGCGGTTACTTTCGAACCCGTGGCGTTTATCTCCCACGACTCTGAAGTTTGGTTTGCAGCGTTAGAATTGCAATTTGAGCAGCGTAGCATTATTCGCCAACGCCAAAGATCCTCCTTCACCTTGGAGGAAGTCCTGGGGATTTCATCGCCCCAGTGAGTGATTTGGTCTTGAATCCTCCCCAAGAGCTGCCGTACAATCGGCTCAAGAAGACTTTTCTTCAGCATTCCACGCCCTTTCGGGAAGAATGCTCATGTCAGCTACTTGCGCGGCACCCCATCGGGGATACTATACCTAACCGCCACTCAGCTCACCTCCGGTCCCTGGCAGGGCCCGCCGATAAGGATTCGGAGATATTTAAGGAATTGTGGTTGGACTCGCTGCCCTTTCATGTCCAGAACGCTGTTACTGCTCTCCTCGAGGATTCGTCCCTGGAACGAACAGCCTCCGTGGTTGACAAGATTGTTGCCCATGTCGGCATTGGGGCTCACCCCCTCATCGCCACAACATCGCGCAATCGTCGGGGTGTCGACCTGCATGAATAGCTGTAGAGGCCCCGGTACACTCGATTCATCCAGTGCCGACCGTCTCTTAAAGAAAAAGTGAAAGTGCCCACCCCTCGACGTAGTCCACGTAAGCGACAGCAAGGACGAGCGCTTTCAACTGCCCACATCCGCCGTGAATCCTCCTCACCTGCCTCTATAAAATCTGACCATTCTATTAGCAGTATTTGTTGGCTCCACCACGTTTTAGGGCCAGCCACCCGTAGGTACACACAGCCGTGTTCATACGCGGCTTAAAATGCCTCTGCCGGCCAATAAGAGTGGCCGTACCAGCCGACAGTCAGCCTCCGATTAGCCGTTCGTTTAACGTGCCTCATTTGTGCACGAGCTCTGGGTTCCTAAGTGATACTGGGGCCCAAGTTTCTGTCTTGCCGGTTGGTACAGACAAGCCACGAGCTGCCTTGCATCGGCTGTCCGCCCCAAGGGGCTATTTTGGGACTATTTTATTAATTTAAAATAGGTCGGAGAACTTCGCCTGTTGCTTCAAGTACGGTTCGTTACATGCTTCGAACCGTACTTCCATATCGAAGTACATCTTCACTTCTTCGTAAAATGATACGTTTTATGGGGATATCGGGTACTAGGAAGCACTGGGGTTGTGTCCATTAGTTTTCGAGTGTGTTCGAAGATCATGTTATTATTCCCAATGGACATTAATAAAAGTTCACGAACTAGTACCTTAAGATGAAGTAGCGTAATATGGCTTACCGAAATTTAAAGTGGAGCACGCAAATCACGGATTCCTCGGTGTGTTCAAAAATGCATCCAAAAATGTCCCCGCGGTATTCCAAACGGAACTTAATTGGGGTGAATTTGGGACTAAATTGGAGTTAATTTGGGACTGTTTTGTTGACTGGGTATAGGCACACACTTTGGATGCGACACAAGTTGCACATGAATATGCATATTCAATTGACTATATTGAAAACGGGCAAAACGGCTTATGATTCATTAAGTATTTGTGAATCGGTAAAACGAAATATGAGAGAATTAACTGGTTAATTTCGTTCTATCGATTAGGCATTGCTTACCGAGAAAAAAGCCCTCTTATAAGAGGGCCCACTGTTATATATCCAATTGGATATATAACAGTGGGCTGATATATCTTTTTACTACAATATATATTTATACATATTTTTGTATAAGTGGGTAAACCAAAGCGAGATGTGCACATCTCGCCATGGCTATGACCACGCACCTTGATACCATAAAGCTCTTTGATCATCTCCTCTTTGGTTGACGGTAAATCTGGAAAGAATGACGTGAATCTACCGTAAAGCACTGCTAACCAATTATTTTCTTGAGCTTCTGCAAGTTCTCCACCACCCTCCGTCTCCTCAGACCCTCCATTACTGCGCAGAATCAAGTTATCACGCTGTCTGAGAAACGCGCCGCACCGCGTGCACCGCAACCAACCAACCAATTCAGTTCAGTTCAGTTCCGTTTTCTCAGGACAGGTAATGGCCACTGCCAATCGAGTGTCCAGAATTCCTTCGCTGGTATGCACACCAGTTATGCACCCACCACGGCCGAGTGTATTTCGTCGAATCCCCGCTGAAAATGAGAGGGAAACGGAAAACCTCATGGCACATCAACTGCGAGAGATATTATGCATTGTGAGCGTTCACTAAGACTGTATGCACTGAGTGAAAAAGTCTAACAAAACATACTCCAGAAGGACCACAGTGCTGTAGCGGCGGCCATTTTCGTTCATACTTTTACCACGTGTATTGTTTAACTGAACGCTGACTGCCAAGCGCGGTAACCATTTGACCGCTGATCTTGCGCACGCTCTCACGCACGCTTCCTAATACACGCTAACCACTATCGCTCCCGATCGCCTTCTCGTTCTCACGGGTCGTGGAGAATACTGTTCTGGTTAACATATTCGTGCAGTGTCGCACATTAGAGTAACGTGCAGTTGGTCCACGCAGTACAGAGGACCGAAGCACACGTTTACTAAGGAAAGCGCGAATTAAGGTCTAATCAACCTTAAAATTGGTAAGCCCGAAGTGATCCCAGGTTCACGGGAGCTTCCTTGTTTTCTGCCGTTCAAGATCCCGTCTGCGTACGTTTTTGTGCGTTTTACTGTTTCCCCACCTGTTGATTATTTTGATCAGTTTACCAAATAATTTTTTCGTTCATACATATGTTTGGTGTCTAGTTCGTCGTGATTTTTTTCGCGAAGACTATAGTGCCCCATTGGTCGCTGATTTCTTTTCCCGTCTGTATTCTATAAAGTAATCGCTATGTCTGGCGAACGGAAACACTGTTCAGACCTCACTGTTGGGGCGAACACGCTGCACACACCGGCATTCATGCCTGCTGATCCGGAACTCTGGTTCACGCTGGCCGCGTTAGAATTCGAAAACTGCCGTCTACCTAGTGACGCCAGCCGTTTGACGTAGTTAGCAGGCCGCCTCCCGCCGGAGGTCACAATGCAAATGTGGGACGTAATAATCTATTCCCGAAGCTTTGAGGCTTTAAAGGAGGCCGTCATTGCCCGCACGACCCCAACGCAAGACCAACATATGCAACAACTTCAAAATGTTGAGCTTGGAAGTAGGAAGCCCTCCGAACTGCTGCTTGAGATGCACCGCTTGAGAGGACCAACGGTAGGCGAGGGCCCGCTTTTGAGGGAACTTTAGTCGCAGCTTTTGCCGCACAACATCCCAGTTTTATTGAGTGTCACGCGCAACTGCTCTCTGGAGGAAACTGCAGCGATAGCTGATGACATTATGTCACGATACAACCCCGCTGTAGGTCCTCCGTCACAACGGTGCTGCCTTGCCAACATCTAACGACCTCGCGTCCGTTTTGTCTAGAATTGACGCGAGCCTGCAACGCCTAGCAGTTAGAAGTGGGTCACAGGAGCGGCACTGCGCACGCTCACCCAGGCTTCATAAACCGTCATTGCGACGACGTTTCGGCGCTTCAAAAGAAGAGTATTGTAAATACTACAGTCGCTTTGGTGAAGGAGCCAAACGATGCGAACGAGGGTGTACGTTTCCCGGTGCTCATCAAGGAAACCAACCCCCCGGCCCGTGGTGGCGACCAGCGAATCCGGGTATCAGACCAACAGTCACCTTTTAAAGTAAGGGACATCATTTCAAATAACCTATTCCTTGTAGATACCGATGCCGAAGTGAGCGTCCTCCCCCGAGCGAAAGGCGACAACAGCACACCACAGGCCCAAACACTACGCGCTGCCAATGGCACGGTCATCCACGCGTATGGCCAACGGTCGCTCACCTTAAACTTGGGGTTAAAGCGTAATTTTCGTTGGATTTTCATCATCGCCGAAGTCCCGTACCCAATTCTAGGCATTGACTTCCTGCAACACTGACTTGTTATTTGATGCACGGCGCCGCAGAGTGGTAGATCGTCAGACCACTCTCGCTGTTGCGGGTCATAATTCTCCAGCGAATCACGTCAAGTCTTTTTACATTCAACCACCGGCACACTAACCTTATGGTGAACTCATCGCCGCCTACCCGGCCATGTTTCGGCAGGCCGGACCTCTCCCAGCGGTGAACACCAACGTCACTCACTATATCGATACTAAGGGACCCCCAGTGTTCAGTAGGCCGCGTCGGTTAGCACCAGACAAGCTTCGTGTTGCACAGGCTGAATTCGAACACATGCTAGAACTGGGTATAATACGCCCTTCTAATAGCCCTTGGGTTTCCCCTCTTCATATGGTCCCTGAGCCTAGCGGCGACTGGCGACCCTGTGGTAATTACAGAGCACTCAACAAAGTCACCGTCCCTGACCGATACCCGATTCTCCATATACAGGATCTTACTTCGTCTTTATCAGGTTTCTCCGTCTTCAGCCGTATTGATTTAGTTCTTTGCGTGAAACCAGATCCCGGTAGCAGGGGCCGATATCCCCAAAACTGCCGTCACTACGCTTTTCGGGCTGTTCGAGTTTCTGCGAATGCCGTTTGGGCTCAGCAATGCAGCCCAGACCTTTCAACGGTTCATGAACGAGGCAACTCGTGGTTTGGAAAATGTCTACATACACCTGGATGATATTTTGGTGGCTAGTTCTTCAGAGCAAGAGCACGCCGCACAATGACGAGCACTCTTTGAAAGCCTAAGCCAGCTTGGATTTACGATCAATGTCGCGAAATGCGAACTAGACCGGTCTGATATCAACTCCATAGGACATTCTATTTCCGGAAGTTCGTGTTTCCTGACACGACACAAGTCGCATTTGCCTTGGTCAAAGATGCTGTCGCCAAAACACCACTCCTTACCCTCCACGACCCTTTGGCTCCTATTTCGGTAGTGACGGATGCCTCGGACACAGCGGTTAGAGCAGTACTTTAACAGTTCGAAGAAGATTCTTGGCAACCTTTAGCATTCTTCTCCAAGCGCCTACAACCCGCCGAATCCAGGTACAGCACATCTGATAGGGAATTATTTGCCATCTACTTGGGAATCCGTCATTTTTGACCTGCACTCGAAGACCGTTCGTTTACAGTGTTTGCAGACCACAAGCCCCTGGTTTACACACCAAAGTCAGCTTCCGATCGATACTCACCAAGCGAGCTTCGGCACTTAGGCTTTGTCTCACAGTTTGTTACGAACGTTTGAGCAATGCGTAGCCAAATTCGCAACGGATCCCGAAATCAGAAGGCGATTATCCGTGATAATTCTACGATACTAGATTATTAAAATAAACAATGACGTAAACAATATACAAACCTCAATAATACGATCACAAAGTCTCAACAACGAGAAACCGAATAGCAGCGTGTGAGCAGACAGCACGTGCGTCACGCAGGTCCTGAACAGGGATGTGCCAAAATAGCGCTCTGGGCGCGAACAAACAACAATTGGTCCAGAAAAACAACCAGTTCGTAAAGACAAGTCAATAGTGTATGGAAATGAGTGATGTTGGGAAAAAAACACTGAATCGCGAGGGAAAAAGGGGGATTTTCCACGACCGGCTGTTACACAGTTTACTGTGAATATACGACACTTCTCTGGGGTACTTAATCCCGTCGCCGACGCCCTATCACGCGTACATCAACTAAGTCTGTTACCGACGCCTAACATCAACTTGGACGCAATGGCACAGGCCCAAACTACGGACCCTGACATCGAACAACTTTGACAAAACGGTTCTTTGAGCTTAACCACAGTACCAACCCCAACTTCCCAGAATACCATCGTGTGCGATGTGTCACAAGGTCGCTCTAGGCCGGTGGTTCCTGCTGCCCACCGTTATCCCACTTTCCTGACACTCCACAATCTGGCTCACCCGGGTGTGATGGCCTCGGTGAAACTGACAACTAAGCGTTTGATTGGCACAATATCAAACGAGATGTCCGGCAGTGGTATTTGTGCTTGCCTGCGGTGTCAACGTCTTAAGATCCATAGAAACACAAAGGCGGCTTTAGCCAGGTTCTCAGAACCTGAAACACGTTTTCATCATGTTCACGCCGGCCTCATAGGACCACTTTCACGTTCGCTTGGGTGTGTTCACACACTCACATGCGTGGATCGTTTTACTCGCTGGCCGCAGGCCATTCCTATCCCTCGTCCCACGTCGGAAGAGGCCACGAAAGCTTTTCTGACCGGTTGGGATAGTCATTTCGATTGCCCTGCAATAGTGACCACCGATCGTGGTCCACACTTTGACGGCGCTTTCGGCAGCCTACTTGCTACGCTCGGCAGCCAAAACGTTAAGAAAACAGCTTACCACCCTCAGGCCAATGGTATGGTTGAGCGTTTCCATCGGCAATTAAAATCCGCCATTCGAGCAAACGGTAACCCCCTTCGGAGTAAAACACCACCATTAGCACTCTCAAGACTGCGTAGTTCCGTTGGGGAGGAATTACGCACAACACCGGCCGTACTAGTGTGTGGTTGCATACTTCGCCTGCCTGGGGATTTGGTAGCCCCCTTATCAACCGTGGCTTTCGACTATGGTGGCTATGCTCAACGCCTTAAGCAGTGTAACGAAGGTTTGGGCAATGCGTAGCCAACTTCGCAACGGATCCCGAAATCAAAAGACCATTATCCGTGATATTCTACGATACTAGATTATTACATGAACAATGACATCAAAAAGAATACAAACCTCAATAGTACGATCACAAGGACTCAAAAACGAGAAACCGAATAGCAGCGTTTGAGCAAACAGCACGGGCGTCACGCAGATCCTGAACAGGGATGTGCCAAAGTAGCGCTCTGGGCGCGAACAAACAGCAATTGGTCTATAGAAACGACCAGTTCGTAAAGACAAGTCAATAGTGTAGGCAAATGAGTGATGTTAGGAAAAACACTGAATCGCGAGGGTTAAAGGGGGATTTTCCACGACCAGTTGTTACACCGCCCACCGAAATCCTCCTGGATCCTTGGCAGAGTCAAAGGTTTGGTATAAAGGTACTGATTCTTTCTACCTTCCTAGGCCCTGCTGTCAGTGCGAGCGCCCAACGCTCTTCATCAACTTTCTAATACTGGTCGCACCTAACCCATTGGCTACATAGGCGTGAGGCTAGTCTACATCTTCCACGAGACCAAATGACCGATGGCGGGCGTGAAGGAGGCACATGGATGCTGTCCTTGTAAAAGGCCGTCCCGTCCAGGAAGTATGTGCTTGATTGCGTGTGTGTGTGTATGTGTGTACGTGCCGAGGTGTACAATGGAACCACAGGTATGACTGTACATCTAAGGAGGACTTTCTGCAACGTCAACAAAAGGCTGTGTGACAGAAACGAGTAAAATGTAGGCATGTGTGCGTGAGTTAGGCCCCGTTTCTTCTACATGCAGTGTCGTGTCGTGTGGAGAGCTAAGGTTTGGACAGTTAGCTCCATAGTACATCGTAAATGCTGTATGAAATTAAACACAATATACTTCAGAGATGTTGTGGGGGTTGGGTCCTACAGGGGAATACATGAGGGATAGATAAATGAATTCGGCTTCATCTGGCATCAGCAGACATGGATATAGCTTGATCGGTAGCGTCGGCCTCGCCCGCGTCGCTGTCACCTTCCAGTAGACATATTTTACGTATATCTCGCAATACGTCCCCTTTGTTAGTCCTCACCACCGCCATGCGCACGAGACCATCGATTTCTGTACGACAGTCCTTGATCTCTCCAACCGGCCTATCGTCTTTATGTGGGTTGCTCTCCACGAGAATGACCACGTCGCCACGTCTGAACGACCTCTGTTTGGAGATCCACCTTTTCCGAAGCTGCAGTATCGGTAGATACTCCCTCGTCCATCGTTTCCAGAAAGCCTGTGCTAGGTGGTTCACTTGTTTTCATCTAACAACGTACGTTCCACGTAGGGTTTTCGGGGTGGTTACTCTTGCCTTTGACCTAAGCAATAACAGGTCGTTGGGGGTGAGTGCCGGTTCGCCTTCCGGGTCTGGGACGATCGGCACCAGGGGTCTGTTGTTCAATGGGCGTTCTACCTCTGTTAACAAATTAGTCAGCGTCTCGTCTTCGAGCGTTTGTTGTGAGGCCAGGGCTGTGAGTTTTTTCTTAGTTGATCGTAACAGCCTTTCCTAAACGCCACCACGATGACTGGCGTAAGGTGGATTGAACTGCCATTCTATTCCCCTTGCTACGGTCTGGTTTTGTATTTTGGCGGTGTCCAAGCGGCTCCACCATTTCTCTAACTCCTTATGAGCCCCAACGAAGTTCGAGCCATTATCGGAGTATATATTCTTGGGGACGCCCCGCCTGGCGATGAACCTTTGAGGGGTCATTAGGAATGAATCGGTTGTCATGTTATGCACTACTTCGAGGTGGGCTGCTCTGGATTGTAGGTATGTTATCAGGCAGCCGTACCTCTTTTGGGTGCTCCTCTGATGTCGTACGAGTAGCGGGCCAAAGCAGTTGACGCCAATTTCCACAAACGGACACCATCCCGGTTGAACTCTTACGGCTCGTAAGGGGCCGTCCGGTCCTGGATGTACGCGCTTGAGTGCGTGTGTGTGTATGTGTGTGTGTGCGTGCGTGTGTGTGTGTGCCGGGGTTACAATGAAATCACAGTTATGACTACACATCAAAAGAGGACTTTCTGCAATGTCAACAAAAGACCGCGTGGCAAGAAAACGAGTAAATGTAGCATGCATGTGTGACCTGAGCTCCACTACTTCCACATGTGCAAGGGGCATTCGGTAGCGTCAACAAAAGGCGAACAAAGAACACTGTCACATGTATGATGGGTTTACGGGATGTAGAGTGCGTCGTGCATGCGTGTATGTATCGGGATGTATAATGGAATCGCACTCATCACCACATATCGGAAAGAACCTTCTGTAATGTCAACGAAGGGACCGCGAGCACCTTAACGTGTTTGACGGAGATTGTGTGGTATATATGGTGTTTCTTTATCCACCTCGATTACTGGTGTGAAAAAGGTTTACTAGGCCACAGGGTTATCAGCTCCTCCGTCTTCGCTCTCGAGTAGGTTAATACTGCGTATGTCACGAATGAGCACTCCGTTAGCTGTCTTCACCTTCACCGTTCTTATCATTTCGTCGGTGCTTTTGATGGTTTCCGTAACTACTCCCAAAGACCAAGCGCTGAAATGTGCGCGTTCGTCGGCGATCATAACCACGTCCCCAACTTTGAATGGTCTTGTTTTGGCCAGCCACTTCTGTCGAGTCTGCAAAGCCGGTAGGTACTCCCGTAGCCATCGCCTCCAGAAGACCTTGGCCAGATAGTTCGCTTGCTTCCACCCGCGGAGGTAGCTCCCACGAAGGTTTACCGGCCCTTGGAAACCCTCGTTCGACCTTAGCGTCAATAAGTCGTTTGGGGTGAGCGCCAGGTGGGTGGGGTCGCCGTTCAATACTGGAACCAGGGGGCGGTTGTTCAGGATTCGCTCCACCTCAGTCATGACGGTGTTCAGGGTCTCGTCGTCGGGCGGCTGCTGCTCCATGATTGACAGCAATATCCGTCTGGCGGACCGGATCATGCGTTCCCATATGCCGCCTCGGTGACTGGCCTGTGGGGGGTTGAAATGCCAGCGTATGCCGTAGGCCACGGTTCGGTTCTGCAGTTCGTCCCTGTTTATGTTCTTGTGCCAACGCTGCAATTCCCGTTGAGCGCCCACAAAGTTCGATCCATTATCTGAGTATATATCGGCCGGTACGCCTCTTCGGTTGATAAATCTTTGCAAGGCCCGTAGAAACGAATCGGTCGTCATCGAATGTGCGACTTCTAGGTGTACCGCACGTGATTTCATGCACGTCATGATACATCCGTATCGCTTTTCTAATCTTTTCCCGCACTTGACCCACAAGGGCCCGAAATAGTCCAACCCGGTGTCACTGAACGGCCACCAGCCCGTAGTTACCCTGCATTCTGGTAGCGGGGCCATGAATTGTTTGCCTGCTGTGGCATTGCGTCTCCTGCATTGCACACACCGTCGGATCACGCGTTTTACAGTCTCTCGTCCTCTCAACAACCAAAGACGCTTTCGGATGACGCTCGTCACGTGACTTTCCCCGGCATGTCCCTCCACGGCATGGACGTGTTGAATCATTAGCTCTACTACGGGTTGTCTCGCAGGCAGCAGTATAGGATACTTTGTGTCGAAGTTCAGGTGGGCGTTGGTCAGCCTACCATCCACCCGCAGCAGTCCGTTGATGATTTTGGGGTTTAAACGCTTCAGCTCGCCTCTTGGAGATGGCATGTCTTCATTGGTCAGCCCCACTTCTTCCGCCCTCTTGAGTTCTTGAGCGAAAGCCTCGCGTTGTATCATTCTGAAAATATCGTACTCTGCCGCTTGTAGCTCATCGGGACATATCGGGCCGACCGGTATCCGACCTGAGGGCCGTAGCCCTTTCATGACTAGTAAACTTATCTTGAACCTGGTTAACCAAACTAGCGAACGAAGCGTCTTCATCCAGGAAGAAAACCTGACCAGTCGCGATAAAATGGGCGACGCTTCGACGACGTTGGTTGCTATCACTACGCCTTTGATCTCCAGTTCCAATTCCGTAGGGGGTTTTAATTCGAACACGGGCCAGTCCTGTTTGGGCAATTGCAGGAAGTTCGGCCCTCTCGTCCACGTGTCCAGTTGCCTGAAGTTGTTGGCACCTCGGGAGCACAGGTCGGCCGGATTATCGCCAGACCTGACATGACTCCACTGGTGCGTGGCCGATTCATCGTGGATAATCGTGAGCCGGTTAGCAACGAAAGTACTAAACCGGCTCCGTACGTTGTTAATGTAGTAAAGTACTATCGTTGAATCCGTCCAGAAGCTCACCGACCAAATGTAGAGATCGAAACATCTCTTCACAGCTTGCACCACCCTGACTGCCAACACGGCTGCGCTGAGTTCAAGGCGTGGGATTGAGACCGACTTCAGTGGAGCAACGCGGGCTTTGGCGAACAGGATCCTCGTGGTATATTGTCCATCTCCTGCGCACCATCGTCCGTACACCACAGCTCCATAACCGACTTCGGATGCATCGGAAAAGGCATGTAGTTCTCCAGTCCGTGTCGTATGGCCAGGGGTCAAACATCGTGGTATTCTTATGTCCCCTAATTTCTTCAAGGTGTTCAAAAATTCCTCCCAGTCCAGCCGGTCCCCTCGGTCCAGTGACTGGTCCCAATCAACTTTCTTACGGCACAGCCGCTGCAGCAAGATCTTTCCGAGTAGCAGCCATGGTGAGACGAAACCGAGCGGGTCGAACAAACTTGAGACGGCAGATAGTATGCCACGACGGGTTATTGGCAGCTCGGGAACGTTCAGTTCGAAAACAAAATCGTCCGTTTCCGCGTCCCATTGTATCCCTAAAGTGCGCTCGATAGGAAGTGGAGAGCCGTCCAAATCTCTTACCCTTTCGACCTTTTCGTGATACGGGATGACCTTCAGCACTTCCGAAGCGTTCGACATCTATTTAGTTAGATGGAAGCCACCCTCTTCCAGCAATCTCGTCAGACCCCTGAACTGCTCTAGAGCTGATTCCACATCATCGAATGACCCAAGGTAGTCGTCGACGTAGAAGTTCCTGCTGACGCTTTCTACCACCGTCCGATGTACCAGATCGCCATGTTTGTTCGCTGATTCTCGGAGGGCGTAGTTGGCACAAAATGGTGACGATATGGCTCCGAAGGGGTGGACGGTCATTCTATAATTCACCACTGCATTGTCCCGGTCGCTCCCTTCCCACCACAGGAAACGCAAAGCATCTCGTTCTCCTACCGGAATCTTCACCTGATGGAACATTTCCCTAATGTCAGCAGACAAAGCCACTTTACCCACTCTGAAACGGCACAGAATATCGATCAGTGGTGTGGTCCAGTCAGGCCCCTGTAGTAGGCGATCGTTTAACGACTTGCCCTGGAACTTGGCCGCACAGTCGAAAACCACCCGCAGTTTATTGGGTTTCTTGGGGTTGATAACCGGATGGTGAGGCAGATACCAGATACCCCTTTTGCTGTCAGTGTTAACAGGCACCCTTTCAACGTAACCGAGGTCCTCGTTTCGCTTCATCAAATCCGCGTATCGTTCCCACAGATTCTGGTCTCGAATGAAGCGTTCTTTCAGTCGTAGTAATCGTTGGAGAACATAATTTCTGTTGTCAGTCCACGGGTCGACCGGTGTGCGCCATGGGAGGGGAACCTCGAACTGTTTTTTGAGGCCTCTAGAGCCTTGCCGCACCGTTTGTAGAGCGAAGTGATCTTCTTGAGACAACGTCGGTCTTTCGTCCCCAATGTCATGAAACTCCTTTTCATAAAGCCGTTGCAGATGATACTCTATGCGGTCCGTTTCGGCGGATAAGTAATTCACGGAACCGCGTACCCCTACTGGACCGTATAACATCCATCCCAGAGCCGTGCGTACGGCATAAGGTGCCTGGCGGTCGCCCACTCTTTGGTCAAGCACCCAATGCGCCTCTGGCACGTCGCATCCGATGAGGAGATCCACCTCATCATCTTCCCAGTCTACAACAGTTACATCCTGCAGGTGGGGCCATCGAGTCAAGATTGCGTTCACCGACCTTGGTGCTCGCATGGGGAGATCCGCTAACGTGAATGCCTCCGTTGGTTCAATTTCCTCGTTAGTGTCTAGAGAGATGAGTTGCAGCCTTAATCTACCGGCAGTCATTACCTGTGTTCCGCCCACCGTGCTCACTGCTAACGACGTCGCACCTTTAGCCAGTTGGTGTTTGTCGGCAAACCGCTCTTTCACTAAAGTGGTGTCGGATCCACTATCAACGAAAGCCAACGCCTTGACTATCCCAGTCGGAGTCACTACTCCCACGGCCACTACGCCTAAACGTACCGGTTTACTGGCAGATTGTGAAGTTGAACAAATCACGCTGGGCTTGGCACTCGCCTCGGATATGGTTATTCTCGCCTGATGCAGCAGCCGATGGTGTCTGCCCGTGCAGCCCTCGTAACCACATCGATTCCTTGTTCTACAGGCTGCTGCCCGGTGCGTGGTGTTGAGACAGATGAAACATGCTCCTGCCATCCTCGCCATTCCCCACCGTTCGTCTATTGTGGCATTGCCGAACTTGGGGCATTCTGGTAGACCATGGCTAGTACCACAGGATCTGCAATTTGGTTTCGCCGTAGCATCTCGTGAAATGACGTGTGTGTTGGTCCAAGGCTGGTACTTTGGATGTTCCCGTACAGGGGTTTGGACTTGGCTAGTACCGGGCTTGTTTGCTCGGTTGCTGTCCCGGATGAGTCGGCCGAATCTGCTGTCAGCTATCTTCGTTTGCCTGTCTAAGTATTCGGTCAGGTCTTCGAAGTTGGCTTCTCTGTCGCCTCGGCTTATCCGTTCAGCTTCTTCCGCCCACCGACCCTGTAGTTCGGGAGAGAGGTGACGGACTATGCCTTCCAAAGTGTGCATGGCGTCTAGGTCAGCTCTGTAACCTAAATGGTCGAGGGCTATTGAGCAGTTCTGCATCTTGATCACCAGGTCGGCCATGGTGTAGACGTCGCCCTTGGTTTTCTTTGCCTCTGCCATCACGCCCTCTATTAGGTTACGGGCTACTTTGAAAGGTTGGCCAAACAAGTCCCTCAGAATCTTTCTTGCCCTTGTGTAGCCTTGTTCTGGATCGAGCATGGTGCATCCGTCGATAGCTTCTCGCGCTCGGCCTCGGCAGTAGTGAGTAAGGTAAAGAAGCCTTTGCCCAGGGTCGGTTACCTTGTTTTCAACGAACGTCTCGAACTGTTTGACAAACTTGCAATATTGCTCAGCTCGCCCGTCGAATACCGTTGGTTCCACTCTGGGCAAATCGATCGGTGGTGTTTTGTAATCGGCGACCTGCGTGGGGTTCCCTACCTTGTTGCACTCTAACCTATCGGAAGTGTCGAAGTCACTGGTCCTATACTCTCGCTGTTTCTGTGTACACTTTTCTGCTTCATGCGCCTGTAGTCTAGCCGAAAGTAACTGTTCCTCTAGGTCTAGTATTCTCAGCTTATATAAATCAACATCCTTACGATCAATATTGCTTTCAATAACACATGAGCTAGCACTGACAGGACTAGGCGACCCAGCATTAACTAACGAATCATATGTACCCAAAACCTCCCCAGAGACTTGCCGTGTTACTTCTTGTCCGGATTCCAATGTTTTCGATCCTTTTCTTGGCATTTTGCGTGAATTTTCCTCGTTCCAAATAGATCTATTGAGTATTGTAACGAACGTTTGAGCAATGCGTAGCCAAATTCGCAACGGATCCCGAAATCAGAAGGCGATTATCCGTGATAATTCTACGATACTAGATTATTAAAATAAACAATGACGTAAACAATATACAAACCTCAATAATACGATCACAAAGTCTCAACAACGAGAAACCGAATAGCAGCGTGTGAGCAGACAGCACGTGCGTCACGCAGGTCCTGAACAGGGATGTGCCAAAATAGCGCTCTGGGCGCGAACAAACAACAATTGGTCCAGAAAAACAACCAGTTCGTAAAGACAAGTCAATAGTGTATGGAAATGAGTGATGTTGGGAAAAAAACACTGAATCGCGAGGGAAAAAGGGGGATTTTCCACGACCGGCTGTTACACAGTTTACTGTGAATATACGACACTTCTCTGGGGTACTTAATCCCGTCGCCGACGCCCTATCACGCGTACATCAACTAAGTCTGTTACCGACGCCTAACATCAACTTGGACGCAATGGCACAGGCCCAAACTACGGACCCTGACATCGAACAACTTTGACAAAACGGTTCTTTGAGCTTAACCACAGTACCAACCCCAACTTCCCAGAATACCATCGTGTGCGATGTGTCACAAGGTCGCTCTAGGCCGGTGGTTCCTGCTGCCCACCGTTATCCCACTTTCCTGACACTCCACAATCTGGCTCACCCGGGTGTGATGGCCTCGGTGAAACTGACAACTAAGCGTTTGATTGGCACAATATCAAACGAGATGTCCGGCAGTGGTATTTGTGCTTGCCTGCGGTGTCAACGTCTTAAGATCCATAGAAACACAAAGGCGGCTTTAGCCAGGTTCTCAGAACCTGAAACACGTTTTCATCATGTTCACGCCGGCCTCATAGGACCACTTTCACGTTCGCTTGGGTGTGTTCACACACTCACATGCGTGGATCGTTTTACTCGCTGGCCGCAGGCCATTCCTATCCCTCGTCCCACGTCGGAAGAGGCCACGAAAGCTTTTCTGACCGGTTGGGATAGTCATTTCGATTGCCCTGCAATAGTGACCACCGATCGTGGTCCACACTTTGACGGCGCTTTCGGCAGCCTACTTGCTACGCTCGGCAGCCAAAACGTTAAGAAAACAGCTTACCACCCTCAGGCCAATGGTATGGTTGAGCGTTTCCATCGGCAATTAAAATCCGCCATTCGAGCAAACGGTAACCCCCTTCGGAGTAAAACACCACCATTAGCACTCTCAAGACTGCGTAGTTCCGTTGGGGAGGAATTACGCACAACACCGGCCGTACTAGTGTGTGGTTGCATACTTCGCCTGCCTGGGGATTTGGTAGCCCCCTTATCAACCGTGGCTTTCGACTATGGTGGCTATGCTCAACGCCTTAAGCAGTGTAACGAAGGTTTGGGCAATGCGTAGCCAACTTCGCAACGGATCCCGAAATCAAAAGACCATTATCCGTGATATTCTACGATACTAGATTATTACATGAACAATGACATCAAAAAGAATACAAACCTCAATAGTACGATCACAAGGACTCAAAAATGAGAAACCGAATAGCAGCGTTTGAGCAAACAGCACGGGCGTCACGCAGGTCCTGAACAGGGATGTGCCAAAGTAGCGCTCTGGGCGCGAACAAACAGCAATTGGTCTATAGAAACGACCAGTTCGTAAAGACAAGTCAATAGTGTAGGCAAATGAGTGATGTTAGGAAAAACACTGAATCGCGAGGGTTAAAGGGGGATTTTCCACGACCAGTTGTTACACCGCCCACCGAAATCCTCCTGGATCCTTGGCAGAGTCAAAGGTTTGGTATAAAGGTACTGATTCTTTCTACCTTCCTAGGCCCTGCTGTCAGTGCGAGCGCCCAACGCTCTTCATCAACTTTCTAATACTGGTCGCACCTAACCCATTGGCTACATAGGCGTGAGGCTAGTCTACATCTTCCACGAGACCAAATGACCGATGGCGGGCGTGAAGGAGGCACATGGATGCTGTCCTTGTAAAAGGCCGTCCCGTCCAGGAAGTATGTGCTTGATTGCGTGTGTGTGTGTATGTGTGTACGTGCCGAGGTGTACAATGGAACCACAGGTATGACTGTACATCTAAGGAGGACTTTCTGCAACGTCAACAAAAGGCTGTGTGACAGAAACGAGTAAAATGTAGGCATGTGTGCGTGAGTTAGGCCCCGTTTCTTCTACATGCAGTGTCGTGTCGTGTGGAGAGCTAAGGTTTGGACAGTTAGCTCCATAGTACATCGTAAATGCTGTATGAAATTAAACACAATATACTTCAGAGATGTTGTGGGGGTTGGGTCCTACAGGGGAATACATGAGGGATAGATAAATGAATTCGGCTTCATCTGGCATCAGCAGACATGGATATAGCTTGATCGGTAGCGTCGGCCTCGCCCGCGTCGCTGTCACCTTCCAGTAGACATATTTTACGTATATCTCGCAATACGTCCCCTTTGTTAGTCCTCACCACCGCCATGCGCACGAGACCATCGATTTCTGTACGACAGTCCTTGATCTCTCCAACCGGCCTATCGTCTTTATGTGGGTTGCTCTCCACGAGAATGACCACGTCGCCACGTCTGAACGACCTCTGTTTGGAGATCCACCTTTTCCGAAGCTGCAGTATCGGTAGATACTCCCTCGTCCATCGTTTCCAGAAAGCCTGTGCTAGGTGGTTCACTTGTTTTCATCTAACAACGTACGTTCCACGTAGGGTTTTCGGGGTGGTTACTCTTGCCTTTGACCTAAGCAATAACAGGTCGTTGGGGGTGAGTGCCGGTTCGCCTTCCGGGTCTGGGACGATCGGCACCAGGGGTCTGTTGTTCAATGGGCGTTCTACCTCTGTTAACAAATTAGTCAGCGTCTCGTCTTCGAGCGTTTGTTGTGAGGCCAGGGCTGTGAGTTTTTTCTTAGTTGATCGTAACAGCCTTTCCTAAACGCCACCACGATGACTGGCGTAAGGTGGATTGAACTGCCATTCTATTCCCCTTGCTACGGTCTGGTTTTGTATTTTGGCGGTGTCCAAGCGGCTCCACCATTTCTCTAACTCCTTATGAGCCCCAACGAAGTTCGAGCCATTATCGGAGTATATATTCTTGGGGACGCCCCGCCTGGCGATGAACCTTTGAGGGGTCATTAGGAATGAATCGGTTGTCATGTTATGCACTACTTCGAGGTGGGCTGCTCTGGATTGTAGGTATGTTATCAGGCAGCCGTACCTCTTTTGGGTGCTCCTCTGATGTCGTACGAGTAGCGGGCCAAAGCAGTTGACGCCAATTTCCACAAACGGACACCATCCCGGTTGAACTCTTACGGCTCGAAGGGGGCCATCATTTGTTGGCCTGCTACCGCTCTCCGGCGACGAACAGTGATGCAGTTGCCTATGACTCACTTGGCCGTCGCTGGTCCCTTTGTCACCCAAAATCGTCGGCGTATATTGTTCAATAAGTGGTTCAAATCTGCGTGTCCCTCTTCCTGATGTACATGATCTACCAGGCATCTCGTTATATGGTGGTCACCGGGGATTATTATGGGGTGTTTTGTTTCGTACTCTAGATTTGAATTCGTCAGCCGCCCTTCAACTCTCAGTAGTCCGTTGATTCGCATGGGGGTGAGTGCTCGGGTACTGCTGTGTAACAGCTTGCCTCCTTTGGTGTTATCATCTGTCCTGGCTAGCTCGCGGGCCTCGGACGGGAAAGCGTCTAATTGCAGTAGGTGTAAAACGTCGAGTTCGGCTTGATTCAGCTCGCCCGGCAGTATCGTCCCCGCATTCAATGTGTTCTGTGGTCTTGCGCCTTTCATAATCAATAAGAGTGCTTTGTACCGTGTCCACCAGACCGCGGCTCTTAACGTTTTTGTCCAGTTTGGGAATCGGCACAATTTCTCTACCAGGCTTACGCTTCCCGTGAAGTTTATGGCCAGTATCAGTCCTTTAGTCTCGATATCACCATCATCAGCCTTGGGTGTTGATGGCGTTGGCCACATCTCTTTATCTGCAGTTAGGAGGTCCGGTCCCATTGTCCACATCCACAACCTCTCTAGTGTTTTCAGGCCTCATGAGCAGAAGTCGGTTACTGGCGGATTTTACATAGTGCCTTTGATCGGTTTTAGTCGACTCGTGGGTTATAGTGAGTCTGTTGGCCACGAAAGTGTTAAAACGAGTGGTAGTATTGTTTATGTAATAAAGTACCGCTGCTGAATCGGTCCAAAAGTTTGTTTCCTAGTCTATCCGGTCGAGGCATCTCCTAATCAGCCCCGCGGCTTTCACGGCCAGTACTGCTGCCGTCAGTTCCAGCCTTGGAATGGACACCGTTTTCAGTGGAGCCACTCTCGCCTTTGCGAATAGTATCCGGCTGTGCCGCCCACCATTTGCATCAACCCAGGAACCGTAAGCAACTATCCCGTAGCCTATTTCTGATGCATCAGAGAATAAGTGGATTCGGGCATCGTTTGTGCACTTGATACCTGTTGAGCGTCTTTGTATTTTTATCTCCCCAAGTTGCTCTAGGCTGTGCAGCCAGTCGCGCCATCGCTTATTGTCATCATCCTGGAGAGGTTTGTCCCAACCCGTCCCTCTTTGGCACAGCGATTGCAGCAAGCACTTTCCCGGTAACAACCATGGCGAAACAAAACCTAGGGGGTCATAGAGGCTTGAGAAGGATGATAGGATTCCTCGCCGTGTGACTGGTCGTTTGGGTAGGTCTAGAGTGAATATGAATTCGTCACCTCCGGGTTGCCACTGAAGCCCAAACGTGCGCTCCGTTTTTATGAAGAGGATCCCAAAAGCTCTTTCTTGCACTCCGTTTCCTCGGCCTCCTGTATAATATTGAGCACCTCTTGGTTGTTCGAAGTCTATTAAGTGAGGTTGAATCCTCCGGCATTTAGTGGCAATCAGCTCGGTCATATAAAGAATAGCATCATTTGGGTCGTCAAAGGAGCACAGAAAATCGTCCACGTAGAAGTGGTCCATTGCTCTTCCTAACAAGCGGCTGGTGCCGCCGAAACGCTTGAGGGTTTCACGGGGGCAAAGTTAGCACAAAAGGGGGATGAAACCGTCCCAAAGGGGTGCGCGGTCAGCCTGTACTCGTCAGGTGCGCGATTTGTGTCGTTCTCAGGCCACTAGAGGAGACTGAAGGCGTCCTCATCTGTAACGGGCACCTTCACTTGTAGAAACATTTCGCGTATGTCCGCAGAGACAGCTACATTTCCTAGCCGAAAACAACATAAAACCTCGACCAGCGGTGCTGTCCAGTCTGGGCCCTGTAGTAAATGGACGTTCAGTGACACACCCTGACTTTTCGCGGCACAGTCGAAAACCACTCTGAACTTCTTCGGTTTCTTTGGGTTCACGACCGGGTGATGGGGTGGGTCCACCTCATATTTGAGCTGGTAACCGCTGTACCCACTCTTTCCATGTAACCCAAGTCGATGTTATGTTGCATGGCTCGCGTGTATTCTATCTTTAATTGTGGTTCCAGGAGCAGCCTGGTTTTGAGGAAGCCTAGTCTTCTCAGAGCCATTTCTCGGTTGTTTGGCACGGGTTTCATGTTGGACCTCTACGGGATAGGAACCTTGAAACGACCTTTTGCGTACTTGACGTTCTCGGCCACCATTTCCAAAATCAACCTATCTTCTCGTGATGGGCATCTCTATCCATGGCCAGGTCGGCAAATTCGGTATTATACAATTGTTGGAATGCCTGTTCGATGTTCGTCGTTTACACCGAAGTGCGGTTCATTTGTTTGCCGCATCTGCCGACTGTACTACCATATAAAGTCCATGCGTACTGCATAGGGTGCTTTGCGGCTTCCTATCCTTTGATTCAGGACCCAATGCGCCTTTGGTATATCGCGGCCGATCAGCAGATCAATTTCGTTACTCTGCCACTCCTCGATCGTAATACCGTCGAGATGCGGCCACTGAGTCAGAATCGATTGCACTGACTGAAGTGCTCTCATCGGCAGGTCATTTATAGTGAATGCTTCTAGGGTTTCTGCTCTATCGTTGCCGACCAAGGAAGCGGGTTGTAAGTGCAGTTTGGTCGACTGGATGACTTCGGTGTCACTCACTGTGTTTACTGCTAGTGAGGATTGATTCCCTCTAATCCCATATCTCTCTGCGAACTCCTTTCTTACTAGCGTGGTATCTGAGCCACTATCTATGAAGGCCAACGCTTTGGCCACTCTTGTTAGGGTCACTACCCCCACGGCGACTACGCCTAAATGTACCGATTTACTGGCAGATCTTGACGTTGAACAAATAACGCTGGGCTTGGTACTCGCCTTGGATAAGGTTACTCTAGCCTAGTTCAGCAATCGGTGGTGTCTCCCCTTGCAGCCCTCGTAACCGCATCGGTTCCTTGTCCTACAAGCTACCGCCCGGTGCGTGGTGTTGAGACAGATAAAACATGCTCCTGCCATCTCCGCAATTCCCCACCGTTCGTCTACTGTGGCGTCGCCGAACTAGGAACATTCTGGTAGACCATGGCTAGTACCACAGGATCTGCAATTGGGTTGCGCCGTAGCATCGCGTGAAATGGCATGTGTATTGGTCCAAGGCTGGTATTTTGGATGTTCCCATGCAGGGGTTTGAGCTTGGCTAGTACTGGACTTGTTTGTCCGGTTGCTGTCCCGGATGAGTCGGCCGAAGCTGCTGTCGGCTATCTTGGTTTGTCTGTCCAAGTATTCAGTCAGATCATCGCTTCCCTGTTGCTTCGGCCTATCCGTTCTGCTTCTTCCGCCCACCGACCTTGTAGTTCGGGAGAAAGGTGACGGACTATGCCTTCCAAAGTGTGCATGGCATCTAGGTCAACCCTATAACCTAAATTGTGAAGGGCTATTGAGCAGTTCTGCATCTTAATCACCAGGTCGGCCATTGAGTAGACGTCGCCCTTGGTTCTCTGCCTATAATATCACGTCCTCTATTAGGTTACGGGCTACTTTGAACGGTTGGTCAAAAAGGTCCCTTAGAATCTTCCTTGCTTTTGTGTAGCCTTGTTCCGGGTCGAACACGGTACACTCGTCGATAGCTTCTCTTGCTCGGCCTCGACAGTAGTGAGTCAGGTAGAGGAGTCTTTGCCCAGGGTCGATTACCTCATTTTCAACGAACGTCTCGAACTGTTTGACAAACTTGCAGTATTGCTCAGCTCGCCCGTCGAAAACCGTTGGTTCCACTCTGGGCAAATCGATCGGTGGTGTTTTGTAATCGGCTACCGGCATGGGGTTCCCTATCTTCTTGCACCCCGATCTATCGGAAGTGTTGAAGTCGCTGGTCTCGTGCTCTCGCTCTTTTTGTGTACACTTCTTCTCTGCTTCCTGTGCCTGTAGTCTAGCCGAAAGTAACTGTTCCTCTAGGTCTAGTATTCTCAGCCTATATAGATCAACATCCTTATGATCCGTATTGCTCTCATTAACACATGAACTAGCACTGACAGGACTAAGCGATCTAACGTTAACTAGAGAATCAAATGTACCCAAAACCTCCCCAGAGACTTGCCGTGTTACTTCTTGTCCGGATTCCAATGTTTTCGATCCTTTTCTTGGCATTTTGCGTGTTTTTCCTCGTTCCAAATTGATCTATTGAGTATTGTAACGAACGTTTGAGCAATGCGTAGCCAAATTCGCAACGGATCCCGAAATCAAAAGACGATTATCTGCGATAGTCTACGATACTAGATTATTACATGAACAATGACATCAAAAAGAATACAAACCTCAATAATACGATCATAAGGACTCAACAACGAGAAGCCGAATAGCAGCGTTTGAGCGAACAGCACGGGCGTCACGCAGGTCCTGAACAGGGATGTGCCAAAGTAGCGCTCTGGGCGCGAACAAACAGCAATTGGTCTATAGAAACGACCAGTTCGTAAAGACAAGTCAATAGTGTAGGCAAATGAGTGATGTTAGGAAAAACACTGAATCGCGAGGGTTAAAGGGGGATTTTCCACGACCAGTTGTTACACGCAGCACATGCGAGTGCTCAATGCCAGTCCGCCGCGCGAACAACAGTCTACAAGTTATGTCCCAACTGCGTTAGAAACCACTACTCACGAATTCCTTCGCGTCGATTGCGATCGATCACCACTACAGGCGCCATACACTGGCTCGTTTCGGGTGATAAAACGTAGAGCCAGAACATATGTCATAGACGTTAGCGGACGACACGACACCGTATCTGTTGACCGCCTCAAGCCTGCCGTCATGGAGTGCGAGCCTCCCGGCCAATTTACACCTACTCAAGCCGCTCAGACACCTGCATCGAGCGAGTTATTATTCGAACCACCCCTAATTACGCTTAGTAAGGACCCGGAAGCTAGCCGTCCTGGTCGCCTAATACGAAATCCCCTCCGCTTCGTCGATTTCGTGACAGTTTTACAACCGACTGTTAGCAATAAGTTGGGAAGTTCACCATGGATTAACCAACCAACAGGCCCGAGAAATTGCAATCGGTAAATATGATTTCATTTTCTTATGGTCTCCTAGCGACTATAAAAACACCGAACACCGTTCGTGCGTTGTTATTACGGTCCAGCATCCGCCGGCGCCCTCAGGCGCTATTTTGTTTTAGTTTACCTTGCCCTCTCTAAGACGGACAAACACAGTCACATTGGCTTCATCCGCAGCCTTGCTGGCTCCCGTGCACGTTCAAGGAGCCAACCACTCACTGGATAACGGGACCATTGATCAGCCTGGTACTGGAGACGACAACTGAACGCTCTTTTGGATGGACCTGACGCGGCATCTTCCGGCTTGCATGCGTATGAGAACCGTGGGAGCCCAAACTCAGTTAGACTGACGCACATCGGACCTCGAAAGTGCAGGCACCGTTAAACTCATCAGCAGTCGTTCGACGCCATCAACAATATAACGGGCAAGCTACGAGGAGTTCCTGGACAACCAATAATTCCTACCTACCATCATGATCGAAGCCCGACTCCGTCGGACGTCTACGAGAAGGCCTCTGTAGCGGCGGCCAACTTCGTTCATACCTTTACCACGTTTATTGTTTAGCTGAACGCTGACTGCCAAGCGCGGTAACCATTTGACCGCTGATCTTGCGCACGCTCTCAAGCACGCTCCCTAATACACGCTAACCACTATCTCTCCCAATCGCCTTCTCGTTCTCACGGGTCGTGGAGAATACTGTTCTGGTTAACATATTTGTGCAGTGTCGCACATTAGAGTAACGTGCAATTGGTCCACGCGGTACAGAGGACCGAAGCACGCGTTTACTAAGGAAACCGCGAATTAAGGTCTAATCAACATTACATTGCTACCCGTCATCCATCTAGTTGATATACTCAGGGCTGACTACGAGAAAATATCACGTCCATCTTGCCATCTAGGGCACCTTCAAAAGATTAGACGGTCTGCAGATCTATCATTCCACCAGGCGGACCGTTCCAACTGTTCACAACCCTGTTGCTAAAAAAGTGCGATCTAGCCATCAACCTAGATCAGGCTTTTATCAGCTTCTTTCCATGTCCCCTTGTTCTGGAATCTACGGCCAACTGGAATAGACCATCTGGTCTAAGGCCAGAAAAGCCCTTCATTACCTTGAACGTTTCTATGAGATCCCCTCGACTTCTCCTCCTATCCAACGAGAAGAGATTCAGATCACAGGGTCTCTGCTCGTAAATCTTACCCCTCTACCCTTCAACCATTCTCGTGGCAAGACGTTGGGCTTTCTCTAGGCAGATGGCGTCCTTTTTGTAGAAGGGTGACGAAGCCTGCATACTACCTTCTAAGTGAAGTCGTACTATAGCCATGTAAATCGGTACGAATACCTCCGGCTGCCGGCAAGACAGACTGATCGCAGCCTAAAGAGCTCCCCACGAGCCTTATGCGCAGCAGCGCTGCACTGCGTCGACCATTTGAAGTCACTGTCCATAATGACCCCAAGGTCTTTGACCCTACTGACTGCCTCTATGGTGAACAGCCCTTGATTATCAGCGACAGTTAGGCTTTCTTTTGACCTTGACAACAAATGGTTTTTTGAGCGTTCAGAGATAAATCTCATTTGTATGCCCAGTTCAGGACGGTACCTATTTCCCTGCCCAAGTCCGCCCTACCACTAGATCCAACAATCTTCCGCTAAAATTAAAGCCGGGCGATTGAAGAGTGGATGCCAGGTCATTAATAAATAAAAATAGGATTGGGCCTAGGACGGATCCCTGAGGTACACCACTGATGACGTTCACCAAACTGGGGCTCCTATCCCCTACTTTGACGTAAAACGTTCTGTGAATGAGGAAATCCTCCAGCCACCTTTATACTGGCCCACCTATACCGAAAGTCTCCATCTTACGTAGCAAAGACGTAGCAAAAGATGATGATTAAAGGAGTCGAATGCCTTGCTAAAGTTGAGGTAGCATACCTCAACTTTCTTGCCTTCGTTCAGTTGCCGAGCTACTTCATCTAAGAAGCACAGTAGATTGATCAGACAAGATCTATTTTCAGGGATCCATGCTGCGCCGGACTTAACATGGAGTGCTCCAGTAAGTGCTGGCAGATGTGGGCTCGGATGATCCTCTCAAGGAATTTACATGGGATACTGATTAGACTTGCCGACCTGTAGTTCTGCACAGCCGACTTAGGCCCACTCTTATGTATTGCCACGACTGCTGCGACTTTCCAGTCCTAAGGCAGTCTACTCTGGTCCAACGTGAAACTGTACAGCCTGCATGCCGATGGAGCCATGATATCTGCCAACGGCTTGATGATAGCTGGATGAGTGCCATCTGGGCCCGCTGACTAGTGACTGTTTAATTCCTGTAGGTACTTACACACTCTTTCCTTTGAGAAGTTCAGCTCGTTCAACTGGGGAGACGGACGCAACAGGGTCAGATCTACTCGTACCCCACTATCCATCCTATGAGCACAACCAAAGTATTCCCCCAAGGCGTCTGCTTTGCCCTGGTCATCAGTGACAATACCGTGTTTTCTAGTAGATAGCGGACCTACGGCACTTCTTGTTGAGCCTTTAGACTGTAGATAGCTGTAGAACTTCTTCGGCTGTTATTTTACAGACTAGGCCAACTTGAGCTCAAATTCCCGCTGGGAAGTTCTCAGAAGGCTGACAGTCTCGTCTCTCGGCCTTGTATAGTGGTTCCAGGCTAGCTGACCGCCGGAAGCTTTGCACAGGTTCCAGCTGCAGATTTTACGTCTGGTGGCCTTGGTTATTGCAGCCTTCCGCCACATGGGTTTGCCCTCCCCACTCCTTCGTTTTAAAGGTGCTAACTCTTCCCGGGATCCTTTTATGGCCTTCCATCGCTCCTCGACAGTAGCCCCTCTGTCGTGTCCCAGGTCAAACCCACTGCCTTAATACGGAGCCTATCTACGTACATACTACCGAAATGTCTGACCAGCCTTGAGGGTACCTTGGGTTGCCGCATGCATAAGACGATTTAGACACACACGTGGTCACTCTTGCCCAGCGGTGCACAATAATGCAGTCCAGCCGCATCATTTGGGGAGTTTGTTATAGCTAGATCCAGCAAGGATGGAACGCATCCAGTCCTATATCTGGTAGTTTCCCTAATTAGCTGGTGCAACGCACTGGCATGCAGCCATTCTAAGTAGGTTTGCTCCTCCGATCCCGGCCCGCAGACCTCAGCCACCCAGTCGATGTGCGGATTATTGAAGTCACCCACTATGAGTTTAGTCAAAGTCCGCAGAAAACATACGTCCCCTTCGTGGTTGGTACTTGGTGCCCTGTAGATACAGACAACGTTAACCCTTCCGCCCAGAAGGATGATCGTAACGGTGCATAACTGGACACTGCGAGTGCACATCTTGGTCTGAGACTCAAGGTGGTTTGTACCTGACCTAACGAGGATAGCCACCCCACCACCAAGGCGATCCTGTTCTCGATCCTGCCCATAGACTGCAAAACCGTTACTTATTAGGCCTGGCACATGGTCTTATTCAGAAAGCCACATTTCTGTGACGGCAACTATTGAAGCTTTCCGCTCGTCAGCGGTTTTGGAGAGTTTTGCCCATTTGTTTCTTATGCTAAACGCGTCATTATATAACACCACCGCGTTTGCTTCGTCACCTAGGTGTCTCTTGTTGCTCACTCCTGTCTGTTTCTCAGGCGCAGCGCCTGAGATGATGACAAGTTCTTGCCTCGGATGTCCCCACTGGTGTGCATGACGCCGGCTCACGATCCAGATCTTCCGACAAATCCCAATCCATCTCTATAGGAGTTGCCACAATATCCAGACTGGCAGGGGTCGCGCTGTCATCTACCTTCGGACGGTACTGCCAATTTTCGTCTTCCAGCACGTCTTCAATTACAAACATTTGCCACCCCGCGCGCGGCTTCTTTACTACTGTCGGGGTCGGGGCCTGAGAGCCGAGTACAGCATTCAGCTGAACTAGTTGGCTTCTTACCAGCGCCCTGGCTGGTCGAGAAAGGTTACCCCCCGGAGCTAGACAACCAGGCCTTACTCTGTGCTCATTTGGGACAACTCGATATTTACTCTTGGTCATGCAAGCCTCTACTGCTGTCCTCGCCGGCCGTTTATCCCGGGTGGCCTCATCAGCAAACTCCACTAAGATTGGTCTGGCACGATGTTTGCCTTTTTCCCGTGTGGTGACTTCCATGTCCGCACTCTGTGCACCCTTCTTAGGGTAGTAGGGTACGGAACACCTGCGGTTCGCAGTATATCGCAGACCCTCCTCCGATCTATGTTCCGCCTGGCTTTCGATTCCCTTATAAAGGGTTCTTCCTGGTTCAGGATCAGGAGCCTGTGGCTTGAGACACTGCCCATCGACAAGATCTGCTTCTGCAGATACTTCATCTTGTTTTCCGACACCAGAAGAGTGAGGTCGTCCACCCTAGCTAGCCCATCCTTCGCTATATTACAGTCACCCTTCTTTTTGGATTACCCTGCCCTCTAGGCTTCTGCTAAGTCCACTGGCCCTTGTCGGTCGGAGTTGAGGCAACGACCGCCTGGCAAGCTCTTGGAACTGGTCCACTCGCTGTGATGACTGTCCTCTTAGGTGTGGCTGCTACTTTCACAAACGGCTTACTGCAACCTGATTGCGGTGGTTTGGGGCTTACAACTGAGGTACTACTTGGTGGGCGTTGGTCCTGTAAGTCGAATCTCGCAAATCGAGCAACGCGTAGCCAATTCAAACGAATCCCAAAACCAGAACAAGATTGATTCGTAGTTTCTACGGTACTAAATTGAAATGCACAAAGGATACAAATATATACGAACCTCAAGTATGCGGCCAGATAGACTTCACAGTAAAACCCAAAGGTCCAAAGCCCCGTGGCTCAAGCACGACAGTCAGAAACGGTTCAAGGCCAAATTCAAATGTCTCACATGGATAAACAAACGTGAAAATGTGTGGTGTATGAGCGAGCTTTCCAAGATAATGTTAAATATAGTCAAATTCACAAGGCACGTTGAACATTTAGAAGGATTTTCAGTATTCGTTCGTTACACCGCCGGCCAAAATCCTTCCGCGAAAATGGTTGTCTAAGGTTCAGGAAGGGGTCATGATTCTCACCCTATCTACCTTTAACTTATTGTCAGTGCCTGTGGATACTAACTTCCTGTGTTATCTGAACGTGAAACAGGTTTTTGCCATAGTCATCATCGCACAATCCATAAGGAATCAATTCCAAATCCCGCTGCACAACTTGAGATTGACGTATTCATCAGGAAACCGGCGCATATAGTCAGACGCACGATGAAGATGAAGGCTTCGCAGAGCGAAGTGTTTCGCCGCACGAAATAAGTCTAAGCATCACAAGCAGTAACCCATTGCAGCAACTGGTTAGACTAATTTTGTTTACAAGCTTGAGCGCAGAAGTTGAACGCAGGTGCAACGCCTAATGAGATATCGCGTAAAATTGACAGGTCACGAACCAGTGGAATTACATAAAATTAACGCACCAAATCTTCCGAAAGAAATGAAAACCGGTTTCTGATTATGAATAAATTTCGAAAACAAGTGTACGGCGGACAGTATCGAAATACACATGAACACGGAGATTGATCGAATACTGGCATCTATCAGAGTATTTCAAAGTTTTTCTGTGCACAAAATATGTGACAATCAATATTGTATAAAATGTAAATAAATGTTCTTCTTTAAAGATAATAATAGTTTCACAATGTGCTTGCAGCTAGTATGCCTCACCTGAACTGTTCAAGTGAAATACTGGTGAATTTCTCCTCTTCACCTATTTGCACGCTAGATAGAAACTGGAACTAAGTACATTTGCAACCTTTCAGAAAAAATGGGTCCAGTTGATTAGTTGTAGGGCATGAAATGCAATAAAGTGCTGAGTAACTCGGAGCGAGGCGGTCTGCGAGCTACTTTGTCTTTTGTATGTGGTTTTGAGCTCGAATCATCAACATTTTCCTCGCTGTTTCCTGCTACGATTGGATTAACTCTCTGATGTCTCGAACACGTTCTTCGTTTCTTCCGTTTCCTGTAATGTAACACAACTGTAGGATCTGTCCAATAGGCAAGGCTCAGTTCGGCGGTGGTGCAGTTCTCTTTTAGCATTCGTGCTACCTTAAAACCCAATACCAGTGCAGTCGTTTTGAGCTCGTTTAGGGATACTGACTTCAGCTCAGCAATTTTTGTTTTGGCAAAGGGTACTTTGTTTCGCCGCCGGCCATGCAGTTCCACCCAGGTACCGTACACTGTCACTGGATCGGCAAATTTCAAGCTGCTTTGGGTGACCTGCTGGTGTCCTTTTTTGAGATATTTCAAAAGCCTCCGGGCAACTTCTCCTTTTCTCAATAAGTGACTTGACGGTGGTCTCTCGGGTATAGCAACTTCATGTTGCCCACTGTGAAGTCCCGTCTTTGAATTCGCCATCGAAAGCGCCGACTGATCCTTCGAGTGAACTTCGCTTTCCTGAGATGGACCGTTGGATTCAATATCGAAAGGCTCATCGTGTTCTACAGAGGCACTTCTCTCAGCAACATTTGAGCAATTTATTGATGCCGATTGTTGAAGTTCGCTCGTCAGGGGTCCGAGAAGTGTCCAGCCTAGTATCGTTCGCGTAGCGAATGGTTCTTTTCGATTGCTTATGCTCTGTTCAAGCACCCAGTGAGCCTCTGGTACATTGCATCCAATTAGTATGTCGACGTGGGGGCTAGAAACTTCTTCGAACTCTATGTCCCTGAGATGAGACCATCTCTTGGCGATCGATCTAACAGAGTCGACTGGTCTCATTGGCAAGCTGTCTATTGCAAAAGCTTCCGGAATTTCTACGGTCCCCTCATCAGATAAAGACGTTAACTGCAGGGTCAGCCTCTTAGAATTGCTAACATGACCCCCTGCAATCGTGCTGATAGTGAGCGAGGTAGGCTCGCCTACTAGTTCACAGCTTTCTACAAGCGCGCGAGTAATCAGCGAGGTATCCGACCCCGTGTCCAAAAATGCATTGACCCTCCTCAGTCCTTTAGGTGTCACGATACCGACAGGTACGATGCCTAATCTTGCCGGTTTGAAATCATCATGTCCCGTTGAACAGACAATTTTGGGTTCATCTGGTTGAATAGGTCTATTGTTGAGAAGGCCATGCAGTAACGAGTGATGATTACCCAAGCATCCGTCTTGGTTGCATTTCACTCTTAAGCTGCATTCAGAGGCTCGATGAGAGTTGTTCAAACACATAAAGCATAAGCCAATCCTTTTTACTGTGCACCACCGATCGGGTACACTCATCCCATGAAAGGTCGGACAATCTGGTAACCGATGCAGGGAGTTGCATAGCTTGCATTCAGCTGACCTCTCGGGTTCTTGACTTATCATGTGCATGTTAGCCAAAGACTGGGTTTGGTTACAGTCCTTCTCCACAATTCGAGATGTTGGTTCCCTTCGCGCCAGTCTGCAACTTTCGCGTACGATTTGTCCAAATCGGCTGTTGGCGATACGGGATTGACGACCTATGAACTCCGTCAAATCGTTGAACGTAGATTCCCGCTCAAGCATATTTATTTTTTCAGCTTCCTCTGCCCATCGGCTCTGTAAATCAATAGATAGACATCGGACAATGCATTCCTGTGTGTGCAATGCATTCAGATCAGACTGGTATCCTAAGTGCTCCAGTGCTATACTGCAATTCTGCATTTTTATCACCAAACTCGACAGTGATTCAGCCTTGCCCTCAGTCCTTTTCGCCTCCAATAAAACACCATCAATTAGGCTTCTAGCCACCTTGAATGGTTGACCAAACAAATCTTTCAGGATTCTGCGCGCCCTGATGTACCCCATCGGTGGATCAAGCATCGCGCAGCCTTCGATAGCACTTTTGGCTCTCCCACGACAGTAATGTAATAAATACAAAAACCTTTGACCAGGATCTGCAACTTTGCACTCAACAAAATTTTCGAACTGTTTCATGAATATACAGTATTGCTCGGGGTGCCCGTCGAAGTGGGACAGCTCCACTCTCGGCAGGTCAAGAGCCAAAACCTCGGTAGTCTCAGGCTGTCTCAAGGGTTTATATTCGTCGATCACAGTGCCTTTTCGATGTTGACATTGTGAACTACGTGGACTCTTTGCTGGCTCTCTGAGACCAGTTCCTTGTGTAAGGGGCTCTGCTTCCTTTCTGGCTAACCGCAGCTCGTTTTCTAATTCTATTACTCTCATTCTATAAGTACTAATATCGCCAAACGCATCGCGGTTAGAAATATATGACCTGGCACTGACAGAGCTAGTAAACTTAGTATTATCTAGAGAATCAATAACACCCGAACCATCCCCAGAGACTTGCCGAGTTATTTCCTGTTGTCTCAAAATGTCCTTGCTTCCTCGTCTGGGCATTTCCAATGAGTTTTCTTGTCCAGGTTCCACTTGAGTACTGTAAGTCGAATCTCGCAAATCGAGCAACGCGTAGCCAATTCAAACGAATCCCAAAACCAGAACAAGATTGATTCGTAGTTTCTACGGTACTAAATTGAAATGCACAAAGGATACAAATATATACGAACCTCAAGTATGCGGCCAGATAGACTTCACAGTAAAACCCAAAGGTCCAAAGCCCCGTGGCTCAAGCACGACAGTCAGAAACGGTTCAAGGCCAAATTCAAATGTCTCACATGGATAAACAAACGTGAAAATGTGTGGTGTATGAGCGAGCTTTCCAAGATAATGTTAAATATAGTCAAATTCACAAGGCACGTTGAACATTTAGAAGGATTTTCAGTATTCGTTCGTTACAGGTCCTGCCCTTGGGCCTGCATGTTAAAGGCCAGGCTGGCCGCCTCCTTGCAAGGAGCACAGAGCCACTCAGTCCACGGGTTCTGCTTATAAAGGACATGGATGTCATTTGCTATTCCTGAACAACTTGGGTGAGCCCATCTCTTGCATGCCTCGCACTCTGTGCCATTTGCCACATGTTTTCTGAACTGTGATACGAGACACGGGTCAAAAACGCGTGTCATACCGTAAGCAACTCGAGTGCTCTTTACCCATGCACAAAATGAACACTCTGACACTAACAGGTAAAGCCCGCCAGCACAAAAGAACAAAAAGAAAGACCAAAAGCGAGAAAAGATCGCTTCAAAAAACACCGAACACTACTCGGAAATACTTCAAGGAGAATAAGAATATTCTCCGGATAAAACACACCCTAAATGCAATTCTGATACGCTCAGCATTGTGAGTTAAACTAGGTTAAATCACAAAACTATTCAAAAACTCAATTTAGAGACAAAAGCTATGTGAATTCAAACCGCGCGGCACTCACCGTTCAGATAAGATCAACGGATATGGATGCTCGAGCCAGAGTTGTATCCGGTTTCTTGTAATTGATGCTCCATGAAGCATCATGTGCTGCAACAGAAAAATCAAGCATGTATTTGTTCCAGTGGTCACGGAAATCCCGCAGATTTCTGGCTGTCTGACCATCCGTTTCATTTTTCCCCATAAAGTGAGATATCCGGGTGTGAATTAAGTAGTCCAGGTTGTTTTTCCACCCTTTGACACTAGCTTGATTCTTTTGGTCCAAGTTCCACACGATTCACCATGTCTGACAGCGAATCTATTGACATCTACGCGGTTGCTCTCAAACTGCCCGTTTTTGCCCCCATCAACCCTCGAGTGCGGTTTCGACAAATAAAAGCCGTACTGAGCACTCGACGTATAACAAGCGAGCGCGTGAAATACTCTCACGTTGTCCGAGCGCTTCCCTTTGACATCGCTGTTGACGTGGAACATCTCCTCGATCCCATTCCGCCAGAAGCTCCTTACACGAAGCTTAAGGAAGCAGTCATCCAGCGTACGGGAAAATTAGCCGGAAAAATGCTTCGTGAGCTGTTCACGTCGGTGGAGCTCGGAGACCAAACTCCGTCCCAGCTTATGCGCCACATGCGGTCGCTACTGGCTGGACGGCAAATGGACGACGCCATTTTCGGGGAGATATGGGTTGATAAACTACCTCTCCCAATGCAGCAGGTCTTGTCAATGCTGGAACCCACTACTCCACTTGACAAGGTTGCGCAACCCGCCGATAGAATAATGGAATGCTACCCGGCTGGTAGACCCTGTGTTCATATGACGTCACCCGTCGAAACCACTCCGACACACGAATCTCCTATGACATTAACAGTACCTGCCCCAGATCGTCGTGGCGATGGTTTTCGCAGTCCTGATCCCCCATCCCATCACTCTCATATCGATGGGGACATTACGGACCTGAAAGAAACCGCTCGCATGTTGTGCAATAAGGTCAGTGCAATGTGCAACGCATTTACTACTCGTCGATCTGTGTCCACCGAAGCACCTCATCGACCGAGATCACGGTCCAGAAACCGCCGGTTACAAACCTGGTGTTGGTACCTCCGCACATTCGGCTCCCAGGCACGCCGCTGAGATCCTCCATGTTCATTCCGCACTTACACCCCACAGTCAAACGACCAGGCTAGCCAGTAACGGCGACGACTAGGGCTGGCCCTCCACATGAAAGTCGCCTATTTTATATCGTTCACCGATCCAGTGGTCTTCGACTCCTCATTGATACCGGCGCCGAGATCAGTGTAATCCCCCCACCCAAACACAACAGCCTCAAACCATCTCACTTTACACTGCATGCAGCGAACACAACAACTATTGCTACATTCGGCCAACGGTCTATCACTCCTGATTTAGGCCTCCGACGCTCTTTTCAATGGGTTTTCATCCAGGCGGATGTTCAGGCTTTCATCATCCGCTCAGATTTCCTCTCACACTTTTGCCTAACTGAATACCTCAAAAATCGCAAGCTGGTAGACACCACAACCAAGCTTTGTGCAATCGGCATTGGTAAATGCACCAAATCCCTGGGTATTCGGCTGGCGATCCCGCAATCGCCGTTTGCTGACATTTTGAAGGAGTTTCCATCCCTCACTAAACCGTGTCAGTTCACCGACCCAGTCTCTCATGCTGTGCGTCACCACGTCGCCACAAAAGGCCAACCTGTCCACTTTCAACCACGACAACTCAACGCCGACAAACTCCGTATTGCACGCCCTGAATTCGAACATATGATGAATCTTGGCATCATTCGACTGTCTTCAAGCCCATGGGCCTCGCCTTTGCACATGATTCCAAAATCATCTGGTGATTGGAGACCCTGTGGAGACTACCGTGCTCTCAATAACGTCACCGTCCCCGACAGGTACCCGATCCCACACATTCATGATTTTGCACAGAATCTCTCTTGGAAGACAATCTTTTCCAAGGTTGACCTCGTGGAGGCATACCACCAAATCCCCGTGGCCAAAGAAGACATTCCCAAGAGAGCCATCACCACATCCTCTGGCCTGTTCGAGTTCATTCGCATGCCATTTGGATTATGAAACGCTGCTCAGACGTTCCAACGATTCGTCGATGAAGTGCTTCGAGGTCTACCCTTCGCGTTTGGCTACATCGACGACATATTAATTGCCAGCGCCTCTCCATCAGAGCATGCCATTCATCTGCTTCATTTTTTTCAGCGTTTCCAACAATACGGACTTCAGCTGGACCCTAGTATATGCGTGTTCGGCGTTCCTTCCCCCGACCTTCTCGGGCACCATATCGATCAAAACGGTTTGACACACTAGCCAGATAAGGTGCGCAGCATCCTCTCATTTCCGGCACCTAAAACGATCGTGTAGTTACGACTTTTCTTGGGAATTTTGAACTACTACTGTCGCTTCATTCTCCATTGTGCGACCAACGTTTCGCCTTTAACTGATCTTCTCAAGTCCAAAGTCAAGACGACCAATTTCACTCCCGAGGCCGAGACAGCTTTCGTAGAAGCCAGAAAAGCTCTCGCAGATGCCACCATGCTGCATCATCCACATTCGGATACAAATACTGAGTTAATCCCAACTACTGATGCACCCAATACTGCGGTCGGTGCAGTGCTTCACCAAATTGTGGACAATCAATTACAGCCATTAGCTTTCTTCTCGCGAAAACTTCAGGCTGCACAGACAAGACACAGCACGTTTTCTCGTGAACTCCTGGCTATTTACTTGCCTATCCGTCATTTCCGCCACCCTTTGAAAGGGAGACAATTTCGTGTGCACACTAGCTACAAAGCCCTGACACACGCTCTTCATTCCAGGCCAGAAATACGTTCACCCAGAGATATTTGCTACTTGGATTGTATTTCTCAGTCCAAAACATATATCCAAAACGTGCGTGGAGTTGATAATGTTGTGGCTGATGCTTTATCCTGAACTGACATCAACACGATGCAAACAAAATTCGATCTTACGGAACTGGTAAACCTCCAGCGTGAAGAGCCATCCTTGCCCGAACTGCGCACGTCCTTCATACTCCAGCTGAAGTATTCTTTCCTACCTCCAGCCGATTGCACAGCTCTATGTGACTGGTTTACTGGCAACCCTAGTCCCGTCTTTCCAACTTCCTACAGAGAGAGAATTATCCAAAAACATCGTCCAGTACCTGTTATCCAACAACCTTCTGAACCCTGGTCAGCATGGTTTCTTGAACTCCCGTTCCTGCTCTTCCTGTCGGTTTGACTTTCTCAATGTCCTATCGTCTGCTTCAGACGCCGCAAATCTGTAGTCGTCCTGCAACTCGACATGTCCCAGGCTTTTGACCGTTTCCCCCTTGTGCATCCGTTAGCCAAAATCCGGTCTCTCGGTATTATTTGATCCGATCCTTTCCTGTATATCCTCATATCTTGCTCACAGATCACAAGCTGTGCTCGTTGAAGGTCACTTATCTTCTGCCAAAACAATTACTAAAGACGTCATCCAAAGTAGTGTCCTAGGCCCATTACTATTACTTATTTATATCAATGACATTTTCTCTTCAATTCGACAAGGCATTCCCTTCCTCTTTGCCGACGATATGAAAATAGAGTACTCCTTCCTCCCTAATGACCTATCCATGACTCTGTACAAAATATCGCGTGACTGACTTGTTCTCCAAACTTGGTGCGTCTCGTGGTTTATGAAATCCTCTGCGGAGAAAAGCTTCCTTCTACCTTACAAGTGCACTGTACCACCCGGCCAAATTTGTCTGGACGGCCTGCCCATCCCCATACACCCCATGGTTACCTATCTTGGCGTACGCTACTCTAGTTCCTTTAACTTCTCAGAACAAACGTCCTTCTCAATCGCTAAAGCTGAGCGAATCCTAGGCCTGATCAATCGGTGTTGCTTACTACCGGCTAGTCGCCTCCCCATGTGTCTCTTACATGTGAGACTGCTCCCAGAATATTGTCCCATTACCTCCAGCCTCTGACCACGTTCCTCTATTGTATCTCTTGGGAACGTTCGGCATACTTTCATCAAAAGGCTGTTGGGCGTATCCATAGCTGCAGCACCGCCAGCGCTGTCAGCTTCTACAGATCAAGCCTCTGTGGATTCGTCGCATGAGGCTCAACCTGATTTTCCTCCTAAAGCTAATCCATAACCAGACCTACTCCTCTTATCCTTTCTAATTCGCTACGCCCTGCTCCTACCCCGTTCGACATCGTGCCTTCTCTCTCCATGTCCCTCATTCTGATCTCAGTCTGAAGTCCCGATTCTTTCCGTCAGCCTATCCCAAAGTCTGGAATGAGCTCCCCCCTAGCTTACGCAGTGCTCCCTCAATGTTTGCTTTTAGGCGCGCACTTCCGTCATACTTAACAGCTCCCAATGCTATATTGCTCACCAATGGGCTCGTCTCCACTGACCTGGCCTTTGAAGGAGGCCTCAGACTGTAACTCTTCTACCTCTGCGCCGCAGGACACTAGGTACACCCCATGCCCGACACTCCCCCTCTCTAGTGCTGCAAACTAAGACCATTGCCTTCAATGATCCATAGCGAGCTTATCTCCTGCCCTCATAAGATAACCCTATAGCTCACCCACGTTCATTTGGTATCCGTCATTTTCGTTTTTTCTTCTCAGCATCCGTTGCTTCTCAGCTCGGACACACCCACACTGCGCTTCTTTATCCCTTTTCCCTTTCCGGTGATCCTCAATGACGGCCAACCACTTCGTGCACTGTACTGACCATCTCCCTGGCAGGTGCACCTGGATAATATTGCCACAAGGTCATCTACCACTGGCTGTTCCCGTTGGCTCTCCTGCTCACGGTCTCACATCTTGGCCAACTGATCATGGATCACGCACCCCTATCGTGGTTGTTTTGTCCCCTGTACAATTATCAATGACCAGTCGTGCCACTCCCAACAGTGCGGGGTGCGGTCAGATCCACCGCTATGGCCGCCGCACATCGGGCGTGCAGGCCGTCTGCAACGATGTGCGAGCGCAATTAGACTGGTGGATCACACCTCCTGTGTTCACTTCAGGACGTGTTTTTCAGGTTGGGTGCCCAGCGCACGGCCAGTCCCACCCACTAGCACTGGCTGCGGATCGCACGCTTTAACTTTTCTCGGACTACCGAATCCAATTCTGTCGGTTGAAAATTGCATTCTCCTCATCCTTTTTCCGCCACCGTTTGTTCACCTATAGTTCTTATCATCTGTTACCACTTCTCATTTTTGTCGCCCTGCCACGGCGTGCACACCTACCCGTTCTGTCCTTCCTCCTATCGCCTCACTCTGCATCAACTTTCATTGCATCGAGTCACTATCGTCCTAACCACTCTTCTCTACCGACACTCACCAATCCCTCTTTTTCCACCTGCCGTCGTTGCCTTCTTCCGTTCTATATGCACTTGGTATTACTTTCTGCTCAGAATGCCCGTTGATAGCATTCTTGTGCCCCACTGCCTGTTGTTTTGTTAAATACCTCCTTCTTCTCCCTTCTCATGCCCAGTGCCATTATGCACCAATCACACTCGTACCCATGACCAATCCGCATGTTTGAACTTGCCGCTCTAAACTTTGCTTCTTTTACAGTCGTATTTGTTATCTAATCACCGCCACTAAATTTTCCCTTCTTGGCTCCACTATTCCTCTGTCGTTCTTTCCGTTAGGCAGTGTCCCGATTAGCATCCACCTGTTCAATTGTCTGCCGGCACACAGCCCTCCAGGTCCATTGCCCCAACTCCTTCGAGCATTCATATTTTGGACCTTTTGTTCTAATACTGGTTCACTTATTTTGGTGCGTCCTGCTCCCTTCTCCGCCTCCTTTGTGTTTCATCTGCAGTAAATTGATCTGATTGGTCATGCCTACCTGTGTCTCTTCGGTCATTGCTTTCATCCCTTGATCCGTTTGTTGCTTGCTACAGGCATTCATCTGTGTGCCTTTCAGCGTGGTACGCTTTTCCATGTTCCACCGATTGTAAGGACAACGTTACGTCATGATGTTCTTTTACAGTTACAGATCGTTTGATCTGTCACTACCCGATTCCTCTGGTCCGTCACCACATGTCTCACCTGCATTGATCAAATAATTAGACCTACTATTACCTGTTCTCTTCCACCCTATCCTCCATCTTTCCTCGTTTACCATCTGTTCTTTACGGCCGGCATCACTTTTGCGCTAATTTAGTCTTTTCTATCTGTTGATCCACTACGTTATTCCGTCATGAAAAACTTCATCTGAATTATCCCAAATCAATCCTGCACACTTTGATCCAATCCTATCTCCCTCTTCCAATCACTGATACTTTTTTCTCCTAGTATTCCATTGCTCTTCGCTCCTGCTCCTCGCATATCTATTTATGTACTTATATATATATATATACCCATACACATATCTATATATACATATGTATATATACATCTGTACTGCATCCTGCATTTTATGCGGGCTATTTCTCATGCTACAGTCCCGCTGATCCTCATGATATGCGTCCGCCCTTTTTACATCTACACCTCATATTTACCATACCAAACCCCTACAACCATTCTTACCATCCGTACCACCCTTTACTTGTTCCAAAGTCCGCTAACTTTTCTACGATGAGTTTTTTGCTCTGTCCGCTGAACATTTCCTGCAGTGTAGCACAGGATTATTACTATATAATCCCTAGCAATGGATCCCTCTTTGTTCTCCACCGTCTTCCGCTACCACCCTATTCCCTTATCAATTTCTAGCCCCCTCCATGCAAGCCTGACAGTTTTCAGATATCCCCAACTTGGCCACAGGCATTTCTTGTGTGCCTTTCAGTTTGGTCTGCTTTTCCATGTTCCACCGATTGTAAAGACAACGTTACGTCATGACGTTCTTTTACAGTTACAGATCGTTTGATCTGACATTACCCGATTCCTCCGGTCCGTCACCACATGTCGCACCTGCATTGATCAAATAATTAGACCTATTATTACCTGTTCTCTTCGATCCCATCCTTCATCTTCACTGTTCCATGAACACCTCTTCACAGTCTTCATCACTTCTGTGCTTCCGCATTCTATCTTTCCCTTCGCTGGGCCGCCATGTGCACCTATCATGAAGAAAATCCACCACGATATTCCAAAGGTAATTCTACAACCATTTAATCTGACCTTACCTACACCTCCGAATGACTGATAATTTCTTTCCAGGACCCCATTGTTGTTGCTCCTGCTCCTCTTACATCTGTCTATCTATCTATCTCTCTATCTATCTGTCTTTCTATCAATCAATCAATCAATCAATCAATCAATCAATCAATCAATCAATCAATCAATCAATCAATCAATCAATCAATCAATCAATCTATCTATCTATCTATCTATCTATCTACCTATCTCCCTCTCCCTCTCTCTCTCTTTCTCTCTCTCTCTCTATATATATTTATATATTTATACGTGAACATATATGTATATATGCATTCGCTTTGCATCTTGCAATTCCTTACCGGCCATTTCTCTTGCTATCATCCCACCAACCGTCGTGATATGCACCCATAAATTCTACGTCTGTGCCTCCCATCTACCGTATCCAATCCTTCTGAATCGTTTTAGTCCTCTGATCCACCATCTACGTCTTGTATTTCTCGCTCCCTGTTTAACAATGAGTTTTTTGCCTTGTCCGCCGACCACTCACTGCAGAGTACCACTGCTACATTGATATCTAATCCACTGCAGTGCACCTCACTTTTTTCTCAATCGTCCGTCGCTACTGCAGTTTCTTATACCGATTTCTAGCCTTTCTCATGTTTACCAGCCGGCCTTCGGATTTATGTACCTGGGCCAGTCACATTTTCCATCCGACCTTGACTTTTAAAACTCACCGGAGGTCCGCTTAAACCCGCCCTTGAGTTCATTTAAACTCCCCACAATCTCTTTGGTGTGCATACACCTATTCTATTTTCATCCAACTTTATTCCCCCTTTTGAACCTTTTTATCTTACTTTTTCATGCAAATATCCACCTGTTCATGAATTGTATCTGTCCATTCCATCACCTGTATCAACAAGATCATGCACATGGCATGCTTTGGGCGCCTTCGAAGTAAACCAATATTATAACATCGACGCCGATCGGTCGAGGGTTGCCTCGATTCCGTATTGCTGTTCCCCCAAAGTTTGAACGGTTCCCCTTGAGCAGTGCTCGTCTTCTGCGTGCCACCTTTTAATGTGGCGGCAAATCCGCTAAATATAAAGCATGCGACGTCAACTCTTTCTTCGGTAAATTCAGCAAGGTCGGGGGATCATAACCTTCTGCCCTAACGCTTAACTGAGCCCACGAATTCAGCCCTTTTGAATCTCATCTGCAATGGTGACCTCATCGCAACAGCTTCGAGGTTCCTACTAGAATCAAGGTCTGATGTGTAATCAAGCTGCCTCAACGTTAAGTTGCAGGCTTACAATCTTCTGACTCACCTGGATGGGAGCTTCCTCATAAATGACCTTGAAGCTTGCTCTAACAATCAACGGATCGATAAGCGCCCGTGCTACCATGCAATTCTGGCTGGGTCTCTTCTTCAAGATTACTCCGGCAGTTTTTAGTACTTCTTCGGCTTTGATAGGGCGTAATGTTGTGTGTCTTCTTTGGCCTTGCCTTCGCAGTACTCAATAAAGTACGTAAGCTGTGAATGCTGTCTGTTGTTCTCCTTCCAATAACCGAGTGAAGATTTTCCATGAAAGCATAATATAGATCCGAATTGTCGTCGAATTTGAAGATATTACTTTACGAGAGATCTAGGCAGCTTTCACTGGCTTTTAACTCACGGTTATTACAGTTGCTAACATCGGAGCTGGTTACGTCGTATTTACAATCTCAATGCAGTCCCTCCAATTCAACCATTTTGCTCTATAGTTTTTACAGTTTTACAAGCTTCTCAAGTTCCTATAGTCGCAGTCTTGTGAGTTCTAATCCCTTTTTCACTTTAAATAAATTCTATTCGGTGAATACAGAGCGGCGACTTTGATAGTGAGCGTACTGGTGAGTTTTTCTGGAATAATTCCTCAAATAACATTTGTGGTATTACTCGAATAACCTTGTGGATGGCAAACTACTCGTTCGCGATCTTCGTTGGCTTTCCACCCAAAAGGACAAACTCGAGGTCGATATGACTTCAGAAGGCAGTCAATTTTCTCGGTAATTAATACGTGTAAGTGGTTCTGTGACGGCAAAACAGGTACATCAGTGACGCATGGCACAATAAACAATAAAAACTGATAAAAAGAGCGAAACTTACATTCGAGTTGAACTGACAACCGTCTAAAGCAGAAACACCGGCAGCTGGTGGTCCAGGAGATAAAATGACCAAATTCAAGATGGCCGACCAGTCACAGCAAATATCCGAAGGTCTGGCCAATAAATAATAAGGAGAACAGGTGTGCCAGTTGTAGAGGCTGACTACTGGAATAGTAGTTGGTAGCAAAACATGGAAAATGGAATAACGTGAAAAGAGAGTTGTGGCATTATTTGTTCGATTTCGCTTTTAGTAATGATAATACTAATGATGGGATTAATAATAATGGTATATTTCGCAGCCGTGGTCGAGACTCACGCGCAAGCGCATGATCACTGTGTAACACGTTACTCAATGAGATGAAATATTCACAAGTTTTAGGAATAAAATCCAACAGTATCGGCGATAGAAAAACTTAGCCCGCAACAGTTTGAATACATCACTCTAGTGATTGTTTGCGCGGCAACATCGAACCTTCTCCACAAAGCTCACACGCTCTCATATCACGCACTCAAACAAAAGCGCACTATAAAATTTTCAGTCAATCTCATTTTCTGCGGGCACCGATTCACTTGTTCCAACCGTTTCACATATAACAGTCCCACAACTTCAGTCGGGCTATATTTGAGCCCGTACGTTTAGACACTATCGAGTTCGAGCCAGCCGGTGGTGCAGCATAGGAATGCCGAGAAGATGGCTGACACAGTGAAAAGATGCACTATAAACGAGAACAATGCAATCCAAATACGGAGGCGTACGAAGGTTCTGTGAAAAGAAGAAATTATGAACAAGAAGGAAAAGAAAAAAATGGTGTGGAATCATACTCGGGAAAATCGATGCTTGCGAAGACGTTTGCAATCCGTGAGGATGGCGCTAACCCTAAATGGTGGATTTACCAAGGTTTTTTAAACGGGGTGAATTTTGAAGCGGAGACATTGGACCAATTTTGTCAAGGTGCACTTAGGAACACCGGCAGAGGTGTGAGGAACAGCAGTCAATAAAAAGGCGAGTTTAATCTCAGGATCAGTAACTGTACCATTCAGAGATGAGAAGGCACAACTGGCGGGTCCTGGAGAAGTGGAGAGTCAATTTCCCGTCGGCTACTGTGCGAGGGAAAGGTGAACTGTGGCAACGCATGCTAAAGTGGAAAATTTCCGCATAGACTTGGGAGTTATTATGCTGTTTCACTGACATATACATATACGATGACGCACCTGACCTCAGTGTTACGCAGCGCCATTTCTGGTAATGTACAGCATCCTATGGGTATGTCTCATCTGGCGGGGTAAAGGATGTGTCGGTCAATCAGCCGGGTGTGGCGAGATATGAAGGATTAAGCTGATGACTAGTTCTTACCGGTACGTTAACAGGTTAAGCGTGAACTGTTATTTGTGTTGGCTGCAGGGGAGGTATCGGCAGAATAGGCTTTGCTTTAGAAAACGGCAATCAATTTGATAAGCAGTTGGGAGTATTTTCTGCTGCGCTGCTTGGTTGAATTCCCAAATGCTATAAAAAGTTCCACTTGGGTTTCCGCCGGTACGAGTCAAAGTGGCATCCTTGGTTATCCAGTTTGGCGACTGAGATGATGGGAGTCAACGAACCTGAAATAAATGGAGATTGCAAACCGGACGTGGTTCCGGCTGCGGGTTATGGTAATATTTGATGACGACATTATGAACTGGATAGGTCCCCGCCAATGTGTATGCATGAAGTTTCGTTGAGACAGCCATTGTCACCTACACCCCATTCTGTGTAAAGTAGGCTCGCTGTGGATTGCGCTATACTGCTACAGGCTAGCGAGGTTGCGTAGACCGGCTAGGCAACTGTATATGCACGCCAAAGTATTTATGGTTTGTACCTTGGCGCGGCAGTGCTTGGTTACCAATAAAATCCGAAGGCTTCACGGTTTAGAAGAATCAGAACGGGTAACCCTCAGTAAAATTTGCTTACGCAGAATGCAGTTCAGTACCGAATCCGTAAGATAGATTCAGAATAACAATGCGAGTGAATGGGTCTGGTGCAGTGTTGGCATAACGTTATATTTGTTACTGTCTCTTCTGGTATAGTGGTTATTCTGCACTGAGTAGTTTTTGAGCAGCCCTGAAGTAGAACAAATTATCTGGGTGTCCTTGGTGATGCATTAGAGAAAATTAGTCACTTGCCGAGAAAATAATACGTAAGTTTGTCTATGCTCCCACTCGATGGTGCTAGCGTACTGAACTTATACTTGGTTATGGGCAAGGAAACCTGATGTAATGGTGACTTCAAGGTGATCGTGGCATCTTTTTCGTCGTCATCATATTGCAAAGCGGTATAGCACCGATCCAAGGACTGGTTTGGAGAACCGTGAGAGGTAGGAACAGGATGAGTCCGAATTTCCGTCGGGAAAGCGAAATCTAACAGCCCACATTCAGTGCTCATGGTAGGTGGTACTCAGACCTGCTTCAGGTAGGGAGGTAGCACGATACACAACCATTGGCATTCACCTCGTGCCGCTCCAAAATTGATCAACTTTTTAGGCATTTTTATTGTTTTTGTAGCTGTACCACAGCCAGGTATCTGGCTGTCAGAGAAGGCGGGGCTGTCTTTGGTTGGCTACCACAGCTCCCACGCCCGGCCAAAACATGGACGGCATGTCACAAGCTACTTTGGGAATAGATCAACCACACCGGTCAATCCGCAGCAAAACTGCAACTCGGAGACATGGGCCACACGTGACAAGCCTCATGTGCCTGTAAGACAACACAGTGGGGTATCTTTCCACTTTTTATGCCAATCTCTTACATTTTGCTGTTCATGTCGTCCTTTTGGTGGTCAGCTCTGTGCAGAGAGGCCATCACAGCCAGGAATGTTTACAGATGCGCCGCTCTAACACTCGCTTTATCCGTGAAGCCAGAACCCCAAGGCGGTGTACATGGGACACAAAATGCAAGAGGAGGTACAGTCAACCACAGTCTGTAATTATTCGACGGGGCTTGTGTTCGCCAAAACACCAATTTGAACAAAGAAGGGGCACCACTTGCAGCACTAACAACGTGATGCATAGGGACGATCCACAGATGGTTTAGGAGTTTTGATGACTAAGTATCAAAAGTTCTACAGGCCAATAATGGGTGGATGATAGAGTTGTGATGGGGAGGGAAGTTGGACTATGAGTGTCTAATGATGCGGTATAAGGCGATCTCTGGATAGGGGTCGAGAGTTCTGACAGGTGCTGCTTCTTGGGTTAGAGACAGAGGCGAAGAATAAATAAAAATTAGCACTTAGAATGTTTAAAGACTATCTTTCATGCAACCAGTGGTATTTCACATACTGAAATACGATTTCAGAGGCACTGGCCCCAGTCAAGAAAGTAACTAAGTTTAGGCATTGTGGCCTGGTAGGTTTACGGCAAGGTGATGATAAAGACGGCGAGCGGTCTGGCACATCCTAGGGATTATCGACGGTTCAGGTTGGTATTCAAAGCTTTCCTTGTAAGTTCTACAAATAGTCATCTATGGATTTCTAAGAGTGATTAGTTTTTGGATGTTCAGCTCCACTTGTAGCCCAGACTCAAATATGATTTGTAAACCTATGGAATGGATATCAGCCGGGCGTTTAGTGCGAAAAGTTGCATATTTAAGGAGGAAGAAGTTTCGCCCTAAGGATTTCCGAGTAGTAGGGATCATTATATGGTGTTCCCTGTAGCTCAACTGATGTGTCTAGTTTATGCTGAACTGAACTTGGCCAGAGGATACAGCTTGCTCGTGGAGCAAATTTGCCACAAATGCAAGGTTGAGTTTTAATCTCCTAAGCCACAGACGGTCAAGCCGCAGAAGCTTACACCACTGTCTGTGGTTTAAGTTCGTAGAAAGCCCAAGTAGTTTTCCGGTAAAGCAAAGTTGTACATTCCCAGTGTAAATAATGTCACTTTTGTGCATATTCGAGAAAAATGTGTACAGTACTCTAGGGTTGGATGCACATGAATTTTGTATATCTCTGACCTACTGTTTGTGAAAAAAAATTTCTCTACAATAAACCAGGGGACTCGTTTACCCGTGCAGATATGCAGGAAGTGTGTTCAGAGAAATAGAAAGTGTAGGGGTATTGTAGTCCGAGGCGTCGTATTGTTGGGGAATATGGGGGTGAGAAACCGCAAATCTCGAGCGTACCATGAGGAATGTTGCAGCTTAGCATGGGATAGCTGCTTTTGTTCACTGAAAAATTCCATTTCTCAGCGATCGCATCAAGAGAATAGGGCTTTATGTCAACCGCGATGTTGTTTGGTGCTACAGGTAGGTATTCTTGTTTGAATTCGTAAAATATCTTCACATCGTTGGCAAATAGGAACATTTCGACGTAAGTAATAACATTGCAAATGTCATTTATATACAGTAAAAACAGCGGTGGTCCTAGAACACTTACTTGGATAACTTTGCGCTTTACCGGTTGGGGATATGACATCTGGCCGTTGATGCAGGTAACTTGGTGACGGTCTTGTAGGTGGGATTCACACCAACTGAGTAGGGGATTTCTTTGGATGCTCATCGTCCTGCTCTTGATTCCGCACTAGCACCACGCTTGTGGTACGCAAACAGTACCGATATAAGGAGTACACTGATTGAAAACGAACGCAACAGCTAAGCAGAGATCAAATCGCGAGCGCGTACAGTCGGCAGAGAACCGAAAGCGAAAGTGATTCGAAAGCGAGGTCAATGAAAACCTTTGAAAAGTCGATCCAGTTAAACGTGCGCAACCGAACATAACAATGAGGTCGAAATCAAACGTCAGAAAAGATCGCAGATAAAATAGATTCGAAATGGTACCCAGAAAGCGGTCAATTTCTTGGAACAATCGAGGTCACTTCAGTCGTAAAAGATTTTTGTTACTATGAATACATTAGGCATATTAATGGAAAATATCTTGTTGCTTGTTCTTCCTCGGCGTCAGGTAAGCCACAGTACTTCATGGTATTCATTGGTGGTCCAGATAGTTCTCTACCATGAGTCCCAAATGGGACGTGGTCAACTGGTTGATCGCCTATCGAGATCCAGTTTCACTATCATGCACCAGTGGCCTATACAAATTTAATTTTATCGCGCACACAATCGTCCATGCCGTTGCAGTGAAACTCGTTTATTGTACAGCTTGCCGTGGCTTGTGTACCAATCTAGCTAGCATAAGTACGGCTATGCCCACCGTGTTATTGTACGCCGGTGCAACAGAACAAGTACGCGCGTGTCACTTATCGATAGACCTCATTTTATTTATCATAGATGGGCAAGGAGCGGTGGTTAAACAACGGAGTTGTCGAACGCCGTCAGTTAATCTTTGTGCTGGTTAGAAACAGAATTAGAAATAAAAAATAGAAATAAACTTTTGGACCCTAATTTGGTCATTTTTTAACTGATAAGCGCATGTTCAACTCTAGTCCTAATTTTGTGAGTATGGTTATTCTGTTGACTGTCCAGCACACCAGAAATTTCAGGTGAAGTCAAATGAGTTTCAGGGACCTTACGGTTATGATTAGCACTTCTACTAATCACACTAACACTTGTTCAGTTGTACACTGCTAATTGTGAAGGAATGGGTTAGCAAATTGCTGGTAGATGACCTGCTTTGTTTGAAAGGCAGCACCATGGTTTGGTTAGCAGCCAGCACGTTTTCACCTGTGTTGGATGAAGAACAAATTTACATCGAACGAAGCGGGCCAAGGGACCAATTATATGCCAACTGTTGTATGAATTAAATCAACTAATTGGGTGTGCCGACAGACTAACCCCTCAGAAGGACTGACCGTGGATACCAAGTGAACCAGTAAGTTTGAGGACCAGGATTCGGCTTTGACGGCTGGATATCACGCATAGATCGTCGTGTTGGTACTAATAAATTGAGGCGTTTCAAAGCCACAATGGTCTTTCCACTAGAGCTAGTGAGTGGCAACAGAGAATAGTGTAAGAAAAACCTGATGAACACCTGATTAAACAAGAAAATGAAATAATCATAAGTTATAGCGTGAGAGTGTGTTCATTGATGATGTACTCATTGTTTGCTTTTTCTTTTCATTGAATGCTACTCGTAATGCTCTTGATTTTGCGCTAGCCCCACGCTTGTCCAGCGCTACAGTGAGCCGTGTACTGCTTGGAATGAAAGGGGTGATGAAAATACATTGGCATTGTGTAAATGCCTGACGTCGCATTCAAACCACTTTTTTCTCAATTGAGATTGTTACAGATGGATCAAAAAAACTGTACCCAAAGAGAACAAAACTTTGGGTTTTTAAACAAGGCCGAGCCCGTTATAAATACGTCTCTCTAGTGACAAACGGTCTAACAAGATCTGCCGACATTGATATAGTTTGGATGACACGATATGCGGGGAAGTCCGTCAATGTGACAGTAACAAAAAGGGAAAATCGATTACACTGTTCAGATACCCATCATCTGACTAGTAACTACGACGTGATTGATATGGTCTCAATCAACATAGTAACGTGTCGCTACTTGATTATACACTATTTTCGCAGTAAGTGCCAAGCGATACACAATCAGGTGAAAATGAGTCATCCTGTGTAATCTGAACGCCGTTTGTCGTAAACGTCTCGGCGCCATGGGTGGTTGGGGCATTCAAACAATGTTCTACTGTAACATTGTGAGCAAAATGAGACTTATTGATGATGCTAATATATATTTCGCGTAGTTTTCAGAATGTAAGCCAGCTGCTATTTAAATGTTTATCAAAAACGCATTTGGACTGAGTTTTATTCTTACAATTTAAAACTATAGCCCTATTTTGTCTTATTATGGCGTTGTGGTGTCACATTTCAACGTGAAACAGACTAGCGCATTATGAAAAATTGAGCAACAATTATGAACATTTTGTCAAAACAGAGTACTTGATAAGGACGAAAAATAAATGGCAGACTGAATCGCTTATTCTGTTTGTCCTTTGCATTGTAATATTTGACACGAGAATCTGGTAACCATTCTAGAGAGCGAAACATTTTTATAGCCTTCGTCCTTGACTGCGGTTTTCACTGGTAAATAAAGGAAAACGTAATTTAGCGGCTTGTAATGCTGTTTTCTTACAATCAACGGTAATCAAGTTTCCTTTCAAAAATTCAATTATACGGGTTCGTTTTTCTCCGTGATACTTGAAATTTTGTCAGAGAAAATAATGAAACACGATTCGGGGCGACAACAATGCAACGTATGTGCACAGAACATACTACTATGGAAGTGCATTTGTCAATCACACCTTAGCCAAATCTGCCGGGAATCACTGCTCCTTGTGAGTGCAGTGACGTTGCGCAGTAGAAGCGAAACACAAATTAATTAGTTTTTGACAGGATAAGTGAATGAGACTACCAAACATGTACACTCATTACTGGGGCACGTTGTCACCATCGCTAGACCAAAGAATGATACACTAGCCTAAGATTCTGCACAGCGTGCCGACCAGTCAGATCGCAGATTAGGTAACTAGAGAAAATGTGACGCAAGTAGTGCACTTTTTACACTACTTGTGCTACCCCGGCAATCTTCTGGAAGCATAACGTCTGTCAAATGTCTGTTCGACACTAGAGACTTGATCGACGAATCTATGACCAGTGCAAGACCGGTCTACTTATTGCATGCTCAAGCTTCACGCGGACCAAACAGGGTACAATGTGCAGCCGCGTTCATCAAATAGCCATGACAGCTGATTGTGTTATGAAACAGTATTATTGCAACCGGTGCGTGAATTTTGTTTCACCACTTGCCAACTAGTTTCCTCGATTCCAAAATGAGAGCACGAAGAAAAATTCGCTGAAACCGATTCAGTTTGGTTCGAAGTACCATTAACTATGCATAGTTTGTCTTGGTCGCTGCCTCCATGGAAAAGCCTCACGGAAATCAAAAGGCAAGTAACGACAGAGAGTGTTTGAATACAAGAGCACCACCGATCATGAAATGCGGTCAAATCATCCAGCGTCCGTAACCAATGAATGGCGGTCTGTTGCACCTCACATGGGAAGCTTATCGCTGCCATGGATTATTGCAATTTAGGAGGCATGCGTGATATGGTTCAAAAATAGGACCAAAGTTAACTCTGATTAGCACTATTATAGTTTTCAAAATGGACATATGCTGGATGTTTGAAAAGCATATGTTAGACCTCTTTTCCATGTTCAGAATTCGCAATTCAGATACAGCTTGTTCCCTCACTTTACTCTTCGTGTATCAGGTTATCCGGTTTCTAGTGTTTGGGGTGAGGCTGGCACCAGGATCGCTTTGAGCATGAGAACCGAGCTCGCGTTGCTAGAATTTATCACAGTCAGAAAATTTTCGCGTGCGTTTTCATCGAATGGTTCTATGTGTGTCGACGGCAATAAGATATAACGTCTATGCCTGTGTGTGTGCTCACTGACTGCAATGCTACTGAGGCTATATATAAATTATTTCACGATATCTCATCTGCCTGAACGCGTAAATTCGATCGACACTGTGGTCATTGCCGACGATTTCATCACCCAAGTTGGCTGTTTTGGGGAGGCCGAAAGTTACACTGGTGTCCCATTTGCAATTCTTGTTGATCCAGCTGATAACCGCGATCGTTTCATCTGGTTGTGTTCAGACTATAAATTGCTCTTGGTGAATACAGACTTCTCCCATGAAATGTGTCATCGTATGCCGTTACAGTTCACAACAACGCTAAGGCTACCCGTTTTGAACGTTTGATTCTGCAGTAGTGAACGGGTCATCCCCGTCTGTTCCTTGTTTGACTGTTCGTTTTGCACACGTGCCATCTGCAAGCGTTACTTCTCACACACTTTCTCGGTACAAGCCAGTGGACGGTTTTTGTACTGGGGCCCAGTGAGAATACACACAGTTGGTACTTCACAGCCTTTCCACGTTGATCTCATCAACGGACTCGGTCGTAGAAGCTGAGGGGTTGTGCCCCCAAACCTCTAGGCGATAACTGACAATCGGCATTCCGGATGGAGCCGTATACGCGTTTATCAACGTAACCAGATCTTACTGAACACAAACAACAGATCAAAGAAACTTTTTCCGTTGCTACCAATGCCACATAACAGTCATTTTCATATAAGCCTAATAAACAGTAGATATCTTCAACATGTTTTCTGCTAGATGCCTACAAATCTGCTTCTCCGGATGTCCCATTTGTTGAGGAGCGCGAATCTCCGACTGGGGTTTGAGAAGCGGCCGCGAACAGTAATGGGATGTTAAATGTTGAGAAGTGGGGAAGGCTGTGCCCACTGAAAATAGTCGCAAACTTTGCCTTTTGATTACAACTAAACAACCACGAAAGCCAGTTGTATTTGAAGAGGTGGTCAAGGGAAATCCGACACGCCATGGATTCACTCACGAACGTTATCTGGAATTTTGAGTGAAGCACTTTAAAGAGAAGTTGATTTGGTTCCCTTCTAAGGGAAACCTCACAAATATTCCACCAATAAAAGTGATCCGGGTGATCGGTCCATGACACGGCAGAAAAAAGTAAAATTTTGATCAGTGGACTTACTCTAGTGGGACGTATTGAGGTTCCTGATTAGACCCACGTGGTCCATCCACTCAGTGGTTGGATGCATTTTATGGTAGATGGTCTATCTCCATTTGAGTTCATTATTTTTCTTCTTGGTTTTTATTTCTGACTTTTGTGCTCACTTAGCTTTTATACTTCTGTTTGTTTTGCTTTCTACTAAACGATGGTTTGGTGCTGCAACCCAAGTCATAACACAAATGTATGAGATTAAAGTTGAAAAACAGCCTAAGTGACGCAGTTCACTGGCCAGTCATTAGATTATTTTTCTATCCTCTAATGAACTGAATTTTCTTGTTCACTTCCCGGTCTCAAGGAGACTTGCGTCCCAATGTATTCTATACAGGGACATGCGCAACACGTGTCACAAACAACTCAGTCTACAGAAATTTTGTGCTTCATCTCATGATTTGTTTTGTGTGCCCAATACTTTATGTTTGACCTGAGCGTTGCAGAATTGGTGTTTCCACCAAAATTGCAATCCTGTAAAGACACCAATGTTCAAACACCAATAATCTCCGTGTTTTTCTAATCCGCACTGGATATCAAGTTGGAGTGATCTCATTCCTGTCTTATTGCTCATAATAAGTTATGCGCCAAAGTTGGTTATTTGGTAGGATTTTTATGCTTTCCTGAGCGTTCGGACTTTTCATTATGTTCATTATTTGTATAATACTTGTACGTGAATGGAGGGGTGAAGCTACCTGGGGTAGTTTTTAGACTTGCAGTAAGTTTACAACAGTGCGAAGGTTGTTGAAAATTCATTTCTTATGATCTCAATAATCTTTCGCATCTGATGGACGAGGTCAACATCAAACCAGTCTGGCCGTAGTACGGGCTTGATTATAAAGCTAATTAAGTAGTTGTGAACGCGCTGGCAAACTCACACACGGTTGTTCTAAAAGTTGAGCTAGCTTCTAGACGTTATTCCAACCGTAATGTAATCACAAGAATGAAGCAAAATCGGAAAACCATATGTGAGGATATCGATAGAACGCGAGAGTTTTTCTCTCACACAGACAGGCGCAAATGTACCGGACTATTCGATTCCGGTGTCTTAGAAGTTTAGTAAGAGTGTCATAAAATTGAGTCTAGTGCCACCATTTGTGATGGCCACATATTACCTCCAAATTGGCAATGTGTCTGATGAAGGTCCCGGAGGATGACAACACCAAAAGTTTGATCTAATCTGGCTTCTATCAAACTGCCTTAGTTTTACGATACTGTTGCCATTATATTCGCTTTTCTTCAAAGGTACGGATACGCGACGCTACGGTGCACACTGTCTGAATTCACAACTGATACCAGACCAATTCGCAATGAAGGCATTTACCGTCAATTTACATTCGCCAGCCAAAATTTTTGAAATACTGTTTCCGTATAAAAGCAACAGCACAAGGAGAAGATGAAGTCCATGATAATGTTCTAGGATTGGATGGCTGCCTTTTGGCCGAGATAATCACTATAGACGGCGTGCGGCCAGCCGGACGTATTTATCTGAAACGTGATTATCACCCATTTTATCGTGTAGTATTCTGTCCCACTGGACTAAGCTGGTGAAATTGACAGTTTGATCAGTCTAAAACTTGGTGTGGAGATACAGCAAGTTTGGTGTCGACGTCAAATTTTGTTAGCGTTTACGGATGAGAGCTACTACTAGTTGGAAACAATAAATCGTGTCAGAAGCAAAGCCAGTATTGCGAAGGCGGTGTGGTGTGTGCAGTAATCTCGTTCCGTTGGTTGCGTAGGAGCGTTAAAACATGAAGAATATCGAAAACTCTGTACATAAACAAACCTTGGCCAACAAAACACCAAGCTTATTGGTTGAACACTTGTAAATGCTATTGATTAGCTATAGACAGCACCAATGTTGCATATACTATAAGAGTGAACCTTACGCATCCGACTTTCTATCTAGGCCATCGTAGTTTTATCCTTAAAACTTATTCGTGTGGGACTTGTTTTTAATTGATGTGCAAAATGCCAGTCTAGTGTGGTTAGATTAACTAATGTCGGTGATGTGCATGTTACCATAGTTTTCTCTTACTTGGAGCTCATACTTGTCTAAATTTTCGCTCTTCAATCCACGGACTTTCGGACTGACCTTTATGAAGAACAATGGAGACCCATAACCCCAATATATGGCTGGCATTTGCACAAATTTAACCGAATCAAATTGAGTCCGTAGTCTGTATGATCTACTTAGTTTAAGATCATTATGCTAGTAAGGTTCGCAATATGGTAGAAAACTATTTTGAATTGACTCAGACATTTTTTTTCTAGCAAAAACAAGAGCGCAAAGCAAGCAAGGCCGAAAGTCCTGGATTTTCACCTAGAAGAAATGTGAATAACAAAGTACTCATGAATACATTGAAACCTTCTGACGTAAGTTTTTCCTTATTGCTTATAGTGGCGCACTGTAGTCAGAAATTAGGAAGGTTATCCTGTTGGAATCTACAGAAAGTGATGAATCTCAGTCAAGTAGTGGTGATGAATGGAGTCCTAACAGCCATAGTTCACCTTATCCCCGAAAAAGCCGTCATGGGAGCTGTAGAAAATTTCGTGGTGAAGTAGAATTGTTGCACAAGACCGCGAAGCATAATCCTGGCATGCTAATGGAGGCTGCATTATCCGAAACTGGTAAGGCCTACTGTTTAACTATAGCTGTTGAGTCTAGGTCGTCGATATCCTTTCAGAGAAAAACGACCTGTAAGTTATGCTCTGAACACTGCTATTCCCATGGACGACCGTTTTTTATGTAAGTACTTTCAGTATCCTCAGTTTGTGATAATAACCAGGCCAAATAAAAACATGTTGCACAGGTCGTTAGTGTTTTTGGTCAAATTGAGTCTGATAATTTAGAATGATGTTTAGTTTCCTCATTTGCTCAGATGGTATAATTCCGAATGAAGGTCTTGGAATCATTCAGTTATACCAGTGTGTGTAACAGCGAAGAGCAGTCGAATCCAATCACAAGCTGACTTCTGAGGACTTGCTATCACTTCGAGTTTCTAAAATTTGTTATTTGTAGTTAAATGTTGGCTCACCTGATTTCAGTGACTTTTCAGCGTTCAACTTATTCTTTAGTCAGTATTTTGTACTGCAGTGGCACAAAACGAGACTAGTGTGTTGACGATTCGCTGCTTTAACGAAAAAAAATGACAAGCCTAATTCAGACATACGTGATGTCAAGCTAGGCAGTGACAGTGATGGGCTTAGAAATGACTTTCATCGTCATAATTCACAATGTCAGTTGCTGAATTGCCACCATTCAGTAGCATAGGGGAACTTATGTGCATTCAGAAATGCTTATCTTGGGAAATACTACTTGATTATTGTAACTAATACAATGTTCTCGGTCGATTCCATGAGGCATCTGATTTTTTGTAGTCCCTGCATCATCCTTTTCGTTCGAAGAGTTGGTGTCGGTTGCACGACTTCGCAATTCACACTAATTACAGGATCTGTTTTTATGAAGGGCAAATGAGGTAGAGCAATAGTTTGAATATTCACGTGCGGGCGAGATGCCTTATGGTATTTGTGGTCAAAATCTCAAGATTATAACAATCATACTAATAATAATTGTATTACCAATCTATTATTATCAGTACTACGGGTTACAGCACAAATAAGTGCGCATTTCGTCATCGTGGTTTAGCGATGGAAAACTCCTATAATATCCGTCTCATTATTATTTCATATAATTCACCGATAGAAGTTCCGGGGATGTTTGAGGGTTACCATTAACACTATCGTAAGCGTTCGTGGCATCAGGGTCTATTTTCACGGTGAACATAATTTTGCATAAACATTTCCATGAAAAAATTCACTTTCTGAGTGTGACGACAAAAACAGTGAAGTGCCCTTGGTGAGAAATTGTGTGTGCACCCTAAATATGCGACTTTTTTCCATCCTGTTTTCAGAAAACCTTTTTCAAGATAATTATGGAGATTACTACTGATCTTAGGTCACTGTCAACTCCTTCAGGACGTTTAGGTATTCTGAGTGATCAGTGTTTCATATCGTGAACAAACAGTGCAAACTATATCTTTGTTCACACTTCTCTTGCACGAAAATTATAGGCTCACCGTTTGGCCAGTACGTGACTTAAAGGGACGATGTGTCTGAAGGTTTATTAAAACTTACAATGCTTTAAGTGGTTTGGGTTGTGACACATTCGTCCCATCATCATTAATAATCCAGTGGTAGTATAATGATAACTTATGGCTGTCAGATTTCGTTTGGTCAAATTGGTTTGATATCTCAAATCTGCTTCTGGAAAAGAACAATATTTAACTGCCGAGCGCAAAAGTCTTTTAATACTTGCTTTTGAACTGCTCACCGTACATAACATATTACGGTACTAGAAGATCAACACATTTTTCACCAATTTAGATTTCTTCTCCAATAATCTCTTACAAATAAAAGATGACGTTTTCATTTTGTTTACTGAGCCAAAATGTTATGTGTATTACCGCATAACTTTTTTTCAATTGAATCAGATTGCTATAAATGTCAATACAGTTATTTAGGAGGCTGTGTCAAGCATCCGGTGGTGTGGGTTGAAAACGAAAAATTGAAAGTCTGCGAAGAGGTGAAGCATAAGTTTGTGTACTTCCAAACGTTAAAGTGCGTGTGCGGTTTGCAGTACTACCTACATTCTGCTCACACGGCACCCAAGGAGTGGGTGATAATTGCTCGGTCCGGTATTCCTGGTGCAGGATTCGGAGCATGGTCTAATAAACTTATCGAACAAGGAACGACCTTTGGCCCCTATTCGGGTGATATTGTTCATCTGGAAGCGATGGACGGGACTGAATACACCAGAGTGAGTCACAGAAAATGTCACGAAGCGCAGATTCGCCGTACTGTTCAACAAGGAACTTGTATGCCTTACCAGAACTTGAATGCTAAACGTTCAATTACCTGATGATAGACTAACTTTTCAGCTGGTTGTATAATCTGCAGTTTTGAATGTTACTCAGTCAGGTTTAATTTACGGTGCTCGTACTGTTGGTTTATTGATAAATGAGCGTATATGGACCACTTAGCCCGGTACCTCGAAGTGAGAATCACGATAGCCTTACAGAAACCCTGGTGACAAAACGGTCTTCAGTGTGTAAGTTTCTTTGTATCTCATCAGACTGTACAAATAAAGATTAAATGGGATTTTTTCCTTAGCCTAACCTATACAGGCTGGCACTTTTGTCCGTAAACTGCGCGAATAACTTTCCAATATTTTGGTCCCGGTCATTTCCTTCAGTGCATCGATTTTGCGTAGAAAGACTAGTGATAGCTGTACAGCTTTCGGAAAACTAGGAAGGGGGTTGAATCAAACCGTATACTCGGACAAGCTGTATTGTTTTCAGCGCACGTTACTTGTGTCCTCGTGAACATACAGTTATTGAGAGATAAATAAAAAGTCTGTCCGTGGCGGCCAAGATAATTTCGGTAGGATGGACCATGGAAATTGACCTCCAAGCTATCGGAGGCAGTGTAGAGCGATTATCTCGGTGAGTGAGTCACTATGTGTCGAACACACGATGGCTTATCTTGTCATTACTCACCGGATGTTCCTACCAGCTACGAGCAGGTGAGGGGCGATAGGACCTAACTGCTCTGTAGTTAGAAAAATAAGGCGAATGGATCGTACGTTGTGACCATTAAAGCCCTTATACTTGCACATTCTTCTGTTTTATTTATGCTCTTTTGTCTTCACAAAATTTTTCTGCGTTTTTTGTGCTGGTGTTCGTTAAGACAGCAACCAAAACCGACGAACTCAGTACAAAACTAGTGGTTGGCAATTGGACCGATTTGAGTTGAGGTGACAATATTGGGCACTGAATCACAGAAAGCGAGATTGATGCGAACACATGAGTAAGATTAGCAGCTGCTGAAAGAACCGCACAAACAGGTTTCCTGTGGTGTGTTAAACCCGCATCGTTTTGATCACACAAATAATCTGGTGTAGCTTATTGTCAAGCTGTTTCTGGATCCTAGTGTTTTGAACCGTCCCACTAACCAGTGAAACGTCTATTATGCATCCGAATAATGGTTTTTATTGGTGGAAAACACGGTGAATATGCAGGATGCTGTTCCATGTATACATTGGCTGCACACAGCGTATTGGTCCGACTGGTGTGGACAACCAAACTTTGGAGCTTAAACATCGCTGACAAAATTCATCACCCATTCTATCGATCCACGCCACCATTCGGCTGTCCTATCACTCGAGATTTCATTGTTTCAAGCCTTGGGCTTAGGACCAAACCAGTACTGGCTGCCAACGTGAATGGTTATCTACCAGTGATGAGTTAACACGCGCCCTCGCACCCAGGATTTCAATAACTTTTCGAGTAACTTGCCTTATTTTTATGATTTCTCTGTTGGCTTATTTTTCTGGTCTATCTGTCATTTGCACAGAACCACTAAGTGGCGTAGATTCTTTCGGAAATTTGGGAAGCATAATCGGTCCAACTTTGAGGTGGTGGTGATGTCTTGTTCGTGTTATTCCATTCTCGCGTTTTGCCACCGACTACCAACTCAGTAGTCAGACTTTGTATTCCGTTTGTTCTTGTTCTTTCATCTTATTGAGCACTCCTGATCTTTGCTGTGACTGATCGGTCATATTGAATCTGGTCAAATTTTCGCTCTGATCACCAAGTGACGGTGTTTTCTGCTTGAGACCGCCGATAATTCACCTCGAATGTAGGTTTCGCTCATGTTATCCATTTTCTCTTGTTTACTACCCCATACATCACTAAAGTAATTATTTTGTGATTACAGAGCCACATTATTTTATCGACGGTTTAACTGTCTTCTGACATTATTATGACCTCCGGTGCCGAGCCAGCGTAGATCGTGAACACGTGATTTTCCGTATACAGTGGTTATCTCACATATCAAATTGTGTGTAAAGAAACCATGCCGACTATTTTATTAAGTCCGAAAGCTTAGGCGTTTATGAGTGTTTTTTTTCTGTTTTCATCTGCTATCCTCCAGGCATTTTTGCTGATCAATTAAAGTGAGATTTTGGGGTTGTTCGATGAGGTCTGTCTATTATCAGTAGGATGCCTTATATACACGTAACTGAACTTTCTACTGAGTTTTGCTCATCACACCTGACCGCATGCGAAAAGCTATCCCACGAATTCCCTCCAGACTTCACTCACTCTTTATATGATGATCTATCGGAGTGTGACTCTCTCGCTTTTACACGTTCTTATTCTTGTTTCCTACCCTCTACTACTCTACTCTACTTCTTATGTGGCCCGAATCCAAGCAAACCAGGCGCGAGTTCCAGCAGAATTTCCTATCAATTTAGGATATGTAGTCGTTTTTTCCATTTCCTCAATTCGATGAGGTGCTAAATATGAACCTTTTTTTGACCAAGATCTGAATGAGTGTTGGGTTTTGCCAACCTGAGTCATCTACGGCGTTAACATAACGTCTGTTTATCTATCAAGGGTTGAATGTACGCTGCAGCAAACAGGCCAGTGCTTCTGCATGGCTCGGAGATATAGTCACTACTGACAGAAGATATACGAAGACTGTCAGTAGTTTAACACTGATGTGTTCGTAGCATTGCTCGAATCTGGTGGGAACACCCCATAAGCAAAACTGAGTTTTGGCAGGGAAGTCCTAAGTTCACGGATCAAATCTTTAGATGGAACACTGAAGCTCATGTGGCTAAGATTGTTGGGACATGCGTTGTGCAAGGCCCTTAACAAAATTTCTCGGCGTGCTGTTTGCTGAGGCAGGTAAAATTTTGAAGATGAGTAAGGGTGGTCAATCCATGCCATGGAAGAAAGGTATGAAAAACCCAACTGTTCTGTGGTCCCGCTACTGATCAGACTACTGACTGCGTCATTACAATGTCGGCAAACTTATTGGTCAGACTTTTGGATTACGTGGGGCGTGCATGGATGAAGAGTCGATGTTTAGAATCACAAGGTAATTCTTCGGAGGTCATTTCGTCGGTTAGTCAAGGATAACCTTCAGAACGGGGAAGCATGGTCCCAGGTTTTGAGTTTTGATGTGAGCAGTACGTTATTGCATTTGACTTTGACTCAGAGCCATGCGTGTTTTTTGATTAGTCGCCGCCCGACGTCACTTCTTGACCGCACTCGATCGCGTGCACTGCTTCCGCAGATTCACTTGCTTGATTGCTCGCTTACTAGCCTACTAACTGATGTGTTGATGAACGAATCTGTTTTTTAATGCTTTCCGCAATAATCCAAAACACAACAACAACTAGTGGACTTAGCCACATAGGGATGTTAGATTTCATGGGTGGGGTCCAATTGACCCTCACACGGTCTGGTGACATACATTGGAGGATATGGCCAGATATTGCGATCCGTGACGCTCTTGTATTCATAAACTTTCTTCATCTAATTGATGCCGTTGTTTCCAGCTCTCTTTTTATTCCCCTTCACACTCTTTTCTTTTTCATTATTTCCGTTTAAGTTTGCCGCAAGGATATGGCAACCAAGCCGCTGCACCTAGTGCATAGTTAATGGTTTCTTGAAGTGAACTGAACTTCTGTCTCAACAAAATCCTGATCAAATACAAATGCTATACAAATAGGGATAGGCTGTAACGTTTCTTAAAATCCCTTAGAGGGTTTTAATTGATTGAGTCTAAGAAGGCGACTAATCACTAGTATGAGCAAAAGACGTGAAACTGTAAATTTCCGAATTTGATTGGGTTGTGTTGGAGCTGCAGGTCGAAGTTCATTCGGATTATTAATTGCACACGCTTGGCGATGTGCCCAATTGAAGAAGTCCTCGCATCAAAACATCTGTCGGCCATTTACAGCCTCCAATTCGATCTACTCCGTGCTCTCTTCTAGGTAGCTATAAAATGATAATTTGAGCCTGGAATAAAGTGACGGTGAATATCTGCTTGACCTGTTCACAGGGGTTTTTGGATGCATAAGCCACCCAACGTACCTTGTTTAGAAAATGTACAAGTGAAACTGTCTAGAATTGGCCCTTTTTGCATATACTTAAGGCGCTAATAAGCTAGTCTTCAGAACCCACCACGAGCAATGGTGGGACATGGAGTGTTAGATTATGAAGATGGAAAAGGCTTCTCTGATTGCCATTGGTAGTAACCTTTACTATCTGGTTGGAAATACCGATTGACAAAAGTTTGGAATGGGTTATCAAAGAATCCGCTGGTTCACTGGTGTATTCTCAGGAACTTTGTTTTGAGGAAATGAGGATTTCTTGCGAAAACCGCTTAGGAATCAGGTTCTTATAATTGTCACGTGCTGTATTTGATGATCTTTAGATCGAATTTCCTTACGATTGTCACTGGTGAACAGAATTGTTGCTAGTCGTATTCAGCTATAATGTTTTCGTTTGCGATGATTTCGAACTGGCCACGTTCTTTGTAGAGATGACCAGCATTTCATCACAGAAACACGAGGAAAACTGCATCTCATTAGTCTTGGTAGTTTGGTTTATTTTATTCATTCTGATGAATTGCATATGATTCACAAATTTTGAGATTATTTTCAAACAATATTCTTTTCAAACAGCGATCAAGAGGTGGTTGCGCTTGGCTAGTGCGAAGTAACGTAGATGGAGTAAAAGCTCACTTGGTGGACGCGCGAAATCCCTTGTGTTCTAATTGGCTGCGAGTGAGTGGTTACTCCATCGTTACATTAATATATTGACAGAAGTCAGTCCTTTAGGAGAAGCAATCAAACGGAACTGTATTCAACACATCCTCCCTGTCTTAAAAAGCTTAAACTTGAATACTGGCTGATAATTTTGCCCCTTCCGAGTCGTAGACGGTGGATGCTGCCCTCTGACTGATGGTTATATAGTGATATCTGCTTCTGTTTTTTCGTCGACTTTTTCCGTCTCCTCATCTACACCTTTTTATCTCCTCATTTTTACCAGTTTTTCATCATCACTTACCTCCATTTTTCCCAAATGAACCCTGTTCTCGTTAGACGACCTACAGAGCGTATCTTTTCGACTACCTTGTTTTCCGGGGTTTTCCACTCCGTGGGCGTTCCTTTTCCAAATGGCTACTTATCTAAAACGTTTCTGAGGAGCCTGGTCTTCTGACAAACAGTGCCAAATTTCAAAAGTGCATTTTTTCTACTTCTCGACTGCGTTTTATAGAAGAGCGTACCACTAATAACTCCAGCCCTGCTGGACGTGTGAACCATGTGAGATACTTCGGCGCTACTTTACTAGAAAAATTACATTGGTCTTCACATACAGAAACTACTGCTGGAAAATTGCGTAAACTATTTTCTTCAAATTCGTACACTTCGACAGTCAAGTGCTCCGCAGTCTGTTATTTCTTCCTTCGTACACCAATATGTTTTCCAATAATTATGTATTGTTCTCCGGCAGTTCTTCTTGGTTTGTTGAAATGTAACTACATCGTCCTTCGAAAAGGCCTGCAAATTGTCAGTCCCTTTTCCGGTATAACCATAAGGGACCTCATATCAGACTTATATGGTAAACACACAATGGCAACTATCGCATTTTCCGACAATATCATTGCGGACGTTTAGTACTCCGGATCACCAGGTACTAACTAGACCCGGAGAATAACCGAGGGAATGAGCAACAAGCCAGAAGTTCCAACGCTTGCCGAAAGACGGCAAAAGTCAGTGGGATAGGTGAAGGACGGCTTGTGATAAAACAGTGTCGATCTCGCTAACGTGTTAGAGTGACAGTGATCACTATGCTCGCTAGGGGAGCTAAGGTTCAACCGTCCGCAAGCAGAGCAGACGAAAGTATGGTTTTTTAGTTGGCAGGTACCAATTGCTCTTCCAGCAAGCAGACAAACAACGAACAGCCCTGTGGCATCGAACAACATACAAACTACGTAGAGCTGAATACTAATTAGTTATGTTTATCTACAATAACTTTGTTCACGAATTTACACATTCAAAGTCAGTCATCTCCAGGTCGCCACAGACTGTTCACACCTATTGTATTGTGATATTTCTTTTAATCATTCACATTCGCTAACCCGTTCCATGTTTCGGCTGCTTTCTTCAAAGTTATCAGTGTACGGCAATTCTGTAGTGTCCTTCCTTGCGCCTGTTTCAACAAACAAAGATGAAGTTTTATCTAAATTATTGACCCGTTTTGGTGTGTAGAACTTTTCCTTTTTTTGGACATTTAAAAAGCACCGTAAAAAACGTGCTCAAGCCAGTGTACTAATAATAAGGGGCTTCGCGTTGTTAAGGATCTGAATAGGTTCTTCTATTTCTCCGAACGCCTTTCTGAGGCATATGTATTCATCCAACTCACCGACAGTTGTTTGGAAAGTAATGTGTTCCTAAAACAATACTGGAAGGTTTCACGATGTAACTGAATCTGTGCCAACTTCAAGACACTCCACGGACACACAGTGAATCAACACGATGCAGTGTGTTCCAAACCACCAGAATATGAAAGAAATCTGTTTCAGTCACAAGCTTCTGCAGAAAACTTACCTCAAGAGGAACGTGAAGAGTTCTTGAGTTATTTGCATTCAACAACAAACACCAGATGTCGAGAAACATTGAAGAAACTTCAGCTCAGTGTAACGGCAAGTAAGTCCCAGTTAAGTTTTCGCACACAATCCGGATGCTATGTGCACAATTTATCGAACGTGGGAGTGAGTCCCACTCCTAATGAAGCTGTATCGTTCGCTTGTTGTCCACTTTGTAAAATAAGTCGGGTAGAAATAGAAATTCACTTCGAAAACCTTTTGTCGCAAACACAACCTAGTATCCTGGTCACCAGACTAACTCAAACTATTTGAAGGCACCCTTGATGACTGTTTCTACCTTTATCGCAAATATATTCCTCGCAACCAAGGACCAATAACTAGAAAAACTAACAGACATACGCCGACTTAGCAACATCATAACGACTAGGGCTCTAGATTGGTGATAACGAATAGAATTGACTATATCAGGACAGTGTCTAATCTGCTCGAGGACAAAATAAGATTCACACAGTCGCCAAGAGAACAAGAAAAGACGGCCTCTGTTCAGAGCTTACAAAAATACTGAAGTATGTTAAATATCGAGGCCGTTTACAGCCAACTCACAATTGGGCCGTTCAGGTCCACCATTCCACGGTTATATGGATTACCCAAGATTCATAGAACAGATATACCCTCGAGAGCAATTCTTTCGATAATAAACTCGCCCCATCATGAAGCAGCTAAATTGAAATCCGTGCACAGGAGTCTCGCCAAATACAGTCTTGAAGATTCACTTGGATTTGTCGAAACCACTAAACGCCGGAACATGAAAAGTGATCAAATGTTTTCTCTGCAGGTGACATCGCTTTTTGGCACAGTATTCGTTTTAGAGACCAATAATTTCATCTGTGACTACACACAAATTACCGACTGCCAATAAACATACCGCGGATGGGTCTGAAAGAACTCCTTAGATGCACTTTTGACATCTAATTTCTGCTCAACGGAAATCTGTATCGTCAGCGTGATGGTGTAGCCGTCTGAACACCATTAGGCCAAGTTTTATCAAATATATTCATTGAAAAACTGGGGATCACGAAAACTACACCGGGAGATCCAAGAAATGAGCTTATATCGATTGTATGTAGATGACATTTTCTTCCTCAAAAATAAAGGCACCGACACGGAAAAGTTAAAACAAACTTCCAACAATGCGCATGAAGGCTGCCCATTCACGATAGAGACCGAAAAGAACGACACATTGGCCTTCTCGGTTGCCGCAATGCACAGGAGCACCAACGAAGCAGTCGAAAGCAGGGTACGCAGAAATCAAACATGGTCTGAACATTGCACCAAATTTCTTAGTTTTGCACCTGTACGACGCAAAAAAAACCTAGTTTGATGCGTATCTTCGCGAGTAAGAAAGTTATGCTCACAAGAGACTATGGAAGGAGGATTAGGCTTAGTTAAAAACATTCTCATGGAATATGGTTATTCTGAGCGCATTGTAGGACAAAATCTGGAATGATGACTAAAGTGAGGTCTAAGTAATGACGTCCCCAAGAAGTGGCGGTTTGCCCGTGTACCATTCAAAGGGGATGCCGTATCGAATCTTGTCAGCAGACGTTTGACACGTGCGGTGAGTGAAACATTCAACTGAGCTTGTGCTTCTTGTGAATTTTCAGGCTTTCCGATTATCCGAAATTCCAATAAGGATGCGTTCTCAATGTTAGCCACCTCAGTGGTAATTAGTTCAGTCAAGTGCAAATGCAATGCAGCCTACATTGACCGAACGGTAAAGCAACTATTCCAAAGAAATAAGGAACATTGTCCGCAGTGGCTACAGTGCAGAGAAGAAGAAACTATAGGGAGTGCTGTTCTGGGACACCTGGTGGACTCAGGTCATCAAATGAGTGTAGATTCGGCATCCCAGTAGTTTGTGGGTGCCCTTCAGCCCCCACAACACACATCCGTCAACGTTATAGTGAACGGCCGATCAAAGACGTCTATCGCATTTTTAACTCTATGTTTCATGCACGCGGCTACCACAAGCGGTACTTCCGACGCACTTCCTCAGCACACGCCGGACTGCGGTCTCTGTACTCAGGCCCTGTGAGAATACACTCGGTCGGCACCCCACGGTCTTTGCTCGTCGACTTAATCGACGAAGCCCATCGTAGAAGCTGAGGAAGTTTGCCCGCCAATAAATTATGAGCCCGTCCCATTCGTAATTTATAAATTTAGAATTTGTGAATACCTCACATTGACATGTACTGCTGTATACTCTGATCTTGCCTTGTGCATGTGTATTGACCACCGTCAAGAAATATACTATACTATACTATACTATTTATCCCACCGAAGTGAACCAGCCAGATCTTTTCTTTCGTAGTTTTTCCTTCCCTTCGTTGGCCATATATTCGGTCTAACACTTGCTGGTTTTTTTATCGCGTTTTGGTATCCCCATTGGGCAGTTTCATCTCCGTTTATCTTTTTGTTTTCATCGTTCTTATTGTGTCTGCCAGTTTTTCGTTCCCGTTGGTTCCGAGATTGAGTATATCACGCGTTGCCAAAAAGGTTTTGCAATTCCAGGCTAGTTCCTTTCCACAGAGTACCTATCTCACACTAAATGAAGAGTCTAAGCCAAAGTGTGTGCCAGAGTACCATGCAGCGCCCATGAAAACACCGGGTTTCGTACCGGACGATCCGGAGGTGTTCATGATCACCCTCGAGTGTCGTTTTTAGGAGGCTCGCATGTCTGGCCAGCAGTCCAAATACAAAGCACTGCTCTCAGCAATCCCTGCTAGTGTGATCTCACAAATCAGGGATATCTTTTTGAACACACCGGATCACACCCCATGCGACGCACTCCGGTGAGCTCTGATTAAGCAAGTGGCAGCTTCGAAGAGAAACCTGTCCAAGACTTTCTCTCCGAAATCCAACTGAGAGATACGACCCCATCGCAGTTGTTAAGGAAAATGCGTACATTGGTAGGTACTACGTCCATGACGAAGCAGTCTTGCGTCACCTATCGATGCAGCGGCTTCCGCCATATGCTCAGAGATTAGTTACCGTTCTAATACGAGGTGAAACCTTGGACAAGTGCGCAGAGGCTGCAGATAAAGTCCTCGAGCAGGCACGAGCTTTTGCTCCACAGTCCCAAGCATTCACCAACGCCGCTGTTACCCAACCAGATCCCGCTGTTATCTCTGCGTCAACAGCCCTCCAGCGCAACGCACCTGGTAGGAACATTGACGTTCAAATGGTATGCCAGGAGGTCTGTCTTTTATTGCAGGTGGTCGACCAGCACGGGACCACGATCAATAGTCTGCCTTCACGAAGCCGAGGCCGAAGCCGCCGCCATTCCACTCCAAAAGCCCTGACAGCAATCGTACGATACGGCGAGTGTTATTATGATCGCCGTTTCCGATCACGGGGACGTAAATGCAAACTGCTTTGTACCAGGCGCACTCTCCAGGAAATCAGCTAGACCAAGAGGTGATGATGACGACCTCCTCGGGCGCCCTTGTCTCTAGTCGTCTCATTTACGTGAAGAACAGGACTAACGGTATGCCTTTCCTAATCGACACAGGAGCGCAGGTCAGTATAATACCGGTTTCAAAACGTTCCACTGTCTCGTTTACCGCTCCTTTTGTGTAGGTCGGTTCATCAGATGGCCGTTAGCTGTACCTTCGCACAATGCAGCTAGCGAAACAGTCGCCCAAGCTTTCTTAGAACACTGGGTGGCAGCATCTGACTGTCCAGTAGTGGTTACCACAGATCATGGCTCGCATTTCGAGGGAGCCTTAAGTAGCCTTCTGCAACGCTTAGGCATCCGTGGCATTCACACCACCGCATACCACCCGTCAGCAAATGGGATGGCAGGTCGTTTTCATCGGAAAGTGAAGGCGGCCTTTGCGGCTCAAAGCGCCGGAAAATCCTACCTTCTGCGTTCAATCCACGAAGATTTTGGGTTGAGCAACCAGTTACGTTGGCTTCTCCCAGTGTCTCGCTTCGAGTGCTAACTACTATTGTCTAACACATGAAACATTTTGCTCTCCCTTTAGGTTCATTTTTTCTGTTCTTCTCCTCAAGGGACCGATGTATCCAATTCACCACAAACTCGAATAAAATGGTTTCAATCAGTTGTTTATTTTTACCTCTCGAAATAATTTATTCAGCTTTGAGTAATTATACGCTTTTCTTTCGTTATCATGTTTGCTGTGTCCGTCAGGTTACCGGATGTCGTACACAGGCAATTCCACCGGATCCCAGGAAATTGGAGCTGCGGTCTGAACCCGCGAGCTGTTTCAAAGTCATAAAGCACGGCAATATTCAATTATTTCACTGGCTTTATCACAGGTGACATACTTGTAAGCTTGCCAGACTTAATAATCGAAGCTTTTCTTGCTGGCAGTTCTCTAAGGGGGGCCTCCATAGTAACCCGCCGATCACACCCCGTGTTTCTCGCATGAGGCATCCGCGATGGCTACTTCCGACACATTTGCTCGACACACGCCAACGTGCTACACCTATACTCAGGTTCTGTAAGAATACAAACGGTTGGCACTCCGCGGTCTTTTCTCGTCGATTTCCTCGACGAACGCGACCGGAGAAGCTGAAGGGGTGTGACCTCTAATAACATACACTGGCCATTATAGAGGTGATTAGCGTCCGTGCATACGCATCTGAGAACAGAAGAAATTCTTCCAAGCCCTCCAGTTACCCTTGTCGGCAGTGGACCATACGCACCCCAGTAACCCAGATCCGAACCATGTGACTGTCACGGCCTGGTCAGGAGGACTAACACCTCGATCCAACCCCAATCCCCTCCCACAAACAATATCCAATACGTTTGGTCCTTGACCATTTCAAAATAACCATTTCCCGCATGATTTGTGAAGATTAGGCAGTGTGTCATTGAAATCAATTGTTTGTCTCCGAAAACGTATTCCGATTTCCTAAAATGCTCATTCTGGAGTCGAAAATAGAGGCATATTTTTCCAAGTAATATTTAACGTCAGATGTGTGGTGAATGGCCATATCCACTGCGTTCTTGAAAAAACATTTTGACGCAGAATGATCGCAATTGCAATTATCACAAGTCCCTCCAAAGATGAACAGTTGTTTCTTCGCACGAAGTGCAATCTGCCACAAACCGATACTCCGGCTATTTTCTAATAGTATTTTGAGCAGACCGTGAGATTCTGACGTAATAAACGTCTCCACGCGTTTTCCAGCTGCTGCTCTACTTCGGCAGATATTGAAACACTGGTAGTGGTGACTTCGCAATCTTCAACAACCGTGTCACTATGCGGTTTCCATTGATGCTGTCCTGCGTAGGTGCAAAATTTACACTATGGCGCCAGTGATCTTTACGATAGCCCAGAAAGTGAAAGGATTCATTTGGCTTGTGTGCCCACTGGGTAAAAATAAATCCCTCGTGTTTTTCATTACACTCACCAAACAGTATCGTTCAAGTTTAAACATAACCACCCTCAAGTCACCGTTGTCCTCATCGAATCATACGAAAAGCCACTTATGATGTGAAGTGCCGCCAGTCCAGCGGTGTGACGAAGTAATGCGAGCGGAATAGCCTCCGATTCGTGCTCCATCTCCGACAGCGTCCGAAAATCCTCATTCTGCATTCGCCAGAATCTCAAGTTGTCAGCTGATCGACCCGCGTCTTTTATCATTAATTGCGCCGGTTGGTGGGTCCGCAGGCGACTGTGCGGTCGCGTCTCCGATATCGACCTTCTCACATCAGTTTCCACCGCCACCAAATCAAAATTCAGTTCTTCAGGAAAAGCAATCAGTATATTGGTACAGCGTGCAACAAAGAAATCTCAGTTGTTTGCTAATTTTTCGGTGGTGTATAGAACCTTTTTCACCAATAAGATTTCTCGAATAACAATGTGCCAAAGATGAGTCTCCTGCTGCCCAATCGAGAAACGTCAATAATGTGGTAATAGAGCATACCCAGCACATATATGTCTTCCGTGAATTTATTTTTTCAGTCTAAATCAATCGTCGCATTGTTCGTCGTTCGCATACACACACTGATGTATTTATATGCTAAGAAGTGGGCCAAATTATCAGGAATATCAAAATGTGGAATTCAGTTCAGTAGTAGATTTATACACCCAGTTGGATAGATTTTCCTCATTTACACCGTTTCTGTGTATATGGAAACAAGGAATCGGCAAAATACGTACGAATAATAACTGTTTTCATTCAAGCAAACAGTTCCACGAATTTGTGATGATCTTCATTGGATCAAAAAGGGATGAATTTGATACAGTAAAGCAGGATGACGATGTGCAGAAGTGTGGGAAATTTGAACTTCGAGCGCAAATGATGAAGACAAAGCTTTTAAGAATTCGTTTTCCAGGGGATTCTGGATGTCTGAAAGTGTTTTGGAAGCAAACTAGACACAAGCATTGCAGCGTTTACTAGTGATAGCATTATTAAGTTTATCTAGTGGTGACCGCACTAGATCCACTAGAATAGACACAGCTGGCTGCCCCTAGGGTGGCGGGTATGTAGGTGCCGAAAGTTTGTTCTTGACGAGGCGTGGGCTTTAGCGCCCGCGTTTGGTGTGGCAACCCTTTTCCCTAATCCCCGTAACTAAAACTCACAGGTGTTAATGGAGGAACCAACTCACCTGGAAGTCGTGGTGTGCAACCGTAAACCAGTTCAGCCGTCGTAACACCTATATCGGCTTTAACTGTGTTACGCAGTTCTAAGAGAACGATCGGTAAAACTTCACTCCAAAATGGGTTATCACGAGCACGAGGGCCAGCTTCCAGCTGGCGATGGAATCTCTCTACCATGCCATTAGCCCGAGGATGATAGGCCGTCGCCTTGTTGTGTCTGCAGCCGAATGAGTTCAGTAGCTCGTGGAAGGCACCGTCAAAATTAGAACCGTGGCCAGTGGTCACTATAGCAGGGTGACAAAAATGACTCACCTTACCAGTTAAAAAAGCTTTTGCAGCCTCCTCTGAGCTAGGACGGGGAATAGGTATGGCCTGTGGCCAGCGAGTGAAACGATCTACCCAAGTGAGGAAGTAGACGCAGCCAATGGATGGTGGGAGGGACCCCACGGGATCCACACGCTGGTGATGGAAACTTGCAGCCGGCTCAGAGAATATACCTGGCACAGATCTGGAGTGATGATGCGTTTCAACATTTTGGCATTGTAGACAGGCGAGGGCTCAAAGACGTCCATCTCGTTTGACGCAAGGCCAAACGAGTCGCTCAGTGACTAGTTCCACTGAGGCAATCACGCCAGGGTACGATACTTTTTGCAGACTGATAAAGTCCCGTCGGAGAAAACTGGCAGGAACTAGTGGTCGGAATCGACCTTGTGATACATCACAAATAATAATTATTTTCAAATTTGGAATGAATACTTGCACTAGATGCAGTAGGCTGCTGTTTCTGAGCTGCACGTGCTCGGGATCTGTTGTTTTGGGCTGTAGCGATTGCTTCTAGGTCTTTGCCCATGGGTAGTAGGTCGTCAACATTTGGACGCGTGAGTATCCGTCTGCTACGGGATTGTGTGCCCCAGATACGTGTGGAATGACCGTAGTAAACTGTGAAGCGTAGTCTAAGTAGCGAACCTCGCGTGGCGAATATCAGTTAGAAGCTGATCGGAGAGCGTACACTAGTGATTTGTGACCTGTGAACACCATGAACGTTTGGCTCTCGAGGGTGTGCCGGAAGTGTCGGATACCCAAATAGACTGCCAATAGTTTTCTGCCAAACATGCTGTATCGGGATTCCAAATGCTAGAAGCGCTTGGAAAAAACCATAGATAGCTATGAATTACTGACGATTTCCTGCTACGCCGCTCCAACATCCGTGTCAAAAGCGTCTGTCCCTACTGCGAGGGGAGCAAAAGAATCAGGATGTGAAAGAAACACTTTTCTGAAAGCAGCTTCTCTGATCGAACTAGGTTCTGCTCGTGCTGTGTCGAGAAAAATGAATTCGCGCCTACCCCAAGCAAAATGTCGGTTAAAGGCCGCATTATTTCGGCTCAGTGTGGGATAAACCGGTGATAAAAGTTAACCAATCCAGAAAATTAGCGCAGCTGCCGGCAAGGTTGTCTGGCGATGAGTCTGCGAGTTAGCCGAAGATTGCTGCCAAGGATGTATTTGAGGCCTCTAAAATTCATGGCACACTAACAATGACTTTAGTTATCTTGGACTAGAAGAGAGCAGCTGGACCCTCCTTATTACTCATTTGCACCGCTTCTCGGTACTGCAAAAGAAATTATGGAGGAACTTTTCTAGGTAGGGCAACGCTTCCGGGTTGGCTGATAGTATTGCATTTTTCCAGAACCCACCAAATTCTCTGCTGCACCGCTAGAGCTTGCTTGGTGAGGGGCGGTGCGCAGATGACAATATCTGATTCTATCAAGCCAACATTCCAGCTCTGCCGCACACAGTTGAGATCCAATACGGCTTATTAATACTTGAAAGATTCCTTCTCGGCTGAAGCATTCCCGTAACACCTGGATTACGAACGGGGTGGCTGATGAACACGTCAAACACAATTCCGACCATCTGGAGCGGGAGTTGATCGGTGCAATGGCGTGATATCGGCTCAGGAACGGGCCATAGAAGCCAGCATGTACTCTCTGCCATGGAACGTAGCCTTCAGGCCACGGGTTCCAGTCATCTGGACTTGACTGGGCTTTGTACAGACATGCATCGCAGTCCTTTGCCGAAGTGCAAACATCTGCCTCCCATTCCGGCCACCGACACATCTGTCGATCCGGTGACTTCATTTTGTCCACCCTTAAGGGACCTTTGTACGGGTCACCCAAAATCGATTTGCGCGATATAGGTGGAATGATAAGCCGGCCACCTCGACAAAGAACTCTGCCAGGTTGGGTACTGAATTCTTCTTGCAGTACGAAGAACCGGGGAAACCTTCGCTTTGCCTCAGGCTGCCATCCCTTCCTTACCACCAAAGTCACAGATGAGTGGCATCGTTTTGTCCGCTTGTTCAATTCTTCCCTCGACACAGACGCAGAAGACAAAATGAAATGGCATTGGTCCGTCTCTGCGAATGGTGAGCATCGAAACAGGAAGTCCGCCTGTGGGAAAGTTTGCCGGGTTGATGCAGGGTGCAGTATTTATAAGCAGCCAAATCAGGGCCGCCTAGCTCAATCATAGTAGCCGTGGACTTGGCGACGGATTTGTCTGGGTAGTATGGAAATAGGTGCGACTGGGGGTCGGTGACAGTAGTAAACTTCAGTCCAAATAAGTACTTATGTAGTCAACGTAGTGCCAAGAAAAAGGCCAAAGCTCCCCTCTGCGTCTGGGAATAAGCCTTTTTAGCAGCATCGAGAAGACGAGAGATTCAGATGATAGGACACCCATCTTGTTACAAAGCTGTTCCTATCCCGACTTTGGAGAGGGCTAGTTCCGGTCGGTCAACGATATTTTGAAAAAGACTGCTTAGTATCTTTTCGCACTGTTCGTTCAAATGCCGCAAATCGAATGACTGGGCCAGGATAAAAGGTTGGGCTCCTGTTCCAAAGGCGCGGAATAAACCTGGAGTAGTAGTGGGGGCATCCGAGAATTGATCATTACGGCTTCTAATTTTTCGGCGACACGATACCGATCAGCGGTTTGGAACGATCTAGATCGGACTCGCATCCGTTTGCATCGACAGTGAAACTGGGGAAATCTGGTTCGGTGCCACAGAGTTTTCACTTATGGACTTTGATCGATACATTTCTTTCCATGAACCTCTCTAGCAGCTTCGAATAATCGGCACTCGTGTCCTTCTTCTCTGGATCCAAAACAGACGTCAATCGGTAACCACCGCAAATATAAGGTGTCTGTATGTCTCTGCTCATTGCTGCCACAATCCCAGTGACTCAAGTGGATGACGTCAAATCCGAAATGACACCGTCTAGTTTCTTTTTGTTAAGCACCTTCAGAAAGCCCTTGCTCTTGCCTTATGGCGATACTGGGCATTTCGGTAATACCGGATCACCATTAATGCGTTCCGCTGCGCTCCTAGGTTGCCCTCCGTTGAGAGCGGTGACCCAATGAGTTCTCGAAATGTTTCTGCATTCTCGCTTTGCGGGATGACTTCAAAAACCTCCGGAGTTTTCGATATCCACTTCATGAAAAGGGTTCCGACCTTCTCTCCCAGCAATTCCGTCAGACACCTCAAGTGAGCTATGGTTGTTTCAGCGCCATTGACCGGTTTTCAGGATAACGGCAGACAAAGAAATGCCCCCTAACACCGTCCACTAACGTCTGGTGAACCGAAGCTTCATACCTGCTCGTGGTTTCCAGTAGGACGTAGTTTGCACAGAGAGATGGCTATTTTGCTGTAAAGAAGGGCAATCGGTCGTTTTTTGATCTACCACCGATTTGTCCCAGTTGTTCTCGCCCCACCATAGAAGACGCAATGCATCTCTTTACCCTACAGGTTTCTTCACCTGAGGGAACATCGATCTGACGCCGGCCGGCAGGACCACTCTGCCAAGCCTGAAGGGACATAAAACGTCAACCAGCTGTGTCGTCCATTCTGGCTCTAGCAATAGAAGATCGCTTAACGACTTCCCGCGTAACTTCTTTGCGCTTCTAAGGGTGGAGAACCGGGTGGTTAGGTGTGTACCGAGTACCTTCTGTAAAGAACAAATACTGAAAATCCTCCCAAGTTTTCTAATTTCTATGTGGATTTGACTATGTTTGAAATTACTTCTAAAAGTTCCTCCGTACATCGCACTTTCGCACGTCTGTTTATCCATGTGAGACACTTGAATTTGACCCATAACTGCTTCTGACTGTGGTGCTCGAGCCACGGGGCTTTGAACCTTTGGGCTTGTACATATTTGTACCACTTGTGGTATTCAATTTAGTACCGTAGAAACTACAAATTGATCCTGTTCTGGTTTTGGGATTCGTTTGCATTGGCTGCGCGTTGCTCGACTTGCGAGAATTAGCCCACACCTTCTTTGGAATCGACAGTTGCAGCCACCCTTCCTACTTAATCAAAAGCCTTATTTTGCATCATTAATTCTGAGTTCCGTCTTCAGAGAACTTCATCCCGACTGAAACTTCCCTTCAAGACCGAACACCTGTGAAGAGCTTTGGTATAGTTGTCCACCAGAGGGCCGGATGACGAACGCCACGGAGGAGTACCTTAAATTGGTCGCTTAGGCTTCCGTTCCTATGTCTTTCCTTCTGCAATGCAAAACGACCGCCACCCGCGATAGTGACGGCCGATCGTTCCCAATGTCGCGAGACGTTTGACCTTACGGAAGCGGCAGCTAATGCTCTATGTGCTTCTTTTATGCTAATACATAATTTACGGAGCTATACACTCACGCCGGGCCGTATAGTATCCGTCCTGGCGTTGTACGTACTGCATAGGATGCTTGGAGGTTGCCCGCTCTCTGATACTGCACCCACAGTTCTTTTAGCACGTCGCCGCCTGTAAGATCTACCTCCCCTTTCTTTCATCCTATCACGGTTACGCCCCACACATAAGGCCATCTAGATATAATTGTGTTTACCAACTTCGGTGCGCGCACTGAGAGATCTACCAGCGTGCTTGCCTCTTTTGACTCGATCCGCTCACTGGTGTCCAAGGAGTCGAGTTGCAATCTTGACCGGCCTGCACTTATTACCCGAGTCTCGCCCACCATGCCCCCAGCTGACGACGTTGGGCTTTCCGCCAGCTGGTGTCAACACGCAAATCGCTCCTTTACCAAGGTACTGCTTGATCCACTGTCGATAATAGCCAAAGGTTTAGCAACTCCATTAGAGACCGCCACTTCTACGGCGACTAGTCCCAGGCGTACCGGTTTGTGGGTAGAGTGTGATGTTGAACAGATCGCTCTCGGTTTTTGTTTTCTCCGGGTTTAGTTCTTTTACCTTGTGTAGCAGTCAGTGGTGTCCAGACAATCTTCGTGGCCGCACCTAGCTCCCGTTCGACTAGCTGCCGGGATGAGTGAGTTGTCGAGGCATATGAAACATCCCCTCACCGCCTTTGCAACTTCCAAAGTTCACTTACTGTGAGTGTGAGGAACTTTGGAATTTCCATCAACCCGCGATTGGCGTCGCAAGCCTCGTAGTTCGAGTTAATTACGCTTTCGCGCTAAATGGCAAGCACCCTTGACCAAGGCTTTTATTTCGGGTGTCCCCGTATAGCTTCCTGAGCTTCACTGGTACTAGGTTTCTTCGTTGCGTCGCTATTTCGAAGCAGTCGACGGAATCTGCTATCGGCTATCCTTGCCTGTCTGTCCAAGTAAAAACCAGGTCCTCGAAATCGGCCTCGCGGTCACCCCGGCCTATGTGCTGTGATTCTTCGGCCTGCTGACTCCGTAGATGGGATGAGAGATGATAAACTGCCCCCTGTTTTGTGTGCATCACGTCAAGATCAACTCAGTAGTCCAAGAGATAGAGAGCTACCAAACAATGACAAGGTCAGACAGCTTAAACGTGGCCCTTCGTTGGGCTTGGCTTCTAATATCAATCCCCCTATCAAGTTGAGGACAGCTTTAAGAGGTCGACCAAGGAAAAGGTCAAAACTTTTCCTCGCTCTTGAGTAACCTTCATCTGAGTTTAGCATGGCAAAACCACCAATATCTTCCCTAGCTCGTCCTCGGCAATAGTGAGTTAGGTACAGCGGCCTCTACCCCGGGTGGGTAACCTTAGCATCCACAAAGATTTCGTGTTGATAATGAAACGGGCAATATTGTTCTGGTCGTCTGTCAAAGACTGCCAGTTCGATCCCCAGCAAGTCGATCAGTGGTTGCACCGGTACGAACTGCTTGCTGGCCCACGTAGGGCTCCCTCCCTCTGGCTTCCTTGGTTTATGGCAGAGCCAATCTGCCCTGGTCATCTGACAAAAGTGGGACTATCGGTCGATCATTCAATATCCTCTCGACTTCAGCAAAGCAAGTATGTAACGTCTCCTCACTCATTATCTCTTCCTTTGAAAGCACTGATAGAAGCCTGCGTACCGAACGGATCATTCTCTCCCACACGCCCCCTCGGTGGCTCGATGCTGGGGGGTTGAAGTGCCAACTTATACCTGACTGGCTAGGTGATCGTTAATGCGCCGTCTATCCCAACGCTTCAACTGACCTTTGGGCTCGGTAACTGCACCCACGAAATTCGACCCGTTGTCGCTATAGATTTCTGTCGGTGTTTTACGTCTACCAACAAAATGGATGAGTGACATAATGAACGAGTCAGTGCTTAAGCTGGCTGTCATTTCCAAATGCGTAGCTCGAATTTGTAGACAAGAGAATAGACAGCCGTATCTTTTTTCCGACCCTCGACCCCTACGAACAAGGATTGGACCAAAGTAATCTATTCCGACCGAACTGAAGCAATACCGCCCCGTTTCCACACGATAGGGAGGAAGAGGAGACACCAACTACTGACCGGCGATGGCGGCCAGCCTACGACAAGTGAAACATTGTCCTATTACCCGTTTGACCGCGCCGATTCCATTGATAATCCATGTTTAGTCCTTTCATTAGGCCCCCTAGGAGTGATCGCATTACCTCGTGCGGGCGGCCAAATAATTCCTTTAGTATCTCACAAGCTCTGCGATATCCTTCGCTGGGAGGAAGCATCACACATTCCTCGATTGCTTCCAGTGCCTTACCTTTACATTAATGGAGCAAATACATCAAGCGTTGGTCGTTATCCACGATCTTCGAGGTGACATACACATGAAACTGTCGAATGAACTTTCAGTAAATTTCTGACCGACCATCGAACGAAAACAATTCTACTCTTGGTAAGTCAATCCCACCCATAAAGTGAGAAGCCGCATTACATAAATTATGATTAGGGTCCTGCTTAGCGGCTTTTTCGTCTCCCTGAACAGCAGTATGTATGAACTCATCACAAATCGACCTGGTGTGCACCTGAACGTACTCACGCACTCTTTCATCACAGTCGACTGAGTCCGAGGATCGCACAGACGCACTTCCGTCTAACCTTTCTGAGAGTTCGGCGATCTCCAAATCTTGTTTACCTCTTAGAAACTCTTTTTTCTGGCTTTCTTTAAAGGCCTTCAAATCCTGTGCTAGTTTCTCTCTAAGGTGGCAATCCCTAAGTTCGACAAGCAACAAATTCGACTTAGAACAACGACTATGCCGACTAGAGCCTGTAACCCTGGAGCCATGAACAGAAAAACTATCAGGAGGGACTTGCCGGGTTCCAGCGATGATTTGATCCGATCCGACCCCATTGTCAGATCGGTTGAGTCCAGTGGTCACCTTATTGCTCCTTGTAGTTCGCATCGTTCCGAAGACAGTGTCAAAATACTGTAACGACCAAAACGCTCAAGTCCTGGTCCGGGTGAAGCCTGACCAACGATTCAATTATCGATTCACCGACTAATCAGCTTCACTCGTTCTGGATAGCACCTTGGAGCCTCAAAGCAACGCGTAGCCCAAATCGATGCAGAACCCAAATCAAGAACACAATTGTTCTGCAAATTCTACGGTACTATTAGCGAGTAAAAATATAAGTACAAACATGATCATACCTTTGACAGTGAGCCTCAGTCACTATCCAGCCAAAAAGGTAATCAAAAATAGGACAAATTCTTTAAGAAGAGGAATAGTTGGCCAAAAAGAGTAAATAATAAATACCTGTCCTGAAGTCCAAACAAATAGAACAAGTTCTCCACGCTTAATCAGGCCTGAAGAACAATTTCGTGAGCGTGGCAGCCAAAAATCAGCGTAAACGAGCTGAAAGTCTACTGTCAGTCGACGTGAGCGAGAAAGTGAAAACGAAGAGTAATGAAACAAACTGTGGTGAATCAGTGCATCTCACTACCATACCAACTGTCCTCAAAGTAATCTCAATAAGAAAGCACAACCATAGAAAGAAGAAGTAAGTGCACCAAGCGTAGAATAATTGTCGACCACAAAACAGTGTCAGCATCAAGTAGACTAGAGAATGCGGTCCAAAATCGGTCATAGAGTACAGGAATGTGAGCAGAAGAGGAATTTTTCAATCAACATGGACATTACAGGTTGTACGAAAAGCTAATAATGTACGTAGACCAGTATTTTCACGGAATCACGACATTTAGGTGCACTTGAAGGATTTTCCAAATCTGTCGCCTGCACCGGTTGTACTAAACTTTTGAGCAATGCGTAGACAAATTCACAACGGATCCCGAAATCAAAAGGGCGATTATCCATGACATTCTACGATACTAGATTATTGAATGAACAATGACCCTAAACAGATACAAACCTCAATTATGAGATCACAAGGACCCAACAAACAAAAACCGAATTGCGGCGTGCGAGCTAGGAGCACGTGCATCACGCAGGTACAGAATAGGGATATGACAAAGTAACGCCGTGGGCGCTAACAAACAAAAGTTGGTCCATAAAACAAGCAGTGTGTAAAGACACGTCAATAGTGTGGGCAATTGAGTGATGTTTAGAAAAACATGGAACTGCAGCGGTTTTGGGGGATTTTCCACGACCGGTCCTTACACCGCCCACCAAAATCCTCCCGAATCCCTGGCAGAGGCAAAGGTTTGGTATACAGGCACGGATTCTTCCTACCTACCTAAGTGCTCGAGCCTAATGCCTTTTGTCAACGTTCTACTCATGATTGCACCTAATCCGGTGGCCACGCCGACGCGAGGCTATTCCACATCTTCAACGAGAGCAACTGGCCGATGGCGGGCGTCAAGGGGAAACATGGATGCTGTCCTTAGAAGGGCCGCCATGAGTTGGCTGTGTGTGCTTGCTTGAGTGTGTGTATGTATCATGTAACCGCCGCCTGTTTCACATATGCAAAAGACATTCAGTAACGTCAACAAAAACAAACGGCGAACACTGTCACATGTTTGATAGGAAATACGGGGTATAGTGTGCATCGGGTATGTGCGTATGTGTCTGGATGTACAATGGAATCTCACATATCACCACATATCGAAAAAATCTTTCTGTAACGTCAACGAAAGACTGTGAGCACTGTAACGTGTTTGACGGAGACCATGTAGTACAGACGAGTATAACGTATGTGCGTGTGAGCTTCGGGTTGTATGATGGTTCGGTACATCAGTGTGTCGTGAATGCTGCCATATATGGGGGTTTCTTTACCTACCTCTAAGAAGAATGCGAAATAGTCTGCTGGGCCTCAGCGTTATCAGCTTCTCCGCCTTCACTCTCGAGTAGGCTAATACTGCGCATGTCGCGAATTAGCGCCCCGTTGGCTGTCTTCGCCTTCACCGTTCTTGTCATTCCGTCGATGCTTTCGATGGTTTCCGTGACCACTCCCAAAGACCAGGTGCTGAAATGTGCGCGTTCGTCTGCGATCATCACCACATCCTTAACCTTGAGTGGTCTTGTTTTGACCACTTCGGGCCTGCAGAGCCAGTGAGTACTCCCACAGCCATCGCCTACAGAAAGCCTTGGCAAGATAGTTTGCTTGCTTCCATCCGTGGAGGTAGCTCCCGCGAAGGTTCGCCGGCCCTTGGAAACTCTCGTTCGCCCTTAACGTCAATGAGTCGTTCGGAGTGAGCGCCAGATATGTGGGGTCGCCGTTCATTACTGGAACCAGGGGCGGTTGTTCAGAATCTCTACCTCAGTCATGACGGCGTTCATCGTCTCGTCGTCGGGCGGCTGTTGCTCCATGATCGGCCGCAATATTCGTCTGGCGTACCGGATCATGCCTTCCCATATGCAGCCGCGGTGACTGGCCAGCGGGGGGTTGAAATGCCATCGTGTGCCGTAGGCCAAGGCCCGATCCTGCAGTTCGTCTCTGTTCATGTTTTTGTGCCAACGCTGCAATTCCCGGTGGGCGCTCACAAATTTCAATCCATTATCTGAGTAGATATCGGCCGGTACGCCTCTTTGGTTGATAAATCTCTGCAAAGCCCGTGGGAGAGAATCGGTTGTCATCGAATGTGCGACTTCTAGATGTACCGCGCGTGACTTCACGCACGTCATGATACACCCATATCGTTTTTCCAACCTCTTCCCGCACTTGATCCGCAAAGGCCCAAAATAATCTAAGCCAATGTCGCTGAACGGCCACCAGCCCGCAGTCACCCTGCATTCTGGTAGCGGGGCCACGTTTTGTTTGCCTGCCGTGTCATTGCCTCTCCTATATTTTACACAACGTCGGATTACGCGTTTTACAGTCGCTCTTCCCCTCAGCAATCAAAGGTTCTTTCGGATGACGCTCGTAACGTGACCTTCCCCGGCACGTCCTCCCATGGTGTGGACGTGTTGAATCATTAGCTCTACTGCAGGTTTTCGAGCCAGCAGCAGTATGGGGTACTTTGTGTCGAAGCTCAGGTGGACGTTGGTCAGCCTACCATCCACCCGCAGCAGTCAATCAATGAGTTTGGGGTTTAAAGGCTCTAAGTCGCCTCTTGGAGATGATATTTCTCTGTTGATCGGTCCCACTTCTTCCGCCCTCTCGAGTTCTGGGACGAAAGCCTCTCGTTATATCATTCTGAAAATATCGTATTCTGCAGCTTGTAGCTCATCGGGACTTATCGGGCCGACTATTATCCCTCCTGAGAGGCGTAGCCCCCTCAGGACTGGTGAATTTCTCTTGAACCTGGCTAACCAAACTAAAGCACGAAGTGTCTTCATCCAGGAAGAAAATCTGACCAATCGCGATAGAATGGATGACGCTTCGACGACGTTGGTCGCTATCACTACGCATTTGATCTCCAGTTCTACTTCCACAGGAGGCTTTAATTCGTATGCGGGCCAGTCCCGTTTAGGAATTTGCAGGGAGTTTGGCCCTCTCGTCCACGTGTCTAGTTGTCTGAAGCTGGTCGCACCTCGGGGGCACAGATCAGCTGGATTGTCGCCAAGCCCGACATGCTTCCGCTGGTTCATGACTGATTCATCGTGGCTAATCGTGAGTCGGTTAGCAACGAAATCACTATACCGGCTCCGGATGTTGTCAATGTAGTAAGGCACTATCTTTGAGTCCATCCAAAAGCTAGCCGACCACATGTAGAAGTCGAAGCATCTCCACCGCTCGTACCACCCCGTTTGCCAACAGGGATGCGCTGAGTCCGAGGCGTGGGATCGAGACCGACCTCAGTGGAGCGACGCAAGCTTTAGCAAACAGGATCCTCGTAGTATATTGTCCATCTCCTGTGCACCATCGTCCGTACACCACAGCTGCATAACTGACTTCGGATGCATCGAAAAAGGCATGTAGTTCTCCAGTCCGCGTTGTGTGGCCAGGAGTCAAACGTCGTGGAATCCTCATGTCCCCTCATTTCTTCAAGGTGTTTAAAAATTCTTCCCAGTCCATCCAGTCCTCTTGTTCCAGTGGCTGGTCCCAATCGACTTTCTTCCGGCATAGCCGCTGCAGCAGAATCTTTCCGGGTAGCAGCCAGGGTGAAACGAAACCAAGCCCGTCGAACATACTAGAGACAGCGGATAGTATGCTTCGACGGGTTACTGGCAGCTCGGGAACGTTTATCTGGAAAACAAAGTCATCCTTTTCCGCGTTCCATTGTATTCCTAAAGTGCGTTCGACAGGGAATGGTAAGCCGTCCAGATCTCTAACCCTTCCGGCCCTCTCGTAGTACAGAATGACCTTGAGCGTTTTTGAAGCTTTCGACATCCATTATGTTAGATGAAAACCGTCCTCTTCTAGCCATCGTGTTAGGCCTCTGAACTGCGCTGGGGCTGAATCGATATCATCGAATGACCGAAGACAGTCATCGACGTAGAAGTTTCTGCTAAGGCTATCTACCACCGACCGATGGGCCAAATCTCCATGTTTTTTCGCAGATTCCCGAATGGCGTAGTTTGCACAGAACGGTGATGATATGGCTCCGAAGGGGTGGAAGGTCGTCCCACAATTCACCACTGTGTTGTCCCGGTCGTTCTCTTCCCACCGCAGGGAACCCAACACATCTCGTTTTCCCACCGGTATTTTCACCTGGTGGAACATTTCCCTGCTATCGGCGGACAAGTCTACTCTACCTACTCTGAAACGGCACAAAACTTCCATTAGTGGTGTGGTCCGGTCAGGTCCTTGTAGTAGACAATCGTTTAACGAGTTGCCCTGGAGCTTGGCTGCACAGTCGAAAACCGCTCGCGGTTTTTCGGGTTTCTTGGGGTTGATAACCGGGTGGCGAGGTAGATACCAGATACCCTTTCGGCCTTCGGTGTTAGCAGGCACCTTTTCAACGTAACCGAGAGCTTCGTTTTGCTTCATTAATTCTGCGTATCGTTCCTACAGATCCTGGTCTGGAACGAAGCGTTCCTTCACTCGTAGTAGTCGTCGGATGACATAGTTTCTGCTGTCAGTCCACGGGTCGGCAGATGTGCGCCTTGGGAGAGGAACCTCAAACTTTTTTTAAGGCCCCTAGTGCTTTGCAGCACTGTTTGCGAAGCGAAGTGTTTCTTTTGAGACAACGATGGCCTTTCGTCTCCGACGTCATGAAACTCCTTTTCATACAGCTGCTGCAGGTGATACTCTATGCTTTCCTTTTCGGCGGATAACTAATTCACGGAACCACTTCCCTCAATTAGACCATATAGCATCCATCCAAGAGCCCTGCGTTCTGCGTAAGGTGCCTGGCGGTCGTCCACTCTCTGGTCAAGTACCCAATATACCTCTCGCACTTCGCAGCCAATGAGCAGATCCACTTCGTCGTCTTCCCAGTCTACAATGTTTACATCCTGCAGGTGGGGCCACCTAGTCGAGATTGCGTCCGCCGATCTTAGTGCTCGCATGGGGAGATCAGCTAATGTGAATGCTTCCTTTGATCCGATTTGCTCGTTAGTGTCTAAAGAGATGAGTTGCAACCTCAACCGGCTGGCAGTCATTACTTGTGTTCCTTCCACCGTGCTCACTGCTAACGGCGTAGTAGTTCTAGCGAGCCGGTGTTTGTGGGCAAACCGCTCTTTCACTAGGGTAGTATCGGATCCACTGTCGACGAAATCCAACGCTTTGACCACCCAGTTGGGACCATTACTCCCACGGAAACTAATCCTAAACGTACTGGGTTACTGGCAGACCGCGATACTGAACACTGAGATTTGTGCTCGCCCAGGGTATAGTTTCTCTTGCCTGGTGCAACAGTCAATGGTGTCTGCCCGTGCAGCCCTCTTGAACACATCTGCTGGTTGTTCTACAAGCTGCCGCCCGGTGCCTGGTGTCGAGGCATATGAAGCAGGCTCTCGTCATCCTCGCCATTCTCCAACCTTAGTCTATTGTGGCGTTGACAAACTCGGGGTATTCTAGTAGCCCATGGCTAGCATCACAGGACCTGCAACTGGGTTGCGCTATGGCCTCGCGTGAAATGTCAGTTGCGTTGATCCAAGGCTGATATTTCGGCCGTTTCTGAGCAGTGATTTGAACCTGGCTGGTACTAGACTTGTTTGCTCGGTTACTGTCCCGGAGAAGTCGGTCAAATCTACTGCCGGCTATTTTGGTTTGCCTGTGCAAATATTCGGTCAGGTCTTTGAAGTTAGCCTCCCGGTCGCCTCGGCTTATACGTTCCGCCTCTTCCGCCCACCGACCCTGTAGTCCGGGACAGAAGTGACGGACTATACATTCCAAGGAGTGCATTGCACCTAGGTCAGCCCTGTAACCTTAATGGTCCAGGGCTACTGCGCAGGTCTGCATTTTGATCACCAGGTCGGCCATTGTGCAGATGTCGCCCTTTGTTCTTTTTGCCTCTACCATCACACTCTCCATTAGGTTACGGGCTAGTTTGAAAGGTTGGCCAAACAGGTCCCTTAGAATCTTTTTTGCTCGGGTGTAGCCTTGTTCCAGGTCGAGTATGGGATACCCATCGATAGCTTCCTTTGCTCCGTCTCGACAGTAATGAGTCAGGTAGAGAAGCCTTTGCCTGGGGTCGATTATCTTATTTTCGACGAACTTTTCGGGCTGCTTGACGAACTTGCAGTGTTGCTCAAAAGGCCCATCGAAAACTGTCACTTCTACTCCCGGCAGATCGACCGTTGGTGGCGTTGATGTTTTATGGTCTGCTACCGGCGTGGAGTTTTCTATTTTGTTGTGCACTTATCTATCGAGAGTGTCGTAGTCGTAGGTCTTATACTCACGCCCTTTCTGTCTATACTTCTCTTATTCTTCCTGGGCCTGTTGCCTAGCCGATAACAGTTGTTATTCTGGATCTAATATCCTCAGCCCAAATAGATCGACATCTTAACAGTCCATATCACCCTCAGTGACACATGAGCTAGCACTGACAAGATTAGGTGATCTACCATTAACTAAAGAATCAAAAGTACCCAAAACCTCCCCAGCGATTTGCCGTGCCACTTCCTGTTTAGATTCAAATCGCTCCGATTCTTTTCCTGGCATTTTGCCTGTTTTCTCATTCCAAGCTGACCAACTGAGTATTGTAACACACGTTTGAGCAATGCATAGCCAAATTCACAACGGATCCCGAAATCAAAAAGGCGATTATCCATGACATTCTACGATACTAGATTATTGAATGAACAATGACCCTAAACAGATACAAACCTCAATTATGAGATCACAAGGACCCAACAAACAAAAACCGAATTGCGGCGTGCGAGCTAGGAGCACGTGCATCACGCAGGTACAGAATAGGGATATGACAAAGTAACGCCGTGGGCGCTAACAAACAAAAGTTGGTCCATAAAACAAGCAGTGTGTAAAGACACGTCAATAGTGTGGGCAATTGAGTGATGTTTAGAAAAACATGGAACTGCAGCGGTTTTGGGGGATTTTCCACGACCGGCCTTTTTACCGGGTGCCCCAAGACAAGCAGGGACTTTAAGTTCAGAATGGACTAGGTGCTTACTGAAATCTGGAATCCTTCCGGGGTACAGCAGCTCTCTAGCTGAACCGTTAGTGTAGTCTCACCCAGCAGTGAACGCGCACTGCAGTGGGTTTTATGGGTACAGTGGGATGAATCACGTCGAACACTGATTTCGAAATGATGGAACTTCGGTTCCCGGTATCCACAGTGAACTGCAGTCTCAAACCGCCCTGGAACTAAACTAATCTCTACATGAATTGGTTTGATTTCTCCGAAATCATCAGTATGTATACCGAATTGTCAGTGGTTTTCGGATCCTGGCGGGTTCGCACTCACCACTTTTCACTCGGATTAGCGCCAAAACATATCACTATGACCAGGCTTTTCTCGATTTCTACCTTGGCTCTCTCTCCCCACCGAAAATGATGGCCATCTTCCATACAAACAATGCCCTGTGTACGCGGCTGTTAAGTTTTACTGGTAGTCTCTCACTGTCTCATCACATCCTATTTATGGTATTACTTCCCCATAGATGGTTGAGTCCTCTGTCCATACCTCCATCATTCCATCAACTTTCTGATGGCCATTTTTGTCTTTAGTTTATGGCCTTCTTCCCGGTTTCCCAAAACGCCGACATAACCGGAATACCTTGGTTATTCTGTATTCCCTAGCCAATTAGATTAATTTTGATAACTTTTTGAATATACCCCACTTTTCCGAGCGAGTCCGCAAGTCCTCAGCCGACTTGGTCACCCAACTTTGAATATTAATTTTGCGCAGTTTTATCACTTTAGACCGTCCAGACATTCTTCTTTATCTTTCGTATCCACGTATGTGTAAGCCTTACCAGTATCATATGATCGGGCACCGCTGCATGCCTCGGGCTTCTCCGAAATAAACCAATACCAATATCCGCTTATTATGTGATGAATGATTCTTTTTGTGCTCACCTGTTTCTCCGTGTAACTTCTTTCCCTGACACTGAAGAAATATTTTTCATTATGTGTTGCCCATTTGGCATATAACTGATTCTGTAGGTATTTAACCACCAATGCTTACCACATCTTTCCTCGAAATCTTCAACTTATCCTATATTTGCTAATCCCTGCCTTTTTATCGTCCGATTTTTAGGTCCAAGTAGTTCATCAAGTCGCCATCCACCATAGCTACTTTATGCCCTTACGGAAAAATACTCTTTTTCCCAAAATAAACGAAATATCTACCAGTCCTCTTTGGCTTTACAGTTATTGAATTCATTTTTCAAATGGCCTGTAAATGTTTTCCATTTTTGGCCAGTCCCACTAGTCTCCACGCCACCGGACCGCGAAGCCCTGTGTATGATGCCACTGGATGCTATTTTAACTGGGCGTTATACGGTGCATATATGTCTACACTTTTCGTGTCGAAATCCGACTTCGCTAATATTTTCACCATCTGATCATGCTGTGCAGAGTGCCTCGTGATTCTCCGAAATAAACTGCTGACAATACTGTCATTGTTATAGTTGTCTCATCATCTAAATTTTGGGTGACCTAGAGGACATTTCACTGGATAACGGGAGAAAAGGACGGCAGAATGGTGTTCACGACACAACTTTTGACACTATCTTCGTTTTGGTATTGCCACTGAGCTGAAAGATAGACCCCTGGAAGATGGAGAGTTTTCAGCTTCCTTGCATTTCATTTATTGAATTGAATTGTATTTTCTTGACCGTGGTCAATACACATGCACAAGGCAAGATCAGAGAATACAGCAGTACGTGTCAATGTGGAGTATTCACAATTTCTAAATTTGTGAGTCAAACAGCGACCGAAATACACCTGTAAAGTAAAGTGATGTTTAAGTAAACTAGAGTGGTAATGGTTGAAGCGGGGATTGCAAGTCGGTTTCGAATTCGGTGAGGGCGGTGTGGATAGCTGGTCGACAGTGGGACTGCAGATGTAGGCGATAATTGGACGGTCACTAACGAGTAATTGGGCGGAAGAGATGCCAAAGAAAAAAACTAAAGTGAAGTACGCGTTGGATTATCAACGTGCAGTCAGAGATGCCAGCGAAATATAGAACACTGATCTAGCATTGGGTAACTAATTGTGGGGGAAGCATGTGAAATAAATGCAAGTGAGTCAAAGGTGATAATAAATCGGACCTTTTGTGCAGGTGATTTCAGTGTCATATGGAAATTCACAAGAATTTCAGTGAACTCTTGAAGAGCACGAATGGTGTATGGACGTATACCGGACTTCCAAAGAAGAGTCGTCAAAAAAGAGGATTAGTGGAGACAAGCGCTACTAGTGAGGCTAAGCGGAAGTGGGAAGAGTGTAAAGAAAAAAATGTTTTTGTATATGTGATAAAATATTATTAGCCAAATTCTGGTTGGCTGCAGATAGCTGGTATTCTGTTTCATGAAGACCTTGGTTACAGGTGATGGTAGGTAGACTAATGAGGGTAGCAGGTAAGAAGGTGCTGGTTTTGACAGAGTGGACCGTGGCGAGGGCTGGGTTTCGTACTGCTGCGCGGAAAGAATTGAACTGTTGGAATGGTTTATTGGGAATAGAGGTTTAGCGGATGAGGGTTGACGGTTGGTGTCAGGAATCATCTCTGCGATCCGGTGAGCCTTTCATGAGGGTTTGTTATTCCGTGCACGGTGCTCCATATGGCGTCAGCGGGCGAGAGTATAGGTTCAAACCATTGATCAAATCGTCTGTTCCTTACGGTAATCCGGGATTAACGTCAAGTTGGCTGATGGCTACCCAAGTAACCAATGCGATCTGAAAGAGATCAGGAGTGCGGCGGTCTGAAGAGTGTTCCAGCTGTGGGTTATGATTATCGTCTTCATGGAAACCAGAAAATGAACATTTTACCAGAACACGAGGGAGGCCCAGGAAGAGCAGGAGGGGACGGTTGTGTTCTAGCCTGAGACAGGACTTAAGTGAAGGAGAGCATCTATCACTAAAAAACGGAGTGGTTTTTGTTTTTGATATTTGTGTGAAATCATGTTGTGAAATGGCAGGGAGAAGAAAAGTGAGTGCAGCATACCCAGGGTATATATATATATCTGTATACGTGAATGCTATCGTCAGACGGGTCATGAGAAAGCGGTCGAATGCAAAAGACCGGCACATTGGAATCGAATACTAATTAAGTGAAGGTGAGCAACTGTTACTAAAGGAAAAACGGTTTTCTCTCTTTTTTAGATATGTGTATGCAAATTATGTTGTAAACTGCAGGGAAAAGAAAAGCGAGTGGAGCATACCCATGGTATATATATATGTATATCAGGTTGTCTCGTTTTTTCCTTTTTCCGTCGTTTAAGCCTGTTTTTACTTAGCTCCCGGCAGTAATAGTTATCCACTCTGAAGCGTCAAATAGTCTGTGGCAATGACTGCGACACGCCACCGTGGGTCCATAAATTATTACAGCGAAAATCAACACAACCCTTTAATAGGAAATCTAGACCTTTACTTGCCACAAATCACCCTTTGTGAGCCCATCCATAAAATACTCAGCGATTGTTTGCTGAATCAACCCTTTTAGCTATCGTTTCCTGCTTGGCTAAAACTCTGAACCCCTTCGTCCATACAGTGAAACCACCTGGTTAACCCTGTTTGCAAACATCCTAGGCGACGTCCTATAGAATTTCATCTCCGTTCCGTATCTGGGCTCTTTGCAGTCGCTAAATTTTCAATAAAACTAGTTGGTTATTCCAAGTCTGCAGTCACAATGCGCAATTCCAAAAGAAGCAGACCGGCTAGTAAGATTTTGCCACGCGTAGCCGTACGTCTCCCAATCACTACGCCATACTCCGTCTCATTAACGAACACCCACTATGATGCAAAAACCAGGATTGACAGCCTCTTACAACACGTTAGCTCACTCGAATCGCGGATTGAAGCTCTTGACAGAGCCACCAGAATTCTGACGCCTCTGGCTCAACTCCTCGAGCCCCCTATGGTAACTACGGGCTGTAGCTCAGTTGCCACGTGTAACTTCATTGACAGCATATCTGCAGAGGTTTCAAAACGAATACGAAACTCAAATCACGCCATTATATTTGACATTCCCGATAGGACCCCACTCAACACAGTCAGCGGTACCTTTCTGAAGGCCGCTAATATGGAACGTGTGATATGCCGTAGCAGCAGACTACGCAAACAAACAACGACACCAATTCCCCCTACGTTTCCAATTTCCGGACTCACTGACGGCCAGTGAGTTTATTCATAGAAAAACAGTTATTGCTATTATTTCGCCATACAGGAACATTCAAATAGCACCCGACAAAATGCCACTACAAAGAGAAGTGCTGAGAAAGTCGAACTCTCGCGAACGTCCAAGGCAGGAATCCGCCCAAAAGACGCCAAACCCCGTCATTTCCCTAACCTACTCTATACAACCAACGTCTATCAGCCGACAACTGTCAGATGTAGACCTTGACGCAAAGCCTGGGCCTTCTCCAAATCCACCAGTCTCCAAGCGCCCTAGGCTCGTCAATAGTGTCGCAGATGCTTGGGACCCGAATCCACCGAGTCCTGCCAGACAGCTTAGCTCTGTGCATCAGAAGCAGCTACTTAACTCGCGTAGCCTCCCTGACCTAACAACTTTGCATCACTCTCCCAAGGCGACACATAAATCAAAGTATGGTCGTTCTTGTCCACACCACATAGCCACGACTAAAACCCATCCGCGTGACCGCACCATACCACTGCCAGATCATTTTTGTTCGAATCAAACCCGTCAGAATTCAGGGCATACTCCCGTAAACAAGCTGCCAAGAAGTAGCGTACCTAAGGACACAACCTCACTGTTGCAATCTAACTTATCACCAATGGGCCGAAAGTTGGTAACGATCTACACTCAGCCCCCAATGCAGTGTCGATACCAACGGTAACACGTGGCCGCAAATCCAGAATTCAGCAACCCACACTCCATCCCTACTGAAGGCCTCAACATTTAGTTCATTGGGTAAAGACCGCCTTATATCACCAGGCTGCACTTCTAATGTCATGCAAAGATTAGAAGCAAACAGACACCCTTGTGAGTTGTCACTAATGCCGGGACCTGCAAATTCTGTTCCCAAAATAGATAGTTTCTCAAACCGTAATTTCTCTCAGCGAAATCCCTACTCTACGCGCATTTATACGGTCGATGCTCGCAAAGCACCTCACAGCTATTATTCAAAGCTGCATCTGCCTAGCTCTTCATTTCCTAACTCTTTCGTGCCGCCACCGTTTATCCCGCTATATCTTTCACCGTACCAAAATTTTCGTTTTGCCCCACCACAGGCGCTTCACGCGCAGGATACATCCATAAACCCCCTCCGAGTAAATTTTCCCCACCCTGTGGCATACAATCCCACAATCTTTCATCTCTTCTAGCCCTGATAAACCACTTTTTAATACCGGCACCTTACCAGTCGTTCATACCTTCAGTAGCACACCGAACTCCGAAGGCCAACTACGCAACTCTGCGTTTTACCAATACCTCCTTCGAAAATGACCTCCATATACCCTCCCCTACCAACCGTCGATTCCTATCCTACCCCACCCGGGCAAGTCACATCGATGGGCGGCGAAGCCACCCCAAACTCTTTTAGTCCCTACCCTCTGAGGCCTGCGCTTACCACACAACAACCAACACCAAGGTCGTCACGTGGGCAAGCCAATACCTTCCATAACCACGTATTCTATCACTGCACTGGAGCATCGAATGATCCCAACTAATCAGGACAAGTAACAGGACAACTTCGTCTAAGGTCTTCTTTTTCACTTCGTAATAACCCAGAATTGATTATTTCCGGTTCGTCCGCGGCTGATACTTTCAAAACCATCGAGGAGGCATCCAACGCTCGCTTTTCCTTCCCTTCGGTAACAGCTCCAACTCACGCCCCTCACCGAGCACTTCCTCCGACCAACAGCTCCCATACTTTACCTAACCCTGACACTCACTTTCACATGAGTGGGTTGTCATTCATCTTATTTTACTTGCGATCCATCTTAACTAAGCTTCATCACTTAAAAAATTATGTCGTGACCTCCAGTCCTGACATCATCTTTATTACTGAAACCTGGTTCACCGAACACACCAGCACAAGCGAAATTATGCTTGAAGGGTACGAGGTTTTTAGGGTAAATAGTATCGACGGGCACGGAGGTGGGTGCCTTGTGTACGTACAGCACACCCTTTCAATAGTCCCCATCAGACATGCCACACTCGACTCAATTCCGGATTCTGTATGGCTCACAATTCGGTTCTCAACTGTAGTCATGCACATTGGCTGTATCTATCGCCCGCCCTCATCTACTATTGCAGACTTAACTTCTTTAATTGAAGCCTTTGATTACCTTTCACTACTACCTTCGGCAGCGAAAATCATAGCCGGTGATTTTAACTGGCCTAAAATATCCTGGAGAAACCTCACGGCACCTCCCAACCTAATAGACTTTGTGTCCCATACTCACATTGGGAGCTGGGTGCAACACGTTTAAACCCCTACTAGAAACGCCAACATACTAGATCTTATATTCACCCGCGGCGTTTCCCACTTTTCCGTTTCCGTTCTGAATAAATTTTTGGGTAGCGACCATAAGATAGTGGCCGGTAATCTTTCATTCCATCCTTATCCATCAGACTATCTGACCCCAGTGAACAATCCCGTCCGTTTAAATTGGAGCCCTCTGCCCAATCTCATCCGTAACCAAGATTGGAGCAGTTTTTTCTAACGGCTGACCCCCAACAAGCGGCTGATTACTTAGTATGGGAAACTGCGGCCTGAAACTTAGCCGAATAACCCAAAATTCCTCCCTTAAGATGTTCAAGCTTGCATCCATCCAACGAAATTACCTTAAAATGCAAAGACTTTACCTTCAAAACAACGACTTCTCTCTTTTCATGAGGCTAACGCGTCTTACTGATATTATCCGGGACCTAAAGGAAAGACAGCTCCGCAACGAAGAATTCAAAGCCCTAAGGCATCCCAATAAAGCACTGAAACTCTCACTCTTACACAATTCCAGGGATTCGGCAACGGATATTATGATCCAATATTTTGTGTTACCGAATAAAACTTCGGCCACTTCCCCTTCTGAGGCCTTCAACCTTCACTTCGTCAATTCCACGGCCTTCGCCTCAGACACAGCACCCCCTAAATCCTCTGGCTATTACCAGCTTTTCCTTATCCACCCTAACCTTTAAATTAAACGTTATTTTCAGGCTCATTTCACGCTGTAAAGCATCTGCGCGTCCTGGACCAGATGGGTTGCCCCCAGTTGCAATCATTAACGGTTGATCGGACCTTCCACTTCTATTACTGAACCTAATCACCTTGTCAATCAAATTTAGTTTGGTACTGTCGAACTGGAAGCGTTCAGTCATCATTCCACGACACAAAAAGGACCTGTCCACAAACTTGCTAATTACCGTCCCGTCAACCATACCCCTATCATTTCCAGAATAATGGAAACGATTATCAAAGTTGGCATCACCACCCATCTTCTCGCTTCTAACCTTCATAGAGATAGGTAGCATGGGTTCCTCAAATCGCGCTCATGCACAATATGTCAGCTTGACTTCCTCAACCTAGTCACTAAGGCCGTTGATAGCGGGCAGGCATTAGTGGTTGTCTACCTAGATCTGTCGAAGGCTTTCGACCGTGTTCCACACCTGCATCTTATCTCCAAATTGCGTTCATTCGGCATTAGTGACCCGCTGCCTTCTTGGCTGAAATCTTATCTCGCTCATCGTTTGCAAGTGGACCTCGCCAACGGACATACTTCTAAACCGAAACCTATTACAAGTGGCGTTATACAGGGAAGCGTACTGGGTCCTCTCCTATTTCTGATGTACATTATGACGCATTGGATCTAGTACACCACGGCACGCCATTCTTGTTTGCAGATGATATAAAAATAGTTTACTCTTTCAATTCTAATAATGCTATTCCTAATCTTTGCAACATTTCCGCTGACCTCGCAGCACTTTACCACTGGTGCCACACCTGGAGGATGAGCTTTTCCACTGATAAGTGCGACGTCCTAACCTACAAGTTTCAATTGCCCCCTGGATCCTTAACTCTTGGTGGGTCCCCAATAGCCAGTCAACCTACTATCCGCGATTTGGGCCCCAACTATTCCTGCTCCCTCAACTTTTCTGAGCAGGCCGCCATCCAAGCGGCCAAGGCTAGAAGAAGTGTGGCCCTTCTTTTCGGCTCCTTTCGTCTCCGGGACAGCACCATCAGCATCTACAAATCACACGTCAGGCTTTGCTCGAATACTGCCCAACAATATTTTCTAACATGACGAAATTTGACAGAGTTGCGATTGAAAGCATACAAAGGCGTTTCACCAAACAACTACTCGGCTGGTCCACGTATTTAAGCTATAGAGAACGACGTCAAAATCCGAATCTTGACCAACTCTGACTCCGCAGCTTAAGACTAAACTTAGTCTTCTTGTATAACCTGCTCCATAACCGGTCTTTTTCCTTTGACCCAGTAAGTTTCTCCCGTGAAGCCCCCCACTCACTTCGCCACAGGCCTTTTACTGTCCCTTCTAGTATAGCTAAGTTGGCCATACGGTCACGTTTTTTCCTTCTTGTCTACTCCAAAGTCTGGAACAAGTTGCCCATCACCCTTCGAGCTTCACAAACCAAGTCCCAATTTCTGTCGGCACTCATCCCATATCTCAGCGTCACCCGTGCACTAAAGTTATCTAATACGTGCATGGCAGAAGAAATAGCTTACGAGAGGGGCCTCGACTTCTAAGACCAACCCCTTCTCCGGCCCCGCTCCCTTAAATAAAAGACACAATCAACGATAGAGTTTCATCTATCTGACTGAGTTCTCAACGTTAGACTACCTATGGCCATTTCCCTAATGAACCAAACAAATTGAAATGCCACTAACTTCAACCACTTTGCTTCCACCTACCCCCGTAGTTTCTGCCACTCTTAAGCCTCGTCCTTTAATGGTTTTTATTTGCCTCCATTACCGTTGATCCACAGCAGGGGCACGTCCTGACTGCTGCTTTTTATCTGCTCTCCATTCCCACCTAACTCCCCCTTCTCAGCCCTTTTTCAACTCCTGTCTTGTTAATTTCCACTTTTTTAAGGGTTTTGTCTGTTTATTCCGTCACTTGTAAACAGCTGATTATGCACTTGGCATGCCTCGGACGTCTCCGAAATAAACCGTTATTATTCATTATTACATTATCATAACCCACAGCTGGAACCAAATCCGGACTGCAATCCCCCTTCATTTCAGGTTCGTTGTCTCCCACTATCTCAGTTGCGAAACTGGCTTACCAAGGATGCCACTTTGACTCGTACGGACAGCGACTCAAGTGAAACCTACCATAGCAACTGGGACCGAAATCAAACCACAAAAACAGAAAATACTCCTACCTGCTTATCAGATCGTTCAGCGTTTCAAATGCAGCCAACACGAATTCCAGTTCACGCGCATGCCGCTAATATACAGCCATACTCGGCTGATCGACCGACACATACTTTGTCTTGCCAGACGAAACTTATGCACTCGATGTCGTACGTTACCAGAAATGACGCTGAATAACACTGAAGGCATATGTATCAACACATACATATATATTTGTCAGTGAAACAGCATAATAACTCTGAAGTCCATGCGGAGATTTCCCACTTTATCATCCGTTACCACTGTTTATCTTTCCTCCGACCCGTAGCCGGCTGGAAATAGACTCTTCACTTCTCGAGGACCCTCTAGTTGCGCTTTCTTATATCAGAATGGTACATGTTACTGATCCTGAATCAAAACTCACCTTTTTATGGTCTGCTGTTTCTCCCAAACCCACCAGTGTTCACTCTCACAAAATTGGTCTCATGCCCCTCTCCTTCAAAACTCATTCCGTTTATTGAACTCCGGTAAATCCGTCATTCAGGTTTTGCATTGTCTTCATGGATCGCTATCCCCTTCGCATGCGTTGATTTTTCCGAGTACACTTCTTTACAATTCCCCCCCCCCCGTTTTTCCTCTTGCTCAAAATTTACTCCATCTGCAGAGACTTGGTGGGCCTCCAGTTTCCTAGGCCCGCATCATTCTCGTTCATAATGCGTCCTTGGCACTGCGTTAACGATTTATCGATATCCCGACTGCGCACCAGTGCCCGAAAGTCAAGGATCGAAATTCCACAAATGAAACGGTAATATCAGCTGAAATAGACATTTTGTGATGAAATAAATTACGTATAAAAGAACGTGAAATAAATTCTGTTGGGTGTAACCAGAGGCAAAGAACATTACGAAATATTGTTTATATCATCAAATTTACACTGTTATATAAGGCCTAGCGCTACAAAATGTCAGCACCCATCTCGCTCGCTAGCCACGTGAACCACCATGACCGTTGACAATTCCGATACAGTTTCCCGATTGATAAAAGACTTTTACGAAGATCTGGACGAATTTGCAACCGATTTTCGAGAGTTCCAGCGATGCACAAGTACTAACCTTTACAATTACAATGCCCGAACATGGAAACAGGCCAAAAAGCGTCGGCTAACAATTAGCGACGGAATGAAATACCATTTCGTGAAATATTGTTGTGTCCATCGGCGCCGAAAAGGTGGAGGTGGTTCAAGATTAGAATAATTGTACGCTAATGTTTGACTTCATTGTAGATACATAAATCTGGATTGCGTAGCGTTCGTCACCTTGGTCGCGCAAGGAACTGGATATCGTGTCGCAAAGTGGTGCATGGTCCATAGTCATAGGTTCCAAATAGGGAATCCTAGTTTATATGTAGCTAACCTAAGGCTGACGTTTTTCAAGAGTCCATGGTGTTTAGCTTAATGGATACTTTCCATAATACAGCTGAATTAAGGGACTATACTAGTCGCATGTTCAATAGGCGTCTGAATAGCATGGACTTTCGGTCTATACGTGTCCGTCACAGTCACGATGTTCGTGGTAAAGTAACTAGGGTTAAAAAATTACTGGATGGTAAAGGCATTAGCAAGGTAATACAAGAGAAGAATATAGTTAGGTTCCTTTTCTTCATACCCAGGGAGGTGATTCCAGTTGCTCGCAGATGCAGCCAGGTTATTCTAGCTGATGCAACCCATCAAATGAACTACTGAGGCTATGTATTATGGCACGCAATGATAGTGGATGAAACAGGCTTAGGCCGTAGCATTCTGTATGCGTTGCTGCCCAATGAAAGCACTGCAAGCTACACACAAGCCGTGGGTTTTCTGCGTGAAAACCTGCCCGCAACTAGGGAATGCAAAACCATAGTGGTAGATCGTAGTCTTGCTCAGTTAAACGGGTTCAAGACTCACTATCCTGAAGCCCAGATAGTGTTCTGCCAGTTTCACGTGTTGCAAGATATGCGGAAACGGTGCAACCATCTAGCTGCAGCAAAGACGCTAGAAAAGGATCGCGTTTTTCAGCGAATGCGTAACATGCTGTTCGCTAGCAGCGAGTCTGCATTCGAAAGATTTCGGGCTGCTATTCAGGCCCGCAGCTCCGAGGCAATGGGTTACTTAGTAAGGATGTGGATGCCGTTTAAGGATTTCTGGGCGGGTTACAAAGTAAGGCAGGTATTACCTTTGGGTAATTTAACAACCAATAGAGAGAAAACCGAAAATAGGCATCTTAAGACGGGACTGTCAACTAGGTCAACCTTGTTCCAGGTCTGTGACAAAATTCTGAAGCGGGTAGCATCTTTAAGAGAAGTTTCGCAGAGTAGACTTGGTAAGGACCGAATGTCCATATGCAAGTTTCGTAATGTGCCACATTGGCTGAAACCCCTGTTCGGCAAGCTAACCGTATTCGCCCGTGGCGTTCTCCTTCGCCACCTGCATACAATGATGATAACTGGTATATCTTACGTTAAACGTAAGTGGCTTGTAACAAACAGCAGAGGCTCCTCCGTTAGGGTTACCGGCGGCAGTGCCACACTGCGACTGTTCTTTCGGTCGCCAGTGGTAGCTGCCTTGCGTTAACGTGTTGCACGTCGCTCGTGCCACTAATGTCGACCTTTCTACGCTAGCCAATAATCGTCGGTCAGTAGATTGAACGGAGGTGATACCCCTAGCCGGTTGAGACACCATCATCTCGCAAGCGTCGACGTCTACAATAACTGCGATCGTGTCACACGCTGACACAATTTAAAGGAGCACCGCGCAAAATCCTAGACGCAACTTCTTTAATTAGCATGACCCGTGAAAACATTAACATAGACCAAGCATATGAAGATTACCTTGATTATTAGACCACAATGTGACACAATCTTTTGCGTTGACCGCTTTTTCATGACGCGTCCGATGATCGCATCCACGTACAGATATATATATATATATATATACTCAAAGTTATGGAATACACTCCCGTTAAACATCCGCGACAGTCTCTTAATTTCCCAGTTCAGAGGCTCGCTGGATCACTCCTTGACTGTTCCCAATGTGATCCTTCCTCCCGGCCAGACCGTCACCGAAGAGATGGTCTACGAAAACCGGTTTGATTGCTGGGATTACTGCACTAGAACTTTCATCTCTCGCCCGATGACAAACGCCAGGGCAACCATTCTCTTTTACGTTATATTGCACACAATCCATACCATTGTAGCCACAGTTTGCTGACTTTCATAACTATACCTAGTTTATTGCTTCCCGGTTCTCCTAATTTTCGACTATGTTCGTGTTCTACTGCCTTAGGTTTAGATGTCCCTGCAGCAAATATGTATGTAGCTTTGGACCCTAGAACACTGAGTTCCGCTGCTTACCACCTTACCTGATCTTTTCACTCCTTTCCCGTTCATTTTGGCTACCATCACTCGCCTGGGTTTTATGTCCGGCCTCATTTCGCCTTTCTTAATCGTCTCATTCCAGAACCTCTTATCCCAGAAACCCACTTGCTAGTACCTACTTGGTGGCCTTTCCTCTCGTCTCACCCCTGTATCTACCACCCACCAACTTCTATCATATTCCCTCCTATGCTGCACACTATTTCCCATCAGCAGAGCTAAGCTCATCCATATCAGATAGCCCGGAAAGGTCTCTGATGGTCTTAGGCATGGTCTGGCGCTGTATGAGACTGACACACGTATGCTAGCTTGTGCTTTAAGTGGGACGTTAGGCGAGCGATAGCCGGATACCGTAGCACATATATGTTTATACACATGTATCTATATACATAGACATAAACATTATATATATATATATATATATATATATTTATAGCCCAGTCCTATAGGACTTCCGTCTAGCGATGGCCGGAATCGTTACCATTTAAGCATATATATACATATGTACATATATATATATATATATTTGTATACATATGTGCATATGTATAGATATATATATATCTATATGTCTGTATATATACAGCCCAGTCTTATAGGACGTCCGTCGAGCGATAGCCGGAAACGTTACCATTTAGGTATATACATATATATAAATGTATATATGTCTGTACATATATATATATATATATACACATGTTCATACGTATGTATGTATGTATGACGGTGCAGCCTAGTAACTCAAGTCCTAGTGTATACTATTTAAGGTAGCAGATTTGTGTTGTTCCTGGCGAACAATATCTACCAAGGATCGTTCGACATTTCTTTACATTCCCCAATTCATGTAGTTCCAAAGAGGTATCAATTTTGCGATACAAATGGACATTCTGGCAGATACATAAAAAACAGTCGGTAAACCAATTTCATATTTTTCTAACACTTATTATGCCTGAAGCCATGAACCGTAAACTGCTATTTTCCCCGATCCGATGGGGTATAAATTTTTAAACAAGACTCAACATTTAGGCAGATATGAGCGGAATTGGTGGCAGACTAATACCCCCTTTATCTCATTCAAATTTAGTGGGGTAATGTGTTCGGTGACCTTGCTCACCGGCCCCCGTTCAAATCCCATTGTGGTAGTTTCATTCATCGTTACCCCTGGGCCCAGCCCGATTTCGAAACCGGTTAAAAACTGCCCCGCGAACCATTATCGGAGTGATCCATTCAAACTGTCGCTGGCTTTGTTTTCCATCTCTGATACTCTCGACTTTCATATTTAGAATTTGTGAATATTTCATCCTATTGGGTAATGTGTTACACCATGATCATGCGCTACAGCGTGCATCTCGATCATGGCCGAGAAATATACCGGTAATATTATTATTATTAGTATATATAGCTGCAATTGTGGGTGCGATCATCAGACGGGTCATGGGAGAGCGGTCGGGCGCAACAGACTGGTAGATTGCGGTCTAATATTAAATAGGTGAAGACGAGCACCTATCACTAAAGGACAAAAGGTTTTTTTCCCAAATATGTGTATGCAAATTATGTAGTAAAATTGCACGATCTAGTGAGGAGGGAGGAGAAAAGTGAGTGGAGCATACCCAGGGTATATATACATCTGTTTGCGTGGGTGCGATCATCGGACGAGTCATAAGAAAGCGGCCGAATGCAAAATACTGGCACATTGGGGTCCAATTCTAATTAAGTGAAGGCGAGCACCTATCACTAAAGGACGTGACGGTATTCTCTGTAATATGGATGCGGATTATGGCGTAAAATGGCACGATCTAATGAGGTAGGAGAGAACTGAGTGGAACATACCCAAGGTGTATATATATATACAGCTGTAAACGTGGGTGCGATCATCGGACGGGTCATGAGAAAGCGGTCAACGCAAAAGATTGTGTCACATTGTGGTCTAATAATCAAGGTAATCTTCATATGCTTGGTCTATGTTAATGTTTTCACGGGTCATGCTAATTAAGGAAGTTGCGTCTAGGATTTTGCGCGGTGCTCCTTTAAGTTGTGTCAGCGTGCGACACGATCGCAGTGAGTCAGGTAGCTCGTTCCAGAGGCTGGAGTAGATAACCGAAAAATATCCAGATCTGACTGAGAGTCTAGATTGGGGGGTAGTAATGGTGAATTGCCTGTGACGGAGGGAGTACGGAGTCTCACTAGAGAAACCGAGTAGGTTATCAGATGAGTGGACTTTTGAATGCAGCAGGTTGAAGAAAAATGAGAGATTGAGCTTGACACGACGTAACCATAGTGACTTAGGCCTGAGTAGTTCGCACTTAGCTCTGTAATTAAGGTTTGGAGAGGTGGCAAGTAATTTTTGGTGTAGGAGCGTTGCACTTTCTCTATGTTGACCCGGTCGGCCTTTCGCATCAGGGTAAAGACTAGGGGGCAGTATTCCAGCAGCGGACTGGCGTGTGTCTTGAATACCAGGAGCTTACTCTCCTGAGTACGGTATTTCCTGAGGATAAGTGCAATCAACCTTCTTGCCTTGCTAATTTGAGTCAATGCTCGTTCATGAAAGTTAGATTACGTAGCGGAAAAGACTTCGTCCCTGCAAATACACGGAATTCCTTACGTCGATCGGATGATTCATCATAATTTCACTGTTGGCTCCCAACTTGCCGTAGATGAGGTAAATCCTTTTTTTGGGATTGTGTGAATTCTCTGTTTCGCGCCATGGGTCTCGGAACGCCCACAAGCATCTCACGGAGAACCATCCGTGGTCATCCCCTTGAAAGATCATTGAAAAGGTGTTCTAATTAATTTGGTAAAGCAGTGAAAAGTTATGCATAAAGCAATGCAGTGAGAGGGACGTGGTAAAATCAGCGAAAGGTTTTGGGTGTCAGGGAGCCCCCTCCTACAGCGCTGCGACTAAAACAGAGAAAAGCACTCCTTGTGGAGTGCTTGTGTATCGAAGTTCTGGAGGCAAAGTGGAGGGTGTATGGTTCTTCGAAAGTAATTCTGGTGCTGCGGGGTTTCATGTACCTGGGGTTACCGTGATGGTGTAAACGACAGATTTGTAGGCGGTTGTTGCCGCTGGGGCTATGATGATTTTGGTATTGAGACTGGTGAAGAGTGGGCGTTCTGAAGGTGTTCATAAGACAGCGGTGGAATTCAATACGCATAATGACCAAATATAAGAAACCTCAAACCTATCAACATCAGTGGAATCACCCCATCTATCGCGGTCAAGGAAACAAAGCTTAACAAAAAGGTTAAAGCACAAAGTAGACCATTGCGTAGTGGTTGAATAAGCTTACGTACAAAATCAGTCCAAACGAAACAAAAGAACAAATGGATGAATCACGAGACACTGTTTGAGAGGGCCGTGTGTCCTGTGGCCACAGGTGTAAGGTAACACGTGTTAGTTTAAGCATGCTGCTTGTGACGCCAGTTCTAGGACTTAAGTAGAGTAGCTATTGAAATTATCGCCCGGAAGAAGCACAGTGGCTCAACAAACTATCTGCCGGGGTGCGGTGTAAGTTTTCCTTGACTGCTTTGCAAATGCCGGGGAGAATAGAGTATGGGTATACTTGTTTTCGGAGACCATCATCTTTATTGGCGTTTCATTTTGGGCCAACCCAGTTGCTAGTCCCTTTGATGATTTCTGACCCTGTAGCCTTCGCTTCGTAGGATTGCACAAACGTTTCTGGCCTAAAAGCCTAAAATTCAAAGGTCAGAAGAAAAGAGAATAAAAGTGAGGTGAGCTCTTGGGCAAAGAGGTGCAGTAGTCTGTCTCCATGCCATCACAAAACACGACGCAACACGTGACCCGTCACCCAAGGCACAAATGGTCCCCAACCTGTTTTCCATTCAAACGGAATAAGTAGCAGAGTTTGGATTGTGTCGCGTTGCCAGTGGAGTCCTAGTACGGTGGAGTGTCCTATGCCTGATGTCATAGGTTACCACATTCTCACTCTCACTGAAGCCAGCATCGCTGTTATTTCTAACCAATTTCCAAATGGTTGAACTTCTGTCACTCGCATTCTTCTTTATTACATGATACCATTTTATTCTTCATCAACATAGGCAATTTTTCATCTCCCTTTTCCATTTCTTTCCCTTTTTTCTGGTCTTCTAAATTCACTACCACACTACCGGTGTTGTTTGTAGGCGCATTAGAAAGATAGAAAGTCTTCAGTATCACCCTCGCAAACACTACCACGAAAGCCTAGAAGGAGAGGACCAAGGAGTATGAGCGCCGAGATCTCACCTTCGACGGAGACTGTGTCGTGCTACCGAGTCTCCTAGTTTGGTGGGGCCCAAGGTCGCCCGTAACTATATCGGGGTTCTCTCGTTTTTGGCAAGAGGAAATGAACCGTCAGACAACTAGAGACCTGCCGCATTATCGTGACCACTGAAACAAAGGCCATGTTTCGTTTTTCTGTTGCAGCACGTAAGGAACTCTGGAGCCTTGGGTGTAAGAAACCGGATGCGAGTTTGGCCCAAGCTCCCATATCCTGTGATCTGATCTGATTTGAAGCATTATCTGATCTGCGTCTACATTAACCTTTCGCTGGCACGTTTTCTAAAGCGCCGTAATTAGTCGTATTCTTGGACACATGCTGCCTGGAGGGCATCCATCCCGGGGCGGCTTTCAAAATCCTTTCTTTGTTTTTATTTTTCTCTTACTCATCCACCGACATAAGAACTCCGGTCGAGGTTGGCCATCACAATTTTCGGCTTCGTCCCGGAGAGCATGGGGTCCATTGCTTTATTAATCTCAGTTGATTTACTCTTCGGTTGAAACCGTTCTTTTGTCCGTCTTTGAAGATTATTCTTCACAGCTCATCAGAGACGGAGCTTTGTCAAATGGGATTTCTGCACATAATTTCATGTTTCTGAACCATTACCGCAGAAATTGAAATGTAAACCATTTATCAGTCTTAGTTCAATCAGCGTTTTTGTCTCGTGGATCAGTTTTGACTGCACTTGCAACATCGAGGGACTTGACCTTTCGCGTGTAGACTACCAAGATTGGAAAGCCGTAACAGTATTTGACAACCGGACAGGGTTGTGGATTTTTGTACACTTACGAAAAGGTATTCAGCGTGACATTGGAAGGGATATTCTGTGTTATCTTCCCTTTATCCGTCGCGTTTCCGGACTGACTATTGACCCCTTTGTGTCTTTGCTTAACACTTGAATCGTGTGAGCAACCTTTTATTGGTCTCTGTCGTTTGCAATGAATCCGTCTTGAGAAGGTGACTTTGATTCAGAAGCTGACTGTTAGATTTACCGTACACTCCCCTGTGGGAAGCCATCTCCGGCATCCGGATATTTGTGCTTGAGGGCTAATGGCGATTCTGACTATGCTAATTTAGAGCGAAAAAGAGCACATTTAGAATCAGAAGCTGCAGAAGTCCTGCAGGGAGCTGCGAATGTTAAAAGGTGCTCGGCAGTGGCTTTGGGGGAAAGAGGAGCAAGTGACTTTTGCCGGTAACGTGTGCAGATAAGCGGGAGATAATGCTGGTACTCGTCTTCTCGTACTGGGCAGGAACCTAGACATCCATGGGGCCTTGTGGTCAGAATACGGCTGTGTTCGAACGAAAAATAGATCCTCTGATATACGCAGTGATTTATTTGGATCTGACCAACTGCTGATTGAGTTAGAGTTCCGTAGGTGTGAACTTTCGTGCCTTATGGTACTTTTGGTGCAGTATGTTATACGTTTTTGCCAGCTCGAAGGTAAGAATGAGTCGAGTATCCCTGACGATGTTCAGCGTATGACTTATTTGCTTCGTTATTTTAGAGGAAAGTAGGAAACGCCATGCAGGCGTATTCCTTGTTCTTCATAGAAGTTCAGTTCAGTTCAGTTTGCACAAGACAGGTAATGACCGAGGCCGATCAAGCGTTTAGAACTCTTTCGATGGTATGCACAGCGGTTATGCATCCACTACTGCGCAATGTACTTCGGCGAATCCCAGAAGGTCACAGTCATAAAAAAACTGGTTCCTTGATGACGGAGAACAACAAAAGTTTTAAATCTGTGATTCACAAGTCGGTAAATTGTTTTAAAACGGTCCAGTGATTCAAGAACCGTAAAAGCCCCCGCCATACCAATTTATTAGTCCCTTGAGGGAATTTAAGGAATAAATGCGAGATTCAAACCAAGTTCTAACCTCTGGTCACAGGACATGTGGTCTATTTCGTAAAATGATATGAACCTCTTCCTCAAGGAAGTTTTCACTGGTAGAGGAATATATGCAAGACAAATAATTAGTCGTCGAGACCTTACCCAATCTCACTGTTACTTGGCACTTAGGTCAAATGCAGCTGAAATAGATGACTCCCCAAAACAACTTTCAGTACCAACAAAAGACTACAACAGAGACTGGCCAGCACCACAAGTTCCAGCTGCGTAGAAACAGATGACCAGACAGCGGCATAAATATCGAAGATATAAAACAAGTGCCGGCTGAGCTCGAGCTCTAAATGTAAAGCTACATCCATACCTCGCTCACAGTTTAGAAAGATATGAAAGTGCCAGGAAAGTGCTGAATTAATTGCTTGGTCGGCGATACATTATCGTGAGGGCTCTGGTAGACGAAATCACCAGAGCCGCATCATCTGTTTAGATGCCGAACGGGTTTGGCATGCAGTAAAATGTTGGTCAGTTTTTCCGATGCACTTAGGCAATTAGGGCATCTAGAAGGCCTGGATTCGGTTGGTGCCATAGAGAAGGTTTTCGAGGAGTTGCCACTTCCAGCTGCTCTGGGTAGGGTTAAAGGGTATCCAGAAGTTTGTGATATTGATCGTGAACCGAACTTTATGGCTGATGCACCTTTGTCAGCTCTCAAGCTCGATTCCAACAAAACCACTGCGGCCACTTGTTTCAACTGCGCAACTCGAGATTGGATCCGCAAACCTGTGACGGTAATAATAATAATATTGGTATATTTCTCGGCCATGGTCGAGAGGCACGCGCTAACGCATGATCATGGTGTAACATGTTACTCAATATGGTGAAATATTCACAAAATTCTAGGTATGAAAGTCGAGAGTATCAGAAATGGAAAAACATAGACAGCAACAGTTTGAATGGATCATTCTGATAATGGTTTGCGCGGCAGTTTTGAACCAGTTTCGAATCCGGGCTAGGCAGTGGTGCGCGGTGGAGATGTCGAAGAAATCGTTACGCAGTGCTAAGGAGGCATTATGAACAAGAATGATGCAGGCCAAGGAAACCGGAGGCCAACTAAGGTTCTGCAGATGGAGTAAATTTTTAACAAGAAGAAGAGGTGGGAAAATCGACGCATGCGAAGAGGATAGCGATCCATGAAGACCCTGAATGACGGATTTACCGGAGTTTGAGAAACGGAATGAGCTTAGAAACAAGGGGACATGAGGCCAATTGCGTGAAAGTGAACTGGTGGGTGTGGGAGAAACAGCAGTCCATAAAAAGGTAAGTTTAGATTCATGGCCAATAACATGTACTATTTAGAAATAAGAAGGCGCAACTGGAAGGATCTCGAGAAGTGGAGAGTCAATTTCCAGCCGGCTACGGTTCGGAGGAAGGATAACCTGTGGTAACGGATAATAAAGTGGGAAAATCTTCGCATGGACTTCAGCGTTATTATGCTGTTTCACTGACAAATATATGTATGTGTTGATGCATTTGCCTTCAGTGTTATTTAGCGTCATTTCTGGCAATGTACGGCTTTGAATGCGTAAGTTTCTTCTGGCAGGGCACGGTATGTATCGGTCGATCAGCCGAGTGTGGCTGTATATTATCGGCATGCGCGTGAACTGGAATTCGTGTTCGTTGCGTTAGAAAACGCTGAACGATCTGATAAGCAATTAGGGGTATCTCCTGTTGTGTGGTTTGATTTCAGTCTCAGTTGCTATGGTAGGTTCCACTTGAGTCTCTATCCGTGCGAGTCAGAGCGGCATCCTTGGTTAGCCAATTTGGCGGCTGAGATGGTGAGAGACAACGAACCTGAAATAAAGGGAGATTTCAGTCTGGACGTGGTTCCAGCTGTGGGTTATGGTAGTATATGAAGACAATAAACAATGGATTGGTTAGGTCTATGTGAGTAGGGCATGGGTAAAATAGACTCGCAGTGGATTTGAGCTATACTGCTGCAGGCCGACGAAGTTGCGTACACCGGCTTGGTAACTGTATGCGTTTAAAAGGATTTGTGATTTGCCCGTGAGCATGGCATCGCTGGGATACTAATAAAATACCTAGGGCTTCACGGTTAAGAGTGGTTAGTAATGATAACCCTCGATACCGTTTGCTTACGCAGAACGTGGTTAGGCAACGAGGCGACAGGATAGGTTTGAAGTGACAGACTGAGCGAGTAGGACTAACGTACTGTTTGCGTGGCTCTATGCTGTTACTGTCTCTTTCAGTATAGTGGTTATTCTATACTGAGGAGTCAAAGTAGAAGGAACTATTGGGGTGACAGTAGTGATACAATAGAGGTAATTGGTACAAGTGGTAGGGAAGTTTGTCCTTTGCCGCCGATGGCAGCACCTCCACTTGTATGTAAGCAGACATAGTCTCACGGACTGTTAAGATTTCCTGGGTGCGACCTTCAAGGAGAGATGGGTCATCGTGATCAGGCTGAAATTTTGTTTTGTATTCCTTTGCTTGGTCCTTCTTACCAAGGGCTGTCCAGTTATGAAACTCCGCGGTGAAAGAAACCACAAACTAGGGCATCATTGCATGCTTCATGATACACCCGGTCTTCAAAGCTTGTTGTCAGTTGCTCCCAAGCGGCGAGTGATTGCGCTTGGACATGGTGTCTGCTGTCGTCGAATGACTAAAGGATCTGTCCTGACTAGCGTATACACCAGCACGAGAGCTGATACCTCTCTTTTTCGGGCCGACATTGCCCTTAGGTTTGGTTTGGTTAGAAAGGAGACAGGGGGGCTTTTGAACACTCTCACAGGCAGCACGACTGAACTGTGGGCATGACTTTATTCTGTTTAAACTTATTAGTGTTCAGAAAGTAACAGAAGTGAGGGGAGTGCACTTTGTGCCTTCTATTTTGGAAGTACCAGCGAAGATTCCAGGCCAAGAAACCCCTTTAAGATGGAACCATCTGGAGAGTACTGACTTTGCTGTAATTTCTGAGTCGACTGTTAGTGTCTTGGTGGGCCTAGATGCCCGGGCAAACACTGGGTTCTTGAACGGCGGAGAGGTAACTTAGGTGATCCGTATGTTGACTTTGCCCCCATGTTTGAGTCCTCCAAAGACCACTTAACAATTCTTATCTAGGTGATGCAAAAGCTTTTCCGTTTTACACAGGACTATGTCAGGTGCCAAATTATACGGCCAAGACTTTAAGGAAAAACCTCGGTTGGGACTGCACTATCCGGGAAAGATAAATGTGCGATGGCTATGGTAGAAAGATCATTGAAATTGGAGGGTGATATTTTTGTGCGGGCCATCCACGGAACGCTGACACACTAACGAGAGACTGTGTCAGAAAGGCGGCATAGCACTGCCCGCTGATACTATGTAGAAGGCTGAGAAGGGGGATAGAATTGAGCATGAGAAATTTGTTCTCTATCCACCAATAGTTGGAAAAATGTTTTACCATTAGTCAATAAAGAAAAAGATCATAGTGGGGTATGGTATTTGCCGCACCAGGCTGCAGTTAACCCGATAAACCAGAATCTGAGAATGGCCTGGAAATGAGCAGTTGTTTATCGGGGTGAATCTCTGAACAACCACTTGTTGCGAGGCTCGAACACGGTAGCTTGCTCAACCAGTACATTACTACGATTCCGACTGGGTTCTATGGCCACCTCCGCGAACATCGAGGACAGGCCGCTACAGGTACTTTTGTCACTAAAGTACAAGATTCACTCCGACTCTTGAGGCTGCCGGAAGACGATACTTTAATGGAGCCTGTAGAACTCAAAGTGACGGTTCACCCCTTTGCCCTTCTGCTTAAGCGTTGCTCTCATTAAAGTTGCAGAGGTATTTGGCCGTGATTACAACCCTGGAGTATCAAATGCACTAATGAATAGTTTCTTATATAAGTGATTATCTTGTTTTGACGATTAGTGATATCGATGCTTTGAAGTCGTTAGAAGGATTGTAGCGTCTGTTATTGCGGAGTGGATTTAGGCTAACTAAGTGAGCGAGCGATCCCTTCAATAATCTTATCAGGACCGCCTCCATAGGGCGAAACAATCCAGTTATTGAATAAAATGTAGATGCTCTTCCGACGCAGAACGCAATGGGACCTGCTTGGGACATGGAAGCTGACCGTTTCGTTTACCAACTTCGGATTCAGGATCAACTTGCTGGGCAGGGATTGTTGTTCTCCCAGCTTGCTGCGATTTAAAACCCTTTGGGATGGGTCTGAACCTATGTTTTACAGCCAATGGTTTTGTTCCAAAAGTTTTGCAAACTGGGACTTGGGTGGGATCAACGTTTATGATCCGAGAAGCTTCATCAGTGCAAGCCGCGCAAAAGTGCTATTGATGGAATATGGCGGGTATATATACCACGATATTATCCCACAAGACTGAGTTCGGCATCGTTGTTGAGCTTCATTTATTTTCCGACGCATAGGAGATTGGATACCGTCCGAAGGCGTATCCGTATTCTTTAGGTATGAGCGTGCCATCGCTCTGCGTCGTGATAATGGCCAGGTAAAAAGTGGTTCCTCTAAACTCAACAACCATGCCGTTGTGTTCTCATTCACTAGTAGAACACACTATGTTGGCACTGCACCCATTTGCACAAAAGCAAGCATAAAACTCAGCCGTAGAAGACGAGTAAGCAGTATGAGAGCAAGTAAGTTAGAGTAAAGAGCTAAGCTGCGTGTGCTGTCATGCTCGACACAGCGAAATCGATAGGTCATATTGCTCACTCTGAAGTGTGGTTAAAGATCAAAGCAAAGTAGGCGTGTGCCCATTCATGGAAGGGATAGTGATCGGTCATCCTCTTGGTGGACGTGACTTTAACCAGATGCAGCACACCGAATCTGTTATGTTCTGCGTTTGTGCAGAACGTGTGGCATCTACTTTGGTTCGACGACGGACGAGACGTAAACACCAGATAAAAAAGTTTTCAAAGGAGCAGATATAAGGGAATTACAGATTCAGATCTTACATGGATTAATACCCACCGATTGCTGCTCTTCTGAGATCTAGGACGAGGTCCATCAGAATTTATCTTGGCTGCCTCAAGGCTTGCTTTTCACGGATGTGGTGGTCATTTCTGGGGATTCCAATGCCCAGGTTGACCTTTCGGCTGATCCCAAGAAATAAATCAGGGGTCTTTTCGCTATCCTGGTCAGTCATCTCATCCTTATCTGCTCTGGCCTAATGTTGCTTTCGGTGAGTACGAACTTCTGTCAAGAGAGGCGACAAAGACTGACATAGATTTCGGCCACTTCTTCAAGAAGTTGCACTCAAATTGACTGTATTACCATTGGTTACTGTTGACGTGGGTTCTTTGGAGGTTGTCGGTCGTTTTGGCCCACCCTGGTGCATTTGGATCACGCCTGCTTGCTTGCTCGCTTCAGTTTGAGTCTCGTCCTTGGTCGCTTCGACGAAAATGCCACTCGTTCTGTGCAGTCGCTTCTAGACGGTAACTGACGATCTGCTTTTAAGGCGGAGCTGTCTGCCTGGTTATCGATGCAATCCAATTTACATGAACCGGTGAACTCTAGAATCAGATCATGGGAGCCTTGTGTACCGCGTCTAATGCCACACAGGACTATGGTTCAAATGGGCATCACAAACAATGGATACCTTCAACATCAGTTACTCTGCTGATTGTCCAGGGATCCGTCCCTCCTGGTGCCACATTCACTGAAGTGCGCAAATCCATGTGAAGTCAACTGACTGGGGGCTTCAGAGGTGACAGCAAGCAGTGGTGGATCGCAAAATGTAAGAAAATTAGAAGGCCGCATCTGCTGGCAATATCTGCGATCCTTACCGCTTGAATAGAAGTAAAGGTCCATGACGGTTCAGAGTAGGTGAGTTAATCAAGGAATCCCAAGGCTGACTGGATCATTCGCTCCTTTTTTAAAGATGGAGCCGGATTCGGACCCGGATGTAGATGTGTCTACCCCGTCTTCACCCCTCGATAAATCCAAGAACACAGACGCATCCTCTGTAGACCCAAAATCTCTGTCTTCCTTGATCTGAAGGCGGGTTTCGATTCAGTCGACGCAGAGTTCTTTGGCTCTGCCTCTCACTGAAGGGTGTGCCAGAAACATTTATTTTTCTTTTCCAATGATTGTACGCAAACATCCAAAGCTGAGTTCGTGCTTACGGCGATCTTTCCCCCGAATTCACCACGGAAAGGGGGGTTTGTCAGGGTTTCCTATTTTCTCCCTTCCCTCTCAAATTCTGCAACCGAAATGACTTCTCACACAGTTCTATCCTAGTGCGAGAACAGCTCCATCGATCAGCATCCAGGCAGTAAACAGTCTAATCTGGAATGCCCCGACGGTATTTCTCTTCTGATTGAAGATCCAGATAAGCTGTCAGCTTCGTTAGATGGCCTAAACAATGGAGTAGCCCTGTTCGAGATGAGCTTCGCACCTTCAAAGTTTAAAACGCTGCAGCAACACTGGGATGGCTCAAAGCAAAACCTTGTGTTGGCATGAAAATCTTTCTTTAAAGTAGGTAAATTTTTGTGACCTGGGCAGGTGCATCTCGTTAGTTGGACAGATATCGGATGAGGTGTCATCGCGTATAAAAAGGGCGCTTTTGGCTTTCGCCAATCTCAACCGTTTGTGGCCTTGGTGTGACATCCGATCGTTTGATAAGAGTAAAGTGTGCAGTGTGATGGTGAGGCCCGTTCTTCCATACTGCTCAGAAACATGGTCGTTAGGGGTGGAAGATGGACAAAGACTGTAGGTGTTCGAGCACCGATATCTTTGTAACACTTGCCGAATGTGGTGGGAATACCGTATTAGCGGTGACGGGGTTGGACGTGAGGTTTTGAGAACCAGAGGTCAGCCTGTGGATTGAGCACTACATCCAAACAGGTTAAGTTGCCCGGGACATGAGTTATGTACGCTCGCCGACAGGCTTCATTCACTTTCCCTGTTCTCCTAGGCCGATGGGAACTGTAAGGTGGATCAAGGGAGTCAGTTTAAGAGGGCGTAAAATCCTGGACTAGTGGACATGGTCAAGTGGAGCTTGTCAGACCTCTGGGTTGGGGTCCACGTGAGCCACCCACCAAATGGTCGGAGAAATTAAGTGATGCGGCTACTTGTTGCGTCCAGCGTCGTGATTACATTTGAACCCCTTCACTGTCTCCATGATTTTCGCCTGTTCTTTTGTTTCTTTGCTAGTCTTTTTCACCTGATGCTTCTATGCTCTTTGCCCTATGCTGGGCAACGCTAACAGGTAGTAACCAGAACAGGATCCCTTCTCCGTGCCCCCTTTGGAAGGCAGCGGTAAGCGCTGCCCGCCTATGAGATTACTCTTTTCGGAATCACCTATCTGATTCAATCCATCAATGGCACATTGCACACTGGAAGTTATTCGAAGCAGTTTATGCTCTCAACAAAACGCATGCTTGGGCAACAGAATATGCTCCCAATGTACTGAGTTAGAAACCGGAACTATGGTGCAAGGAAACTAAAAATAGCTGTTTTGAAAGCAGCTCCTTAGTGCACAAAGTCAAGCGGCATGACTGTTCCTAGTGCCACATATAATAATATGGCTTCCTTTTCAACAAGCTTTCGTGTCTCACATACCAGCTTACGGCCCGCGACTCTATAAATACTTGTGCAGTATGTTGACAGGAAACTTGTCCGATTCATAATACGGATGGTGCTGTGGTGCAAGCAGAAAGATTGCGTCAGCTTCTGTCAAAAAGCTTGCATTACAAGAGGAAAAAAGTGGCGCCTTCACGATCTACATCATAACTTAGCGGTGCGGCAAGTCTTGAGTTATTTTTTCCTACTAGTTTGATGGCACCGGTTATTCAGCTGTATCATGTCACCCCAGATTCTGTCGCTTAGTTTGAGTCATCAGCAACATTCACCTGGCACCGTAATTCTCACAGAACTCAATCAACATTTCCTAGGATTTTTTGGTCTCCTTAATTGGCCTTTGCTTAATGAGAATCTTCCCACTCCAGTGCGAGGCTTTGATAAAGCCTCGAAACTTATCTTTATCTTCCAATCTTCTCAGTAGCTATCATACTCTGACTCTTTGTGGATATCAGTCAGACCGAATCCTGACCAATCACTCAACACTTTTCTGTCAAGCTAATGGCACCCCTTAGCATTAGTGATCACTGAGTATTACACTGTAAGCCTAAATTATACGCTCATCGAGGTCACTTATCACAAGCTCATTACAAACAATTACTCTTCGTGCAAACAACTTTTTCCACTGAGAGTATGCTTCTCCTCATCAGTTCATTACCCATTGCTACATCGAGATCAAGAGACTGTTCACTTCCGCATTTTTCTGTAATTTTTACAAAGGAAGTGATCAAGCTAAATTTCAACACTTTTGTCCCATGTAAGCCGCTTGCCCCCGATCTGGAAACGTGGTTTCTCCGCACCTGAAGCAGCTACCTAGGAGGGGAGAATTAGCCTCCGAGATGCAAAAAACCTGGAGTCCGTCGACTGCCGCTGTTGACAAATCTAAGACTATATGATCTGATAGAAAGTTCTCCCGACGTTTCCTAAACTTCCGAAATTTCACTCACAGGTGGAGTGGGATCAAGATTCTCAGCGGTCAGATGAAGATATCCCCGCATGTGAACTTAAATAAAAATAATCACAATGTCCAGTATCTCCAACAGTCAAACGACCCCCTTTCCACTTTTCCTTGCCCGTCTCGTCAGAAATTTCGAGTTACCAACAGCAAAGGTTCTAAAGTCATTCATATTCAGGTTAATAATCAGGAAAACTGGTCCGGAGGGTGTTCCAAAGGAGTTGCTAGGGTATGGGACTGGGCCTCTCTGTGGTTCGGTGGCTTCGATAATTAACAATTCACTGGAATCAAATTCCACTCCCGACAGTTGGCCTCCCGTCTCAATTATTCCTGTACCAAAACAACATCATGGTCAGGCGGAGCCTAAAAAGTATCTACCAATAGCTCTACCTTTGTCAGCTTTGCAGCTCACTAAACGAGTTGCACTGCATCCTCTTCGGGCTACGGCGAGAAGCCCAACCGATGAATTACAATCTGTGTACAAACCCAAGCCCTCTAAATTGGTGCGGCGGTTTTCATTGTGCGCCATTTTGCAAGGTCCCTGAACTATTCTCGAAAGTCAATTAGGTGTGCTTTTCTTGACTGCAAGTCGGCCTTTGAAGTTATACCACGGAAGCTTCTCACAAAGTAAGAATCTTTTGGCCGCTCCGTATATTTAGTGAGCTGGTTGAAAGTCTATTTCCTCGGAGGGACACCAAGCACAGGATTAGACGGAAAAATACCGAAAAACCTTTAAACCAGTGCTACTGTACTTCACGGTGCTGTCCTTTCTCCTGGTTTGTTTCCAGTATTCGTCAGTGATTTGCCTGCCTCCCACCTATCCCTCATCTCCGAATATGCTGGTGCTGTTGTTCTGGCCAGGTCAATCTCAAGTAGGTCAGGCTTTGGAGGATTGATAGCAAATCTTTCATACCTTGACATTTTTTCTAATCAATCTGATCTTCTACAGAACACAAACAATTCTCGAGGGCGTAATCTTCCAGCACTCTGCCCCGATTCACCGAGGACGTTTCCACCATTAATTCTGTTCCGTTCGCAAGTATAAACAACGTGAAATATTCTGTCGGTAAGCTGCAGCATAATTCGCTTTAGTCTTTGCACATCGAAGCCACCGTAGGAAAATGGGTCGCTTGTCGTATCAGATTAGAAAACTACTGCAGTTTAGTGCCCCACAGCCTGTCATTGCTATTTTTAAAAAAAATTGTTTACCACTTATATTTATTTATTGTCCTCCTGTCATTTTCCCAACAATATTGAAAAACTGTTTCATTACTCGTTACCAAGGCTTAAGCATCAATAGTCTCGTTTCTGGCATGGTTTAAGAGGGATTAGTCTTGGAGCTTCCGCACGGAAAATCTCTTGGGGTACTTGGCACCTATTGCATTCTGATTTTACTGCTTGTTAGCTCCAAGCATCGACTTGGTCTGTGTAAAAATTGCTTTCCCACTGATAGCCCCTGCACGGGATTCCTATTGTTTTGGTTCCTAGCATTTGTCCTAACAAACAAGGATGTTTTCCTATCTAAAACGAGGTCCCGTTTTACTCTGGCAGTTACTTTGGCAGTATTTTTGACTGAAGAGCCCTGTACAACTATGCTAAAGCTGTTATATGTACAGGATAAGGATGAATGCGAGGTTGTTGGCTCAATGAGCTGAAACCTCCCGGACCCTTTGCTTCTGCTCTAAGTCTCTACAAGGACACGTTAAAACTACCCGCTTGGTAGACTGTTTAGATGGAACCGGGTCACTGAACTGCGTTACTTACGGTGCGGTCGTCTCCCTTGGTAAGTCTAACCGTTGTTGAAATTTTTGGAACACAGCTCGTCCCTCCTACTTGAGCCAATCTTCAACTGTGCTTATTTGCTCCTGAATAAAGTCAGCTTCCCCATCACCGATATGAACACTTCCTCAGCCGAGGATACTCTCCTCGTGAGGCAAGGTAATTCCTCCTCTGTGACCAACGTCTCATTCCTTAACATGGAATAGAGGGTTCTCCATATTGCGCCGCCAACGGATGCACTAAAATGTGCAGACCGAAGTCAAGCTGCAGAGAAATTTAAGCTGAAGGCCACTGTCCGCACCCTTAGTAATGAGGTGGCCAGCCTAGGGAGCTAGGTCGTCACACCCCTCCCAGTATCCCAGACGGCCGATCAGGAGTGTAGAGTATCCGGGCTGCAAATTCTTGATGACATCAAAAGTTCGCATGACACAGAGAAAAACTCGGAATGATTGATCCTTCGCGGTTGCTTTCTCGGTTCGGATCACCCCCCGTAACACTTATGCCCAGATGTTTAACTGGCTTAGGCCCTCTCCCATTTAAAACCAGTCCACTTGGATGATACCCAGGAACACCAACACGGTACACGGAGTTTCAATTAAAGTGGGCCTCACAGAGGCGGCCAAACGAACTACTGGCTTAGCAGCAAAGCTTAGGGAGGATAAAGGGGCTCAAAGTAGTATCCATCGACAGGTCACTTCGCCCAAGGCTTTGCAGTGATACGGCTAAGCAAGCTACCATAAAGAAAACCGATCCCAAGCTCAGAGGGATACTTGTTGTCCAGGTGACTCGCCTTGAGGATTGGGCTCTATGTCAACCATCAGATTCCCGCCTACTCACCCCACCTCCAGTCACGGAAAGTAGCCCCAGTAGTAGACGTGGTGCTACTAAAAGCCTGACGCCCAAAAAAAGTATTGCAGACCTCAAGGTTGCTAATTGAACCTTATCAGCGGAAGAAATTGACCTATCCTCGAGCCTAAACACAAGCTTGCAACCCGTTTCTGCTGAATGCTGCAGTGAGGGGGTCAGCGCACCAGAAAAATCTTCAGGTGAGGTCATGCAAAACAGGATCGCGAAAGAGAAGACTTAGAGCAGGGAATCGTGTAGTGAGCACAGGGGTAAGGCGCAGCAAGAAGCCCGTTGTTTTCTGAGATTAGAGGAGGTAGACCGTCCGCCTTGTGCGATACCTCCCAGGCTACTAGACGTCGAAACCTACCAATCCCCCAGCAGTTTGTTTACCCTATAGCCCCCAATATCTTCAGCTCTTGACTCATCGAGGACCTTGCTTCCACCTCCAAAACTCCCTCTCACCCCTCCTGAAACCCGAAGTCAGCTCTCACTGGCTCTAAAGAACAAGTACTGGAAGTCCTTCCAGAAGTTTTACGTGATTTGTGAATCTAACTAGATTTGGTATTACTTTTAAAAGCCGGTCCACACATAACACTTTTGCACGTTTGTGTGTTTGTGTGAGACACTTGAGTTTGGCTTCGAACAGTTTCTGAAAGTCATGCTTGGACCACGGGAATTCGGACCATTGGGTTTCACTGTTGAGCCTATTTGGCCGCATGCTTGAGGTTTGAATATATTTGTACCTTTTGTGAACTTCAATTCAGTACCGTAAAAAACACGAATCAACCTTATTCTGGTTTTGGGATCCGCTTGAGTTGGCTACGCGTTGCTGGATTTGTGGGAATCGAATTACACTGGAAATTTTACAACAAATCTTGAGCGTGTGTTTGCACGGCAATTGCCTGAGTGTGCTGAATAAGATCTCTAAGCGTCGGCAGCCTGTAGCAGACAAAGAGCCTCAGATCACAGACTACACAGACATCTGTCTCACCCCTGATATAATGATACCAAAATATCCATTCCGGGATACTTCACAGGGAGGCTGGACTCTGGCAGGGGTCATGCCCGGGGGGGCATTATCGTACACCACGATAAATCTATCATTCCCCTCACTTTATTAACAACTCCCAACTTTTCGTGTGCTGATTGTTTGTGGGTTGTGTTTGCACTCTCCAGGACAGAACCCCTAGTGTTTGGCGTAGTCTATCGCCATTCCACACGCTATTAAATCAACAGCCTAGGTCTCATAGACCTGTTAGGTTCCCTGAAGAGTCACACAGACTTCGCCCACCTGCTAGTCACCGGCGACTTCAACCCGCCCAGTATCGACCGGCAAAGAGCTGATGTTGCTTACATCACCCGTGTTAACCCGCCTAGATCTCATTTCCAAGAACCCATATTCATATGACGTAGAAGATCCCGCCGGATATTGCACAGGATGTGCCCCTTCCCCACTAGACCCGGTCACCACCAATAAATGGTTCCAAATATGTGTAGTGCACCACTTGTCACCTCTTGGCAACAGTGATCACACTCTGACTGGGTTTGATTATTTAGTGAAGCGACCCTCCCTGCCCCCAGGGATCGAAATTTTTGAATCCTTCAAAAGAACAAATTTTGACCAGGTCAGTGCATTCATTCACCCCCGGCTGGGCTCAGCTAACCCAGGTGACTCTGCTAAGGAGATAGCAAAGAACCTCAGGGAGTTGTTCTCCTTAGCTTATAGGCTACTTGCCCCCAAAATTTGTCTTCCACAGACCGGTAAGTGGCCCCTCCTTCGCCCCATCAGAAGCATTCTAGAAAAGCGCACACGTTTCTCCGCAAGATATGAGGCCTGAGGTCTTGCTCGAGGAGCAGAAGACTTCAGAGCTATCGGTAAAAAACAGAGACAAGGTTGGGCTCTAGCAAAATGCAGCCCAACGGCCAGTACGTGCTTGAGCACGCATCAATAAGGGACTTTCCATTCACAACTTGCGCCATCTAAGGTGCACAGCCTTGACGCCACTGGCTGGCACGGATCATGCCGGATCCCTAATCGATTCCCCCAGCCAAGTAGCCGAGGCTTTCAGCTCCCACCTTCGCACAGATTTTAGCTCCACACCGATACCATCCCACTCCGCCGTGGACCCGATGGTCACTATCCCTAGCCGCATCGCAGTAACCATTGACTCAATTGCACAAGGCTTCCATCGGCTCAGCCAATATTGCTTTATGGGTCCGGACATGATCCAGCCCCGCATTCGCAAGAAAAAAGCGGACACATTGGCTGCTTCTTATGCGTTTCCTCTTCAGCCATGTGTTGACGATGGAGTTTTCCCACAGCAGCTGGAAAAAGCACTCATAGTACCAGTCTCTAATAAGGGTAGTAGGCACCTTGCTTCAAGTTTCAGACCCATAGGTCTGACTAGCATCACCAGCAAAATTTTCGGGCGAATTCTTAAGAGTGCGGTTCTCTCCTATCTGCATAGAAATAGGATCCTATCCACTTCCCAACATGTGTTTCTCCTGGCAGATCATGCACCATCAATATGCTTACTGTCACGGATAGCGTGACAAAAGACTACGATGATGGCCAGCTCTCATACGCTGTATTCATCGATTTTGCTAAGGCCTTCCACAAGGCTCCCATACCCATCTTCTTTGTAAACTATAAACATACGGGATAACAGGCTCCATGTTGGACATCTCACGGAGCTTTCTTACCAACCGCACCTTGGCGGTTAAGTTGGGGGATGTTTTGTCTCAAAGTTCCCCAAGAACAACCAGGGTCTCACGAGGATCGGTCCTGGGTCCTCTTCTGTTCTTGATCTACATAAAAGATCTTCCAACGGCCCTCCCTGTGAAGGTAGCTATGTATGCAGACGATGTAACCCTCTGGAGTTCAAGCTTTGAAAACCTGCAAATAACGGTTGATGAAACAAAACTCTGGTCCCGGGGCTGGGACCTTCCAGTGAACAATGACAAATGCGTGGACAGGTGTTTCGGCAGAGGGACTGGACAAGCTTTCTCCTTTAGAGGAGCGACCACACTGGGTGAGAGTGATCGACGAAAAGGGCTCTGTTTCTGGCTGATTGTAGCCTATTCTTTTCTCATCATCACCAACATGCGAGCAAGCCTGCCTAATGATTTTTAAATATGATCCGAAGGTTCTTCCTGAACATCCCTGGGGACGATTTTCCCATACTCTTCGGTACGCATATCTATCCTTTGCTAAAGTACGGTAGTCAGATAATGCATTGTGGTCTTTTCTGAGATCGTTAGATCCTAGAAAGTGTTCAGAGGGCCTCCACCGAAGCAGTATGGGGTACTCTTCACCAGCCTCATCCCGTCCGCCTCTCACTCCTCAGTCTCAACCCCTTTGACTTAAAACGAGTAGCTGCTTATCTTTTCTTTATGTTCCATCCTTTTGAATTAGTTTAGGGAGATAGCTTTTTCTCCGTCTGTCCAGCCTTTTCTCTCCATGGTCGCAGCAGAAAGGTTTTTTACATCGAGACCATGTACTTCTCCGAGCATTAACTTTTTTAGCCACAGGGTTGTTGCACTACGGAAAGCCCTTCCGGAAAATATTGTTCTGTCGCAGAACAAAACTATCTTCAAGAAAACGTTAGACCTCCACATGGTCTCTTCTAGCAATTTCATGCCCAAAACGACGTAAAATAAATGTCCTTTATATCATTTTCATTCTGCTGGTACCCCCATTTTGCTTAAGGCACTGTCCATGGGGAGACTCTGCATGATGTTATGTACATTTGATTTTGTTGCCTCCTCCGCCCTGCCCCCTCTTCCCCTTATCCTGGTTTCAGCTCGGCAAATCCAACAGACGATTAAATATTTCCTAGAAAACCGGGGTAATTGGGCTCAGAGCCTCGAATCCCTGTAGTACTTCAAGACTTCAAGACTTTACTTTCAGTCCTCCTTACCACACTTTTGCATGAAGCCAGTACTGATCAAAATAACTATAGCCGCTCATATCGCGCAATGGTCACTTTAAGCAGGCCAAATTTGTGATAATCTAGTATACTTTTCTAAGTGGGGCGCCCAGACACAACTCTTGTTGCCCCAGGAAGTCACCGTACGGGCACACTGGCCCTTGGCTTGGCGGAAGATTTCGGCTAAAAGAAAAAACATTGGCTGATGAATCCTGTGAGGCAGCCGGCTCCTATCAATAAGTGTGCTCTTAAAACGCGGGAAACAACTTAAAACTGAGGTGTCATACTAGGCTGCCGAAAAGAAAGGCATATTGAAAAAAAGTATCATTGGTACTGACAGCAACAATCCTATGTGAACGAAAGTCTACTGGCAATTTTTACATCTGAAAGTCCAACTCCGCCTTCCGTAAGCAAGAAGAGTTTTAATGAGTCCAGATGGCAATTGAGACAACCTTATGCTTGTAAACCAAAGGCCAGGAAATAACAGTCTTCCCGAATAAAGGCTTGCAGGGACCCGCCCCCCCCCCCATCATAGCTTCACAATGTAAAATACTGGTATGTTTCTCGAATGGTTTTGAGCAGCATTCGTTGGAGCAGCACCAATGAGCATAGAGTAGTTGACAAAATGAGGCGATCTATATAGCTGAGAACAGCAACAAAATGGTGTTATTCACTGAGCAGCAGCACAGAGCGACACAAAGTTGTGTTGAAACGACCGGGATTTCAGCTTTGAGTAAAACCTGTGAACTGAGGCCACAGCGGGGATGCAGCTGAAAGTTAAAATATATATAAAGTTGAAGCAGATGACTGAATAGTTGCTGCGGGAGCCTTAGACCCGGGAAGAACCGAGGATTAGATATTGTCCAGCAGATGGCATGAGAGCAGACAGCTTGAATCACTTGCAAAGGAGGGTAAGCGGGCCTCAGTTGCACGAGGGATAGATGAACGAAAAATTCCTGAGGCCTTTGTGAATGTCAGGAGTGCCACAGACCAGGAACTGACTAAAGGAACCACTGGGGTGAGAGGTGGTGAAAAAATGTTCAAGAATCGTGGTGACGCGATGGGGCAAGCGGCGACAGTGACGACGGTCTGCTTCCCGTAAAATGTACGAAAAGTGCAAAAACTTTTATCGGTATGCACAAACGACGTCATGGCATAAGAGGCCTTACGTTATTTGCACGATGAAGAAAAGTGGTTGTACATGAAAGATTCCAACATCTAAGCTGACTGGCTACAGCGATTGTGTCAAATAATCAAAACGATCATTAGTTGATCAAGAAAACGTGACTTTTCATCGCAAAGAGAGCAAGTATGTACAAAATGAGGAAAGTTCAATGAGATCGACGAAATGGAAATGAAGAAAAAAGCTCAAATACAAAGGCACATATATAAGAGAATGGTCTCTAAGAAATGAGGGCGCACTTCCCAAGAATTAAACCGAATCGCTCAAAGCAGGAAGGTCCGGAACTGGTGGAGGAAGATCGGCTTCGGAGAATACGGGGAGTATGCAGGCTTATGGGAAGTCCGCACTCAGTACCCACGGAAGATATACTTATTCATAAAGGATGACATCGTTCAGGGAGAATGCAGCGTCAAAAGTGGTTGTATGAACATTCAATGCCAGTAAGAGTATGAAAGGTGAGCACGACCGGCAGTTCATTCAAAGGAAAATTAGGCGGGGATCTTCAAATGGGCGGTTTCAAGGGCAGTATGAAAAAGGCGCAAACTGACTTCAGCGGGGATACAAAGTATGAACACGGATTTTCGTTGCTGATAGGTACTGTATAATTTGCTCGGCAGGAAGTCGAAAGGAATGCGTGGCAGACTGCAGTAAAAAGGCGTTACATTGAAAGACACCGAGATTAATTTTCAGAAGGGATTTAAACCAAGTGTCGGCAAAAATCACAACGACTGATGACACTGAACAGGTGGATTTAAAAATGGGGGGAGGAGTGGAATATGACGATGTTACGGCGCGGGATTATTGAAGGTAAATTTAATTACATAGCTTAATAATATTCGCCCGAAGTAACTGGATGTGAACTAGTTTCGGATTCATGCTGGGCACGTATTGGCGGTTGTTTTTTGTGTCGCGTTTCAGGCCGGGCCCCCGCAAGGCTAAGAGTTTTTAAGTGACTTCCCAATCTGGCCAAGTCTCAAGTATACTAAAGCTGACGTCAAAATTCATTAGCAAATTATGTGCTTTCTCAGTCTGTTATCGCCTGCCCCTTTAGGTCGATAGTTTTATTCTACTTAATTCCCTAATACGTCCAGACTGGCTCTGGTAAATGCCTTAGAGAGCCAACAGATCAGTAGCCTCATCCAGGCCCGCAAACCCACGATAACTCAGACAGGAAGCAGAAGAAAGTGAGTGCCACGGCCCCAGCTTCGATGCAGGCTGTTCGTCATGGCATTATAGGTTTCATCGCTCAGCAGGATCACAGGATTGTTGTGCAACTTCTAGTGGTCTGTCCTCGGTAGGCGGAACTGAAAAGCCAGGAAGAGTATTAAGTGTACGATTACGACCTCACTGTGTAAACGGAGGCCATTTCATTTTTTTCTAGCAGCAAACGGGAGTTTCCGGAGGCTCCAGTTGAGGAAACTAAATAACCTTTTGGCTCAAGGCGCCTTGTGCTACGATCTGATATGATTTGTTTTGGGCCTCCATAAATGAACTGACTCAAAGTTGAACAAGGCCGTTTGTGGCGGGGAGCAGTTCAAGAAAATCACTTTGGATATTTTATTAGAATTTCCGAAGCGAAGTCTTATCGCCTACTCAAGACAAACGTTACTCATAAAATCCGGACTTTCCCCCGTTTTCCACGGATCCATATTCTAGATCACTGGTAAAAAAAGATACAAGATACTGTCACAATTTATATTCTGAAAATTCATCTGTTAACTAGTATCTGTCGTGCTGCTTATCGGCGATATTTTCCATAGAAAACGTTCGAGAAACTGAAAGCAACCTACCCGGCACCAAGCTGCACGATTCACCTTAAAGTACTTCAATGCATCTTTACCGGTGCATTTCACTGAGCGCGGCGTTAGCCACAACTTAAGCTTCAAACGGTCAAGGGCTACTTTCGTAAGAGGGGGCACCAAAATTATCGTCGCCAATCCTGCAGCTGGCCACCACGAAAATGGATAATTGTTAGCCTTACCTTTGTAGAGTGTTTTTTAATACAAGCACCCGCCCGCGTGCTTTTGCTTTGCGTTACAGAACTGATAATTTTTCCATTTAAAAGTGATCACGTTAACTGCAGTATACACTAGTAAAGATGCTACGATACCCCCGGGCAGCTGGAATATACTGACCTCCACTTTGAATTCTTTGTCAAGAACCTTGTATTTTCCATTACTCAAAATATCGTTTGTATTTCCTTGTGATCGATAAGTTTGGCGGGATGGTGAAATTGAAGTGCAAGTATTAGACCACTAGCGAGGCAATTATGTTTGTTTACCTAAGCAAATAAATGAAATCTTGCTCTGTGACACGCGGTAAGCGTCAGCACCAAAAAGTTCCCACAACGGCAAAAGGTGTGGGGAGGTGAGCTGGCTGTTACAATGAGTGTCTTGAAATCCAAGTCGAAAAGATTCTCACTGTGTTATCAAAACACTCACTTGGTGTGGGTAGACACCGCCGGCTTGTGAGGTTGAGTTTGTGAACAACTGTGCCCTTACAACGAGTGAAACTTGCGTTCATGGAACGAAGTGGCTATAGAAACGAATGGTTTACGATCTAACGATTTCACTCTCTGAACGATAAGAGGCATGTAAAAATTGGTCATCGAACGTTGACTGCAGCTAAGGGCCTTGTCCAGTTGTAATAGTTATCGCCCTTTCAAAATAAACCGCAATTATCGACTCACGAGCTACGCCTGAATCATTCTATAAGCAGCCATCCAGCTTACAGCCAACGGGAGATGACTGCTTAGGATGTTTTAAGGCAAAACCGGTGGGTTTGGGGCATATGCACCAGACAAGCACCAACAAGATCCGTCCATTAACTGGAGAGTATTAGGAAGCTAGAAATTAACTGAGAGGGGACAAAGACCAGGTGATTTCAGGAGTAGACTAAGAGACAGGAGTAGTCGTTCTGAAGAAATCGGTCTAAGGCGATCAGGTGGGCCACATACCAGGGGACAGAACGAAATTGTAGCTAACAACTGAAGACTGACGAATCTGGCCGTTAGGAAGTTGAAATAAAAGCATAAGTAGGTAATTTTGTAAAGGCAGTCGTGATGCCAGAATCCGCGACCAAGAATTCGATGAGTACGGCCTACCAAAGTAAATGAAAGCGTACCACCACAATCAAAAGTTTCTGTGACCAAATCCTCGCAACACAAAACCTGGCAAAAATGGCATTGAAAATACTGAAGCCGATAAGAAGATTTGTTTGGGAAAATACGGCTAAGCCTAGCCTGTTAGCCGTTGGAAGTTCTGAGAATCCATTATAAATACCCGGCGTTGATGCGCCCACGGTTACCAGCTATGGTCAAAGCCTCGCCTATGTTGCTTGTCAGAACGAGGAACGCAATCATTGCACTTTTATAGTTGAACATCCACAACTTCACTTTTTCTGTGTTCTCCTCGAGCCCAAGCACTGATAATATTGTCCTGGGTCATCGATGATTTGTCTGCTACCATGTTAACTCATTTACAAAACCAAAATGCTTGTTGACACTAACTTCCGTAATAAACTGTTATTCCTTTATTGATAGGTGCTCATAACTTAACTTTCTTGTCTCAGGCTATAACTCAGTAATCTCTGTCATTTTTCTTGCACTTTCCCGTTAAAATGAGTCTTACCGCGCTGACAACTATCATTTAATGACCAGTACTCACGGACCAGCGTATCTGCTCATGGCATGTTGGGACCCAATTCCACCGAGCAAGAGTATGCTTCTGATTACTCATGATCCCACGGAAAACTAACACGTTCGCATCCGCATAAAATGCCTCAACTTAGCTCTGAGCATCTCCCTTTCTTTTCCTAACTTCCGCCGCCTTCACCTACCTTCGGGTTTACAACCAGACTGTCGTCTTACTTTTTTCTCATTCCTATTTCCGACCCTATCCCCTCCTACAGTTTTATTTTTGGTCCTCAACTGGGCCCTTTTTCTTTTCTACCACCTATCAGCCTAACTATTTTGCACTCCGGCTAAGTCTGCGCTTGATATCTCCACCATCAACTAACTTCCCTGCAAAACCACCACAGTTTCCGCCCAATAATCCCTCACACGTCGGCTTACTGGGAGTCAAGTAACATTATCAGTCTTATATCTAATAAGCCGTTAATTGTAACCCCCATCTAGAACATCCCCCAGACTGCCGCATTTCTCATCTCTTCCAGAACACTGGTTACCTGGGTAGCCCACCAACCAAATGGACGTCAACCCGGGACTACCTTACGGACTAAACGATTCGATCGACCGAACAGACCATTGTTAAACCCATACTCACACCTACTGACGCTTAATACGAAGCACCTTACATGGCTGAAAAGTGATCACGATCCAGTGCCCAGGGTTACAATCCACCATAATGGTCCCACCGGACCGCCGGACTGATTTCTGACATCGTCCATCACCCTATCAACCTACGTTTTCCGCACTCCACACAAACAGTTCCATTAACTCTGCGTTACAGTACCAAACACCATGACCGGAATCTGGCCCTTGCCTTTGCTTTCCGTACCTACCATCCTCATTTCGTCAGCCTAACCCCTCTTTCCTGCTAACCTCATCATACAATACTTGCCACAAACAGCAACCAGTGTCTCTATTATACAAAATACCAACCACTTGGTTATTCATTCTTCAATCACGTCCGCAGAAAATCTCAGCCTTACACTCTTTCAACTTCCCCTGTTTCTTCAGGTCTGGCCTCTCCCAGTCACCACTACCCTCCTTCCTCTTCCTTGGTTGTATCAGAAGCTTTTGCCTCCAGCAGAGTGTTTCCTGGACGGTTTCTCTTTGAAATTCCCCGTTCTGCATTCCTAGTGAAGTTTTCTGCCTTCACGTGAATTTCTACATAATATCGGAATTACACATACTGAAAGGACAGTCTGATTAACCTATTCGACCCACCTGCATTTGTATCAAAGGCTTCCTCTACAATGAGTTATCCAAAGTTGGATCAGTCTTCTCTGTATCCCACAGGCATCTCTGACTGCACTTTGATAACGCTATTTCGAATCTATTTTTAACCTTTTTTGGTAACACTCTCACCCAGTTTCTCGATCTGGATTCCTCGAGTAACCAGTCGGTGCAACATGGCGTCTCTTTCCACGCTTTCCTACCCTTCTTTGAATCTCTGTTTCACTCCTGCGCTCTCTCTATTTTCGCCGACTGCACACCGAAATCCGTAGATTGCCGTTATCCATTCTGGACTACCGAATCCGTCGTAGGCAGTTATCGGCACCCATAAGTCAAGTTGAGTATTAGTTCTGCCTCACCTCCCGGTTTATGTTGTGATATCCGACACCAGTTTCCTAATGGGTTTTTGCGAACAATGCAATTTTACCCTTCTTCAGTATCGCTTTTATCTGCATTCTCAAGTCTAGCCGGCTAACCACAACGTCCTCGTCCCGAATTCGAAACTGATTCGCAATCGTCGCGTTGACCCTCTTCGCTTTAGTTCACTTAAACACTGTCCAAGTTTATTGTTCCATTACTCCAATTTTTTGAACCCTGAACCTCAGAATTGTGCTTGCCTTGTATTGCTGTGTATCGCTGTATTCTCTGATCATGTCATGTGCATGTGCCTTGGCCACGATGAAGCAACGTACCATTAACATCTATCCACTAGAAGAATCGATTTACGCTTAGCAAACGTCCCACTCCACGTGGCCGTTGATGTGCTTTGTCAGCATATGGATTTCAGCCACTTGAATACCAAATTATAAAGTTGCAAACTATCACCTCTAATTTTGTTTTACGCTCTCCACGATCACTTGTACACCAAGCGCGAGCACATTGTTCACGTGTGACCCACACATTATTCACTTAATCCACGAACTGTTGCTTCTGTGGTTGCTTTCATGCTGGGACGCGGTTTCTGACAGACTTGGCCCTCGTTTGATATTTGTTGTGCCGTGGATTTTCGTATCCATTTTATTATGTTTAGGTACCCACTTATTTGGCTGCGCTTTAACCCAGTTGCTAATAGCCAGTTTCAATAGTCACTTTTGAAAATGTAACGAGAAAATTCGTTTAAGTGAGCCTTACGGGGACAAAAGATCTTTGTGAGAAAAAGGTGAAATAATTGCTTCCGCAGGGTTCGCTCACCTTCCATGGATTCTTTGTTATTTTGGATGAGCTGGTCTTGTTTGTACATTCGCATGTATTCCTGGCCAAGAAGAACTCGATGATAATGATCTTTATAGGGTTAAGGAATAGAAATGAATCGCAATCGAGATTGCGTAGGGGAAAAAACAAGGCCTGTTAAGAAGGGAGTTCCCCTCTACGAGCCGGGAGGAAAATCACGCGGTTCGTGGTATCACCACCACAATGAAAAAGCTATCGACGCACATAAGGTGCAGAGGCCCATCAAACCCACCAGAGGTTTTGCATTTTATCTGCCAATGGAAGAGGGGACTTGCTCCAAAAGCACCCCAATAAATAACGTAAACCCATGAGACAATAAAAAACTTCACTTGAGCCAGAAAGGCTTTTTTGTTTATTGCTTTAGTGCTGCGGAAAAGCCAGGGATCTGATGGGAGGCTGTGCTGTTCTAGGTCCAGCAATGCTGTATATCTCAGCACGCAATTTTCTCAAAGACACGTCCTAGCAACCATGCCACGCGGCTCGTTATTGCCCAAGGGGGCGCCGTTGAAGGCAAGAGGAGGTCAAGGGATACACGGAATCGCTGTCACTCTTGGTGGAAATATTAAAATTTGCAACACAGCGCTGCAACAACTAAAATATTGGTTTGATCTGAATGCGTTGCGCATTGAGGTGAATAGTTTGACACTTACGTTCATATTTGCAGAGCCGGTCGGCAGGGGAGGCTGAGAGAACAAGCATGCTTGAGCGAGAAGCTACCTCCGACCATTTGATGATGTTTTTAGGTCGTCACCGCTGCACTGCCAGTAGCTGACTTGGACAATTCATACACGGTGGTAGCAGGCTGACTTGAATAGCGCCGCGTACAATCTGATCCCTCACCTGCGATGGCAGCGTAGTATATGCAGAAGTCCGGTTCACCAGCAATTAAGTCTATATTATGTGGCACCTAGTATAGCGGTACGTTAGATATAAGGATATGAGCGTATTTACTAATCACCTGAGTCTCCAGGGGGCGAATAAAATTTTTGTTCACTACATTCACAGCTGTTCCTGAAACAAGAAGAAAGAAATAAGGGTAAGGGACGTATGTACAGTAGGATCGACGGTTGTATATCTTGAGGAGGTGAGCAGTCATATTTGCATGGTTTCCGTTCCGCACCATACCCCTCTTAATCAGAAACCAGCCCGGTGCCTCGTAAACGTCCTTGACTGGGTACCTCTACTTCAGCGCCTACTTCTGAGACTTCATTGCCATCAGTTGGATGACTGAAGCTCTATGTTTCCAACACCGGTTTCAACCGATTGAAATGAACGGTGAACGTTCTGAGTGGACTGGTATTGTGGCCATTGGAACAAAGATTTTCAGAAATACTCCTTTCCACGATGAATGGTCCTCTTCATTGTTTAGGTACTTTCGCTAGAACGTCCATCGGTAATGCTCTGGAATGCAGAAACGAAGTATCACCTACTTCTAGCGGCGATTCTTGAGCCCTCTTGTTGTAGTAATCTTTCTGTTGTCGGTGGCTCTCTGATAAGTTCCGTTGGGCTAGCTCTTGCTTCTTGACTAGCGTCCCTTCCAGTTCTAATATGTATTCCGTTACTATTTGAAGCAGTTGCCCGATGTAAATTGTTCGTAGATCACACGGGGCGCTCATTTCCCTCCCCGTCCGTAGGAGATCGGTGTCCGTACCGTCGGTCGATGTACAGGGCTTCTGTTTGCCGTCAAGCATTGCTTCAACGCTTAGTTCTGGTGTTTCGTTTCTTCGACAGAGGCCTCGAGTATCCCTTTTATGGTGCGGTTTGTCCGCCCGACCAGTCAGTTCCCTTCAGGGTGATATGAGGTTGTCTTGGTCTTCTCAACCTGCAGTAGTTTGCCAATTCATAGTACTGTTTTCAAAGCTGCTTCCTCTGTCTGAGTGAAGTTGCCCGGGTGCCCCCAAACTGCAGGCCCAATTCCCAAAACTTGTTCTCGCTACAATTGCTGCATCGATAACAGGAACTGCGACAGCCTGCGCCCACTTCGTGAAATAGTCGATCATCACGATGATATATTTGTTTCCTCTTTGGGTTTCCGGTAGTGGACCCATAATGTCGACCCCAACTATTTTGTCCGGATATCCTGCCTGTGTGGGTTTGCGTGGTGCTCTTGTCAGGGATAAGAAGCTTTCCGGATAGAGTATGGTTGGTATCGCTGACTAAAGCCGGCGACGTCACGACTGTGATGTGGCTAAAAGTACCTGGCTCGGAATGCATCATACACTTTCGTCTGACCTGGATGTCCCAAGTCGGGATGAAGTCGTTCCATGACTGTAGCGACACGCGTAAAAATCCTCCCTAGTCGTTGTCATACATTTGTATTGTTGAGACTGTGCTCTTTATTTTATTGGCCCTCGAACAAGTACAGCATGCATCAATCACTACACTTCAACATTTGTTTATATTTTGCTCACGAGAAGTGGCATAATCTTGATTCGAACTTGGACTGCCGTGACTGTGGTACCTGGCATTGGCATTTGTTGAACTCTGGTTCTCGTTGTTAGACGTTGTGGCATTATAGTTAAGGTTTGTACATATTTATATGTGTATAACTTGTTAATTCAGTACCGTAGGAACTACGAATTATCCCTGTTCTGGTTTTGGGATTCGTTTTGACTTGGCTACGCGTAGCTCACAGTAGCAATAACCGTTACAGTGCTCAACTTGGAATCGGCTAAAGGAAATCAAGCAGAAATGCCAAGAAGAGAACAAAAACAAACCGAAGCTGGACAGGAAGTTACCCGGCAAGTCCCTGGGGTATTTGTGGGTGATACTGATTATTTAGACGTCGCTAGGTCCACTAGTCCTGTCAGTGCAATTTCATGTACTTCAGCTAGTGGTATAGAATTTAAAGGTGATGGTTTCTGTCGATTAAGAATAATTGGTTTAGAAACCCAGCTTATGCGGGCTAGTGAAGAAGCGGAATCTGCCAGGAAAGATCAACTCCAGAGACGGGAGCGGGAGGTGACTTTGGAGACCACAGAGCATGCGGCCATTCAGCCAGGCAGTTCCGTGGAACGATTAAAGTCGACTTGTACCAGTGTAACCCACGCTATTGACTTACCAAGAGTGGAATAGCCTCCATTCGACGGGAGCGCAGAACAGTACTGTAAGTTCGGTAAACAGTACGAAAACTTTGTGGAAAGGAGAATATCCGATCCAGGAAAGAGATTCTTGTATTTACTGCGGTACTGTCGTGGAAGGACCAGGGAGGAAATCGACGGGTGCTCGATGCTGGACCCCAAGAAAGATTACACTCGGCACTTGAAATTCTGAAAAACCTATTTGGGCAACCATTTGAAGTCACCCGGAATTTGATCGATGGTGTACTATCAGAGGCAAAACGCTCCAAAGGCGAGTCGGGCTCTTTAGCCAGCCTGGTGATAGAAATGCAGAACCGCAGCATCGCATTGAATCACCTAGATTACCGATCGGACCTAAAAGCACTGCACACATTGGAGGTCGTAGTGCGCAGCTTACCCACAGAACTACAGAGTAGATGGTCCGAAGAAGCCGAAGGGATCAGTAGATTTGGGCGAGAAACCACGCTTGAAGACCTGACGCAGTTTATAGACCGTCATGCCCGAATAGCAAACGGTCGTTTCGGTCAACTTGTGCGCGAGACGAGCAAGTTACCTAGAATTACGACGACGCAAAGCTGGACCAAGGAACCAAGTAGAAGCCAGCCATGGGCAAACACACACGTATTATCTCGCGAGGATGAAAACTTGCCGGTCTGTAAAGTTTGTGGGGCGCCTCATCGCCCAGCGGAATGCCCTCGCTTCTGCAACGTAGACGTCGACGAACGATAGAAAATGGCTGAGAGACTGGGCGCGTGCTTCGTCTGTCTCACCGATTCACATCGAGTAGCGGTGTGCCGGACAAAACCCAGTTGTAGTCAGGATAAATGCCATGGGAAGCACCATTACCCACCACACAAATGCCAGGTTTTGAATGCCAAAGAAGCCCCGAAGCCAAGTATGGCCTGCTCAGTATCTCGCTCCACTGACAAGCCCATTTGCCTGGAAATACTAGCAGTTGGCGTAGAAACCCCGTTAGGGTTATAAGGGCGTTGGCCTCCATAGATAGTGGCTCGGATACCACGGTAGTAAGGAAGGTGTTTGCAGAGAGATATGGGATCAGAGGGAATCAATCTTCAATAGCGGTGAGCACACTGAGTGGCACCCAGGTCATCCAGTCGACCAAACTGCACCTACGACTCGTTTCCTTGGTCAACAACGATAGAGCGGAAACTCCAGAAGAATTCATCACAAAGGACCTGCCGATGAGAGCACCTCAATCAGTGCAATTGATTCTGACTTAGTGGCCGCATCTCGACGGGTTACGAGCGAGGAGTGGCAGAATAGCGAAATTATTCTGCTGGTCGGTTGTGATGTACCGGGAGCGCATTGGGTCCTGAATCAAAGAATAGGAAGCCGCAGAGCACTCCATGCAGTACGCACTATATTCGGCTGGACTTTATATGGTAGTACAGATGGAAGATGTGGCAAGCAAATCCAAATCAACTGCACTTCGGTGGAAACGGCGAACATTGAACAGGCATTCCAACGGCTGTATAGCGCCGAATTTGTCGACCTGGCCATTGAAAGATGTTCCCCATCACGAGAAGGTAGGTCGGCTTTGAAAATGGTATCCGAGAAAGCTAATTATGTAATAGATCGTCTCAAGGTTCCTGTCTCGTTAAGACCCAACACGAAACCTATGCCAAACAGCCGAGAAACGGCTCTGAAAAGATTATGCTTCCTCAAAACCAAGCTAATTCGAGAACCACGATTAGGGTAGAATACACGCGAGCCATGCAACATAACATCGACTTGGGTTATATAGAAAGACTGGATACAGCGGTAATGAGCGCAAATTTGAGGTGGTGCCTACCTCATCACCCGGTCGTGAACCCAAAGAAACCAGGGAAGTTCAGGGTGGTTTTCGACTGTGCCGCGAAATATCAGGGTGCGTCACTCAACGACCATATACTACAGGGCCCAGACTAAACAATATCACTAGCCGAGGGTTTATGTCGTTTTCGGCTAAGGAAATGTGACCGTCTCTGCGGACATACGTGAAATGTTTCTACAAGCGAAGATGCTCGTTGGAGGTGGGGACGCCTTTCGTCTTCTCTGGTGGCCTGAAAACGACGCACATCGCGCACCAGACGAGTACAGGCTGACCGTGCACCCCTTTGGGACGGTATCACCTCCCTTCTATGCTAAGTTTGCCCCCCGGGAAACCCTCAAGCGTTTCGGTGGCACCAAAGATTTGTTAGGAAGAACAATGGATCACTTCTACAAGGGCGATTTTCTGTGTTCCTTTGACGATCGAAATAATGCTATTCCATATATGGCCGAACTGATCGCCAATCTAGAGGCCGGTAGACTCAACCTAACTAAATGGACTTCAAACGCCAGGAGGTGCTCAATGTTATCCCGAAGTCCGGGAAAATGGAGTGTACGAGGGAGCTGCTGGGACCCTTTTCACAAACGTAGCGCACGCTTTGTCTTCAATGGAAACCCGGAGGTGACGAATTCATATTCACTCTGGACCTACCCAAACAACCAGTCACACGGGGAGGAATCCTATCATCAGTCTCAAGCCTCTATGATCCCCTAGGTTTCGTTTCGTTATGGTTGTTACCGCGAAAGTGCTTGCTGCAATTGCTGTGCTAGAGGGGGACGGGTTGGGACGAACCTCTCTCGAATGACGACGATAAGCGATGGCACGACTGGCTGCACTGCCTGGAGCAACTTCGTGAGATCAAAATACAAAAATGCTTGACAGGAAGCAAGTGCGCAAACGATGCCCAACTCCACTTATTTTCTGATGCACCGGAAATAAGCTACGGGATAGTGGCTTGCGGCTGCTGAGTAGACAAAAAGGGTAGGCGGGGCAGTTAGATATTATCCGCAAAGGCGAGAATGGCTCCACTGAAAACGGTGTCCATTCCGAGGGTGTAACTGACGGCAGCAGTACTGGCCATGAAAGCAGCGACGCCGTATAGGAGACGCTTTGATCGGATAAACTGGGAGCCAAACTTTTGGACGGACTCAGCCACGGTACCACATTACATAAACAACATTACCACTCGCTTTAACACTTTCGTGGCCAACAGACTCACTGTAATCCACGAGTCGACTAAAACCGATCAATGGCACTATGTATAATCCGCCAGTAACCTAGCCGACTTCTGCTCAAGGGGGGTGAAAGCACTAGAGAGGCTGCGGTTGTGGACAATGAGACCGGACTTCCTAACTGCAGCTAAAGAGATTTGGCCAACGCTACTAATGCCTAAGCCTCATGATGGCGGTATCGAGACCAAAAGACTGATACTGGCCACGAACTTCATGGGAAGCGTAAGCCCAACAAAAAAACTGTGCCACTTTCCCGATTGGACAAAAATGTTAAGAACCTTGGTCTGGTGGACACGATACAAAGTACTCCTATTGATTTTGGAAGGCACACGATCACGGAATACAATAAATTTGGGAACGATACTACCGGGCGAGCTGAATCAAGCCGAACTCCACTTTCTACGCCTTCTATAACCAGACGCTTTCCCGTTCGAGGCCCGCGAGCTGGCCAGGATAGGTGATAGCACCAAAGAAAGAAGGCTGCTGTAAAGCAGTATCCGAAGACTAAGCTCTATGTGAACCAACGGACTACTGAGAGTTGGAAAGCGGCTGACCAATTCAATTCTAGAGTACGAAACAAACCACCCCTAATAGTCCCTGGTGACCACTACATAACGAGATGCCTGATAGACCACGTACACCTAGAAGAGGGACACGCAGGTTCAAACCACAAATTGAACAATACACGTGGACGATTTTGGGTGACAAAGGGACCAGCCACGGTCGAGCGAGTCATGGGCAACTGCATCACTTGACGTCGCCGGAGGGCGGTAGCCGGCCAACAAGTGATGGCCCCCTTTCCAGCCGTAACAGTTCAACCGGGATTGTGCCCGTTTGTGGAAATTGGCGTCAACTGCTCTGGTCCGTTACTTGCACGACAGCAAAGGAGCACGCAAAAGAGGTATGGCTGCCTGATAACGTTTACAATCCAGAGCAGTCCATCTTGAAGTAGTGCATACTATTACCACCGATTCATTTCTAATGGCCTTTCAGAGGTTCATCGCGAGGCCGAACGTCCACAAGAACGTATACTCAGACAATGGCTCAAACTTCGTCGGAGCTCATAGGGAGTTAGAGAAATGGTGTAACCCCCTGGACCACGTCAAAATACAAAACAAGACCGTAACAAAGGGGATAGAACGGCACTTCAGCCCACCTTATGCCAATCATCGAGGTGGCGTGTGGAAAAGGCTGACACGATCGACTAGGAAAATACACACAGCCCTGACCTCACAACAAAACCTCGATGACGAGACGCCGACTACCCTACTAACAGAAGTAGAACGCATACTGAACAACAGACCCCTGGTGCCGGTCGTCCTAGACCCGGAAGGCCAACCGGCTCTCACAGCCAACGACCTGTTATTACGGCGGTCAAACGTGGGAGTAATCACACCGAAAACCCTACTTGGAACGTATATCGTAGTATGGAAACAAGTGAACCACCTGGTACAGGCTTTCTGGAAACCATGGACGAGGGAGTGCTTACCGACATTGCAGCTTCGGCAAAAGTGGATCTCCAAAGAGAGGTCGTTCAGACGTGGCGATGTGGTCATCTTAGTGGAGAGCCGCTTACATAAAGATGATTGGCCGGTTGTAGTGATTAAGGACTGCCGTACAGAAACCGATGGCCTCTTGCGCACGGTGGTAGTGAGAACGAACAAAGGAGACTTGTTGCAAGTTAACCGTAAGATATGTCTGCTTGAAGGTGACAATGGCAAAGGCGAAGTCGACGCAACAGACGGAGCTGAAACCAAGTCTGGTGATACCAAATGAAACTGAATTTATTTATTTATTCCTCATGCATTCTGCCGTAGGTCCCAACCCTTCACACCGTATTTGAAGCATATTTGTGTCTAATTTCATACGCTGTTCACGATTTACTATGGAGCTAGTTGTCGAAACCCTAGCTATCACATGAGACGACACTGTTTGTGAAGTAATGGAAACTCCTGAACAAGCGTTTGTTGACGGTTTGTAGAAATATCTCTTTTTCCGTGATCTTTTGTTTGTATTATTATTCAACCTGTGCCCAAGTGGATATAAGTTGTGAGTCAAAAACACTTTCAATGTAATAACACTACACGTTGAGCCCCTGAGTTTCGAGTACCCTGTAACCATCCATATTTTTCATTACGAATTCTCAGTCTTTATCTTGCCACTTACTTTACTCTTGTTCGGACAGCCTTTTCCTCCACATTCCGTAGTCTGTCTACGTATCCCGATCACATCAAAGCCCTTTTTATGCGGATAATTTGGCATCATTCTCAGAAGAAGCTCTTAGTTGTCAAGAGATGGAGCATAACCTCAAGAAACCTGCACCCGCATCGGCGACTGGCCAACGGTAGACGAAGTCCAAAGCGACCTGCCTATGCCCCGACTTAGGGCCTCGGTTGGTTAGGGCGAATGAGCACCCCTTGTTACTCCTTGGATGTTGGCCGTTTCATGGGAGGATTTGGTGGGCGGTGTAACGTGCATGTGTGGAAACCCTCTTTAGTCGTTGTCATACATTTGTATTGTTCAGACTATGCGTTTTATTTTATTGGCCCTAGAACAAGCACATCATGTATCAGTCACTACTCTTCGACCTTTGTTTATATTTCGCTCACGTGAATTGGCACAATTTTGATTCGAGCTTGGACTGCCGTGACGGTGGTACCTGACATTGGCATTTGTTGAACTCTGGTCCTCGTTGTTAGACGTTGTGGCCGTACAGTTATAATAGCAATAGTATTAATGGTTTATTTCTGGACCGTGGTCGAGAAGCACTCACGTAAGCGTGATCAGAGTTTACAATATCACCGAAAGAGATGAAAAATTCACAAATTCCAAGGGGAGATTCGCACGTCACAGCAACAATGGAATAGGGCTGAGGAGAGTTTAAAGGAATCGAAGCAACCAAGTAATACCCGGTGAGTAGGAACTAATTTCGAGTAAACTGCGGAAATAGTAATGAATCGGCCGGATGCAGAAATGTCCAGTCGAACATTGGCTTAGGAAGCAGGAAGTACAATATTCACAAGAATGATGCAAGAAAATGGTCAGTAATGCATAATCATGTTCACTTAAAAAGGTAATTAGCGTTGAGAAAAAGGAGGCAGGGAAGAATTTCATGAAGGTTCGCAAAGGAATACTAATTTTTACGGATTTGTGGACAATAAAAGGAATACTACCCCCTGAAAAGGTGAAACTATTTCAGTGAGAAGTACTGTGTGTCATCTGGTGTCTGCAGTTCGCCGCTGGTAGAAGATGGATGAAGTTTAAGGGAGGGATAATCAACTATCAGAATGCCGTGTCCTCGGGGAACAAAATAAGGCAAGACCAGGGTGGAAATCTTTGCAATAGGCCAGGCTATGCTGGTAAATTGGGAAAAACATCATTCTGTTCAGTTTTTGTGGCTTTTCTATGTCCTTGTTGGGCTTTTTTGGGTAAGGGTTGGCTGAGGTTTTGTTCGCTGTTTCATCATGGGAAAGAGGAGAGCATCGCCAAATCTGGACCAATCTCTATTTAATAATAAGTCCTCGTACGGCGGCTTCGACATCGGAGGGTCTTGTAGTGAGAGTTCTTCAGTAAGCCTCAGAATGGCATATGCAGCATTAACAGGATTTCTTGTGGGCGAAACCCGGTTGCTAGATCGTATTCGCGGTAGCTGGTCTTTGGTGCCGTTGTAGACGGGCAGAGAAAAATATAAGCCGTCCGCACCATATATCACAGCCAGGCAACATGATGATCGGGTGGTTCTGAAATTTAAAAATGGAGGAAAGCAGTCTGAGAGATGTTCCAGCTGAGGGCAAGCGTGAGCAAAATAACAGATAAGAGTACGGGGGTTGGAAATGAGTCACAGTGGTCCTGGTGAAATGAGGAGTCGTTGGTACTGTGATTCGGTGTTCGTGAGAGCTAAATGGGCTTGCAATACTAGGCAATGTTATTGATTACCGATTCGGCCGTTCAACGGGAAGTCTTTTCTTTAGGGATTAATAAAGCCGTGGAGGTGGATTTGGACTAGGGTCTGAGGGCTACGTGAGAAAGCAGCTGGGCAAAACGAAGAACTTGAATGGCAAGTTTGTATGATAGGTCTAGGGAATATATGATAAATCCTACAGTAGTGTTATACTGGTCACGGGGAAGCAGCTGGGACAAACTAAGAGCCCAAACGGCAAGTTTAAATGATAGACCCAGAGGATGTATGACAAATCCCATCGTGGGGCGTCTACGGGTCTAATGTTGTAGGCTGCTGTTGGGTAGGGCTGTAAACTGAAGAGTGGGCTGGATTCTAGGACGAAAGAAACGCCGCTTTTTTACGAAAGGGAGGAAAAATAGATAAGTGGGTGAAAAATACGGGTGCTTCTCTCTACGTTCTTATATGTATGTCTATATATACAACAATATCCACATGGATATAATTAGCGCTTTGATGAGACTTGTCTGTCGTCCGATGTATCCACTTGTTGTCCAGAGCCACGGTGGCTTTGAAGCAGACGTGAAAGAACATGCCAGGTGTGCATGGGAGGGTACGAGGTGATTGGAAATTAGAGCAGGAGGTGGATAAGCATATATGGAGAGACCAGTTTGCTATTGACCTAGTCCGTCTCGTGCGTAGGAACCAGAAGCATGTCAAGCGGACAAGAGCGGCTTGGGGTTTTCCCTTTCGCAGAGTCAGGTCTGAGCTCATAGTAGACACTCATGATTGGAGTTTGCCCATTTCCTTCACATCTCGATAGTAATGGTATATATAGATCAAATAGATCCCACTAGGTCTCTTTTCTCTAGCACAGGGGTGGTTGAGTCCATATAGGTTGAGGTTTGTACATATTTAAATGTGTATAACTTGCTAATCCAGTACCGTAAAAACTACGAATCAGTCTTGTTCTGGTTTTGGGATTCCTTCTGAATGGGCTACGCGTTGCTCAAAGTCGGAATAACCGTTACTCCGTCTACCCCACTTTTAAATCACTTTTGCCCTTGGCTTGTGGCCCACCGTACACACTCACGGTTCGCCTTCTGCTCCACCGTTGCATCAGTTTGCATTTCGTGTATCTCCCGTACTGGTACTGTCTCGGTGCCGTGATACGCAGAATACACCCTGCTTCTGTCCATCGACTCAATTCTTCTCCGTTCTTCCGATGGAGGGGATTTCATTAGCATTTTGTTGAAAGACCTGTTAGAAGACACCTTCATAATCTGTGTTCAAAAGCCTTCTATACTGTTAAGCCGCACTCTCCCTGAATCTTTCGCCGGCCCGGTTAGTCCGTGATGTTTTCTGTCTCAAGTCTTCATTTTTTTGCACAATGTGTTTTCACGACGTATTATAACAAAGTAGCCATGTCTAAGAATAAAATCTAGTTTGACAGAAACCTCACTTTGTCGGCCTTTACATTGGAACCCACGGAGTGTATATCCCACGATCCCGAGGCTTGATTCATGGCATTAGAACTGCAATTATAGGCACGTACGATCCTCGGCCAACGACAAAGATTTTCTTGCGCCCCAGAGGCAGCCTTGGGGATGTCATCGCCTAAGTGAAGAATTCGGTCCTAAATCCGCCCCAAGAGCAGCGGTACGATCGGTTCGAGGAGGCTATTCTCCACCATTTCCTACCCTGCCTGGAGCAAAGATAACGTCGGTTACTTGCACGGCACCCCATCAGAGACACTAAGCCCAGCCGCCACCCAGCTCACCTCCGGTCCCTGGCAGGGCCGGCCGATGTGGATTTGAGGATAGTTAAGGAATTGTGGTTGGATTCTCTGCCTCTTATTGTCCAGGCCACCGTTACTGCTCCTCCCGAGGATTCGTTTTTGGAAAGAGCAACTTCCGTGTCTGACAAGATTCTTGCCAGTGTTGGCAGGGGCTAACCCCTGCATCGCCACGACATCGAGCAACTATTGGGGTGCTGATCTGGACGAATAGCCGGAGAGGCCCCGGCAAACAGATAAAGCGAACGTGCCCACCCCTTGCAGTAGCCCACGCAAGCAAAGACATGGTCAAGTGTCCTCGGTGCTGAGGTTCGTCTTGAATCAGCCCCACCTGCCGCTACCAAAACTGAAGGCCCTACCAGCGGTTCTTGGTGGTGCAAACGCATTTCTGGACCGGCCGCCAGTTAGTGCAGACATCCATGCTCACACCCCGCGTGAAACATCCCGGTCGGTGAGTAAGAGCGGTCCTACCCACCGCCAATGAGTATCGGATTGACCGTTTGTTTCATACGCATGGTTTACGCCCAAACGCAAGGTTCCTAGTTCGTACCGAAGCCCAATTTTTTGCCTCGCCGTTTGCTAAAGACCAGCCACGAGCTTCTTCGCTTCGGATCTCCAAGGCGAATGATTCCTCCATCCCTACTTTCGGCACGAAGTCTGTTTCCGCCATAATCCCCTCAGGCATGCTAGGAAGCAATTTTCTACAGCACTACGTACTCCCCGTTCATTTACGTAGGCTGCAGCCTATCAGTCCTCCGTCGGACAGTAAATTTACGGTTCCTTCAACTCGAACTGATGCACACGGAATCAGATTATTCAGTCTTCGTTTATCAAATTCATCTTCTTTACTCAGCCCTTTGAAGAGGTAGATTCAGCAACCGATCGTGTGGCACACCACATTGTCACTGACGGATCGCCAGTCACGGCACGAACTCGCCGACTGGCGCCGGACAAGCTGGTTTTCGCCAAGGGTGAGTTTGACACTACCCTCTAAAAGTGTTGTCTATTATTCTCACAGTCCATGACCATTTTTGGCTCGTTTGAGTTCCTAAGCATGCCTTTCAGTTTGCGAGACGCTGTTCAGATACTCCAGAGGTTTATCGACAGCATCATACTGGACTTGGATCTTGTTCAAGTCCATATCAGTGACTCCCTGACTGCGTCGTCGGATGCTGATGAACATGCTCAGCGTTTGACCTTACCAGTTCAACGCTTGCCTAAGCTTCTAATGGTAGTTGTAGAGAACTAACACTGAAGATCCTTCCAGATGTTCTACGCGCTTCGTGAATTCGGCTACATTTGACATTATTTTAGAAGGCTCGTCCATACACCACACTTTCGCAAGTTTTTTATCCATGTTAGACATTCAAATTTGGCCTCGAACCGCTTCTGACTGTCGTGCTTGAGCCACAGGAATTTGAACGTTTGAGTTTTACTGTCGAGTTGATTTGGCCGCATACCGCAGGTTAGTACGTATTTGTACGTTTAGCGAATTCCAATTTAGTACTGTAGAAAATGCGAATCAAATTTGTTCTTGTTTTGGGATTCGTCTGGATCGGCTACGCGTTGCTCGATTTGCGAGAATTGACTTACAGTAGTCAATCCCGATAAATGTGAATTGGCCAGCCGGAACTTATTTTCCTAGGTCACAAGATCCCTCTAAGTGGTGTTCAGCCTTACAAGGATGAAGTGCGTGCCATCCTCGGTTACTCCGTCCCGCTCCAAGTCAAGGGGTCTGAAACATTTTGGGGTTGGTTAGGGTCTTTTGTCGTTTCAAGCCTTAAGATGCCGAACTTTTACTTCCAATAACAGACCCACCTCTGGACAATCCAAGTAAATTGTTTCTCACAGATGCCGCACAAGAAGCCTTCTCGGAGATAAAGTAGATATAACTCAGACCAAGCTCCCAGTTCACCAAGTTCCGCCAGCCACGCTTGGTTTGCTGTGGATGCGTCTAACTTTGCCATCGTAATGGTCGTGCTACAGTCTGCTTACCGTACTTGGAAGCCTTAGCATTTTCTCGCAACGGCTCAGCCCCACAGAAACAAAACAAAGTGCTTCCGGTTGCGAACTGCTGGTTGCTTATAATGCCGCCAAACAATTCCGCCACACAGTCCAGGGTCGATAATTTTTCCTCCATACCAACCACAAGCCTCTGATTCATGCATTACATAATAAGGCTGGCACCAATTCCCCACGAGAAGTCAGAACTTGGACTGTATTTTACTGTTTACGACTGACCTAAGGCAAGATAAAGGTGGGTTGGACTCTGTTGCAGGCCCGGTGTCGAGCTTTCTACTTAACGCCACTGAATTACCCCTGTTTTGGACATTCTCGCCGAGGCTGCTGCACAGGCACAGGATGCGCCACGCATGAAAACTGCTCAGTCACCTTCGCTACGGAATCATTCTATGCCTCTGGAAACCAGTGCCGAGAATACATTGTGTGGCATGCCTACTCACCCACTTTGATCAATCTTAGTCTCTACATATCTGCGTCTTGTGTTCGATACCCTGCGTAGAATTTCACATTCAGTCACCACAGCCAGTCTCCGACAAGTCGACGCACGATACTTTCTAGCCGTTCGTAAGTGAAGGTGTCCGTGAGTGGGCAAAACCGTGTTTACGATGTTAGCGATCTAAAGTTTATAGGCACGTAGCTCCACCTATCTGCACTTTTTCTACGCCTGATGCATGCTTCGATCATATCCATGTGTACACAGTGGGTCCAGTGACCCCAGCGCACGGGTCTACCTACTTGTTAACGGGCATCAATAGATTCATGAGGTGGCCCGAGGCTATTCCCATCGCCATCGCCAGGGCCGAATTAGTGGTTCGGCATCTGATAGAATGATGGATATCTTTATATGGTTGCCCTTCTACAATCTGCCGATCGAGGGCAGTAATTTGAGTCCGATTTACTCTATCTACTACCTCACTTATTGGGTATGGAACGCATTTGCACGAGAGCATACAGTTTGGCTTCGAATGGTTTAGTCGACCTTTTTCGTTACCAACTCAAAGCGACTCTTTAAAACACACCAGTGCACCGACTGACACGAAACGTTGCCACCACTTCTGCTTGGTATCCAAACCTGCCTAATGGCAGGTATGCAATGTTCAGCCGCAGAACAAGTCTACGGCACGACATTACGTATACCTGAGGAATAACTAACCCACGGAATACAGGTATACTTGTCTCACAGGCTAACAGTCATCGCTTGTCTACTTACGTGCAAGATCTCACTTTGGCTTGGACTCGAAAGCAGCGACGACAGGTTTTTTCCCGTTCCTATTGTTCACGATCTCTGTCTCCAACAAGGACGATGTACAGACATCCCTATACACGGTATCTTCTCGCATGAGCTGGAACAAAGCTTTTAGATGCAGCTCCTGCAGATGTCCTTACTCGCGGGTTCCCTTGGCACACACAGCAACCCACTAAAGTGCGGTAGTTTGGAGCCCCTAATCAGAGGGCGTTGTTAGCTTCCTTAACTAGTGCGATGGGTACTTGCGGAACTCGGAACAAGACAAGACAGGATTATGGGACGGAAAAAGGCGCGAGCCTCACGCGGGTCCTGATAATTGGGCCGGAATGGTTAGGGAAAAGCCCCCTGAACTGCAACTCCTACTTTGGTGTTGCTTTGACTTCAGCCTACATACTAGAAAAGCCTTTCAAACCTTCAACGAAAAAATTGACAGCCCTTGCTCCGGTTCTTACCGAGAGCCCTAAATGCACAGACCACTCTCACCCTCCTGCTAAGAAGTGTGGGCTTAACCGTTATAACACTCTTTTGAGCAATAAGTAGTAAAATTCGAAAGAATCCCGAAACCAAAACAAGATCGATCCGTGAATTCCACGGTACTGGATTATTGAATAATCAGTAACCTGAGACACATACAAACCACAGTTATGCTATCATGCAGACTCAGAAAACGAGAAACAAGATTTTGACTTGCAAAGGACTAGCACGTGCATCACGCTAGTGCAAGATGGGATATGACAAGGTAGGGCGTTGGACGCGAGCAAAACAAGATCGGACCATCGAGACATAAACCATGCGGAAACAGGCGAACAGGGCGTGTGAGAGAATAATGTCACGAAAGCATGAAGTTATAGTGTCTTTGAGGGACTTTCTACAACCGATCAATACAACCGTGTACAGTCATATGTTTTGAGTACAGATCCTGGTCCGTGATTCCGCGTGATTTGTGTCCATTCTTATGAGGACGGCAGCCTCTTCTCGCAAACAGTCGTGCCTCCTTCCCTGCCCGCACACAGAGTACTCGTTTTGTATTATTCCCAATATGTAGCCATCTTCAAGGAGCCAGCCTTCCTTTAAGGCGACTATGGAAGCTCTATGCTCCTGAGCTGCTTTGCTAAGCCCCATTTGTTCAGCCTTTAGGACTGGGGGCTGTCGGCCAGCCCCTCCCAGTTCTTGCACCAGCAAGTTATCTGATTTATAGGTGTTTTGACTCCATGAGGAGTCATCTCTAAGTCGCGGGCTCGCCCGGGAATGGAGGAAGCAAAATGTTCGAGTAGACCCTCCACAGTGCGGCATTCCTACTTGGTCCTAGGGTCGAGCTATTAGTCATCATGTCCGCTTGATCAGCCGCCTCATGGAAATGAAGATGTAAGGTGGACGAAGACCGAGAGACGGAAGAGTGACAGATGGGATGTTAATCGCCACCCTCATCGAACATTCCCTCCCAGGCTTAATCCTGTTGATGTCTGGAGGCATCTATCGAAGTTGCTTCAGTTATCTACCCTGTTGGTTCATTCCACCCTCTTACAGACCTCACAGTCAACGACCGCCTCCCTATCCAACTTTTACAAGGGTTTGCTGGCCGCAGCCTGTGCCCCAGCAGACAGCCATCCTCCTGAAGTCTAAAGAGAGGCTTCACGGGCCCAACTGGCACCCCCGTCCGTTTAGTAATTTTGAACACATATTACGTCCTCTTTTATTCTTCTGCTTCCTAAAGAGTATACGTTTAGTTTTCCTATCCTTCTGCAGTAACCTATCTCCCTGCAGTGTCTCAACCACCTGATGAATCGTCGATGTACGTGCTCGAGGATTTTTTATCCCACTCGAGAGATAGACTCCAGGCCTGGACTCAGCCTTCCTTTTGGGGTCTTATGAAAACCTTGCATACTGGCGTTAGGTCTCTGGTCTCCTAGAACTCGTAGTGTGCTTTAGTTGGCTAAGTAAGCCCAGGGCCCTGTTCGCGGCATTCTCAAACTGTCCACTTGGTTTACAGCCCGTTTTTATTATCACCACCAGATCCCCACCCTCCAGTGTTTGAGCAAGCTTCACCTGGTCGTCTGGAGCTCCAGAACAGAAATCGGGGCTTTGATTCTCTCTCATCAATGAGGTGTTAACATTTGCCTGGTTTGGGAGAAAGATCCCACTCCACCGATCACGCGTGCACTCTATCCGGATCTCTCTGTACAGTGTCATCAGTAACCCTCCCGAGCAGTGTAGTGCCATCCGTAAACTTGTAGCAGTTACCCTTCAGTTTCTTTTCTGCGTCATCCGCGAAGGGGGTAAGCAGCAGAGGTACCAGGTCAATTCTCTGCGGTGCACTGCCATGCGGTCTTCCCCTTCCCGGAAAACCCCCTTTGCCCTCACCAAAACTGCCCTCCGATGAGTCCTCTGGTGATCCATCCATATACTAACGGATCCAACCTGGATTATTTTGGCTTATTGGACAACGGCCTAGGATTCAAAGGGTCAAAAGTCCCCCGTAAATCGGGGTGGCAAACTTCAACTCTCTCTTCCCTAGCCAGTTCCTTAGATGCTTCATCCAATTATAGTGTCCAGTTAGAAAGTCGTGACTTTCGGCGGATAAAACCGTGGTGGTGGGCTGATATCCACCGGAGGCTTTCCAGATTTTTAGTCTTGCTGTCCCGGACTGACCTCTGTATGACCTTCAATATTAATGAAGTAAAAACCATGGTCAAAACTTTCCCGCGCCCCCCCGTCATTCTCTTTTTGAGTTGGAGTGGCGGTGGATGTAAGTAAATCCTATGGTACCCCACTCTCTTTCGATGAAGCTTTTGTTGCAAGCGCCAGCATCTCAGCTAATATGACACAAAACAGTTTCCCCAAGGCTGCATGAATTCCATCAGGTCCAGCCCCTTATACGATGTCAGGAGCCGTAGGTTGTTCCAAAATTCGATCTTACAGACTTCGGTGTCTATCGCTTCCAAGATTTGCTTATTTTGCCTGATGGATTCTCTAAATGCTCCTTGGTTTCGTCGGCATACCCCTGAAATAATGGCAGTAAACTCTTGGCCTTCTCTCGATCATTGCACGCCCTTTTTTCATTACCGATTCCCCCTTCCTTTGGCCGCCACTACCACAGGAAGACTTTCTTCAGTTTATACGGGCATACCTTTGCCACACAGCCTGCTCTCATCTGATGGCATTTTTTACCCAACTACTACAACTTCTAGGGGTGCTCTCCTCTTTGCTTCTTCCAAAAGAGCTACCACGACGATGACTTCAAACAGCTCTTCCCCGGCTCTCCACCGGTGTGTCTGCGCATAGTTTCCCACTCCTGGCACTGGCAACCTGAGCTGAAGTGCGGGCTACAGGGTCGCTGAATCTCACTCCGCGGTTTCCCTATTAAGAGTGTCCTTCGGCCTTTCGTACTGCTTGAACCCGTTGAACCTTACTCTCATGCTCCGCACTGTACGAATATTTTACCCAGTACGGTATTCTCCACCTTCCTTGAGAACAAGAGGTCGACTGAGGGGAAAGTGGATAGCTTATACTTAGGAGCGTGCGTGAGAGCGTGAGCAAGAACCACGGTCAAATGGCAACCACGCTTGGCTGTCATCATCCAGTTAAACAGTAAGAGTGTTAGGAGCATAGACGAACATGGCCGCCACAGGGTTCCCGCCATCTTTGGTTGTCTAGAGCGGAGAAAGGACTTTCGCTCCCCGCAACTTCACTGTCAGTCTCAGGACACCGTGGTCTCTTGGTAACCGGGGCTTCCACTCCCTGCTTCTCGAAATCTTTCAGAGCCCTTGTGGTATCCAAATCCAGAGGTAACGGAGTCCGACCACAACTCCACCTGGTCACCCGCTCTACCTTCCAATACAGGATCTTCGGCTGAATAAATTCTTCGAGTCTCTGGTCGGAGGTACTTTCTGGGGCCGTTCTGCATTTCCTGCCTATTTCGTTTGAGTTATAATCACCCAGTGAAACATTTTTCCGCCTTGCACTTACCAGTCCACTGAGATACGACTACAATTCTTCCTCTCCATTTTGGGGAAATCCTGGACTTCGGTAAAACTTACTCGTATTCTCTTCAGAAAACTGAGGGTTTTTGCGTTTATAAAACACAAAACGGCCTGTAATATAATGGAGAGTCTTAGGAAAAATATTCTGCAGTTTTCTATAAGGCTTCAAGCACTCGAGCAGTATTACCTACTGACTTATCACTTCTACACTTCCGTCACACTACATTTCAGGCTACCTATGGAAGCTCCCAAGTTCCTCCTTAAAAATTTTAAGTTTCCGGTTACAAATCAAGCAACACCAAAATGTCAAACTTTGAAGAACCAGGAACACCGCCTCCATCTGGAGTCAGCCCGTGCCCAGTGGCTCTCGTTGAGGTGCATGATGTAGCAAACGGGAAGATCGATGAAGTACATTAAAGTCAGGCGGGCCTGTGTAACCAAATTCAGTCAGTTATTGATATTTTATCAGGGATATCCAAGATATCTGGCAGCAACAGGACCCACCAGTCTAGTTGACCGCTAAAGCCTGGCTATGGCGAGCCGCTTCTCGGACTCAGTCGGGGCAGAAAATCATAAGCGTTTTGCGCTGATTTTCAAAATTTCCGACCGACTCCCCTTGTCTTCTACACGGTTAGCCACACTAATTGCCCGGAACATGACATGTTGGAGGTGCTATTGATTTCGGCTGCGCAAAAAGTCATAATACAACGGCTGTCCTTCGCTGTTTTAAGTCTCCGACGGAACGGTAGCCGGGGCAATTGTATGGAGTTGAAAAATCAGGGCCAACTTCACTCCGCATGAATAAGTCAGGATATCAGCTCATAAAAACCCCATCCAAGGAGAGGTGGTTCGATCGCTAAAAGGTACCTTATCTTCTCCAAAGCATGCTATGCCTAAAGTACCAGTTGCATCTCCGCCTCGTGGTCCGTTGTGAAACCTACGACACGAGAGCTCCCAGTTGCCCGCACCACGCCCATTGGCCTGGTCTTGGTCAACTCTTAACTGGCTTGTCCTCCTAGAAAACAGCTCCACCTCCCACCTTCAACCCCTGCTTCTACTAAAGGAAGCGACATCCAAGACGAACCAGCAATCAGCCAGGGCGGACCAAAGTCCTTTCACGACCTATTCAGGCATACAGCCGACTTTCTCAGCACCAAGAAAGACCTCCAAAAAGTTTGTTGCCAAGAGCCCGCCTTTCTTACTCATGACTCATCGCCATGCGGACAAAATCGTCCATAAAAGCCAAGTCTACTACGTAGTGGTGTGGCCCATCCACTGAAGAAAACTTGTGTCCCCGCAAAGTCTTTAACTCCGGCTACTCCCGTCAGCCCCTCAAGAAGTCTTTTCAGACCCCTTTTAGAACTTTCAGCAATCCCTCCAGGTAAGTCTCCAATAATTCATGCTCTCTGGTGAGGAGGACACTATCTAATTCCACTCGAAAACAGGCTATCACTCTTAACTTTATGGGTGCGGCACCCGGAATAGTAGACTATGTCTTACTAACTCCACTTTGCAATACAAGTGACGGCAGTTACCAAGAAACTCACGACAGTTTGTCGGGACCAAACACCATATATTTCAAGCATGCTTGAACAGTATTCTAAACATCCGGCTGTGTCCCAGACCCCCTACCAGACCTCTGTATCTACTTTCCCTCTCTTAAAAACGTACCACAATACATATCCCCTCGAGTGACAGGCGAAGGTCTTGATTTTTAGACCCCACGCCTTTGCTGAAAGAAGGATACTTCAGCCCAATCGAATGCAACTGTTTTGTCTGTCCTGGCCGAGCAGTGACTGCCTGCCTCTTAAGCTTCCTGATGAACCCGGCCACCACTAAATTATCTAATCCCACCTGTCCTTGCCCCTTACCTCAACATCCAATACCTCATCCGGCTACCTCACCCACCCCAGAAATCTCACCCTGGCAAGTGGCCACTTTTTTGGCCGCCCCCTCCTGCCCAGCCTCGCATACCTTCCATTCACCCTTTCTCCACCCTGCCGATTGCTCATTACCAATTCTCACTTAGGCTGTATCACTCCTATGCAAAAAATCCTAAAGTTGCATTCACTTGCTGATACTTACCATCTTGTTTACTTTAGCCACCAGCACTCGCCAGTGAGGGATTCCACCCCACGTCCAGACCGTGCAGCTGCCCTTATCTTGCTCCATATAACCGCACACTCACTGCTGAATAAAACCCACACACTCCGTAACATAGTACTATCATCCGACTTGGAGGTCACCGTCATTACCGAAACCTGGTTCATTGACTGCGTCTTACCCGATAAAACTTCTATTGCTGGTTACAAAACCTTCAGAAAGAACGATCCTCGTCACTGAGCAAATTGCCTAATTCATACTATTACCAGCTCATCTACCGTTTCTCTTCTTGATCCAACACTAAAAGTGATCTGGGACTCAAAGTGTATGAGGACTTTACTAACCATCTGTGCTCTCCATGTTGGCTGCTTCTATCCTCCACCAAGTTCAAACAGGTTGCCAACACACCTGACTACTTTGCTCCGCCACTCCCTTCATCAAAACTCATTTCAGGTGACTTCGATTAGCGGCACAATACCCAACTCAATGGGGCGACATTTGAACAAATGTTGGGCTAAAATAACACCTGACGTGTGCTTTAAGAGCTTGCGCATAATTTTGTGAAATTTACTAGTAGAAATAATAATAGGAGTAAAACAATTTTTATGAATATGTATCTGCTTTACGAAAGCAGCGCGTTTTGATTCCCTTAAAACACTAGCGATCAAATGGTGCCCTACTAGTTTTCTTGACTCTGTGCAGATAAGACCCACTCCTCGGATTTTTTATGCAGGGAAAGGATTTGTCACTGGTGGAGATAACAAATGCTCACTTGCACAGTTTAATCCAGCTCTAGTATATTGATACCTCTCCGTGATTATAATTCCATCTCTCCATATATGCGTATACCTGTTTACATGCATATATATCCCTGGACACATAAGTAGCTCCTTTGTGGTGTTACTTCTTGTGAAACTAATGCGGCATTGAGTACTAAACGCTTTGTGACGTTCATCATTCATCTTTCGATTCAGGGTATTAGAAAAAGTTGTTACGCCTAAAGGGACGAAAAGAGAGAGTTACTGGAGGGGCAGGAGGGTTCTCAGTGCGAAAGGCCTCATTTGTGTGCGGGAGGAATCCTGAAAGTATTGGCTTTCATAGCCTCATTTGCGGTCAGTGGGTATGTCAGGAAGAAACAAATATTTCTAAGCGTTTTTGTATTCTTGATCCACTGAAGATAGAGTCAATCCTGATGTCCTTGTTGTCGGCTTAGAGCCATAATAGTCAAACCAGCAGCACATTTGGGGTCCATTTAAAGGCCTTTCTAAAAACGCTTGTTTTTGCTGTCAAGAGTAAATCAATGAAGGCTTTTGCCGCCGAATAAAATCCATGTACTCTCTATTCCATCCCAAGGTGCGCAGAAGAACCGTTGTCTGCATTTGGAGACATAGAGATTCGGTTTATCACAGGTAGGAACCGGAGAAATCCAAGGCAAGAAATCAGGTACGTAAATTGTGGTTTTCCTTAAAATGAATCTCCGGTTGCTTTTTCTTTTAGAATCGTTTTATTCATTTGGCAAAATTAATACCTCTTGACGCACTCTAAAGATTAGTAATAATTCATCCTAAATCAAAAATTTACGTGACTCCCAGACTTAGTTCATTGTTACTCCGGTACATAAATCATCGAATGTCAATCCGTTTTCTGTCAAACTATATTTGAAATCTGCCCGTGGAAACGTTTTATTGCCCAGCCCCTCCTCAAGTGAGGCCTTCTCACCCTTATGCGGCTTGGTACTTCAGATCTGGTGACTAAGTGAAACAAAATCAGTGGACATCCTCCGAAAATTAGGAATGAAGTAGTACTGGAAATGCAAGGTTGTGCAAGCTTTTGTATACCATTTTTATAAGTAACTTTGGGATTTTCAAAAACAGTGTTTCTCTGAAGAGTGTTAAGTTAGTGGTTTTGATCGGAAGGATGGATAGTGGTCAAACAAACTAAAAAGCGGGGAGTTGAGACGGGTCAAGAAAAGAAGACATACCAAGTGTAACGAACGTTTGAGCAATGCGTAGCCAAATTCGCAACGGATCCCAAAATCAAAAGACGATTATCCGCGATATTCTACGATACTAGATTATTACAATAAACAATGACATAAACAATATACAAACCTCAATAATACGATCACAGGGACTCAACAACGAGAAACCGAATAGCAGCGTGTGAGCAAACAGCACGTGCGTCACGCAGGTCCTGAACAAGGATGTGCCAAAGTAGCGCTCTGGGCGCGAACAAACGACAATTGGTCCAGAAAAACAACCAGTTCGTAAAGACAAGTCAATAATGTATGGAAATGAGTGATGTGGGGAAAAACACTGAATCGCGAGGGAAAAAGGGGGATTTTCCACGACCGGCTGTTACACCAAGTTCTGGCCGTTTTTCGAACCTTTGGCTTAGCTTAAGGCGCTTTCTATTGGGCGCAGGTAGCCTTGCCCAACTTTTTTTATTGATTCGGCCCAACATTTATCAAAAGTGGCTAAATGCGCCTCCAACTGGGAGCGCTTTGGGCTTGCAGCTTGTAAGCGGCTTACGAGGTGAGGGCGAATTTCTGGCTTGAGGGAATGGACCAGTGATCGTAGCTATTACGGAGATGGCTGAAGAAAACACCAGAGTGCCATGCACCTTTTGGCCACTCCGGGTACAGCAAGGGTAGAATTAGCTGTACGCCTATTGTAGAGGCACTCCTGGTGGGGCTGATACCTCCCGGTGGGAGGTCCAGTTTGCAACAGTGCCACTCAAAATAAAGGACATTGCATGAAGCCGTCCTTTAGGCCTGTGGCCGGTAGGGATATTCTATGTACAGAGCACTGCAAACAGATGGGGTGGGGGAATTTGTGAACAATTTTGAGTTCTGCAGGTAGTGGTGAGTGGAGCTCCGTGCTACATCGCACTGGGAGACAGGAATTTTCCAGGGATGAAATGGGGCAATGAGTTTACTTCCTGGGGACCTTTGGAAAAGCCATGGTGAAGCGGCTTCACAAGAAGGCCAACACACAACAAGTAGGAAAACTAACACGCTTCCGCGATGGGCAGAGTGTGTCTTTGCTAGGTCTGTTTGTAACCAGATATCGATCTGACGTTACCCCCTTGGTGGTAGAAGAGCCATCCGGATGGGACAACCAAGGGGTCCCGCCTGCGATGTCTGCTGTAGGGCAAAACAAACCAGGGTGTAGGTTTACCCGAAACTAGTCCGGAATGGATGAGGATCAACTGGAGGTAAGGGCACGAAGCACATGATGGTACTCGGAAGTGCCGCTGTCAACTGCATAAGAAAGGTAGAGGCGAAAAGCCGGGCTAATAATCTTCCCATGCAAGGTTGAGGCGTGGTTTGTTGCCAGCTACGAAAGCCACCAAGGCTTTGACATTTATATCAATGCTCTGGGCAGCTATCCCGTGAGTCATACGGCAAGTAACTGTCTCGCTCTACATATATATCATTTATTGCCAGGAAAAATCAACAAAGCCCCTTTACTTGGAAATCTAGGTCTACACCTACTACAAACAGCCTTTCGCTAGCCCATCTGTATCAGTCGGCCACCAGATATCTCCACCCGGACCAGTCATACCCCCCATCTGATCTTAACTTTCGAACTCACCGGGCGTCCATTTAAACCCACCCTTGAGTTCATTTAAACCCCTACAATCTCTATGGTGTGCATACAGTTATCCTATTTTCATCCTACTTTTTTCCCCCTTCTGGGCCTTTTGTTCCTATTTTCCATGCAAATTTCCAAACTTTCATGAATAATATCTGTCCATTCCATCACCTGTATCAACAAGATCATGCACATGGCATGCTTCGGGCTTCTCCGAAATAGACCAATATTATTATTATTACTCGGCTAAGCCAACTCTTTTAGTGACTTTCTCTTCTTTGGAGCCACCCCACAATGAGATCGTGAGCTATTACCAGCACAAGACCTTCCTAAGAGCTCAAGGATGAAACCCACCTAAAAATATCGTTTGCGACTCTATCTATAAAGCTATTAATGATTCTTGGATAGTTCATGGCATTAAATGAATTATCATACCACGTCGTTTGTCAATTTAAATCGGTATCGTTTTTACTTAGCTTTCTTAAGTAGTACTGGAAACTACGGCTTTTTAGTGTGATCCCATAAATTTCCAGTGATTTCTTGACTTAGACAACTGATTTATTAATTCATGCAAATGGGGTCATTGAACCGCTTCCCGGGATACGAACTGAGGAAAACGTCTGTCTAAGATAGAAAAGTTCGCACCCCCGTGAGCGACTGTATAGCGGTCTACCATCCGATTCAAAATCTTCCCCGAAAATTCCCTCTTTTAGCTTCGAAGTTTCATTGTCAGCCATTCCGTGGTTTTACCTTCCTTTAATCCAAAGCCACAGAGTTCCTCGTTTTCGCTTCAGAAAGCCTGTACTTTGGAGAAAGCCACACTATTCAGTATATTCAGTTCTCAGGTGCAATCGCTGTCAATGTTGCAAAACCAAAGCTATCGGCCAAACAAGCTGCACTGTCATTGGTTGGTCCTACCAAAGCCCTACCAAAAGTACTCGCAAAGTCAAAAGTTTCGGAATTTTCACTGAGTCTAGGCTTTGTAGCCTGGCCGATGTTTTGGGGGGGCAAATGAAAGAGCTCGGAAATAGAACACAATAATCACAATATCAACGGCCAGATGTTTCCAACTGATACAACCCTGTCTAAGGTAATTCCGCTCACGTAGATCTCTGACACCCCAAAAATCCCTCAACCTAAGACCTAGTCATGGGGTGGGCGTTCCATAGACGCCATTTCCCTGGAAACAGTGCGAAGGATCCGCAACCCAAAAAAATCTGTTGCAATTAATCTATCCGACAGAATCCCTGTCAAGAAAGTAAAACTTAGCCTTCTAAGTGCTATTAATAGGATGCATCACCCCTGCCAGTGCTTTTGGCCACAAAAGAACATTCAACGCAGATCTTTTCCACTGTTGTTCAGATTTCTTGACGAAGAACCTGCCACACAATTCACCAAGAACCAAACACTATCGCTTCCAGAACCCGTCCAAGAACATTAATATTGCTGCTGATAAAACCCCACTACAAAGGGACTTCGCCAGGCATGCTAGAAAGTATTCAGCCTTGCCAAAAATTGTCCACCCTCAGCTACCTTCTTCTTCACCGTCTGACGATGAGCAACACGTGCAACTTTAATTTGACTTCAAGCTCACAAGAGCATCGATCCCATATGTTTGACGTAGACAAAGATATATCCAATTCAAAGTCACCTCACCGGCCTAAGCCTAAGAAACCAAGAAGCAAACAGTTTACTCCTAGCGAGCTGTCTCCCCTGGGGCTTGCTAACTCGACCCAGCCATCACCTACTGACGGAACGTTAGCCACGACCGATGACGGTGTAAGTCACCCAGCCAGTCTAACAACCATACCTAGAAATCCTCAAACCATCAACGGAGACATCTCAAATTCTTCTATTCCATCTCGTCACTCGGTTCCAATAGACACTCGGCAGTCTACGGTGTCTAGGTTATCCCTCAAACCAGCAAAATCGTCAGTACTAGATAGAATGCACGTTTTTGACGCTACGGTCAAATCTCACTCATTCGCAAAGCCACTTTTCAAACTGGCAAGCACGCCAAGCGAAGCAACACTGAGTGCAACAAGGGACGACAGAACGTTATTCAAGACCTATCTTCTCACTCAAAACCACCGCGTCCACTAGCTGTGCCGTACACATCCCCCGTCCTGCTTTTTCTACACCTGGTTGCCCTTTTTATCAGGCTGTTACAACCAACCTCCGGGCCTTCCCATTATAGCCACCATTCATAGCAGAGGATAATTTTAGTGTTTTACGTGACCTCTATCCTAACCTAATTGATATTCTCCCACATGAATCTCCTTCCTTTTACCATTCACATATTTTGCCTACCCTGAATCTCTTTCCCACCGCAGGCCACTTAAAACGGTACCCGCGACCTTCCAGTCTCAGCGCCAACCAACACCCCTATATCCCTCTTCCACTTCACATTTCCCTCCCGGGTACAGCCCATCAGATTATTGATACAAAGGGGGCACTTTTTGTTACCGTCCATATTAAGGCAGGTACGAAGATGCTCAATACTACTGAGCTTCCTTTTTTCTCCCACTTAGCAGCTACTTATCCCGCCATCCTCACATTTCCATGTCCCAGCCGCCAGTATGGACCAGTAGCAAGGCACTCGGTAGAGATATTTTACGGTGTTGTTCTACACTAAGTAGACTTGCAAACCGACGATCTCCTTCCAATCTACCGGACCTAATCAGCACTAGCCATACCCAACCTAGCTTAACCACCATGCCGACCCCCTCGCCAGATAAGTCCACTCAGCTTATTCCATCGTCCATTGTGTGTCAAATTCATCCATCCACATTACTGACTATTCTATCTCAAGGAATACTGATTACATTATCCGACTCTCCTTCAGCAAACGTAGTGCCGGAATCCTATATAGATCTCCAAGCTAACCTTCACTCCACCAAACGGTTCCCACTGAATGCAAGCTTACTAGTGAACAAGAAGCGGATGCTGCATTTGATAATGCTCACTTCTGATTACGACCTTATTTTATTTGCCTAAATCTGGCTGACGGACAACACTTCAAACAAGGATATCGTTATCACCGGGCACAAAGACTTCAGGGAAGACAGACTCGCCCAGCGAGAGGGAGGCTGTCTGATATGTGTGAAGCAAAACATGCGAGCAAAATTGTTTCAGCACCCCATACCGGAAAACTTGCCGGATCGAGTTTGGCTACAGGTCACCACGGGATGTTCTGACTTTATTAGCAGTTGCATCTATCGCCCAGAAAACCTATCAAAACGACTTCTTGCCCATCATGGAAGCTTTAAACGTTGTTTGTGACACACCCCGCCCCGAAATGGTGGCCTGCTACCTTAACGCACCAGACATTCGTTGGTCCACTTTGGAAGCCCCACATCACCTACCACACTTCTTGACCAACATTAGTTTAGGAGGATGGACTTAACAAGCTATGTACCCAACTAGAGTCACTAGCATTCTTGACCTCATTTTTACGTTAGAATTATTTCGTGTACACACATCGGTAGTGAACAGCATCCTAGGTTGTGACCACTTACCGGTAAGCTGCGAGCTTTCAGTGCCAACACGAACTGGCCACAAACCAACCGCAAAACGACCGTTCCACCCAGCTAGCTGGAATCACTTGTTCTTACACATACGCACCCAGAACTGGGCTACTTTATTTTTATCTGACAATTTGCATACCGTGATGGATCAGCTCTACTCCACACTAAATTCACGCTTTATTGTAATCACTCTAACCCAAGGGCTACTTGGACGAGATAAACCAAACGGTGTTTGTTGATTAGAGCAGGAGCTTTCTATACTACAGCGCAAATTCCTTAGGTCGAGGGAGTTTTCGTTGTTCTTACAAATGATCCGTTTATCTCATTCAATAAGATTGATTGAAATATCAATCAATAAAAAACAGGAACTGATGGCGCTGGGTCATCCCAATATGACGGAAGCTTTATCCAAGCTGATGAAATTGAGAAACAGTCGGTGCAATTCTCTTATCTCATCAATACATATAATAACGATTATATAACGAACTCCCAAGTGACCTCCAAGGCATTCAGTTCCTACTTTGCTTCGTCTCTAAGGACCGATGAGTCCCCATGCCTACACCGCTTTGAGCCGCTGACATCTCCACAGTTCTCAGAGATTTTATATCACCCAAACGACCTGACAGTACAGCTCACTACCATAAGGCGGTCACACCACCCCGGGCCAGATGGTGCACCACCGGTTGCTTTTAGTCTAAGTGGAACTGTTATCTTGTTCCTGTTGTTAAAGGTTCTAAATTTATCTATGACCAGTAGCACCTCCCCCTCTCATTAGAAAACACTAGTTATTATCCCAATTCCTAAAAGAGGTTCATGAAAAGACCTAACTAACTATGAACCAGTGAACTACACCCCTGTAGTTTCCCGAATTATGAAAAGACTGAATAGAAGTAAGCTGACAGCTCACCTACTGATCAATAGCCTCAATAACTCTGAACAGCACGGTTTTTTCAAAAAAGGATCGTGTGCCACTTGTACGAGTGATTTCCTTAACTTGATAACCACGGCCACCAATAGTGGTAAATCAGACTACTGGCTAAGATGAAAACCTACGGAATTGTTGACTTGAGCCCGAGTTGGTTTTCATCATATCTAACATCCCGAAAACGGGTGGCGGACGTTGACGGCAGTATATCATCAACTTGACTAGTAACTGGTGGAGTTATTCAGGGTGATGTACTGGGTCCCTAACGTTTTGTTGTGCATGTTAATGACATTTTTAACGTCATCACGCACACAAGACCGCTTTCGTTTTTGCATACGACATAAAATTATGTACTTCTTTGAATCTGACGCCATGGCTTCTACCGTCATTGGATTGACAAGCAATTTACTGTCGCCAGGTTCATGGAGCAACCAATGGTTGATGAAATTCTCCGCTGCCAGAAGTTGTACCAGGTTCCCGAAAAAACGTTTAAAATTAATCATCAGTTCATCCCCAATAGTCCGGAAGTAAGGGTCTTGGGATTACAATATTCTTGTACATTTAATTTCTTTGAAAATTCGGCCGTGCAGGTTGAAAAACCTAGATGGCTAACTGGTATGATTTCTGGAACCTTCAGTCTTCCAGAAGACAAGCTAAGCAGTTTTGAACTCATTTCAGACCACTTCTGGAATATTGCACTGTCATCTTTTCTAATATGCGGCAGATTTATAGATTAGCAAGCGAAAATGTGCAACGTAGATTTACCAAAATATTACTGGAATATTCCTCACCTTTAAAATATATGGGAAGATGTGAAATATTGAACCTAGAACCCCTGTGGCTGAGCAGTCTGTGAATGAACCTGTCTTTCTTTTGCAATATTGTAAAACTTACATCTTGCGATTCAGCCCCGAGGTCAAAGCTACCTCCAACTATTCTTTACTACTTAGGGACTCCATGGTCTTGATTCTAGTATCCAGGTCTGCGAAGCGGTCTAATTTCTTTATTAGTAAATATTCTCCCCTCTGAGGCGAGCTTCCACATCAACTTTGATCAATATTTTTGGCCTTTTTATCATTTAAGGTAGAAATAAATAGGCATCCGACTGTACAACAGCTCATCTTTATGCATGATTACTAGGTGTCTATTTCGCGGGCCTACGAACTGGGCCTGGGATACTAACCAGAAGCTTAACAAATTTCGTTAGGTATACAGTTATTACTGATGGATGATAAGGGGCACGTAGATTCATTCTGTATTGTAGTTAGAAGATAAAAGCAGCCAAGCCCATACTCCATGACTGCCAAAGATACGTTACGTGCGTTTGTTTATCCACTTCCTATTTTCAACGCTCCTGACCACGACCCCATACCGACCACTATTACTCTGTCGACTCTTCTTTTCAAGCCGTTAGATTTTAGCGTAGTCCATAAGGTACTTTTATCAGCTACCACCATGTATAAGAGCATCGACAATGCTAGAAAATACGTAGTAGCATATATAATATTGTGAGCTCAGGTTACCAACCACATCCACGAGTCAACCATTTACTCGTTGATACCCATTTCAACACACGAGGTTTCAGGCCTCGTTCTAATGAACAAACCACCACAATTCACGAGGTCTTCCATCCAACATCCATCGAACTTTGCATAAGTGTTTGCCCCAGATGTCACCCATTCTCGCCTCCTTGCCCCATTGGTAATTCGCACTAAGTTTCACGATAACTTGTCGCTAGTACTGTTTTACCTTGCTTTCCGTATACTTTGTGATCCAAAAAACCACACAGCAACGTCGCGACCGCTTATTTCTGTTATTGCTAATGTCGTGGCATAATGTTGGTGTTCTGTGTCTTTCCCCCTAACGACAGCTGGTAGAATTGTCAGACCGCAGCCTTTTTTTCAGAACCTACTTTCTGGGGAGGATTGTCACCCGCTTCATCCCAGGAATAACTTGCAACCGCTTCCTGTGGACAGAACAACTGAGATTTGCACACAATTTCACTTTCGTCCATCACGCGATCTATTTTTCCAGGTTTCTCACAATCCGGCTACTAGAACCTGGACCAATTAATCTCTCTGCATTTGTACAGCTCATTTTAATCTCATCGGTGCTAGAAGCTGTCCGATCCACTACTTTGGCCGGCGCACATAGGGCGTGCGGGATGTCTGCAACGATGTGCGGCCATAACCAGATTGGAGGATCGCGTCTCCCGTCTCTAGAAGCGGTTTTCAGATCGGGTTTACAAAGCACGGTCAGTCCCATCCACTAGCAGCGCTCATGGATTGCATACTTCTATCTTTACGCCCACACTGCTGCTGTGAACATTCTCCCCATTCCCCTCCAGTTATCATCGACTTCCCTTCGAACAAGCTCTCCGTACTGAATTTACATCCTGCCTGGCAAAACCTATCGCTATCTGTGCCCACATCAGTGAACAGCTTTTACCACTACCTGCTATCCATCTTTTCCAGTTGTTGCTCATAAAACACCCACTGACCTTGACAAATACTCCTTGCCTACCTTACCGGAGTCGCATGTCCGTCTGTTCTTCTGGCCCGTACTTAACCGTACCCTTTCCCATGTCAGAACTCGCTGATACTGTTCAATCATTGGCACATTTATAATCACTGTTCATTGCCTCAGCGGTCACCAAAAACGTCCAGCGCTGAAATATCTTTCGGTAGTCCTCCAGTGGGCCGCGAAGTGATTGATGTCTATCTGCACTCTTCATCCATCCATCCAATTGCATCCGCAGCGCCATTACAGTTGCGCCTGAGAAACAGTCAGGAGTGAATAGCAAGTGACATCTAGGCGACGGAGCAAACGCGGTGGTGTTATATACTAACGCATGTAGTGTTAGAAACAAATGGGCGGAACTCGCCAAAACCGCTGACGAACAGAAAGCGTCAATAGTTGCCGTCACGGAAACGTAACTTTCTGAAGAAGGCCGTGTGCCAGGCCTAGTAAGTAACGGTTTTGCAGTCTACAGGCAGGATCGGGAACAGGATCGCCTTGGTGGTGGAGTAGCCATCCTCGTCAGGTCAGGTGCAAACCACCTTGAGTCCCAGACCAAGATGTGCACTCGCAATATCCAGCTATGCGCCGTCACGATCATCCTTCCAGGCAGAAGGGTTAACGTCGTCTGTGTCTACAGGGCACCAAGCACTAACCACGAAGAGGATGTTTGTTTGCTGCGGAATTTGACTGAACTAGTTAGAGACGCACGAAAGACCCTCATTGTGGGTGAATTCAATCTCCCGCACATCGACTGGGTGGCTGAGGTCTGCGTGCCGGGATCGGAGGAGCAAACCTACTTAGAGTGGCTGCATGATAATACGTTGCATCAGCATATTAGGGAAAATACCAGATATAGGACTGGATGCGTTCCATCCTTGCTGGATCTAGCTATAACAAACTTCCCAAACGATGCGGCTGGACTGTATTATTGTGCGCCGCTGGGAAAGAGTGACCACGTGTGTGTCAAAATAGTCCTATGCATGCGGCAAACGAAGGTACCCTCAAGGCTGATTAGGAATTTCGGTAGTATGGACATAGATAGGCTTCGTAATAGGGCGATGGGTTTGACCTGGGACACGCCAGAGGAGGCTACTGTGGAGGAGCGCTGGCAGGCCATAAAGGGATCCCTGACTGCCCTACAGGAAGAGTTCGCATCCTTAAAACGAAGGAGTGGGGAGGACAAACCCATGTGGTGGAAGGCTGCAATAGCCAAGGCCATCAGACGTAGAAACCGCTCTTGGAACCAGAACAAATCTTCCGGCAGTCAGCTAGTCTGGAACCGCTATACGAAGCTGAGTAACAAGACTGTAAGCCTTTTGAGAACTTCCAAGCGGGAATTTGAGCTCAAGTTTGCCCAGCCTGTAAGACAACAGCCGAAATAATTCTACAGCTATGTACAGTCTAAAGGCTCAACAAGAAATGCCGTAGGTCCGCTATCCACTAGAGACTATGGTATTGTCACTGATGACCAGGGCAAAGCAGACGCCCTGGGGGAATACTTTGGCAGTGTTCATAGGATAGATAGTGGGGTACGAGTAGATCTGGCTCTGGTGCATCCTCCTCAGTTAAACGAGCTAGATCTCTCAGAGGAATGCGTGCGTAATTACCTACAGGAGTTAAACAGTCACAGGTCAGCGGGCCCAGATGGCATTCATCCAGCTATCATCAAGCCGTTGGCGGATATCATAGCTCCATCGGTATGCAGACTGTACAGATCCACGTTGGACCAGGGTGAGCTGCCTCAGGACTGGAAAGTCGCGGCAGTCGTGGCAATGCATAAGAGTGGGCCTAAGTCGGATGTGCAGAACTACAGGCCGGTAAGCCTAACTAGCATTTTATGTAAAGTCCTGGAGAAGATCATCCTTGCCCATGTCTGCCAGCACTTACTGCGGCACTCCATGCTAAATCCGGCGCAGCATGGATTCCTGCAAAATGGATCTTGCCTGGCCAATCTCCTGTGCTTCTTAGATGAAGTAACTCGACGACTGGAAGAAGGTAAGCAAGTTGAGGTATGCTACCTCAACTTTAGTAAAGCGTTCGACCCCGTTAATCATCGTCTTTTGCTACATCTTTGCTACGCAAGATAGAGACTTTCGGTATAGGTGGGCCAATATATGGGTGGCTGGAGGACTTCCTCTCCCGCAGGACGTTTTACGCCAAAGTAAGGGACAAGTGCTCCAGTTTGGTGAACGTCACCAGTGGTGTACCTCAGGGATCCGGCTTAGGCCCGGTCCTATCCTTGTTGTTTATTAATGACCTAGCATCCACTCTTCAATCGCCCAGCTTTATTTTTGCGGATGATGTGAAGATTATTGGATCTAAGGGTAGAACGGACTGGGGCAGGGAAATAGGTACCGTCCTGAACTGGGCATACAAATGGGACTTACCTCTGAACGCTCAAAAAAGCCATTTGTTGTCAAGGGCAACAGACAGCCTAACTGTCGCTCATGATCAAGGGCTGTTCACCATAGGGGCAGTCAGTAGGGTTAAAGACCTTGGGGTCATCATGAACAGTGACTTCAAATGGTCGGAGCAGTGCTACGCTGCTGCGCATAAGGCTCGTGGGGAGCTCCTTAGGCTGCGATCAGCTTTGTCTTGCCGGAAGCCGGAGGTATTCGTACCTATTTACATGGCTATAGTACTACCTCACTTAGAAGGTAGCGTGCAGGCTTGGTCACCCTTCTACGAAAAGGACGCCGCCTGCCTCGAGAAAGTCCAACGTCTCGCCACGCGAATGGTTGAAGGGCAGAGGGGTAAGACTTACTAGCAGAGGCTCTGTGACCTGAATCTTTTCTCGTTGGAAAGGAGGAGAAGTCGAGGGGATCTCATAGAAACGTTCAAGGTAATGAAGGGCTTTTCTGGCCTTAGACCAGATAGTCTAATTCAGTTGGCCGTAGACTCCAGAACAAGGGGACATGAAAAGAAGTTCATGAAAGCCCGGTTTAGGTTGATGGCTAGATCGCACTTCTTCAGCAACAGGGTTGTGAACAGTTGGAACGGTCTGCCTGGTGGAATGGTAGATCTGCAGACAGTCCAATCCTTCAAAGGTGCCCTAGATTGCAAGTGGTACGAGGTCTTTCCTTGTAGTGAGCCTTGAGTATATCAACTAGATGGATGACGGGTAGCACTGTGGTCCTTCTGGAGTATGTTTTACCAGACTTTTCCCCCATTGCATACCGTCTCAATGAACGCTCACGATGCATAATGTCTCTTGCAGTTGACGTGCGATGAGGTTTTCCGTTTCCCTCTCATTTTTAGCGGGGATTCGACGAAATACACCCGGCGGTGGTGGGTGCATAACTGGTGTGCATACTATGGAAGGGGTTCTGGACGCTCCATTGGCCGTGGCCATTACCTGCCCTGTGCAAACTGAACTGAACTGTGCTGAGTTATTTTGGGTTTCGCGGATCACGACTTTCCGTCCGTGTTTGAACTACTCCGATACACTTCTAATGCAGCTTCGCAGCCCCGTCACCATCATTTGCCACTCCTATCTAGTTGATCGTTGGAAACGTCACACTTACCGTCTACTTACTATTCCATCACCTTCCTTACAACCTTATTCTGGCGGTTCCTCTCTCCCTCCAGATGTTACACTTGTGTGGTATACTGCCGAAACTGACTCTGTATCCGGCCTCTCAGTCCCACCACTGTCTACGCCGGCTGATGCTTTTTATTTTATAGTCCTTGATCCACTGCCAACTTCCGCGGTACGCCTGGGCAGCTCTATTGATCTGTCATTTTTGTATGATACACACCACACAGCCTTCATCCACTGACGTACACCTACCTGTGAACTACCCGACCATCGCTCTTGCAAAACTAAACACCTGTGTAACAGCTGTAACCGAGTAGCCCATACTGATTTGTCTTCCGCTTCTTCTTTGACAATTACCACCAACCCTATATAAAGTTAACAATATGCCACACACTCACCTGTTTTCGTCCAGCCATTTCCTCCCACCTCTACTCTGGTAGTCTTCCTCCCACGAAATATACAATTTTTTGCTACATGTCTGATTTTTCCGGTATCCATTCACCACTTTATGCACCATCATCTACGCAGACTGATATATTTCCATGGTAATACCTCTTGGCACACCTGTCATAAAGTGAGTAATTTGCTGAAAGCATCGACGAAATTACTGTCTATATGACTCACATATTCTGCAGCCCGTTAGTAAATCTTCCTACTCAGCTCGATAAATTTTTCCCATTATAGAAACCAACAATAAATCCTTTGAATGTTTGGATTTCCAACAGTGGTAATTATTCCCTATACCATTTATGCTCGTACTCCAGAGGTTCAGCTGACACCACTCAAAAATATCCGAATCGAATACTCGGGCGTTTGCCGGGCCTCACTACCAACATAGTCCATTTCAGTGTTCCCGTATAGTCCTCTGTGCTCACTTATTTTATCCTATTGCAACCTCTGACTTTTCACCTGTGCTTTCTTCTGCTGCATTTGATTACTTATCTCGACCACGAAGCTGACTTTCTCGTCACTTAGCTACGCAACGACCTGACGTTCAAATTTAATTTCTACTGCCTTCTCTGCCGAAGGCTTCACTTTGTTCTGAATCTGTTTTCCCGTTCTCCTTTCTCGTACCCAAAATCATTGGTTTCTCAGCTGGCACCTCACCTTTACCTCGTAATCCGCCTACCAAAAAAGGTCATCAGGTGGTTTATCTACCCTCTACTCCATTACCGCTTCTGCTCGCTATGGGCCCCTGCCATGGCAGCATAACGAAATTTACGTTGGTTTACCGTCACAATCCCTTATTCTTGCTGTTAATCCGTGACACACCTTTATCAATAAAAATAAACCGCTGAACACACTGGCTTACCGCTGGCTATTTCTTTCATCACTGCTCTTAAAACCCCTGCCTCTAGCCATCGGAATTTTGGTCTCTTTCCTTGTGACTGACTGTAATGACGCCTCACCCTTAAACTCAATCAACACACAGGCCGTTGATCCGTGCCATTTTATATCTGAAGATCCATTTTCATACATGCAAGAGTTTTCTATCAACACACTTTCCACACCTAGCTACGTGAAAACTACACTTTGAATTCACTTTGACGAACTCTTTTTTCTCCTTTCCCCGTTTTTTATAGGAACCATCATTTGATTCAGCTAGAATTTTTAATATCAAGATAATTCCCGGTATTATTTATGCTTTCACTCTCAGTTTTTAACGGGATTCAAACACCGTCAGACGAGTCGATCATTTGACCCTGACCTTCGAATTTGCCGGGCATTATTACCGGTTTAGTTCACTTTAGCACTTTCTTCAGTAGTCTGTAATCACGAAATGTACCCTTTTATAAATTCTCATTCTGGAATCTTAATCATCTGATCATGCACTTTAGCATGCTTTTGGCGCATCCCAAATATACCACTATTATTCTTAATAATATTTATTGTATATTTCTTGACCGTGGTCAATACTTGCACAAAGCAAGATCAGAGATTACAGCAGCACATATCAATGTGAGGTATTTACAATTTCTAAGTTAATGAATCACACAGCAACCGAAATACTATAGTAGGGTCATGTGATGTTTGAGAGAACTAGAGTGGTAATGGTTGAAGCGGGAATTGCAAATCGGTTTCGAATTCGGTGAGGGCGGTGTAGATAGCTGGTCGAAAGTGGGACTGCAGATGTAAGCGATGGTTGGACGGTCACTAACGAGTAATTGGGCGGAAGAGATACCAAAGAACAATATTGAAAGTAAGGTGTGCAGGGGGCTATCAACGTGCAGTCAGAGATGCCACCGAAATATAGAACACTGATCCAGCATCGGGTAACTAATTGTGGGGGAAGCATGTGAAATAAATGCAAGTGAGTCAAAGGTGATAATAAATCGGACCTTTTGTGCAGGTGATTTCAGTGTCATACGAAAATTCACGTGAAGGCTAAAAGCTTCACAAGAATTTCAGTGAACTTTTGAAGAGCATGAATGGTGTATGGACGTATAACGGACTTTCAAAGAAGAGCCGTCAAAAAAAGAGGATTAGTGGAGACAAGCGCTACTAGTGAGGCTAAGCAGAAGTGGGAAGAGTGTAAAGAAAAAAATGTTTTTGTATATGTGATAAAATATTATTAGCCAAATTCTGGTTGGCTGCAGATGGCTGGTATTCTGTTTCATGAAGACCTTGGTTACAGGTGATGGTAGGTGGACTAATGAGGGTAGCAGGCAAGAAGGTGCTGGTTTTGACAGAGTGGACCGTGGCGAGGGCTGGGTTTCGTACTGCAGCGCGGAAAGAATTGAACTGTTGGAATGGTTTATTGGGAATAGAGGTTTAGCGGATGAGGGTTGACGGTTGGTGTCAGGAATCACCTCTGCGATCCGGTGAGCCTTTCATGAGGGTTTGTTATTCCGTGCACGGTGCTCCATATGGCGTCAGCAGGCGAGAGTATAGGTTCAAACCATTGATCAAATCGTCTAGTCCTTACGGTAATCCGGGATTAACGTCGAGTTGGCCGATGGCTACCCAAGTAACCAATGCGATCTGAAAGAGATCAGGAGTGCGGCGGTCTGAAGAGTGTTCCAGCTGTGGGTTATGATTATCGTCCTCATGGAAACCAAAAAATGGAAATTTTGTTATCTTTCGGCCAGTGGGCCGGTCTATCAGGGATCCCTAGACGGAGGCTGGTAGCTTTCTAGGGTAGTTGGGTGATATCAGGTAGGTGGTGGATGAGGAGAGGGTGTCCATTTGGGAACCAGGAATAAAACAATAGTAGAGGGTATGATCTGGAAGAAGAATGGGAAAATAGGAAGATAGCAGTCTGGTCGATCCACCAGCTGCGGTCAAGGACGGCAAACAGCGAAAAGGAAGGAAAACTCTAGGTGTTATTGTGAGGATTTTTCATGTGAGAGCAAACGTGCTGGTATTTCACGGGGTCATGAGAAATCAAAGGTATACGGATACCGGTTGGAATGGGGTCTTAACTTACCACAAGGATATGCGCAGGGAAGTGAGGCCTAGTTACTACGGCATGGTAGTCTGTGTGGCAAGACTCCAGTGTACGAGAAAAAGGCAAGAAAAGCAGGATGGGACAGCTGTGTTCTAGCCTGAGACAGGAATTAAGTGAAGGCGAGCGCCTATCACTAAAGGGCGAAAAGGTTTTTTATTGTTACTATTATTTACATATATATGTATGCAAATTATGTTGTAAAATGTCACGATCTAGTAAGGAGGGAGGAGAAAATTGAGTGAAGCATACCCAAGGTATATATATAACGTAAATGTGTATGTTTATATAATATATATAATATGTACATATATATAGCTGTACACGTGGGTGCGATCATCAGACGGGTCATGCGAAAGCGGTCAGACGCAAAAGACTGTGGCAATGGAAATGAGATAGACACAGTTAGGGTATGGCCCAGCCGAGGATCAACGGTTAACGGAAAGAGGAATAAAAGACAACCACGGGCTCATCGATGCATGTACATATTTACAGAGGGGTATAGGGAAACCGTTTGTGTCTTCCATTTATACCTATCTCCTTTTCTTCCTCCTGTAAAATTGGCGTTTTCTATGCCCTAGCATCCAATCCACTCTCTAATTTATAACTGAATCTTACAGCAACCTTAAGCAAACCAAAATCCAACGCTAACCAGCAGCTTCAGGCCCGCACATGCCCCAAGGCTGCATGCATCCTATATCCTTTAAACCGATTATACAGGTTAAACATCTGGTTTTTTATTTTATCCCAGTGGCTTTTTCGTCCACCCCCCCCCCCCCAGACCCAGTATCCCTAGTCTATCCCCGGTGTTCTATCGGCCCCGAATGATAAGATATTGTCTAACTGGCAATCACTATGTAGGCCCGATAGTGCGAATGCAGTCGGTCTTTACGAAAGCCGGTTTACAGTACACGGGCGTGCAACAAACCACTAACCACCTTACTTCATACCCCGCCAGTAACCCAACGATATGCAGGTACGGGCACTTGTGGCATTTTGTTTCCGTCGCTCTCACGGAGGTGATCATCACCACCCTCTGCCAGTTTAATACAGCCACTGTGCCTCCTTTTCAACTTTCTCACCTCTATCTAATGCTGTGCCCACGCTATCTCCTAGTTGAAACACCCCCCCCTTTACTGCAGCCCTTTCTTTTCTTCAATTTAATAGTCAATTGATCATCGTCTAGCTTGACTTTAAAATATTGTGCAGGACGTTTATCTGGTTTCTTTTCTTTTCCACCCCTTTGCGGCCTAGCCTATTACCGACTACCGGGAGTCCAATCTGTTTGGTCACATTACTCACACAAAATCCTGCCATTGCTCCACATGTTTCGTTGCGAACTATTGAAAACCTGTTAGAGTAAAACCTTGGTTTTGCCGAGGATACCCCGAATGCCGGAGTGACTTCGAGATTGGCACATCTTTTGGCGCATAATCTTCTCGAGCTTCAAGAGCTGTTGTACAATCCTTTGATGCCAAGTCGTTCCTACCTGCCCGTTGCTGAACTAGCCACCCGTAGCGCTTAACTCCTCAAATCGCCCGGAAATTGTGAAGCTTGGCGGTAATTTATAACTCAGAAAATTCGCCTTCTTTTCTAGCCGTCCAAAACCGCCCTTATTTCTGGCTGTCGGGAATACCATCTGGGTACGGGGCTTCACCCACAGGTATGCTCGATATTCCCTCATATGCTTGGCTGAGGTTCACAGGGCATTTCCCAAAACAAAATCCCCCCGGTATTGAAGCCATGTCAACCACCATGCGGGGGCACCTTAGTAGATAGCGGAAGATTCAGAGTCGACGATGCCGTTCTTACTCCGAAGGTGCTTCATCTTGGTGGACATACAAAAACGAACCACAGTAAACCCCTGCCGAGGGTGCCTAGTGAGGAGGCAGAAAGGCCACAAGGGACTAAACAAAATGTTTTATCTGTCATTTTTTCAGCGAAATCAGACCCTGACCAAAGATAAAGTTTTCACCCTTCTTCCTGGCATTAGCTTGTTCCTCCTGGAGACGATTTTGCGCTTTTTTGTTACCCCTGCACGACGTGGGACTCTTCTCCTTCCACCAGCTGCGAGCTCCCGTCACTGGATGATACTTGTTCCTCACCCTGGAAGTTGCCTGGCCATATTAGGGTACCATTCATTTCCATATTCATAGGTCCACGAACATCAATATTCTCTTGAGTTCCTTTATAAAGTTATCGCCTGTGTCCTTGCTTCCCCACCAATTACCTTGCCTAGTAAACCCGAGTATGCTTCACTGATCAGTTCCTGCACCATCCTTGTCAACATTGTATTTTTCGCTTCCCAAGTCACTTTCCGTCTGAACAATCTCATGTTAAACCGATTTCTTACTAATGCCCTTATTCACTTCTATATCAAACCTTATTTATCGCGTAATTCGCTGCCTTCTCACCTTGTTTAAAAACTCCCGAGCTTTAGTAAGCTGTTGCAAAAATGTGCGACCCCTTCTCTCAAAAATGTTAATATTTCAGTCCGTTGAGGTCCCGTTGCCGTGACAAATACCTAAATAACTTGCAAATTCGATTAAGCAAGCAGCCCGCCTCCTTACTTGTTGTGATGGTCTGCCACGAGCACGAGATCCCCGCTTCCCATACGACTGTCATATCTGTCGAAGCAGTGAGCTGCGAAGTGCTTTGCAAACTGTTTAGTAATTTTTTTATTCCGTTGCAACCAAGTGTTGGCGAGTGTTCTGACATCCGTGCTCCTTGTTCTAGCCCGAAGCACTGGATCCTATTTTCCTAAACTAACCACGTTCAGTTTGTCCAAGCTAGATAATGGCCACGGCTAATCGAGAGCCGAGGAATGTTACCACTGAAAGCAAAATTTATGGCCTACTTTCTTCGCCAAATGACGGAGCAGGAAAGCTTTTTCAGCCGGGACACGAAAAATATTTCTGGCAGTAGAAATCTGGGCCTATTTCCGCCGTATTCTTCGGGGTCGGGCGGTAGATGATTAGCTCAGTCTTGTCATTGTCTTTTCTTGCACTACAAGCTGACAACCGGTGGCCCAAAAATGACACCGCGCCACAAAAAATGTTTCACTTATTGGCCTTTTTACTTTTAGCTCACCTCATTATTTTGGTGGAATCCTCTTGAAATCGTCGGTTATGCTGTTCAAGAGCAGCACTATGAACAATCGTGTAGTAGGATGGACTGAACATCAGCATGACATGAGTTGACCCTGCTAGTGCCGTATTAAGTGGCAGAAAGCGGCCGAGGCACATTTCAGGCTAAACGCAATTGTTCCTAATGAGCTTTAGCAGAATGGGGAGACAGAGCCTGTCTTTATGCTACCTTTTGAGCAAACTTCCACTTTTCGGTAGCCGAAGGACAAATATATTAGGGAGGAGAACGTTTTGTCGCGGACGGCAACTAGGATATCATCAGTCCAAGGAAGTGCAAAGGAATAATTTTGTGCAACAGCATTCAGTCGACGAAGGTCAACTTCAAGCCCGCAGGCTCCATCCCTCTTTTTGCCAAGGATAACCGCGGACTCCCACGGTGAGCAAGATAACCAAATATTCTTTTCTTTCAGCGCCTCTTGTTTCATTCAACCTAACTTAGTCTGGTGGTTGGTAACGATAAGCCGAATGATAAGGTTGCGCTTTCCAGTATCTATGGTTCTCTGTAAGATTTGGCGCTGGCAGCCCCATCCTGGATGACATCATATAAGTGCATAAGCCCATTCAGAATAGACACTGGTTCATTTTTGTAACCCGCACCCACTGCAAACTCACATAATAGCTCATCGATCCACAAATGGCCGTCAGTAAGCCCGATTAGAGCTATAATCCTGTCCAGCAGTCTGCTACCTCTCAGAAGAGTTACTCCAAAGGTGCCTTTATAATGGCCCCGCGAGTCGCCAGAAGATCGTTACCGACTATCAAACCATTAAATGTCTTTGCTACAAAGAAACCGTGCTTGTATCTACAATCAGTTGACCTCAAATCCAACTAAACCTTTCCTTAAATCTGAAACCAATTGCCTTTAGCAGTAACTGAAGCATGCTCCGGGGCGGTAGTACTCCGACTGCCATGCGCCATCTCTGGTCGTGCGATTGAGCATATCGTCCCGTTGCCAGCTAGCACACAGAAAGGCCGACTCCGAATAACCCCAGGGATATTAGGCGGGGAAACAACTGCAGCGTAGGCGAGAATCCAAAGTGCCACCAAACTGGATGTCAACTCATCCTTTTCCCGTTTAGCCAGTCGCATGAAAGGATTGTGACCGCGATGATGAGCCCGATGACCGAAAAGTGCACAATGCTGGCAACTGGCAGGGGAGGGGGAACGGGGAAATCTCAGGTGGCGGGCCAATGAGACAATCGGTTTGAAGTTGTGATTGCAATAAGCCTGAGTTAGGTCACCGCTTGCTTGACCTTTTCATGTCAAACAGCTGTAAGAACAACTTCCTCTAGTGCCATCGGCGACTGACGAGCGAACTGTTGTTGCTAGTCTGCCGACCGAAGTTTTGACAGAAATCGGGGTAAAATCTTTCTTTATAAATTATCGGTGGACATTTCGGGGGAAGCCTGGGTGGCCAAAGTCTTTAAAGGCTCAATTTATTGCACTTACTGATTAACTTGGGTTTTCAGGTAGCTGAAAACGTTGCTCAATAAAAACCGCCAAGTAGTGGTGCCACCAGAACAGTTCTCGAGGACTGACCATTTAAAATTCTTCGGTTCCTGCCTGGGGAGCTCGCGGCTCGAACAAAAATGTCATAGACATCAGACAGATTGCTGGAAAAATTTTGGTGTCCTGATTCACAGAGGCAGCTTAACAAAGGCACACCTCATCTGCCAAATGGAGTAAATGAGCAGAAGTTGCAGACTAAAGGTCACCCCTGTAATGAAAAAATGAATAGAGGAAAAGGGCAGCTCCCTGGGGCGATTTTGAACTGTTCCTGAAAGAGTCAAATATCAGCCCCTCGGGGAACATAGTCAGTATATTGAGACATCGTTGAAAGAGGAATTCCCAACCACTACTAGTTCTTCGGCGGTTTGTAAGGCCCTATGAGTCTACCAGACCGTTTGATTTTTATTGAGCGAAACAGTGGTCTCTTGCTGACCCATCAGGAAGAGCTTCTGTTGAAGTAAAACCATTCAACTAACCCCTTCTATTCTGAAAAGCTTCCACTTTCGCACCGGCTCGCGACTTTTCCTCCTCCAAGTTCCACACAGTGAATTCTCCTCCCCGATCGATGCTTCTGTAGATTGATCCACTTTGGCTTATTTCTCATCTTTTTCGGCCTCCTCCCCTTTGTCTCCGTTGTCTTCGCCGTTGTAATCTCTGTTGTTCCCCCCCCCCTATTCATCAGCGCTTTCCTCCGATTTTCTCGGAAGCACTCCATTTCTTCTCAGCGAAGATCACCGCAGCTTGTTATGTATGGTCTCCTGGTTACCCTCGATGGTACCTTTCCGTGAGACCAAAATTTTCTGTCGGTCCTGATGGTTGAATTCACCCTGCGTTACCTGGCTTGAGTGGATGCAGTGGTTTGCCGCTCTAACCGTAAAATTCATTTTGCACCGACGTAAGCTTTTTTGGCTTCATTTTGACTGCCGAATGCGTCACATCGTACGCATCCATTACCGGTCACAAACGGTTGGGGTTGCTCGTCCGTTCTCCACACTGGCTTTTGCAGACCCACTTTCGCGGCTGCGGAGGGCTTATTTCTAAGCTTAATTGTAGCGATCGAAGGTTCGCAGCCCTCGGCCATGTACTTCTTGTGTACGTTTCTCGCCTGTTTGCCAGCTTTGCCTCGTGCCGCTGGGCTGTGGCAAGGACTGGTGGTGTGACCGCTTAAAAGTCAAATCTCTGACAACCAGTGGATTTCAGTGATGCGAAACTAAGGGCCACCAGTGGGAAGCCTTTGAATAAAGATTCCATTCTCTAAAAAGTTTGCTTGCAGCTTGTTGACAGTCTCTACGGCTCCTTCTTTTCCCAGAGGGTTCACTTTGAAGAATCAGCCTTAGCAATCAACGGTCGCCAGGAGACTGCCTTTCCCATAGTAAAAGATATCCAGCTCCGCAGCTTTCCAAAGCCGATCTGATAAAAAGAGCATCTTCAATGATTCTGTCGTTCACCGTTAATCGAATTATCTGCATGGTTCACAATTTGCAACCATCTGTTTTACCTGTTCTGCAGTAACCCATCAGTGCTGTTTTCTTGGTTCGGTTGGGACGTCCATTGATACCTGCTAGTCATCCCTGTAAACGGCACACGGCGCCTTTCCAAAGAGCTTGAAGGGCCACAAAACACTCACTGAGGGAAATAGTCTCATTTTCTGTTGCTATCCCACCACGGAAGTCGAAATAATTTATTACTCCTGCCTATAGAACTCTCTCATCCTCCGGACAAATTTAGGTTATAACTTCTCTCCCAGATTGTAGACACGAATCTACCGGCAGAGCTTTTCGGACATGGGATAACTAAGAATCTGCCGCTTTCAATGCAATGCTTTTTAGTTTCATTTCTACGTTCGCTTTCCTTGCCCGGCAATGTAGCCCCCGGGGAGCCAGATACAAACATTTGCTTTCCTTGATGATGGAGTGGTTCGTAGTTATACTTTTGGAGGCTTACCAGCATCAATTGGAGTCTTCCTGTCTCTCCTTGTAACGGCTTATCCACGATCGTGATCACTGGCTTATGTAAATCGGCCGAAAGTGCAACCATCGAACTTCTTTGGAAGTTAAACGCTTTCCGGTGGTTTTCTTCGATTTGCTCATAATCCAATCCACAAACCGGTAACATCCTACCACGAAAAGCAGGCTGGCGCAGGTTTTGTAAAAGAAAAGCTCCCGAATCATTTTAGCTACCACCACATTACACTCATAGAGGTAAAGTTTGACCGTGATATGCTAGGACTGGGGTCTTCACAACAAGCCGCCCTATGCGATGGCATGGTACTTGCTTTTCATCTGCCCCCATCCACTTCTATCCCCATTTGTGTTAATTGGCGGATCGGTTTCATTAGTTCCGCTGACTCTGGCATTAATATGCTGATAAGTTTGATCATTTTCGTTCAAAACGCTATGAACTTTTGGTGTCCCTCGATGCCGGTATATCTGCAATCACACTTATCCTTTCCGTGTATGACTTACTTACTTTGCTCGTTAGGATGTGGCTGAAGAGCTTGACTGCAGTTTGACAAAGTGTCAACCTGTCCCGTTTCAACCTAATTTCATCACAAAAACATCGTTGCAGTGAGAAATTGAACCTTTTGCTGTTTTCTTAGATCTTTCAACCAAAAGTAAGAACATCATCCGCTAAGCAGGAAGCCCCAGGTAAGTCATCCAATGCTTGGAGATCCCTCTTCTGGAATACCTCGGCTGGTGCTTGGCCTTCTTACACCGGTTCGAATATTTAAAACCCAGCCGTGTGCACTGAGTTTTGTTAGTAAAATAGTCGAAAAATAATAGCCTTACAGGATTGGAATAACCGGAGGCTTTCAGTCTGAGAAGAGGAGAGAAGGCTAAGTGTAATCAGGAGTGGACGAGTGGTCTAGAAAAGACATCTCACAGACCTTAATGTTCCATCCAAGGATTTGGCTATGTGGTGTACTAAGAAAGCCCCAGCTTCTGCGGTGGACCTGTTCGGCTCAGGGGCAAACTTTAGGGGTCACCCGGAGAGTTCATAGAAGAATCACACGCTTGAGAGCGGTGCTCTCCGTGTGCTTGAGGCTAGATAGGGTTAGGCAGTGGGAAGAAAGCAGTTAGCTACAATACCAAGATAGAAAGGTTTTGGCATAGGGACAATAGCCGATGGCCTTCAGCAATCGGGAATTAAAAATAAACACGAAAAATAGTGAGGAAGAATATAATATATCGGCCGGGGAAACAGCGTCATGTCCAAAAGTGATATCGGAAGGCTATCAGGACCATTACCCGAGATTATTCTGGAAGTGCATGAAGGCCTAAATACCTTTGCTTGTAGAGAGCGAGGTCATATACACACCATCTTCTGGAATAAATTCTGCTAAAGAGTCAGGAAAACCCATGCAAACATTAAATGTGTAGCCACAATCCTGAGGATTCGTGCCAAACCACTCACCTGTCCCATCCGCAAACCTAACCAATCCCCAAGATAAAGCTCGCCCCTTTTTATCACTTCCACCGATATGTTTAAAAACAGTCACACCTAATGTCACCATGCACTTCCGTTCCACAATGTTCAAACGGTATATTTCACCGAGGACAAACTTGTCTCCGGAGCATCTCAACAGTCGACGATTATGAGAAAGCCCGTCCTCTCTCCATCAGTCCCTCTATTCGCCCACACAGCTGTAGCATTGCAGTATCCTCGCCTTGCTAAGATTCGTGCCCTCCCCATATATTCATATCTGAGAGACACCCGTATAAAAGCACTTTGATTAGTCGCCATCACGTGTTCCCCAGTTTAAAAGAACATCAATAGGTATAATTTCACCCGTCAATTACTTCACCGCTCAACTTCGAAACTGTATTCGTCGGTTATCTGACGTCTTTTCATATCCAGTACTTTATCTTGCTACACCTTGTGAGAAACTTTTGATCCTTGCATTCCTCTGGTCATCGTGTTCAGCCCTTGAATAAAGCCAGTCATTACGTAAATACTTACTCGTCATTTAGTTACTCATCTCCTTTGCAAGCCGTATCTCTGCAACTATCATGGCTAAGCATCACAAATTGATTCATCACCCAGTTCCCATTTCCATGTTGGTTCATCATTTTCCACACTTCTGGAAGTAAGCGATCTTCTCAACGATTACCTGTTTTCATTCGGCCACTTCTTTCACCACCACCTAGGCAACCTCTTGCCAAAGATGAGTCCTTCACTGAGTATTTAAATGACTCAGCCGATATTCTTTAGTCAAGCTTTATTAAGGGAGCCTTCGAAGGATTCTTTCCTTTACTTGTCCGTAATTCCACTCATTTCATCGTCTGATATCCGATTCTTATCCGTTCCATACACCGCGGAGCGCTATAACCGGTTTGTGTCTCACTTGGAATCTTCTTTTTCCTCAAGATAGACAAAATCTAGGTCAGTTCTATTTCATTCCCTAGTTGTACAGCCCCCTTTTTGTAATATTTCGGTAAGAGCCTACTACTTCAAACCAGCTCCACCGGGGCTCGGCCGGCTTGACCACCCGGCCTTGAGTCCAAATTTGCCGGGCGCCACCACAAAGAGTGACTTTACTACTTTCTCCTATACTATATCGAGTGCACGTACTAGAATCACCCTCTTGGAACTTGGATTCCGCTTCCAATTGTACCACTAGATCTTGCGTTGCAGAATGCCTCGGGGTTATCCAGAAAAAAACACTATTGTTATCATATTATTATTATAAGTAGTTCGACACATTTCTGAAGCTTTCAATAAGGATAACTGAAGTGGAATACATTTCACGGCTAAGTGAGGCCGGCAGCGGAAAGAGTCACCGAAACCAGGGCTCCTTTTTGAGCCGGGCCGACTTGATTACCATTTCTGTTGTTGCATAGTTTGCCTTTATTTAGAAATTCGTCACACAATTTTTCTCTCATCAGAGCCAGTTCCCACCGGAGTAGGGTGTGGTTAGATTGCATTATTATTAAAGAGTCGATCCTCAATGTGATCCGGTTGACTATCAGACATTTAGCCTCGACAGTGTGTATTGTGAATCTATTTTGTCACCCAGCTATCGTATCCCATTCTAATGAATCGATAATGGCAACCTAAAAATGCCTGTCTACGTCACATGAAGTGGCAGACCAAAACGGTCAAGTTTTTCATACTTTTCCCTTGTAATTACTATCAGACTGAGTGTAATACAGATATATCCTGGCTGTTAAGCCGACTTTCCATAGCCTCACTGGATGGAAAATAAATTGGGTTGATTTGTTCCGCCAGTGAGTCACCGTAGGCCAGGTAGACTACCAATCTGGTTCAAAATCCCGTTAGTCATAACGGGGCTTCAGGGTTCGTATATGCATAAACATAAGTGCATATATGAGTGCAAATGTAGACTTTCTACTAAGTGTTGAAATTTGGATCAAAAAATAAAAGCTGCGAGCATTCTGACGAATATTGCGCAGAACTTCACTATAACAGATACAATACATTTTGAGGTATTCGGACCCCTCAATGAATTTGTATAAGCAGTCCAAGAGACCAACACCTAGTGAGAAAGTCCTTTTTACTCCCATTGGCGGTGCGAATATAAAATCCGGCAATACTAATAACCACAAAATAAAACTAGATGAATGTTGAAAGCAGTGTTCATGGGCCTCGATATCATGCATTTCGCCGTGAATGTGCCTCTGTGAGTCCACCGCAAGTGGTTGGCCAGCTACGTGGTACGTTAAGGTCAGAATCATGGGCTATTTTATTGGAAGCAATCACATTGCAGATCCGGCGGAGGTGTTCTGGTTCTTGTGAAAGCTTTAATGTTATTGCCAGAGTTGTTGGTAGATGTAAAACGTCAACGTTCCGGTGGGTGGGTAACCTTTCTCAAGAACATTTTACAGCCAAATACACTGACAGATGATACCAAACGCAATATCGATCGCTCCCACCAAACTGGCCCTGTGAGCCCAAAGGCACATGGCTTTCATCTCAAACCTAACATGGCTTTAGCCGACTGCATGCAAGCCATTTTATCGTAACCCGCATGAATCTCAACTGCTAAGTTTCATTGAAGAGCACGCTTGCAACAGGACAGATGAATTTTTCAATTCAGCATCTGCAGCTGTATCATTCCAAGACCTATCTACCCACATCGCTTTTATTACACCAACAATAGTCCAGCGTTATCATCTTAAAAATTTCGACGTAGGCACCCTCGTCAACTGAAAATCCCACAAACAGCACGCATCATCTTCGTCATCCCTCATCCGTTAGTTCCATAAGCCCAAACCGGTTATCAAAGTCCCCTAATCTCTACGCAATTTTGTATCCCTTACATTCCCTCCACCCGCAACCTAATAGCTCAACCAGCTGTCTATAAACAATGCCCTTTCGCTTCATGCCTTTTCCTACATTCCACATCTTACCTACTATCCAATCACTTCACACAAGTCTACAACTTCTGTCTAACTTGCTCTTTGCACCATTTACCTTTCTAGTTTCACTTGCCACCACTGAATCCAATACAACTTTTTTCTTTCTTTCCGCACCGACCAGAAGTTTTTTTGCCCCTACCGTCGTTCCCACCCCACCCAACCTTCAGTGTGATGTTGACCTCCCTTGAAGCCATCTTCTGAACATGTTCCACTCTCTCTAGCCTTCCTGCTCAGACCCACAACAACTAAGTAAGACTCTTGCAATCGATGAGCATCCAAGCAGTGTCCCGCAATCCAGCTACATCAAGGGCGCTCTAGTCGGCATATCACGCTGTCGTCCCACCCTCATTAAGAACAAGCCCGCTGAAACTTCTCTAATCACGAAATTGCAATCGTCTTCTACCAGATTCGACCCGCGACAACACCTCGTACTCTTGTCTAGCCCCGATATTGTTCTCATCACCGGGACTTGGCTAACCCACTCTACCCCACCCGCCCAAGCCTTTTTGATTAGCCATAAGATGCTCGGCAGAATCAGGTGTCGCTAAGGTGCCGGGTGCTTATTCTACGTAGAGTGCAACTTTGCTGCCACCTCCTACGGTGGCCCTAACCTGGTTGCTGTCCAGGACTCCTTATAGGTGATCATTCAACCAGCCCACACGCCGCTACATTGGCAGGGTGCATAAGTCCGCTAGCACAGCCGCTCTTGACTTCATACCCATCATTAATGATTCAATCACCTACTCAAAAAGCCCGTTGGAGCTAACCTGATCACTGGTGACCTTACCGCACCAGTATCAGCTGGGGCACCTTCACCGCAATATCTATCCACATTTCTCTCCTGCATTAAACAGAATGCTGAAGTCAACACTTTCTCATCCCGACCAGGAGGGAAAATACCTCAGCATTAGTCTCCAACTGAGGCTTGTCTAAAGTGGAAAATAACATGATTTATCACTCCTCTGGAGGCAGTTATATGGTGGTTTCCCGTAGGTTCAGTACCCTTGTTTATAACAACTCTCCCGGCCAGCCACTTTCTCCGTCTTCTGTATACGGCAGAAGCGACTCATCGGGTCACCTCGCTTCATGGATTGGGGCGACTGCTGCTGGGATCATGAACCCTCGCTTGCAGAAAATCTACTATGCTCTGAACTTTTTCACGGTTTAGGCCAGATTATGACTTACCAAAACAAGTAGCTGATCTGATGCTCTCACAACTTTGCAAGTTAGATGCAGAGAGGTTCTCTCGTCGTACGCAAATTCCCACGACTTTTCTTTCCTCCTCTTCTAAACAGGCTCTCCAATAATAATCGCGTTGCCTCAAAAAAACTCTACAGAAAACAGGAAGCTTGCCCCCATTGCAAATTAAATAAGCTACTTCGGACTTCAGGTGTAATCAAGGACTGAAATACCCACTCCTGTCCTGGTATTGGTTGCCTGAAGTTATTAAGTGACAAGTATGCTGATAACCAAGTTGCCATCGTTGAGGCTTTCACCTCAGTTTTTCTCCTCTTCTGTGACCATGGACTATGATACCACTTACATTCTACGAGCTCACTCCACTAAATCCGCTTTAACCGACGCAAAACTTACGCTCAACAAGGTATCCGAGTTATTCTGGGTTGTCAGACTCTTATCTCATCCCAGTTTCCACAGAACCCCGCCAGCGCTGCCCCGATTTGGCGGGCCCAATGTTGCACCGTTAATTTTGAATATCTCTGACTTGTCCCTTAAATTTAGAATGGACAACATCCGCCTTTATTCCTTACCATAAAAATGGGCTTCTCTTAAATTATCCCAATTAGAAGCCCATAAACCATAATCCAATAGCACCTGGAGCACTTGAACACTTTGTAAAAAGGTGCCTCTCTCAATACTTATTGTCCGAAAATCTAAAACGCAGAGGCCGGCGTGGCTTTTTAAAAGCCGCTTCCTGTGACACCTGTCAACTCGATTTTTAACCTGGCCACTTAAGCCGCAGATAACGGGAAATGCCTAGTTGTCATCCTCCTGGACTTAATTGAGTCATTTTACCTTGTCTTCCACTCGCTGCTCCTGGCCGGACTTCAAGCCGTTGAACTTAAATCCTCAATTCCCTACTGGTTTTCCTCCTACGTTCCTCAGAGCGGACGAGTTGTATCCGTCGATACGGTCTCTGATTACCCACCTTTTTTCGTCATTGGCGTCATTCAAGGAAGCGTGCTGAGACCACCTTCATTCCTAAAGTGCATAAGTGATGTATTCTCTACAACACACCACGGAATCCCATTCATATTTGCTGACGACATAAAGGTTGTATATGAGTTCACACCCCAGGGCTTTATTGACACAATTTCTAATACGTAATACGATCTAGAACGCCTTGAACGATGATGTCACCCCCGGAAAATGAAACTCTGCTGAGAAATGCACCTCCATGACCCTACACTGCACGGCCCTTCGCAGCTCTTTTCTCATACGCAACTCCCCTATCACTCATGACCCATAGTAGGGGATCTTGAGCTGAACCACCCGTGCACCCTAAACGTCTCGGAACGTCCATCTTTCCGAACAGCCAAGGCAAAAAGCCTATAGGATTCCCATGTAGATCACTTGTGCTGCGCGAGATGAAACTTATCCTATCTGTCCCATGTAGGACCCAGCCTGGGGTACGGGCCCACCATCTTTACTAGCACTCGTCAAACTGAACGGCTAAATTTGAAGAATGCATAAAGTTCAAACGCGGAAAAGGCGCTTGGTTATTCCACCACACAGCTTCAAAGATCGGTGCTGTGCTCTCCACACCGAGACATTGAGGCTGTGACTATGAGGCAATCTTTGTTTCCACTGAGGCTCATTGATGGCCTGACACTTTCCTTCAATGACCCACCAAGTGTCCCGTCGGTCACCCCCCACTCCCTCGGTCATAGAAATCCGCGTCTTGTTGGTCCAAAATCTAGGACTACCAAGAGATATAATTTTTTCTGGTGAAATAATACAGGTTTTGAAGTAAACCCCCACTGAAGTTCGTCACTGAGTATCTTCCGTCCATTTCAAAGCACCAGTAGCGCACCTCACAGTTGGTAATGCCTCGTTGACAACTGCCTCCATTACATCTAAGGTTCATGCTTCCGAAGTAGGACCTGACTTATAGCTGGTGTTTTCGAAGCCTTATCCCATATACTCTTCTTTTACGAGAAACTTCTAGCACCCTCTCATGTCTTGAACTTCACAACCCCCTCCTCTGAGAGGTTCTCCCAATAACCTTATCAGCTGCTATTAGTCTTTTTCCTCGCCTCTGATAAATGCCCCTACAGTTCGGCTTATCGCAGTTCCTCATCACTGCACTCTACTCCATGGTATCCCTAATCAATTTGCTCACAGCCGTTTGCATTTGAGTGTGCTTATTCCCGCTTTTTCTTCCAGCTGCTAGGTCTTGGCCTTGGCATAGTCTATCATCATACCCATTCAACTTTACTTTACGTTCGTCGTTCAGTCCTAACATCAAGCCCTTAAATTTGTAGTGGCTCAGTTTTCATTTCGCATATTTTCTTTTACTCCGGTTGTTTTGTAATATTGTTGTTTTATCTCTCCCCGAATTAAGAGCTGACATAACTGTCAGACAGCAGCCACCTATCCGCTTTCATTCCAGAACTCACCACCTCACATTTTTGACTATACCATCCCAAGAGTATTAAAATGGAACTTTTTTCTCGCTTGGCAAAACGACGTTGCCGTCAGCAGTGTTTGACACTTACACGTAACCCGATTGTTTTTCCTGCCGGCTTTGCCCTCTGGTCACCAGCTGGTAGCTTACTTCAACTGATCGCACTACTACTACTCCAGTCCTGTCGGTGCAGGATGTGGACAGATCCGCCGCCTTGGCCAGCGCATGTGGAATTTCAGGAGGTCAGCAACCCTGTGCGGCTGCAACTAAACTGACGGATCACACCTTTGGACTGCTGAAAAGGTTTCCGGTTTGGGTGTCCAGCTAACCGTCAGTTCCACTTCTGGACACCGTTTGCCGGTCACTGAACACCAATTTTAAGCTCGTGTTGCTCCTACTAACAAGTAATTCGCTCCGTCTTTTCTTACGGCATCTTTTCCTTTAGGCCCGGTTTCAACGTTTACATCGTAACTCACCTTAACAAGCCCGGAAATATTTGTCACTCTATTTATGTACCAGATAGTATATATCTCTCATCTCCAACAACCAACCTTTTTCTACCTTGGTGCACCATGACTGCTTTCATGATTAAACATCGATTTTGGCATGCACCTTGTTGCTCAGTTTCCCTGCGTTTCACATCCCACTACTCTCCTGTACCTTCCTTTAATTGGTCCGTTCCAGTTGTCAAGGTTTGCTGCTACTATTCTTTCACTGGCACATCTATTGCCGCTGTTTGTTTCCTCATCACAATCGCCTTCTGATATCCTTCGATGAAATATGCCCCGAAATCCTTCAGCAGTCATCATTTTGGTTAGTGGATATTTGCCATCTTCACTAGTCAGATTGTTCGCTCACACAGTACCCATCCTTTGTATTATCCTGATCATGCGGGGCACCATGTATCCTATACCTTTGTACTGGTCAGATACATTCATCTCGCAGCCTCTGCGCCGTCGTTATCACTAGGCGCACCTGTAACAATGGTCATCAGAACTTGTACACCTACCGCCCACCTATTATAACATCATCTTTGCATGCTATCTGCTCATGCGATAACCTTACCAGGCATCCCAGGTCGATTTTCCACCAACTACCAAGTTCATGTTAATATACCGCTGCCCATCCAACGGCTAAGGACCCCAAGCGAGGCAACACGGAGTGCAACAATGGACAAGAAAACGTCATTCAAGACCTATCTCCCCAATGCAAACCACCAACCACTAGTTGCACCGTACATTCCACCCAGTATCGCGTTTTCTTCACCTGGTTATCATCCTCATCAGGCTGGTACAACTAACCTCCGGGCCTCTTCAACAACGCCACCATTCATACCAAACGATTACTTTAGTATTCTACATAACCTCTATCGTAGCCTAAGTAATATTTTCTCACATGAATCTCTTTCCTTTTATCGTTCACATATCTCACCCACCCTGAATCCCTTTTCTACCGCAGGCCACTTACAACAGTACCCACAACCTCCCAGTCTCTACGCCAACCAACACCCGTATATCCCACTTCCATTTCACATTCCCCCTCCAGGTTACAGCCCATCAAATTACTGATGTCAAGAGGGCACCTGTGTTACCGCCCGTATTAAGGCAGGTGCCAAGATACCTGAGGCTGCTACACGTCCTTTTTCTTTCCCACTTAACAGCTACTTAACCCTCCCTCCTCATATTTCTACGTCCCAGCCACCAGTATCTACCAATAGTAAAGCACTCAATAGTGATCTTTCGCGGTGTTGTTCCGCACTAAGTAGACTTACCAACCGCCGACATCCTTCCAATCTAACGAATCTCATCAGTACTAGCCACACCCAGCTTAGCTTAACAACCAAGCTGACTGCCACGCCAGGTGTTTCTACTCAGCTTATTTCACCATCCACATTACCGACTACTCCATCTCAAGGAATAATGATTGCGTCATCCAATCCGCCCTCAGCAAATGCAATTTCGGAATCCTATAAAGATCTTAACGTTAACCTTGACTCCACTAAACGGTTCTCATTGTTTATGCTAAATGCACGCTCAATAGTGAATAAGATGCGAATGCTGCGTATATTACTGCTCACGTCTGATTACGACCTTATTTTAATTACCGAAACCTGGTTGACAGACAACACTCCAAACGAGGATATCGCTATCACCGGATACCAAGCTTTTAGGAGAAATAGACTCACTCAGAGAGGGGGAGGCTGTCTTATATATGTAAGACAGAACATGCGAGCGAAAATATTTCAGCACCCCATACTCGATAACTTGCCGGATTCAGTTTGGCTACAGGTCACTACAGGATGTTCTGACTTCATTGTTAGTTGCATCTACCGCCCCCCGAATACTAGTCAAAACGACTTTCTGCCTATCATAGAGGCGTTAAACGTTGTTGCGGACTTACCCGGTCCAAAACTGGTGGCCGGCGACTTTAACGCACCACGCATACGTTGGTCCACTTTGAAAACTCCACATCACTTACTACACTTCTTGACCAACATTCGTTTAGGAGGATGGACTCAACATGTGATGTGCCCAACTAGAGGCAGTAGCATCCTTGATCTCATTTTTACGGTAGGATTATCTCGCGTGCACACATCTATCGTGAACAGCATCCCAGGTTGTGACCACTTGCCGGTAAAATGTGAGTTTTCAGTGCCGGCACGAACCGTTCACAAACCAACCCTTAAAAGACCGTTCCACCAAGCTAGCTGGAATCAATTACCCTCACTCATTCGCTCGCAGAACTGGGATACTTTCTTTTTATCTGATGACTTGCATACCGTGGTGGATCATCTTTACTCCACACTAAATGCATGTCTTGACGTAATCACCCCAACCCAAGGTCTACCTGGACGAGATAAACCAAACAGTTTTTGTCGATTAAAGCAGAAGCTTTCTATGCTACAACGCAAATTCCTTAGGTCGAGAGACTTTTCGGTTTTCTTGCAAATGAACCGTTTATCTAATTCTATGAAATTGATTGAAATGTCTCGCAGTAAAAAACAGGAATTAAGGGCGCTGAGTCACCCCAAGAGGTCCGAAGCTTTATCTAAGCTGATGAAGTTGAGAAACAGCCAGTGCAGTTCTCCTATCTCATCCGTTATATATAACAACAATTATATAACGAACTCCCAAGAGATCTCCGAGGCATTCAGTGCCTATTTTGCTTCGTCTCTAACGACCGATGACTCCCCATGCCTATATCACGTTGAGCCGCTGACATCTGCACAGTTCTCAGCGGTTACATTTCACCCGAACGACTTAACAGTACAGCTAACTAAAATTAGGCGGTCATACCACCCCGGGCCAGATGCCGTACCACCGGCTACTTTTAGTCTAGGTGGCACTGATATCTCATTCTTGCTATCAAAGGTTTTTAATTCATCTATGATCAGTAGCGTTTTCCCCTCCCATTGGAAAACATCAGTTATTATCCCAATTCCTAAGAAAGGTTCACGCCAGGACCTAACCAACTGTCGACCAGTGAACCACACCCCTATAGTTTCCCGAATTATGGAAAGACTGATAAAAAATAAGCTGACAACTCATTTACTAAACAATAACCTCATTAACACGGGACAGCACGGTTTTCTTCAAAAAAGATCCTGTGCCACCTGTATGTGTGACTTCCTTAACCTAATAACTACGGCCACTAACAGTGGTAAATCAGTGATTGTAATCCTCCTTGACATGACTAAAGCTTTCGATCGAGTATCCCACAATAGGCTCATGGCGAAGATGAAAACCTACGGAATTGTTGACCCGATCCTGAGTTGGTTTTCATCATATCTAACATCCCGAAAGCAGGTGGTGGACGTTGATGGAAGTTAATCATCACCTCGACCAGTTACTAGTGGAGTTATTCAGGGTAGTGTACTAGGTCCCTTACTTTTTCTTATATATGTTAATGACATTTTCAACGTCATCACACACGGGGCTGCGTTCCTTTTTGCAGACGACATAAAAATTATGTACTCCTTTGAATCTGACGCCTTAGCTTCTACCATTGCTAGCATAACGAGCGATTTACTATCGCTAGACTCATGGAGCAACCAATGGTTGATGAAATTCTCCGCTGTCAAAAGTTGTATCCTTATGTATAAGTGTCAGGTTCCCGCGGGAATGTTTAAAATTATTGATCAGTTCATCCCCAACAGTCCGGAAGTAAGGGACTTGGGATTACAATATTCTTGTACATTTAATTTCTCCGAACATTCGGCCGTGCAGGTTGCTAAAGCTAGACGGCTAATTGGTCTGATTAATAGAACCTTCATTCTTACAGAGAGCAAGCTAAGCATTTTTAAAACTCATGTCAGACCACTTCTGGAATATTGCACTGTCATCTTTTCTAACATGCGGCAGATTGACAGATTTGCAATTGAGAATGTACAACGTAGATTTACCAAACAACTACTAGGATATTCCTCGCCTTTAAATTATATGGAAAGGTGTGAAATATTGCACCTAGAGCCCCTATGGCTGCGCCGTCTACGAATGAACCTGTCTTTCTTTTGCAATATTGTAAAATTTACATCTTGCAATTCAGCCCCCCAGGTCAAAACTCCCTCCAACTATTCTTTACGACATAGGGACTCTATGGTCTTGATTCCAGTATCCAGGACTGCGATGCGGTCAAACTTCTTTATTGTTAAATATTCTTCCCTCTGGAACAAACTCCCACCTCAACTTAGGTCAATGTCTTCGGCCTCCTTATTATTCAAAAAAGAAATAAATAAACATCTAACTGTCCAAAAACTGATCCGAATGCATGATCCCTACATGTCTATTACCCGAGCCTACGAACTGGGCCTGGGATACTAACCAAAAGCTTAACAGCTTTGTTCAGTAGACAGTTATTACCAACGGATGATAAGGAGCATTCTGCATTATAGTTAGCAAATAAAAGCAGTCCAACCTATACTCCATGACTGTCAACAGCACACTCCACGTGTTTGTCTAGCCACTTCCTATTTTCAACGCTTCTGACCACGACCCCCTACTGGCCACCGTTACTCCGGTGATTCTTTTTTCATGCTGTCAGATTTTACCATAGTCGGTTAGGTTCTTTTTTTATCAGCTGCCGCCAGGTATAAGAGCATTTATAATGCTAGAAAATACATAGCAGCATATATAATATGGTCCTTAAGGTACCAGTCTCATCCACGCTTCAACTACTTACTCATTGAGACCCTATTTCAACACACTAGATTCCAGGCCTCGTTCTGATGAACGAATCGCCACAATCGATGTGGTCTTCTATAAACCATTCGTCGAACTACACAGTGTCGCCTATTCTCGCTTCCTTGCTTTTTTGGTAACTCTCACTAAGCCTCACAAGAATCAGTCGCTAGTACCGGTCTTCTTCGCTTTCCGTATGTTGTTTAATCCAAAATTAAGACCTCAACGTCGCGACCACCCATTTCTGTTACTGGCATGATATTGTTGTTCTGTCTTTCTCCCCTAACCCACAGCTGGTAGAATTGCCAGACTGCAGCCCTCTCCGTTTTGTTTTCAGAACCTGTACCCTAAGGACGATTGTCGCCTTCCACTTCCCAGGAATAACTTGGACCCTCTCTTGCTGGACAGGACAAACAAGATTTACACACAACTTCATTTTCGCCCGTCTCACGATCGCTTTCCCCAAGATTCCCGCCATCGGACTTCTTGAACCTGGACTACTCGATCTCACTGCATTCATACAACTCATTTTAATCCCATATGTCATCCTGCCCGTTTCGTCTTAGAACCCGCTAATACTGTTCAAACACTGACACCTTTATTGTCACTGTTCATTCTTCATCGGTCACCAAAAACAACGTCCTGCGCTGACGTATCTTTCAGTAGTCCTCCAGTGGGTAGCGAAGTAATTAGTAACTACCTGCACTCTTCATCGGTCCATCCGATCGCGGCCGCAATGCTGTTGCATCGAGTGTTCGGGCTCTGCAGATCACTGCGTTCACTCCACGATTAGACGTCTTCAATACACTTCCCATGCTGCATCGCCGCTCCGTTCCCATCATTTGTTACACCTGTCAAATTGGTCATTAGAAATGTGACACTCACCGTCTACTTACTATACCATCACCGTTATCGAGACCTTTGATCTTCCAGATGTTGCATTCGTGTTATATTACCGAAACTGACCCCGTATGCAGCCTCTAAATCACACCACTATCTGCACCGGCTGATACATTTTATTTCTATATTCGTTGATCCACGGCCGCTTCCCGCGATATACCTGGGCAGTTTTATTGATCTGTCATTTTTGCATGGTACATACCACACAGCATTCATCTATTGACGTACACTTTTCTGTGGATTACTTTACCTTTCCTCTAGCAGAACTGAACACCTGTATAATGGATGTAACCACACGGTCAATATTGATTAGTCTTCCACTTCCGCTTTGACATTTCATACCAACCCTACATAAAGTTAACAATTTGTCGCACGCTCACCTGTTTTCCTCCGGCCGTTCCCTGCCACCATCACTCTGGTAGTATCCCTCCCAAGAAATACGCAATTGTTTGCAACATAAATGATTCCTCCAGTATACAGCCACCACTTTATATACTACCATCTTTGCAGACTGAAATATTTCCATGTTAATACTTCTTGACATACCTGTAGTAAAGTGAATAATTCACCGAACGCTTCGACGAGATTTCTATCCATATGCCTCTCATATTCTGTAGCGCACCAAAAACATTTCCTTTGAATATGTTCGAATTTCCACTAGTGGTAATTATTTTATATACCACTTATGCATGTACTCCAGGCCAACTGACATCATCCGACCTTGACCTTCAAATTTGCCGGGCATTACTACAGTTTTAGTTCACTATAACACTCTCTCTGATACTCTGCATGCACTTGTTGTACCCTTTTGTGAACTGTCGTTCCGGCATCACTATAATCATCTGATCATGCATTCCAGCATGCTTCGGGCGCATCCGAAATATACAATTATTATTATTATTATTATTATTATTATTATTATTATTATTGAGATTGCCGAATGCTGATCTGCCCAACATCGGCCTTCCTTTCATCACTTTTGCAGTCCTTCCCCTAAAAGTGCCCTTCCTTTGACCCCTCTGATATATGACCAGTTCTGTGAGTAACCAGCATCCATATTCCACCAGTCACCTTAATGACTGATTTATTTTGTGTCATAACGGTTTTTGCACCCATGCGAACCATACACCGCTGTAATCGCCGTAACATCACATACTCATATTGATTGATCTTCCGCTTTGAGGCTAATCTTTTTTGACCCACCCAAAATGAAGCAAACGATTCGTTTTGTGCTCTTTGTTTCCCTCCACCCTTTCCCTCATCACCACTCTGGCTGTCTCTCTATCGCTCTAGGGTTGTCATTCGTTTGCTATACGACTGACTTCACCGGTATCAAAGAGCCTGTTTCTACTGCTATCTTGGCCGACTGATTTAACTCATTCAGCATGCAATGCCCTATTCTCATTCTTTGCCTCAGACTCATCGGTCTCGTAGCTGTCTCCTTACCACCATCGAGTCATCCGGCAGTCAAAACGGTCATCAGAAGACCCATCCTCCTTGTGCTTCATTGTCTCTTCGGCTTGCGTCTTGCATCTGCAATCGCCATATAAAGCACTTCAGATAGATTCATCAAAGCATCTCCACATCCTCTCTGATATATCATGACGGGCCTATATAAACCTAAGTAATTCTTTGAAGGCTGTCGGATTTCCTGCGGGTATTTCTTCTATTAGGTCTCCGGAACTCCTCTTTTCCGTCGGACTTAGTTGTTTTCTTTCCTCTTGGCCGACTTTGTTGGGATTTCGCGATCGATTTTTGCCGCCATACTGACCGAATGGCTGATTGGACTTCACTTCCGAAAGTTCATATTCGTACATAATCTAGTTTTCTATCCATTTACATTTCATACTCTGCAGCTTGCTGAAGACCCTTCGAGCTTCCCGTGAGGGCATTTGCAGACTCATGGTCGATAGGTACCCACGGCCCCTTCGGAGATCCGCATGTCAGAGTACCTCAGCGATCTAAGTTAGCTCTCGTGTCAGCGGATTCGTGAGTGGCAGGGCAGCTGCTCGATCAGACGCGAACGGATTCTGGCCAGGTGTTAGCTCACTGCGTGACCAATCATCGGACCAGGAGGTGTGCCACTTGATGCAAGTACGGACCGTTGGGCCGTGTTACAATGGTTTTTTACTAATGGGCTGAGGTGGTATCCGAGAGGGATAGAACTCTCATTAGAGATGTTGAGAAGAAATAAGACACTTCCCTTGACAAAACTCTTTTTTGAAAAAGCCTAACGAAACTTCCCTTGATTATGCTAGGAGTCCCAATATTTATAATTTCCGGTACTGTCCATGTATATACTCCCTTAGTTGACCGGCTTCGATCAGAGATAACCAAATAGACCACCTGGAATTGCTCTTTAGGTTTGGCGAGCGTTATTATCGTTTTGGTCCAAATAAAATTTCTCTTATAACCCTCCGTATACACATGCTCTACTCTTTTGAAGACTCTGATTCTGATATCCACTGAATCACTCGATCATGCGCTGTATATCTTTTCAAGCTCATCCGAAATACACCAATACTATTACTGTTATCTCAAGCCGGTGTATGTATATGCATATCCTGGCCTGGTACCCATTTCCGGTTCAGGATAGCCAGTTACTAGGGAAGGTCCAGAGAAGATTCGCCACATCCACGGCCACGATGAAGGAAAGAACTTACGGGGAGAGACTAGGATACTTCGGCTAGCTTTTCGTGGAAAGGAGAGAGAAGCGAATATACCTCATAGTGATATGTGAGTTCTTGAGTGGCAGGTTTAATTTAGGCTCTCTAAAGTACGCTCTGCTGATTTTGAAAGGAAGGCACAACCCAAGAGGCCATGCAATGGCGTTGAAGGAGAATAGTTTACGCAGAAGACTCAACGCCTATTTCTTTACTCAGTCTGTGACAAACGCCCAGTATAAGCTTCCCGAGGAATTGACTGAGGCGACCAAAAAGGCTGAGTTTTGACACTGACTGGGCAGGGCACAGGTACCAGTGTTCAGTGATGGACCATAGTAACAAACTACGCAGCATCAACTGGTTTCGTGAAAGTTCTTCTGATGGTATGCTACTGAGATATCCAACTTTCTTACTTGTTAGACTTCTCCATCACACATTTCTCTGTCCTTCTATAACTGTTTCTTCTTATTCCTCCCTGTCCGTTTCTTTTTCCAATATCGCAAGTTGTTTCCGCCCGAGAAAGCATTCTTTTTTCGCTTTCCCCATCGCCGTTCTTCCTGCTTTTATAACACCTGCCCCATGTTTATTGTTCCAACAACCAGCCCACGGTTTGAACTTCCTTCCTCTTGTATTTAACACCGAAAACCCTGTCTGCTGGGTGATTTATTGTCTCACCCTATGACCCACATAGTGAATGAATACAGTGGCTGAAGCTCAAGGAATTCGGTTACGGTACTGCTGCAGCAGCTGAGAATAGGAGGGGCCTGTCTACGTAAGAAACAAGGCCGAACGGCTAGCAGCTGTGGAGCGGAAACCTTGCAAATATGACTGCTCACCCCCTCAAGATATACAACCGTTGACCCTACTGTACATACATCTCTTACCCTAATTTCTTTCTTCCTGTTTCAGGAACAACTGTGAGTGCAGAGAACAAAAATTTTAATCGCCCTCTGGAGACTCAGGTTATTAGTAAATAAGCTCACATCCTTATATCAAACGTACTGCTATACTAGGTGCCACATAATACAGACAGAATTGCTGGTGAACCGGACCTCTGCGTGTACTACAACTGGCGACTCTTTTATTGAACCACGGAGAAATTCAAAAGTATACATGCATGTGGTCATCTGAGCAAAAGTTACAGGTTCTTCATAGAATCACCTAATAGGAAACCAGCAAATGGCATTGAAGAATCAGTACCAGTACCGATCTCTGTAAAAAAAATCACTTGCAGATGCCATTAAATCCATGAGCGTCAATTTACAGCAAAGTTCTCATCGCCACCCACCTATTCCCATACCTACCAAATTTAATCTGGGCGATAACTACCGCCAATTGGAAGGACATGTTCGCAGGTCAGACATCAGATCTACTGCTTAGTTTGTTGGACGGTCAAACATTCGACCGCAATATTGACGCTCAAGTGGTCTCCACCACCATCTCCGACAGCATCTTCGAAGACATCAGAGGTGTGTTCGACCTGCCTGGGCTATTGGTAGCGCATCAATGCGAGTTCCACGACAGAGCACAAGAGCCTGGAGAGTTGACTTTGGGATTCACCGTTGCTCTACGCAATCTCGGAGCGAAAGCGTTCCCGACACACTCAGTTGAAAAATTGGAGAATTTGGTGCACCAGCAACCGAAGGAACACGCGACAGTACCGAGAATCCACAAAGAATTTGTCCTGAGGCCACCGCCCACCCTCGAGGCGGAGCTGGGGATCGCGGGAAAATGGGAAGCTTTGTGTCCGGAGTCTGGACCCGTGGGGTGCCACATGAGCAGACCACTCCAGAATGGGTATACGAAGCGACGCTACTGACTCGCGCGTCGAAGAGGCCTCTCCCAATGGGAAAAAATTCTGGCTTACGGCGCCAGCCTACACAGCAGCACCAGAACACCGAGAGAACAGATCATCCCGGCCAACACGGACATGAATACAAGGTGAGCCAGTGCCTGTGTCTATCAATGCTTCTCATGCTGAACCCTTTCCGATGATCCTAATCAGGTTGGCGAACAGCTACCTAGAAGGGTGAGTAGACACAAGAGCTTCCCGCAGCCTCGTAAGACAGCAGTGGCTAAAGCTCCGAGGTATAAAAGGCGTTTTGTTCCGTGAATTAATGGAGACGTTATACGGGGCCACGGGAGACCTCTTGGAGATTGTTGACAAGGTGCACCGCAACGTGAGATTAGGATGGACACGCCAGGTGCACAAATGTGTCGTAGTTTGTCATACGGCATTAGATGTCATGAATGGAACGGGCTTAATGACCATGTTACACTGTACTTATAATCTAATTCGGCAACTGGTAGAGACTCCCAGAGGGAGTGTCAAATTTTTACCGACAATGATCTCCGTGCACGATCCGACGTCAAGTGCGTCAACCGAAGGGGACTTTAGTAAAGACAATAACAACTTGATACCATCGGTGGATGCCCTACCACCGACGATAAAACAACTGACAAATCTCATCAACGGATACACCGATGTTTTCGCCCGGGACAGGGCAAAATTAGGTCGGGCGGATGTAGTGCACCACCATATGAACGCTGGTCAGACCCAACCTATCAAAGTGCGCGCCAGGAAAGTTCCACCTTGTGGTGAACTGAACTGAAATGGATGCTGGATAATAACGCGATTCAACCTTCCAAGTCCCTCCGGGCAGCACCGGTTGTGCTAGTAAAGAAGAAAGACGGCGGACTTCGTAGTTGTGTCTTTATTGGAAACTTAATCAGGTGACCATAGAAGATTCCTTCCCACTACCAAGGATGGAAGACTTTCTGAAATCACCAGGAAGATCGCAATGGTTTAGCGCGCTGGACTTGGCCTCTGGGTACTGGCAAGTTGAGGTAGAGGAGCCAGATCGTCCGAAGATAGTTTTCGCACTGCCAAGTGGTCTTTGTGAATTCCAAACATTGCCCTTTGGTCTGATGAACTCACCAACCATCTTTCAGCGTTCAAAGTATACGGTCTTGTTAGATATAATCCCAACGTGCTGCTTGGTATACTTGGATGATATAGCCGGTAAGGGTAAGACACCGGAGGAACATTGACAAAACCTAACTTTTGTTTTCAGCAGGATGCGCAAAGTTGGCCTTAAGCTAAAGCCGTCCAAATGCCACTTGCTGCAGCGACAGGTAACGTCCCGAGGGCATGTTGTGTCCAGCACAGGCATTTAGACAGACCCTGCTGAAACAGAGTTATTCGAGAGCTGGCCGACCCCAAAGGCTACCGACGAGGTTTGGAGTCTCTTTGGACTGGAGTCGTACTACAGGAATTTCATCCATAACTTTGCCACTATAGCTGCCCCGCTAAATTTGTTACTGAAAGCCAATAAAGAATTTCACTGGGGTGAGGACCAGCAGCAAGCATTCGAAGATATTCGCGTGCGGTTATGTCATGCACCGGTATTAGCATTCCCAGACACCACAGAGAAAGCTGGAGAATTCACATTGGACACAGACGCGTCCGAAAAAGGTATTGAAGAGGTGATATCTCAACGCGATCCGGACGGTATGGAACACGTGATATCACATGGAAGCCGAACGTTAAGCTAACGCGAACAAAACTATCCTACTACATGAAAATAAATGCGGACCCCTGGTATACTTCATTAAATACTATCGGCACTACCTTCCGGGAAGTTATTTCTTTGTTTGCACAGATCACCGGGCAATGTTGTGGCTCACCAAATTCAAGGACCAGGAAGGCCAAGTGGCTCGATGGCAAGAGCAGTTACAAGAATACTTATGCAACTGCGTGCACCGACCGGGGAAACGACATGAGAAAGCAAACGCAAGGTCGCGGAGACCAAGTCGAAACCATGGTGATTATACCTCGTGTGGCCCTCAGTATATGGCATTAGTCAACCTCGATTCAAGTTCGGAGGGCTGGAGGAAGGTACACTCTGAAGATCCCGAATTGTTCATCTTGTATCGATACGTGAGGGAAGGAGGACGACCAACAGGAGAAGAACTGGAGGGAAAAAACTTTGAAGCCCGTTGCTTATGGTCACCGTGGTACAAAATCAGACTAGGCAATGACCTAATTTTCCTCCAACAAATGTTTAACTACCTCAGGCGATTAGTAGTCCCGCCCTCCCAAAAGCAGGCTGCTACTGTTACGGTTATTGCTACCGTGAGCTACGCGTAGCCAAGTCAAAACGAATCCCAAAACCAGAACAGGGATAATTCGTAGTTCTTACGGTACTGAATTAACAAGTTATGCACATATAAATATGTACAAGCCTTAACTGTACGGCCACAACGTCTAACAACAAGGACAAGATTTCAACAAATGCCAACGTCAGGTATCACCGTCAAGGTAGTCCAAGTTCAAATCAAGATTATGCCACTTCCCGTGAGCAAAATATAAACAAATGTTGAAGTGTAGTGATTGATGCATGCTGTACTTGTTCGAGGGTCAATAGAATAAAGAGCACAGTCTCAACAATACAAATGTATGAGAACGACTAAAGAGGGTTTCCACACATGCACGTTACACCGCCCACCAAATCCTCCCATGAAACGGCCAACATCCAAGGAGTAACAAGGGGTGCTCATTCGCCCTAACCAACCGAGGCCCTAAGTCGGGGCATAGGCAGGTCGCTTTGGACTTCGTCTACCGTTGGCCAGTCGCCGATGCGGGTGCAGGTTTCTTGAGGTTATGCTCCATCTCTTGACAACTAAGAGCTTCTTCTGAGAATGATGCCAAATTATCCGCATAAAAAGGGCTTTGATGTGATCGGGATACGTAGACAGACTACGGAATGTGGAGGAAAAGGCTGTCCGAACAAGAGTAAAGTAAGTGGCAAGATAAAGACTGAGAATTCGTGATGAAAAATATGGATGGTTACAGGGTACTCGAAACTCAGGGGCTCAACGTGTAGTGTTATTACATTGAAAGTGTTTTTGACTCACAACTTATATCCACTTGGGCACAGGTTGAATAATAATACAAACAAAAGATCACGGAAAAAGAGATATTTCTACAAACCGTCAACAAACGCTTGTTCAGGAGTTTCCATTACTTCACAAACAGTGTCGTCTCATGTGATAGCTAGGGTTTCGACAACTAGCTCCATAGTAAATCGTGAACAGCGTATGAAATTAGACACAAATATGCTTCAAATACGGTGTGAAGGGTTGGGACCTACGGCAGAATGCATGAGGAATAAATAAATAAATTCAGTTTCATTTGGTATCACCAGACTTGGTTTCAGCTCCGTCTGTTGCGTCGACTTCGCCTTTGCCATTGTCACCTTCAAGCAGACATATCTTACGGTTAACTTGCAACAAGTCTCCTTTGTTCGTTCTCACTACCACCGTGCGCAAGAGGCCATCGGTTTCTGTACGGCAGTCCTTAATCACTACAACCGGCCAATCATCTTTATGTAAGCGGCTCTCCACTAAGATGACCACATCGCCACGTCTGAACGACCTCTCTTTGGAGATCCACTTTTGCCGAAGCTGCAATGTCGGTAAGCACTCCCTCGTCCATCGTTTCCAGAAAGCCTGTACCAGGTGGTTCACTTGTTTCCATACTACGATATACGTTCCAAGTAGGGTTTTCGGTGTGATTACTCCCACGTTTGACCGCCGTAATAACAGGTCGTTGGCTGTGAGAGCCGGTTGGCCTTCCGGGTCTAGGACGACCGGCACCAGGGGTCTGTTGTTCAGTATGCGTTCTACTTCTGTTAGTAGGGTAGTCGGCGTCTCGTCATCGAGGTTTTGTTGTGAGGTCAGGGCTGTGTGTATTTTCCTAGTCGATCGTGTCAGCCTTTTCCACACGCCACCTCGATGATTGGCATAAGGTGGGCTGAAGTGCCGTTCTATCCCCTTTGTTACGGTCTTGTTTTGTATTTTGACGTGGTCCAGGGGGTTACACCATTTCTCTAACTCCCTATGAGCTCCGACGAAGTTTGAGCCATTGTCTGAGTATACGTTCTTGTGGACGTTCGGCCTCGCGATGAACCTCTGAAAGGCCATTAGAAATGAATCGGTGGTAATAGTATGCACTACTTCAAGATGGACTGCTCTGGATTGTAAACGTTATCAGGCAGCCATACCTCTTTTGCGTGCTCCTTTGCTGTCGTGCAAGTAACGGACCAGAGCAGTTGACGCCAATTTCCACAAACGGGCACAATCCCGGTTGAACTGTTACGGCTGGAAAGGGGGCCATCACTTGTTGGCCGGCTACCGCCCTCCGGCGACGTCAAGTGATGCAGTTGCCTATGACTCGCTCGACCGTGGCTGGTCCCTTTGTCACCCAAAATCGTCCACGTGTATTGTTCAATTTGTGGTTTGAACCTGCGTGTCCCTCTTCTAGGTGTACGTGGTCTATCAGGCATCTCGTTATGTAGTGGTCACCAGGGACTATTAGGGGTGGTTTGTTTCGTACTCTAGAATTGAATTGGTCAGCCGCTTTCCAACTCTCAGTAGTCCGTTGGTTCACATAGAGCTTAGTCTTCGGATACTGCTTTACAGCAGCCTTCTTTCTTTGGTGCTATCACCTATCATGGCCAGCTCGCGGGCCTCGAACGGGAAAGCGTCTGGTTATAGAAGGCGTAGAAAGTGGAGTTCGGCTTGATTCAGCTCGCCCGGTAGTATCGTTCCCAAATTTATTGTATTCCGTGATCGTGTGCCTTCCAAAATCAATAGGAGTACTTTGTATCGTGTCCACCAGACCAAGGTTCTTAACATTTTTGTCCAATCGGGAAAGTGGCACAGTTTTTTTGTTAGGCTTACGCTTCCCATGAAGTTCGTGGCCAGTAACAGTCTTTTGGTCTCGATACCGCCATCATGAGGCTTAGGCATTAGTAGCGTTGGCCAAATCTCTTTAGCTGCAGTTAGGAAGTCCGGTCTCATTGTCCACAACCGCAGCCTCTCTAGTGCTTTCACCCCCCTTGAGCAGAAGTCGGCTAGGTTACTGGCGGATTATACATAGTGCCATTGATCGGTTTTAGTCGACTCGTGGATTACAGTGAGTCTGTTGGCCACGAAAGTGTTAAAGCGAGTGGTAATGTTGTTTATGTAATGTGGTACCGTGGCTGAGTCCGTCCAAAAGTTTGGCTCCCAGTTTATCCGATCAAAGCGTCTCCTATACGGCGTCGCTGCTTTCATGGCCAGTACTGCTGCCGTCAGTTACACCCTCGGAATGGACACCGTTTTCAGTGGAGCCATTCTCGCCTTTGCGAATAATATCTAACTGCCCCGCCCACCCTTTTCGTCTACTCAGCAGCCGCAAGCCACTATCCCGTAGCTTATTTCCGGTGCATCAGAAAATAAGTGGAGTTGGGCATCGTTTGCGCACTTGCTTCCTGTCAAGCATTTTTGTATTTTGATCTCACGAAGTTGCTCCAGGCAGTGCAGCCAGTCGTGCCATCGCTTATCGTCGTCATTCGAGAGAGGTTCGTCCCAACCCGTCCCCCTCTAGCACAGCGATTGCAGCAAGCACTTTCGCGGTAACAACCATAACGAAACGAAACCTAGGGGATCATAGAGGCTTGAGACTGATGATAGGATTCCTCCCCGTGTGACTGGTTGTTTGGGTAGGTCCAGAGTGAATATGAATTCGTCACCTCCGGGTTTCCATTGAAGACAAAGCGTGCGCTACGTTTGTGAAAAGGGTCCCAGCAGCTCCCTCGTACACTCCATTTTCCCGGACTTCGGGATAACATTGAGCACCTCCTGGCGTTTGAAGTCCATTTAGTTAGGTTGAGTCTACCGGCCTCTAGATTGGCGATCAGTTCGGCCATATATGGAATAGCATTATTTCGATCGTCAAAGGAACACAGAAAATCGCCCTTGTAGAAGTGGTCCATTGTTCTTCCTAACAAATCTTTGGTGCCACCGAAACGCTTGAGGGTTTCCCGGGGGGCAAACTTAGCATAGAAGGGAGGTGATACCGTCCCAAAGGGGTGCACGGTCAGCCTGTACTCGTCTGGTGCGCGATGTGCGTCGTTTTCAGGCCACCAGAGAAGACGAAAGGCGTCCCCACCTTCAACGGGCATCTTCGCTTGTAGAAACATTTCACGTATGTCCGCAGAGACGGTCACTTTCCTTAGCCGAAAACGACATAAACCCTTGGCTAGTGATATTGTTTAGTCTGGGCCCTGTAGTATATGGTCGTTGAGTGACGCACCCTGATATTTCGCGGCACAGTCGAAAACCACCCTGAACTTCCCTGGTTTCTTTGGGTTCACGACCGGGTGATGAGGTAGGCACCACCTCAAATTTGCGCTCATTACCGCTGTATTCAGTCTTTCTATATAACCCAAGTCGATGTTATGTTGCATGGCTCGCGTGTATTCTACCCTAATCGTGGTTCTCGAATTAGCTTGGTTTTGAGGAAGCATAATCTTTTCAGAGCCGTTTCTCGGCTGTTTGGCATAGGTTTCGTGTTGGGTCTTAACGAGACAGGAACCTTGAGACGATCTATTACATAATTAGCTTTCTCGGATACCATTTTCAAAGCCGACCTACCTTCTCGTGATGGGGAACATCTTTCAATGGCCAGGTCGACAAATTCGGCGTTATACAGCCGTTGGAATGCCTGTTCAATGTTCGCCGTTTCCACCGAAGTGCAGTTGATTTGGATTTGCTTGCCACATCTTCCATCTGTACTACCATATAAAGTCCAGCCGAATATAGTGCGTACTGCATGGAGTGCTCTGCGGCTTCCTATTCTTTGATTCAGGACCCAATGCGCTCCCGGTACATCACAACCGACCAGCAGAATAATTTCGCTATTCTGCCACTCCTCGCTCGTAACCCGTCGAGATGCGGCCACTGAGTCAGAATCAATTGCACTGATTGAGGTGCTCTCATCGGCAGGTCCTTTGTGATGAATTCTTCTGGAGTTTCCGCTCTATCGTTGTTGACCAAGGAAACGAGTCGTAGGTGCAGTTTGGTCGACTGGATGACCTGGGTGCCACTCAGTGTGCTCACCGCTATTAAAGATTGGTTCCCTCTGATCCCATATCTCTCTGCAAACACCTTCCTTACTACCGTGGTATCCGAGCCACTATCTATGGAGGCCAACGCCCTTATAACCCTAACGGGGTTTCTACGCCAACTGCTAGTATTTCCAGGCAAATGGGCTTGTCAGTGGAGCGAGATACTGAGCAGGCCATACTTGGCTTCGGGGCTTCTTTGGCATTCAAAACCTGGCATTTGTGTGGTGGGTAATGGTGCTTCCCATGGCATTTATCCTGACTACAACTGGGTTTTGTCCGGCACACCGCTGCTCTATGTGAATCGGTGAGACAGACGAAGCACGCGCCCAGTCTCTCAGCCATTTTCTATCGTTCGTCGACGTCTACGTTGCAGAAGCGAGGGCATTCCGCTGGGCGATGAGGCGCCTCACAAACTTTACAGACCGGCAAGTTTTCATCCTCGCGAGATAATACGTGTGTGTTTGCCCATGGCTGGCTTCTACTTGGTTCCTTGGTCCAGCTTTGCGTCGTCGTAATTCTAGGTAACTTGCTCGTCTCGCGCACAAGTTGACCGAAACGACCGTTTGCTATTCGGGCATGACGGTCTATAAACTGCGTCAGGTCTTCAAGCGTGGTTTCTCGCCCAAATCTACTGATCCCTTCGGCTTCTTCGGACCATCTACTCTGTAGTTCTGTGGGTAAGCTGCGCACTACGACCTCCAATGTGTGCAGTGCTTTTAGGTCCGATCGGTAATCTAGGTGATTCAATGCGATGCTGCGGTTCTGCATTTCTATCACCAGGCTGGCTAAAGAGCCCGACTCGCCTTTGGAGCGTTTTGCCTCTGATAGTACACCATCGATCAAATTCCGGGTGACTTCAAATGGTTGCCCAAATAGGTTTTTCAGAATTTCAAGTGCCGAGTGTAATCTTTCTTGGGGTCCAGCATCGAGCACCCGTCGATTTCCTCCCTGGTCCTTCCACGACAGTACCGCAGTAAATACAAGAATCTCTTTCCTGGATCGGATATTCTCCTTTCCACAAAGTTTTCGTACTGTTTACCGAACTTACAGTACTGTTCTGCGCTCCCGTCGAATGGAGGCTATTCCACTCTTGGTAAGTCAATAGCGTGGGTTACACTGGTACAAGTCGACTTTAATCGTTCCACGGAACTGCCTGGCTGAATGGCCGCATGCTCTGTGGTCTCCAAAGTCACCTCCCGCTCCCGTCTCTGGAGTTGATCTTTCCTGGCAGATTCCGCTTCTTCACTAGCCCGCATAAGCTGGGTTTCTAAACCAATTATTCTTAATCGACAGAAACCATCACCTTTAAATTCTATACCACTAGCTGAAGTACATGAAATTGCACTGACAGGACTAGTGGACCTAGCGATGTCTAAATAATCAGTATCACCCACAAATACCCCAGGGACTTGCCGGGTAACTTCCTGTCCAGCTTCGGTTTGTTTTTGTTCTCTTCTTGGCATTTCTGCTTGATTTCCTTTAGCCGATTCCAAGTTGAGCACTGTAACGGTTATTGCTACTGTGAGCTTCGCGTAGCCAAGTCAAAACGAATCCCAAAACCAGAACAGGGATAATTTGAAGTTCTTACGGTACTGAATTAACAAGTTATGCACATATAAATATGTACAAGCCTTAACTGTACGGCCACAACGTCTAACAACAAGGACAAGATTTCAACAAATGCCAACGTCAGGTATCACCGTCAAGGTAGTCCAAGTTCAAATCAAGATTATGCCACTTCCCGTGAGCAAAATATAAACAAATGTTGAAGTGTAGTGATTGATGCATGCTGTACTTGTTCGAGGGTCAATAGAATAAAGAGCACAGTCTCAACAATACATGTATGTGATAACGGCTAGAAGGATTTCCACGCATGTACGTTACAGATGGAAACCTCAGAAAAGTCGGTTCTGTTTGACGTAAGCAACCGAACAAAACTGTGAGGCTGAAACCAAGGATCAGAAAGGACCGTAAATGAAATTAATCCAGGATGGTTTCCAAAAGAAGGCCTTTTTTCAATGCCATGCGTGTCTCTTCAAGGTAATGAGCCCCTGGTATTTTTTTCAGTGAACTTTTGCCAGTGAAGGTGAAACTGCCTCGCGAGTTCTACCTCTGGGACCAAGCATTCGACGCTAAATGTTGTGAGCCTGGGGAACTCGTCGACAACACAAAAATGAAGGGATTCTACTGGTCTTGAAAGTGCACTTTCGTCCAGTGCAAACTGAACTGGACTGAAGTGAACTGAGCTGCACTCATAAGAGCACCACGGCTGTGTAGATGAAGACCCTCTTTTGACGAGCTGGCAATTGGAGGACCGACCCTGGGCGGGTTTGGAAACCCTAGATATCGGGGCGCAGTCCTCGTAGCTGTGAGCCAGATAAGCAGAAACTCCGAAAGGAGGCACAACCACTGAACCAAAGAATCCATCATCAGAGAGCGTCACAATTGCCTGGCAAGACACTGGAAAGCCCACGCCGTCCCGGATAGTGGAATAGGCTAGCCTGCCAGGCTCTATTTCTCCCGCGTTTCGCCTGACTCCGTTGGGGGCTTTCAAGACCTTAGACAATCAAAGTATCCGGTGTCGGGTAGATGCTTGCCGCCCCCAGTTTAGCGCCTGACACCAACACTCAAGCATGGAGACCAGCAGAACCGAAGAAACCTATTGATTTTAAGAACCGTAAAGAAATTGATAGCGAGCGAGAGCACCATTGTTGGGCAAATGGGAAACCAGGATGTAGCAAAAAAGGAGGACTAGCTGCGGCATAAAGCTGAAGTGTGAAGATGAAGCAAAGCAACACGGCAAGCTGCTAGAAAACGGGGGGATTTCAGTGATGCAGTATAACGCGTACAGATTTGGGAATAAATGGGGCAATTGAGGCGTAGCCTAGGGGTGTTGACATCGTGGTCATCACGAAGTTATGGGTAAGGGGAGGGTGGAGGGTACGCCAGGCTTTCTCAGCAGGTCTTTGTGTGCTCAGAGTGGATAGTGGAACGGAAGAATAGGACGAGGGGTAGTAATATTAGTATCGGAGCGAGTGACTCAAAAAGAAAGCTTACACCATTCCACTCCCAATATACAGGCGGCCTCAGTGCGAGGGATGGTTCAGTCACGATGGGTGGCATTGGTTTAAGCCTGCAAGAGTTCCTCGTGGATTCCCACAAAGGCACCGATGTCTGCTGAATTATCTAGCGGTGGAAACAAGACAAGAAAACGCAGCCTGATACTCGAGGATTTCAGTACCCCTGATATTGACTGACACTGGTCTTGGGCACCCGCGGGGTCATTTGAGTAGTGTCCACTGGACCAAGTGAAGGATACGAATCCGGTTAGATAAATCCGGCAGGCCACTAGATAGAAAGAGGGCCAAACTCCTGGGCTACTGGACCTCGTCTACTCTAAGTTTACCTCAGAAGTAGGTGCTGTGCTTGGTAGAAGTGGTCACGGGATCATCAGGTTCCCCTTCCTGGACCAGAAGGAAAAGCTATCAGATACGTGACGAGGAAACTTCGGGGCAATATATGTGAAAAAGGCAACTGTCAACGGCAGCATTTTTAGACTGGGGCCATGGAGGTACGGTGAAAAGAAAGCCGTTGAACATGAAAAGTAGCCTACTTCGGCTGATTGAAGGAGTAGCCCCCGCGCGCAATGTCCGTAGACGAGGACTTCAAACTTCGCAGAAAGGCAGTGCAACGCGGGCACTGAGAGGGAAACAGAAATCATGGGAGAGACATCAGAAAACCAAGGGGCACAGAAAGTTGAAAGAATACTGGCGAATTAATAAGTCGTTTTTGAAAGACACACGAAGTCAGCATAGCTAGGGCGACCAAGAAACATTCTAAAGTATTCTTTACTTACGCTCAGGCCAAAGCAAATGTGCGAGTAAAAGTTGGGAGTTTGAGAGGGGGGAACAGAAACTGGGTAGAGAACAATGGGCTGAAGGTGGAAATCCGCCGAGAACACTTAACGGAGGCCACCACTTCTAGAGTGGCCTGGGACCGCTTCAACAAAAGAAATGGACATAGCTCCAGACGACGTACGGTTAGCACGAGAAGTCCCCGAAAAGAGGAAAGACCCGGGACCAGAGAGAATCCACCCAGACATTCCCAGACCGCAGGTTTTGGCATTGGCATGACCCTTTGCCGCCCTGCTCGGCAAACCTCTCAAGGAGGCTGGGCCATCGAGTGGATGGCAAGCTGCGAAAGTTGTGTCATTTCACAAGGGGCGTTTAACGGACAAAGTGACGAACTACCGGCCTAATAGTCTGCTGTCAATACTACTAAGGGAGACGGAAAAAATAATCCCAAGTGCACAGATAAACCACGAGGAGGGGCTCATCCCAGTAGCCGATGAACTGCACAGCTATAAAAAGGACAGGTCTCCCCGTAGCAACTTCATAGGCATTTTTAGTGAGGCAGTCAAAAGGTTGGACCAGGAAGGGAGGCGAAGTTACAGACTTCCGCAACGTTTCTGACACATTGAACCAAGGTTATTTCTGCATAAGCCGGGTGGGTGGGTGTGGCTGCAGGCTCAATAGAAAGTTTAAAATCTTAACTAACCGATCGTCGATCCTGCCTTGAGGTTATCTTGAAGCTTCATGATTATGCAGTATTGCTCGGGGTGCCCGTCGAAGTGGGACAGCTCCCCCCTCGGCAGGTCGAATGCCAAAACCTCGGTAGTTTCAGGCGGACTCAGAGGTCATTGTGCGTCGATCCCAATGCCGTTTCGATGTGGACATCGTAAACTACATGGTCATTTTGCTGGCTCTCTGAGTCCAGTTCCCTGTTTAAGGGGCTCTGCTTGCTTCCTGGCTAGCCACGGCTCGTTCTCCAGTTCCATCACTCTCATTCAATAAGTACTAATATCAGCGAACTCATCGCGATTAGAAATATATGACCTGACACTGACAGAACTAGTAGGCTTAGCATTATCCAGAAAATCAATAACACCCAAACCATCCCCAGAGAACTGCCGAGTTAATTCATGTTGTCTCAAAAGGTCCTTGCTCCCTCGTCCGGGCATTTCCAATGAGTTTTCTTGTCCAGGTTCCACTTGAGTACTATAAATCAAATCTCGCAAATCGAGAAATGCGTAGCCAATTCGAACGAATCCCAAAACCAGGACAAGATTGATCCGTAGTTTCTACTGTACTAAATTGACATCTACAAGGGGCACAAATATATACAAACCTCAAGTATGCGGCCAAACAGACTTCACAGTAAAACCCAAAGGTCCAAATCCCAGTGGTTCAAACACGACGTCAGAAACGGTTCAAGGCCAAATTCAAATATCTCACCAGGATAAACAAACGTGAGAAAGTGTGGTATATGAGCAGGCTTCCCAGAGTAATTTCAAATGTAGTCAAATTCACAAAACACGTTGAACAGTTGGAAGGATTTTCAGTATTTGTTCTTTACAGGAGCTTCATTCTGTACACACGAGTAAACAAGCAGCTAGTGGACCAACAGAGTTTGAAGAAACTATTAAACGGATCTGGGATCGCCAGGATGGCGGGAAAACACCTGAAGGCGTTGTACAACTACCTCTGGACGAAAGAGGCCATGAGGGTTGCCGTGGGAAAGGTGAGGACTGGGGCTGGGGGCCCAGCTAAGAACAGCCAGAAAAAGGCAGAAGTTCTTAGTAAAAGCTTCAGTGAGGTCTGTAAGTCAAGTCTCGCAAATCGAGCAACGCGTAGCCAATTCAAACGAATCCCAAAATCAGAACAAGATTGATTCGTAGCTTCTACGGTACTAAATTGAAATGCACAAAGGATACAAATATATACGAACCTCAAGTATGCGGCCAAATAGACTTCACAGTAAAACCCAAAGGTCCAAAACCCCGTGGCTCAAGCACGACAGTCAGAAACGGTTCAAGGCCAAATTCAAATGTCTCACATGGATAAACAAACGTGAAAATGTGTGGTGTATGAGCGAGCTTACCAAGATAATGTTGAATATAGTCAGATTCACAAAGCACGTTGAACATTTAGAAGGATTTTCAGTATTCGTTCTCTACACCGCCGGCCAAAATCCTTCCGCGAAAATGGTTGTCTAAGGTTCAGGAAGGGGCCATGATTCTCACCCTATCTCCTTTGACTTATTGTTAGTGCCTGTGGTTACTAACTTCCTGTGTTATCTGAACGTGAAACAGGTTTTCGCCGTAGTCATCATCGCACAATCCACAAGGAATCAATTCCAAATCCCGCTGCACAACTTGAGATTGACATATTCATCAGGAGACCGGCGCATATAGTCAGACGCACGATGAAGATGAAGGCTTCGCAAAGTGAAGTGTTTTGCCGCACGAAATAAGTCTAAGCATCACAAGCAGTAACCCATTGCAGCAACTGGTTAGACTAATTTTGTTTACAAGCATGAGCGCAGAAGTTGAACGCAGGTGCAACGCCTAAAGAGATATCGCGTAAAATTGACAGGTCACGAACCAGTAGAATTACATAAAATTAACGCACCAAATCTTCCGAAAGAAATGAAAACCAGGTTCTGATTATGAATAAATTTCGAAAACAAGTGTACGGCGGACAGCATCGAAATACACATGAACACGGAGATTGATCGAATACTGGCATCTATCAGAGTATTTCAAAGTTTTTCTGTGCACAAAATATGTGACAATCAATATTGTATAAAATGTAAATAAATGTTCTTCTTTAAAGATAATAATAGTATCACAATGTGCTCACAGCCAGTATGCCTCACCTGAACTGTTCAAGTGAAATACTGGTGAATTTCTCCTCTTCGCCTATGTGCACGCTAGATAGAAACTGGAATTAAGTACATTTGCAACCTTTCAGAAAAAATGGGTCCAGTTGATTAATTGTAGAGCATGAAATGCAATAAAGTGCTGAGTAACTCGGAGCGAGGCGATCTGCCAGCTACTTTGTCTTTTGTATGTGGTTTCGAGCTCGAATCATAAACATTTACCTCGCTGTTTCCTGCTACGAGTGGATTAGCTCTCTGATGTCTCGAACACGTTCTTCGTTTCTTCCGTTTCCTGTAATGTAACACAACTGTAGGATCTGTCCAATAGGCAAGGCTCAGTTCGGCGGTGGTGCAGTTCTCTTTTAGCATCCGTGCTACCTTAAAACCCAATACCAGTGCAGTCGTTTTGAGCTCGTTTAGGGATACTGACTTCAGCTCAGCAATTTTTGTTTTGGCAAAGGGTACTTTGTTTCGCCGCCGGCCATGTAGTTCCACCCAGGTACCGTACACTGTCACTGGGTCGGCAAATTTCAAGCTGCTTTGGGTGACCTGCTGGTGTCCTTTTTTGAGATATTTCAAAAGCCTCCGGGAAACTTCTCCTTTTCTCGATAGGTGACTTGACGGTGGTCTCTTGGGTATAGCAACTTCATGTTGCCCACTGTGACGTCCCGTCTTTGAATTCGCCATCGAAAGCACCGACTGATCCTTTGAGTGAACTTCGCTTTCCTTAGATGGACCGTTGGATTCAATATCGAAAGGCTGATTGTGTTCTACAGAGGCACTTCTCTCAGCATCATTTGAGCAATTTATTGATGCCGATTGTTGAAGTTCGCTCGTCAGGGGTCCGAGAAGTGTCCAGCCTAGTATCGTTCGCGTAGCGAATGGTTCTTTTCGATTGCTTATGCTCTGTTCAAGCACCCAGTGAGCCTCTGGTACATTGCATCCAATTAGTATGTCGACGTGGGGACTAGACACTTCTTCGAACTCTATGTCCCTGAGATGAGACCATCTCTTGGCGATCGATCTAACAGAGTCGACTGGTCTCATTGGCAAGCTGTCTATTGCCAAAGCTTCCGGAATTTCTACGGTCCCCTCATCAGATAAAGATGTTAACTGTAGGGTCAGCCTCTTAGAATTGCTAGCATGACCCCCTGCAATCGTGCTGATAGTGAGCGAGGTAGGCTCGCCTACTAGTTCACAGCTTTCTACAAGCTCGCGAGTAATCAGCGAGGTATCCGACCCCGTGTCCAAAAATGCATTGACCCTCCTCAGTCCTTTAGGTGTCACGATACCGACAGGTACGATGCCTAATCTTGCCGGTTTGAAATCATCATGTCCCTTTGAACAGACAATTTTGGGTTCATCCGGCTGAATAGGTCTATTGTTGAGAAGGCCATGCAGTAACGAGTGATGATTACCCAAGCATCCGTCTTGGTTGCATTTCACTCTTAAGCTGCATTCAGAGGCTCGATGAGAGTTGTTCAAACACATAAAGCATGAGCCAATCCTTTTTACTGCGCACCACCGATCGGGTACACTCATCCCATGAAAGGTCGGACAATCTGGTAACCGATGCAGGGAGTTGCATAGCTTGCATTCAGCTGACCTCTCGGGTTCTTGGCTTATCATGTGCATGTTAGCCAAAGACTGGGTTTGGTTACAGTCCTTCTCACAATTTGAGATGTTGGTTCCCTTCGCGCCAGTCTGCAACTGTCGCGTACGATTTGTCCAAATTGACTGTTGGCGATACGGGATTGACGACCTATGAACTCCGTCAAATCGTTGAACGTAGATTCCCGCTCAAGCATATTTATTTTTTCAGCTTCCTCTGCCCATCGGCTCTGTGAATCAATAGATAGACATCGGACAATGCATTCCTGTGTGTGCAATGCATTCAGATCAGACTGGTATCCTAAGTGCTCCAGTGCTATACGGCAATTCTGCATTTTTATCACCAAACTCGACAGTGATTCAGCCTTGCCCTCAGTCCTTTTCGCCTCCAATAAAACACTATCAATTAGGCTTCTAGCCACCTTGAATGGTTGTCCAAACAAATCTTCCAGGATTCTGCGCGCCCTGATGTACCCCGTCGGTGGATCAAGCATCGCGCAGCCTTCGATAGCACTTTTGGCTCTCCCACGACAGTAATGTAATAAATACAAAAACCTTTGACCAGGATCTGCAACTTTGCACTCAACAAAATTTTCGAATTGTTTCATGAATATACAGTATTGCTCGGGGTGCCCGTCGAAGTGGGACAGCTCCACTCTCGGCAGGTCAAGAGCCAAAACCTCGGTAGTTTCAGGCTGTCTCAAGGGTTTATATTCGTCGATCACAGTGCCTTTTCGATGTTGACATTGTGAACTACATGGACTCTTTGCTGGCTCTCTGAGACCAGTTCCTTGTGTAAGGGGCTCTGCTTCCTTTCTGGCTAACCGCAGCTCGTTTTCTAATTCTGGTACTCTTATTCTATAAGTACTAATATCGTCAAACGCATCGCGGTTAGAGATATATGACCTGGCACTGACAGAGCTAGTAAACTTAGCATTATCTAGAGAATCAATAACACCCAAACCATCCCCAGAGAACTGCCGAGTTAATTCATGTTGTCTCAAAAGGTCCTTGCTCCCTCGTCCGGGCATTTCCAATGAGTTTTCTTGTCCAGGTTCTACTTGAGTACTGTAAGTCAAGTCTCGCAAATCGAGCAACGCGTAGCCAATTCAAACGAATCCCAAAATCAGAACAAGATTGATTCGTAGCTTCTACGGTACTAAATTGAAATGCACAAAGGATACAAATATATACGAACCTCAAGTATGCGGCCAAATAGACTTCACAGTAAAACCCAAAGGTCCAAAGCCCCGTGGCTCAAGCACGACAGTCAGAAACGGTTCAAGGCCAAATTCAAATGTCTCACATGGATAAACAAACGTGAAAATGTGTGGTGTATGAGCGAGCTTTCCAAGATAATGTTGAATATAGTCAGATTCACAAAGCACGTTGAACATTTAGAAGGATTTTCAGTATTCGTTCTTTACAAGGTCCACTGGATAGACCAAGTTGGTCCACCGCTGCCTCCAGCAGGACCCAGGCCTAGGCAGATGGAGGAGATTCAGGTGGCGCAGGGAGATGCTCCACCGGCATTAGAAGCACCTGACCGGGGAAAATCCCCGGAACCAGAGAACATACACCCCGCCATCCTAAATCCGATGGCCAGGATACTCGCAGGGCCTTTAGGTGAATTGTTCAACGAATCTCTTACGGGGGCACGACTGCCTGTCTAATGGAAAGCAGCGGAAATTATACCAATACACTAAGGTGGTGGAAGGGATAAAGTGGGGAACTACCGCCCTGTTAGCCTACTGTGGGTAATCTTGAAAGTAAAGGAGAGGGTATTAAGAAGTGCACTGGTGAAGCACCTGGAGATGTGTAATCTAGTTACAAGGGGACAACACTGGTTCTCCAAAGGAAAGCCCTGCTCCAGCAATCTCCTGAGCCTCCTTGACAAGGCAACTGGAAAGCGAGACCGGGGTGGAAAGGCTGAAAAGTGTTATCTCGACTTTAGCAAAACGCTTGATAGTGTGAACCACGAACTGCTGCTACGTAAACTAGGAGGGACGAATGTGGCCACAGGGGTAATGGACCGGTTAAAAGCCTACCTGAGCGATAGATGGTTCCACCTCAATGTGGAGAAAGCTAAATCCCCAACGGCTATGGTAACCAGTGGGTACTGCAAGAATCCGTGCTGGAACCAGTACTTTCCCCGGCATATGAGAACGACCTGCCCCAAGCTTTATATTGGTAGATGGTCTCCCCGGTCCATCGAGACTCAGGTGCCATCATTAACTGGACAGTAGTTTCGGACCTACCTTTGAAAATAGGGAAGTGCACCCGTCTGCTGGAAGATGGGTCCCGGGGGGGACTAGCTACCTGAACCCGGACAACCCAGAACCAATGGCCCAGAGGGTAGAGATCCGAGGCTTGGGGATAGTCGTAACAAGCGGCTTTAAGCCGCCAGGGCAGTGCCTGCCAGTGGCCAACAGGGTGAACACAGCCATGTACTTACTGAAAAGAACAGTACTTTCAAGTGACTACAGAGTCATGCTACCACTTTACAACGCACTGAGAGACCCCACCTAGAGTAAGCAGTCCGGGCGTAGGCTCCCCAGTTAGTTAGGGAAGCTCACACATTAGAGGGGGTCCAGGGGATATTTACAAGAACCATCTCCGGTCTAAGCGGATAGACTGGAAAAGCCAGATTTGTTCTCGTTCGAGTAGACGAGCAAGGGGTGACCTGATACGAGCAAGAAAGGAGCTAAAAGGGTTATCCAGAACGAACCAGCCATTACTACCCCGTGAAGGAAGCTGCACCCTCTGAGGGCACAAAAACAAGCTTGGTAAGCCAAGGGCCAACGAGAATGTCAGAGCTCGGTTCTTCTAATGCTGAGTAATAAACGACTGGAACAAACTCCCTGCGGATGTTGCGGCAGCAGACACCTTCAGCGACTTCAAAAAGAAGTTGGACCTCGCGTAGACACGTATTTTCGGAGTGCCAGTGAGATAGCGGATGGCAGTTGTAGCACCTCCTTCCCGAATTCATTCTTCTCTTTTCCCTTCTCACTGATCTTCATCCATGACTCCTTGGTGTCTCTTAGGTCCTCTACTCTCCCTTTTTTACAAGAAAGCTGGCTATCGGGTGACTATTGCACGACTAGTGAACGTGCCGATGGCAAAGGCCTTGCTATGTTGAAATGTTGCTTTTACCGCCCTTTCCAAAGGCGACCCGTCATTTTGCACGTTACTAAACTTCCATCAACAGACAGACAAGGATTACAAGAAGTTCAAGCCCGGGGAGACGTGGGGGCTCATAGGGGCAAGAAACTGGACCACCATTGGCGTCGGCCGCCAGTCCTGTGCACTGGTTTGGACAGACTACCAGAAGATGTAGTAGGGCTGGGGACCGTCCAGACACTCAAAGGGGACCTAGATCTTAAGGGAAATTAGATCATTCCTGACATTAGGCCTTGGACATGTCACCAGACGGACAGATGTGAACACTACGGTCCACCTGATGTACCTCACCGTTGGCAGCTTGTGTTTTTTGCATAACAGTTCAGTGAACACTCACGATTCATAAGGTCTCTCGCAGTTGATGTGTGATAGGGTTTTTAGTGGGGATTCGAATAAATACACTGCGCAGTGGTGAGAGCCTAACTAGAGTGCAAACTGAACTGAACTAAACTGGACTGGCCTGAGCTAACCTTGAGAGTGCGCACAAATTAATGGTTGTTGTACGAGGATATCGTGTAACGGCCAGAGTGGAGGCCGCCATCTTGTTGTTCGTTTAATGTAAGTGTTGGTGCCGTTGATACACTTACTGAGCCTCGGCTCATGGAGTTTTTTCCCTTTTGTGCTTTTGCAGATCACACGTGCTACCCTCGTCGGAAGAGCATTGCCCCTGCCTGTTACAATCGTGCTTGTGTGCGAGTCGTAAGGTCTACCGGCACAAAAATAATGTAAAATAGTAAAATCGTTTCCAAAATCATTTCCAAGAACGCTTCAGATTCAATCCGGAACACAGCGTTCCCAGAACTATTTGCCGTTGTAGGGAAAACCATCCCGAAACCGACCGGTTTCCGGTTTTACTGTTACCCCGATCGCTTAACTGGTTTCTGAACGGTTTCCGAACCAATCGTTTGGAATACGTGATTTGTTTCTTAAATTTAATTTCTGTCACTTTTCCCAAATTACGTTTCACGATGATCATTTCTACCCCCTAGAATTATGATCTTCTGAATAATTGGCCTCATTTTACCCATTTTGAGGGCATGAAATAAAGAGATCTATAACAAAGTATTTCAGGATATTTTGATGAAACAAACCAGTATATTGAAATATAACGCCAACAGAGCATTTCAAATAACTCCGGTCGTCGATTTCCTTCATATCGATTCATTTTCGATTCAAGTAAAATGGCTACCAAACAAATCCACCGAAAACCTTTCGAAAACCGATGTTACGAACGGCCTGTGTGGCACAAGGGGTATGACGATGAGTGAGATAATGAGCCCCCGGTATTTTTGTCAATGGACTTTTGTCTGTAAAGGTGATATTGCCTCACAACTTCTGCCTTTCCGATCAAAAATTCAACGCTTAGTGTTGGGAGCCCAGGAAATTCGTCGGCAACACAACGATCAGGGGGCACTATTGGTCTCGTATCGGCATTGAAAAATGCAGAGCCCCTAAGGAATGCTCCAGAAAGCCAAACAGAAGCCCATCAGTACTAATCAGGGGAGACAGGGGAAGGACAAAACAGAATCTCATCCCTCGTCGCCAAAAACCGAGGCCAGCAGTCGGAACTAGATTCCGAGTTTCACCTCTTCCAGCTCACATACAGTGCACGGAGGCTGGGAAAGTTAGCCGTAGCTTGCACCAATGCATGCAGCGTTGGAAATAAGTGGCACAAACTGGCACTAAAGACTGTCAATGCTGATTGCATGGCAGTCACAGAAACCAGTCTAAAGGCGGGGAATAAAATTGATGTCTTCTTCGCTTCTGGCTGTTCCATTCATCGAACTGATAGGATGGGTGGAAGGGATGGTGGGGGTGCTATGATAATAGCCTCAGGTACAACAAAGTCGATAGCCGGGGAATGTGCAACATCACCGGATATACAGGCTGTCTTCTGTGACTTAAAGCTGCACCAAGCTGAAGTATGTGTTGCGTGTGTGTACCGAAGCCCTTCTGCCACCCCACCGGAAGATCTAGCCTTGATGAGCTACTTGCACCGCGCCGTAGCCGGAGCAAACAAACTCATAGTCCTAGGGGACTTCAATGCCCCCGACATAGACTGGGTAAATCTGTGGGCATCAGGTGACGATTTCCCTGTCAGACTGCTAGAGTCGGTACTGGAGGTGGCGCTTGTTCAACATGTCGTACAACCAACCAGGTGGAGGGAAGGAAAGACTCCCGGGCTACTAGACCTGGTAATCACCGAACCCACCGGTGACATTAAGGACCTACAAGTATCAGCGCCCTTAGGAAGAAGTGACCATGGAGTGATCCGTTGCAACTACTTGGCCGTAAACGACAGGGTATTCCACAAGCTTAAAAAATGCTTTGAAGATCTCTATGTACAGGCCCTAGGCATTCCAGCCGAAGCACTGTCATAGGACCAATTCTGTGACCGTGTAGAGGAAGAATGGGCGGTATTAAAGAACAACTTCTTGTTGCTCACAGAGCATTTTGCGCCAGCTCTCAGAATCCGCAGAAAATGAAGGGCACCGTGGTGGACCAGCAGGGCAACTAGGGATCATAGCCGGAAACACAAGGCGTGGTGTCTATACCAGCAAACAAAGGGTCACAGAAGATACCTACGATTCAAAATGACTTGAAGGTAGCCATCAGGGTCCAAAAACAATGTAAGCTATCTTATGAGATTACCTTAGCCAGGAATGCTTATCGGTTCCCAAAAGCCTACTACAACTATGTTCAGTCAAAATCAGCCATACGAGTAGTTGTGGGTTCCGTTAAGGACAGGAATGATAACCATGTACTCGGCAGTAGCGCCAATGCCGAAATACTACGAGGGCACTTATAGACAGTGCACCAGCGAGACAATGGACTGAACCCGGCGTACAAACCCCCCACTAGACCAAAGGTAATGCCGCCAGTAGAACATGCCCTGAGGAGTCTCAACGTACACAAGGCAGTCGGTCCAGATGGCACCCATGCTGCGGTTCTACGCTTCCTTGCCCAGGTAATAGCAGCCCCTCTTGCTCGGCTGTACACTAGGTCGCTGGACAGTACGCAGTTGCCTGAGGACTGGCTGATGGCCGAAGTCGTTTCAATACACAAGGTAGGGTTGAAGGAAGAGGCACGAAACTATTGCCCGGTTAGTCTGCTACCTCTGCCACTAAAATAATAGAGAGACTGATTAGGAATCGCGTGGCCAGTCACCTGACTGAAAATAGGATAGTTTCCAACAGACAACACGGGTTTATCAAAAATAGGTCGTGTTTGTCTAACTTGAGTCTTTTTTGGACGAGGAAACTGCCAGGTTAGACAAGGGTGCACTGGTCGAGGTCTGCTATTTGGACTTCCAAAAGGCTTTTGACTTCGTAAACCACCGGCTTCTGTTGCGCAAAATAGAAGCGCCCCAGGTGTTGGAATGGACCCGGGCATATCTCACAAACTGAACGTATTACGTTAGGGCCGAAGGGAGCAAGTCCACGAGGGCTACGGCTACCGGTGGGGTCCCTCAGGGGTCACCCCTGGGTCCTCTTCTGTTTTTATCTACATCAACGACCATCATCATCATCGTACAGCGTTAAACAGTAGTGCAAGCCCCACTGACCACTGCCTTTCTAACCATGTTGCACGTTGGATTAGAAAGTATGAATATACGAGATGGATATGGAGTGGACCTACACAGGTGGGAAAAGGAAAGGATGCCCTAATAGCCAACACACGGAATACACAGTCTAACTGTACAAACGCACATCGATCAATCATTCTGATTCGATAGAAAGTGACAACACGATCGCCACTGTTCGCGGTTCGCAACCATATCCCAGGCTACCTGTTTGCGGACGACCTGAAGCTGGTTGGTGAATCCGGAACCGCATCACTCCAAGAGGACTTCAATAGGGTTCACGCCTGGGCCACTCAATGGCAACTGCCACTCAAAATTAGGTAAGTGTAGGCATCTCACCCAGGACATCGGCGGAAAATCAGTATACATAGACCCACAAAACCCACAATCAGTAAGGAAGGTTACGGTCATCACTGACCTTGGGGCCGTTGCCCCCTTCCCTTATGGGCAGTCCCTACCGCATAACGTACCTATTATCAACCTAGTAACCCACAATTAGCTACCGGCTTACCACTGTACACATATGTTATTGATAAAAATGTGATCACTAAAATAAAATTCCAGCTCTCAGTTTGTTACATTTATCATTATACACTGTACATTGCAAACACCACTTGTCTACCGTCTCGTCAAGATCAACGCGATTTCCAGGCTACTGTTCGTCCCTGGCAAACTTAAAGGAAATTTACTGAGTAATGTTTGATTGGGAAGGTTATGCTCACTGTACTACTTGGTCTTCTTTAATATATATACGAGAATCTAATTTGAATCGTCTGGAGTGTGAATGGATACTCTTTATTGAAGAGCCCAAAAATGAATCACAACTGTGATTTCTCATAGTTATTCGTATCTGGGTCACCACTAACCCAACGAACAACGAGGCTGCATGTGCAAGCGCTCATATCGGTAGTAAGTAGCATGTAAACGTGCGGACAAGATTTCCCGGGGCTCTTCAATGAACAGTATCCATTCACACTCCAGACGATTCAAATTAGATTCTAGTGAACACATAAGATCGGAGTGTACAAGTATGAGAACGAGTGGGCAGAGGAGTACGGGGTACGCATACCCCGTCAGCCTCTTAATCTCGGCTCCTTCAACGTGCGTACACTCATGCAGGCCGGTCAGCAGGCGTGCCTAGCGCTCACAATAAATTCTCTGAAGATTAATGTCTGCTGCTTAAGCGAAACGCGTATCCAGGATTCGAGCAGTGTAATTCAACTAACTGCTCCTGGTATCTCATCGAGGTATTTTTTGCGCACCTTAGGAGACGAAGCAGCTAGAGCTGTGGGTCAACGTGGTGTAGGAATTGTCTTGACTGACAAGGCTGAGGCTGCCCTTTTAGACTGGATTCCGGTTAACAGTCGTTTATATGCTGTGAGACTCCAAGGGTCAGTTGGCGTTCGAAAGGATAGTTGTGTTAAGCGCAACTTGTTTGTGATCTCGGCGTACGCCCCAACGGACTGCAGCTCAGACTTGCAGAAAGATGAGTTCTATGATGCACTCGCCACTCTCGTTCGCGGCAGTAAAGGTTCCGACATTGTAGTGCTAGCTGGTGACTTCAATGCACGAGTTGGCAAACTTAGTGTGTCAGAAGCCTGTTTAGGTGGGCGCTGTGCTTTACCTGCTGAGCGTACAGATAACGGGGATAGGCTTCTCCAGTTTTGTGCAGACAATCGATTGTTCTTGTCTAGCACTAATTTCCGACACAGCTCGCGTCGCACAGCGACATGGCGCTCTAACTCTACAGGTACTTTCAGTCAAATTAACCGTATCGCCGTAAGCTACCGGTGGCGCAGTTCTGTTCAGAACTGTAGATCTTACTGGTCCACGTACGTAGAGTCGGACCATGCTTTAGTTTTAATGCGATTATCTCTCCAGCTCCATGGTAATCGTCGCAAACAGCAAACCGGATTAGTCGTGCAACGTTTGTGTGATACAGAAGTCCGCACCCGGTATGAGCAGAAGTTAGCACATGAGCTAGGATCCACGGAGAACAGTAATGTAGATGAGCATTGGTCTCATATCAAACAGGCGATGCACGTTGCAGCAGGTTTTGCCTGTGGTCCTCGATCCATTGTCCATCAAAGACACTGGATCTCGCAAGAGTCGTTGAGTATAATGGAGCAAAAGCGTCAGCTTTCGAACCGTAAGAAGATGAATAAGATGCGGAGAAAGCTGCAAAGACAAGTTACGAAAAGCCTCAGGAATGATCGCGAAAATTGGTGGGCCAAAGTAGCCGAAGAAATGGAAGTGGCAGCTGCTTCAGGTAACAGTCAAAGACTGTTCAAACTTATTCGTGACACCGGTGGACGGCGAACTCAGGTCAGTGAAACGATTTGGGATAGAAATGGAGAACCCATCCATAGCAAACAGCAAAGGTTTGACCGATGGGCCGAGTACTTCAAGGAACAGTTTAGCTGGCCGCACGCTAGTGTAGTTACTCCCGTGTCAACAACTGTGACTCCTTGGGTGGTATCACTTGAGCCCCCATCGGAAGTAGAAGTCATGTATTCGATTACTAAGGCGGGGAAAAGCGGCAGGTCCCGACGAACTTCCCCCAGTTCTTTTCAAACTGGGTGGTGAGGCGTTGATAAAATCACTTACCGCCTTGCTCCGTGACATTTGGAACGAGGAGCGTATTCCGTTAATATGGAGCGAGCCATTGATTGTTCCCATCTTCAAGAAGGGAATACGCAATGACTGCAGTAATCATCGTGGGGTTAACTTAATTCCGATAGTCACCAAAGTATTACCTTCGATTTTGCTGCATCGTCTTACACCCGCTCGCGAAAGGAATGTCCGCGAACAGCAGGCAGGATTCCGCCCAGGTCGAGGATGCATCGACCAGATTTTTACTCTTCGCCGACTGCTTAAAATGCGTCGCACGCACCGTCGACCGACAATAATGATTTTCTTAGACTTGAAAGGCGCCTTCGATTCAGTTGATCGAACATCGCTTTTCAGTGTTCTTCATCGAAAAGGTATGCCCCAGAAGTTCGTGAACCTAATGAGATCATTGTATTCCCATACTTCTGGCCGCGTTAGAGTCTACGGTGAACTATCCGGTCGGTTCGAAACGACCAGTGGTGTTCGGCAGGGATGCCCTTTGTCTCCATTCCTGTTCAACTTCGTCATGGACGAAATAATGGAGAGTGCGCTGCAAAATCTTCAGGATGTAGGCGTCCAACTAGGAAATAGTGAAAAGCTATGTGACCTAGATTACGCAGACGACGTTGTCTGCTTGTTCGAATGCACGGAACATGTTCAGCGTGCAATAGATAATCTCGCAAGAGCTGTAGCTCCATTCGGCATGCGCTTTGCACCTTCAAAGTGCAAGGTGATGTTACAAGACTGGACGTCAGCGATTCCGAGCTTGATGCTCGATGGGGAGGTGCTGGCAGTTGTCGACCACTTCACCTACCTCGGTAGCTGCGTGACGACGGATGGGAGTACTGTAGTAGAGGTGAGTACGCGGATATCCAAGGCTCGAGCGGCGTACGCTGGACTGAAGCACTTGTGGCGCCGACCTGATATTTCACTGAAGTTGAAAGGGCGTGTATACTGTGCTGCAGTGCGTTCAGTTTTGTTGTATGGTTGCGAGAATTCGGGTCTGCGTGCTGAAGATATTAGTCGTCTTGCTGTTTTCGACCATCGATGTTTACGTAGTATCGCTAGGATTGGGTGGAATAGCCGAGTAAGCAACGATGAGGTCAGAAAGCGAGTATGGATACTAATTCAGAGAACGTTCTGTCACAGCGTATCCGGCTTAGTAGACTACGTTGGTTGGGACACGTGTTACGTATGGCAAACACACGTCTAGCATACCGTGCTCCGTTTTCCGTTCTTCTTAAGGAGTGGAAAAAGCCGCGTGAAGGTCAACAGATGACGTGTTAACGGGGAATGAGGAAATGTACAGCAAACTTAGGAAAAGTAGGTGCTTCACGTCTTCGTGGTTGGGGTCCAAAAGATTCGTCTACCAGTTGGCTGGAGACACTGAAGGATATGGCAGTGAACCGTGAACAGTGGCGATCATGTTTTCACTTTCTATCGAATCAGAATGATTGATCGATATTTGTTTGTACAGTAAAACAGTGTTTATTCCGTGTGTTGGCTACTAGGGCATTCTTTACTTTTGCTACCCGTGTAGGTCCACTCCCTCTCCATCTTGTATATTCATACTTTCTAATTCAACGTGCAACATGGTGAGAAAGGCAGTGGTCAGTGGGGCTTGCCCTACTGTTTAACGCTGTACGATGATGATGATGATGACGCATACCTGATGAGTGGCAACAACCGCGAAACCGGTCGTGTGCTTCCCGGGAAATTCTGTCCACACGTTTACATACTACTTACTATCGATATACATGAAGCATTGCTCGCGTCTAATGTGAGCATCGAGTGAGAAATGACGAAGTTTTGTCACCGTGTGTTTAGTACGGGAATCTGGCCGCATGTTTAAATTTGCAAACGTTCCGTTTTTGATCTAAATACTAGGTTGTTAATTCACGTAAGTGCAGTATCATTTAGCGTGCTCTGGTGGCGTCCTTTGATTCGTCACTGCGGGTTGGAGCGATGGTCACATGGGGAAGTTAAGTGCTCCGGTCGTTCATATAAGTTTCATAGCAGAACGTGAGGTTCACAACAGCTATCACAGTTAAAAGACACTTTCCCAAATAGTTCGTTTGACTGTTCAGAGACTGTGTCAAATATAGTGTTATTGGTATAAACACCATAGCGCCCAAAGAATGTCACTTAATTTCCGCACTTTATGTCAAACAGGTCAAGTGTAAAATCACAAGAAACCTATTGTGGAAGCATCCACTCATTTTCCACACTCAGGCATCTACTTAAACTCAGTCATGCTTTACAAGGGCAGACCGTCATCCTGTTCCTGAGCATTTGCATAGCCTTCGAATCGACCGACAAGATTACATTTGGAACTTTGTTGTTTACCGTTGGAATGTACTAGGAAAATTTGTGTTCCTTGAAATGATGCAAAATTGCAAGAGAAGTTATTTTACTATACGTTCTATCTGGCCTCAAAAATGAAGGCGCAAAACAAGGCGTTGGCCAGTGAAAGCTTCCTGTTAGTCGGATCACTCGACACATTCTGAATCACTGAACCATCGAACTACCAAGAGTCAATATGCATTATGTTTAGATTAACTGTAAAGCGCTTTCCCACACTATCGGGAACCGTGGTTTCCAACCGCTCAATAGCGTAGTGTATCCCAAGAGCTCGTGATGATGATATAACAGAGAGAATCACAACGTGAATACCATGAGCCAGGTTGGTTTCCGTCGGCCTGCTGAATTGTGGCAACACCAGGATGCCCGAATGCTTGTAAGAGACCTTTGGTGAAAGTACCGAGTTGCTTGAGCAAGGTTCATCACCGAAGCAATAAACCTCATCAGCGAATAGATCAAGCACGTTCGGTCTTCCAAATATCATCATCATCATCCTAGAGCATTAAATAACAGGGCGAGTTCCACTGACCACTGCCTTTCTCACCTTTTTGCACGTAGAAATAGAAAGAATGAATATGCAAGATGGACAGGGAGTAGACCTACAGGGGTGGGGAAAAGAAAGAACGCTCTAGTACACAACGCATGGAATACACAGTCTAAGTGACCAATGCATTTCCAGAGGACAACTACGACATAAAAAGCTCCATTGCTTTTCTGAAACAAATAAGAAACTTCAGAATGAAAACAGATGAAATAATGGTTTCCTTTGATGTGACATCACTGTTCACAAACATCCCAAGGCAGATGACCTTAGACGGAATCCGAAGCCTGATGGAAAACGACTCCAGTCTACAAGAAAGAACGATGTTATCAACAAGAGACCTAATGGGTCTGGTGGATCTCTGCCTGGAAACCTATTTACAATTCAATGAAAAAGTATACAAACAAATACGAGGCACACCGATGGGGTCGCCGCTTTCAGGCCTGCTAGCAGATGCAGTCATGAAGCAATTCGAAGCCAAAGCATTCGAAACAATCAGACCTCGTTTGTGGATCAGATACGCTGATGACACATTTGTGATACTAAAAAAGTCCGAACTAGATCGATTTCACCAACATCTGAACACGCCCGTACCTGGAATAAAATTTACAAAGGAAGAAGAATGCGACGCAAAACTGCCGTTTCTAGACATTCTGATCATGAGGCAAACAAACGGAAATCTAGAAACAACGGTCTATCGGAAACCAACGACAACCACCCAACATGTCATTTGAAGAGCTGTGTGCGAACCCTATTCCACCGGGCCGACACACACTGCAGCACACCCGAACTCCGACAAAAGGAACTGATCAGGCTTTTCAAGTTGTTCATGGCAAACGGGTACCCAAAAAGCTTCGTAAACTCTTGTATCCGAAATAACGAAAAAAGCCAAAAGAAAAGTAGCCCAGAAAGCATGGTCGTGCTACCATACATACGAGGAGCATCAGAGGCAGTAGATCGTATGCTAAAATTGTTGGGCATCAAAGTTGCCCATAAACCCGTCAGCACCCTGCGGACCGCCCTATTCAACGGAAAAGACCATGTGGACCAGCATGATCAATCAGGAGTGGTCTACGCTATCCCATGCCTAGGATGTGATAAGGAATACATAGGCGAGACAGGTAAACAACTGCGTACTCGCCTACACGAACACAAACTAGCACTGCGACGCGCCAACCCACACTCACAGATTTTTAACCACTGCACAGAGACAGGTCACGAGGTCAAAATGGATAGCGCAAGGGTAGTCACCCGAGCAAAGAAGAAGGAGGAGCGCCTGGTACTCGAAGCCCCCCATTCGATTAACTCGTTCAACCGACACGTCGAGGTTGATAAGCCTTGCGTCACCCTGGCAAAACCGATGGCGAAAAATCGAGGAACGGAAAGACGAGCAACGCACCAAAAACGTGCGAAACCAGCCGTCCCATTCACACACTCATTCACTCACGTTTGACAACGTGTCCTAGTTTGGATCGAAACGTCACAATAAACGTTTTACAACTCAGCGTACGCCTTGACTTCTCTATAATATATATATATATATATATATATATATATATATATATATATATATATATATATATATATATCACCGGCATGAGATCAAGCATGGTGCCAACGCAACAACAATAGAGAAAAATCACAAAGTCGAGGGATGGGGGATAAAGAGGCAGAAGAAAGATTACAGCAAGTAAAAGCAAGTTTTTCCTAAATATTTTCACCGCACACGTTTTTTTAGATTTTTTTGTTTGTTTTTCAATTTCTTATGGGGAACGGGAAGTCAACAAATAGGCCGTAAAGCATTCGCACCACTGGATTCGGTTATAAGCCATATTTCTCAGCGTCTTTACCCAACGGCAATCCTTATCTCTTGGGCCCCAACCGGGAAGGCGGGAAGCACGAACCGAAGCCAAAGGCGAAGCTAACTTCTTCATGCCCCTGCGCCAAGTCATTACCTGACTGCCACGCCGTTTCTTTCAGCCTTGTGCAATACGTGCAAAAAGAGCACGAAAAGGTAGACGATCAGCAGGCATACGCAAAACGTGCCCGAGCCATCGGAGGCGGTGTAGAGCGATTACCTCTGTCAGGGGGCGACTATCAGCACCGACCACACGACGACGAACTTCATCATTTCTCATCCGATGTTCCCACTGGACACGAGCAATGCATTTCAGTGCCATTTGGTGTGACTTCTGTTTCCACTTCGGGAGATTTGATCATCACAATAGTACGTGCCCCAACAAACGAAGTCTTCTAAACTGGATACACTGTAATAGAACATTCTCTGAACTTGTTTCCTGACCTCATCATTGCTTACGCGGTCATTCCATCCTATCTTAGCGAAATTAAACAAACAACATGGTCGAAAACCATCTTCCGCACGCATACTCCATGTCTCGCAACCGAACAACAAAATCGGGCGCACCGCGGTACAGTACACACGATCTTCCAACTTCAGTGAAATATCAGGTCGGCACCAACGGTTCTTCAATCCAGCGTACGCAGCTCGAGCCTTAGATGTACGCGTGCTCACCTCCACTACCGTTCTGCCATTTGTCGTCACGCTGCTGCTTTACTTGCTTTTATGCGACTATCTCCTACTACATGATGAGTCGACTTCATGAATATCTCGTATCATAGCTGACCATGCGCGGCGGTTGGAAGCGAGTTCGGTGCAGATTGCGATCCAGTTTTCTTTCATTGGCGGACACCATAGACTGACCGTAAGTCTAGGCGCTCTACATCCTTCTCAGCAGTGTTGATTCAAGCTTTGGGGTTGCCACCACGGCGACAGCGCCATCCAGAACAAGGTTCGGGACGGAGTGCTTGTTTGGTTAGTTCTGTCTCTGGACGCCGTAGGATGTGACCTAACCACCGTAGTCGACGACCCTGAGGGAAGTCGGTGAGAAGTTGGTCAGTTTCGAAACACCTTTTCCTAACTTCGTTGTTGGATACTCTGTCGCGCCAATTTATCTTCGAAATGCGCTGCAGGCATCAGTTATCAAACACCTTCAACTTTCTAGTATCTCCGACTCTCGGTAGCTGAGTACGGGGCGTATAGCAGCACGGCAGATACACACCTTGGTCCGAAGGCTGATTTCACTGCGGGTCCAAAACGCCCGGCCTAGCTGGAGAAATGCTTTCCTGGTGTTGTCCACCCACAGTATTACTTCATCCTTCGCCTGACCGTTCGGAAGCAGTGTTGAGTCTAGATACTCGAATGGTGGAACACATTCGATCCGTTGGTCATTGATGGACAGCTGTTGAACTGTTGGTCCTTGGAAACTTGACATACTTTTGGCTTTCGTGGTGTTCATTTCTAACCCGATGGACTTTGAGAAGAAATCGATTCGGTGGAGCACTGTTTGGAGAGTGACGAGGCTCTGCTAGCACAACAATGTCATCCGCAAAATCTAGGTCCGAGATGTACATCTCCTGACTCAGTTGGATACCGGGATAGTCAGTCCGTGCCTGTCCATTGTCCAGTCGATCGTGTAGTTGAACAGCACTCGTGAAAGAGGACAGCCCTGTCGGACGCCCGTAGTGAGTGTGAAATCGGCTGACCGATCACCATACTTACGGATAATGATCAAATAATAAAGATAACTTACCTGAAATAGCGAGTAAACCGACCACAGAATCAATACAATACAGTCAAAAGGTTTCAAGACGCACAAGCAACAATAGACAGGAGACGTTCGAGACGGCAATGCGAGAGCGAGTCAAGTCATCATCATCATCGTCGTACGGCGGTAAACAGCAGGGCAAGCCCCACTGACCACTGCCTTTCTCACCATGTTGCACGTTGAACTAGAAAGTATGAGTATACAAGAAAGACACGAAGTGGACCTACAGAAGTCGGAAAAAGAAAGAACGCCCTAACAGCCAACACACGGAATAAACACTGTTTTACTGTACAAACAAATATCGATCAATCATTCTGATTCGATAGAAAGTGAAAACATGATCGCCACTGTTCACGGTTCACTGCCATATCCTTCAGTGTCTCCAGCCAACTGGTAGACGAATCTTTTGGACCCCAACCACGAAGACGTGAAGCACCTACTTTTCCTAAGTTTGCTGTACATTTCCTCATTCCCCGTTAACACGTCATCTGTTGACCTTCACGCGGCTTTTCCCACTCCTTAAGAAGAACGGAAAACGGAGCACGGTATGCTAGACGTGTGTTTGCCATACGTAACACGTGCCCCAACCAACGTAGTCTACTAAGCTGGATACACTGTGACAGAACGTTCTCTGAATTAGTATCCATACTCGTTTTCCCACCTCAGCATTGCTCACTCGGCTATTCCACCCGATCTTAGCGATACTACGTAAACATCGATGGTCGAAAACAGCAAGACGACTAATATCTTCAGCACGCAGACCCGAATTCTCGCAACCATACAACAAAACTGAACGCACTGCAGCACAGTATACACGCCCTTTCAACTTCAGTGAAATATCAGGTCGGCGCCACAAGTGCTTCAGTCCAGCGTACGCCGCTCGAGCCTTGGATATCCGCGTACTCACCTCTACTACAGTACTCCCATCCGTCGTCACGCAGCTACCGAGGTAGGTGAAGTGGTCGACAACTGCCAGCACCTCCCCATCGAGCATCAAGCTCGGAATCGCTGACGTCCAGTCTTGTAACATCACCTTGCACTTTGAAGGTGCAAAGCGCATGCCGAATGGAGCTACAGCTCTTGCGAGATTATCTATTGCACGCTGAACATGTTCCGTGCATTCGAACAAGCAGACAACGTCGTCTGCGTAATCTAGGTCACATAGCTTTTCACTATTTCCTAGTTGGACGCCTACATCCTGAAGATTTTGCAGCGCACTCTCCATTATTTCGTCCATGACGAAGTTGAACAGGAATGGAGACAAAGGGCATCCCTGCCGAACACCACTGGTCGTTTCGAACCGACCGGATAGTTCACCGTAGACTCTAACGCGGCCAGAAGTATGGGAATACAATGATCTCATTAGGTTCACGAACTTCTGGGGCATACCTTTTCGATGAAGAATACTGAAAAGCGATGTTCGGTCAACTGAATCGAAGGCGCCTTTCAAGTCTAAGAAAATCATTATTGTCGGTCGACGGTGCGTGTGACGCATTTCAAGTAGTCGGCGAAGAGTAAAAACCTGATCGATGCATCCTCGATCTGAGCGGAGTCCAGTCTGCTGTTCGCGGACATTCCTTTCGCGAGCGGGTGTAAGACGGTGCAGCAAAATCGAAGGTAATACTTTGGTGACTATCGGAATTAAGTTAATCCCACGATGATTACTACAGTCATTGAGTATTCTCTTCTTGAAGATAGGGACTATCAATGATTCGCTCCATATTAACGGAATATTGTCCTCTTTTCAAATCTCTCGGAGCAAGGTGGTAAGTGATTCTATCAAAACATTTCCACCCATTTTCAAAAGAACTGGGAAAGTTCGTCAGGACTGGCTGCTTTCCCACGCTTCGGTAGTCGAATGTTCGACTCTACTTCTACTTCCGATGGGGGCTCAAGTGATACCATCCAATGAGTCGCAGTTATTGACACAGGAGTAACCACACTAGTGCGCGGCCAACTAAACTGTGCCTCGAAGTAGTCGACCCAACGGTCGAGCTTCTGCTGTTTACCATGAATGGGTTCACCATTTATACCGCAAATCGTTTTACTGACCTGGATGCGCCGTCCACTGGTGCCACGAATAAGTTTGAACAGTCTTTGACTGTTACCAGAAGTAGCTGCTATTTTCATTTCTTCGGCTATCGTGACTCACCGATTTTCGCGATCATTCCTAAGGCTTTTGGTAATTTGCTTCTTTCGATTTCTCCGCATCATCTCCTTACAGTTCGGGAGCTGGCACGTTTGCTCCATTATACTGACCGACTCTTGCGAAATCCAGTGTCTTTGATGGATGTCGGATCTAAGGCCACCGGTAAAATCTGCTGCCATGTGCATCGCCTGTTTGATATGAGACCAATGCTCATCCACATTACTGTTCGTCGTAGATTCTAGCCCATGTACTAGCTTCTGTTCATAACTGGTGCGTACTTCTGGATCATACATACGTTGCACGGGTAACCGGGTCTGTGGTTTGCGACGATGACCATGGAGCTGGAGAGATAATCATATTGAAACTAACGCACGGTTCGAATCTGCGTACGTGGACCAGTAAGATCTACAGTTCTGAACAGAACTGCACCACCGGTAGCTTGTTGCGATAACATCGATCTGGCTTAGAGTACCTGCAGAGTTAGAGCGCTATGTGGCTATGCGACGCGAGGTCTGTCAGGAATTGGTGCTAAACAAGAACAATCGATTGACTGCACCAAACCGGAGAAGCTTATCCCAGTTATCTGTAAGCTCAGCGGGTAAAGCACAACGGCCACCTAAACAAGCTTCTACAATACTAAGTTTGCCAACTTATGCATTGAAGTCACCATCTAGCACTACAATGTCAGAATCTTTACTGCTGTGAACGAGGGTGGCGGGCTCATCTTTCTGCGTGTCAGAGCTGCAGTCCGTTGGGGTGTTCGCCGAGGTCGAAAACTAATTGCGCTTAACACAACTACCCTTTCGAACGTCGACTGACCTTTGGAGTCTCACAGTACATAAACGACCGTTGGCAGGGTCCTAGTCTAAGAGGACAGCCTCAGCCTTGTCAGTTAAGACTATTCCCCTACCACGTTGACTTGCAGTTCTAGCTGTTTCGTCTCCTGAGGTGCGCAGGAAATACCTTGATGAGATACAAGGAGCAGTTATTTGAATCACACTGGTCGAATCCTGGATACGCGTTTCACTTAAGCAGCAGACATCAATCTCCAGAAAGTTCATTGTGAGGGCTAGGCACGCCTGTTGACCGGCCTGCATGAGTGTACGCACGTTGAAGGAGCCGAGATTCAGAGGCTGACGAGGCTTGAAAAAAATGTGAGTTACCAGGCGGAGGATTATTTAGAACACTATTTGACAATGAACCGTTGCAAGTATCGGTTGTGTTATCAGTGGGAGCATTATGGGTGGATAGAGGAGGGAAAGAGACGTTGTTGGGGACAGAAGACAAGGGTTGAATAAAAGAGAGTCAAATGGTTCACAAAGAAGGTCCTTATTTATGGGGACATCTTGGCCAATCAACGGACAGAAGAGAATTAATGATTCGAGGGAACACACTCACACAAGCGTGAGTGAAGAACAAGCGGAAAAACATGGCTATGAAAAGGTGCAAGATCATAGAGATGGTATAACACATTGGCAGAGACCGCCATTCCCATTCTCTGTGGTGTAAGTGTTGGTACCTGCCTAAACACTTACTGGGCTTCGGCTCATCGGGTTTTCATTCTTTCTATGCCTTTTCAGATCGTGTACGTGCAACCCCCACGGAAGAGCGCTGCATCCAGTACATCTGGCAGCCCTACTCGTCTGTGTCCGTGTCGAACCGCCGTCGTTTTCGTTGTCGTCGTCGTCGTCGTCATCGTTTCCGTTGTGCGGTGGGTGCGTTCGTTATCGTGTAACAATGGCCAAGTCCAGTCATTCACGCGGATAAGACAGATTGGGAGGAGAAGATAATTAAGTCCAAACGTTCGTGCCTCTTCATGTAACGCATTCCAAAACTGGGGAGAAAGGTCGCGTATGCGATCAAATCGAACGGATAAGAACAAAAGTTAAATTAGTGACAGTCGGGGTCAAACGACACTTGTCATAAAAACAAGATTAAAAATTGTGTGACGCAAGAGGACTGGACAAAAAATTGTCACACAGGTGAGGAAGCCAAGGGGTTTGGCCAGGGTGGAATTTAGTGGTGACAGTGCATGAAAAGAAAGCAAATTGTTTGGAGAATACAAGACAAAATTAGGATAGAAGGCATGAGATCTGGACCAAACCAGTTTAACGGAGTTTCTCGATATGGCGAACTGAATTTCTTAGTTCAAATTCAACAAATCTTTACAGTTGACAATAAAAAATGCATGAGAGTTTTGAGTTTTTCTGGTTGGTGTTCTTTGACTAGTCCCAGAAGGTTTGTAAAGGTATAATGCCAATGTTTTCAGTGGTCAGCGCCACTCGGGAAATTCGGGTCTGCGTCAGAACGATCCGGGTAGAGGTCTCAGTTCATTGTTTTGGTGGATTAAATTGTAACGTATGAACGGTTGACGGAATGAGAGCCCAGAAGACATCGCCTGGTTGGTGGGCTTTAATCGACCAAAAACGGGACATACGAGCTAAAACAAGACAAGCAAAATGTTAGACTATGCAGATGAAATAGGAGCGAATTATGAAACATTAGCATTGTAACAAATATAAAAAAAGAAGATCATTGATAAGCAGAAGAAAGAAAGTAGGCGCAAGTATGGAACCTTGAGGAACACCAGCATTCACAGGGAATGGGTGAGATAGATCCTTTCCACCGACTCGGGCGGAGATGGTTCGCTTACTGAGACAACTTGCCATCCACGATGCGAGAGCCTGATGGAACCCGGACGAAGACAGTTTTGACAGTAGACCTTCATGCCAAACTCGGTCGAAGGCTTTTGAGATATCCAGCGAGATCAGGTAAGTATCTTTATGGTTATCGAATGCAGCTGACCAGGAGTGTGAGATTGTAAGGTCGGTCAAACCTTATCATGCTGTTTCCTTATTCCACGCGTTCGTTAGTTTTTCCTACCATGTGCGGACTACGCGTTTTTCGCTGTGATGCATCGCACAACATCGACACAATAATCAGAGCCTTGGCTCCCACGACCCATTTAGATGGAGAAAACGGCAAATAGAGAGAAAGTGATTACCGTGTGTTGCGAGGGCCTGCGTGTAGCGTGCAGGAGGAGTTCAGTTAAGCAGCAATGTGTGAAACAAATAAGCAAATTTAAATGTCGCTACAAGATGACCGCTAGCTGGTGGCCCGTAGAATGACACAAGCGGAATCCTTATTGATGGTTACTCGGTAGACGCAGTTGTTTGGAAATACCGGTTTCAAAAACCTTCGAAGGCACGGAAGTCAGGATCACCATGTTTGGAGACACGAAAAATAATGACGTTCTTCCACGAAGAGGGAAACGTTTCTTGATTGAAGGAAGAAAGGACTAGAAGACATGAAATGCAAACCAAATCTGAAACATACATTTTTAGAGCGATAGGTGCCATACCGTCCGGACCAGGTAGTTTGGAGACATTCAGATTACGCAGAACTTGACGGGCCTTTCTGGTAGTTCTGATAAGAGGAAGACAAGTGTGGTTGAAAACGTGAGAGGAAGGCAGGGGAGAAGTAGGACTGACAAGTAGAGTGGATTTTGAGACTAAACGAGAGGCTGGAAATCTCGGCCTTATCAAGAGGGTAGCACACCAGAGATCCAGAGGAATTGAAAATGAGCGAAAAGTCGGGAGGACAGATATTACGAGGAACTGCCTTTGCAAGGAACAAGAACGGTCGACCACCGGTAGTGGACGAGGCTAGTTATTCCGCTTGGTGGCATACGAAGTGTTTTCTAGCTCTCTGTATGGTAAGCGTGCGTTTGTTCCCAGCTTGCATATCTAGATGTTTAATACGCTAAGTTTCTAGACCGGACAACACGGCTACAAGCGTGGTTAAACCACTCAGGGGATCGTGGTTCGCCGGGTTTAAAGAAGTGAGGAATTTAGAGATGCATACTTTGAAGAACCATCTTAGTGAAATCAGAAACAGACACGGAAAAATCAGATATAAATCAACAGTCGTCCCAAGGATAACGGGCCTGAAAGTCGCGAACGCGACCCAAGTCAGCAGAATCGCAACGTCTAGAGTTCCGTGTTTGGAAAGGCTTGGAAGACTGAGTGGAAAATGAGGTGAGACAAAGAATCGATGAGCCCAGGGGAGACAGGGTAGTGGTAGAGAATGAAAAGGGAATGGATGTCAGTACGAGATCAAGGGTATGTGAACGGTCTCCAATGGGATCGGGAATGCGTGTAGGGAGGTCCATCAGAATTGGTAAAGATAAAAACTTTCAGACCACCTGACAGATTTGTTGCCGAACCGGACTACATGATCAACTTGAATCAGGTAGTGGATGAATCACGATCACTGTCACGGGCAGAAAGGAGACTGTTATCATTATCTGATTTAGTCATTTCCGTCAGTGGAGTTAGGTTGTGAGGGAAAGCCGATTGACTTAATGTGGGGGCCCCAGGAAGCTCATACAAACGCCAATACGAAGCAAGGTCAGATGAATTCAGTAGGTGTCGCATGTAATTCGATGGATTGATCAAGAGTGTATAGTCCAAAGGAGTTGAACTTGGGTGGACAGTTCCCTCAACGCTGCTTATCTGGGAATGTAAGGTTTGAATGACCTTGGAGGGTATTTGGAGTGGATGAGTCATTCAAAGGAGGCGTTGGATCCTGAGCAATGCTTACATGGATAAGTACCAGATTAGCCATTTGGGTGGCTTTCAGGAGCGATCGAGCGGGGACTGGGAGGAGCGTATTTAACTTTCGTTTGTTTGGGTGATTTTGATCGCCTTTCGTGTGAATTGGAATGAACTAATAAACTGGGTTCCGGTAGGGTGACGGGGTCACTGCTTGGGTTGCGAATCCGCAATAACACTTTGAATGACGGGGCTGGTTAATTTTGGAGATTGAAGTTCACCGACACTTGTGAGACCACCAGTGATAGAATTTGAAGGGTCGTCAAGATGTGTCACCGGTAATATACATGATGAGTCTTTTTTGCCTGGAGTCCGTGGGTTTTAGATTTTCAGCAGCATCATTATCCCCGTCCGTGATTGTTTCATCGCCGGTGACTCTGGCTACGTGCACGTGCTTCCCGCATACGACTGTTAAGATATTGGGCTTTTCGGTTAGTCATGTACGCTTCTGACGCCACGTCGAACCGGTTTGTCCCCTTGATAATGAACCCTTTCGTGACCCCCGATTGCTGCTGATTCCAAATTCAATCTGAACCTCATTACGCCAATTCTCCACACCAAAAGTACCATTATTGACGTAGGAATAAAAGTGCGATTGAAGGGTCGTGCGTAAAAAAAATCACAGGATAGAAACTCGAAGGACGACAAAAAAAGCAAATTGTTGTTTTGTTAGCGGAAGATATACCATGAGGCAAAGACACATGGTTGATTGCCCACAACACACTGGTGACCGTACAACAAGATTATATTTGCTGTCTATTCGATGCGGACTCATTTGTATGATAGAAAGAGTGTAATCTTAAAGCGCACGGACTTACCAAACCATCATGACCTGGAAAATTAGGATGGTGAACCAAATAAATGGAGCTTCAGTAGACCAGGTGTAATAACACCTCACGGAATACTGTCTACTGCGCTTACTTACCCGTTTGCTTTTCTCTACTCCTTTGAATCATCCGTTCAGCTTAAATGAGGTAAGCACTTTAGACGGGTCTCCGTGCTATTCTATCAAGTTTTCTATCGAACCATTGGTAAAGCGTCCAACCGTACGCACTTTTGCAATTTTCTATCCTAAAAGCAGACTGCAAATATGGAATGCATATCTTTCAGTCTGTCCGCGCAGAAACATATTCCATCAAACAACAAGAACTTCAGCAGGAACCCAAGAACAAAGAAATATTTTTTTTTTGAAGATGTTAACCTGGTAATTTCGAAATTTGATGGAACCACTGCGAGCAATTTGTAATCGTTATTGATCAGTGAGGCAACACAACAATGGCTTAACCGACCTGAGATGGCAAGACGCAAGCAACATTGCAAACGCTGCTAAGTCAATGTAGATGAAACCCTAAAAAACTTGTTATTGCTGTTCAGTTTGATTCTTCTTCCAGTAATTAACCTCGCACTGCTGTGGTCTGACTTCGGTTGTTATCTCATGGCTACGAGGCTGCACCTTGACGTGGTGTGATTGTCTCTATGACCCCGAAGAGCTATACAAGATGGCTGTCTTAAGCCGGAAAAGCAGTCATGCATGACAGGTCAATAGGTAGAGGCCAGACGAAGTCCAATCTCTTGGTCCTCTAGGTTGGGGGTCGATTTGAACTGACAACTCAGTCGGAAAAACCAGTGGAAGAATAATTGATCCAAGCAAATGGGCTTCCACTCAGCCACCTCGCTGCCTTGCGGACAGGTTCTTGTCAGAACTAAAGGCTTTGGTTGAGAACCCAAGTCGTTCTCCTGCGCTGCGGCGGTACCCGTCCAACATCTCCCATGAACTACACCAACATAACGAATTCCATACTGCATCGGTCGTCGCGCTGATCATTGTATCGAGAGGGGTGGGTAATGATAAGTGGGCTACTGTTAAGAGTTCCCTCTCCTTCATTCAGCCATCGTCTTCTGTCCCCAACCATGTCTCTTTCCCCCCTCCACCCACTCATAACGCCCCCACTGATAACACGCTCGATGCTCGCAACGGTTCAATGTTGAACAGTATTCTAAATAATCCTCTATTTTGTAATTCACAATTTCTCAATCCTCGTCAGCCTCTGCATCTCGGCTCCTTCAACGTGCGTACACTCACGCACGCCGGTCAGCAGGCGTGCCTAGCCCTCACAATGAACTCTCTGGAGATTGATGTCTGCTGCTTAAGTGAAACGCGTATCCAGGATCGACCAGTGTGATTCAACCAACTGCTCCTTGATGAGATCATCAAAATACCTCCTGCGCACAGCAGGAGACGAAGCAGCTAGAGCTGCGAATCAACATGGTGTAGGAATAGTCTTGACTGACAAGGTTAAAACTATCCTTTTGGACTGGATACCACTTATTCGTCGTTTATGTGCTGCAAGACTCCAAGGGTCACTTGGCGTTCGGAAGGATAGTTGTGTTAAGCACAGTTTATTTGTTATCTTGGCATACGCCCCAACAAACTAAAGCTCTCACACGCAGAATAATGGGTTCTATGATAAACTCACCACTCTCGTTAGCAGAAGTAAGGGCTCTGATAAAGTAGTGATAGATGGTGATTTATTGTACAAGGGGGCGAACTTAATGCCTCAGAAGCTTGTTTAGGTGGGACTTGTGCCTTGCCTGCTCAGCGCACAGATAAGGGGCATAGGCTTCTCCACTGTTGTGCAAGCAAACGGTTATTTGTGTCTAGTGTGAATTCCCGATACAGCTCGCGTCGCACAGCGACATGGCGCCCTAACTCTAGAAGTATTCTGAGCCAGATCGATCATATCGCAGTGAGCTACCAGTGGCGCAGTTCTGTTCAGAACTGTAGATCCTACTGATCTACGTACACAGAGTCGAACCATGCATTAGTTTCAATGCTATTATCTCTCTAGCTGCATGTTCATCGACGCAAGCCCCCAATTCTGTTAGCCGTACAACGTTTATCTGGTTCAGAAGTTCGCACCAGTTATGAGCAGGAATTGTCACATGAGATAGGAACTATGACGAACAATAATGTAGACGAGAATGGAGCCCATATCAAAAAAAGCGATGCAAATGATAGCAGATTTTACCTGTGGTCTTAGATCCGATATCCATCAAGGACACTGGATTTCTCAAGAGTCGGTCAGTCTAGTGAAGCAAAACGTCAGATCTCGAACTGTAAGGAGATGAATAAGATACAAAAAAATCTACGAAAGCAAGTTACAGAAAGCACTAAGAAGGATCACGAAAATTGGTGGGTCAACGCAGCCGAAGAAATGGAAGTAGCAGCTGCTTCTGGTAACAGCCAAAGACTATTCAAACTTATTCGCGACACCAGTGGACGGTGAACCGTGGTCAGCGAAATGATGTGCGATAGAAACGGAGAACCCATTCATGGCAAACAGCAAATGTTTGACCGTTGGGTCGAATATTTCAAGGAGCAGTTTAGCTGGCCGCACTGATGTAGTTACTTTGACGTCAACAACTGTGATTCCTTGGGAAGTATCACCTGAGCCCCCATCGGAACTGGAAGTGGAGTCGTACATTCGATCACTGGAGCGTGGGAAAGTGGCCTGTCCCGACGAACTTCTCCAGTTCTTTTCAAAATGGGTGGGAATGTTTTGTTAGAATCACTCACTACCTTGCTACGTGACATTTGGAACGAGGAGAGTATTCCGTAATCTTGTGTCCAGCCATATATTGAATCCATCTTCAAGAAGGGAATATACAGTAGTTGTAGTGATCATCGGGGGTTCAGTTTACTTCCGATAATCAATAAGGTATTGGCCACAACTTTGCTGCACCGTCATACACCGGCTCGTGAGAGAAATACCCGTGAACAACAAGCCGCCCATATATATATATATATATATATATATATATATATATATATATATATATATATATATATACATATATTACAATCACTTGCTAGTAATGTGTGGCATTGATGTTACTTTGCTTGACTGACTGTCCTTTGGACTTAACCTTTCATTGACAAACCTCAGGTCATCCGACCAACCACGCAATCGGAAGCACCGGGCTCGAGTTTTGCTCTTATTAGAGCTCATCGGTGATGAACATCCTCCGCACACCCAGGGTTTGAGCCCGGATCTTTTTCGCCTCGAAGGCGTGTGTGTTACCACTGACGGGGAACAATGCGAAGGAAATTTTTCTTTCTGCAATCGAATTTATAATTTTCTTACTCGCATATTGTTAGACGATAAATTTATTCCTCCTCATGATAGTTCACTAATCAATCATATTTCTTTTCCTCCTTAATTCGTAGCAAAAATACGACGGCAACAACATTTGCGGAAACGAGGTATTCATGAAGTTCTGTGGTCATTGTCTTACCTCTCCCCGTTACACGTCTGCAGCAATGCAGTTATGTACATTCACTCATGAAGGAGGATTTCTCTTGCGCTGCATCACTTTGTTATTTGTGTTTTATGGGATTTACTCAATGATGCGCATTCTAGAACCGGAGGTCAATCTCAATAAACCACTTTCGAATGAAGTAAGTTTTGTTTTTACAGTACCCTACCTGGTCGCTGCTCATATTGATGGTATTATCATTATTATTATTATTATTATTATTATTATTATTATTATTATTATTATTATTATTATCGTTCTTGGACTGTGTGGGATGGTGAACTGCAATCCAGTAACCACTTTATCACTTACAGCTTTACCGGATAGAAGAATACACTGTAGCTGGGAACAAAGTGGATCCGCCCGTGAATAAAGGAGAGGTGGTAGTCATCATATCGGATACGCAGTATGGTCTCAAATACACAATTTGATTGTGGGGTATGCCACTGTTGTGTGGTTTGTTACCGTAGTTACTTAAGCCGTACCACCACTTCAATGCTCTGAGGTGGGTAACATTGCCGATTCCTTTATATTATTATTATCATTACTGTATTTCACACTCGCCTGATTTCAGGCTGGGCCAAAAAACAGTACATCGGGGGAAGAAGGGGAGATTCCATGATTTTTTGTTTGTTTGTGGGCACAATATTGTCCGGATACCCAGGCCAAAGCGGGTGGTTTTCCTAGGGGTCCACAGCCGGAGCCTTTAGCCATCAAAAGCTTAACCCGCAAGACCGCGTGGGGTCCGTAACACCCTGGGGGCCGGTAACCGATAAGCCGGCAACGCCCTTCGGATGGGGCCAGGCATCCTGGGTGCCCAGTACACCCATCTGCCACAAATTTCGTTGGGCAGTGTTGTACGCCTTATACACTACCCGTGGTTGGTTTGGAATCAGGGCTTAGCTATCTTCTGTAGATTGACTATCATTCAATCAACCCGATGGAGAGCGCCGATTGCTTTGAACCCGAGATTTACTTCTCCTCTGATCGACACTGAATCACATCGTATTCGTCACCTCTTGCGGCCATTTTAAGTCTCAAAGCGAACGAATTAGGACCATACTTTTCAAATATTTTCTTGGTATTCATTCACAACCTTTTTCACTTTTGAATGAATAAGTCGCGGCCTTGTGACCGAATTGTCCACCACACCTAACGCAGGTATCAACAGGCATTGGATGTCTGCCAAAACCAGTTTGGTTACGGGCCGTCCTTTCTGTGATTGTCAGTTAAATGAATATGTAGTAGTCCGGGTTACCAGGTTCTCAACCATCTAGCATGGTTTTATTACCGAATTTACACATAAAAGTCAGCCGTGTCCAGGCTGCTACAAGTATCCGTACTTTTATTTTTATCTGGATAACCTGTCTTCCGAAAGATCCCCGCAACTAAGGCTTGTCTCGAATACCCAGAATGCAAGCCTTTGTTCGGAAAAACTGATCGAGTAGAATCCACACCCCCGCGGAGTCTTCGTTTGAGTTTTGCGGCCTTAGCCTTTCGTGGATTGTGCCTTGGAACCTAAATAAATGTCACTCGTGAAAAACGCCCCAGTTTCTGTCGTGGTTGTATATATATTTTTCTTTCTTTTCAAGGCTAGGTTATTAGGAATAATATAACTTGTAGTAAACGGATACCTTCATCGTACTTTGAATTGACTCCACGGTCAACTTCACTCAGTATCAATAATAACTAATGAAAAACCGTACATTTTGCTGTTTTTCTATTGAAGTGAACTGTTACAGTAAATTTCAATAAACTAAATTATTACTATATTTTTTCTGACTGTCAGAAAACGACGACGCACAATAAATGAAGCGCATCGGCATGTGCAGCGGCATATGGAGTTTACATTAAAATTCAGAGCGTTTGCTTACCACTCCGGAGGTTCGAATCCCGCCTTCTCCACCAGTCACTGTCATTCGGCTGGTTGCCACGCCCGACCTGTTGAGACCTTTCATTTCTCTCATTTTCATTTATTTACTTCCCTTTTCATTATATGACTATTGCGTAGTATTTCTGGAAAGAGGTCGCGGCCAGTTTAGGGCTTCCAGTTAGGGGAAGTGACCGGCAGTGGTGTGAGAATCGGAACACGGGACTTAAGGGTGCGGTTCCCGCTACGATGACTGTTTGAGCACTCGAAGTCTCAGGGTCTGGTTGCTGGTTATCCGTAAAAGTGCTGTGGGCTTTCGAAGCCGTGGAATTGCCCCTTCCACTACGTTCGTACGCAAAAATCAGATGATTATCACGGAAAAGTGTTCAGTTTAGTTTATTCAAATGCTAACTTCGCGCTTCTGTGCTTTGTTTTTGGTCGCAACTTTGCAGCCTTGTCGAGTCGAGAGAAAAAATAAAGGGTCCAAAACAGAGTGCTGAACGGAAGTCATAAATAAAAGTGAAGAGACCGAATGCAACTACGCCACTGGCCACGAAACCTAGTCATATTTAATTTTTCCGACCGTGTGATAGGCGGGTCTCGTAGACCCCAACGCGTAAGTCACACACGTCCCATTTGGCCAAGTCCACTGGTCAAGGTTTTCATATCTTTTTGCCATGTCATGGATCGACCATCTCGATTTACCTTTCAACCACTAGCTGCCTCGGAGAACAGCGTGTGTCGAGGAAGTTTATCGGTGGAAATGCGTAACACGTATCCCAGCCGCCTTAACCTGTTTAGATTCAGTACTTGTTCCGGTCTCAGACTACTGATTCCCAACACCCCGCGCCTAACCTCAGCATTGCTGATGCAGTACCCCCACCATATTCGAGCATTGCTACGGAGACATCAGTGCTCAAACACCGGCAGTATTCGCCTATCTTCTTCGTTCGGTCTTTATTCGTTTACCCGTCAGGCGTGATTGCATCTTTGGATTAAGGAAGCCATCCTGCACAGCTCTTTGGGTCGTGGAGCTTCGCAAACAATCACACCACACCAAGGTGCAAAGTCCTTGTGATGGTGCAGATGATTGAAACTGGTAGATAGACAAGTTCGATCAATGTCGAACAGGTGAGGCTTGTTTTAGGGTTTAATAGTTGCGATGTTCACGCTTCTCTGACTGAAAGGAATCCCTCCATGTAATGAGATGGTGTTCGATTACCTTCAGAGATTGCTGTCTTTTATCCAGATTTCAATGTCATTACTATCGGAGTGGTACTTTCGCAACAGAGCACCGATCAGCGGGAGAAAGTAGTTGTATGTGCGCGAGGGAAACTATCACACATGAGCAGAGTGGCCTACGTAGCGTTTGCCTGAGATTTAATTGACACCGAAATTTTGTTTCAAGTGCGTTGTGGGTTGATTATAAGTTTTGGAATTTACGTGCAGAAGATGTCCGCTAACAAGCAGTTTTTTTATCACTATCATCCGAGAAATCTATCAAGAGCGGGTGAACTGTCGCAATGTGATTAGTAGGAAAGCAATTCCATTTTCCTCTACTTTAATTTCGAACAATTTAAGCTATTCACTGAAATAATAATTCCTCATTCCGCATTAGGCTTGGTAGATATGCTCGACTAATGGTGATACCTAGCAAACGAGATGAATTGGCAGTAAAATTGACCTTGAAGTGGTGATCGCACATTAACCTTGCGTGTGGCCATATAAAACTCCCTGCTACTGAAACCATTCATTTGTGTATCACTCTCTATGGATGTTTCCTTTGTCGTTCTTGCATTTTTGACTTCTGTTATCAGTTTGGCCTTGTCCCTGTAAATGTTGCTGCCCACTTCAGTGACTGTCAGAAATAAAAGTAGCTACGCGGGTGTGCTTCATGATTAACAAATGAACTCAGTTGCGATCTTTTGTGACTAAATAGATGAGCTAAATTAGAGTGGACTCAACAGGTAACCGCATACCCCAGGGAGAATGATAGCAGGATACATCGATATGATAGATGTGGTAGTTTAGTCAAGAACCTGTTCGACAGCTTCTCACTGGCATTCTTAAAGTATTTAAAAGTTTGAATGGGAAGAGTGTTGAAATATCAATAGGGTTTGAAGCAATTTTCCAAGTGCTGCTCCCTACGTGGTTCTTGAGACTTCGCCTGGAAAGAGTGAAAAAAATGGAAAACAGACAGTACACAATCAGTAAAGTGTAAAAATCGTTTACTCATAACAACCAAGTAATTATAGATAAGTGTTTATTGTTCGGTAACACAGCGTTATCGGAAAGGATGGTAGTCAGTCGACGCTACCCACGGTGATCGAAACGTCGATTGACTACCATCCTTTCCGATAACGTTATGTTACCGAACAATAAACACTCACTTACAAAATATCACACGGCACACCGGTTTTTTTTGATACGTTTCGAACTGATCTGGATTTCGATTCATCAGTCAAGTAATTCATAATGAGTATACACAATGTGAAGACCTCTCCAGGCGTGTACAGGGGCAGATCTCTTCCCGCCGATCATATCTATTGGTCACGTCTCAGTCCCGTAAGAGGTTTTAACCATTCACTCACGAAATATCACTGATACAATTTGACGATTGAGGAACCGGAAAATAGTATCCAGCCCGTGATCGGTGGTGGTCAAATGGTCATTGCGGTGGGCATTATACCTTGCGGTCTCAGTTTTGAATCTTCTCACCGCCGGTCGCTTTTTCTTTTGGCAGCATGTAAATGGCCGCCAACCGTTCCAGATATATGCACTTGTTGTAAATGTATTAGGACAAAACGTTATTATTTATAATAATTACAGCAATAACCCGAAATGGGGTAGAAAAATTAAACGAAATGAATATTGCAACACCTTTACTGGTTATTCCTGATCCCATTGATAAATGCTTTCGGGCATCAATTAGGTTGATTCCAATGGTCACAGCAGCTCCGGCACAATGGTAAAGTAAATCATATCTGTCACAGGCGGCTTGTGAGAACCATGTTGCAGATCGGTAAGTCATGCAGCAGATGGAGATGTTTTTCCGGGGTCGCCTGAAGTACAATCTGCGGCTGATAGCAAGGAAAAGACAATGTGTGAACGGATCATGTCATTCGAGCCGGGAACTCTTCTGTCCACTTTTGCTGTGCCATCACCGTTAACCTAACCGATTTGTCTGGTTGGATAGAGTAGCAGGGTTTGGCGAGAACAGTGATATGAGAATCGAGCGTTGTTCTTCTTGGGTTAATTTGTTATCCCATCAAATTTAACTAAGTAGCCTGAGATTGTTGGGACAAGTGCTTTGTACGTGGTTAGTAGACAGTTGTTGTTTCTCGGTTTTTCTGGTTGTGCTCCTAAAAATCACAACGACAGTTAGTAGTAGACATAGAAATAGCAAAAAGCCGTTAAGTCAGGTCGATGAACGCTTTTGTGCACTCGATAAAAGGGTGAAGCTGCAGCACGTACATGATTCACAGTATTACCAAGAGAAATTTTTGTAGGGGATGATGGGAATGTTGAGAGGAAGGCTTTGAAGCGAAATGGGACGGGAAATACATTTAGATCAACGACAAAGGTGAAAAGTAAGATCATTAATCATTTGGTCACGATCTGCGAGTAGGCGAATATGTTAAGGACGGAAGCTTTTTCTTTAAGGAGAAATGCGTGAAGGAAGATTTCTGAATTTCGTGCAGGTGAAAAAATAAGAGAAAACTCTGTACAGTGTGAAGTGAAAAAAGGGTCGGTGTTACATAATCTCTGTAAATTTGTCGCAAACCATGAAAGTTCTTGGTAATGGTAAAGTCTGGAAGAATATTTCTATCACTGTTGCTACAACGGGGAAGCGATATCCTTGACTTGATGATGAAATCAAAGTCCTTTTTTTAAATCATGAAAAACTGAAAGAGAACAGTGAAACTAGTGAGGAAAAATACAAGAGGTTACAAATTGAAATAATAGCTTATAGGCATAAGTAGTATCTACAGATGGGTAGAGAAAAAAAGTTTCTTGAAAGCACTCGACCGGTTTCGCGGTTATTGTCACTCATCAGGTATGCGTATGCGGTACACTGTCTGCCCATTTCTTCTGATACTTGTACACTTCGTAGATGTTCACTTCCAGAAATCCAATTTTTGCACCAGGAGCGTCAATGGATGCTCCTCTCTCGCAAAAGAGTCCACTAAGGAATCACAACGGTGATTTGCTGACAGTTCTACGTGGGTTAGTCGCAGTTGACCTGGAGAACAACGACACTGTGGTCGTGAATTGGAATTTTTCGTAGATGCTACTTACATCGCTCGAAACGCAAAGAGTGAAATGAGAGGCCGAGCTTGTCTGGTGCACGAGGTTTTATCACTGAAATTGGGTCTTGTATGCATATTTCGAAGACATACCACGTTTATTTTAGATGTTTCCGTAGTTTTAGTAAAGGCAGCCTGCTTCTCCTTTTGGCATGATGTGCGAACATTGCAATCAGCTAATTGAAGAGAAGGCTTAGGTCGGAGAATCGATTCTCTACTTCTTCTTGTCTTCGAGTGATTCTACTAACCGAGAGTTACAAATTCTCCGTCACGACTCATAGGGGCTTCTCGCATCTATTTAGAAATGAGATGTGTAGGATGAAGAGCAGAGAGATGAGAAATTTTTCCAGAGGGACCGCTGAAAATGTTTAGATAAATCATACTTCGCTGCTGTCCACACCGCAGAAGGGGTTTTTATTTGGTAACCCTAACCGTAGTCGGACTCAATCATCCAACCCACAAAGTAGTGGGGCACTAACCCAACACAGGAACGTAATCGAAGAACCCGTGTCTGTCACGTGAGACGTGATTGTTGCAAGCATTCAGTATTGTCTTCGCTGGTGCTTTCTTATGAATCCGCTTTTCGGATTCAGTCCTTAGCCCCACGCACCCAGTGGAGCAAGTAGAACGTGAACGGGGCAGCACCCTTTCGGTTGGGGTCTGTCCAGCCTAGGCGGGCGATGGCGGTCCAATGTGGTGCGATGACTTCTCCCACCGACGAGAGAAACCCCAGGTACACCACTCCTACATCCATCTAGTGGGGTTTTTTAATCGGCAAACTGCTTCTCTGTTTGTTCATTGGCTGGAGTGTCCTCTCCAGGGCCATAGTGGATAGAATCAGATGTTACCAAAAGCCTGTCTCATAGATACTGAATTGATTGATCTGTCAGGCATGATTGCATCTCCTGCTTAAGGAAACCGTTCTGCGTAGCTCTTTGGGTCATGGGGACACATAAGCCATCACACCACGCAACGCTACAGTCTCATCATGATGGTTCGACCGAACTACAAGCAAGTGACTACTGAGTGTAATCCAGTCTAACGGTGCACGATCAGCTCTCGTGCTCAACGCGTACCTAATATCAGTATGAACACGAGCACTAGTCACCGGATCACCTGACACGCTAAAAACGAAGAGAGAAAGACTGCGGTTGTTTCTCGGTTGTGAAGAGTGATAACAAAAGTGGGGTCTTGTAAGCGCGTTTCGCAGAATTGGCATACATCTGTTTTTTAAAGTTTCCAGAGGTCTAGGCAGGTCAGCCTGTTGCTCTTTCAGTGTACTAACGTTGAGAGCAACCAAGTGAATTGAACATGTGAGCCTAAGAAATGTGTTCGATTTATGTCCTGCTTTTGAACTATTGGTTTCTTCGGAGTCGCAAGAGCCTGTTTCACACTGATCCCAAATTAAAGATGAAATTAGTAAGGCCCTTTACAGGAAGGATGCAGGAGGTTTCTGGGCGAATGGTACTTCATAACTTTAGTGGTAGACAATGACACTGTCGCGCTGCTCCTTGGCACTACAATGGCTGCACTGCCTATGAGCTTCACAGACAGACAACAATAGGAACAGCCCCATTTATCACAAATTTTCTAAATTCCTGAACTGAGCTAGTATTCTTCTGCCATTGTTTGTATGCATCATTGCAAATATTAATTGATCATGCAGTGTCGATTTCCAGCTTGCCATTGCAAACAGTGAAAACAACTATGCAGCTGCTTTGTCATCAGTTGTGCCATTCCACAGAACCGCAACTGTTTTTTGCCGTTGTGTGTTGGGCGTTGATAGCGAAATTCTGATCAAAGTGATAGCTCCGCAACGCCTACGCTGGACCGCACATGTTTTACGTATACCTGCCAATCATTCATCTTTCCGTGCTCTATTCGCAAGTGCTGTGTAGGGCTTGAAGAATGCATACGGTGGTCGGGTCATTACTTTGTAGATACGTATGGAGATGCATCATTGGTGTTTTTGGTTGGTTCTTCCCGTCTTTTGGGTTGAATCTCAAGGGGTGAGGGTTGTCACTGTTCGCTGGTCTGTGATCGACTGCTGCCGCTACACGCTCGTATTTCGATTGTTACACGGGACGATTACCAAGTGGGAAGTAAAATAGACCAACGAATGATCAGTTACTTGACGCCAAATAGTTTTGTCTGGCCAGTTCTGATCTCAGTCAAAATCAACAGAATTGACTCACATCTCTTCGGTATTTCCATATTGAATGTGTTTGTTAGCACAGTCCAAGGTGCTAGGTGTTGATCCACCTACAATTAAGTGGATCGTTATCGGGTGGTCAGTTCGATCGAGAGCCTACATGCCTTTGTTAGTCCTGGGCAACTTCGATGTAGTGGACAAATGAGCATGATGTATTACATACACACCAATTAAACACTGAAACTTCTCTGATATTAGGTAGTATTTAAATGGATGGAGAAGACTACGTGGAAGCACATGAATGGTTTTGGGACCATTGTCCCTTATCGGGTTTGCGTACTCGACGTTCCTCCGCCCACTCGTCCCCACTCTTGTATGAAATAACTGTTCACAAGACGTTTCTATTCGGAATAGCTATTCTAATCATTTATTAAAATTTCTTAGAAACGACTTTGCTTTATGACACCGAATTTCCCAGGGATTATGACTTGCTCAATTTGATGCATGCCCTAATTCTTATTAAGATATTTCAACCTCTTTATTCATGTACCCCGTAGCTTTATACTAATGTTGTGTTCATTGCCGTTTGATGTTGACATGGATTTTTTCATCTCGCCCCACCAAGTAATATTTTAGCGCGACTTGAAAGCCGCAGTTAATTTCTACCTGGTTTGGCTCACTTCTCGAGTGGTTACTCAGGGTATAGTAGCTGCTTTCACTGACAGTCTGTTGGAACCACAAGTTAGAACTGAGTTTTAGGTTAGGACCAAGAGCAGAAGGGATGTCTCATGAAAATTTGACAGTTCTCCGGTCAGGAATGTAACTTCTATTTGTCATCGCGGTTTCTCAACACTATGCTTTATACCTTACTCAGGTCAAAAATGACCTTACTTTCAGATTTGACAGTAGACAGTGATCCACTATCGTCCGATGTATTACCCCACCCAACTTATTGGGGCCACATATGTATATGGTTCCCCAGTTCTAGTCTCCGAGTCTGGTTGCCGGTTATCGCTAATAGTGCGATGAACCTTTCAGGCACCGGCTTTGCACGTTAAAAAAATCGCCAACCAAAAGGCAACCAACTCCTAAAGTGATGATGCGATGATAATAGCATGCACGTATTACTTTTGTTATTCACCTCCCCATGATTCCCAGTTGCATTTCGATGTTGAAACCGGCGATAAGCCGGTGCATATTGCAATGCTTGTGAACGGTCAAGACGCCTGTCATCAAGCTATCACAATGATGAAAAGTCTCCTGTTAACACTTGGTCGTTTCAATCAGACGAATGCCAGATGTGCCTCGTTACTCAGGCACTATTCGTTGTCCACTGGATCAGACTGTACGCATTGCATGACTCCAGTAAAATTATATCTGATTGTGGATCTCGAGGCGCACAGTTTCATGTTGGATCAACTTACAAGTTGGCGGCCGCGAAGATTTTCTTTTCATTTCTATCCAATTGACAAATACATGGTAAGTGCATTAACGTATTTGGTTCTGTCATATTTTCTGCCTAATGTTAGACGTGCATGACTGTTGAGAGTGACGGAAACGACTTCAAAGTGGAACGTTTGTTCCTTCCGCAATTTTCTGTGTCCGTTTCACCGAATAGAGTCTGACTTCTGCTGCAATACTCAACTACAAAGCTGCGTTTTCAAGGCGCTAGTAGTACCGTGGATTACCGGTATAAATATTGTTGAAAATATTTTCGCACGTTTACACACCTTCAAAATGCTAAAATCCCCACATATTAGTTGTAATGACTCTGGCTCAGATACGACCACCCGCTGATCGGAAACGCCATATGCCAAAAATGATGGGGTTGTGTACAAGACTTCCGATTGCACTGAAGCACTCCGTTGCCTCCGATCACGCACTAGTTGGCACTAAGCTGTTCATATACTTCGGTAGGCGTTCCAAGCGCAAGCTTTAACGACGGTTAGACTGCGACGAGCTGCCTCAATCAACTCGATTATCCGCTTTCCAAAATGCGTTAACTGAAAAGCTAGAGTTTGTCCCGTCCCCAGTCAGCAGTGGTCGTTTATCAAGATCGATTCGCATACCGTTGGTCTAGTGCGTTGTAGCCTGTCACATCGCGTCGTGACACCTTAGATTTTTGCTGAATCTTTGCTCCTCTTTGATGAACACCAGTCAATCCCGACTGAAAGCAAGTACAATGAAACTCAGCTCTTAACAAGATATGCACTCAACGGAAGTCTAATCAAATCACGAAGTCTTGTGATCACAACGTTCATCAGAGATGGGGCGTGCTGTTGGCACGGGAAATCCCCACAAGCTGTTCTATCTCATTCGAGCTACCGGTAGGAGACCATTAGGTGTGAGTCAAACGATTTGTGAACTTGACGGTGTGCCAATTCAATATCAGTAGCAACTTCTCAAACACCGGACGGACACAGTTCAGCTGGCCACCTGTGCCAGTTCCGTGAGTAGCTAATCCGGCACTCGTTCAGTGGTCTGTGTCGATAGATACACATACTGAGGCAGAGATGCCAAAATAAATCGAAGCCTTGAGATGTCACAAAGCGCCCAGCTCCGATAGTGGAGTACAGTTTATTGAAGGACTTCATGTTTTGTTCTCCACGATTCAGGATTCAGAGCAGATCCCCTCCTCGTTGTCCCCAACTCACGTAGAGAGTGCTTTAATCATAGGGGCATCAGCCTTATCCCAATATAATCGAAGCTGCTCGTGTCTTTCATACCCTCCAGTTTGTGACGAACGCTCGAAGAGCAGACTCATCGGTCAAATATTCACCCGGCCTACGGCCAGCTTTCGATGACTTTTGCCGTTTCCAGTGGAGTACGCCAAGGTTTCTCTGTGTCCCCATTCATTCCCAACTTTGCCATAGATGTCCTACGGAATGCATTGTCTGGTCTCCCAAACGCCCCTCCCAAGAGCAAACATCTTCGAGGAGCAAACAAATTTTTCGGTCCCGACGATGCTCGCCCTTGGGGAGGAAGAGAGGAGCACTGGATTTGTTGCACTCACACTCACTCACTACTAACTGTAGCTGTACACATCTACTCTCATTTTCCAAGTGCTCTACATGTAAACGCTTGAGGTGATAAAGCGAAAAGGAACTTCTAAAGTCAGGAGTAACCCACTCCTACTTCCAAATAATATGGGTGGTGCTGAACCCCCAGATGATTATTCTGTGTGCTGTACCGTCCTAGTGCTTCCAATCCATCTCAATAAACGAAAACAGGCAGTATGTATAACCTGCCATGTGACCGCAGCCAAATCATTGTACGAGGCGCATTGGTCCAAAATGCTTTCCATAGTCGGGTCTCGTGACTGACTGAGTTGCAAACACGACTGGTTCGGTGAAAACAACAGTTAGCAGCTGATTAGCCGAGTTTGTTCCTTTCAGTTTAAACTACAGTTGGTCGCCGAATAGCTTCTTTCAGCCCGTTTTGTCACGAACTGATCGGGCAATCGATCCGCTTTGCTGGCTGCAGTCTTACCATCGATTTGGGAAGACGATAACATGCTGTGTCTGGTACTAGGAACTAGGCCGTTTATGGACAGTATACTAGGCCTCACACTCCATATATCTATTCATTTGAGCACCCTCTCTGTGGTCATATTGGTGGGTTTTATAAACCATCTATTAATCAAATCCACCGATCAGTTGATTCAGTGAGGTTGCAGTTCCTCTGTCCTCTGCCCGTTGGCTCAGCAGGCACGATATCATCTTTGGTCAAAAGAAGTTGTTCTGTATAACTCCTTAATTCACGAAGCCACGCAAGTGATCACTCCATATCAAGGAGTAGCCTTATCCCTATAGTAACAACCAAAGAGCACAGAACTTCTGTTATTGTTTGAAAGGACGTATCCGAAACTGGTCTGGAGCGATAAACGGAAAGGAGGTTAGAGGGGTAAAGAGGCGTATATCCACCTATCGAAGAACGCACATCGAACGGAATAATGTCTCTGCAATAGCACTTCGCGGAAATGGGAAAATAACATTTGCTGTTCCAGAACATCCTACTGGTTCCCTACTGTAGCATGACATTTTCTGTGTAAGATGTTCGCCGTCTTTCTTCTGTACACGATGACGTGACGAAGAAACCATGTGATGCGGGCGAAAAATAACGACGAAGTAGCTCTCTCAATGAAGTCTCTCGCACATTGTTCCCTTTCATTTATCCGTTAAATGTAGAAATTTCTTGTCACATTGTAATCAGTTCTCAGCTACTTTGCAGTTCTATTCTAAAAATAATCAATTTTTTTCAACTGCTCTTTTCTTAGTATACAGATAGCGTGATTTTTTTTGTTTTTCACTCTTGATGCGGTCAGAAATGATGTGTATGGAAACACAATGAATATTTAACCACAATGGAAAAAAATAGTACGAACAGGAAGTCGCGTGCGTAAAAAATTCGGTCTTTTAGAAACACGGTGAAAGCTAAGGGTTCTTGTACCACTGATGTGAACGGCATTATGTGTGAAAAGTGTGGAGTAAGAATGAACGGAAATACAGTATGAATGGAAGAAGAAATGAGAAGACGAAAAGGTGCAAAGGGGAGTCTGCATAGGGCGATTATGTGGAGATCACCTGTCACGTCGACGTTAACAACAGCCGTTGCACGAGGTTGTTTTGCTTGCACAGCTCCAACCTTTGAACTGCTGTTGTTCAGGCGAGTGTCACAAAGACTCTTAGGTTCCATCACTTTGTCAAGGTACCGAATTTGCAACACCTTTACTCATTTACTGCCATCGATAGCTACAAATCTGTTTAGTGTTAGCCGGTGCTACTTAAGGCAAGTAATGTGTGTGACAAGAGTTGGATTATACAGTTTAGGTATACGGACAACAGCTCAAAGGGGATGTGAGCAGTCAAGATTAACATCATTTCATTCAAGGATATCGTTGATTGCCTTGAATCAACACGTTGTCCTCAATTATAGTAATTTGTAACGAGGAAGGTGATAGTCATAATAATACTGATAACATTAAGATGGGGACACAATTTGATGGCATTCACTGCCTCACTTCTCATAATCTATGCGTCCGTTGCGACTACAATTTGTGTTCTTATATCAAACCGTTTTTCAATGTTAGCGATTACTTTTAGATTGAAGCATTTAGCGGGCCTTCGTACAAGTTATTCCTCTGTGTGGATGTCTCTGTTTTCGGCACTGTTTTTTGATTCACTTCGCTTCACTTCAGACAACTATTATTTATGCGCTGCGTGCGGAGGCTTTGGTTGCTATTTCCTAGTGACAGCCTCGATTAGAAATAATGAGAAAGAACAGGTATACGAAAGGAGCAGTTAGAGAACAACGAATATTAATATCAAGTCGATAAAGAAAGTTTGTGGATACAAGGGTGCCACTGATTGCGGCACCTAGCCATACCTTCCAACGTATCTAACCATAGAATGGGAGGGTCTCTTGGACCCCACCCAGGAAGTCTAACGCGCCCTTCATGGCCAATTCCATGGGTTAGGTTTTTCATAATTTCCATGTCATGAACTGACCACCCTCACTCATCTTCCAACCGTTGCCCGCCTCAGCAAACGTTGCGCGCCGGGGAATTCTGTCAGGGGACATGCGCAATACATGTCCTAACCATATTAGACTGACGTGTTTGACTTTCCACCGAACATTAACTCTGGTTATGCGGTGTTCCCACCAAATTCGAGCAATATCGCGAAGACATCGGTATTCAAATACCGACAGTCTTTGTATATCCTCCATCCGTAGTGACCATGTCTCCGAACCATACATTAGCACTGGCCTGACTGCTGCAGCGTACACTCAATCGTTGGTAGATAAACGGATGTCATGTTAACGCCACAGATGACCCAGGTTGGCAAAAGCCAAACGAGCATTCTCTGTACGCAACGACACTTCATCTGTTATGCGGCCTCCGGATGAAATGCGGCTGCTCAGATTACAGAACTTGTCTATCAGCTCTATAGTTTCTTCAGACACTAAAAGGTTTGGTGTTGGACCAACCCAATCTTGCAACGGCAACTTGAACTTTAAAGGCGCAAAACGCATACCGAATATAGCTACGCAGTCGGTCAAGCTGTCTAGAAAAACTTGCAACGTACTCGGATCTTCACTGAGCAGAACTAAGTCGTCCGCATACTCAAGGTCTGATACCTTTCCGCATGAGAAAAGTTCAATTTCGTTAGGATCATATCAATCACAAAGTTGAAGAAAAAAGGACAACTCTGTCGAACAAAACTTTTTATATTGAACTCGGGTGAAAGAGTACCGTAAGCCCGTACTCAGCTTCGGCTGTTCGCGTACAAGGACTTTATGATAGAAATGAATTTCTCTGGTACACGAGAGGCAGCGCCAGAGAACCGTCAACTGAGTTGAAGGCCGCTTTAAGATCAAGGAAAACGGAGACAATGGGCCTACGGAAGGTGTGCCTATGCTCTAAAATTTGTCGACCTGGTCTAAACCCAGTTTAATTCTCACGCGAGTACTGTTTTCGAGCATTAGATAAGCGGTGGAGAATAATACCAGGGAACAATTTGGATTCGATGCTAACCAGACTTATTCCCCTGTGGGTTTCACACGAGGAAACGCCACTGTTCTTGTAAATGGGTACGATCACCAATTCACACCAGCTCTTCGCGTACCAAATGGAGGAGTTTTGTCAATTCCAGTTAATAGTGCTATGCCACTGTCTTTGAAAATGGGCGGAGGCAACTCATCAGGTCCAGCAGCCTTATGTCATTTAAGGTAGCCTATCTCACGGAGAACCGGTATCTACACCCAAAGCTGTAATGAACATGCTACTTAGCGAACCTGTCTAGGATGAGGGCCGAATAAACTGCTTCTCGGAATGTTCCTCCCAGCGAACTAGATGACGCTTCTGAATTTGAATTAGTGAGCGGTTCGCCTCTTGATCAGTGTACTAAAGCCTGATTTTCTTGGACTGGTTTTTCTAATTAGACGGAAAGAGTTGCGGCTGTTGCCAATCACCGCAGATTTTTCTGTATCCCTACACTTCACAATTCACCACTACTCACGGCTTTGCGCTTTTTCGGACGCTGACGAGACGTAGGTTGAAATGCGCACGAGCGAGCACGGAACCAGTGTCTACAGTTGTGGACCAAAATGATCGACAGTCTTGAACTAATCCACGCCAGCGGTAACCGACAGTAGTATGGTTGATCTGAGTCCAACACTGTGAAGGAGCAGCAGGACGCCAGGTTAGTCGGTGCCGCTTTCTGCGCGAGAGATGTTTTTTCGTAGGAGTAGTCGATGGTCGAAACATAGTTGACTGAGTCGGTCAACATTATCGGTTGTGTTGACTGGAATGTCAAATCGACCTCCTATATTCCTTTCATTCTCGTCTGGGCTTCCATTTTGGGCGTTGAAGTGACGAGCAACAACTATGATGTCCGTAGAGTGCACGCTGCAGGGCAGTCGAGACAAATCTTGGTAGAATTCGTCTTTAGCCTTCACATTTTGCCGTACTTTTTGTGCTCATCGTTGACTTTATCATTGTGTGCACTCATCCCGTTGGAAATACTGTTTTAATCTATCTCACTATGTGGTCATCATGTTTACCTACTCCCCGGAGTTCTTTTAAATACCGCAAGTATTATGTATTATCACTCTATTGTGGAATTACCGAGAACTTCTTCCGACAGTTGTTTAATAGATATAATTGACTGAAGAGGAAACAATATAACATTAATAAAAGGCACCGCGCTGGCTGTCAGATGGCTTCACGCCATTCAGACCACAATAACTTATTAGTTTCGATCATCCTCTGAACCATCGTGCGTTCGCTGTGCGTGAAAATTGATGGCTTGTCAAATTTTGTAGAGCGGTCTGAATTTTATGCATTAAGGTTCATAATACCGCAAGAGACGTGGCTTCATCCCGATATTGTTGACTCACTAATCGAACTCGAAGGCCACAATTCCCACCGAAAGGACCGTAACTGTCAGCATCGGAATTACGGAGGCGGCTTAGTCACGTTCATCAAAAGACCCTGGTGCAAGTCTTCGACAACGTTATTTGCGTATAGTGACAAACAGATTGCGTGCTTATCTGCGGAATACAAACCACGATTCCTCCCCGAATATCAGTCGATCATCACCACGAATGACCGGTGGTGGTCGAATGGTTTAGAATGTTTGTTTACCACCCCGGAAGTCCCAAGGTCGAACCCCCGCCATCATTGGGCACTTAGACGGAAATCCATTGTCGTCCGAATCGTTACCACGCCTAATCTTTTGGGACCTAATGTGACTCTCCACTCCAATTCTCAGGGTCTGATTGCCAGTTATCTGTAACCGTGCAGTTGGCCTTTGTAGCCACTACACTCACGCGAAGCATGTAACTGAAGAAATCTCGCTCCTCAAGTGACGTTTCTGTATTCTCTGTCACATGCACAGGAGAGACCATAAAACATACCGAAACACCACTCGTCATTATCACTGGAGTTTCACTCAATCTAAGGTCAGTTTTCTAAACTGTCTGGCGTTAAAGAATATTGTAAACTTCTCCACAAGAGAGAGTGCGCAGCCTCATTTCTTCTTCGACGACATCGAGGCTATATCCGTTCAGAAGAGAGCCCGTTTATCCATCTCTGACCACTGTATCATCAAAGCTAATCCCAAAATTTATTCTAAATCACGCCACGTTATGCATACCCCTTCTTCTGGTCGCAGGATTTCCCGTATTCTGTGCAATCTAGAAAACCTGACATTGCTACGAGAAGTGGTTCGGGAGACTGAGTTTGGTCAGTTAAGCAAGCCCGATATTTTAATCTACCGCAATCATTTGACAAGATACTTGAACGTTTGTTGCGATATTTGTTGCTCACTAGAGTCGATTTACATCCGACCCACCAGGTTTTCGTCACCTTACTTGAAAATATTATGACGACAGGATGAGCGCCTTTTCATGACTGGAAATCGTACATCGGTGAAGCAAGCAACATTTACCTCAGTCTGAAATAAAAAAAAACTGGACAGGCTGTCTACAAAAACTATACTTGGAAATTCCAGTCATCACCAAATTTGGAATACGATGAGAAAACTCTGTGGTGTGAGCTCCACGCAACGGGTACCCCAAAAAATGGCTGCGGAGTTGAATTAAGTGTTTCACACACCATCAATGATCAGCATGACGCTACTGAAATTCAATTTCGACCCTAGCTGAGACCTGGATTCGTTTTTTGTCAGCCCGAGCCAAATGATAACCGAAATGAAAGGACTCAAGATCTGGACAGCTGTGGAACCTGACGTACTTCAATAAAGAAGTACGCTTCGTACTTAGCCGAACCTCCTGCGGTACTTTTTAGCAAATGCGTCGAAGAAAGTACCATCGTTAACCGCTGGAGACCAGTCCGTATGACCCCATTACCTAAAACGGAAATCGATACATTTCGCTCAGTTGCATGCACTTCTGCTCTAAAAGTATTCGGAAAACCTATTCTTACGAGCAATAAGTCGTGCATCGAAATTGAGGATAATTACCAATTTGCTTACCGAAACAAACGTTCCACAATAGACTCCCTAGCATATTTAGTCAACTCCATTTCATTATCCCTCGATCGCACCGAAAAGCCTTTTCGAGTGTATTTTCCTCATTGAAACTATGCATTCAGTTGTGTTGACAAGCCTCTGCTGTTATCAGATTTACAAAACACAAGCACACCTCCACCTCAGTTGTCACTGATTCGAGACTATTTTACCGATAGAACTAAATTTCACTGAATAATCTCATTGCATTATAGAAAAAGGGCACGATAGCGAACAAGCTCGTTTTCGGTAACTTCATCCTCTGGCTAATACAGTTACATATATATACGATAGGAATGCATATTTTCGGAACAAAATACAGGGTATTTACAGTATCAAATTAAGATTGGTTAATCAATATTGTAGGTGTTTTGCGGTTCGGAAAAGGGGTGGGAAGTTGGTTGTTCGTGGTTGGGAAAACTCGGTGTAGAAAGTACATCTGGGGTGGGTTGGCTGCTTCCTGTCACGACTGAAAGGTCGCGGTCGAGGTCACCATGATTTTGTCCCCCACTTTCCGATCGCGGCCAGGGTAGCTGCAGTGATTTGACAAATCGCTTGTGTGAACAAAGCGATGGATTTAACAGCCTAATCGCTACTGCCTCCGCTGCTCCCAAAGTGATTTGGCGAACGATCTTCGAAGAATTCACAGGCACTTTGTAAATTATCTTGCAGGCTTCGTTGTCTACCTGGTGCCCTGTCTCGGCAAGGTGCGCTACGATTGCACTAGTTATGGTTCTTCTAGTTCCTGTTCTCAGCCAAGCTGGTTTGTGTTCCTTGATTCTTTGGGACAGTTGCCGTGTCGTTTTGCCTACGTAGCTTACCGAACATGAGCAAACAAATGAATAGGTTAACATAGAGGAGGAAAGGACAGGCATTTTGTCTTTGAGATTCATAGAAATCATAGACCGGCTTGTGAAGTGGGCGCGTAGAGTAGCGGCGGGAAATGTACGGGCGATTGCATCCCTAAGGCGCCGAACTAGTAGTTCGCATTTAACATCTCCTAAACTAAATTTACAACACTCAAAGGCGACAACTCTGATTCTCTGCCCGTCAATACAGGAGTACTTCAGGGTACCATTCTGTTTCCTTTCCTTTCTTCCTTTTACATTTGTAACTTGTCCAAAGCCGCTGATGGTCTTCTGATTAAGTACGCCGATGATGTTGCCTTGGGGTCTAAATTTGACGATAACTTTCGATTTTCCGAACTTAGTGGTTCCTTGTCTTCTATTATTCAGTGATCCACGTCGTCACATTTATTTCTTAGTGTATCCAAATGTAATGACATCCTGTTTTCACTTTCCAATGGAGGACGTCCATCTTCAATCGAAAGTAGTTATTCTTTTCTACATATGGACGACAAGATAATACCCAAAATGCGGTCGGTAAAATATCTCAGCGAAAAACTTTGCACCAATATCTTATCGAACTCGACTCATCCATTGGACACGTATTTGACTGGGCGTGTTCTTTCCTCATCCCCCAGGCGTAAATACAACTTGTTCTACTCCTGGACAACCTCTCATTGTCTATCTTTTCTGCCCTGTCTTGCGACTTACCTAAACAACCCATCACTAGTGTCTTTTGACCTCAAAAACGCTTTGTCTTAACTCATCTTGCCATCATTATTTGTTACCGCCGCTTGAACCAAGTATTTATTTTATACTTCTTTATTATTCGAATGTACGATGAGTTTATTCAGCGTATAACGAGCATAGTGCTGAAAATCCATCCCTTGGGATGAATAAAGCCACATTTTGACTTGACTTGACTTGACTTGAGAGCTACAGTCAGTTGGGGCGTACACAATTACGACAAACAGGTATTGACGATTCAGTTTAGTGCTGTTGACATGCACACAATCATTCAACCGAACCGCACACAGAGGACTCCTGACTAAAATCCAGTCGACCAGCGCACGCTCAGTTTTCATGCTCAGAGCGATACTGACGTGAGCCTGACCACGAGCATTAGATACCGGATCACCCGACACGCTCAGTGTGAAACGAGAAGCCGAGTTTGTCTCTGGGGTGCGAAAGGATAACCTTGAGATGAGGTCTTGTATGATTGCTTTGGAGATACAGCACTCACCAACTTTAAAGGTTCCAGGAGTTCTAGCTAGGGTAGCCTGTTGCCCCATTTGAAGAAGTGTGTGAACCTTGACTACAGCTGAGAGAAGACAATGGTCACATCTGAGAATCGATCTTCTTTTTTACCCAGTTTTTAAATTGTTACCCTTACAGAGAGCCACAAGTTCCCGGTCACGACTCATTGTGCTCTCTCGTATCCATTCAGAATTGGGACGTGAAGGATAAAGAACAGAGAGATAAGAAATGTTTCCCGATGCACCGCTGCAGATTTCTAGACAAAAATCATATTTCGCGGTTTCACCGCAGAAGGGTTTTTCTTTGGGAATCCTAAACAGAACTTCGTACTTAAAGATCTGACCCATAAGGCGGTGGGGCACTCACCCAACACGGAAAAGTGACCGAAGAACATGTGAAGGAACTTCTGTTCTGTCACGTGAAACCTGATTGTTGCAAGCTTTCAGTTATGTCTTCGCTGGTGCTTTGTTACCGATCCGCTTTTCTGGTTAAACTCTGAGCCCTTTGCACCCAGTGAAGCAAGCGGAACGTGGACGGGGCAGCGTGCTTTGAACCGGGGGCTGCTCAGCTTAGGCGGGCGATGGCGGCGCAGTGTGGTGCGATGACTTCTCCCCCCTCCCCCCCCCCCCCCCCCCCGACGAGAGAAACCCCAGGCACTCCACTTTCCAATTCATCTAGTAAAGGTTTTTAGACCGGTAAACTATTTCTCTCCGTGTTTATTCACTGGAGTGTTCTCTCCAGGGCCATTGAGGTTAGAAGCAGATGTTGCCCGTCAACTGGTTCAGAGAGACTGGACTTCGTCTGACCCCTGCCTATCAACTTGTTAGGCACGATTGAAATTCGGGCCTAATGGAGCTATCCTGCCTAGGTCTTTGGGTCAAGGATGCACGCAAGCCATCACATCACGTCGAGGTGCACTCTCGTCGTGTAGCTTCTTTGATTCTGTTCACGTTTACTCAAGATTGCTTTGGGTATGGTTTACCCCATGACCGCAGAGGTGCTTTGCACTATTTGAGATGATCATCAACCAGTTCGCGATGGAGAAAGAAGGTTTGCAATTCTCCATCGATATGTTCTTTCTGTTCTCGTAAGTTGACCGAAGGGGACCTAATATTGGAAGTTTCCCCCATTTTTACGGATTCTTCTGAATTTTATCGTATTGCAATAATAACTTCAGCCACTTAAGAGGCTCATATTTACAGCCAGAGAAGAACGAAACCGATAACTCACTTTAAAATGATCAAAATACTAGAAAAAATCTTCAGCCACCGAGTTTCATGTGAAGTTCCTGTGGTTTTCTCCTTGCTAGCCAGAATACGCGCTAAATCAGGCACTGTATAGTTGTGGTAGATAATTATGTATCAGGTGATTAGTTTAATCTCTGAATGTGTAGAGACATGCGAATGGCATGCAGACACGTCATCGTTTGAGGATAGATGGAGCTCGCAAGAACCCTTATTGTGCATTTTTGCAAGCTATTCTGTGAGTTCTTGACCGATGGCGATCAGATGATGCAAATTCGTATCACATCTGGCATACATTTTCCACGCCCCCATCCCGATTGCTTTGGTTGTAGACAGCACTTTGTTGTCGCGCGCATTATCACCTGTAACTTATTTGAACCTTATGTGATCATACACTCTAGGCCTTGGGATCATGACTGATAATCCCCCCTGTCAGTGTAGGTCGTCTTCCGGGTCATGGGGTCCACCCCTCATCCGCGTGGGGTTTATTAATAGAATGTTTTCAGAATGAAAGCCTCGGAAGATAGACTGTTTGCTTAAAAAAAACGCCCTCTCTTCATCTGAAATAGTCAGAGTTGTACATTAGTTAATTCCTTCTTTAAAATCAAAATGTTTTGTCCTGAAAAAAAAATCGTGTGATTGTTTTCAAACGGTCACTCATTAGCTGATCCCACAAATATTCGACTGGATTCAGATCGGGTCATCGAAGTGGCCCCGGGAGCTTCTTTGTACCGCAATACTCATGAAACTCGCTTACGAGAAGGGAACGATGTACAGGTGCGTTGTTGTCCTGCAAAATCGCTTCCGTAGTTCTGCTCCATAGCGGCGAAATGTATTGAACCAGGACTTCTAGGTAAACTTGACCGTCGCTGATGCTATCCAAAAATACCTGCACACTTCGGCCTTCCGATCAGTGGGCTCATCAGAGAGGCACTGAACCTGCGTTGTACTGCATTGCTGTTGTCATCATTTCAATTTTATTAGTTTCAAAGATTTGTTTCTAGACAAGCTTTCGACGATCGTGTTTGAATGACGCAAATACTGACTCATCGGTCCTAATGATAGATCCATATTATCGAACCCGTCGACCCATATGCTCACTGTCCATCTGGAGAGATCAAAATATTTGGTAATCTCGTGGCGTGACTTCCCTGATTCCCACCTTCTGACTTCACGCCAGACGACCTGTTCTTTTTTGAGCGTCACCTGAACTTAAAAATACAGATGAATGTGTGAACTATCAGACTGGAAAGTAGACAAGTACGGTAGAGTGTATGACACAAATGAATAACTGTGGGCCCAGTTGGAATATTCCGAACTGATGATGTGGAGCCTCAGGACCATAGTTCATTTAAAACGGGGAACGTTTTTTGATGAACTGTAGGGTTAGTATGGTCTCTTGATCGTATACTCTCGTGGAGTTGGAAGTCGATGCTCTCATTCAACTGTAAAATGTAATTTGGTCAAAAATCAACATTTATTCTTGCATCCACGTCACGAGGTTCTCTGTGAGTAATAAATGTTTGGTGATCAGAAGCGAAATAATTGTTACTGTCAATCCCCCACCCTCTTCTCCCCCGCTTTGTCATTTTGCACTGCACGGACAGGGTCAAGTGAAAAATCTCGGCTCAAGTCACTATTCCGGAAGCCAAAGTTACCTGAAACTGTTGCTGCCATACATTTTGCCCCAAAATGTTGACAAGGTGAATACAAAATGTGCAATCCTGTCAATCACTATGATGCTATCATTTGATATGTTTCCCCTCTAAATGATATATAGCGACTAAATGTTCATATCACTCAAATGAGTCAAATAACCAAAGTTGGGTTTTGCCTGCATTGTCGTTTTGAATATCCCGCTGAAAAGACGTGCCATGGAGTTGCGATAGTCTTCACCAAAATCCATCATCAATGGGATGTTGATACCATGTTGACCTGAATCAGGCCACTTAGTATCACCAGCCTGGCGGTGTACTGCTGAACGTGATGAACTCTCGAGTCTAACACCCCAGATTCTTGTCTACTTCGGGGCTCGTCAAATATGCACTACTTTGTTTACTAAGAGATTAAACGATATGATGCTTCGGTCGTTTGTTGGTACTGTGATGAATTCGATGAAGACATGAGCTGTCTGAATCTTGTAATCCTGATAGCCTATCAAATTCACTCCCGTGCTGTTTACACCGTAGTGATGAGATGCACCGTGAGTTGTTGATATTTTCTGTTCGTCCGCGTCCATTGGATTTTTCTGAAAACCTTTGGGCCAAGGACAGCCATAGCTAAGTGTTTTGTTATTCACAAAATAGTCTGATCTCACTGGCTGGTAGTTCTCTCCCGTTCATTGAGTAGAGTGTCACACATCGTCAAACCGAAACTCTCTTTATTTCATTTCAGCCATTGCGACGTACTTTAGTACTTGTAACGGACAGGTGGGAATCTGGAGTCCCAGTAGAATAATGGGGGTTTGAAATGAACGCCAGATAGACTCGGTGTTCGTAATTGGTACACAAATAAAGCACCGTTAGGCATCCGTGCACGGACTCAGCACACGTCAGAATGAAGACAAAAGCTACACGACAACTTGTAATTAGCAACCATGTAACTGGCTCCGAGGCTCAGGGTTTCAAGGGATTGGGGAAGAGAGGGGAATTGTCAGATCTAATCATTGTTTGTTGTACAGCGTTAAACAATAGGGAAAGCGCCACTAATCACTGCCTTTCTCACCGTGTTGCACCTAGAAATGCAAAGCATGAATATACAAGGTGGACAGGGAGTGGACCTACAGGGGTCGGAAAAGGAAAGAACGCCGTAGTAGCCAACACACGGAATACACAGTTTAACTGTGCAAACGCACATTGGTCAATCAGTCTGATTCGACAGGAAGTGACAACACGATCGCAAGTGTTCACAGTTCGTTGCCATCTCCTTCAGTGTATACACCCAACCGGTTGAGGAATCTTTTGGAACCCAACCACAAAGACGTGAAGCACCTACTTTTCCTAAGTTCGCTCTACATTTCCTCATTCCCCATTACCACGTCATCTGTTGACCTTCATGTGACTTTTCCCACTTCCTAGGAAGAACGAAAAATGGAGCACGGTATGCTAGACGTGTGTTTGCCATACTTAACACGTACCTCAACCAACGAAGTCTGTTAAGCTGGATACACTGTGACAGAACATTCTCTGAACTAGTCCCCAATATTCCATTTCTGACCCCAGCATTGCTCACTCGGTCATTCCGGTCATCCCAATCTTAATTATACTATGCAAACATCGGTGGTCGAAAACATCAAGGCGACGAATATCTTCTGCACTCAGACTCCAAGTCTCGCAACTATACAACAAAAATGAACCCACTGTGACACGGTATACACGACCTTCCAACTTCAGTGAAATATCAGGTCGGCGCCACAAGTGCTTCACTCCAGCGTACGCCACTCGAGCCTTGGATATACACGTGTTCACCTCTATTGCCGTACTCTCGTTCGTTGAAGGGCTGCTGCCGAGATAAGTGAAACCATCGAAAACAGCCAGCAATTCACCATTGAGCATCAAGCTCGGAGCCGTTGATGTCCAGTCCTGCAACATCACCTTACCCTTAGAAGGTGCAATACGCATGCCGAATGGAGCTACAGCTCTTCCGTGTGTATCTAGTGCACGTTGTGCGTGTTCCTCGCAAAGTCGTCTGCGAAATCTAGGTCACATGGCTTTTCACCATTTGCCAGTTCAACACCTACGTCCTGAAGACTTCGCAAGGCATTTTCCATTATCTCGTCCATGACGAAGTTGGATAGGAATGGGGAAATGGGACATCCTTATCGAACACCGCTGGTTGTTTTGAATGGGTTTGATAGTTCACCGTAAACCCTTACGCGGCCAGAAGTATGAGAGTACAATGACCTTGGTAGATTCACGATCTTTTGTGACGTGCCTTTTCAGTGAAGAGCGCTGAATAACGCTGTTCGGTCAACTGAATCGAAGGTGCCTTTCGAGTCGACGAAAATCATCATTGTTGGTTGACATTGTGTGTGTGCGTAATGCGTCCTAAGTAATTACCGAAAAGTAAAAATCTGGTCGATATATCCTCCACTTGGGTGGAATCTGGTCTGTTGTTCGCAGGCGTTCCTCCCACGAGCCGGTGTATGGCGGTACAGCAAAATTGAGGCTAATACCTTAGTGACTATCGGATTCTAAATGGTCCTTCGAAGATTACTACAGTCACTGCATATTCCCTCAAAGATGGATACAATCAATGACTGGACTCAACCTAACGGAACACGTTGCTCGTTCTAAATGTCACGGAGCGAGATGGCAAGTGATTTAATTAACACATCACCCATTTTGAAAAGAACTGGAGAAGTTCTTCGGGACAGGCCACTTTCCCACGCTTTAGTAATCGGATGCTCGACTCCACTTCCATTTCCGATGGAGGCTCAGGTGATACTTCCCACGGAATCGCAGTTGTTGACGTCAAAGCAACTACATCAGTGCGGCCAGCTAAACTGCTCCTTGAAATATTCGACCCAACGGTCAAACATTTTCTGTTTGCCATGAATGGGTTCTCCGTTTCTATCGCACATCATTTCGCTGACCACGGTTCACCGTCCACTGGTGTCGCGAATAAGTTTGAATAGTCTTTGGCTGTTACCAGAAGCAGCTGCTACTTCCATTTCTTCGGCTGCGTTGACCCACCAATTTTCGTGATCCTTCTTAGTGCTTTTTGTAACTTGCTTTCGTAGATTTTTTGTATCTTATTCATCTCCTTACAGTTCGAGATCTGACGTTTTGCTTCACTAGACTGACCGACTCTTGAGAAATCCAGTGTCCTTGATGGATATCGGATCTAAGACCACAGGTAAAATCTGCTACCATTTGCATCGCTTTTTTGATATGGGCTCCGTTCTCGTCTACATTATTGTTCGTCATAGTTCCTATCTCATGTGACAATTCCTGTTCATAACTGGTGCGAACTTCTGAATCAGATAAACGTTGTACGGCTAGCAGGGTTTGGGGTTTGCGCCGAGTATCGGGCCTGCTGTCAGTGGGACCATCATGCATAGATAAATTGGGCAAGGAGAATTGGTTGTGGAAACAAGACAAAGATTTAATAAAAGGGGAGGAACTCTGAGTAGTAGCCCACTTATCATTACCCACCTCATTTGATGCAATGGGCAGCGCAGTCCTGATTATCCTGCACGACGACCGATGCCGTATGGAATTCTTTGCGTTCGTGCAGTTCATGGGAGATGATGGACGGATACGCTATAGAGTTTAGCCTGTAAGCAGGAGAACGACTAGGATTCTCAACCAAGGCTTTTAGTTCTAGCAAGAACCTGTGCGCAAGGCAGCTAGTGCATGGAGAATAGAAATAGATATAAAAGGACTTATACGATACAGATAACATGATGTGATACGACAGTAGTATGTGAACGTGTGGACAAAATTTCCCCGGGAGCACACGACCGGTTTCGCGGTTGTTGCCGCTCATCAGGTATGCGTACCCGGTACTACTATCAATATGAGCGCTTGCACATGCAGCCTCGTTGTTCGTTGGGTTAGCAGTGATCCAGATACGAATAACTATGAGAAATCACAGCTGTGGTTCATTTGTGGGCTCTTCAATCAAGAGTGTTCATTCACACTCCGGACGATTCATATATATATATATATATATATATATATATATATATATATATATATATATATATATATATATATATATATATATATATATATATATATATATATATATATATATATATATATATATATATATATATATATATATATATATTGTTTCAGGCTCTGCCAGATAAAAAATTATACAGTGGAGGAATAAGGGGTAGATGGTGCGAGTCCATTATTTTTTTGTGGGCGCAATACTGCCAGGTTGCCCGAGCGAAAGCAGGTTGTTTCCTTAGGAGCCCGCAACCGGAGCCTTCAGCGATCCAAATCATAAACCGCAAGGCAGCGGAACGAAACGTCGGTTTGTAACCTACTGGGGCCGGTGACTTATTGCTCAGTTCATACACTCTTCGGATGAGGCCGAACATCCTGGATGCCAAGTGCACCTCTCGGCTACATAAACCGATGACCATATCGTTGTACGCCCCATACGCCGCCCATGGTTGGTTTGGATTTAGGGTTTATCCATCTCTGCTAGACTTACTATCAGTCAGCCATCCCGGTAGAGAGCGCTAGGCATTCGCTTTCATCTTCCCACTTTAGTAGAAACATGAGAACGCACTGAGAAGGACTTCCTCAGCAGAGGCTGTTAGACGCACGGTCACTTGGGAGCATTTTGAGAGACATTCAGGAAGGGGAAACAATTGGAGCCCGAGACACCCACCCCCGACCATACTGAGACCTTTGGAGGCAGTTCCGGTCTAAAATCGACTATTGCTGCTACATGATCATGTTTTGATCGGTAAACGGGATGTCCATCAAGCGTGAGGTAAATCAGAGCAACAAAATATGAGAAAAGAGTTCGAACACAATTTCTCCAGTGATCACGACACTTGACTACGTTGGGTGGTGCCTCCAAGTATACGGTAGATGAATCTCGCACAGTTCAACTCAAAAACCTAACTGGTCCTCGACGGCCTACGGTTTTCCTTTCTATTTCCATCCATTCATTGGTTTTGCGAGCTTCGTCTCTACCGATTGACTTGTCAGGTCTGCCTGCATGTCCGGTTAAATGTAACCATCTTGCACGACCCGTTGGGTGGCTAGTGCACGGAAGCCATTGAATCCGATCGAAGTTTGGTTTCGTCCATCTGATAGTCTCTAACAGGATCACGGTCACTTAGTTTGATGTGTAGATATAAGTGCTGGGGGATAAACGCAAATGATACTTGTTTATGCTGACTACTCTTTTTACTACGGATAATTGTTCACTTAGTGCATCCGCCCGATGTGTTGTATGCGATCTTCTCAAAAACCATCATCTACCCGCCAGAGTTTTGCACCAAAACTACCGTTTGTTCTGCTGCTGCTGCTGGTGTCTTTGATGTCTAATAATTAAGAATCGGTTTACAGTTCTATCTTCCAACAGCTGATCAGTCACTTGACGCCGAATAGTTTTGTCTGACCAGTTCTGATCTCAGTCAGAATCAACAGAATTGATTCATATATCTCTTCGGTATTACCATATTGAATGTGTTTGGTTGTACAATCCAAAGTGCTAAGTGGTAATCTACCTACAGTCAAGTCAATCGTAACGGAGTAGTCAGCCCGATTGCGAGCTCACATGACTTTGTTAATGCTGAACAACTTCGGTGTAGTGGACAAAGGAACATAAATGGAAGATATATTACCTGCAGACTTGAAAGACGCAGGTAACCTCTCTCTGGTTTGGCCCACTTTTCGAGCGGTTATTCGGGATATAGCCGCTGCCAACAGTCTCTTTAAACTACAAGTTAAAACTGAGTAGTAGGTTAGAATTGTCAGAAAATGTGACAGTTCTGCGGTCAGCAGTGTAATTTTAATCTGTCACCGCAGTTTTTCAACATTATGTTCTTTGAGTTCATTTCAAACGACTGTTAACCATGCACTGGGTGCGGAGGCTTTGGGTACTATCTCAGTGATGATGAAAAAATAGCAAAAGAACAAGGAGACCTAAAAATGAAATTGAATCGACAAAGAAAATTCATGTTATACTCTGTTGGGGAGAAAAAATTGCCAGACTGATTTGCAGAGATTTGACAGTAGACAGTCCAGCTTGTTATCACACCCGATCTACTGGGCTCATGCATGTACGTGGTTCTCCTCTACAAGTCTTAGGCTCTGGTTGCTGTTTATCCCTAGTAGTGTATTAAACCGTTGGAGCTATGAGGTGCATACCCCTTCCGTTACACTCATGCGTAAACATGCAATAAAAAAGACAATGCTAGGAGAGCCGCTACTATCGATTGATACCAACGAACGAGATAGAACATTTGATGAGCTGGCATTCTTTGGAGGTGTGGGTCTCAGATTTTAAAGTTGATCAGAAAAATAGCCAGATAAAATCTTCACGCTTTTTTAGGCGGAATCGTTTCTTAGATATGCTGAAACGAGTAAGCATACAAATGGGAAGTCTTTGTCATCGGTTGATCAATCTAACTTCAATGTTTGTACAAAATATTACGTACACTTATACTATCTATTTTCATACTGTTGGTGTTCTGTACCTTCGAAGTGTAAAACGCTGCTACAGAACTGGGTTGACCTTACATCAAACCTTGTTCTGGCAAGGGAAGTTCTAGCTGAAATAGATAGTGACATCTCTCCATGTGGTCGTATATCGGATAAAGCATCATTTCAAAAGCAGAAGGCGCGTTTGACCTTTGGCAGTTTGTACCGTCAGCGGTGCCGGTGCGACAGCCTATTGTCTCTCAGGACAGGATTCGAGTATTCTTGTCCGAACTGGAAGTATGGCTTTGAGGATCAGCTAAAGACGTGGGTCAACACAGTCCAAACCTACGTAGAACATCTAAGCGCTCGATCTGTCTTCGGATTTAGTGTGTGGCTCAAGAACTGGATTTGACTGTGCGACGACCTTCCCATCGATCGCAACGCATCGAAAGCTGCCATCAGGGATATTCAAGAAATCGGCTTGTCCTCATGCAGGCTTTGGTTGCATCACTGGTTACGTTGGTGGTAGAAAGTAATCTACTGTCGTCCGGATCGTTACCTCACCTGGCCTATTTGGACGTTATATGGTGCTCCACTCCAATTCTCAGGGTCTGGATGCCGGTTTTCCGTAATAGTGTAGTAGACCTTTGTGGCTATGGTGCACACACCCGTACCATTGTGGTCATGCGCAAGCGTGTTGTAAATTGAAGTAAGTTCATGACGTAGAGAAAAAGCACCAGGACTTTAGTCGTATAGAAAGTGTTAGAATTCTGGTTTTGTGTCTTAGAGGTCCGCTCATTCCAGTGTTGGATACTTTAAGTGACGTGGCTAAGCACCGCGGTCGGTGGCCAAGTTGCATTTGAGCTTTTAGTTCGTCGGCATGGTTTTCTTTTACATTTTCCTTTTCTGTTTGGCTGTTTCCTATACTTCTATTCGTTTTTCTGTCGAACAAACAATGCGAACAAAGAAGTGCGATGTTTATATTTGAAGAAATCAAATGTGGGTTTTGTGTTGACTTGTGTTGGTCCGCACCTTCTCGACCTTGAGCATTTTTTGCCTCCTCCTCAAAATTGTACGCATCTCAGTACTCAATGGACTAAAGTCTCGTGCAGTGCACTACATTGTGATGACGTCAACTGAACTCGTATGCTTCAGTATACCGTAACTCAAACTGTCTGGCGCCTGTGTCTATTGGTGTTAGTAGTTCAGACCAATAGCTTCCACAAGGTCATGATAGGTCAGCTTAAAAAAGTCGCGCTTCCCCGTCGCGAAACTCACTATTTACTGGAGTTTTCTTGATCTTTTTCCGTGCATGTCAACACTTTCAATTTTGTCTTTCTATCTGTATGACCTTTGCAAGCCCATCTGTTTACATTTTAGTCAAAAACACTCTCCCCAAAACCACCCTATTCGAATCGTGAGATGAGTAAAATAAAATTCAAGAGGACCAAATTTTCTAGACCAACTTAGATGCACAATCCAGCGAATATCCTTGTAATGTTCGATTCTGAGCGAGCAAGCCTCTTGGCTTACGGTTCAGTTCACGACAGCAAATCGACTCAAGCAAGCTGAAACGGAATGCACCGAGCAATGTTAACGGTTCAGCACACAACGACGGCCAGGTCGCGAGCGTAAGTAACAAGAACGCACTGTGTCGAATGAATGTTGATTGTGTATTCTCGGAGGGCGGCGTCCCAACCGAGCGGCACGAATAACAGTCACGTTCACGAGCACACGTGTGTACAGTTATGGGAAACATCTATTCGATCCAGTTCGATAAAACATACATACATCAAGAAAAAGGGTTACACACTTCAAAAGGGTTTTGGTGACGATTCGGCCGGTCCCGTCCAATGGTTATGTGCGGGACCTGGAATATGATAGAAACGAGTGTACATTAGTAAGCGCCAATTCAAACACTACATGTTAGTTTCGGTTAGTTTCAATTTTCGAGCCAAATGTAGGACAGGAGTGTTCTTCGAAATGCAAATACGAGAGGGGAACGCATTTTTTTCAGAGTGGGATTAGCAGTGAGACAAATTGTTCTGTGCTTAACAAGTTCATATTGTCTGTGCGTATCTGTTACGTTGTCCTGACGACAACCGTCCCGGAGATCAGTGGTTGGGAAACAGATGTGACGCACAAGTCACCGCAATCAACAGATATGTCCCGCCTATTGCCACACTCAACGTGAGTTCAGTCATACCATCAAACTGGTGTAGTAATGCGTGTCACTACGCCGGCGGAGCGCGAAATTCACTTGACTGCCGAAGTGGTTTGTCTTTCTAAACGGATACATTGCTGATTCATGGTCCGGCAACCAGACAAAAGAAAGAAGATAGTTTCGGCTTATGCAGCGGTACCATAAAATGAACAACATTTAATTTTGAGTTAACTTTGTGACTCAGCTTGTGACTGACTTCTGTTTCTGTCCGATCGGAGGCCTTGCGAAAGGGACGCGCGATAGAAGACTGCTTCTAAATAGTACTTTACAACAATATCCTGTGGGGAACTTTTACGGACAATTCAGTGTGTCCGTTGCTGTGTCCAAAAATCGATTCCTTAACAAGAATTATTTTTAGACCGCGCAACGGAACCTAAAATGTTTATTTCAGAGGACCACAGAACATTACAAAAGAACAATACAGTAAGATTGGGAGAACACACTGATAGACGTAGGTAGACAAGACTGGTTATGGTATCTGCATTTATTCGAGCTTACGAATGTGAAACGAAAAACGTCACACTTTTCGGCAAATAACCCAATGAGCAAAGAACACCCGAGGGTTGCTATCATAGGTATTTGACGGAGTCGAGCCCGGAGCGGGATTCATCATTCATAGTCAAATTATCTCTGCGGAAAGCGGAACGTGGAAAAGTAATGATAAACTCGGAAAATTTGGACAGAACGGTATTCAAATGTATTGAAAAATTCTTCACAAATTTAATAAAATCAAAAGAATTGCGGATGCTTTGACACAGAACAACATGAGATTTGCACTTTAAAACAAGCAGGCCAAATGAGAGACAGATCGCAAATATAAGTAGAACATGGTTATAGGGAAAAAATGGTGCCTTTGAGCTCTCCGGAATTTTTGACCAATAGTTCGGAAGAATTTAGTCTAATTCGGTGCCCCGCACCCTTTCGGTGGAATAATAGCCAAATGAGCAGCTGTTTTGGGTATCCAAAATATTCTCTTCCTAAAAGGAGCGGTGACCGAGAGATCAGATCGAAAACAGAAGAATAATCAAGGAAAACACAACTGAATAGCTTACCTTCATGATTTGAACATTTACTGACGAGGTGAATGAGGAAACTTGCAGCATCTAAATTTTACCTATAATGAAAGGTCACGGGGAACGTTCACTTGCGAATGCAAGCGCATGAGGATAGTCTTCTCAACCATTTCTAGGGCAGTGGATGTTGAGGTTGTCGGGCGAATGCATTTCGGGATATCTGCTGGCTTTGTAGTCTTTGGAATGGGTGCTAGCTCCCTGCCTCCATGAGCCGGTAATTGCACAACACATCTGTGATTGACTGACAATAAATGTCATTGTTTTGGCTCAAGTATCGGCCCCATAGTTAGAGTTTAAGAGGAATACGGCTTGGGTCCGAGGTGGAGGACACTTTGCTGGTGCGCATGAGTTTAATTTATCTATCCACTGAAATGCGGCCGGACGGTTTCATTTTCACAGAATGAGTAGGGAGTTAAGGTTTCGGATAGTGAATGTGTTGTTAAGTTTGTCAACAACAACGTGAATACTGGAGTGTTCTATTCTGTGCCCACAGAAAAGTGTACTGCCTTGCACCGAACGTTTACTATCTTTGGTTCCCGGTAGTTGTCCGGGGAATAAAGTTTAGCCATTTAACGTCAGCTTTCATCACATACGAACACTTTCCGACGCTGTTAAATCGCGTGGAACTTGTTTGTACACCCGTTCAAATTACGCGGAGTCCTCGGACCGATTAACACAAATATAGTTTCCATAGGACGAAAGAGGTGAGAGGTTGCATTCTCGTTTTGTCCGGTAGTCTGCTTTGTTTAGCGGTTTTATATTTCTCTTTTTCGGGGATAGTGGGGGGATAACTTGGTCTACCCACGTGCATATGCTCCGTTTTTGCTCTTCTCCCGTCTTATGCCGGTTTCTCGCAAAATAAGCTTCCAGATAGTGGTCACGTTCCCCTGTTCATTTCAGGTGATCATGTTAGATGCCGATATGCTTCTGGCCACAAGCATTCATTCTCTTTGGCGATTATTTGATCAGTTCAATGCCACTCAAGTAAGTTCACTTTGTGTTCATATTGTTATTCTTTTTTCATTCGTTTTTTAGCCTTTGTGCATCATAAATTCGGTAGAAAGAAAATATCCATTATCCATACTAGGATGAGCAGAATAAAATGGTCTTGTGGGACTCGTTTTTCTAAATCTTGAATCTTGTATGTTCTGATACTGGTTGCTGCCTTGCAGTTTCACCCTTCAGTCGGGTACGACATAAATTGAGACACAATGAGTGAAAAGCAGCACAATTGCAAATTCCTTGAGGGCAAAGAAACAGTTTACATGCAGGTGAGCCACCGATCATAACACCTCTCCATGTTGCCCAGTTTCTTCGAATGCCCTTTAACCGCACTGTCTGAACCTCAGCGTAAAATCTAACTACACACAATAAACACGTGAGTAAAGTGGTTAAAGTACTAGAACATTTCTGACCACGTCCACTTGCGTTTTCAACCGCTACTGTTTTGGTAACTAAAGCGTAGGTCCATCGTAGGTTGTGCTCCGACCTACTCCATTTTGGTGAAGTGCTTTGCCCAGACTAACCTCCGACCCCCAATAATAATCGCACCTCCAACATTTCCTATGTGGTATTTCAAACACATTTATTCAAACTTACTTCCTTCTTACTATATGATAGTAATATAATAGTAAGTGTAATAGTATTTCGGGATGGGAATCGCGGCTACCTAAAGACTCCCGATTGGAAAACTGACCGGCGGTGGTGTCGAATTCATTGGAGTTCTGAACAAGTCAGTGTGATCCAATTTCGTTCAGCTCTCGGAAGAACACCCACTTACAGGTGTTGCACGTCTCTTTTTACTTAGCCTGGTTCGAACCCATTCGCTAGCAGTCTGTCTCCGTCTCATTAATGTATGTGAGTGATACACTTCGTGGTAACTTATTGTGATGAATGTATTTGCGAGAAATCAGACTAGAACTTGGTCTCACAATCTGTTTCGAGATGAAATTCGTTTAATTTAGTGGTAACCGGTAATCCACTGTTGCCCGGCTCGTTACCATGGCTTACCTATTGGAACCTTATGTGTTTTTCCACTCCAAATCTCAGGGTCTCGTTGCTGATCATCCCTAATAGTGCAATCAACCCTTGAGGTTTTGGGGTGAACCTCTTCCACTGTACTCATACGCAAGCATGTAATAAAAAACTCCTCAATTGGACGAAACACTATATAATGACTCTAAAACTCAACAAAATATGTCTGATGGCATAACGACTTAGGTAAACTTACTTCAGATCCGTCATACATGATTCCTAACTGGGATTGAATCCTATATCGTTTTGAAATCCTTTTATCTGTGGCTGTTTTCCTTTAATCACTCACTCTTAGCTTTTTACAGGCTAACATAAATGTCTGTTTGTTTATCTCATCCAACCGCCAATCAAGTGTCATTACCACCGGACACCAGTAGCATAAACAAATCGATGATAAAATCCATACCATATAACCTTATTCAGATTTCCAGCTACACGGGATAGTGAGTATAATTAATGTTTCGAATTGCGGATGTTACTACCGTTTCAATATTGTTTGTGTTATCCCTCTCATTGCTGTCATGAATTGTTGATCCCACCCCAAAGTAAAGACAGTTTTGGTGTCCTTTGTATGTCCGTTTCTATTCGTTGATTCGTGTTGCTTTCCACCGACCTCGTGTGTGAAAAGTTACTGTTGGTCTTTTTTGTTATCTGATTGGTTGTTTTTGATTCTCTGAAAAACGAAACGTCAAAGTTTTATTTGGAAGAACGTCGACATTAATCATGAACGGGAGGTGATTTAGATGACGATAAGTGGCAGACAACTTTGTATATAATCTTCAGAAACATGTATATACATGATGCGATAGTATTCAGTCACCGATTTCTCCGAAAAATTGCTCGTGTCTGATGGGAACGTCGGGAGAGTAATGACGAGGTTCGTCGTCGTGTGTTCGGTACTGATAGTCGCCCTCTGACAGAGATCATCGCTGTAGGTCGTCTCCGATAGCTCGGACATGTTTCGCGTATGCCTGCCCATCGTTTACCCTTTCGTGTTCTTTTTGTACGTGCTGGACAACGCTGAAAGAAACGGCGTGGCGGTCAGGCGATGACTTGGCGCAGGGGCATGATAAAGTTAGCTTTGGCTTCGATTTCGGTTGGTGCTTTCCGCATTCCTGATTAGGGCCCAAAAGATGAGGATTTTCATCGTTTACAGACACTGAGATATGGTTTGGAGCCGAATCTAGTGGCGCGAATATTGTATGGCTTGTCTGTTGACTTCCAGTTTCCCATGAACAATGGAAAAACAAAATTAAATTACAAAACGTATACGGCGAACGTATCGAAAAATTACTTTTACTTGTTGTAATTTATTATATATATATATATATATATATATATATATATATATATATATATATATATATATATTCCACAGAACGTGCCCCATGACATTTCGTTTATTGGTAATGATGCATCCGAACAATTAATCATAGTTGTAGAATTTCAATTAGTTTTTTGCGCTGCGGGATTCCGTACTAATTGGTCACCCAGTCCCAAGTAAGCTTTTTTATTCGAGGAAACACCTCCAACCTTTGGGCAGTCAAGCCCGTCCTGCGGGGCAGCAGCATTGATCCAGATGGGCTGGTGCCAGATGGATAGTTCGTTCGTCTTCCCCGGGAAGCTGCTTCGGGCAAGTGGAACACGGCAAAGAGCTATGGCCTTAGTTACTGTCGGGCCAAACTCGCCACGTCACACAACCTTTTAATATCTGGACTCCTCGATTCTCCCAAACGGCCAAGCCAAAAAATGAGGTAAGTTGCTCATTGACAATTCCAGGATTGCGTTTCTCCAGCTTCGCAATGTACTTTGGACGCGCGACGAAATCAGCCTCCGAACGAAATTCCACGTCTTACAGGTCGCTATCCGTCCCATACTGACCCATGTTTGCGAGACTTGACCGCCATGCGTCGAGGACACCAGAAAGCTGTAAGTGTTGGATCATTGGCGGATCTTAAAAATGGCTTGGTATGACATGTTTTCAAACGACATAATAGGACAAAGGTGTTTCAACAACGAAAAACTGTCGATGTTCTTCTAACGCCGACGCTTGCAGTGGTTTGGACGTCTTACAACGTCCAGACACGGAGATCTTTAAACAGTGCCTTGCTCCTGTTCCATGTATAAGATAGCGCCTTCGCCTCGAGGGACAGTTGGAGACATGGGTCAGTGCTGTCCAATCGGACGTTGAGCGATTAAAACCCCAGCCTTTCTATGGCTTTCGCAAGTGGAAGCAGAACTGGATTTCCCTATGCTCAGGTCTCGTATCCAATCATTGGTCATGTGCAGGTGCCGTTCGGGAAATATATGAAGCCGGCTCATCCTACAGCAGGAGCTAGCCACATAAAAGAAAAGTAGTGCTATCAGCAGATTTGTGAAGTTCTAAAGTAGATAACACTAGCCAAGCGGAAATCCCACCACATCCTCGAGCAATGCCACCGATCGTCCACGACCGCTTACTTGGCGAGTACGCCTTATTCACGGTTATTCACCGGAGTTTCTTTCCGCGAAATGGAGGCGCTCGTCGTAGCATTCAGATATATTATTCCCAACCTGTCCGTCGACTACAGACCGAGGGCGTATATTAGTGTTTCACATCATGTAATGGAACGAATTTCTGCCATAGGAAGCAACATGGACTCACATGGCGTCCTTCTACGTCTTCACAACGTTGGACTCAAATTGAACACATTGTCGTTGAGCACCGCTGGCGTGGATCAGTTGAAGACTGTCGTTCATTTTGGTCTACGTCTAAGGACTCAGATCGCGCCCTGGTACGTGCTCGCTCCCGTCTACATCTCGTCCGTGGTCGCGCCAAAGTAAAAGCTACCCGTCCCGTAAAGTTGCTTCTAGACGATAACCGACGATATGCTTTCTAGGAAAAGCTGTCTATACGGTTATCAATGCAACCGAATGTATAAGACCCAGATAAACGTTGGAAACAGGTCAAGGAAGCTTTGTATGCCGCTTCTAACGCCACACAGCACTCTGGTTCAAGTAGGTCTCACAAACGGTGGATATCTTCGACATCAGTTGCTCTGTTTGGTGCTCGGAGATCCGTCCCTCCGGATGCCACATCCAATAAAGTGCGTAAATCCCTGAGACGCCAGCTAACAAGGAGCCTGAGAAATGACCGTGAGCAGTGGTGGACTGCGGAATGTAGGGAGATAGAAAAGGCCGCGTCCATTGGCAATACTCGCAACCTTTACCGTCTGATTAGAGGTACCGGTCCACGGAAGCCCGGTGTAAGTGAGCTAATCAAGGAATCCGACTGCTCACTGGTTCACTCCCAGAGACGTCGTCTGGATCGCTTAGCGGAGCACTAAAGAACAATTCACTTAGCCCACTTCAACAATGAACCTTCTGAATATACCTGTAAGAGAACCAATGCAGGTAGATATCTCTCCTCTATTAGAAATGGAGGTTATGCGGGAGATAGGTTAGTTGAAAAGGTATAAAGCCGCTGGACCGGATTGGTTGTCTCCAACTTTTTTCAAAGATGGAGAGAACGCTTTGGTTTCGGAGTCAACAAAACTCCTCCAGTCCATTTGGGATATTGGACAACTTCCAAGGGAATGGTGTAATTCGGTGGTTGTGCCGATTTAAAAGAAAGTTGACAGATCCTCTAGTGCAAATCACAGAGGAATTAGCTTGGTAAGTATAGCATCCAAACTGCTCCCCGGGATTACTCATCACTTATTATCCCGCTTCCTCGAAATGTGAAAGCGTGAGCACCAAGCCGGTTCCAGATCTGATTGGGGTTGTATCGACCACACCTTCACTCTTCGACAAATCTCGGAACACAGAAAAATCATTTGTAGGCCCACAATCTCAGTCTTTCTTGGTCTGAAAGCGCCGTACGGTTCGGTCGACCGCGCAGTTCTCTGGTGCTGCTTGTCATCAGAGGGTGGATCGGGGAAATTTACTTCTCTCTTCCAATGCTCGTGTGCAAACGTCTGAAACCGATTTCGAGCGTACGGCAATCTTTCCCCCGAGTTTACCCTGAAAAGTGGTGTTCATCAGGGTTGCTTTCTTCTGCCCTTTCCCTTCAATTTTTTGCTTGAATTAGTTCTTGAGATAGCCCTATCCTCGTATGGGAATAGTGGCATTGATTTTTGCTCAGGCAGTAAACTGTCTGACTTAGAATATGCGGACAATATTGTTCTTCTGAGTGAAGATCCAGATGAGTTGCAGGATTTCTTGGATAGCCTAAATAACAGTGTTGCAATGTTTGGAATGCGTTTTGCACCTTTGAAGTGTAATATACTGCTGTAGGACTAGGTTGATGCTACACCAAATCTTGTCGGGGCGGGAGAAGCTCTAGCTCAAGCAGATAAATTTTGTTACCTGGGCAGTTACATCCCACTAGGTGGACAAATATCGGATGAAATGTCATCGCGTATACGGAAGGTGCGTTTGGCATTTGCCAACGTTAGTCATGTGTGGCGCCGGCAGGACACCTGACTGTCTGTCAAGGATCGAGCGTACTATGCGGTGGTTTGATCCGTTTTTCTGTACGGCTCAGAAACACGGCCGTTAAGATTAGAAGATGGATGAAGATTGTTGGTGTTCGAGCACTGATGTTTCCGTAGCATCACCCGAATATGATGAGAACACCGTATCAGCAATTCTGAGGTTAGGCGTATGGTATTGGGAACTAGAGGTCAATCTCCGGATCAAGTACTGTATCTAAACAGATTATGATGGCTGGGACTTGTGTTACGCATGCCCACCGATAGACTTCATCGGCTGGTTGGAAGGCAGGTTAAGGAGGTCAACCTACGACATGGAAAAAAGGTATGAAAACCTTGGACAGTGGAATCGGTCAAGTAGGGCGTGTTAGACTTCCAGATTAAGGTCTACGTGACGCTTCTACCACATGGTTAGAAACAGTAAGTGATATGACTAGGCGTCGTGGACATTGGGGTAGCTGCATTCAGACTCCTTCTTTGTCTTCGTGATTTCCACTTATTACTCTGACTTTCTCAACCTTTTCCACTTTATGCTTCTATTCGTTTCGCCCTTTCCTGGATGTTGCTGAAAGGTAGCAACCGAATCCAGAGTACAGAAGGGCGAGGTTTGTGGTGGAATAATCTGAAACTGAAGCATGTAATAGAAAGCAGATTGCTGGATAATGGCAACCTTATACATTGCACATGCTCGTTTCTTTTGTTCCGAAAAGTGCTGGAAAAAGAAAGTGTCTATTGCATTCTCATCCATGTGGTTGATTAGTGGGTACACTGATGCTTTAATGGCGTAGAAAAAAACTACTCAGCTGTACTACTACGTACCCACCAAAATTAAATTGGCACATGCGATCCTTCTTAGTGGACTAAATTGTATTTTGTCCGTATGCGTCCACTGATGTGCGAATGTCCGCCCACTGTCTACCTTTCCGTGCTGAGTTCGCACGTGGTGAGCAACGCCGGAATAAGTGACGCGGCGGTCAGACTATGACTTGGCGTAGAAGTATGACGAAGCTAGCATCAGCATTGGCTTCAGTTGGCGCGTTTCGCCTCCCTGGTTGGGGTCCAACGGACGAGCATTGTCGTTGGTTAGAGAGGATGAGAGACGTGGCTCAAAATAGAAGTCAGTGGCGCGAATGCTGTTAGGTTTGTGTGTCGAACTCTTGTGCCCCGTAATCGCAAAAAGTCATTCCGACAAACAAAATGACGAAAAAACACCAAAAAGGTGTACAGCAAAAAGAGAAAAAAAAGAATTCCCAGCGTTTTGCTTTTGTTATCAACTGTCTCTTTTACTGTATTTTACTCCTCCTCTTTTATTTTTGTAACTGTTGTTGTAGAATTGGCACCATGCTTGATTTCAAGCCGGCGTTGAAGGAAATAATAAGTCACCAGATTGATAAACAAGTGTGTTTGGTGATGAAGTGTGGTTTGAATTGGATTTCAGAGGTCATCGGTTTCATTGGGATTTGAACCGGAGCATGAATGCCGAAATGCAATTCCACACCCAGCGGATGCTACGTGCTAATCAACTCTGGGCGAGTAAATAGTGCGGCCATTCCGAGGGCCTCTTGGTTCAGCTCATGAGGCATATGTGGCACTAAAACGTCTGTTCGAATCCCATGTAGCTCGACAAATCTAATCACATGGATCAGTTCAACATGTGGTAAAATCTGTTCCACCCTAATTCCTAAGACAAAAATCTTGCCAGATGCAAAATAATGTCAGAGAGAATTGGAGATACGTCACACCCCCGCCCGTTACCGATTAGTTCAACTAAGGCAGGAGACTTAGGTCACGGGTCTTGAATTCGCCAACGATATTGTCGTTCTGTGGAACAAACCGAGCAGTTCACAACTGGTTCTGAACCGTATCGAGTGCGAAGCCAAAGTGATTTGTTTGGAGAAAAACGCAACAAATAACAATATATTCACGAACTACCCTGATCCAACAGACTCCATCCAAGTTAGTGGCTAATTCCTGAAACCGGTGCGCGATTTTGAGTACCTAGGATCTGTCATACAGTCAAACGGCCGGGTTGAAAATGAAATGAAACTTTGTATTGATTGCGCAAGGAGAGCACTGCTGCATTTTCTCAAACCACTGTGGTCCCGCAGTGGGCCTCCCGTACCACCATCAGCTCCGTTTTTACATACGCTTGTGAAACTGCCGCTGAGGGTATAGGATACGAAAAAACTAGAAAGCTCCGACCATTGATGCCTTTGATATACAGTCAAAATGAGATGACATGATTGCATCACAAACTCCTCTATACGAAAACGCTGCTGGAACATGGAAGTGCCTCCCTCTTTTCTCCAGCGGTGTTGCATCCAGTGGTTCGACCATGTCTTCTGTCGACCCGAAGCAGAACTCACAAACAGAAACCTTCTATAGTCACCTTGTCCAAACTGAAAGTGTAGCCTAGGGGATCGGCTGAAAACGCAGGTCAACACAGCCCAAGCGGATGTAGAACATCTAGGCGCTCGATCTGTGTTCGGACTTTGTGTGTGGTGCAAGAGCTGGATTTGACTGTTCTCCGACCTTGCCTCCAATCACAGTCATTCAAGAAACCAACTTATTTTCACACTGAACCTAGCCATATTGATTTAGTAACGTTATATCAGCTGTGACGAATATTCGTCATGCAATATAGGCGTATCTAACTCGCCTTAGACAAAGCTTCACAATACCGCTTCCGCTGGAATTTCCAGAGTCATGAGCGAGATTTCCATCATAATCAGCGACAACATCGTCGTCGTTATTATCAGCATCGTCGTGCACATTGGTTAGTTCTTGATAATGTACTTCACATCAGCACCTCGCAATGTTCCACCATTTTGTTATTGTCGTTAAACAGCGACTGTGACCTTGTGAACATAAGGGTCATCTTTTTTGTTGGTTGTTGGTTGCTATATCATTGATTTATTGTCATATACATTGAATGATACCGTTTATAAGTCAGTTGCGAGATTGAATTGTACACGTTTTGCGGTCGCGCTTCCATCAAAATAATGGACTCAGGCAAGGTGTAACAGGCGAGTGACTGAACGGGATTGTTTCTTCGTGGTGCCTTTGTGTATTCTCTGTCCGTTCCTCCTGTATTCATCACGGGTCCTATAAATGTGTGTGCGCATATGATGAAACGACATCACGGGTGCTTCAAGGTTCTACTGTTGTGTGCACAACTTTGACAGTTGACGACCCGTTTAAACTCAGTTTTGGCTTGTCATTTTTTTACCGAGATTCATCATAGTGGATTCAGTTGTCAGTTAGTTTTAATATACAAAATCATCTGTTCCTACTGGGTAGGTGGTGGTAGAACAGGGTTTTGCGTACTAACATATTGAACTTCATGTTTGATAACAAAGGGGAGCTATCTTACAACCATTGACCCCATTTCTGTTCCCATTACTAATTGCTATCGACCAGACTCTTGAACTCATTTTTAGTCAACTTTCAATGGAACTTTCCACCTTGACGAATTCTGTGTTGACACTATTATTTTATATATGATTCATCATGTGATATCAACGTTGAACTCTTCGTGGGATGTTTACGTTCAGCAACCCGCTAAGAGTCAGCTCGGGCAGCCTGGTGATGCTGGTGGTGGTGGTTATGGTGTTCGACTCATAATCATTCACTCCGGCTTTGAGTCCCAATGTGGACTCGGTGGATGTGCACTGCTGATGATGATGCCCAACAATGATGAAACAGCTAGCGATACAGTGCCTACTCAGTTTTCATTGATATGTTGAGCGCTAATACTGTATGATGAGTCATTATGTAAAATTTCATACCCTACTAGTTATACATCGTTATTTGCCTTTCTCTTACACTTTGTCATTGATATGGATTGGCAATGCCCCTGTGGAATGATTACAACAAATAAGAGATACAAACGTTTCATTTAATTTCCTCAGTCACCTACATGAGATGCGCCTGTTTAAATAAGACGTCATTTATGGGACCAACAGTGAGAAAATGTTTTCGTGGCATGTGAGCCGGAAATTCACTCAAGATTGTGTGACTAATGCCAGAAAGGACAAATCGCTTACAGTGATTTTTTTGCCGCATACACGGAGATGGGTCTTCGGACTTCAACGTTATAGCTTCGCGCAACATTAACGGTTTTACATTTTTGTTACCTAAGCGCACTTTTGAATGACTTGGTCAAGTCAATTTAATGACCTACTCAAGGTAGATACGATGCTGATGCTGTATATTTAGCGAAGCATGTGCTGTATAGTCAAGCTGAGTCACATGTTTATATGCTTCCCGTTTGCGACCGAGAAGATTTAATAGAGAACTAGCATCTTGCTGTTGCAAGAAAGGGGAAATAGATTATTTCATATAATATAATGATAGATAGCAGATCGAACCCTGCCGTTCATACTAGGCTGAAGGGCTAATCGACCTAGGGCACCAGCTTGTTCGGATTGTTCGTGTCAGAAGACATCACAGCACAGTTTTCTAGTTAAGCAATATTCTATGAATTCTGGGGGATACTGTCAGGTCATGAGGTACAAAGAGCAGTGTAGTTTACCGGCAGCCCCGTGGTACTGTCCGACTCACTTCTGGTTTTCCACCCAGAAATCTCACGAATATGTTTGTTTGTTTTCTCCTGGCTTGTGATAAGCTCTTCTGGTTGTATATCACACTCTTACTATCGTTTTTATGTTGTATAAGGTTTGTATCTCGCAGTTCATTCATGCAACATATTGTGGAATAAAAAGGGCCAGCGCCCACACTGATAAGCAAGTAATCTTGTATCGATGGTGGCGGCATTTACAGCTGTAGAGATTGCGGGCGATTGATATCATTCATAGCAGATAGTTTTTCGAAATAAACATAGAGTGCAAAGTGGTGCATTTGACGATAAAAGTAGTATGTAGCTGTAAAATTTTGTTCGACGGTACCTGTCATGGCGATTGCACGACAATTTTCATCCTGCAATTTCTGTCTCGTATTTGTGCACAACTGAAACTTCTAGGGTGGGCTTCACTCGGAATATCAAACTGTCGTTCCATTACGACGAGACTGCACCTTGACGTGGTGTGATGGCTTGCCTGACTCAACGACCCAAAGAGCTACGCAGGATGGTTTCCTTAAGCCAAAGATGCAACCATGCCTGACAGGTCAATGGGTAGAGGCTAGACGAAGTCTGTTCTTACTGAACCAGTTGATGGTCAACGTGTGGCTCCCTACGACCGCGTGCCATGTTTTGGGGGCCAGGGGGACATTTCAGAGAATATGCACAGAGAGAAACAGTTTATCGGATAGAAAAACGTTAACTAAACTGACGTAGAACTAGTGTCTGGGGTTACTTTCGACGATGGGAGAAGTCATCTCACTTAACTGGGCAGCTGTTGCTCGCCAAAGCTTCGGAGCCTCCAGCCCAAGGGATGATTCGCTGTGCATGATCCGCTTGCTCCATTGGATGTACGGGTCTAAGGACTAAATCCGAAAGGTGGATCGGCTACTCAAGCATCGGCGGAGACAGAACAGGAGAGGAACAACTATTAGGTCGCACGTGACAGACCAGAGAAAGTCCGTTCACGAGTACTTCGGTCACGTTTCCGTGCCGGGTTAACACCCCAATTCCTTATGGGTCAGACTGTCGAGTCAAAGGCTTCGGTTAGGGTTCTCATAAAAAAACTCTATCTGCGATGTGGCCGACCGTGAAGTATGATCCCCCTGGGAACTTCCAGAATCCTTCCCGTAAAATGTTTCACTAATTTCCATTCCTGCGTTTTGAGATAGATATGAAATACTGCGGGCTTTTGGGGTTCATGAGTGATGTCTGATGATAATAATAGAAAGTAAGAACTAAACCGAATGCACTACTTTAGCCAAATTTTTCATTTTCGTTGACTGTTTTTACCGTTCCACATTATGTCGGATAAGGCAACAGACTGTACTAGCTGGAAATCTTTAAACTTTCCAAAATAGACTCACCCCTACCGTTTGATTAGAAGTACCGGTACACAGAAGCCTGGTGTAAGTGAGTTAATCAAGGAACTCGACAGCTCACTGATTCACTCTCAGCAATGTTTCGTAGAGGAGTTTAACCAACAGTTTAGCTAGCTCTGTTCCACAGTCCACCTGTCGATAATACCAGCAAGATAATCGATGCAGGCAGATGTCACTTTTCCGTCAGGAATAGGGTTTGTCAGAGAATTTATTTATTTAAAATGGTACAGTTCTGCTTGATTTGATGGGTTATTTCCGTCCTGTATCAGGGACGGGTGCTAAAATTTGGTTTCGGAGTTAACAAAATTCTTTTGTGTAATCTGGGACAGTGAACAGATTTCCGAAGAATTGTGTGAATCGGTAATTGTGCCGATTTACAAGAAAGTTGACGGGTTCTCCTATGAAAACTGCATACAGGTTAGATTTTAAGTATCGGATCCAAGCTGTTCATCGGGATCATTCTCTCCCAATTGCCTAACACTTGCCAAAGGCGCACGTGTGACAGTCAAGTCGTTTTTTAGCCTATCAATAATATTTCTATTCACTTATTACATATAAAGTGATTTACAGTAAAACGCGTAAACCCCATAATCGGGAGACATACAGTGATGCGGGTGTGTGGGCAACATTCAATAAAGAATCAGTTTGTTGACCTTGCTTTTCAAAACAGATTGTGAGTGATTGATTTAAAAATAGTAGCAGACTCGAACAAAGAAGTTCTGGTTCGGTGGTCAGCAAAATTCCATCCACATATTTTGAATCAGACAATTTACTGATAGAACGAAGGTCATTGGGTACGTTCTCACAGGAGGACAAGGGACATTTTAATTCACGCACAAGGAACGGACCCAGTTGGTCGAATATGACGGTTTCAAAACTTTCAAAGGCACAGAAGTGAGGGAGGGGAGATGGACCGATGGTGGTTGCGGTCAGAAGGGTCACCATGTTTTGGGGATAGGAGAAATAATGGCGTTCTTCCACGAACAGGGAAAAGTTTCTTGATTGAAAGAAGAGAGAAATAGACGACATTGTTTATCCCTCGACAGATTTTGGGACATAGCAACGCTTCCCCAATGCCCACCATTTCTGTCTTCCTTGGAAGTGGCCGCCGACCCACTCGACCGCACTACTTCTCATTCAAATATTCGCTAAAACATTATTTTGTTGTTCAACCATTGTAGGCCATCGATCGAAACTGAGTTCGTGCTGTCGTTGGTCTTTCACCGGGGTTCACCAAGAGAAGTGATGTGCTCCTATGTCGCTCGTCCTTTTCAAATTCATAATTAAAATGACTTTTATCCTCCTGTGACTTTCGTTCTACCAGTAAATTGTCTGATTCAAAATATGTGGATGGAATTTTGCTTTTAATTGAAGATCCGTTTAAGTTGCTAGTTTTCTAGATAGCCTGACGAACGGTGTAGCAATGATTAGGATGGGTTTTACACTTGCAATCTTTATGATGCTGCAGCAGCACTATGTTGACTCTATCCAAAGTTTTTCCCCAGCAGGTTCATCGCTAGCTACTTCGATCCCAATATGGATGCTTGGATGAATTAGAGGCAAATGAGTGGCCCATTTACACTGAAGTTGACCACTCCGAAAATGACAATCGTTTCATTCAGTCTTCCCAACTACTGGCTGTGTTTGGCGAAAACTTTTTCTTCCCAAATGTGGCAGAACTTCTTGATATCGGGCCGCAAGTTCACAACGCCGGTCTTAGACTAACTATATTATCACTGGTCACCGCTGGCATAGATCGATCAAAGGCTGTCGCTCATTCTAGTTCGCATATGGATACGTGTTCGCTTCTCTGGTTGCAGCAACGCTTAACCTACTCGTCTCGTACAACTACTCTCAGATGAAAACCGGGCGCCCGGATTCCGTTCAGAATCTTCTACACAGTCACCGATACAACTAGATTTCCACGATTCCGGTGAATACTATCAATATATCTATAAAATCTTGTGCTTTGTGGTCACCGCCACCCTGCACTTGCTTTATTATGCCTGACAAGCAGCGGGTATCCTTCACATTAAACGGGTTACCAAGTGCCCGCAGATCCGTTCATCTGAATACCGCACACAACGAGGTGCAGAAATCTATTGAAGCGCAAACCCTACCGTTACTATTTGATTAAAAGAACCGGGCCATGGAAACGATGATTGTCCGAGGTAACCCAAGAGTACAAATCTCGGAGGTACACTAGGTTGCTTAAGTTTCCTTCTCTACCCCAGAGCGGACCGCTGGGAAACAATCACTGATGTAGTGGTGCGATTAAATTTTGCCCTGTCAGAAACAGACTATTACAGCGAGAAGGGTTATCTCAAAAGGCACGAGGCTCACCTGGACAGTGTAAATTCAGTCTGATGCAAGCATTAGCTGCTTGTAAAACCCTGGTTTGATTAGTTTCATCTTTTCGGAAATTACCGTTCACCTGGTGATTTGCTAGTACACGTGTCTTTTAATTTACACAGGACCCTTCTGGTAGTTACCTGTCTCTGACACCTGTGTCATCGAAGTTAAATAGGTTTGTCTATCAATGGGGCGAGTGTTCCACACGGCCGTTCAATCTTTCCGTGTACAGTTTAGATACATAAGCGTTAAGGAAAACAGATATGTACAACCTACCCGTATTTGACCATCAATTGGTCCGTGACATTGATCAAATATGAGGACATCGTTTCAGTGGCGCTAAAATCTTACCCTGGATTAGTTTTAAGGACAGTAGGTCAGTAAGTGTACCAAATTTTACTAACCATTGTTTGCGTTGATCGGGGCATGTCGTCAGGACGACTCATCGGTATGCACCTTTATTCAAGGCAAGTGCCGATTGGAGGACCGGTCGATGAGGTCAGTCTTTGAAGTGAAGGAAAGGCGAGAATACCTCAACTAATCAAGCGGGGAACGTATTTTGTCCAATTAATCCATTGCAACACTGATCCTAGCTAGGGTGTTCCATTCTTCGGAAAAATAAACATTGTTGTTCGACAAAACTGCGCATTGCCTAGGAAAAATAAGGTGATGTCAAAAGTCCCGATCTCAATCAATCTATCGTTGCAAAGCTGGTCACAGATTTTAGAAATTTGCGTTTTCCTCATCACTAATGTCAACGACGGATTATCAATGTGCATTTGCACGATAAGTAGTCGATTGATGTGATTTGATGACAATGCTTCATTCTAAAAGAGATTTGGTCGACTTTGATGGTTTGCCGGCACAACGCATGGGATGTGGGTTTTATTGGTTAAACTATGCACCATTGAGGTTCAGTAAGGAAGCTGGGCGCAGTCAGATCAAATGCTGTACATACACACCCTCATTTTACGTACGTTTTTCTCCGCTAAAGTGTGCTTCTCATTTCCAACTCGTCTCCGGTATTCGTTCATCGGCAGTTTGTGTTGATTGTGGCATCCGTAAGGCTATGTTTTCCCCTCTAGCAGAACCTGCCCTTATAAAAAGTAAAAAACACATAGTTCAACCTTTACAATACACTATACCAATCAAAGCCTGTGATTGGTGCGGTGTTGGCGTTTAGGTAGTCAGTTATAATCAGACCTATCGGACATCCTAATGATCAATGTGTGATCCAAGTAGCCCTGGACCCCAGGCCGGTTTTGAGTGACAGCTGGCAGATTCGTTGAATATGTGGTGCTGACTTTCGATAGTAGGAATAGTATGTATGCAGATGGGTGAACAAAGCCTCTCGGAAGCACACGACAGAGTGCGCGATTATTGCTGTCTACCAGGTATGGGTACCTGGTACTCCTCTGTCTATCCAGTCCCGCTGATACTTGTACACCCCGTAAGTGTTTGTTCACAACAATCTTATTTGTGCGTCAGTAATGTGAGTCCATACTCCTCTCTCTCAAAAGAATCCATCGAGGAATCACAACGATGATTCCCAGATAGTTTTAGGTGGGTTAGACGCAGCTACCTTCGGGAACGACGACACTGCGTTCACATGGTGGAGTTTTTGATATAAGTAGTATCTACGTACGGGATGTTTCGCATAATACATTTGAGTCGAACGTTGATGCCGATCAGTTAAAGAAACCAGCCAGCGGGTCGTCTGTCTATCCTGAAAAACTAGTGCAACAATAATAGTAACGAAAATAGCAATCGAAACGGTAGTAGCAAGAGCAGTTGTGGTAACATTCGCCCACGTCTTTGTGGCACTCCAGTTGCGTAGACTTCCGGCTGAACTGACACACCGGGAAACAGTTCATCGGTAGAGCATGCGCATTTTAATAACCCAACCGGTTCCATCCGATGTAACCATACACACGTTTATATATGTGGGTTATAGAGGTCATGTATTAATCAAGAACACGATGACGTTGCACTGGATGAGGAAGTGTGCACGATTAGCTTTGTGTTGTGCTGCGCCTAACCCGCAAGAATACAGACTCAGAAGTAGATTGGATTTTTGGTCTGAAAAAGAACAATGGCTACAACACTCTCAGTGTGTGTGTGCAACGCCTTTCCGATGTAGTAGTACTATTTGCACAAGAACAAGGTGGATGAGAATGAAACGGTTGCAAGGACCATCAGGGAGATACTATGGATAACCGAAAACACGCTAAGGTGTCTGGTTCATTCAAGAAAAATGACCATACCCACTTTTTTAGCATACAGCGTTCGCTCTGTTCATCTGCGATCGAGCTAGGCTAGGAATTCGGCCTTGGAAACACGGTTAACCCGAGAACTCCGTGCTGTCATATAGCCTTTTTCTCTAAACACTTTTAAATCCACTCCCCCTCATCTGTAGAAAAACGTTAGTTGATATAAGCGGAAAGAAATGAAACTCAACAAAGTTCAGCTATCTCTCGTTGTACCATCACAATAATGATAGTGATGTCCGCCGGTATTAAGATCCCCAATAAGAACGGTGTACAATTGCAATCGGAACAACTTACGGATTCAGCGAGAGTATCCGACAGAACAGCTCTAATAAGAAGGAGAAGAACAGGGAGAGGAAGACAAAGAAGTGGTATCCTGGTGACGACGATAAAAAGCATGACCTTAGTTGTGCTCGTATAGGAACAAAAACACGGATTCGCAAACGCCACGATCGCGCTCTCATTGGGTCTCGTATTTCGTACAATTTCGTCAAATTAGAAATACAAAGACAAAAGGAAATGTCTGCAACCCTTTTGATTAACCTCGTGGAGCACACGTGGTACTAACTAGTGGGCTGGTGTCATTGCTCGGGATGGGAATCCCCGCTGACGTGAACGGGGTTTCTCATTTGGATCAATTCAAGAACTCGAAATAACAAGATTATCCATCTTCACATTTTTCATCGGCGTCAGCAAACCGGCGGTTGAAGTTTCATTCCTCAATCACGGGGGAAAAAGATCTACTTTTTCCGATACGCGTCGTGTTTTTTCACATTTCACTATCGTGCCATTTACTCTAACGGCACCTGGTTTTTTGCAACTTCAAGTGGTATATAAAGTAGAGGAGTGAATTAATTTGGTTCGCCCAAAGTCCTCGTGTAATGAGTTTCTTCTCCCGGTCACTTTTTTATACCTCTCCTACATGTCTCCTTTTATTTGTACAGGCTATTGGCATGGTACAAGAACAAAACCCATTTTTCTGGGCCGGCCTAGGCAGACTTTACTGGCCAACACTGGTAAGTTTATGTATCCGAATCTCCCTTCGGATGCTTGTGTGTGGAATAATTTTTTCAACGTCGTATAAAATTTCAGTTTATTCCCAAGCGCACGCACGTCTCCTTTCCTGTTCTATCGATTTGCGAATGTAGTCTTCGAATTGATTTTTCTGCGCGTGAACTTCACATGAACACATCGCATGCGTTACGCCACACTGACCTGGAGCCGAGCTTAGTTCAAACGGATTTCACCAACTAGAATCGCCGCAATACAGTGCATACGACTAGCTATTTTTTCTCAATTACAAGTGGAAGTTATATCCATCCGCGTTATCTGTAACGTGACGAAACATGTGTTACACGCTTATTTCTCATTACCTGGGCTCACATTACAGGTCTGAACGAGCAACAATTGAATGTGTACGCACGCACACGTTCGAGCAAACAGTGCGTTGTTTTTTTTGCATTCGATTATCATTTTCAGATCTATATTGTGTGTATGTGTGTGTGTGTGTGTGTGTGTGTGTGAGAGAGAGAGAGAGAGAGAGAGAGAGAATGAAATGCGGAGTGCCAAAAAATTGGTGGCTATCAATGCGCTGTCAGGTGACCACGTCTGACCTGTCAGGACCATTGCTCGTTCAGGTTAACGGTTATAGTGCCGTGGACCTCTCTGTCTATGGAGCATGTCGCTTGCACACTAAACTCATTCACAGAGCACGGATTAGGGGAAGTTAACGCCATTATTTCGTTTTATCAACAGGTGCGGTTTACACTGGAATAGCATATTTTTGGGGTCCCATGAGTTTGACAATGAAGAAAACGTTTTGGCAAAGGATAATCTACTTACTCTGCCTTTTAAAATCTCAATCGCTTAGGGTAGGCTATGCAATGATTGCCAACTGCAGAAATCTTTTGAGTACCGTTTGCCGTTGGTCACGTTTGACTGACCAATAAAATCCCAGTTTTTAGCTGATAAAGCCATGTGGAACTACCACTGGGCGAAAAAGAGTTCAGTGATGTTCCACTTGAATTGCTGATTTTCATTCAAACGTCGGAACGCATACATTCTCCAGAAGATTATTGGTCAACTGCCCGTCTTTTCGTGTTTGTGTGATTGAAAGCCGTGAAGTTCCACATGTGAATTGCTGTAGGGAACATCTGTGGAAAAGCACGCGTTGAAATAGTTTTCCAGTAGATACACAACAACAGAACAGTGAGTAAGTTATAAGGAAACGCTGTGTTCTGGATACGAACTCTGGAAGTCTGTTTGAGATATCGATGAACGTGATAGCTTCTACGTGTATCTGGACCCAATTCCTGTTATTTGAACTCTTTTTATAATGTGATGTGTCCGTCTGTTGTCTTCATCTTAAATTGACTATTCTGGTTTCCCTAGTTTGATATCAAAGAAGCGATGGAACAGTTCGAATTCCAGTTAGTAAACAATAACGTTTTTACTAACTGGTTGAGATTAAGAAATCATCAGGGTTCTCGGAAATTCGGAAAGCAGTAAATTCATTCAAATGCGGAAGAATCGACGCTCTAACAATGAATTTCTTCGGAGAACGTACTGTGATACACCGATGATCCTCAGACAATCACGTCTCGTGTCTAGTTTGTAGCGCAATTTCATGGAAGACGCTTGCATTTCTCCGTTTTTTTACCTTCACATGTTCGGCTCGGTTCGTATTAATTTGCTCGGGTTTGGGTTTCCGCCTCGCAGCAGTATCTGGTAAAAAGCTAAACGAATCCGTGCCACGAGGAACAAACGAGAAGATTAAAACAATGATCAAATGACTCGATCGTGTTAAGTTGAAATTGATAGTTACAACCAAGTCTGGCAGGAATGTGGATCAGTCAATGAGTTTCACACTGAAGCATATCACTGGAAACTTTTAATACGCCAATCTTTGCTATAGGGATCAGTTAGGGGAGTTAGCATATAATGGGTATACTCCTTGGAAATGATCGAGAGACACACAGCAGCGCATGGTCAACAGGTAGCATGAGATTCAAATCGTACATGTTACAGTAACTGAACACTACAATAGAGAATGAACGCATATCAATTGCTGGAAGTATCAATGAACATTTGTCTGCAACAGTGACCTCCAATTCAAAATATACTAGTCGTAGAGCGACAGGAATGACCAACGAGGGCAGAAAAGTAGTGAGAACGTAAAGCCAAGTATCGAGGAATAAATTGAGCTTTTGAAATATATAGCATATCAAAGAGAGTGCTCATCTGGAATATGGTCGTAAGCGCATGGTTGGAAAGAACATTTTAGTCCGTCGGTATGCGACATCGGTAGACAGATTGGCTTTCGAAATAGAGACAAGAAGAATAGAGTGGAAAGCAAATAGGTAAGGATGAGATAGTAGTAAAGTTGCATGTTTGCAGAAATGTATGAACAAATAGTGAAAACGGATAAAGCAACGTCAAGCCATAGTAAAGACTCGTCATAGACTCTGTTCTTGAAGCACAGTCCGGCGAACAGATGTTGTTCGTTAACCACTTTAGCCGTAAACTGCGCGAGTAACCATAGGGGAACGACCATTTTTTAAGTATGGTATTTAGCACCGAACACCCGAAAACGATATTTTCCGGGTAATGGGTCCCATAACGCCGATCATATAGCCTATCTAGTGGATGGCGGGCTAACACCTTCAGCTAAAATATTTTGCGCGTTTTTCTGCGATACATAATTAAAGGCATCGCTATAGTATCAAAAAAAGATGCTGGCGGGTTCACATTATCTATGGAGCAAGAATTGAGCTTTGTTTGACCAAATACAGAACGGCTTCTGGTGGAGTACTTCGGTGACCGTGTTCAATCGAACCGGAGTCATGAGTTCTTATGTTAGAGGAATTTCAAGGAAAAACGAGTCATCCCGATATCTCCAAGGCAATTAATGCGTACCATACGCATCACAGTTCTGAAGCGCCTTTCTCAAACATCAGTGTGATTAATACTACGATAATCCATAGTCCGTAATGTTTTAGGAATTAAAAGTGGATTGAATGAACGGGTTAAAACTGAAGATAAAATGGGCGTAAATTAAGTTGGCACCCTTAGTGTCAACTCATTTCAATCACTGGCTTCGTCACATCTGCCCGTAATTAGCTCCACATATATTTACAAGGAATAAAGCATTTATAGGCATGTCCTTGCTCAGTGTTCGTTTAACGTCAGCACGAAGCGCAGGACCCCTAATTTTGGTGACATTTGGTTTGAATCTAGTAATTCGCCTCACTGGCTTTCAACATTACGGCCACTGTTACTGGCACACAGTTGTAGCAGGAAAGCAGAAGCCCAGTTTAGAAGTAATTTTTATGGCATCCAACACAGCGACGCATTAGGTATAAAAATATGAAAGTATTTACTAGTCAACCAAGTCTTCAGGGAGGTGATCAGAATCCTTGTCCACTGTATTCACAGTTGTTTCTGAAGTATGGATGAAAGGCGTAAGTATAGCAATGCCAACAAGTGCATACTAAGATGATAGACAGCGAGCGCCTGATTTCATCCCCAGCTTTGTTAATTTTGTCTACTAACAGGCGTATAAGTAGCAAGTTGCGAATTTCAAACACAAAAATGTGTTCCCGTGTTTTTTGAACAAACTGCGCAAGAAGAAAGTTTGAATACAAGCACGCCCCTAACCGCGGGACCTCCGCCACGTCACTTGATAAATCCAACTATCCGGGGGACAGATCTCGTGAAACCCCTATCCGGAAGAACACTCAACAAGTCCTACACGACTGAGTCCACCGGTTAAGCTCTTCATGCCTTTTACCACATCATCACGGTTTCACCGCTGCGACTCGCCTCTCCCGTTCAGCCCCAATACCGCCTTGGATCGCTGTGGAAAGTGTGTATACCTCATGGGCTCAAGGGCCCTCTGCACTATCGGGGAGAACCACTAGCAATGAACCTGTGGTTCGGAGTGGAAATCCCCATGAAGGTCAGGTGAGCGAAAGCGGATTGCTCCCCCCAACACTAATACGATCGGTGGTGGTGGGATTCGGACCTCTTATACTCCAAGTGACTGAGGCATTTGCTATAAGACCACAACCGACCAAAGCTAATACAGACAATGTGAAAAGTAAAATCTCTTGACAGATGGACCAGAATAGTTGTAGCTTGTGACAGCAAACCAGAACTCGACGACATTGAGCCCTGCATAGTTTTCCTTTATACTTCCGTTCCTGGAATACCCATGTATGAAGAGCTTAACTATTTGTAAATGACGCTACCGTTCGCTGAAAATATTTGTAGCGTGTGATTCAGTGTATTCTAACTTCAACCAGGTTGTTCTGCTAGTTCTTAACGAAAACCAAAGTACTGGATTAGGAGACTGACTGATGGTTGAATGATTTGGATTGAGCTGAACGCTAAGCTTCGGTTGTTGCCTTGATTTACCATGTGAGATACTACATTTTGACGCAATGTGATCGATTAAGTGCCTGAAAGATCGCCGAAGCAGGAGATTGCTTACGTCAGCGAGTAATCTAGTCATATCTGAGAAGTTAATTGGTAGAGCCTAAACGAAATTCAGCCTCAGAAAATAAACTAATTGACGCGGATCGGTTATGTACGATCTACCATGGCGCTTCCGAAGAGAATACTCCGGAAGATGAACGCAGAAAGACAGTTGATTGGATTTAACGGAAGACATGAATTGCGAGATACAAACTTTACTTTCAGACTACTCAGTTTGACACAAATACGCTCTTCTACATTGCGATAGGACATAAAGCAACAAAATGAGATCAGACGATGTAGAAAAAATAATTCGGTAAATCTGATTGGTCAACAGTTCCTACGCGTTTAGCGCTGTCCAAATTCACTTACTAATACAGCCTCATAAAAAGCTAAAAGGTTGGGGTTCCCATTTCTGACCATCACTCCGGACGCTTTATTCCCGTCAATCTGATGTTCAACGGTCATAATACGTTTCGCTATTTACGAGGCTGAATTTCTGGTGATCGTTTTCTGTCCGGGCGAAGGCTGAGTCATACATTGCACTAACCACTTTGGTACATGCTCCCCCGTTCGTTGACCGAGGCACTGATCCATTCTGTCCATGTAGGTGTAGCCGCAGCTACGGACAAACTCATGAATGACATGAGAGGTATTCAGACCCGACAAGCGTCTTAAATAAGCCTGGTTGTGTGCTTAACCTGTAATTCAGCCGTTAAAAAAGGGGCACTTCAACAAACACTTCAGATATTGGCTTATTCGGTAGCTTTTTCTCGGCCCTGTCGGCGTGTACGGTCTCCCGCTTTTCTCTTGCATGAATTGCAATGAACGTTTTGGGATAACCACTTCCACTGAGTCTGCCGTGTTAAATGCTTTTCGTTCTGCAATCGGTCAGTGTTCAATAGCAGCCCACGGGCTCTACTGGGAAGGCCCTTTTGGCTTCGAACCATCTCAGTTTATTGGTATAAAATCGATCGTTTAAATAAGATGTGTGCTGGTCATAACCGAAACCTTGCATGAAAGCTTGTTGGTTCACTGATCTTCCTAAAGAACCCGTCTAGCTGGTTTGTATGGTTTCACTCGGATTGGTTGGTTCGACTCTGACCGGTTCAGACAAATGTAAGCTGTCGATTGGTTCATTGATCCGATTAGCTGACTCAATTCTTGTTTGTAATTCCGGATAGCCGATCACCTGCTGCTTGCTTCGTCTCCGACCTCGCCCTTGGTTCTGGATGGACGATGAGGTGCTGTCTGCCACTAACCCAAACCGTCCATTGGTAGTATACCACCCCATACCCTCATGAGTGACATTGCAGCTCTTACAGGCTGTGTAGAAAAGCGTTTTGATCAAACCCATCTGCACATATAACCATCAGGATATCTAGAAAGGTTAGACTGTCGCTACTTTTTATATTATGTGCTACTGATCACTTGGGACATGTTATGTTCAGCAGATCACAGAACTTTGCAAAAATCAAAATGACATCAATATAAAACATGTGCAGGATAATTCTAATGGTATTCTGATGTGTCTTCCTCAGTCATGAGCACAACAGTGGAGTGATTGCCTTCGGTTTTCGTCTACAGCACAAGAATTTATGACACTTTCTTGGGTATCGGACCCAAGACAAAATTGACCTGCTTCCACTCAGAACAGATGGTGCTTCGTTCAAAATTTTTGTAACCCCATTCGGTTTACGGATTTCACATCAGAAATCTGAATTGGATCTCTGTGTGCTCAGGTATCGCCTGTGATCTTCGCTCTTGGGCAGGTGCCATTTTGTTCAGCTTGGGAAGAAGAACAATTCCCACGAGATGAAGAACCTCAATCCTGATCCCTCTCCCAAAACGACGACAGGACAGTGGGCGACAACTACCATGGAATCAACCTGATCGACGTGACCGCAAAGATATTCTCCGTGCTCCGACTGAATCGCTTTTCAACCGTGAGGGATGCACTCACTCGTCCCAATCAAGGAGGATTCCGCCACGGCAGGGGATGCTTGGATCAGATATTTGCCCTTCATCGAGTAGTAGAAAGTCGCAGCAAATTTCACCAGTCGACATCAGCCTGTTTGGTTAATTTTCAAACAACATTCGACTCAGTTGACAAACACGCTTTATGGACCATTCCGCAGGCAGACGGCATGCCGACAAAACCTGTTAGTTTGATGCTTGTAAGAAAACAATTTTACGGAGAAAAACCCGGCAGATTCCCTCTCAACTCCAGTGTTCGACAAGATTTCCTGTTGTCGCCAGTCCTATTCAACTACCCTATTAACTGAATAATGCGGCGACCGCTCATCGAGGACCCTGGTGTACAACTCAACCCAGACGTTTTCTTAGCTTAATCGAAATTCGTGGACGATGTTATCCTGCGATACGGTCCGACTGTCTTACAGCCAATTTCGAATCGTATAGTTTTCTTCGCGAAAAACCGTGAGACTAGAAGTAAATACATCAAAGATTAAGGTCTGTTTGACTTGCGCTGCACAGTCCGCACAACCAATTCATGTCAACGGCGAACTAGTTGAGCACATGCAGACATTCAAATACCTGGGCTATACGGTTCTCCCAAACGGCTAAGCCAAGAACAAAGTCAAAGTGCGAATTGACAACACCAGGACAGGATTTTTCAGCTATATATGTCATTTTGAGAGCGACACGAGATCAGTCTTTGAACCCAAATCCGCATCTTCTGAGCCGCTATCCGCCCCATATTACCCTACGGTTTCAAAAGTTGGCCAATACGCGTCAAGAACATCAGAAAACTGGAAGCATTTGACCACCAATGCCTGCGAATGGTCCTAAAAGCTATCTTGCGTGATAAAATATCAAACGAAACGATAAAAGAACGATGCTTTCACATTGAAAAGTTGTCGGTATTCCTTCAATGGAGACATTTCCAGGAATTTGCAACGCCCGAACATCGAATCTCAAAAGTATCTGCCACCTGTTCCATGCTAAAGTTGACGCTGCCGTCTCGGAGGACAACGGGAAACATGGATCAACATTTTCAAGTCGGATATCGTGTGATTGGGACTCCGGTCTGTTTACGGTGCTCGTCTCGGGAAGCAGAACTGGATCTCCCTGTTCCCCGATCTCACCCCCGGCCGCCGTCCTTTGGCAGGCGCAGTCCGCGGCATGCATGAAGCCTGCTCATCCTCTCTCAGGAGGTAGCCGCATAAGAGTAGAAGCAATACCCTATTTATTGCTAGAAACCAACAGCCAATCCCTAAAGGCATATTTATAGCTGAATCATCGTTGAACACCGGAAAACTGAAGTATCGAAATTGCATGTGAAGTGTTTCGATTACACCGCGCGCCGGTCTAGCGTTCTATTGGGTGGGGCAGATGAGCTTATATTATTAATATTTTGCACCAGATAATGGCTATGTTCAGTGGCGAATCACATAAGCCGCACCACCTTGCTGTTCTCGGATATATGTCGCGCTTGCTAGACAGGAAACCTACAATATCTCTGAGCACTGTCGCTGCTAGTCCGTCACCGTTTCTTCGGTGAGCCTAAAATCACTTCATTCTATGCTGGTGGCTTTTCTCCAATCCGCAACCTGGGGATGCACCGGGCTGATGAGTTAGTATTTTCGTTCTCCCACTGTTTTGATTGTGAGTCAACGGCAATAGTGATGGTTCTCCGTTGACAGCTTTTCCACTCACTGAGGGTTGTCGCGAAATCTGAGGTTCACAGAAGTCTCCTGTCGGCTGGTGTCTTTGTGGTGCAGATTACGTTATAAAGTTGAAGCTGACCTGATTGACGAGTGTTCACCCCATTTCATGGACTGCTCTCGCATTTCCGATCGTGCATTGGACTTAATTCAACACGTCGCGTAGATGCCAATCGATTTTGGCGCCCCGTCTGACGAGTTCACTGATTTGTGTCTGTTTCAGCGAGGTTTTGGTAACTTCTGGACAAAGCCGACCGGAGCACAAACCAATTCCAAGCGTTTCTCATGACTGCCACAACTTCTGCTACCACTACTACCAACAGTTGTTAATGATCAGTCCGTTTTGTACTTCGTTACCAATGTAGTCAACCCTTCCGGACCGAATCGATCGTTAAAGACAAATCGAAAACAGGTTGTGCAAAGCTGGAAGTCTTACTCGGAACGCCGGAGATACACACCTGTAGATATACCACGTCCTCTGTTGCATTGATTCGTTCACTCTTCGTAAGACCAGATATGATGAAGCACGAAGGTTTTTCAGACGCCAGCTGATGAGGAGTCTACGAAATGACTGTTATCTAGAGTGTTTCACAAAGCCTGATGGGGTAGGGAATGGTGCAGCGATCAGCGGAAGCTGTCCTCTTTTTCGTCTGTTTGGGGTTGTTGATGTATGGCAACCATATTCTAACAAACAAATCTCAATGAATGTCGTCTCACTAAATCAGACTCAAATTGCCACTTTGAAATTGCATTCGTGTTTCAATGCACAGGTCTGTTGCCATTCCCATCCAAGGTGTGTTGTATAACAATGAGCATACGTCGACACGTAGATATTAATCCCACTTCAAGTGTGGAGGTCCTTCAATAAATGGGCTGTAACAAATTGGCATTCGAACCCCTCCTGAGCACTGGAGTTGAAACATTCCCTGAGTTTGGTGTATGTATTGGGAGCAAATTTCCAAAATATTGCGAATGGTAATTTTGATAATTTCTTGGTTAGGACTATCTTCAAACTGACCGCTGAGATAATTTTGCCTTTTCTTGACTGACTGCCCTTCAGACTCCACCTTTTGTGCATAAACCTCAGATCATTGGATCATCCTTGAGCTTGGGAGCACCAAACTTTATTTTCGCTCGTGTTAGAGCTCATCAGTGGTGCATGTCCACGGCCGCGCCCAGGGTTCGATCCCGGGCCTTTTCATCTCGAAGGCACTTGTGTTACCACTGCCCACTCCCATTTGGGCTGATTCAAATTGCCGAGTCAAGATTGTTCAAATATCGTTTTTCTATGACGACCTCTCTTTTACGTAATGTTGGGGAACGATTCGTGTGAGAATGGATCTGGGTTTAAGACCGATCTACTTTGTGTCAGCTCGTTGGCGGATTTGGAAATGCTGGTGTGATTTTTCTAGACCCACTAACACAATTTCATTTTATCGGAAACTGAGTTCTGACTTGTGGCGTACGCAAGTGGTACTCTATTTTTTTATTTGCTTTTCCCTAGCGTGTTAATCGAGGTCACTTTATCCTCCTTGGTACTGAACTCTATCCTAGTTGGAAGTGTCAGGGCTGAAGTATGTAGGGGAAACCGGGTTGTCATCATTACGAGGCTTTATTTTGATTAATCCAATATCTACGAAGGGAAGTTTGTTCAAGCCATTGATTTAATCTTATCTCACAGATCAATGGGTAGATTCCAGAAAAAGTTCACTTTCACAGATCATTTTGGTAAACAATAGATCGTTCTGTACGACCAACCTAGACCGTATGGACGTGGAAGTTGAGTATCTGAAATTTCCATGATGATGGGAGAAGTGTTCACTAGAAAGCTATTGCCCACCAAAGCCGAGTATTCCCTAACCCCGGGTGATGCTGCCTGTCCACGTTCTACTTATTCCATTCGGTTCATAGGATCAGGACCTGAATCAGAAAAGCGAATCGACAATTAGTGCACAAGCAACGACGAATGCCAGAAGAAACAATCAGATTTCACGCGACAGTACAGTATAGGCTGCTACGCGGATGCTTCGGTCGCGTTCCGGTGCCTAATTAACGACCCACCGGCTTAAGGGTCGAACTATTATGTCAAAGGCTCCTTTGAAGGAATGCCGAAGAAAAACTCGCAATTTCTGATTATTGTTCCAGAACCTTTTTGACTTCTAAACCAGGAACAGCGTTTTTGGTTAAAAGAGATAAGCCCCTTTTGCTTCCGGGGCATCCGTGATGAACCATTCTTGCCTAAATCTTTCCTATCAAAAGCATTTCTCAATTCCTTTCACGTAAATAACGGTCGATGTTAGATGTCACAGACAGCTGTAGTTCAGAAAACATATTTGACGTGAATATTGGTTCAAACCTAGGATATAAATCAGATGCGTTCAACAAGCCTAGTTGTTCACTTCTCTAAGCTGGCCTCCAATTTCCGCCCGTCGTGAGTTCATCTGATTGGTCGGTAACGTTTTTTTCTTCAGATAATGGGAGGTTTCCGTTGTTCTCAAATCATTTCATGTTTTCCTCTTCACCGGATAGGGTTACGGGTACAACGCTGGATTGGTTTTGTTCAGTTTGAACAAACTTCGCGCTCGTAATTGGGCGCGCGATTGGCACAGTGCGTATACGGAGCTGGCCCAAGGCTTTGGAGGTAATCTACCAACCGCGGAGCAAGTGAGTTGCGTGTTTTGTTTTTTGATGCTGAGTAATCCATTGATGACCAGTACCATTCAAACCCTTTTTGTAAATTATCTAGGTTCATTTTGAGGTTATCGATATATTTGCTACGATATGATACGGATAGCATTTTCTGCAACTAGGATAAATACGTAGTGTAGGCATCTATTGTGCAACAGGGGATCGGATTAGAGGACATTCATGTGAAGACCAACTCGATGATTGTGTGCTTCAAAAGTATTAAGGTCGTATGAATGAGAAAGTACTTGGAAGATGGGTGCGTTCCATAATTCCGTAGTTCTTGTAAAGAATCTTCAGTCTGTCCGAGCTAAGCCCATCAGTGAGATAGATTGCGACTGTCTGGTTACATGCGTGGCTTGTTCCCTGTGTGCGGGGCGGACAATTGAAAGCAAATGTAGTCAAGACCACGAAAACAGTTTCGTGAAAAACGAAATCCACGGTAATACAGTGATAGGCTACTGACTGCAACGAGCAGATCATTGTGGGATCACCGACGAGACGGATGATTTTACGTTGGACACGATCGAGACGGCCTATTGGAGAAGACAGAGCCTTGCTTCAAACATGGAAGAGTGGGACGATTTCGAGTCTTTTACGGTACAATAAGTTGATACTATGCTCTAATTGGCCAGTAGATAAAGCACTTAAAACAAGCGAGCCAGTTTGCCAAATTGTTGTTCTTGAGAAAATAAACATCTGGCAGAAAGAATACGACCAATATTTTCTGATGCTTCCAAGGCCATTGCATTTTGATACTTGTGGACCAAGAAACCTTGATTGCACCGTGGATAATCAGAATATCGCGTCAGGCTAAATGAACGACCAGTTTGATCTATTGGTCAACGGTTGAAGTTGTCACATCTGGAAGAGATGAGACACAAACAGCTGCATTATCTACCGGTAATACATGCGCACCGAAGGTGCTACTTAGTCACGACAAACGATACTGTTCACAATGTTCCCAAATATCCGATGCTCAAAACAAAGACACTGATCTGACTTAACAAATCAACGCAAAACAACTAAAGTTTCCAACAGGCAGGCAATGAGTTATTACGACTGTTACTTTCATCTACTCCGAGCACACGTTACCAAAAAGAATAGTGTGCTCGCCATGGGTGTTAGTTATCCGGGACCGGTTTTTACACCTTGAACAAAAATCCACAAACTACCGCGCATCGTGGTCTGATTAATGACCAGCTGGTTATCACAAACAACAAAATGAGTGCGGGCACTGCGTTGTTCTGCAGGGGAAAAATACGTTTGCTGATGTGGTCGAGTGAAGAAATTCCTCTTCGACGTATCACGTCAGGAATTTACACGTGTTCGGTGTTGATAATGATTATTAATTCAAAAGATACATTTCTTGGAATATATTGTTAGCACGCGGGGTCTAGATTTTACACGTAATGAAAAATCGTGTTGTATCTCACGCGTCCAATGATCGACGTCTCAGGCCCGGATCTAACTGGCAATCCTCCGCTTACTGCACAGTTGTTCTCACACTTACAGCGTATCAGCTAAACTGTCTATTTATCTCTTAGATTAAGAACCCATGTAAATGTAAAAGCGATGTGTCGAAAAGAAATTTGTTCCAGTATATATATATATATATATATATATATATATATATATATATATATATATATATATATATATATAATCTTCTGCTTCCTTCTGTCCAGGATGTTCTCAATCGAGTTGGATACTTATCTCCCGAACTATTATTTGATATTGACTGTTCGTGGAATGTCCAGTTAGCCTCATTTAGCTTGGCAATTCGTTGTCCCGTTGCGTGGTCTTTTACGGAGAACGGTCGCATCCGTTCGAATGCTTCCGGTGTGAATGAGGCCCATCTGCTACATTTCAATGCTCATTTTAAGCCTGAAGCTTCCTATCCAAAACCGTGGCGTATTCCTCGGGTTGAGGATAATGGACAAGTATTGACACGTAAGTTACTGGACACAGTTTTTAGTCAACTTTATACCTCATTTCGATTGATGAATCCTGAAATGTATTCCTCTATTGTTGTTGTTTCATTCGGTCAATTTTTGTCTTTCGCAATTGAAATTCCTAATCAACGAGTCGTATCACTGATATTAAAATCTAACACGGATGTGGTTGTGAGTCGCACACGTTAGCCATTAGGATTTTATGAGTTCACTGTTGCAAGGGTATTGGCTGACACAACGATAGACGGCCCAGTTGCGTGAGCAGACAGCACATCATCGACTGTCCAAAATCGATGGCAAAGCTGTGACAGAATAGAGCGAAATCATCCAAACAGCCGCCAGTAGTCGTTCCCCCCAACTGGAGCAAAATCAACCAACCACCAGCCAATCGTTGTTTTAATCGAACACAACAACTATCAGCTACTGTTGTTTTTTTCTTCTCGGTCTGTGGTACCTGACAACTCGTATGAGCCTGTCTGAGACGAATGCGGTGAAAAATAACCCACTCAGATTGAATTTTATCTATTATAATAATAATAATAATAATAATGTTAATAATGCCAACAATGATTTGTATGTGTAACATTTCGAATTGCTTCCGTTAGTATTCAATCCTCTGACTTTTTTATTACTACTGATCACTCGATACGAAACCATTTCCTTATTTTCCATAACCACATCACATGTCACGTACTCCAAAGCTGAGGGAAAAAAGTGATTCTTCTATTTGTCTCAAATGAATCCGAAACCAAGCTTTTCACATCAAATCTATCCACTCGCATGTTGGTCGGATACGCGGAGTACTCTTTGGTATTGGTTCAGCGTATCAAAAAGTTCGGGTGGTTTTCAGCTTCTCCATGTCTGGTAGGAGTTCCATTTTCCCCGCCCTTGATTCTGGCACTGAGTCGCGCACCACCAGTGTCATCTTTCAGCCTAGTCAGACTCATTGTCTTCCTGATACAAAGGTGTTTCACTTTAGATGAAGTGTTGGAAAGCCAATCTTCTTTGCTGATTGCCTATTTTCCTTGTTGCTTTACTAATCAAAAACGGAATGTACGAACCACTATCAATAGGTGAATGCGTTCGGAGCCCTGGATGAATTTACTTCATTTGAAGGGCGCATACAGGATCCGACGCCGGTTGACACTGCCCTCCATTAAAATTGGGGTTCAGGCCTGCAAACTCGAGGGCGAGAACTTCCGTGCGACCAAGTAATATTACAAAAACCATAACAATGAAAGTCCACAAACATCTGCATATTTACCTCTTCGATACTCGTGCATCACACAATTTCATGTCTCGTTGTCACCAGATAGAAGTAAAATGTACACGCACCCAATGAGAGGTGTAGTTTGAGGACAATCAGCCGACTGAAATTCAGAGAGGGGAAGGATGTGTTGATGATGGGTACTTTTCACCTCTTCACGGCATATCCTCAATGTTTTCGCTTGTTTATAACTTGTACTATTACTTGTGAGCAGTGAGTTTCATGTGCGGGATAAAATAACCCAATAAAACCAAATAGAGCAGTACGGAACAAAAAGACAACAGGAGAAAATACAATAGAGAAGAAGAGAAAACAGTATTCTGATTGGCCTTGAATATTGGTGTTGTTGGTTGCTCAAGTTGATAGTTTTTGTGATCTGTTGATCGTTGAGTATGGTGTTTAGTTCACGTCGAGTTCACTTTGCTCGCGAATGATGTTACCTTGATTGGCGATTTACGGGTGCTGTCTAAATTCGAGTGAAAAATGTCTTCTTTACGAGCTCTACTTTCGTAATTTTTCCATATAGTGCCAAACAAGATCTGGAAAAATAAAATTCTGTGGAACCTGATATGGTTTACGTCAGCTCTGTGCGAAGCTGAACCTGCGTGACTTTGGTTCATTTGGCTGAAATGTTAGTTTGGTAACTTGCTGAAGTCTTCAATGCAATACAACATGCTTAATTTGACTGATGCTTGACAAACCAACTTCAGTGAACGGTCGAATATGAATAATTGTTGAAGTGTTGAAGTAAAATTCATCGCATGTGGTTTTCCCTTCGGAGGGATAAGTACTGATCGTACAAGTGTCGACCATACCTCTGCTCAGCATAAGAAGTTGAAGCAATTCAGACGCGCTTAAAAAATGCTGTTCCGTGTTGTAGTTTTTTAGTAGTTTTACGGCCGGTGATAGGCTCGACAGAAAAAAAACTTGTCGTTTTGTGAATGTGACCTTGAAATCAAGGTCATTTAAGAGTGATCCTCCCAGCGTCTAGTTTATTTTTGCATTGGTGGAGAAACTTACGTTTATGACAGGAAAGTTTCGGCACGCTAGTAAATAAGAATAATGGAATCACGATAATGCATTCTGTAGGTTTTTCTATGAAATATTTGCTAAGAGCCTTCCTGTGAACGAATGAATATTTTTCTTATTTTTCACTCAAAACTGGCATTACAACGAAATGCGATCGGCAAAATCCAACACAATCGACCTGTATAATGGCATTTTCTGGGTTTTGATAATAGAAAGTGCTAGATGTGTCCACAAAGAGCACTTCTGTGTAGGCTCTCACACGCCATTACTCTTGCTTTTATGTGATTATCTGCTGAAGGAGAAGAATTCGGCTCCATGAATATCATGGACCACAGCTACCCATGCGCAGTGCTCTAAAGCTCATTCGACACAGGTTGCGATCCAGTTTATCTTTTATTTGCGAGCCCCGTTGTCCTAGGTGTTCTACATCCTTCTCGTTAGTCCTGACCCAAGTTTTGAGTTGGCCACCTACGTGGCAGTAACTCAAGAAAAGAAAAAGGAAAACTTCGGTGTTGAAAAACTCAACTTTGATTTCAGTTCAGTATCGTGCTAGCCTCTGACAACTCATCGCAACCACCAACCATCGAACCCGCTGTGGTCTTTCAACAGGTGTACAAAGTGAAGGTAGATAGAACTACTGATCCAGATGAGCTATCGCCTGTTGTACTCAAGGAGTGTGCTGACGCTCTTTCGGTTCCACCAGCCAATATCTTTAATAATTGTCTGACAAGCGAAAAAGCCCAACATTGAAAGACTGGCCAACATAACGCCTGTCCTCAAGAAAGAATCCATAAAATACCGTCCCATCAGCTGCACTTCTGTGATGTTCAGATTGTTTGAGAGGCTTTTCTTAACGCTGGTAAACGTTGAGTCTGCTGAAGAACTTACACACCAGTTTGCTCATCGGTCTTCGCGCTCCACATTTGAAGCCGTAGGTTACTTAGTACACTCAACAGCCTCGGCTTTAGACCGAAAATCTAAGACTGCCAGAATGATGGTTTTAGACTAAAAGTGCATTTGGTTGCCTTGATCGATCAGTATTGCTCAAACGCTATCCGTAAGTGTTGTTGACCGAAACGTCTGCAGGATGACTTCAGACTACTTCACTGATCGAAGACACTTCACTCGTTTCAGCCGCCAAAGGTGCCCTTCTCTTCCAGTTGATTCTGGTGTATTACAAGGTGCAATTTTTCCCCTGTTCTCTTTTCCTTTGTACGTCAAGCAAGTTTCACTCCCGTCGACATTCAGTGGCTGCAAATACACCGCCGATGTAGTTTTAGAATAAGAATTATCGACACCCAAAGGTACTTCACAAATTCAGCTCAAACTTAACGAAGTTGTTAACTGTTCTACATGTCGCTCTCATGAACTAAATGCTTCTAAGTGCCGGGATGTATTACTTACTTTCTGATGTACCACACAGATCCCTCGCTAACGGGTTCTTCTCTTATCTGCGAACAATGAATCCATACCAATATCACCAGCGGTTGAATATCTTGGCCTTACAATCTCTCATAGTCCATGCATGTTCAACAGATTTTTTTTGTAAAGTTAGAAAGTCGTCATTTCTCTCTCCCAGTCTAAGATTAACTTTTGAATGTATGACTGCATACGTTTTCCCACAGTGGTTGTACTGCTCTCCAGTTGTTTTCCCCGGCCTGTTGAAGGAAGATTTTAACTTGATAATAAGATCCATAAAATACATTTATGAATACAGTGGCATATCCAGAGATAGACCTGTTGATACCATTCTTGATAAACCCTTCAATGCTTGTGGCTAGTTTACTTCAAAAATACTTTCAAACCGTACATCATCCTCTACACAACGAACTTTCAAAAGCTGTGTCTACAACGTATACGCGCTCAAAGTTCAAATTTCTATTTCCTCGCACTTCTGCATATCGTAATTCTGTTTTGCCGTATCGTTCTTGTTTGTTGACCCAGTAAAAGTCACCACATACGTACTTACGGAACTGTTTACTTGGATTAAAATTACCATAATTTCTCCAGACTACGCGATTTCATATTTTCATATCCACAGATACGGTATAAATGCTAAAAATCCATTCAATGGGATGCACAAAGCTACTACCGACTTGACTTGATTGCACCGCGTCATCTAGGGTAGGGTTGGGGGCTGAAGGTTTGTTTAATTCGTTCCATCTCGGGTCGCCGTAGGATACGACCAGCCACCGCAGTCGATGACATTGGAAGAAGATAAAGAGTACGTCGACTTTGCAGCATTATCTCCTTACTTCTTCGCCATTTTTTAAGATACGCTGCAGGTACCAGTGATCAAACACCTCCAGCCTTCTGATATCCTCGGCTCATCGTCGTGGCCAGTGGCCGAAGAAGGACGAAACAAATTGGGCCGCTTAATCTTTTGGTCGATCAAAACTCGGAATATGACACTCAATATGGGTGGTCATCTGTTGTGTGAATGCGAAAAATATCAAAATCCATTTTGAAATACTGTAGCTTTCGACTTACCTCCTGTGCTTTACAGCGATACTTTTGGGGCTCACATGAACGTTATCTGTGATAACAAATTTAAAGCAAACTCATTCAAGTGACTTTTAGGTTACGAAACTCATCACGCCGGTTGATATAAGTGGGAACAAATCATGCCCATCCGAGTTGAGAGAGTTTTATCTACGACACTGTGAACAATAAGGAGATCATCAGGCTGAAACAATACATCTTCACAGTCTGTCAGATTCGAAGTTTTTATAGAAGGACTACTTTTCCGTCAGGTGACGCCTCTCAGAGTAATGTTAATTTCATTTTCGTGGACATATCCGTTGTGTTGTTATAGGCTCCTACAGGTGCAAAACCGTGGAAAGTTTAATGGTTCAAGTGTACCAGCTTCCCCATGAAATACCACACTTCATTACAATCGTGATTTTTCTTTATTGGTGTACTTTCTTAAGTTTGTACCAGGTTGTAACGTTTTTTGTCGAGGACATATTAATTCGAAGAGCTACATTTTTATTCAAATTTTGACAACCCCCTTACTCAGTTCAAGTCAGATGGATGCTTCATATAATATTTGTAAATTAAACTCCAAGTTTCACGATTAGGATCTTGCGAAAATAAAACTTCATGTTCAGCAGTACCATCATTATACAAAAAAGCCATTTATAGTCGCGTTCCGAGCGAGTGCTAGATAAGTGAAGACCTCAGTGAAACTTCCGGTTACCTTCGGTTTCCATCAGAGATCTTCAGTGACTTGAACGACAGTCGTCTTGACAACTGTCTACCGCTTCGTGGACTGACCTCTAGTTAATTTTTCATTCACTTTGTGACAGGAAAAGAAATATAAGCTTGCAAGTGAGTGAAGTGTTTCGTGCCTAGCCAGTTGATTCTCTTTTTCACATTCCGGAATCTAGTTGCAACACGACTGTTTGCCGGAAACGCTCACATCTAACCTATCGTCCTGTTTGTTCGTATGTGTGTCATTTTTGAACGCTCTATTGTTTCTCTCCAACTCCAGATATCGAAAGAGCACGTAAATATTACGAATTGTATTACGCTCTTCGTCGTATGGATACTTTCTGTTTCAACTAAACCATACAAGGACACGTTCCTCTTTCCAGTCAAAGGCAACGGGCCTGAGATTTCCAAGGTCCCCTTGCGATGTACTTCCAAGAGCTCCGGATTTTACCATACAACTCTTCGTATTTTCTCACACTGCAGTTTTGTATTTTGTGAACTGATTGTGACGACTACTCAGGTAATACTCTCTGCCAACCCTCCCTCACTAGTCACCGTCGAAGTAACGACCACAGTATTTGTACATGTGAACTTCGAGTGCAGGAAAATAAATCATTAGTAACTCGTACGAGTATACACAGAAATACATCCATGCGCATATAAATACAGTCAACGGCAGTTTATCCGTTCGATTTAACCCGATCGCTCCGAGGGTGAACAGTCTTTTTGACTTGTCACACACACACACCCATTTACATGCACACATACTTTTACGCACATGCCCATTAACTGGGCCAAACGCTCGTTCTTCCACAACTCGGTGCCAACTTTCCCTCAGATAATACACCACATGTTTCACCCAAACCATGTGTCCGGTTGTCCTTTTTTATTATGCACAACTATGGCTCCAACAGTGTTCAAATGAATATCCGTTCTACTCAGTCGGTGCGTTGCATATCACCACTCTCTCTCTCTCTCCGCTCCCATCCACCTCTTCCCGCAATCCACTGCACAATTGTCTGACAGGAGAATTCCAAAATAATCGATTGATGTCAGGACTGTCACAAAAACAAATGTATCTCGCACATTCAGCATGCACATATGCGATGAGGAAAGGGTAATAGACAGAATAGCACTGCCGCACAGCTTCACCAAGCTGTTATCTGTTCCGCTTCGCCATACAAAAACACCATTCCAGAAGCTTGAAGCAGCGTCACAAAAAATACTTTCGAAGGGTCCGTTGTTTTTTTTTTAGTTGACTTGTAGTAAACGAGAGTAGCGCTGTAAGCGATCAAGAAAATCATACCAAGCCGCCGATTTCATTGGATAGGATCAAATCTAAATGACGGTATGAACGGCGTGCCGGATTGTTTCTTTGAAGTTCACAACTTGCTACTTCGATATATGTTAGTAGGCAAAATTGTGCTGAGACCACAAGATAGGTGAAAGTCCACTGCGCGATCCTGCGTATGCTCAATCACTGATCACATGATCAAGCTAGTAAATGATCTCAACCAACGTTGACGAGATCAAGGGTTCTACACTCAACACTAATGTTTACAGAAGTCAGAGGGGCAACTTACAATTAAATGGAATGAATCCCGTAGTGTAGAAGGGTACTAACTGAATTTGTTGTCGTTCCGTCTCCGCTGGCGGAGAGACGTCATCGAAAATATCAAGAAAGATTTGTTTCGTTTATCTTACCCGATGCCACGCGACTAGTGCATGTCGGAAAGAGCTTTATTTCAGCTTGAATAAAAGGGGACATGAATTCTTACGAGAGAATTCAGTGGGGAAACTCGATTCGCCAGTGCAAGTTCATGGGTCCACTTGATATCGATTTGATCTAATTTGTTAATTACCATTAACGAGGCATACCCAACAGGATTTGCATTTTGAGCACATCAGATACCTCAGAGTTGTTGTTCTGATAACTACATAACCCTCCGCTCGTCGATTCGATGCCGAACACTCATTGCAATACGTTGCTGTGCTCTGCACCACTCTTCTGTTTTTGTTTGCTTTGTGTAGAAAGTGAGCTGGTTAATTGTGCCATGTGGCTGGTGTCTCCAACAGGAAGTATATCGTGAATAATGTTTAAATATGACTAGTCCCGGGGTACACAAAGACGATTAACCTCGTGTGCCCTGTTTCTGATTAGTTCTGTGTTCATCACTTTACCAGTCCGCGTACCACATGACCTCTTTAGGGTACAGTCAGTGGTTCTTCGTCTGACGTGTTTACTTCCCACTTTTCATTACTCGCCTTTTCTGCGCAACAGATACGGGTAGCGATAACGGGCCAGTGCCCAATCATGTTAGGCTCCCTAGCGAGGAGTTACAAATCAAAAGTTACCATGACCGTTGCTGTCAGTGTGCCATTCCCAAGTTAATCAACAGAATACGACCGGAAAAGCGAGAACAGTAGTAGAGAATGAATCAGACAAACTGTATATTCTGGCTGCCACTAACGGAAGACCAAATCATCGTGGAAGGATTCATGTCATATTAACACCGCAAGTTCAAGTTGGTACCCATTCACCACTGCCCCGTAGCAGCCGGTCGGCAGGACGAATACAAACCCTCTCCATTATGATGAGTATCATATTTAGATGATGGGAATTCCAGTTGCCTTTTTCATGTCCGAAATTCCAATGCCGCAAGCACTGTAAGCAGAATGTCGTCTGTTGGATTCCGTCCTGCGGAATTGTACTCTTGGATGAGAAAAAAAGCAAATTAATTTTCCATCATCTAAGATCCAGGTCCTCTGTGCCAGTAAATACATTCTATGAATATCCTTTTTAGTCTATGATTTCATACGTCACTAGGTATGATTTGATATTCTAACTTGATCATCACTAGAAATCACTCACTGCAGAAAGTAAAGTGTTCGGCTCAGTAATTAGCGCTCTAGACTCCGTAAAACCACTTCATTGTTATGAAATCAATAGGTTACACAGGTAATACCATCATTGTGCTTAAGCACTTTGTAAGGTCATGTTGATCCATGTGTATGTGACTGTTTTCTAAGGCTCAAGTGCAGTGACAGATGTCTTATCAGATAACCACGGTGAAGAGGTAGTCCCGATAGCCTAAGAGTTAACACATGCGGTTTACGCCGGGTTCGAATTGATGAGCTTGTTCTCAACAAGCCAGATTCAGCAGCTGCATGGGATTGCCCACATTGGTGCTGGGCGCAAACATACTTTGCGATGCATCAATCATTCCATGACTTTTGCAGTCTCTTGTTTCGTTCACAAAATATGACTCATGTTTTGTTCATACGTGGCCTCAGTAACGCGAGCAAACACACTTTCGGTGGGGTCCCATACGACAAACGTCGTTCAAATGGGAATGCACATTAACTGTACAGATGATTTTGTTCGGCAATGCACGTCAGACTCCGATACTAAACCAATAAAAAATATGCCAGAACATTTTGCAACGCAACGGAACCTGCGTGATTCAAATGCGGAAAGTATGAAAAAACCCTCGCTATGTGTCCGTGACTTAGCTCGTAGAGCACTCGCGGTATTAGAGCATGGATGGCAACCGTGCGTAGGTTCGATTCCCGCCGGGCTGAAAGACTGTTAACATTTGGATCATTCCAACTGAATGCACTTGTTGCTAGCATCATCCAGTCAAACAAGAAAAGCTTCATGGGTTAGATTCTATTTTGGTGCGCTAACAGGAAGAAGACAAAAGGGTTCGTGGTTTCCACACTTGATCACCGATCACACTTAGAAGGAAATAAATAGAAAAGGAGAAACTAAATGAATTGAAAGTGCTACACTTAGGCCAGTTCAAAAATAAAAAATGCATCACACAACGAATGAACACCCAGCAGCAAATTAGGCTTTGGGGAGTGAGAGCTAGGGGTTCAAAGGTGTATCAAAAGGGGTAGGCCAGACAAATGGGTCATGATCGGGCGATTCCCGATGCAAATGGATAGGACACTGCTGGAAAGCATAATCAAACAAATACATGTCTCGATCACGCAAACTGCAATGCGGTTTGTCAGATTTTTACTAACACAGTGTTGTTTTAATTGAGCAGTCTGTGTGTGAAGTTTGGATCTCTCTGATGCAAACGACTTTCCACAAGTTGGTTCAACCCAAAAGATGCCTAATCTAACAAGGTCGTATTCACTTGTGTTTACTTTCAATTAAAAGGTAAGAATATGAACAGCAGACGTATGTTCACATTCATTGAACACTTTGGTTCGGGCGATCTACTAGGAAGAAGATACAGTTATACCATAAAAGTGATATTAAATCCCCTCTTATTGTGAATGCCGTCTGGACTTGTAGATTAGCTATAGAATGGTGTTGGATAGATTATGCGACTCAGTTCACAACTGTGACGGAAAAACTCTGTTTCATTAGATCCACAAGTCTCAGTTGTGACCTAGGTTACGTAATTCTTGTCAGTTGGTCGACGGCGGTCATGACGTGAACTCAGTGAAAGCATTCTCGATGTTGTTTATTCAGCGTAAGGTATTGGCATTATCAAGCAGCCATCGCAACTCCGTCGTGTGTATGACCTTTACGAAGAAGTCGGAACGGATTTGGTCTAATGCACGCCATACAGTTGCACAGTTTGTTCAAAAACCCTGAGTGGGACGGAGGTCACAATAAACTGCATCAGTGCTTGTTGTTAGGACAAATGTTTAAAAACCGCACCCATCGTCTGTGAAAATTTAAAATGGCCAAGTGAATCCGTGAGTTTAAACAACATGCCCCCAAATTTCTCAGCACCAAAGTTGAACCATAATTTTATAAGGACACTCACACGCGAATAATTGCTTGATATTCCATGAGAAACTAATCAAGATAAAATGTAATAAAGCCAGTGATCCAGAAGAGCTGTCTATTGTGCTACCTGAAATTTCCCTCATACAAAAGTAATGTTCACAAATAGTGGCAGTCAGTCGACTTTTCGGTTGCAGCGGGTAATCTTGCGCAAAACTGATTTACAATCGAATTTACACATATTGTAACGACGAAGGCAAGACGGATGGGGAACACCTGTATTGGGGCGGTCAAACAAGTCAGTGAAAAGTACCGTTTGGCTACAAGTACCGGGCCATGGAAGTCCGGCGTAAGTGAGTTAGTCAAGGAATCCGATGGCTCACTGATTGACCCTCGGGGACGTCGTCCGAGTCGTTCAGAGGAGCACTTTGAAGGACAATCAATTGGCCCACTTCAACAATGAACCTTCCGAATATACCTGTAAGAGAACCAATGCAGGTAGATATCTCTCCTCTATTAGAAATGGAGGTTATGCGGGAGATAGATTAGTTGAAAAGGTATAAAGCCGCTGGACCGGATTGGTTGTCTCCAACGTTTTTCAAAGATGGAGAGAACGCTTTGGTTTTGGAGTCAACAAAACTCCTCCGGTCTATTTGGGATATTGGACAAGTTCCAAGGGAATGGTATAATTCGGTGATTGTGCCGATTTAAAAGAAAGGGGACAGATCCTCTAGTGCAAATCACAGAGGAATTAGCTTGGTAAGTATAGCATCCAAACTGCTACCCGAGCTTGCTCTTCACTTATTATCCAGTGCCCATGAAATGCGAAAGTTTGAGCAGGTTGGGGTTGTATCGATCACATCTTCACTCTTCGATGAATCTTGGAGCACAGACACGTCTTCTGTAGGTCCACAATCTCAGTCTTTCTTGGTCTGAAAGCGCCGTTCGATTCAGTTGACCGCACAGTTCTCTGGCACTGCTTCTCATTAGAGGGTGGGTCATGGAAATTTATTTCTCTTTTGCAATACTTGTTTGCAAACAGCTGAAACCGATTTCGAGCTTACGATGTTCTTTCATCCGAGTTCACCCTGAATAGAGGTGTTCGTCAGGGTTTCCTTCTTTCGCCCTCCCACTTCAATTCTGTAATTTAACTGATTCCTGAGACAGCCCTATCCTCATGTGGGAATAGTGGCATTGATTTTTGCTCAGGCAGTAAACTGTCCGAATTGGAATATGTGGAGGATATTGTTCTTTTGAGTGAAGATCCATGTAAGTTGTAAGCTCTCGTAGATAGCCTAAACCACAGTGTAGCAATGTTTTGGATGCGTTATTCACATCCCGGCATAAGCTGTTCTCCGAAGCAGGTAGTGGCTGAAAGATAGGTGGATGCAGCCTATCCAAGACATGGCAAAAAGCTATGAAAACCTTGACGAATGGACTTGGCCAATTAAGCGTCTACCTGACCAGCCTACCGAATACTGAGAAACTCTGAGTGTAATGGCTAGGTGTCGCGGCCAGTGGCGTAGTTGTATTCGGACTCTTTCGTCGTCTTCGTGATAACCACTTGTTACTTTGATTTTCGGATCTTCTTCACTTTATGCTTCGAATAATTTTGTTCTTGACTCGATGGGAACTGGAACCAGAGCACGAAGTTGCAAGGTTGATGGTCGAATAAACTGAAACAGAAAACGGAACTAGTACAGTCGTTCATATAGTACTTTTTCCAGACCGTGCTGTAGCAACATGGATATTCCGGCTGCCTGAGCATTTCTGTTGCTTTCTGTCCAGTTGCTAGTGACCATCAGGTTGATTCTCTTGCACAGTATTTCCGTTCGGTTTGTTCGATTGTCCCGGTTCACGGCTTGAATGGTAGCACGTCATATTGGATTATCTTGCTGGTTACCCGAGATCCCGATGCATCCCATCTGCTAGTCTGTAGTCCTTTTTTGACTGCTGTGGCAAGCTTCCGACGTGCTCACCGTCTGTTCTTTGGTCTGCTGCCTTCAACTGGTTGACCCAGTCTGTTTTTTATTCGGATCTGACTTTTGCTCCAGAATTCGCCGCTACAGTATCATAGCGAACTGATTCCGACTCCGATACATAAAGCTTCTCTCATTTACCTTACAAGTTACGGTACATAAGCGATGAAATTGCATTGTGTAAAAATATATCGGTTTATGTGAAGAACACATTCGTCACACTAGTCAGCTTGAACAGCGTTGCACAAGCAGCCAACCGGATACTGTTACGTGTTGCATCACAAATTTTGCTTTTCACCCCATAGAAAATGTATTTGTTTTGGAGATTACAGTGATGCCTTTAACTATGTAACTAAGCTCATGTTGATAAACGCTTCAATGCATGCGATAATCGACCACTCATCGGAGTTCGAGTGCCTCTGTCACCTTTCTTCTTTGCTTCATGTACATCTTCCATGCCTCGTCATTGTGACTCTGAACTTCTAAAGTATGCCAGTGATATCCTTTTGGTATGCCTTAAATAATTTCACATACCTTCCTCTGACGCAAGCGACTGACTCGCTGTTCATGGCTTGGATGTTAACCAGACTGAATTTGTGAGCACTTTATTTTCTCAGTTACGTACAACACTCTTCGAAAATAGTCCGTTGCTGTACTTAACTGGACAACTTATTGACCGATATACGTTCAGTCATGACTTGATTACCATTCTCAATCAGAACCTGACTCCGTTCAGTAGCTTTCACCTTATGGTTACTTTTCATATCTTTCTTCACAAGGCATTTCCCACCATGCCCAAAAGCAAAGTGATGAAATATGTGTCAAGTGGTCCACATACTAATATCCGGTAAGAACGCGTAGGCATAGATTTTTAAACCTGAATCAGCTCATTCGGCTAGGAACGTTCTGAGCTACTAATGAACTCGGACATTGTATGAATAATAGCACTGGATTGAGAACAGTTGTTTCCAACGTTTCTTAATATTGCTCCTATACTTCATACTGGTGACAGTTTTGCATTCCATTGACAGTTGGCTGAACTGAATATCATTTTTACAATAGGCCGACTGAATGGATATGATATGTAATACCAAGATTAGGAATCATTAAAAACAATTGTTCGCCCTCAAAATTTTGTTTTTCTAACGTGACCATGGGACTTTTCAAACAATATATGAATAAAAGATATCACAAATCAAGCGTGACCAGTCACATATTAATCAGGGTTTGACATAGACTCCCAGTAAATATAGTCATTGAAGGAGGTAAGATCTCATCAACTGGAAGTAGCATGACAACCGTTCTCAACTCTAAACCCTTCCATTGGTTTGACAGCTGAACACGGTCACGCTGATTGGGCAGATGGTCGAGAAACACCCTAGGCAAATTAATCCATTTGGTTCCATAAGCCCGGCCACGCAGTACAAGAGGACACTACCGTAAACGGTTCCCTAGCGGACGGTCGGAACGATCGTTATGATAGTCCCATAGGAATACAACTCGACAAGAAAAATCTTAATCCATCATAAGTGTAAAAATTTTGACATTGGAAGATATACTTGGAAGAGCCCAGCTGACACAATCTTCACAAGTTTCCGGGTAGGATGTGAAAAAACATATATGGTATTTCGCAATTGAAACTACACCTTTTGGTAGATCGCGCAGCTAACCGCTGTGAGCGATTTTCGGTATCGTGTTTTCCATAATTAGATCTGCACTTTGGTTATCAGTTTCGAGCACTGTATTTAACTTTCACTGCTCAGTGTGTGTGTGTGTGTTTGTGCAGGTAGTTTGTGTTGATAAACGTACACTCCCTCCCCACACACACTCCACTTCTAAATCAGCTTAAGATTAAAAAGCATACAGAGATATGCACGAAGCCGGAGTATTCGATGATGGACCAACTACTTTCACTGGTAATGCATCTTCAAATAAGTCTTCCAGATAATGCTCAGTTAGTTCCACGTATCTTCAGCTTAGTCCCAAAAAACTGGATAAGCAGTACAATTGAGGTTATTCCCTCTACGGTTGGTTTTCATGTGTGCATAGGAGTCAAATTTATTCCCACTGAAAAGTATTCATAAACCTATATTTTTATTTCTTCAGGTGATAGCAAAACTACCATAGGGTTACAATTTGCAGAAAATTGGAATCTTAGACATTCTGTGATCACAGCCTTGGAACAACTAAGCAGTGATGAAAATTTACTCATAAAATAAGAGTTTTCTTGAGTTGTATCAATTCGTTATTTGCGTTTCATGGGCTTTACTTTCGGGACCGGAAATTAGGCTCATTGAACCACCTTTGACTGAAGTAAGCATTGTTTAAATTGAATCCCACCTAGCCATTGTTGATATAACTGTTAGCAATCTTGTTATTGTTGTTATTGTTCATACTATTAGTATTATTCCTAAGCTGCGAAAGACGATGAGCTGAGAACTGAGAACGATTTTGTTTACTGATCTAGGCAGGATCCGTCTGTGCACGAAGGCGATTGACTAAATGCCACATCAGTCATCACACCAAATACGTATTGTGGTCTCAAATGCACTCAGTGTGGTTGAAAGATACGGTGTAGTTCCAAGACTAATCTCACAGTACGACCAATACAGGACTGCAGGGTGAGAATAGGGTCAAGATTGCCGGTTCCTTTGAACCAGTTTGATTTGCTTCTCTTGTGATCGATAAGAAAACACATCGGATTTTTCACCTCTTCCCATTATTCCCATTCTCTAAGTCTCTCAGAGGACTGAGAAGATCTCCTTCTTAAACGCGCGTGGAGAGCGGGCCGTGAGTAGCCATATTGGTGTTCGATTAATGTAAGTGTAAGATCCTGCTGATACTCCTATTGGGCGTTTGGTTTGTGAAGTTCTCTCTTTGTGTTTTGCAGATCGAACACAAGCAACCTCGCGGGAGAACACTGATACTCGCAAGCTACAAAATTTCTTCTAAGTTTATTTGTGCACATCCTCCCTCTGAAGAATTCAGTTAAGATACCTCTCGCAAAGCAAATCGGGAAACCTCAAACCAGTCACTACCCTGTGGACAGATTTTCTGCCACGCGTAGTGCATGTCATGATAGGCATGGGATATTTGCCAAACCGCGTTTGATTATGAACAGTCTGTCGTAAAATTATCCTATGGAAGATTATTAATATTTTTTGCCTCTCTAACCATCCTTGTGAAAAAATGCACAAATAAGGACTTTGTTTGGCTTTCAGAAAGTAAATCTTTTTGGAAGAATTGATCTAGTCTAGTCAATTCCCACGAAGATTCAGTTCGGTCGTTTTGGTCAAAGCCCCCCACGGATTTTCCCTTTGAAACTAAGTAATTGTTACTCTCGGATATCTCCGCATTGTCTCTGAGGTTTTCAATACATTTTTTCATAGGATTTAAGTCAAAACTATTAGGAATAATATAATGTGCATTACTTCGTCGTACTTGTACAGTGATTACTAGTCTCTAGGGGACACTATGTCAGTGTAAAAACAATCCAGGATGACACAAGCAAACGAAAATAGGCAGAGGATTTCGGTCAGATGAATAGGCAGAAAAAGTATGTACAATGGAAATGAAAATGAAACAAATGGAACGAAACGAACTCCTCACAGTTGGTCACAGTTATCCATGTAGAAACATGGGTGCCAAAAGTTCATTTTCGGCCAAAATTTTCAGTTCAGCTCAATTCATCTTCCAGTGCAGGACAGCAGTTCGTCAAGTCGATGGAGATGTCGTATGGACAAGAGATGAATACAGCCGTGAAAGCTCACAAAGTGTTTATCGATCACAGTTGGACTGTTGGTTGAATTAATTCCAGGACACTCCAAATCAGAGATCGAGGTTAAGCCAGAACGAGTGATTTTTATTGTCAGCTTCTTTGTGTTACCCGGTGGTGTGTGTGTGTGTGTGTTCGAGAACGCGAATTGCATGCATACATGAAAACGTCCGTACAGCGAAGGAGTGCTGCACCAAGGGACGCCACAAAACGTAAAAATTGAGAAATGTACGGGGATCTATAAAAATCCCCCTCCAGTATGTTTCTTATAGAAAATGAAAGCTTATTAAGAAAATAGCAGAGAAGGTGATAAAAAAAGAAAAATTCCTGAACGAAGTCCCGAACTTTGGCAGGAAGTCAAATGTTTCGGCCAAAGTGGCTGGTAACTGGTGTTGGTTATTGTGTTGTTAATGCCGACTGGAGTGGTATTTTGTCTGATGTGAAGGTTGGTTGCGTATCATCAGCAGTAACTGGTGGCGGTGTCTGTGGATATCGCTGTTGTTCTTGTTGTCCGTGAGGAAGGCTTGTCAAAATACTCGGCTTTTTGTCTACCAATGGGGACAGCATACGCCCCTCTGGACAACGAAAAGGTTGTCCGTACGGCTAAGCATCTTAAAGTAGCCATCGTACGGCGGTGTCAGTGGTTTAAGGACTACACTTTTGCAAACAAAGCGAACCGTGAATTTTGCCAATTATTGTGTATTATTATGTGTACGGGAGGTACGAGTGGGTGTTGAACGAAGTCGAGTCATGCGATCTCAGAGGGGCTGGATAAAATGCGCGGGACGAAGAATGTCGGATACATACGGTTGGACATACTCACCGGGAAGAAGGAAGTTTGTACCAAAAACCGGTTCAGCAGACGTGCCCCGTAGATCATCCTTCAAGGATGATCGAAAGCCAAGAAGGACTAGTGGCAGATTATCAATTTAACAGGTAAGATTAATTTGTGACGCAAGTGCTGCTTTGAGCTGACGGTATAGACGCTCTACCGTTCCGTCGGACGAAGTACGGCATGCTGTCGTCGTGATGTGTGCATAACACAGCAGTTTCATGAATTCACGGAACAGTAACTACGGAATTTGACTACTGAGCCCCGAATTGATGGTGGATGGGACAAAGTTCTGAGCACAGTGAGGATTAAGCCTAGGCACATCAAACAATATAATCTCACGATTCAGAACTGAAAACCATTGCAAACGTGTTAATAAAAGTCAGTGGAAAGCACCAAACACATTTTGAATGAAATTACTTTCTATGCATAATGGCTGGAATATAAAAACGTAACAGAAACAACTGTTACCCAACACAACACAGTACCATGCCTTTCCTTGAGTTAAGTAACTTACATATTTTCATTTCCGTATCGTTCAAATGAACCAAATAGTAATGTTATTTGGAGACCATTATCACAGCTGCGTCTGTTGGATAATCAAAATGTACTCGTGAGCCCAAATTCATCCTATATGATGCCCCGTCATTTACAACCACAAGCCGATAGTGCCTTGTGGTCCAACCTTAATTATCGTCAGATCGGCGTTATGCATGAAAACTGAAGAAAGTTATTTCGGGAGATGAGAAGATTTTTGAGGAAAATCAGAAAGAAGTCCCTACATTTTTGAGATATTTTGTTCAAGTCATCTACTATTTAGTACAAACGGGTTGTGTAAGGCAGTTTCCGCCCAGATCTTTTGACCATCACATCTACTGTTTGTGTGCTCGTTGACCACACTGAGCATTTTCCGAGACTTTAGTGAGACCAATTATTTGTTCCAACGGTTCAAGAAAGATCTCCACGTGTTTCAGCAGCAGACTTGTACCTCGTTTTATGTTTGTGAGAGAGCAATTGCTGAGAACTGGCTTCGTACATACCTTGGTGCTCTGCCAAAATAATTTCCTTACTACCCGGTAGAAGTTTTGTTGCGTATACAATCGACGCCAAAATAGAATAACCATCAGGCAGACGCTGTACTCTAACTCTTCTATAACTCATTTCAGATTTAAGAATATTCGAGTTCAGCATTCGTGTGGATCAGTGTCTTGGGAACACAATAGGCTTTTGGTTCCGGAACAAGAATTCCACATGTGAGAAACGATGGGAACTTCCCGTCAATCGAGCAAAATCTGCCTTTTGCACAGAAGAAGTTCAACAGATTCTTCACCTTGAGGGATATCTACTGTATGAGAGCAAAAACTAAAGCTGCAGATGGCCGAACTGATGTTCTCACAGTTAAACAATTGACGGCTGGTAAGGGCTATCTGTGATATCTTTGGAGGTATTGTTGGCAGATTCCACCCATCATCTCAGCTGTGAGGTTTTCTTATTTAGCCCTGGGCGTTGTCAGATAATAGTGGTTTAGGTAGTTCAATATTCCGTGCTCTACTACTCGGCGAAAGCGGGGCAAACCTTTTTTCTTGCAATGAGAAAAATGAGATCTAGGTTACCGGGTACATTTAATGTCATTATACTAGATAGAAGTTTACCACGGTATTACGGATTTAGGGAGACTTACCCTGGTGCGAAATTCGCTTTCATATTCTCAGGGATGTGAAGCGTAGTTGCTACCGGTCGCCTTATACGACAAACAAAGCATCCATCAATGGATGGACAATGTGGTCTATGCCTAAAATAAGGTTATGTTTGACATGTTTAAGACAGCAGTTACTGGCCGCAGTGCAGAAGCAATTGACTACTTAACCCGTGCTTGGTTACCGTATGAAGTATTGTGGATGGATTACTGGCTAAAGAAGACGACAAACTTCGGTAAGTTCACTACCAACAGAGTAGAGGTTGAGAACTGTCACTTGAAAGAAGCGGCTATCCGCCAGATCATCTCTGGTAGATATATTCACGAACTGAGAATTTAGATGGGGCTAAACATCGAATACTAAGTAAGCAAGTAATTAGTTCCTGCAGTTGTATGGAAAACTACTCCCAGTATTCGGTAATATTAGGCACTATCATGCGGGTAGTAGTTGAAAACCACCTGAGTGTGTATCAAGTTAACACCATTTTTCCCTATGGAAGTAGGTGGTTGCTGATATGCCATCCGTCGTGCAAATTCACTGATCGAATGGGGTTTACCCTAATTGTAATTGCGATATTTTCCAACACTTTTTGCACGTGTCCGACAGAATTGTGTACGGATTCCATCGATTGGCTCTAGGTCGGTGGACTACCGAAGCCTGTCTACCCACGTCGGTATCACTGCCTACGAGACCTACGGTGGAAGTTTCTTGAATTCCGGTCCAGTGCAACCTTAAAAGGAAGTTATCTGCTTGTAAAGACACCAGCAGGGACATACTGGTAGCTTTAGGCAGCCTGGGGTACCCAAAGATATATGAGTTTCTCTCTCAGCTTGAGAATTTAGCCTCGGTAACAAGTGCCGGATGAGATGTCAGCCTTCATTGGTTCTATGAAGCTAAAAATATAACTATAAACTTGGGGTATGAAAACACGGGTAAAATTTATTGCGTCAGAACCGAGATCGGTTCGGAGTGTATCGAAAAACAATATCGAAAACAGTAAAATTTTACCATAACGATTAACATTTATTTGGGGGGAAAGTAGCCCAAAGAGGATCCCTTTGGTTAGGCAACCTACTGAACAGACTCCGAGCACTTCTCAAATTTCGGTTGCTCTGATGTCTTCAAAAAGTAAAGCCGCCGTATTAGTTAGAAATACCGATGAACAAGATATTCAGGGGATAAAAGGCCCTTTGCAGCTGGTACAGTTCAGACGATTCAACACTACAACTTCGGCAAGATACTTGATTCTGGAGAAAAGTCGTCATCCGGAAATATCTGTGTTGATTTTATGTGATTTATTCGACATGGTTTTTTCAGTCCAAGACCAAGTTCATTCAGTCTGACGTGTGATCGATAACACAACACTGATTTTCACACAACTAACATCTTCATGCAAATACGGTTCATTCCACTTCGAACTTTGATTGCCTTATACGCTGATCGATTTTGACAGTCATGCACTCCATTGAAATCTTTCATCTAACAAAATTCGACGCCCTTATGATGACTAGTCAGAGCACTTGCAGTCCAGCTGCTCCTGATCTATGTATTTCCCTGTACTCTGTTTCTCTCGATAAAAATGACCAGTACATTTCAGTGCCAGTTCCAGTGTCTTCTGATTTCATCTCGCGCAACTCGGTCACTACAATATCACATTCGTCAATCACGGAAAACGAACATAGGATCCAGTGGTGGATTTGGACGATTAAAACGAATGAATGCCGTGCCATGGTTGCGCTCGATGAACGCGCTACCAAAGTGCTAGCTTCAGTAACGAGGAGAGCTAGGTGTGCGTCCACTGCCTCGCACGTCTCCATCGGCCGTGATGAAAGCTAAGTTAGTTTTAGTTACAAAAATTCACCTTGTGTACTACCTGGGCAACGATGATAATAAGTATGTTTGCATTTTTTAGTTTAAGGAAAGAACAAGCGGAGGAAACTTCACAACATCGCTGGTGCTGGATGCGGTTAGACCTACCGTTTTGAATTTAGCCCTTCAGCTGGAGTTGAGATGTTGTGCCTGAGCAGTTTCGGTGGATTGCACCTCCTGAGTCCAAACAGCTGGTAGGTTTTAAGGATTGGTGTACTGCGCGCTGCCGGTCCAGCGTGAAAGTAAATACCAAGGGATGATTATGAACAAATGAATCACTCGTTTTGCATACCATTCTGATTACTCATTTTGTCGTCAATTTTGTATTCGGTGCTGAAGAAGTTCACTAAGTTCGAACTAGAAAGTGTTAGTTAACTGTGACGTATTCAGGAGGCCAATTATTCAAGGGAGTTGGCAGCATACGTAGTATTACGTTAGTCGTCACTTGAATAAAGGTCTTCCTAGTTCGTTGACACCTGTCTTGTTTCACGTGCACTACCACGGGCATATCTGTTCAGTTTAGAGTTCATCATCTGCGTGAGCCTTCCTTCACGTGAAATGAAGTGGACAGGCAGAGTTTAGAACAGCACTCCTCCAACCGTTGGCCATGTAACTTAAGTTGCAGCAAGCTCACGTACATACTGTATTCTATATAAATTAACGGAACCGCAAAATACAGTCAGAAGAAATGGACGGATACAAAGTATAGACGTATTCAGTATATATATATATATATATATATATATATATATATATATATATATATATATATATATATATATATATATATATATATATAGTCAACGGATAGTTCTTTTTTACCCGGGCAAAATATTGCCACTGGCTGAACTGCATCATTAAAGATCAAGACACTGGGGACAGGTTGATGTGGTCAGGAACGTGTCAGCGAACGTTCACCTCATAGTCAGCTGTTCCATTACTACCGATTATTGAAAAGGAGACCATTGAAGGTGCTTCCAAGCTAGGCTTACCGCACGCAAATGACCAGACCAAATGCCACTGGTTCCAAAATCAAGGTTAGAGGTCCTTTTTTCTGTTTTTAAGTAGTATGACAGAAATAGCCATCCAGCTGCTTGTTCTTTGGTTATGTTGAGTAACTACTAGCACCGTTTAGAGTGCCAGTAAATTGGTTAAAGTCTTCAGCTTCTCCGAGTTAAGTAAGGGGTTTTCGTCGAATCACCAGAGGCTTTCGATGGATAGTGCATCACAAATACCATGCACAAGGAAGCCACACTTATAGTCTTCTGGTGACAAGAAAGTTTCAGTTTGTCAAAACCGAAAGACTCTCGAAGTTTGCCGAAAAAAGATGCGTCATGTGTGTTCTGCTAAACACCACTTTATAGGTGGGAAATTATATTTCGCCGAATTTTCCCCGGGGTAATTTTACAATCAAATGACTCTGGTCACATGTCAAAAGTGTGTGTTTGTGTGTGTGTGTGTGTGTGTGTGTGTGTGTGCGCGCTAAATCCGTCATGGATAAATCCGATTGGCTTTCAGTCACATCTACTCCGATTACCAGAATTAGTGATGACGAAGCCAACTGACTGAGCACACCTGTACCGAAACTTTGACGATTAGCCTCCACTCAACTTGCGTCAACCGAAATGACAGGGCAGAGAATTGCGAAATTTGCACCTCAGTGACATCAGTAACGAATAAGCAACCCAAAAGTCACATCCTCAATTGACCTGGTCACCACTGATTCTGATATCTGTTGTTCCAGATAAATGTACTGAATCACGATTACAGACAAGTAAAAACGAAGATCACGAAACACTGACAATAGGTGGATACGTTCGGAGCCCTGGGTGAATTAACTTCATTTGAAGGACGTATACAGGATCCGACGCCGGTTGACACTGCCCTCCATTGGAATTAGGGTTCAGGCCTACAAACTTGAGGGCGGGAACTTCTGTGCGACCAAGTAATATTACAAAAACCATAACAATGAAAGTCCACAAACATCTGCATATTCACCTCTCCGATACTCGTGCGTCAGTGATTTCTTGTCTAATTGTCACCAGATAGAAGTAAAATGTACACACACCCAATGAGAGGTGTAGTTTGAGGACAATCAGCCGACTGAAATTCAGAGGGGAAAGGATGTGTTGATGATGGGTACTTTTCTCCTCTTCACGGCATATCCTCAATGTTTTCGCTTGCTTATAACTTATACTATTACTTGTGAGCAGTGAGTTTCATGTGCGGGATAAAATAACCCAATAAAACCAAATAGAGCAGTACGGAACAAAAAGACAACAGGAGAAAATACAATAGAGAAGAAGAGAAAACAGTATTCTGATTGGCCTTGAATATTGGTGTTGTTCGTTGCTCAAGTTGATAGTTTTTGTGATCTGTTGATCGTTGAGTGTAGTGTTTAGTTCACGTAGAGTTCACTATGCTCGCGAACGATGTTACTTTGGGGACCCAATAATCAAGCGCATGGTTCACTCGTTATTGGAAATAAGTAGTACCTAGTTGTAGCAGCGGACGAGGAAGAAATAATAAAAATTATAGAATACGGAGCACATGTGGCAAATGAATAAGGATGCAATCGAGATTTCTTATTATCATTTCCATCGCGTTTTCGGAACTAAGTCGACTGCTATACTTTGTGTTACTTTACTTCCTATACGCCACCCACCCACCTTCACAGCCCTGAGCATCAATGGCTATCTGTCTGCTTCACTGAAAGGAGCTCATTTACTCCGAGGATGAGCAGTCATTTTAAATTTTCACATGCACAAACGCGCACACACACACACACACACATTTGTGCACCCTGTTTTGTATTGAAATGTTTCCCTTAGGCCTTGCCATTCGTTCCATTAACGTGCCTGATTTATTTGGAACTGTCTGCATTTCTCGAGTCAAAGGCTGTTAGTCCTCCCGGACAGTATAAAGAGACACTATTGACTTCGGGTTGTGTCCTCTGCACTTCACCATGTTTGAACAAATCAGTTACCCTGGTTTATTAGTATCAACGCCTTCAATAATGAATGATAATCATTGTGATCTTTGTCTGGCTCCAATTCAGTTATTCACTTGATTCGGGAAATTAAATGAAAACCTGAACTGACGTAACTAAGACTATTCAGGAATCAAATCTGTCCAGTCTTGCAACACAAACACATTTCTTCCTAATGGGGATAAAAGAGACAAATAGAGGCTTCCGTTTAACTCCGAGTGAGAGCGGATTGGAGGTGACGCTGATCGGACCGAGTTGTGCCTGGCTTCATCGCTGCTTTACAGAAAGCTATACCGCAAGCTCAGTAGGATACATGTTTGCAAAGTTCATTCACCTATCAGATAGAACAGAGACGTATTGGAGCTATAAACCGCCTTGGTGGAGTCACACTGTCTTTCAAAGCGAGAGCAGACCACCCAGGTTAACCAAAAATAACTCAGCTTATCCTTTGATAGGAGCACAGACTATTTGAAAAACGAATTTGTTCCGATTCAACTCTAATCTAATCTATCAAAGCCAGACTAAAACAAGTCTTAAATGACTGATTTTTGTGCCTCCACAGTCCATCGAGCTCCTTTCGAACCAGATATTCAACGAAACCTGAAAGGTCAATCCATAAAAAGAGGTCAGACAAAATGTGAAACCAAAGTAACGGGGAATGAAATCGCTCCTGACGAAAGTCCATCGGGTGATATTGCAAAGTGTTTTTCTACTCTGCAGATCGAAATTGCTTGACGGTTAGGCACGAAGAAAAACGTAAAATGTGAACTGCACGTCAACTTTTCCCCTAACCTTGCCGAAATAACTATGTCGTTCTGCCGTTCTCCAATCTCTCTCTTTCATGACACGCGTATGCGTGTAGCTACCGTCGTCTATAATGCAAACCAAACAGGTAAACCGGTATTCCCTCCAGTGTGTGGCTCTGACCGACTAGATTGGTCAGTGAAAGTGATACTGACCCACGTTACACCGGATGCCCAATGGTCGGACAGTCTGAGCGTGTTCGTCGAAACTGCTCCTATACACCGTAGTAATAGAATTAGGCACAAATATCTGTGTGCTCTTCAGCTGTAGAGAAGATATCAGTAGCAACCACAGCTTCAAGAGGAGCTGAACACTATGGGCCTACTTATGTTACTGTAATATTATACAGCATGTCGAGTGTGAATTTGTGCACCTTGCAAACATCAAAAATACAGGAACAGGTTTCAAGGAGGGGAAAGTGGGTAAAAAAAGTTTTGATGGCCTCCTCGCACCTATTTTATAATTGTTTTGTAAAGTTTTGTTCAATATTTACGTGGTTCTAGAGTTTTTCTCTGCATTCTGCACAGTATTCATACCACTGGCTTTGGTTCCGACCAGTTTCCTTCAACGTATCCAATCAGCAACAACTCTTATCCCCTGAACTCCAACAAAGGAGTTATTGCGCATCAAAGGACGCCAGTGCTGAAGCAAACTTCTGCATACCCCTACCCTAGTACGTGGTCTGACTGTCACATCGTTTCTTCCAGCTAAGCCCAGGTAGCATATATAGGGCACGTATTTTTATACGATCAGAAGGTATATGTAGAATGTGTCCGAGTCACAGGAATTAGGACTGAATGATTATTTTCTTCAGGGCCTGGCTATCCAAACCCAACTTCCGACGATGAGCCTCGTCGTTATTCACGCAGTGCTCCCACAAGCAGCCATCAGTACTCCGAATAACCATGATCGAATACGGAAAGTTGTCACGTGTCCTCAGCGCGGAGTGGCCAGGATTCGCAACCTCTGTGTTGAAGATTGCTTACTGTGTTACGGTAGACTAGTCCGTTCCACGAGAGACGGATGTCGGGGCAGCACCACAATTGACACAAGTTCACGAAAACCAGCCTTTGTTATTCATAAACTGATCTCCTCTAAAACACCACCTCCAGCTGCAATGTAACCCCGAGGTACTTAAAGCTACTGACTATCTCCAACTGTTCACCATAAGGGATGAACGAAGGCATAGGCTCCTGACAGTCTTGAAGGAGTACTTTGCACTTAGGTGGGGCAAAGCACACAGTGCACCTGGAAATCGCAGTCGCGAAGCGGTCCAGAAGGTATTGCATTGACTGTGTTGCTACTGAGTGAGACGATACCATGGGCGTATTATAAATCAAAATATCTGGTCCTTAGGGAGGTCCTACTTAGGTTACTGGTTATCCGCGTTCATCAGCTTCCCTGGTTTACTGTGTCCAAGATAATATTTTTCACAGGCAGTCCCCGAAAGCTGCCTATGACTTCAGAGTAGTGGTGATGTCGTCTAGTACTACACTTCCCTATCCTATCTGGGGAGCCGGGTTGAAACCTGGCCACAGTTGGTCACACTGGTTATAGACAGCTACTATCTATGGCCCTGCCCGTTAGCCAGACGGACAAATAAGAAACTAACCTGGTGCACTGCTCCATGGTCACAGGGCCATGGTTTCCGGCTAAAAATAAAGAGTGTACTGACAAGGGGAGCATGCCCATTTTATTGCATTCAAAACCAAGCACAGAACAAAGAAGCAGTAAATTCAAGCTTTTTCGATGAGCAGTACTATGTGCTCAAGACAGAATAAATAAGATTTGTTTCTTCCGGCGCAGGAAATTTATTATTTTTCAGAGCACATACATTCCCGTCTTTCTTTCGTAGACGTGAAAGCCAACCTTAGTCAGCTTTGTGATGGTGAGAGATGTTGTTTGTTGTACCTGCTGGATATTTTCCATTTCTCAATTATGAGAATTTTTCTCGCTTTCGTTTGTACGTTGTTCAATTCTCCAGCGAGTTCAGTTTGCTTGCTTGCTAAAACTGAATTGGTCTGAGCAGTAGACGATTTGAATTGACTCTCAAATGATTCATCAGGCGGTCACAACAACCCTCTACTCACCATTGATCACGTAGCCAAACTCTGCAGGTTATTTTCGACAGAATGTCTTTGTTATCCCTCCGACCCATTCAGTGATAAGGCACATCATAGGAGTCGACAGCTGGGCGAATATTGGGTTTTTACCCTCAAAAGTCAATGATAGAAGAGACCTATATCACCCAGGATTGACAGTGTGTGAATCGCAGAAAACAATCCCGGATAAACTGACGTTTTAAATTCACGATTTGTGTTCGAAAGAAACGGAGCACCACTGAACTTTGCATTACACGCCAGAGGACCACGAAGTTCAGGCTTATGATTCCAGTACCTGATCACTTCAGTTCAATTCATCCGACCACCAACCTTGCAACTCCGTGTTTTGGTTTTAGTTGCCACCTCGTAACATCCTCGAGTCAAGGGCAAAATGAACAGAAAATAAAGTGAAAAAGATCCAAAAATAAAGGTAGTAAGCGGTAATCACGAAGGACGAAGGAAGAGTCCGAATACATCTACACCACTGGCTTAGATGACTGGGACATGTGTTGCGCATGTCCCCTGACAAGATCCCTCGGCGCGCTATGTTTGCTGAGGTGGGTACCAGTTGGAAGACGAGTAAGGGTGGTCAGTCCATGACATGGAAGAAACGCATGAAGAGTCTAACTAATGGACACGGCCATGTAGGGCGTGTTAGACTTCCTGGGTGGGGTCCAAGAGACCCTCCCACTCAATGGTTAGATACGTTGGGGGATATGGCCAGATGCTGCAACCAGTGACGCTTTTGCATTCACAAACTTTCTTCATCGACTTAATTCCATTTGTGTAGTTCTCCTCTTACTCTTTTCATACTCTTTTCTCCTTCATTATTTCCTTTTGAGGTTGCCACTGGGAGATAGCAATCGAGGACACTGCACACAGCGCATGGTTAATGGTTGTCTGAACAGAACAGAACAGAACTTGTTCCTGGTCAAGAGCTGCTTAAATTGAAAGGTTATATGAAACAGACTCTTCGTTAATTTCAAGCAATCCTTGACCAAGTATGGGCTACTACCTGTCAATGGGAACCTCAGTCGAAAACCAAACCAATGAGGATTCAGAAAGTACGTAAGAAAATTACTGGTATTAGCTTCAAGTCGAAAAAGAAAGTGATGTTTTAACTCATGACGTAGAATTTCCTGATTCTTTGGAATGACCGTTTGACGATCACCAACTAAAGCCCATCTTGTAATATTGTGTGAGTACTAAAAATAACTGAATATCTGTCCGGACTGGTAGAATACATGCTGGGTACTGGTGACGTACAATGAACTATGGTGGAATTTCTCATAAATTATCAAAACAATGCGAAAAAAAAAACATTTCAACCTAAAGTTGCCAATATTCCAGGAGAATTTGGTTTGAATGATCTCACTGAAAACGATCAGAAAACTCGGGGTTTTCATGCTCAGTAAACTGTGTATTGGAACACGGAAAAATAACGAAAATAAACGTGATACGGTGACAAATAGAGAGACGTGTATGTGTGTGAGTGTGTGTGTGTGTGTGTGTGTGTGTGTGTGTGTGTGTGTGTGTGTGTGTGCATTCGTGTGGGGGTCACTGTGTCCGTATATGCATACAATCCGAGTCGAGGGAACAACCGGGGCCGGGGGTTAGGGTTGATTTTGTTTCGTAGCACACTTTGGTTTTCAAAGGCTCTGAATAATGAACCAACTTGGAAGGTGGAACTTGCGCAAGGAAACTGCGGTCGTTGTGTCATAGACCTGAACAGAGTTTAGACTAATGCAAAAAAGTTACCCGAGTTGAAAGGGCGAACGAACTCGGAGAATTCCGATAAAAAGGAATATCTGTAACGTATTTCGAATATTTTAATCTTTCATAACAGTTGATTCTTTCTCATTTCCGCTTCAATACCTTCGGTATGAACAACTTTCGTTTCAGTGAAAAGTTTAAGCAGAAGCTGAAACTAGAAACTCTCGTGGAACACTGCCAGTTGGTCGACGCCTGGGAACAAATGGTAGCCGGGCTGCCATTGGTCCAAACGTTTCCATGTTCAGTTGACGCTCACGACGAGCTGCGGCTGCGGCAGAACCTCCTGGTATCACACCCAAACCAACGGCTCCGTTGGTCAGCGAGTGCCCATATGAGCCGGACTGATAGAGCCCTCGACCCACTCCGCCAAAAGGACCACGCGGACCACTTTCAGAGCGGCTGATTTGATCAAAGAAACACTTATCCCTCACATAGTATTCCCCTCTGAAATTAGAAATAAACTATAGGTGTAAGGGAAACAGCAGCTAGCAAGTTCAAATTATTAGTTGAACAAATACATACAACGATCTTTCCAACTCGATCCAACAGACGTATCCCAGCTCAGTTTGAACATAAACTTCACAACTCCATGCTTCGTTTTCATGTGCTACTCTACAGCAGCGATGAGTCGAGAGCAAAAAGAACTTAGACATTATCAGCAGGCATATAGCGTTCTGTACAAATCAACCTAACATAAGTGAGGCGTTCCATTTTCCTGTCTTTTATTGAGCTGATTAGCCCATCGAATACGTTAAGCACTTTTCAAAAGAACAGTCTACGCGGCTTGTAATCAAAAGGCTGCAGTTTTTCCTGCTACCTTTTGATGCGTTACCACAGATGCACATTTCATGGTCTTAAACTATATCAAACTGTTCATTTTACCTATATTTGAATCCTGAGGAGCCACAAGGATTCCCCTGGTAAGTGTATAAAAGCTAGCACGATTAGTTTTCTGTGACGGTATTGTGTGGAAAAGCGCCAAATGGCACCATACTCCCAACGGGAAAACTAGTACACTGGCGGTAAGTCATGTGAAGCGAACAGGCAGCTCCTTAACCGAATTTGGCCCAAGAAGTGTGTCACCTACACCTCATGCAACGAGCTAGACAACAGCTGATCGAAAAGACTGAGAACACTGAAAGCAAAGCCAATTCACAAAAGCAACAACCAGTGCAGTAAAGCGAGGCGAAAAATTTGACTGAACAAAGCAGAGCATACATTCGAATGCTGGCAACCTCAATAATCACCAACCAGAGCTGGAGTTCAATGGACACTGAAGATGAATTGGGCCGACAATGTAAAAATGAACAGTTTCAGTTTGAAAATACTTCTATTTGGTACTTGTTGCATTGGCTCTCATTGTTGTCTATTAGCAAAATAAAATTTGTGACTGAAGCGATAAGCGCGAAAGATCTCAATCTTGGCGGTAAATAAACGGTTTTTCACCGATCAGACATCAAGAACTACATCCACGAAAGCTACTGGTTTTACCTTTCTTAATTCAATTATCCTTCTGCTCTGGCGGAGAGTTCTGGTGAAAGTGACTTTGTTTTTCGTAACATACATGACAGTTCGATTAGCCATCGAATCATCCTGTTCACAATTACAGTTTAGGAGTATTCAGCACAGTAACAAAGAACCCAAAACGGAATGGATACTGTTTTGACCTACTTGGCTAACGGTCCGTTACCCTCCAATCCAGTCGGAGCTCCATCACCTGTTGTCCCGTTTATTCCGCTTGTGTTCACCGTTGAAGTAACCGCGCCGGTAGAGGAGTCGCCAGAGGCCCCATTCCCACTCACTGTGGCTTGGCACACGGCTGTTGTGCTAGACGTGGGTGATCGAGCTGCCGTCGTCGAGGTTGTGCTATTCGCCTCTGTGTTGACACCATCTCCAGTCGATGTGGTTCCCACAGTCGAGTTGCCCGCTGTTGCACTGTTCACCGTTGGGATTCCGTCCGGATTGATCGTGATCTTGGCCAATTCGGCTTCCAATTCCGCGTTTGCCGTCTCAAAATCGTAAGGTGTACTGCAGTCTATTTCTGCATTGAAAAACACAAACCAAGTGAAAAGACCTTGGTTTTCTGCCTTGTCTTATTTCGGCTTCAGTTCATTTCAAACAACCAATAACTATGCACCGCGTATTTTGTCTTCAGTTGCTATCTCTCACCAGTAAAGTCAATCGGAAGTAATTAAAAGCATGTGAATATTAAGGAGAAGACTACAAGTAGTATCAAGTCGACAACGAAATTCTGAAAATCCAACAGAGCCATTGGTCTCGATACAGAGCCATGTCCTCCAAAGTATCTACTCACCTACTAGGGGAGGAGTCTTGGACACCCCACCCCACCCAAGGAAGTTTAATACACCCTACATTGTCAGGTACACCGTTAGGGTTTTTCATACCTTTCTTTCGTGTCACGGACTGACCAGCATTACATATCTTCCCACCATTACCAGCCTCAGTAAACTTTGCACGACAAGGAATACTATCCGGGGTTATCAGTCACACATACCCCAACCAATTTAGTCTATCAGTCTTCAGTATTCTATCCGCTGTTTTAGTTCGTGTGTCTAATGATCTGTGCCTAGCCTGAGAATTGCTGACACGGTGTTCCCATCAGATTTGAGCAATATTACGAAGACATCCTTGTTCGATTCCCAAGTTTCAGTTTCAGTTTATCCAACCATTAACCTCGCACTTCAGTGATCTGCTTTCGGTTGCTACCTTTCAGCAACATCCAGGAAAGGGCGAAAAAAAAAGCATAGAGAGAAAGATCCAAAGAAATCAAAGCAATAGGTGGAAATTGTGAAGACAAACAGAGAGTCTGAATGCAACTATGCCACTGGTTGCGACACCTAGCCGTATCGCTAAAGTTTCCAACCATTTAGCAGGTGAGTCGCGTGGATCCCAAACTGGAAGTCTAACATGTCCTACTTAGCCAAGTCCACTCGTCAAGGCCTTTATACCTTTTTGCCATGTCATGGACTGACCACCTTAACCTACCTTCTAATCACTACCTGCCTCGGTGAAGAGCACACGCCGAAGTAGTCTATCGGTAGGCATGCGTAACAGGTCCCAACCTCCTTAATCTGTTTAGATTCAGTGCCTGATCTACAGGCCAACCTCAGGTTCCCAGCGCCTTACGCCTAACCTCAGCTTTGCTGATTCGGTGTTCCCACCACATTCGGGCAATACTGCAGAGGCATCGATTCTCGAATACCGACAATCTTCGCCTATCTTCTGCTCTTAACGGTCAGGTTTCTGAACCGTATGGAAGAACGGACCAAACCGCCGCATTTAACACTAGACCGTTATGGACAACCGGATGTCATGCTGAAGCCGCAAATGGCTGAGGTTGACGAATGCCAAATGCGCCTTCTGTATATGCGATGACATTTCATCCGATATGTGTACACCTGACGAGATGTCACTTCCCAGGTAACAAAAAGTATCCACTTCAGCTAGAGTTTCCCCTGCCAACACAAGGTTTTATGTTGAGCCAACCCAGTTCGGCAGTAGCATTTTACACTCTGAAGGTGAAAAACGCATCCCAAACATTGCTACGTTGTTTTTTAGGCTATCTAAGAGAGCTTGCAACCTACCTGAATATCTACTCAGAAGAACAATATCGTCCGCATATTCCAAGTCAGACAGTTTACTGCCTGAGCAAAGATCGATTCCATTATTCTCACACGAGGATAGAGCTACCTCAAGAATCAACTCAACTACAAGATTGAAGAGAAGGAGTGAAAGGGGATAACCCTGAGGCTCAAGTAATTTGCTTATCTGCTCTATTACCTACCGAAGTAGCAGGACTTTCTTGAACTGTACACAAAAGAAAGTTACGGAACATCTCCAAACTGAGGTGAAACTATTTGCAATTTACCGCGAACTAAATTGAGGATTGGCTAGACCACTTTTGAAAGACAAAATCGTTATCACTATGTTGAGTGGTGTTCCGGATGGTCTTTCTGGAACCTCGAAAACTTCTCATAGGAGAACAGCACAATAATTCAATAAGATTTGTTGGAAGCCGAATAATAAACCAATTTTCCTATTCCTTTAGCGAAATGACTTTCGACGTAAGTGATTTCTTTGTCAGAAATGTACAATGTTGAGTTTTTGTTCATTGGGTAGTGTTTTTGTCAAACTGATAGCAAGTAAATTGCAAAAGTGACACCATGGTTGCTGGAGGTTTTCGAGGTTTCAAAGATTACGGCTTCGACCTAATTCCGTCTCTCGTTACGCCGCCAAAACTTTCTGTCCCTTTTGGAGTAATATTGACCTTTTACTTGTCACACTGTTTCATCAAATGCCTCGAGAACTCCTAGCCCACTGCAAAATGAACTTAAAACTCAGTTCCAGCCATTGCTTGGGTAATAGTTTCTGGAGGTTTGATGGTCAACATTGAGGTCAGTAGATCGTAGTAGCTCCCAGAAGGGTTCGGTTTTTCCACGGTCGTTCAAATTACCGCGGTTTACGTTTCCCATATAAAAAATTCTCTGAAAATTAGCTTTTCACCGGATTGCAGAGGTTATTTTGCATTGACTCAAAGCTGGTACAACACTCGGCACTGAAAATCTATGGAAGTGATTGGTGTCCATTTTAATCTGCTTTTTAGAATTCATCTGACGTACAGCTCAGCTGGTTGTCAGCAATGTCTTTTCCGCTGAAAATATAACTGACGAGCTTGATAATGAACCTACTTGGGTTTCAATGAATCAGCCGACGCAATGAGATGAGTGACTACGCAGGGGCTGTCGTCAGAAAGTGGCATCATAAAGGGGTTCATTCTCCCCCGATCAGTAGTAGTCAAAAGTTGATCAAAAAGAACCCTGGGATATTCAAAATTAGCTGCCTTCTGTCAGCTCAATTCTCCAGTGACCTTTGTTTGACTTAATAGTCCTTAAAGAAATATGGTAAAATTGTTGTGAAAAAGAAAGGGATTTTTATTATTATAACCGCTATTTATATCACCGTAAAAAGTGGTAAGTTCTTCGTTGCTACTACTAATGCTGCTTCTACTACTATTACTACTACTACCACTACTGCTACTGTTAATTTTACTAACAGTCTGTTCCTGATCAATAAAATCAACGACTACGTCCTTGAGAGCAGCTGCCATCATATTTGTTATACTAACACTGCGAGATAACTTGGGTCGTAAAAAAGTATTCTGTTTACGTATGCTAAATCCAAAAGGGAACATGAAATAGTCCTCCCGGTCAGTACAATGCACCCTGACTTGTCGTGGAAACAGAAAGGAATTACAATTGCAATCACATCTCTTTTGCTGGTCGACTAAAGCTAGAGAGAATCCATTCACAAACTATCTGATAGATGAGAATAGTTTCATTTATGTTGGTTCGCTTTTGTCAATTCGATGACATTTATATTTAATTTGTTAGTTGGGACTCACACTGGCCGTTTGAAGGTTTTCTAGGCTTCTTTAATGTAATCAGCTGCAACAAGACAAACTGATTCAGCTCACGCAACCAGTAAAGTAGAATACCTAAGAAATTATTTAACGATTAAGGTGGATAACAATGAGTCCTTTATTTCATACCGGGTTCAATGCTGCTGGAAGCTCTTGGTGTGCCTCTACGTTCGACTGTTCGACGGCGTCCCATTGTAGGACGAGCTGGAACCAGATTAATTCCTCGAGATTGATAGGCAGCAGCCATTTCCGGTGGCAAGTAGACGAACACTCCGCCTGTTGTATTTATCCCACCCCCAGCATGATATTGTCGATCTTCCACACTGCCATTCATACGTCGATGTGTTACTGGTTTTCGACCGATACCACGTGGTCCACCGCCCATAGAACCCGTTGGTACCCCATTCGGTATAGGTGTGTGCATCATTCGAAACGGTCCACCTCGCATACTTGATCCATAGCCCGAACGCCGCAAACCACTGGGTCCTGGAACAACCGGGACTACGGGCACATAACTTGCCTGTCTCGGCAACACCGTACTGTTTCGCCCTCGACGCGGGTATGAAACGAGCATTCTAGGCTGAGAAATAATCGGTTGAGGTGCAGTCGAATTGTTGTAGCGTCCCATAGGTGCAACCATACCGTTCACACTGGCCACGCCGTTTGTCGGACTGCTACGCATTGGTCTTGGTGGATCTCCTGCAGGCTGCCACTTATAGAACCAAGTTTGAATGGGGAGAAAATTACCTGTTACGAGCAAGTCCCATGAACCAAATACGACAAAGTAAACTCAAACTAATTATACAAAATTTAACGTAAAACAATTTTAGTTCAACTTCTGACAATACAATATCACTAATGAATGTGTTCCAAGTGGTCCGCTTTGTGTAGCCGAGCCTAAAAATCTTCATCCAACAGAGCCTCATAGGTAATTATTTCCCAAGTTTCCTACAATCATTTTCCTCGGAAAATCAGTGGTGGGATTTCACCACCGATCATTGTTAATTTCACACGTTTTTTCGCGAATGTCCACTCAGTTCGGTCTGATGTATAAAAAAAGTACACCGTGTAAAATATACGAATAAACGGAAATGAGCACATTGCTTTTAAACAAGCCAATAACGTTTTGAGAAAATACAAGGTCCCCCTCCCTCGGAAGATTCTCTGATCGAATAGGAAGTACGCTAGATAAAAAAGTAAATTGATCGATTGTTCAATTTTGAAACTTATTTATTCATCTCGCATCCTCTGCCCTTTCTCCAGATGAATCATCACACTACTGATCTGGAAGTTCATCATCGGACAGCGCCGCGTTCTTCAGGTTTCAGTTTCCATTTAGCGGGCTGAGACACGGGTCCAGCAAAACAGCCTAGCGAAAAAGTACCCACTTCGACAAAAAAGGCCAAACTCAGAAGCGTAGCCGCTACCTTTCGTGCCCAGCTGCTTATTGGAGCGGTTCAAAAACAAAGGCCAGTCTCAAAACAATTAAAAAAGTTCGAATCATATTCTATGCCCCACGCAGGAATGTATTCCAGCCGGCTTCGGAGCTCCGCATTTACAACTTACGAGGTTTCACCTTTCAACGAGCTTGAAATGATAACAGCTTTGCTGGAATTTGAACAACCAGCCATCGCGGGTGTTGGAATCATTACACTACTATACATTACGAGCTACCTCTTTTTCTTTTTCCTGCAGCAAAACTCCTGTCACGGAAGAGGATTTCGGCGAGTGGTAAGTAATCATTTGTACACAGTATCATTGACACAGTTGAAGCAACCGAGAAGTGAATGCAAAGTTTTTCGCTGACTTGAAGTTCCTTGCTCCTAAATGGTTTTGATCCTGGTCTTATTTCTCAGTTATATGAAAAAGCGTTCTCCCTACACCGAAAGGAGAAGCAATCCTCTATAAGGAAACTCTTTGATTGTGCAAATTAATGACCCCCACTTTATCACTTGGGTTAAAGAATGTCTTTCTGGTTGACAGTCCCATCTCTATTCAAGGGCACTTGTTAGTTCCATGATCGTGTTGTGGAAGGTCCAATGATTACATTAAATGAACCCAGCGGATGTGTCAGCTATGGGGTAAACATATACAGTTTAATAGCCACCAACTCAGGTATCAATCGATACTTCATACAACTGAGTACGCCCAGCAACAAAGTATACAAGGATTTCCTGGACATCAATTTACATGATCAAAAGACTCCAATGACCCTCTGTGAAATTTATGGAAAGCCCACGATATTCACGCTTACACACCTAGATACAACTTTTGCCACTTGCAGTAACAGAAGGGCCTACTAGACTTTTACAGTACAGGATCGGGCGGCATTATATATATATATATATATATATATATATATATATAACAGAGATGCCTAGGTGTATTCTGAGATGTGAAACGTTTAGTGTGATGTTCGATCTGAACTAGGACTCCTTTGCGAAAGAGATTGAATGAATGTGTGAATGGGATCTATATCACAGGCTTGGGATCATGCTTAGTGTCATCACAACAAAACTTATCAATCAATTTCCTCATAGTACACTTTTTGACGCCTTTTATGTGTTGTTTCCATGTGGAACAAAGGTGCAGTACATCATTTGCGCCAATAAATTCAATTCTGTGTCATGTCCTTCGACGTATACGAACAACGTAAAATCTACATCACTTGGACCCCAACCAAAGAGGCCGGAAACACAATCCAAAGCCAATGCTGATGCTAGCTTCTTCATACATCAACAACAATTCATGGTCCGACCATCAAGTTGCTTCTTCCAGCCTTGATCAACACGTGCGAACAGAACACGTGAAGGTGGACGATGAGCAGGTATACGTAAAATATGACCGACCCACAATAGGCGGTCTAGAGCGATTATATCGATCAGAGGACAACTGTCCGTACCTAACAAACACAGTAACGATCTTCGTCATTACTCACTCGAGGCTCCCACCAGACGTGAAAAATGCTTCGAACATATCAGTGGTCAAGCACGGAAAGCCGTCGAATATCCTTATAGCAGAATCACCAGGTCTCACAACCGTAAATCAGGACGCTACGAACCGCGGCGTTTATACACACGTCCTAGTGGTGCCACATGTGTAACAGGTTGGCGAAAATAGCTCCATCTTTTACTAACTGTGATATCATCCCCAATCGAAATCCAAGTAATACTGCAATCAAGCCAACGAAGTACTTGAAGCTGCTGATTAACTCCAGGCGATCACCATAAACGGCAAATAGATGAACAGGCTCCAATCAGTAATGTACCAGCTCTTTGCACTTGAAAGGAGCAAAGTACATACCATATTTGATAACTGGAAAAAAGCAGTCATTCAAAGCGAACTGAGTCAGATTTTCACTTGAAAAACTAAATCGAAACGTATCTATTATCTGAACTTCCAAAATTTATCGTGAAAGTTGGTATCCCAATCATTCTTTCATAGCCCCCCAACTAAGCCTATCCAATATAATTTCAGTTCTTCGCAATCATCTTACGTTTGCCTAAAAATCTCATCTTCAATACCATTAGAAAAATTCCAACTGAAATGCTACGTGAGGAATTCAAAGGATAAAAATAGTCATCAGGTTTCAGTTCCAGCTCTTATGAGGCATTTTTGGGAAAGCCTCTCCCTTACCAACACCTGAAACAATAAATCCTATTACACCCAGTCACATTTATTCTCCTGCTTACAAACACACCATAATAGATCGTGCAATTCTCTAAGGGGCCAAACATCAGTGTCCGAAACACGACGGCGCATCTCGTCATTCCTCATACTATTCTCCTCCAAATACTTCCGAAGCATCTGTTGTCGAATATAGAAAGGCACCGAGCATCCTCAATGTGAATTGGTCAGGTCTCACCGTAGAGTAAAACACTACAAAACGCAGCAACGTACACCCATCTCTTGAGAGAGAGCCGGATAACACAACGACGCCACAGCTATCACAGGTTGGGGAAAGCTGTTCTAACTGTTTCTCTTCATGAACTGGTCTTCTCCCCAATACCATCTCCAACTGTTATCAACCTCCCGAGATACTTTAATTTCTCAACTGATTCAAGCTAATCACCACAACAAGGGTGTGTTCAGGCACCGGCTCCTGCCAATCTAGCAAAAGTGATTTACACTTGAAAGACGAAAAATGCATTCCGTATCTGGATACCTCCCTCACTCGCCAAGCGGTTCGAAGCTTATTGCATTGTTTGTGCATTACCATTCAGCAAAGCGATATCATCGACATGTTTCAAGTCATAGTCTCAGTTTCTTCGGAAAAGTTAAACTCTACTGTTTGGAAGACTAGACAGAGCATTCCGTAAAACATCCTCTACGAGAAATTTGAAGAGAAATGGGAATGAAGAGCAGTCTTATCATCTCCAATGGAGTGTGACAAAAGGGAGTGAAAGCTGACCGTAGGACCTAACCTCTCCCGAGATGTGAACTTACAACATTTTGAGAACAGACACATACATCTCAGGTAGTCCATTTCTCAACAAACAATTCCATAGTGTAGTACTGTCGACGGAGTCCAAGGTCGTGCGAATGTCCAGAAACACGATCACTGTTGGTCTTTGGAAAATGTAACGGTGCTTTAGCATTTGTCGGAGAGTGGATATTTGATCAATTCATCCACGACTGGCATGAAACGGAGCCTGCTCGTCGCAAGTCTGCTCTTCACGCACTAGGCATGACCTGAGAAGTGTAACAGATGTAGGCAGTTTCAACGCTACTGGGATAAAGCTAACACACCCATGGTTAGTGTATTCACTGTGTGGGCCCTTCTTGAAGATTGGGACAACAATCGATTCTCCCCACAAAGAGGGGCCCTGCTCAGAATTCCAGACATTTGAGATTAGAATGTGAAGTTCGCTAACAAAGTACACTCCACCATCTTCAAAATGGGTTGGAGGAAGCCATCAGAGCTCGGCGCTTTTTGACGTTCTAAGGCCTGTTTTGCCCTATGGATCTCCTCCTGGGTACGTAGATCTGTCGGAATGGACTACTGGACGTGTGTTGGAAGAGCTATTGGAGAGTGTGACACTGAGGGACAGTTGAATTTTGTCTGGAAGTGCTCAGCCTAGCATTCGGGATGCTGCTCCTGATTGTGCACTAGCGAACCGTTGGCTCCACACGCAGTGGCTTCCTATCGCCAACTGGAATGTGATAAAACGGCTTGCAGGAATGTCCCGGTGACTTTCACTCCGGGCTTTTTGATCTATACCGCAAAGCACACATTCATTGCATTATACTTCTACCACAGAGCAATAATTCTAACTCAGACCACCCGATTCCAGAAACGGTAAAGTGTTCACGTCAATCCGTAGGCTGTAAAGACCATAACCGTTTAACTTCGAATTGTGCCTATGTTCTGAAAGCCCTCAATGGATTACTGCCAAGCAACAACCCAGTTATAGCAAGGGTGCTTATTTTAGTCCCAAAAATGTTCACCGAGGGATTATTTTTCATTACGCAATTTGAGACCAGTTTTTGTTGTCATTAGATTTGGAAGGGTCTGAAACATGGAAAGCTATTTTTTCCTAATTGGAAACACTATAGTTTATCGGACCGGTGGGCCCAAAGAGAGAGCTTTTAATCCTGACAGGTGCCCCATGGGACTATTTTGAAACTAATTATGAAATGTGGTATAAGCTGAAGAATTTCGGCTGTTACTTTAAGAATGGTTCACTACGTGGTGTTACACCATGACTTCTCTGTAAAATGCTGTATTTTACGAGGGTACTGGGCATGGGAAAGTACCCGGATCGAGGATGTTTACAAATCATGTTCTTTTCTGGAATGGAAACTGATAAAAGTTGAATAACTAATACCCCAAGATGAAATAACGTAGCATAGCTTACCGAAATTTGAAAGTAAAGCACGTAAGTCGATGCATCTCCTATCAGTTCCAAAATAGCCCGAAAATAGTTCCTGAAGTGTCTCAAACGGGACTAGATTAAGACTCTTTCGGTAATAATTTGGGACTCCTTTTGGATTATTTTTGGACTTTTGAGACCTACTGCGCTGATTGAGCCCAAGATCATCCCCACTGAGGAGGCTTTTCTGACTGTAAAATCCACAGTCATAACTGAGATCAGAAAATAAATAGGCCGATGGGATGAAGACCAATTCTTCTCAAACGGTAGTCGGCACCGTCTTACAGCAGGTCGGCAGAAGGGCCCAAGTCTCGGAAATTACAACCTATCCAAGTACAGTACGGCGCTTTTAGGAGAAGAATTAGTCGTGATTTATCTTGATGTGAAGCCCTTTTGACATGTAGTGGAGCGTCAATCTTTTACCAGTCTCTCGGACCACAGACCATCGGTTTAGGCTTTCAGCAACTTCAGTGATCGTTACTCCCGAGGAACATCAGGTATCCTAACCTCATCCCTAGTTTTTCCATGGACATCCGTCATGTTCCTAGTGCTGATATTTTTGCCGCTGATTGCTTATCCCGGGCACACATTCGTTGATCTTCTTTTCCTCTACCTGATTTAAAAACTATGGCAGCCATTCAGAAAAATAATGAAGATTTTAAACAACTGCTTTCGCGCCCACGTCTAGAATTTATTGACTACCTTTTGTTTTATACTGACATGACAATGACTTTTCAACACATAAACCCAGTCTCTTTTTCCTCTTGGTTTCTGACGAGCTATTTCTGAAAACTTACTTTCTTTTTGCTATTCTACTGGTTGTTTTTCAGTGAATATGATTGCCGAGCATTTCATTGGGCCTCGCATATGTAAAAATATCCACACTTGGAAGAAACACTGTTTATCGAGTCAGAGTTTCAACGTTCACGGTTCATTCAACACCCGCACCCGATAAGTTTGCATAACCTGATGATCGTTTTAAACAGGTTCATACTGACCAGGTGTGCCAAATCCCTCCTTATGGCTTCACTTGAATTTTGACGTGTCGTGTGTTTCATACGTTGGCTCCACTATATTTACATTCAGAAAATCTTCGCCGGAAACTTCTCACGGACAATCGCGGTCACGTGTTGCTTCGTTGGGATTGTCTCCCACTGCCACGTCCAGTTTGCTTCATAATTATTTCGTGATCTTAATTCTGCGACACCTTGTTCAAGTTAGTCGTTCCTTCACATATTCTTCATTTTCCCTAGCAGGAAGGTTTTGTTATTCTTCTGGAATAAAGTACACACTCGCGACGAACCCTTTACGTGGTTAACACGTAGTGTTTCCCCTTGTACTGATTTGGAATTTTTCACCGTCTGCAGCCCTTATGATCAAACTCATACGATTTATTACATGGTTGATTAATGCATGTGCATCCACCAGCCGTCCAGCCGTATTCGAACGAAAACTGTTACCAGTTGTTCAAGAGATCAACTGTGTATGCGGTCATCTTTATATCTGCTTCTTGGGCACTGCTAACATAATGCGAACTGCTTCGTACTTCTCTTTACTGCGGGAAAATTTTGAGCACATGTTTCTCAGCATACTTTATTTTCATTCTGTTTTAACGGGCCGCCACAGACCAAGGTGGTTGACCATGTTGCTTATTTTAGGCTACTCAGTTGGAATCCAAGAGATTCATCAAATCGGTGGCTACGGACAAAATAGGTAAGGCCATAGTGTCCTGTTGCTATTTTGTATTCAGGGATTCGTCGTAGATTCGATTCTTTCCCTGTTAGGTTGAAACAATCAATTTACTAGTTTCCGAACGGGACTCGAGTCCAAGAAACCCACTTATTCATGGTTTATTTCATTACAAGAAGCGGTCTGATGCACAGATAGGTGACAGTCCTGTATTCGTACACTATACCCATCTACTTATTCAATTTCTTTAGTAGGATATTAGAAATGATTAACGAAGGACACGTCATTCAGTGACTAAGCTTCAGCCCACCACTGTACGGCTGTTTCATCCAGTTTGTTAGGAATCATCAGCAGTGCGCATTCACCGATCCCCCATTTGGGCTTGAATCCAGGGCAAACGATCGTCAGTCGAACACCTAATCACCGGATTGTCTGGGCTGGCTCCCAGTGGTTTGTTCAACTTCACCACTACGTGATATAGCAGCCTACCGTCACTAACTTTTCAAAGGTGTACACCCATTGACCGCACAAAGGTCGACTCCTATGATAAACGACTAATTGTTATTATTATTATCTGTAGATTATTTCTTCCTCGTCTTTGGTTTTTGGTTTTCGGACTGAAGTCCTCGTTGATAACGGGTCGCAACCAGAAAAGCGGCACTCAGTGCCCTGTTATTGATTATTCGGACTGAGTCGGACTGGGACCGTACAGAATAATTGGATTGCACTTGGTATAAATTACAACAGAATGATCAAAATCATCGGTATAAAATTCTCAGCCTGCATATAAATACACCGTTTCACACTTCGGTCCCTAACACACAGTCATCCGAGTTTGATTCATAGAAAACCGAGTTACAAAAGGAAACTGTACAGCGAAATCGAATTAAAATAGTACTAGTTGGCAGAACCCACATTTAACAATGCACTAAGTGGAAAAAAGGAATTGAGGAACGTACCCATCCTCTCTGTCGCCGACTACGTCCACGACTTGCATCCACTGGTACACCAGCTTTGACCACACCTTTGTCACCCACGTCGTTTCGTTCGGATTTCACATCATCCAACAGCCAGAGTTGCACGATATTAGACATCCAAAACGTGATTGCATCATACATGTATCCGACGGTCAAAGCTTTGCTTTCCCCACTGGCTGTGATAGCATTCCCAGGTACACGATTCTCGGTGCCCCAGAAACGGACGTTTTGTAACGTCAGGGTGCCTTCGATGGAGTTGATTGCGGCCACCACACCCTCATAACGATATTGTACTCCCGTTATTAATGATACTCTATTTCCTAATGATAAACGGCTCGGATGAATTTCTGTCCCGGATATCATATTAGATGAATTTGATCTCTAGTAGATATACGGTCCTAGAGACCACAGTTCGTAGAATCACAAACAACAACAGCAGTAGCAGCACTTATTGGGGTGTCGAAATGGACCAGTGGCTGCTTGAGTTAACTGGATAAGCCGGCAGACTGAGTGGGTCGCGCGCGTGCCAATGCGACTTGCCACAATGCGGATTCAAAAGATCATGGATCAATCCGTTGGACCGGGCCCAGAATATCGATCGATGGCCTAATCGAAAAAATGATCGATCGGCGGCTGCGTCACGCTTCTTTCTCGCGGTTAGGCGTGAGTCTAACAGAAAGAGTATGACCTCGATCGTTTTTTGCTAGTCTTATGAAACACACATGACTAAAAAACTATTAGGTCATCAGTTTCGGACGCAGTGAAATGCAAGTAAATATTTGGAGCAAACGGATGTCAAAATGCTTTGAGAGAGAAAACACCTCGTGATAGTTTTTCCAGACAACCATTTTTTCGGTGTTCGTTGACAACTCTTTTCAGAGAACAAGTATGATCAGAAATAACCAGTGGATTTGGAGGCCTGAGACTTACTTCTACCAACAGCGGCTACTTACGGAATCAAGAATTTGTAAAAATAATATTTACGCATATTCTGGTTGTTGACTTTGCAAACGTCTGATTTCATAGATGTGAGCCGAAATTGCATTTGAGCATGAACCGCTACCGATTACCATAAGCAGAATTGAAGAATTATTATTAACCTCAATAGTGTCAATTGTACGCGGACCATTCGTTCGCTGAAGTGTCACTCAGTAAGCATCTGCTGAGATCATATTCCTTCGAAGGGATAGGTCTCTGGAGCAAGTGTTCAGGCTTAACAGGCTAAGTGGGTGGGACACCTGTTCCGCAAGTCCACCTACAGACTCCCTCGTTGTACGCTGTTCTTCGAGACCGATAATGTCTGGGCCAAAGGTCAGGGCGGTCAGTTCATGATGTGGCGAAAAGATTATTAAACAATAATCCCTGGAATGGTCTTGTAGGACGCGTCAGGCTGCAGTGAAAGTACGGATATGATGGCGAAAAAAATAAATACATGCTCTACAAGCATTCCGAGTTGGGGCCCACGAAGTCCGCCCACCGGCTGATTGCCGCCGTTAGTGGCGTAGTTGCATTTAATTTCTTCCTTCTTTTGTGCGATTTCCACTTATAACTTTCTCTTCTGTTTGCTTACTGAGCAAGAAATTCCTTTTCAGCTATACAGAGAAATGGCCACAGGCAGCTATCCAGAAAGAAGCCAAAATACTAGGACTGCCGAAGGATCGATGTGGCTACATCGCTGTTTGGAAAAAGAACTATGTTACCGGCTTTACACGTGTTACCAACTCGTCTTGTCTAGGTCGTCGAATACAGGCTTGTCTCACCCGCTCTGCTTTCTTTGTAAAAGAATTAATGGGTTCACGTGTACTGGAATAAGAGCGAAACTTCAATGTGACACTGGAAAAAAACAGAATTGGTGCTTTCGTGACTGCATCTATTTGAGGCACAGGGCGTTTCAGGATAGAGGGCACATCTGTGCTAATGCGCTCAGGTGCGCGCAAGTAAAACACTTTGAATACGTGTAGCGAATAAGCAGGTGTACCGTTTGTCACGGTCAAATATAGCTTCGCGGCCAAGTAAGCTGGGGAACTTCAAAGAATAGGGATGGCCGAGGACAAATAAAGAACATCGCTGTGATCGGTCAACTTATATTCTACCGATTATTTTCTTTGGTTCAACAAATTCATGCAAATCAGTCCTGTAGTACAATTAACGTGCTATTCAGCAGCCTTCGTTTTCTTGCTACTTGGGTTTGCGTAGTTCCGTGCGTGTGTGATTCCAATACGTCATATCAGTTCGGGTATTGTGAATACTAGACCGGCAGACCTGGATAGGAATCATTTGAACACAACATGTATTTTCGAATATAAGGTCTAATGCAACATTCAAAAAACAAGAGGATGTTATATGACAAAATGTTTGTCTCGGCATGGGAGATATAAACAAGATAGTTAAATCTCATTACATTTCCCTCGCAGTTTGGATATCAGATTCCGACAAACTCAACGAACTGTGGCTTCCGCGAATCAGTCGAGGTTGAAACGTGCACTGCAATATTTCATTTCGTTCTGCTGTATGACTCAGGAAATGTGCGGGCTATTGTAGGGAAACGTGGATATGAAGTTCCATGAATTGAATACCCATGTCATTTATTGATGATGCGAATACGGTCTGGTGTAAACTATTGGGTGCATGAGGCCATCAAATCTCAACAGTCTTTCATCGCTAGGACAGGCGTCGCCTTCGCATATTCCGTATGATGCTCCTCAACGTGTAACGTTCGCCAAGAAGACCATTAGTTGGAAAATGAGTAGGAAAGACCAGTCCGTATTGACAGCAGTTGAAGGTAGACAACCTGGCCAACCGCATATACTGGATTAAACTTGTATTCAGAAACACGCAAACAAACAACCGAAGAGACGAGAATAGCATGCATGTATCCTGTCTGTTTTATTCAATACATATTTGTGGATATATAAAGAAATGTACGGCATCATTAGTAGACAATTTACTGACCAATCACAAAGTGGTCTGGTTATATCTCGACTGTCTGAATCCCAGTTTCTGTCTTCACCTGATTGGTTTATTTCTGGGAAAGAAGTTGTTTCGCACTGGGTCACGTGCGCAGGCATTCAGTTCACCACACCTGTCCAATGGGTTTGAACATACAAGGTGTAATGGGCTACCTGGGTGGGATCCCAGAGATTCATCCACTCAACGGTTAGAGACAGCGTTGTCAAGGTTAGTGTTATACTTATATTCGCAAAATGTTTTCATCTGCACTATATTATCATCCCCTTACTTTGTATATTCTTGAATAATTTGGTTTCCAAGTCGAGTTTCTACTGTTCAGTAGCATCAAGCACCAACTCGCGGGGTGCGTGAATAATAATAATAATAATAATAATAATAATAATAATAATAATACTTATATTTACTCAACTGAATTGTTCGTTCGGATTGGGATTAGCTTATTCTGTAGGAGAATCCAAACGAAACCGTACACTGATCTGAGGTGTATCTCTAATATAAAAATGCTTGCAAGTGTGCCCACATGCATGTGAGGGATTCAAAGGATGGATGAACTTACCATCCATGCGGAACTACATTTCGTCTCTGTGTTTGTGAGAAGGACTGTGGAGAAAATGAAGACTAAGAACCTTATGAGTATAGTCTATGTCAACACTGATACTATCCTAGAAGCAGTTCATTCACAAGTCGGTCGAATTTTTCTTGGCTCGTTCAGTGCCTCCGAACGCTTCAGTATAATGTCCCAGGCTCCGAGATGTCTACTTGCCCTGAACGACTTTGAATATACTCCCAAATAAGTGCACGGCTCTAACAGCTTCTGTGAAGGAAGTCCTACACATTGCCTTCTCTTTGTGAAGGTGTTGTCACTGAAGCGTGAGGGCTTAGGTGGACGCCCGACAGTCTCCACTCGGTTGACTGACTAGTAGTTAGCCTAGGGAAGATGAATAAACTCTAATTCCAAACCAACCACGAGTGGCTTACAAAGCATACAGTACCATACTCACCAGCACCTGCGGCGGAAGGGTGTACTGGGCACTTAGTATGTCCAACCTCATCCAAAGGGCGTATGAACTGATCAATTAGTCAACAGCTCACACAGAATTCCAGAATAGGAGAATAAACCATACCATTGTTCACCAATTCATCAGAAACAAAACGGCTGCCTTGCTGGATGCGCTTGGCTGCACAAAATCTCGAGGAGAATTTTTCGAATAAAAGGGCCAACTCTGAACCAGGAAACCGAGTAGTACAACAGCCCACAACGCCAACAACTATGGATGATTTTACCCATGCAACGATTGACGGTCTTTTCACACGCACTCACGAACACTCTATTACACAGTACACAAGCACTCACTTTCCCATCTCCACTGCCTTTCCTCATTCTTTCCCTTCATCAGATCACACGGGATCTTCGGCCGACCGTGCCAGTTGTAGTATCATTGGTGGAAATCCTAGCTGTGTTATCTCGTCAGTACACAATCAGGAGCAGCATCCCAAATGCTAGGCTGAGCACTTCCAGACAAAATTCAACTGTCCCTCAGTGTCAGACTCTCCAATAGCTCTTCCAACACACGTCCAGTAGTCCATTCCGACAGATCTACGTACCCAGGAGGAGATCCACAGGGCAAAACAGGCCTTAGGACGTCAAAAAGCACCGAGCTCTGATGGGTTCCTCCAGCCCATTTTGAAAATGGTGGAGTGTACCTTGTTAGCGAACTTCACATTCTAATCTCAAATGTCTGGAATTCTGAGATGGTTCCATCCTTGTTGGGAGAATCGATTGTTGTCCCAATCTTCAAGAAGGGCTCACACAGTGAATACATTAACCATGGGTGTGTAAGCTTTATCCCAGTAGCGTTGAAACTGCCTACATCTGTTACACTTCTCAGGTCGTGCCTACTGCGTGAAGAGCAGACTGGCGACGAGCAGGCTCCGTTTCATGCCAGTCGTGGATGAATCGATCAAATATCCACTCTCCGACAAATGCTAAAGCACCGTTACATTTTCCAAAGACCAACAGTGATCGTGTTTCTGGACAGTCGCACGACCTTGGACTCCGTCGACAGTACTACACTATGGAATTGTTTGTTGAGAAATGGACTACCTGAGATGTATGTGTCTGTTCTCAAAATGTTGTAAGTTCCCATCTCGGGAGAGGTTAGGTCCTACGGTCAGCTTTAACTCCCTTTTGTCACACTCCATTGGAGATGATAAGACTGCTCTTCATTCCCATTTCTCTTCAAATTTCTCATGGAGGATGTTTTACGGAATGCTCTGTCTGGTCTTCCAAACAGTAGATTTTAACTTTTCCGAAGAAACTGAGACTATGACTTGAAACATGTCGATGATATCGCTTTGCTGAATGGTAATGCACAAACAATGCAATAAGCTTCGAACCGCTTGGCGAGTGAGGGAGGTATCCAGATACGGAATGCATTTTTCGTCTTTCAAGTGTAAATCACTTTTGCTAGATTGGCAGGAGCTTGTGCCTGAACACACCCTTGTTGTGGTGATTAGCTTGAATCAGTTAAGAAATTAAAGTATCTCGGGAGGTTGATAACAGTTGGAGATGGTATTGGGGAGAAGACCAGTTCATGAAGAGCAAGAGCTATAGAAGCTTTCCCCAACCTGTGATAGCTGTGGCGTCGTTGTGTTCTCCAGCTCTCTCTCAAGAGATGGGTGTACGTTGCTGCGTTTTGTAGTGTTTTACTCTACGGTGAGACCTGACCACTTCACATTGAGGATGCTCAGTGCCTTTCTATGTTCGACAACAGATGCTTCGGAAGTATTTCTCGAGTCTGTTTGGAGCATGGAATGAGGAATGACGAGGTGTGCAATCGTGTTTTGGACACTGATGTTTGGCCCCTTAGAGAATTGCACGATTTATTATGGTGTGTTTGTAAGCAGGAGAATAAATGTGACTGAGTGTAATAGGATTTATTGTTTCAGGTGTTGGTAAGGGAGAGGCTTTCCCAAAAATGCCTCATAAGAGCTGGAACTGAAACCTGATGACCATTTTTATCCTTTGAATTCCTCAAATAGCATTTCAGTTGCAATTTTCTAATGATATTGAAGATGAGATTTTTATGCAAACGTGAGATGATTGCGAATAACCGAAATAACATTGGATAGGCTTAGTTGGGGGGCTATGAAAGAATGATTGGGATACCATCTTTCACGATAAATTTTGGAAGTTCAGATAATAGATACGTTTCGATTTAGTTTTTCAAGTGAAAATCTGACTCAGTTCGCTTTGAATGACTGCTTTTTTCCAGTTATCAAATATGGTATGTACTTTGCTCCTTTCAAGTGCAAAGAGCTGGTACATTACTGATTGGAGCCTGTTCATCTATTTGCCGTTTATGGTGATCGCCTGGAGTTAGTCAGCAGCTTCAAGTACCTCGTTGGCTTGATTGCAGTATTACTTGGATTTCGATTGGGGATGATATCACAGTTAGTAAGAGATGGAGCTACTTTCGCCAACCTGTTACACATGTGGCACCACTAGGACAAGTGTATAAACGTCGCGGTTCGTAGCGTCCTGATTTACGGTTGTGAGACCTGGTGATTCTGCTATAAGGATATTCGACGGCTTTCCGTGCTTGACCACTGATATGTTCGAAGCATTTTTCACGTCTAGTGGGAGCCTCGAGTGAGTAATGACGAAGATCGTTACTGTGTGTTAGGTACGGACAGTTGTCCTCTGATCGATATAATCGCTCTAGACCGCCTATTGTGGGTCGGTCATATTTTACGTATACCTGCCCATCGTCCACCTTCACGTGTTCTGTTCGCACGTGTTGATCAAGGCTGGAAGAAGTGACGTAAAGGTCGGACCATGAATTGTTGTTGATGTATGAAGAAGCTAGCATCAGCATTGGCTTTGGATTGTGTTTCCGGCCTCTTTGGTTGGGGTCCAAGTGATGTCGACTTTACGTTGGTTAGATACGTCGAAGGACATGGCTCAGAATGGAATTTAGTGGTACGAATGCTATGCGGTCTTTCTGTCAAACTCGGGTCTTCCATAAATGTACAAAATTCATTCGAACAAACAAAATGTCAACAAATCATCAAAAGTGTTTGGTGAAAAAGCAAAAATAATCAAATTCCTAGTTTTATATGATTCACAATTACTTGCGAGTAGTGTGCGGACTGTCCTTTGGACTCAACCTTTCACTCACAAACCTCAGGTCATCTGACCAAGCCTTCAATCAGAGTCTCGAGACTCGAGTTTTGGTCTTGTTAGAGCTCATCGGTGATGAATATCCTCCGCCGCACCCAGAATCTGAATCCCAACCTCTTCATCTTGAGGGCGTGTGTGTCACCACTGCTCCATCCCACTACTGACCACACCGATCCGAATCACCAAGTTAAGTTTGTCCAACCTCCCGAGTACTATGACGGCTGAGAATGGATGACTGAAATTGACTAGGTCGGAGTGCCTACAAAGTAACACCACTACTCTGTTGTACTATGTGGACTCGGTTGTAAGTTCCTATTTGAGAGTTACGGGTCAATTCTACAGGTTGATATGTCGTTTTGTAGCCTTTGGTGATCGTTCGATAGTCACTGTCGGTTATTTAACGACCACAGCCTAGAGTATTGTAACCAAATATTTCCGACGCACCCATACCACACAAAGTCACATCACGTGAGAGATTTGCTGCCACTTACGGGACTTGGTAGCCTTGTACGAGTCTCGTGAACGTCTGCATGCTCCATGCAGATTTTATCTCCATCGGTTTATATTCACTAGTTGAATATGTGCTTGAACTTGTGCAGAATTCCCAGTGGAGAAAATTGAGATAACCTGCCCAAGTGAAGAAGTGAATGCAGATTCTCATAGCAAGCGGAAAACAATTGGTGATGAAGATCGGAATGGAATGATTCAGTGTGTGTGGGGGATGGGGGACAAAATAGAAATGATTCACCCGAATCTATTGATCGGTTTATCTTCCGTTGATCATCTTCTTTGTGGTTATGTTTATACCAAGAAGAAACTGTATGTTCATCCGATCGAGCGAAACAGGATTGATGTCAAAGAGGGCGAGCCCAATAAGCGTTATGTTCACAGAAGCATTGTAGTTCCGTCTTATGTTTTTACATAGATGAGACCAATTACAACATATGGTGTTCGCGGACACCAGGGTGATTAAAGAAGTGCAAACCGCACATCAGGACTTTGCCATCGAACGAAGGTGCAAACCTCAATATTGTTGCTTGCAGTTCTGCGATGATTATCGTACATTATGAATACCACTCAATATTGAACACTGAAATCTTCAGCAGTTCTCTGGAAAAGTGTTCTTTGAAAGTTTCGGCTAAACAATCAAATACTGATACTGTATTTCTGTCCGACAATACTCCCATTCACCGACGGGTGAGTGAAGTAGCGTTGGGAACCGGACATCCTGCTCGATATATTCCTCCCTAAAGTCCATTATTTAATCCAGCTGGGGAGGTATTCGGTATTATTGAAGGTCCCGTTAAATCACTTCTACAAGTAAACGGACCTCTGATTCACAGCTTTCCTGTAGGTTATACCAACAAATACCATAGTTCCGGAATTTTGGCACACTTACGCATATGATCAGTGGATTGATTTTCGCCTGCTTCATGTGCTACATTTGACAGACGATTTCACTTTCATTGAACCCTTCAAAAGTTAATCCGATTTGTAAACCTGATTCTCTTCGATTATTGATTTGACAAACTTTTCTTTGACAAATGACTTGGAGATTTTCTTTTATATTCCCTGCCTATTCAAGTTAGCGATTCGCATATGGTTACCTAGTCCCCTTACTGGGTGCGAACACTCGAGTGTGAAGTGATTTTGTGTGGCATGGGTGTGTCGGAAAGGTTTTGATTATTGTACACCAGGCAGTGTTCATTAAATAACCGACAGAGGATACTGAACGATTAGCAATGGCTAATAAATGGCAGGAAATCCTGCAGTACATCACGGAAAAGTGGTTGGTCACCTGATACACTCAAGGAGCTTGATTCGATGGGATTTGGGAGATGAACTGAACATACAAACACGGACATGCTCTCATCTGTCACCTCTCATGGATTTAGAGCCACTGAGACTGTCTCTGATTTACTATCTATCTTGGAAGATGACTAGTCTAAGTAGAGCACCACCAGCCGAACTGATGGGAATAGTTTCTCCTCTTCTGTTTTAAAGGTTTATGTTTGGATGGTAGAGATAAGTTCTTTACGTTTTGCATAAAGTTAGTACCAAGTCCATTTTAGACTTTTCAACCGTGAACTCCACACTTGTTCTGGTTACTACCTCCCAGCATCTTCCAACGAGGAGCGAAACAAGTAGAAGCACATAGGGAAACAGAAAGTGAAGAAACACCCCGAAGACACTGGTTGTGATACTGGGAACAATCAAGGAAGCTAGCATGCCTGTTTTCAGTAACTCCATCTTCTACCTAATAAAGTGCCTGTGAATGTACGCCGACTATGTTCATGAGATCATTCATTTGAAATGGCGTTCACAACTGGGTTCTTGAATAATGAGAATTTTTTTCGTGAGATAAAAACAGGATTAGTTTTTTATACATTGAATCACTTATGCTCAGATTAGACCATTACTTCTTACATCACGTGGTCAAGCTCAGTAGTAAAAGATGATAACCCGTAACACCGTGAAGGTGTCACGATACTCACAAGTCGAAATGGCAGAACAATGCAATTCCACTTCATCAGCCACTCCCGCATCGTGGGAGAAGTTGGGAAAATCGAATAAACTCGATTAATCATTTGTGATTTCAGCACTTAAGAGCGGCTGGCAAGCCGAGTTGAGATCAATAGACTGAATCCCGTGGCAGAGAGTTCATGTCGACTTTTGCTGCCCATTTTTGAACCGATGCCACGCCCTGGTGCTGTTTAACTCATACTCCCAATTGCCGGAAGTAATCCTGACAGGTTCACCAGCCACCTCGTTCGTAATTCATGTGTTACGAAACTTTGTCGGCAGAGGAGGAATCCCGTAGGTAATGATAACCAATAACGGATCAAAATTATGTGCAACGGAGCTGAGAAGGTACCTCGACAAGATCGGGTATCGGCATCTGTGTACGCCTCCAGGCCAACCACGCACAAATGGTACAGCAGAGAACTTGGTGCGCTCCGTAAAAAGTGTATTAGCATCGGCCAGTCCGAGAACGTTACTCGATTTGGAGGGGTACATTGACAACTTCCTACTACTATACCGGATTTTGGTGCATATGACCCTAATAGATAGTCAGCTGTTCAATTCAAGTCCAGAAGAATGAATTCGTCTTACGGGAGTATTCACTTCCACTACATCCAAGATAACCACCGATCTTGGAAATGAACGAAAAATATCCGTGGAGTTCCTTCCGTGTGTAATTTGGTGTAGTCTACGTGCAAAGAAAGCTCACTGGTTTACCTTGTGGAAGTGTGTCGGAAGTAGTGCTGTGAGGTTAGCGTGTGCATAAAACGTACATTTAAACAAGCTACATAATTGGAAATATGGGAAGATCACTGCAGGGGACCACTCTATGAAGTTCCCCTGAATAAGGAGCCCTGATCACGGAAAGTCACCTTTTGCTTCGGGAATAATGATGATATAATGGCGATAATAGTACGTATTTCTCGGAGCCCGTTCTGAATTGCCGTGAACCCATCGTGCATGACTGTGATTTCAAACATTGGTCTATGCATCGTACCTTTAAATAATAGAGATGGGATTAGACGCGGCAAGGCGCTGTGATTGACACTCGTAGGGTGACACCGCCCAATACGAAAAACCTCAGCGCTGTTGGTAGGACTTTTTCAGCTCTTGCTGCGATGACAACAGTAAGGTTTAAATTCTGCTGGCTCCAAAGAATGACCTAGTTTGGAATCAGTATTCTTGCGGAAAAACATCTTCGAGCTTGCTTTCTGTCTCACGCGAGGTATCGGTTGCGTGGGCATTACACCCCGTCGGTTTTTCATGTGTCCAAGTGTCGTAAAAGCACGTTACACGATCGCGATTTCAGACCCAGGGATGTGGTTCAAATGTGGGGAATGGGTTCGGACGTGCATAGGTATATGTCCTGACGCTGACGTGATCGGCTTATGCTTTGTCGGTATTGGAGACTCCAGGCCAAAAAATAGATGGATTAGAAACGTGCGGAATGGTTTCAGCCAGCAACGAAAGTTCAAGACGATTCATACTAGCCGTTCTGTTTCAAACGGTACACTCGATGAGGATTTCCCGAGCAACGGTAAAACTCCTTATGCTGGCTCAAGCAGGTCCGTTCTAACGGGAAGCGCACATTTGCCCTAAGAAACACATTGGGATAGTTCTGAGGATGCGGCTGCATGTAAAATATCTCCGTTTGTCTGCATACCTCTGGTGGGTGTAACTTGCTCAATTGATGCGGTAACCTCGAGACGCAATTAATCTAGTCAAAAGTGATAAAAGAGAGTTCGGAGGTATCATTCTCACGGGGAGGTGATGAGTGCAACCTACTTGGAATTTGGCAACGGAAGGTTTGCGGATCAGCCTTAAGTGCGTTACGGACTAGTGATAGTGACTTAAGCCAGTTTGAATTTATTGTCAGATTCCAATGTGGCCTTCCGTTTTCGGTGAAGAAATTCTACCACACGCTTTGCTGGTATAGGTTCAACGGGTGCTATAGAATTGTAAAGAACTACTAAATGTTGGAAAGAAGCGTGGAAAGAGGGTGAAGATGACCATGACTGAAGAACCAAATGATGCGAAGCAGTGTTTTGGGGAAATGTCGAGTAAAAGTTACTCTAGATGCGTTGGACAGCTACTGGTCATCTGGGAAAAATAGCAACGCAAGTAGGTATGCAGATGCTATCCTACGATCGGGGCAAATGTCTGACCAAATCAACATTGAGGTGTTGGAAAAGAGTCGAAGATCAGTGACTTGGCTAGCCGACACTGTGTACCAGTTCACAATTTATCGTTTTTACTGCGTGCGTTTACAGGTCTGACACGGTGTAAACAGTCTTAAAATGCAGATGTAATTTAGAACATAGCTAAGCGGCCGAGGCTTAGGCGGTCAAGCGCATGCATATGCCAGCGGTAAGTGCGAGTGTGAGACAGTCACAGTTACAAGGTAGATTCAAATTCATCTCAAGATCATTGGTCGCGTGATCGTTTGGAACACTCGGGCACAAGTGGATTCGCCGAGACATGCTTAAGCGTGTGCTTGTGTCCCCAATGTTAACCAATAGTGTACAAGCGATAGCGGGCACGCTCAGTCAGAGTCCGTACAGTAATGTCGCAGTTCATGTTCTGTCAAACGTAGTGGTGGACCATGAACTTAGTAGCAATCTGTATGCCTGAGTACGAGAGGTAATCAAAGGTCTCAGAAGCATATCTCCCAAAGTCTGGTGGCAAAGACGACCTTCTGTGACACTTTGCATAGTATTTGATCTACGATTAAAGAAATAGAACCAGGCTTAAACCACAACTTCTAGTTGCTACAACGCTGCTTCATCTTGGGATGATCAGTTAGCGCGCTATCGATAGACGTGAGACTATTCAGACCTGAACTTTGGAGGCCTGAGTGTTGAGTTCTGGGGCAGCGCATCTGCAACAGGGCTGTCAACACCGCAAATGTGACGTTCGTCACCCATAAACTGAGTCTAGATGTGTGGACGCAAGTCCTCTCAGACGGAGTATCTCTGTGTTGGTGCACAATGCATGCAATAATGGTTTGTGGTCAGTGTAGACCGTGAATTTGTTTCCCTATAGAAGGGGCCAAAAGTAACGAATGTCTAGGTAAGAGACGAGGATTTTACGACCGGTATTACTAAACCGGGCTTCAGCCAGATGACAGTTCTTTTGATGAAAAACTTACAGGTTGCCAACTTTGGACAAAATATGGTTGCAGGAAGGTGCCTACTGTTTATCAGAGGAGTCTGTGACTAAATCTATAGAAACTATGAGCTTAGACCTAGAACCTCGAGGTAAATAATGGTCCAGACGGAGTGAAAAAGTGTCCGAACGGAAACCTTTCGTCATAGCTCGGGATAGAAGTTTACCAAACAAAGCAATCTGATTGCATTTGACTGCTAACAATGAGATCTCAAAGATACAAAAATTATTGTGGTCAAGTGGAGTACAAATTTGAAGCGCTACGGTGAATTATTAGCGCTGTGGATCAAAAACATATACTTTGGTACTTTTCGTAAATATTCGTTGTCCACCAACATTCGGACAATGAAATAACTCAAAAACTATATTTCGCCCAACTCAGATTAATGAATTCACTCCTCCAAATGTCACAAACGTGTACTTAAAGTGACTCGTACTTTCGGTACGTTTATAAAGCAGCTGAGGAACAGTGAGGAAGCAATCCGTTGTGAGACTGTAGCCTTTGTTCCACAATCTATCCATCCAACCTCAAAGCAACTTCTTTAGCCCAGTGGTAGTCCGCATCATAGCTCAATGTGATTAGGAAGTTGAGATTCAGATAGCCTGTTTCAACACGGCAAAATCATTTCGCGCGACTTCAGTAAAGAAAACCAAGTAGTTTGTTCTATATTTGAGCAAATCCGTTAGTGGCTGCATCAGCTTATTGCACTGTGGAATGAAATTGCGATAAAATTCGACCAGCTCGTCTAAACGGAGATGTTACTTGAATGGGGTGACTTCTCTTTAGTTGAAGATAGCGTACATTTCCTCTGGTAGAATATGATGGCTTGAGAAATCGACTAAGTCGGAGTTTATGATATACTGTTGCGTTTCGATCTTGACCTCGTGTTCACGCTAGAACGACAAGGAAGCCAAACGGGATACTGGCTCGTAGTAAAAACCCTGTTAGCGTTTTTGTTTTCCATAGCTATTTACCGAAAGTTTTAACGATTCCTGGTGATACTTTTTGCATCTACCTCTCAATTTTGCTAAAACCTAGCAGTCACCTCACGTGCAGGGAAAGTTCAACATCGCTGTCAAGAGCAGAAAGACAAAGTGTCCGCCTGCACACCGATGGCTACTTATGTTATCTGATCCATTCTCACACAGGCTGAAAATCAAATCTTAGGTCTTTGTGGTCACCCGATTTTACCGACTCAATACGCTATCTGGTAATATCCCTGGCCTGGTAGTTGGGTTTTCTACAGATACAGCGTTGGAAGCTCTTGCTTCTCATGACAATGTACCGGCTGACCACCATCATTATGAGAAATACCGGAGAAGGTCGAATTTCTATAACCGAATCAGTACCCCACTGCGCATTGTGGAGTCCTTATGATCAACAGTCGTCAGTGCGATATCGGTCAAATAAAAACGAGAAGCTTCCTTGTAGTCTCCGCGAGGCACACGTATGCCGAGGTACAGTCTTCGTTGAAGAAAACGGCGCTGTCTACTAGCTTTTAAAACCATCACAAAAATGGCCTTGATGTAGAGGACAACATGTTCCGCAATTATTTCTTGTCTCCATGCTACGCGCAGATGGTACGCAGTTGTGTGGGAAAACAATAAACATTGTTGTGCTGAACGAGTGGATCTTTTACTGTCAATCCGCTTCGTCTAAACTGAGTAGCAGACATTCCATTCTTCGATTGGTGCATGAGTTATGCAGCCCCCTTGTCAGTGATGGATGGTTCATGCTGAATGAACCTACCCTGAAACAGCGAATACCAGAAAGAAAACGGAAGAGGTGTTTTCACATCGGAATGCCAAGATAATATCAGTGTTGTTATCTCATTGTGCTGACCCTGCTGCCCTATAGAAGCACAAGAAGTATGCGTAACCTTACGTACACGACGTTTTGGTATTTCTTGAAGCTTATTCGTTACACTGAATTACGTAAAACATAGCTTTTGGGTTTTCCATTGCCAGAATGTTGATGGACAGCAGGGATTTATAAAAAGTGACAAATTGTCTCGTTTCAGGTAGTACTGCGAATAATTCAGGGTGGCGCTAAATCTTCCTTTCTGGACCCAATGAATTAGATGAAGAAAGACCATGACAGTCAAGTTGCCCATATAGAGCAAGGTTGATCTATGGTTGACTAGTAGGTTATCTACCAACAATATCATAACTTCTTTTACACAATATTGAGGTTGCACTAACTAATGAAGACCGAATAAGTCACTATTATTTTCACAGAAAAATTCAGCTCGCCGTATCGAGGATCGGTGTTGAATCGGTTCAGTCCAAGTTCCACACTCCCTATCCTTGGCTTATATTGTATTGACCAAACTGTTCGCTTCCCTTTCATGCGCTGCCACTGCTAAATTCCATGCCGATCATACCATTGGCCTCCTCAACTGTGTAACCATTGTTGCTCAGTCACGCAGCTTCATGCAGTTCTTTTCAGTCTTGTCTCTATGACAAGTGTCGATGGATCCCAACGAATCGTGAGTCTAAGTGTTGTTCTTATCAGTTCGAGTTTATCTTTTACGTAATCTTTCACACACACCCCTGTCTGTCTTATCCGTGTGAACTACTGGACTTAGCAGTCTCCCGCTGATCTCGTTCTTTCTGATAACCAAGTCAATCAGCTTGTTCTTCAAACTCTCTTGGGCGTGTGTTCCCTCGAATCATTATCTGTCTTCAGTTCGTTGACTGGCCAAAAGGCCCTCACAAATAAGGACCTATTTCGTAAGCTACTTGACTCGTTCCTGCATTGCTGTCTAGAATGTTTCCTATCTATTGTTGCTTGGGCTTCTTGAAGCCATTCTTGACTGTATTGATTCTGTGGTCGATTTGTTCACAATTTGAGGTGTGTTATCATTGTTGTTTGACAATCTGTCCCCTGGTACACGTAGTAAAGCGCGCCGGTGTTCTCTGCCTTGAGACTTGGGGCTCGTTTATCTGCGAGTCACTCAGTTAAGGGACCGAAATCCTGTATATTCACATTGTCAGTTCTTGGCGCTCATAGTCCAAGTACGAGTCATTTCCCTGGTACGGTTGGCTGGACAGATTCGATTCTCCCCTAGTATCCCGCAAACAATTTGTACGTGCTTGGAAGAAAGATTTTGACTGAGGGATTCTGTTTACGAGCATGCACAACACGTATCCGCTTCGAAGTAACTTGTTGATTTAGTGTGGACAGGTTCCAGAGGCTTATCTCTTTCCTCCATCTTATTGCTGTGGCGGGGTTTCCATCATATTCGAGCAGTGTTACGAAATAATCCATGTTAGTACACCGATTGTATTCGCGGATCTTCCACCAGTAACAGCCATGATTCTGTACTATATGAGAGGATTGACACAGTTACTATTTTTCATAGACGACACCTGTTGAACTCACAGAGATCACCAAAGTGACACAGGCAGTTTAGATTGATAAAAACCAGACGGAAGTTTTGTAAATACAGTGAAACTTTATCCGACATCCGACAGTCAGTTAAGGTTTCTCCCATATGAAAAGGTTTTCTGTGGAGTCAAAGATATTCGCACTCATTTCTCATCATTGCATGCCCCACTGACTTTTAGCCAAGTTTGCACCACTGACAGTTATGTTTGTAAAGTGTTGCTCCACTCGTCTTATTATGGCATTTTTCTTCTTGCACGTTACAATATTCACAAGACCGGAAAAGATAGGACGTACTAAAATCATTTCAGTCCACAGCTACAAAAACTGAAGTATCAAGAACGCCCAGGCTGCGGAATTGCGCGTTAATCGCATTGCAGAACTGATTTGTATGAATACGTTGGACCAAAGAAAATAATTGGTAGATTACAAGTTAACGAATTACAGCCAGCTTCTGTTTTACCTGTCCTCGGCGATCCCGTTGAAGCTGTTGCTGGCCGTGTCCTATGCCTGCTGAATCGACACAACGTTCCTCCCTCAGGAGCTCCTCGTCATTTTGGCTCACCTGTTATGCGCAACACATGCCCCAACCAACTCAGTTTAATGGTCTGCAATTTTTCGCTACGTGTGCCTAATACTCTGCGCATAACCTCGGAAATGCTGACACAGTGTTCCGACCAGATTCGACCAGTATTACGAAGACGTCGGTACATATTCACCACCCAGCAGTGGTCATGACTCTGAACCATACAGAGGAACTGATAAGACTGCCGTAGCATACCCTTCGCTAGTGATAGATAAGTGGATAACATATCGACGCCACAACTAACTGAGATTGCACATGCCAAACGAGCCCTATGTATTCAACATGACGTTTCAACCAATATCTGATCTTCGGGAGAAATGTTACTGATCAAATCACAGAACTTGTATATTTGATCTATGGTCACCCCAGATACGGAGAGTTTTGGTATTGGACAACTGTTCTGGAAGGGAATTAAAGCAAATTGGAAGCTGCCAATAAGCGAGAGTGACCGGCGGCGAAAGCATGATTCGAATCCGGGTTAAAAGTACCACCAGCCCACCATGATGACCGTCTGATCACCACCGAAATAAAAAAGAGAACGAGGCTGCAGAATTACACCGCTTTTCCATTGCAAAACTGATTTGTTCAACAGTGTTAAGTAAAAGAAAATAGTTAGTAGAAAACAAGTAGAACAGTCACAGGTAGTAATTGTTGTGCTTCGAATTACTGAAAACAGGCATGCTAGCTTCCTTGATTGTTCCCAGTATCACAACCAGTGTCTTCGGGGTGTTTCTTCACTTTCTGTTTCCCTATGTGCTTCTACTTGTTTCGCTCCTCGTTGGAAGATGCTGGGAGGTAGTAACCAGAACAAGTGTGGAGTTCACGGTTGAAAAGTCTAAAATGGACTTGGTACTAACTTTATGCAAAACGTAAAGAACTTATCTCTACCATCCAAACATAAACCTTTAAAACAGAAGAGGAGAAACTATTCCCATCAGTTCGGCTGGTGGTGCTCTACTTAGACTAGTCATCTTCCAAGATAGATAGTAAATCAGAGACAGTCTCAGTGGCTCTAAATCCATGAGAGGTGACAGATGAGAGCATGTCCGTGTTTGTATGTTCAGTTCATCTCCCAAATCCCATCGAATCAAGCTCCTTGAGTGTATCAGGTGACCAACCACTTTTCCGTGATGTACTGCAGGATTTCCTGCCATTTATTAGCCATTGCTAATCGTTCAGTATCCTCTGTCGGTTATTTAATGAACACTGCCTGGTGTACAATAATCAAAACCTTTCCGACACACCCATGCCACACAAAATCACTTCACACTCGAGTGTTCGCACCCAGTAAGGGGACTAGGTAACCATATGCGAATCGCTAACTTGAATAGGCAGGGAATATAAAAGAAAATCTCCAAGTCATTTGTCAAAGAAAAGTTTGTCAAATCAATAATCGAAGAGAATCAGGTTTACAAATCGGATTAACTTTTGAAGGGTTCAATGAAAGTGAAATCGTCTGTCAAATGTAGCACATGAAGCAGGCGAAAATCAATCCACTGATCATATGCGTAAGTGTGCCAAAATTCCGGAACTATGGTATTTGTTGGTATAACCTACAGGAAAGCTGTGAATCAGAGGTCCGTTTACTTGTAGAAGTAATTTAACGGGACCTTCAATAATACCGAATACCTCCCCAGCTGGATTAAATAATGGACTTTAGGGAGGAATATATCGAGCAGGATGTCCGGTTCCCAACGCTACTTCACTCACCCGTCGGTGAATGGGAGTATTGTCGGACAGAAATACAGTATCAGTATTTGATTGTTTAGCCGAAACTTTCAAAGAACACTTTTCCAGAGAACTGCTGAAGATTTCAGTGTTCAATATTGAGTGGTATTCATAATGTACGATAATCATCGCAGAACTGCAAGCAACAATATTGAGGTTTGCACCTTCGTTCGATGGCAAAGTCCTGATGTGCGGTTTGCACTTCTTTAATCACCCTGGTGTCCGCGAACACCATATGTTGTAATTGGTCTCATCTATGTAAAAACATAAGACGGAACTACAATGCTTCTGTGAACATAACGCTTATTGGGCTCGCCCTCTTTGACATCAATCCTCTTTCGCTCGATCGGATGAACATACAGTTTCTTCTTGGTATAAACATAACCACAAAGAAGATGATCAACGGAAGATAAACCGATCAATAGATTCGGGTGAATTATTTCTATTTTGTCCCCCATCCCCCACACACACTGAATCATTCCATTCCGATCTTCATCACCAATTGTTTTCCGCTTGCTATGAGAATCTGCATTCACTTCTTCACTTGGGCAGGTTATCTCAATTTTCTCCACTGGGAATTCTGCACAAGTTCAAGCACATATTCAACTAGTGAATATAAACCGATGGAGATAAAATCTGCATGGAGCATGCAGACGTTCACGAGACTCGTACAAGGCTACCAAGTCCCGTAAGTGGCAGCAAATCTCTCACGTGATGTGACTTTGTGTGGTATGGGTGCGTCGGAAATATTTGGTTACAATACTCTAGGCTGTGGTCGTTAAATAACCGACAGTGACTATCGAACGATCACCAAAGGCTACAAAACGACATGTCAACATGTAGAATTGACCCGTAACTCTCAAGTAGGAATTTACAACCGAGTCCACATAGTACAACAGAGTAGTGGTGTTACTTTGTAGGCATTCCGACCTAGTCAATTTCAGTCGTCCATTTTCAGTCGTCATATTACTCGGGAGGTTGGACAAACTTAACTTGGTGATTCGGATCCGTGTGGTCAGTAGTGGGATGGAGCAGTGGTGACACACACGCCCTCAAGATGAAGAAGTTGGGATTCAGATTCTGGGTGCGGCGGAGGATATTCATCACCGATGAGCTCTAACAAGACCAAAACTCGAGTCTCGAGACTCTGACTGAAGGCTTGGTCAGATGACCTGAGGTTTGTGAGTGAAAGGTTGAGTCCAAAGGACAGTCCGCACACTACTCGCAAGTAATTGTGAATCATATAAAACTAGGAATTTGGTTATTTTTGCTTTTTCACCAAACACTTTTGATAATTTGTTGACATTTTGTTTGTTCGAATGACTTTTGTACATTTATGGAAGACCCGAGTTTGACAGAAAGACCGCATAGCATTCGTACCACCAAATTCCTTTGTGAGCCATGTCCTTCGACGTATCTAACCAACGTAAAGTCGACATCACTTGGACCCCAACCAGAGAGGCCGGAAACAGAATCCGAAGCCAATGCTGATGCTAGCTTCTTCAGACATCAACAACAATCCAGCCTTGATCAACACGTGCGAATAGAGCACGTGAAGGTGGACGGTGGGCAGGTATAAGCAAAACGTGGTCGGGTAGCCGGAAACAGTGCAGAACGACCACTTCGTTGAAGGGCGAATATCCGTGTTGAAAACACGATTGCACACCTCGTCATTCCTCATTCCATGCTCCAAACAGACTCGAGAAATACTTCCGAAGCATCTGTTGTCGAATATAGAAAGGCACCGAGCATCCTCAAGGTGAAGTGGTCAGGTCTCACCGTAGAGTAAAACACTACAAAACGCAGCAACGTACACCCATCTCTTGAGAGAGAACCGGATAACGCAACGACGCCACAGCTATCACAGGTTGGGGAAAGCTGCTCTAGCTCTTGCTCTTCATGAACTGGTCTTCTCCCCAATACCATCTCCAACTGTTATCAACCTCCCGAGATACTTTAATTTCTCAACTGATTCTAGCTAATTACTACAACAAGGGTGAGTTCAGGCACAAGCTCCTGCCAATCTAGCAAAAGTGATTTACACTTGAAAGACAAGAAGTGCATTTCGTATCTGGATACCTCCCTCACTCGCCAAGCGGTTCGAAGCTTATTGCATTGTTTGTGCATTACCATTCAGCAAAGCGATATCATCGACATGTTTCAAGTCATAGTCTCTTTTTCCTCAGAAAAGTTAAACTCTACTGTTTGGAAGACCAGACAGAGCATTCCGTGAAACATCCTCCATGAGAAAGTTGAAGAGAAATGGGAATAAAGAGCAGTCTTATCATCTCCAATGGAGTGTGACAAAAGGGAGTTAAAGCTGACCGTAGGACCTAACCTCTCCCGAGATGGGAACTTACAACATTTTGAGAACAGACACATACATCTCAGGTAGTCCATTTCTCAACAAACAATTCCATAGTGTAGTACTGTCGACGGAGTCCAAGGTCGTGCGAATGTCCAGGAACACGGCCACTGTTGGTCTCTGGAAAATGTAATGGTGCTTTAGCATTTGTCGGAGGGTGGATATTTGATCGATTCATCCACGACTGGCATGAAACGGAGCCTGCTCGTCGCCAGTCTGCTCTTCACGCAGTAGGAACGAACTGAGAAGTGTAACAGATGTAGGCAGTTTCAACGCTACTGGGATAAAGCTTACACACTCATGGTTGGTGTATTCACTATGTGAGCCCTTCTTGAAGATTGGGACAACAATCGATTCTCCCCACAAAGAGGGGACCTGCTCAGAATTCCAGACATTTGAGATTAGAATGTGAAGTTTGCTAACAAGGTACACTCCACCATCTTCAAAATGGGTTGGAGGAAGCCATCAGAGCTCGGTGCTTTTTGACGTCCTAAGGCCTGTTTTGCCCTATGGATCTCCTCCTGGGTACGTAGATCTGTCGGAATGGACTACTGGACGTGTGTTGGAAGAGCTATTGGAGAGTGTGACACTGGGGGGGGGGCAGTTGAATTTGTCTGGAAGTGCTCCACCCAGCATTCGGGATGCTGCTCCTGATTGTGGATTAGCGAACCGTTGGCTCCACAGATTGTTCCACTCAGACCTGGTGTCTTCCTATCGCCAACTGGAATGAGATAGAACAGCTTTCAGGAATATCCCTCGACGGCACCATGTTCCATTTCTGATGCACGATGTGACTACCTGATTTCATGGTACCTACAAAGACTCGCGATATGTGCGTCGAGAAAGTGCAGAGATTAGGCAGAAATCCAGGGTCTTATGGCACACTGAGACAGCCAACAATGTTTTACATCAACAGAATGCAAAGTATTGTTGGTAAGCGACCAGTGCTGGATTATGTTATCAGGTTATCAACTAGCGTGTTTTGGAAGATGGACAAGCGAGATGGTTCGGAAAACTTATCACAATTCCACTGCCCTTGAGACGTGCGTTTGGAGCGCACACCGAAGTCAAAAGGACAGTATAGTTCAAACTAGTGCATATTCGGAACAAGAGGGAGAGGTGTTTGCCCGGTGAGAGCGACAGTCTTGTACGCGACCCCACCATTTGTGGCTCATAGGGATGTGGTCGTTCTGGGTTGATTCGAAGAAAGCGGACGCCACGTGGGGTGCCCGTGATTAGAACTTCTGATGTCCGTTCTGGCAACGAACTGGCGATGATATGAGCACAGAGCTGATAATAGTTCTCGGTTTCCAAGTGATTGGAATTCAGCCTATAAGGGTTTCCTAAATGCGTGTCGATGGATGACAAACAACCAACTCTAGCATTGATATCTACTACCAAAATAACGATATCAGCCCAGCTTGCTTCACTTAAGAATTCGTAGAGCTTTTTGGTAAAAGTTATTTCTGATTGTATTTGAGCTTCAATGGGTGGGTGCATACACCGATGCGATAAACAGATCGTGTCTATTGGAACAGCGACTGGTCACTTTTCATGAACCACTGAGTTTCACTGCAAATAAACAACTGTCGATTGTGGTCCAGTCTAGCAGGGCCACTTGAACGTGAGTCTCTTGAATGTTGCGTTCATTGATGACAAGGTGCTCAAGCGTATGAGCCATACTCGCCTGTCGTCCAATACGCATTAGGGTACGTACGATAAAAGTGGCTAGTTTGAATGGGCATCGAGGACGGAGGAAGGCATCAGTCGGTCGTAATTGGTTTGGTGAGACTCGGAAGCTACTCGAATAATGACGAGAGATAACACAGCTAGGATATCCGCCAATGATACTACAACTGGCACGGTCGGCCGAAGATCCCGTGTGATCTGATGAAGGGAAAGAATGAGGAAAGGCAGTGGAGATGGGAAAATGAGTGCTTGTGTACGGTGTAATAGAGTGTTCGTGAGTGCGCGTGAAAAGACCGTCAATCGTTGTATTGGTAAAATCATCCATGGTTGTTGGCACTGTGGGCTGTTGTACTACTCGGTTTCCTGGTTCAGAGTAGGCCCTTTTTATTCGAAAAATTCTCCTCGAGATTTTGTGCAGTCAAGCGCATCCAGCAAGGCAGCCGTTTTGTTTCAGATGAATTGGTGAACAATGGTATGGTTTATTCTCCTATTCTGGAATTCTGTGTGAGCTGGTGAATAATTGATCAGTTCATGCGCTTTTCGGATGAGGTTGGACATTCTAAGTGCCCAGTACACCCTTCCGCCACAGGTGCTGGTGAGTATGGTGCTGTATGCTTTGTAAGCCACTCGTGGTTGGTTTGGAATTAGAGTTTATTCATCTTCCCTAGGCTAACTACTAGTCAGTCAACCGAGTGGAGACAGCCGGGCGTCCGCCTTAGCCCTTACGCTTCAATGACAACAACTCCGCAGAGAGAAGGCAGTGTGTAGGGCTTCCTTCACAGAAGCTGTTAGAGCCGTGCACTTATTTGGGAGTATATTCAGAGTCGTTCAGGGCAAGTAGACATCTCGGAGCCTGGGACATTATACTGAAGCGTTCGGAGGCACTGAACGAGCCAAGAAAAATTCGACCGACTTGTGAATGAACTGCTCCTAGGATAGTATCAGTGTTGACATAGACTATACTCATAAGGTTCTTAGTCTTCATTTTCTCCACAGTCCTTCTCACAAACACAGAGACGAAATGTAGTTCCGCATGGATGGTAAGCTCATCCATCCTTTGAATCCCTCACATGCACGTGCTCACACTTGCAGGCATTTTTAGGTTAGAGATACACCTCAGATCAGTGTACGGTTTCGTTTGGATTCTCCTACAGAATAAGCTAATCCCAATCCGAACGAACAATTCAGTTGAGTAAATATAAGTATTATTATTATTATTATTATTATTATTATTATTATTATTATTATTCACGCACCCCGCGAGTTGGTGCTTGATGCTACTGAACAGTAGAAACTCGACTTGGAAACCAAATTATTCAAGAATATACAAAGTAAGGGGATGATAATATAGTGCAGATGAAAACATTTTGCGAATATAAGTATAACACTAACCTTGACATCACTGTCTCTAATCATTGAGTGGATGAATCTCTGGGATCCCACCCAGGTAGCCCATCACGCCTTGTATGTTCAAACCCATTGGACAGGTGTGGTGAACTGAATGCCTGCGCACGTGACCCAGTGCGAAACAACTTCTTTCCCAGAAATAAACCAATCAGGTGAAGACAGAAACCGGGATTCAGACAGTCGAGATATAACCAGACCACTTTTGTGATTGGTCAGTAAATTGTCTACTAATGATGCCGTACATTTCTTTATATATGCACAAATGTGTATTGAATAAAACAGACAGGATACATGCATGCTATTCTCGTCTCTTCGGTTGTTTGTTTGCGTGTTTCTGAATACAAGTCTAATCCAGTATATGCGGTTGGTCAGGTTGTCTACCTTCAACTGCTGTCAATACGGACTGGTTTTTCCTACTCACTTTTCAACTAATGGTCTTTTTGGCGAACGTTACACGTTGAGGAACACCATGCGGAGTATGCGAAAGCGACGCCTGTCCTAGCGATGAAATAATGTTGAAATTTGATGGCCTCATGCACCCAATAGTTTACACCAGACCGTATTCGCATCATCAATGAATGACATGGGTATTCAATTCATGGAACTTCATATTCAACCTCCTCTACAATAGCCCACAAATTTCCTGAGTCATACAGCAGAATGAAATGAAATATTGCAGTGCACGTTTCAACCTCGACTGATTCGCGGAAGCCACAGTTCGTTGAGTTTGTCGGAATCTGGTATCCAAACTGCGATGGAAATGTAATGAGACTTAACCATCTTGTTTATATCTCCCATGCCGAGGCAAACATTTTGTCATATAACATTCTCTTGTTCTTTGAATGTTGCATTAGACCTTGTATTCGAAAACACAGGTTGTGTTCAAATGATTCCTATCCAGGTCTGCCGGTCTAGTATTCACAATACCCGAACTGATATGACGTATTGGAATCACACACGCACGGAACTACGCAAACCCAAGTAGCAAGAAGACGAAGGCTGCTGAATAGCACGGTAATTGTATTACAGAACTGATTTGTATGAATTTGTTGAATCAAAGAAAATAATCGGTAGAATACAAGTTGACCGATCACAGCGAGGTTCTTTATTTGTCCTCGGCCATCCCTATTCTTTGAAGTTCCCCAGCTTACTTGGCCGCGAAGCTGTATTTGACCTTGTCATGTGTGATGCCCGTATAATCACCACATCTTCGCAGAGCCAAGTGGTCATTAGGCGTTACGTTTACGCAAAAAGCTTTCATGCATTGACAGGCATTGTTGAAATTTTGTGTCCCGTACCGAGTCCTCTGAATCTGTCTTTCGTGTTTGTGCAATGGTGAATTCTAGGTGCATTCAGCTTTTACCATACGTACTCCGATTGTGACAAGTAAATACAGAGGTATTCCGGATTGTCTCACTTCATGAAGACAAATATGCCACTGCTTCCGCACGTGGCCCAGTGTGTCATTGTTTCGTTTTCAGTTTTCAACGAATAAGATGAAGAGCAAACTCAACTGTTAGACGGTGCGTATGCAGCGGATTCGCTTTATGGTTGGTCAGTACATTATCTGCCAATAGTGGCATGCCCATTTTTATATGTAGACGAATTTGGACCAGTCATGTCCTAGAGAATACGTTCCTGTTGTTCTTGTCTGGTCTTGCCAGTTCTTGGTGCCCGTAGAATGAGTACGCGCTTCCCCGTCACTGACGGCTGAATGGGTAGATCCAATTCTCAAAATGCCGGAACATTGCATTAAAAATGTGTTGTTTTGCAAAATCCAATGATCTACCACCAATGAAAAATATGAACCGCAGATAAAGAAAGAAGAAGTTATACCACACTTGAAACAGTATGTACCATCTCTCGATTTAGTAATTCTTTGGTTTGCCTTTTTTCAGCCATTTGAGCACGGAGTCCAGTTACCTGACAACGCAATAACTGAGTTTCTTGTTCCCCACTTGGTGCCTCTCGTTCTTCCCTAAAGTAGTTGTGGCAAAAGACAGATAAAGTCATATTCTAAGAGGGAGAATAAATTCTGGACCACACGCGAACTGTAACAGTTATGATGGAATAGTGAATTTTTCACACATGAATGGAAGTATAAGAAAAAGTATAGAAAAGAGAATATAATTGTTCACAAAATAACCTACGCAACCTCTCGTGAGACAGAACTTGTAACAGTATCCTGCGAAACTATTTTTACCTTAATAAAAGTACTTCTGATTCAACATATCGAAAACATTTATTGCATGAGTGCAATAAATTTTGACCTATTTAGAGAGCCATTGATAGTACTCCTACGACAAGAGTACTAATACTCTAGCCTGGCCCAGCTCATCAGTTGAGATGGGTACTGCCGCTTAGTTGTTTTTGGAACGGAGCCCTTGGGGACGTGTTTGCCACCGAACAAGATTTCGCTTGCCCACCAATTTTCATGACACACTATGCAATAATCGACAACGCAAATCGATCGCCAAAACGGTGCATGACGTGGTCTGTGCTCTTTCGCGACCTCTACATGGCATTTCTTCGGTTGATCAATTATTGACTCGGTTTTCCTAGCTTCCTTCGTCTTCGCAATACATCGAATAGGAATATTCATTAGGACAGAGAGAAGATATAAGTCGCGAGATGCAAGCATTTCGTTTACTCTTGTCAACCACGGACGTAAAACGTGTCAGTATAGATATACATGGTGCAGTAGGGGGGTAAATGCAACAGTAAAGTAGGTACTGTGAGAATTTTCGATCGTGCCTACTTTACTGCTGCATTTACCCCCCCCCCCCCCCCCCCCCCTCCTTTCCCCCATTGTATCATGTATATATACTGACACGTTTTACGTCCGCTGTTGACAAAAGCAAACGAAATGCTTGCATCTCGCGACTTATGTCTTCTCTCTGTTCTAATGAACTGGATAAAGGGGACCCAATGTTTCGAATAGGAATATCCCGGCAGATCTCACTGAATAATCGTGAGGCCATTCTGGTTTACGCGTCCACTGCCATGTGAATGAAATGATTTGCTGGTTTTTCGCCCACCATATCGTGTTCTAAATAAGTATTTTGCTTTACTGATGCGGTAAGTTGTTTTCTTGCTTAAGGCTACACTCCAGGAAATGTCTGTATCAGAAACATCAGCTTTTTTTCATCCCTCTGTCCCAAGGTAGCGAAATGTTCTGATTCTAAGGGAGCTTGATTTCATCTTCAAAGAAACCACATTGTGGCCGGCAGATGGGAATCCAAACACTGAACGAGATCACAATCGGTATGAAAAACGAGTACTCGACAGACTGTACGTCAGTACTAGATACACAAATATTAGACCGTATTCACTAACTTACTTATTTAGCTCAAGTGAGGGAGAAAATGGAGGTCCTACGATAGCGTGTAATCAGTGAAAACCATGGTGCAAACAGTACCATTCTCTATCAATGAAGTTCTGCCCAAGGAAGCATACAATAGATATCCTGTTGAAGGTTACGATACTATTTTCACGTTTTCCATGCACCGGTAACGCGTGTAGGGCACCTGTTGGCACCTGTAATTCCCATCTGAACCTTGTCGGTTTTGAGTCGTCAGATTGACCTGATTGTAGTTCTTTTTCGGCCTTAATGACTGGCCTTTACTGGCTTTTGATTCTCACTGATGTTCTTAGTTCTAATGTTCAACATTTGGTCGGCTTTAATGATGTGCCCTTGACCTCGAGTAAATCAAACTGACATGGAATACTAATTAACCGTTTGAGTCGTGGCAAAAGCAATAAATTACGGAGGACAGCGTTGACATTCCAACGGATGTCAGTGCAATCTGCACGACAACAAACCATGGTTAGGTGATTTCAATACGGATGAATTTTGCTTACACCCGAAAGACTCTGTTGTTGAAAATGTGCTAATAAAATGAACACACGGTGATACATACAGTCATCCGCTTTCTGTTGATTTAATTTCGGTATATTTAGTGCCAAATTATGATATGATGAAAAAGCTGACAAAGAACACACGTTTCTGGTTAGCTTTGTATTTCGACTGTACTGAATGTACACTTGTTGTGTGCTTACGAATGTCTAAGAATAGCCACGTCAACTCCTCAGACGATTGAATCTGATAAAAGTCAAACGCGTCTTTTGTGCAGGAGATGACAGGTCGACTGACATCGGACCCCCGGATGAGATGCAGCAAGCTAGTTAACAGACCTTATCTGCTTGGCGTAAAGTCGCCTCAGATACCGTAAGTGTTGTTGTTGGACTAACCTCACCCGGCAACAGCATCTAGCACTTTTAAGGTGCAGAGCACATACCGTGCTTTGATGAGTAGTTGTTTAAAATATCCAAAAAGATGGCAATAACACTGAATCTATACTTAGAAGAACGATGCCGTCCGAATATTCAAGTTTCAAGGTTGGTATGAACGTCCAGGTGGGTCATTTTGACAAAAAAACAATATCAAGATCTCAGCATGAGACGGAAGCCTTCGCACCTCTGACCAACTGGAACCTGTACCATTATTCTTATCAGACCCAGATTAAACTTGTTCTACAGGATTCGAACTCTTCAAGCCCAGTGGTCTATTGATTCTGACTGATATCATACCTGTAGTCAAAACTGCGTGGCTTTTTTTGTTCTGGGGGAAAATCTTCAAATAAATATTAATCGAAAATATTTCTTGCTAGGTGGTAAAATCCCAACAGAGGTGTTTGTTGCTCGAGAAGTTTATCACACCGTGATGTGTTTTCTATTGAAAAGATGTTCTTGTACAGAGACAGTCTTTCGTAGGGAGATTATTACAGTCAGGGTGGTTGCAATCTAGAGGGGACTATTGCACCGTAATGGGTAGGACACAGCCCATGTCTGAAACAAAGTATTCCGTCTTCATGAGTAGTTGGTACTTGGGGGTTTGCTGTGGATTTAGCGATTCACATATAAAGTTTGCTATCACAACTCCTTATCGAAGATTCACAGAAGCTCTTATTAAGCTCTGAGTGAGATCTAGAATAGTTGAAGGTTGTTGTATCGGCGTCCATTGGTAAATGTCGTTCACCCCGGCGGAAGGTGTCCAAGCTTTACTACAGTTCCATTACGAGGCCATTCATAGTACAGCTGCTTATTCTGGCTTGTTAAGAATAATCATCAGCACCAGCTCTCCGGACGATGACAACATCATCATAAGCTCAACGCAATATTCACTTCCTATACGATATCGATTCACAAACATATGAGAAAGGGGACCGCAAACAGAACAAATAAAAGATGCCAGTTTACAGACACACTTCTACCTTAATGTTCTACGTGAATATCTTTCTTCGGTTACTAATATTTTAATCTGCCTCCGTTCTCAGAGACATGTTATCTTAATCGGCATAGAATTCACTAAGTCAAGAAGAGTATATTCAGCTATCCTGTACTCCTTTACGTGCATTATTTTTGCTCTGAATTCCAAATAACAGAATGTGCATTGTCTTATTTCTCAAGCACAGATTATAAACTTTCCATCACAATCAAATCGGGACGTTTATAGGGCAGTTGTGAAGGCTGAACTTCAAAAGTTTCCCAGATTTCGCTGACGTAAAGCATATAAAAAGTTAACAGATATTGTAGCGGGGAAAGCAGTGGCAACGGAACAAGACGAACGTCGATATCGGGTCAACCGATCGATAACAGCAGACCAGAGAATTGATGGTGCACATACCGGAAGTGTGCCGCAACAGACAAGAAAAGGCTTGCAGAGTTGTCAATAGAACTCGATGACAAGAGACAAGATAGCCTAGGTGAGTGGCTACCGATTAAACGGTCAACCGGATCAATCGGACCAACAGAACAGGAATGGCGGTCAAAAGAATCGGCCTGATAGCGGTGAGTACTGTCCAGAAGGTAGCACAAACACTCACGCAGCCAGAGGATTGATGTTGTTACATCGCAGTCTGGAAAGGGAACAATATCAAAGGTTGCACGTGTTTTACCGGCTGCAATTGTTTGATTGTTCAAATACAGGTGTTCTTCATCCGTGCTGCCTTCTTCGTTACAATAAGTCGATGGCCTTAAGATGAGCATCCTCAGGTAATGCATGAGCTGACGCATCACTCAGCAGCAGCCTGGACGTCCTTGAACAACTTCTGATCTGACAGATTAGAAATATCGACTTTTTGAGCCCCATGAATTCTGTGTTGTTCAAACTGTCGTGGATCATGTGATAATACTGTTCATGTTAACCAGCGTCAGCAGTTTTACAACCTTAAATTCGCAGAAGTTACTGTCCTCAGGAACTGCTTATCACGGTTTTGTTCAAAAGTAAGCAGTACCGTTGGTGGTGGAATAGAACTTATACAAATATTGTCAAGACATATGCATACGGACGTCTGCCACGCACCCTTTGATCTCGTGCGCAAGAGCATTAACCCGGAACTACAAAGTTCTGTGTATTTATGATAAATAACAGGTAGCGACGAAGTTCTAGGGCAAAAACCCTTGTGGTGTGTTTTCACGCAGAGAGTAAATATGCTCATAATTCAGACGAACCCCTATTTTTCGAATACCAGACGAGCACAACAATGACAGAAAATAGACCTGTGTACGAAAACGAAAAAAATCTATTGACATTAAAGTGACCCAAACATTACTAGAAACACGACGTTTAAACACATTATTTATTGATCGGTCTGCCCTTATTCTCCAGGATGTTTCAATCCCTTCAGAACAGAGTTCACCAAGATGGTCATGAAACCAGTTTTTTAGAGCAAATGGCACAATAGCGAACAAGCTCGTTTTCAGTAACTTCAGCCTTTGACTAATACAGTTACATATATATGTTGGGATGTATATTTTCGGAAAAACTTGTTTACAGTATCAAATTAAGGTAGATTATTCAATATTTTAAGTGTTATACGGTTCGGAAAAGGGTTAGAAGTTGATTGTTTGTGGTTGAGAAAATCCGGCGTAGAAATTACGTCGGGGATGGGTTGGGTGCTTCCTGTCCCAACTGAAAGGTCACGGAAGTAACTGTGTCAGCCAGAGGCTGAAATTACCGAAAGGAGCTTGTTCGCTATCGTGCATTTCCCTCTATAATGCAATGGAATTATTCAGTCAAATCATTTTTTATCTCATGTTCCTTAACATTTTCTGTTTTTCCCAAGATGCAGGAAGTTCCATGAGTTCTCTCTTCAGAACAGAGAGAGTTTCCGATAACACTTAAATCCGGGCAGTCTGGGATAGTTTCATGAACTGAGTATTGAATTAAATAGTGAACAAACAATTCTATTTGTATAAAAATTGTTACAAACCTCTCGTGGAGCATAGTGTGGAGTGTTATCCTGAAAAATTACTACCTGTCCAGGTGACATCTCTTCGTTGAATTCGGGGAATTTTTCAGACAAAACGGGGAAGGTTTCCCCACTGAATAAGTTTTGTCACATAAAATCCGAACTAATTGGCGTACGCAGTTCGACTTTGGTCATCTTTAAGGAGGTGCCGATAACCTAAAATTTTACCGGCTCTTATCCTCGTCATCGCCAAGTCAACTTAAGTAATTAACGAAGCACGCCCAAGTGACCTTCACGTTAACGTTCACGCTGATGCAAACACGAGTTTTCTTTTTTTCAATTGCATAGACACTCATAGATAAAAATCATTATCAAACCGCATATCACGTTGGACACTTCATTTATGAAAGGGTTTATTTGGACCTTATCATATAGACACAACCATGAAAACTATATTGGCTGAAAAACAGGATCCTGCCGAACTATTCAGATGATAAAACTATAGATATAAATATAAATATAACCTAGGATTATCTATTTGATCCTGTTTATCATTTTCATAATATTTTCATACCTTGGTCGTTCTTGGCCTACTTTACTCGGATCATCATGCCGTGGCGACTACTCACAGCGTAGCACAGCATCAACGTAAATGAGAGGGAACTTTGAATAAATAAATGTTAATGCCGGATGTTCTGATCTACTTTACTTAAACCATGAAGCTGAAACTGAATACGGAGTTAACTTTGTATAACAACACAATCGACGTTACCCGTATCGTATGCAACGTACACCGCCCGTACGGGTGAAACGTAAAACCCGTACTACCAAGTCAGCAAGGCAGTACACAATCAATACAATAGACTGGTGACGGAACAGTGATGTGATTGGTCGGTCTGTGAAATGAACTTTCGTCACGTGGTATTGCTACGTACGTACCTGCAACTCGAATGATGGGACAACCGTGTACGTTCGCCGCGTGCGCGTCAATGACATGTAGAGTAGGGCGCAATGTTCAGTAGTCACGTTTTTCTTCCTCATCTAAGTCTCTCCATAGAGAATAACTGTAGGTTGATAGCCAAAACTTTTAGCGATTCAATTCATATCCCTTCTCTACGGAAGAAAGTGACCACCTTTTGAGCGTACAATGAAGTTTCTAGGTCAGCCAAAAGATGTCAATAGTTCACTCCATCATTTTTCGCAAAGGTTGATGGGAAATTACTGAGAATTCTTCTCTGTGGATGTCTGTACTGCTTTCTGAGAGTTCTTTTTCATTTAGATGTAGAAAACGTGATTTTCCGAGTCGGATATGTTCTTCTTCTAGAAACCACATCTTGTGACACCGCATTTTGCATGTATAGAACAACAAAAAACGTGTATTGGTTTACCGAAAGATTTCGATCAACGTCTGTTCCAAAAATACTATTTCTAGGTTCATCCTTCTTCATCATGATGGAAAATAAATAAACGTTTTCGTTTTGGTTTCACTGTTCTTTTTGAACTCCACATGTCACGCGCAAACCTCAGGTCATCCGACCAACCTGCACTTGGAAGCACCAGACTCGAGTTTCGCTCTCGAGCTCTAACAAGAGCGAAACTCGAGTCTGGTGCTTCCGAGTGCAGGTTGGTCGGATGACCTGAGGTTTGCGCTTGAAGCGTGGAGTCCAAAAAGGACAATCAAATCAAAACTAAAATTAAACAATCCCACACTACTCGCAAGTAGTTGCGTGATATATGTGCCAAATAAACGTTTACCGGACGAAGCTGGTATGAACTTGATTTGAAGGTCATGCATCCCAAACAAGTCAACCGTTCTTTTCTGATAGGCTACCCTCAGTCGGGAAAATACCTTTGAACCGAGAAATTACATAGTATTCTCTAAATTCACCGAATAATCCCATTTCATCATATATAGAAAACACGAATAGCGAACAAGCTCGTTTTCGGTAACATCATCCTCGTGGCTAATACAGTTACATTTATAGGTTAGAAATGCATAAATTATGAACAAGGTCTGTGTGCTAAAGTTTGATTGGATGGTCATCAAAGTTGGTGTTGCGTAGTTAGGAAGGATAGGAGGGGAAATGTTGTTGTTTCGTGGTTGGGAAAGGGGCCCGTGAAACAATGAACAAGGGTTTTGGGGATTATCCATTTCCGGTTTGAACCAAAGGGTCAACGTATGGGTCACACTGAGCTCCAGGGTCGGTCTCGGATCGCGGCCAGGGTAGTTTGAGTGCTTTAACGAAACGTTTCTGAGAACAAAGCGATGGATTGAATAATCTGATCGCCACAGCCTCTGCCGTTGCTAGATGTTGTTTTTGAGCGGCTTTCGGCGCATTCGTAGGGACTCTGTAGACTATTTTGAACGCGTTGTCGTTTACGTGATGTCCAGTGTCTGCGAGGTGCGCCACAATCGCGCTGGTGATGGATTTTCTGTTTCCCGTCGACAGCCAACTTGGTTTGTGCTCTTTGATCCTTTGTGACAGTTGCCGTGTCGTTCTACCTATATAGCTTGCCGAACATGAGCAAACAAACGAATAGGTTAGCATGGATGAGGTGAGGACAGGTAACTTGTCTTTTAGGTTCGTCGAGATCACTGGTCGACTGGTGAAGTGGGCACGTAGTGTAGCAGCGGGAAAGGTGCGAGCGATCGCCTTAGCGATACGATAGAAAGTCTACCCTTCTACTGTCGATACGTGGATGATATTTTTGTCCTAACTGACAGTCATACACGGCTGGAGCCATTGGTGGAGGAGTTCAACCAGGCACATGAGGCGGTTGATTTTACGTCGGAAGTAGAAGAAAGGAATACTTTCCACTTTCTAGATGTGTTTCTTTTAAGAGGTGGCGATGGCAAACTGCTCCGTCGCGTATATCGCAAACCAACGTGGACAGGCCAGTACACCAATTTCGCCAGCTTTGTACCCATCGGACGTAAACGAAACCTTATTCGCTCACTCGCAGCCCGTGTGCGAATGATTTGCTCCAATGAGACGGTGAGTGAAGAATTAGACAGTTTGAAGCAGACGCTATTGGATAACGGATATCCCGAGCGCTTCATTCAGAAGAATATAGTTGAAAGGGCAACGAGACAAGCGTTAGTGACCGTGAAGAAGAAAGATCTATACATCCATCTCCCTTTCAAAGGAGATGACAAAAGCGAGTTACTAATAAGACGCTTGGAAAAGGCGATCGCTCGCACCTTTCCCGCTGCTACACTACGTGCCCACTTCACCAGTCGACCAGTGATCTCGACGAACCTAAAAGACAAGTTACCTGTCCTCACCTCATCCATGCTAACCTATTCGTTTGTTTGCTCATGTTCGGCAAGCTATATAGGTAGAACGACACGGCAACTGTCACAAAGGATCAAAGAGCACAAACCAAGTTGGCTGTCGACGGGAAACAGAAAATCCATCACCAGCGCGATTGTGGCGCACCTCGCAGACACTGGACATCACGTAAACGACAACGCGTTCAAAATAGTCTACAGAGTCCCTACGAATGCGCCGAAAGCCGCTCAAAAACAACATCTAGCAACGGCAGAGGCTGTGGCGATCAGATTATTCAATCCATCGCTTTGTTCTCAGAAACGTTTCGTTAAAGCACTCAAACTACCCTGGCCGCGATCCGAGACCGACCCTGGAGCTCAGTGTGACCCATACGTTGACCCTTTGGTTCAAACCGGAAATGGATAATCCCCAAAACCCTTGTTCATTGTTTCACGGGCCCCTTTCCCAACCACGAAACAACAACATTTCCCCTCCTATCCTTCCTAACTACGCAACACCAACTTTGATGACCATCCAATCAAACTTTAGCACACAGACCTTGTTCATAATTTATGCATTTCTAACCTATAAATGTAACTGTATTAGCCACGAGGATGATGTTACCGAAAACGAGCTTGTTCGCTATTCGTGTTTTCTATTCTCTAAATGTATTTGTACTGTTTGCGCTTCTGCTGGACGTGCATATGAGCTACTCTTCAGCAAAAAGAACTGCTCCTACCGGGATCAGCTTTCATTCATGAACGAAGATAAACACCTGTTCTGGTCCGTCCCACTAGCTCTAATGAGCAGACTTTCTGTCTTCGAATCGTCATGATTTTTGGATGCCAAAACAACGGTTTATATATTATGTAAGGTGGTCATAGCCAAATCCTGACCGGCACATTTATTGGTCCACCTGTTAATCTCAGTCAGCTCTTCTGAGTGTTAGTCGGTTAACAAACTCAGTTGGTTGATTCCGTTCAGACGACAGTTGGCATCTGACTGGTTTTTCGGTCCACTCCTTTGGCCCCAATCTTGTCCCTGATTCAGATCAGGTGAAGACGTGCTGGCTGCTCCCCATCCCATTGGGTAGTTTGCTGTCTGAACTGGGCTTTCTACTGATAATGTGCCAGCCCATTCCCTCACATCCTCCTTTCTTTGATAAAAAAGGGGGCGCTTTTGGTTCTTCCGGACTTATGAGAACTTTAGCCGTCCTCCTCAACACTGGCGTTTGGATTCGTGTGTATCTTCCGCTTCTCTAATCCATCTGAAATTCGCATTACCGATTTCCTGAAATCCGTATAGCTCTTCATCCTTTCCGTTGATGTATCTTTCTGTGATGTCCTTCACCCGTATTTCATCCCATTATTTCGATATTGGCGGGCCCTGTACTCTTTGTGCCTAAAAGCACGTCAGGTTTAGCGGATGATTTCACTTCTCTGCATTCCTCCAGCAAGTAGTTATCCTGTTCTTGTTCATAATTCTTTGCTTCTGTGCCACTTACCTCAACTTCCACCGGGTCATGTGTTGTGCCAAATTCTCAGTGTGCTGTATGAGGATCCTCAGGGATGGGGGTGTTTGTTTCGTTAGATTGACCCGAACAGTATTCGTCCATTTTATGCAGCACTGTAGTACGGTCTTCTCGGCCTTTTTTCAGGTAAGGAAAGAGAGTCATCAACATACGGCTGGCTGCATCCCCCAGACAGTATCGAAGTATGGCTATTTGATACACTTTTGGTTCCGAAAATAATCGCTTCAAGGCAACGAAATCTTAGAATGTCCCCCATTCATCTGCCAGCTGGTTCTGATTTCTCATATTCGGGGATTTTGAGAGCGGGATAGCAAAAGATTTTGATGTGTTCATCGAAAGCCAGACATCGGTCCCTCTGACACGGTGTCCTGTAGCAATCCACAAACTCCCACGAGCTTCCAAACCACCTCGTTTTATTACATAAAACAAACAGTTTATATGGGATGCCAGGTGACCGAAGACAAAAATATTTTGTGAAACACATTGGTTCATAAAGTTTTCCATAACCGAGTCTTCTGACTGGCTCTTTAGTTACGTACCCGACTGACTGTTTTCGTTTTGGTCGCTTAAAACAGCTGCTGGCAGTTCATTGGTTAGTTTTCGTTCCTTTCGGTTAAAATAGCTTTGCCACTGATGGTATAATTTCGTTCGGTTTCGTAACGAACTGATTGGGCCATCGGTTCGCTTCGTTGGCTCAGATCTGCTATCGATTTTGGACTTACAATTGTGTGCAGTCTGCTAATGGAACTAAGCCATCGATTGATGTGTCAGCCGATACTCTCACAACATCTGTAGTAAATTTTACCTTCATGGTTTTAAAAAATTCGTCATTTTGGGTTCCTTATGGAGATAGTTGAGTTACGTACAACAAACAAAGTGAACCCAGTCATAATCATAGACAGATTTGGGACCAAGTTGTGGTGCCATTATTTTAAACAGTATTAGAAACAAGATTTCGAACCCCAGTGGTAACCAGTCACATAGTCGGATAAAGCAGATGGTTAGTTTTCAGACAGCAATACAACATCAAATTGCAGGTGGCCTACCGTGAACGAAACAGACCGGCACTGGGGTGCTAAGGTAATATGCCAAAACAGACGGTCAGTCAAAGATGTGAGGATATATGCCAGATGAAAACATAAAAGGGAAAATTAATGTGGAATTCAGTCGAGTCTAGGATACAATCGAAGGAAGTAACAAAACATGAATGAAATTTGAATCACAGGTCCTTAGCATAATAAAGCCACGTTTTACCTTCTAACAAAATTGAAATTTGAACCCTCAGGTAAATTAATTGTGGTACCGAAGAGCACGTAACTTCTTTTGCCCAGGCAACGTTAGAGACCTAAAGAAAACAATTGTATATACCCATAGGTATGTTTAAGAAATAAGGAAGGAAGCTCTCATTCCGAAGTAAACAATTTATTATTGAGAAATCCACATACCCCAGATAACATTTTAAACGTACAAGATGCGACAGTTTTATCGACAAAAAAGTGTACCGGGATGCCTCGACAAGCAATAACTGAACTAGGAATACTGCGATTATTTGGCAAAAGTGTATCACATGCTGTTAGGTGACAAGGAGGCAAATCAAACGGGCCTGAGCAAAGACGAACGCACGGCTGCTAAAAAAATCAATAAGCAGACAAAGTAGGTAAGGTTTGCAATGTAACGAATAAGACATACAGGACAATGCTGCCTGTGTGAGAACGAATGTGACCCGTGATAGATCCGACCTGATTTCATAATGTTACACGGGAGTATGGTATACATCACCACAGAATGAACTCACCGATAAGTGATTGTCATGTTCTACTACGGATGCAGGTTTCCCAGAAATGTACTGTCGAGAGAGAGAGAGCGGGGGGGGGGAGAGGGAAACCTGGATTGTACACCTCAGAGTGTAGGGAGCCAAGTCAAGTCAAGTCAAGTCGAGTCAAAGCTTTGTGCACCCGGAGGTGCGGATTCAGCCGCTTCGTAGGCACTTCAATACCACAACGACAAAAGGAATTAACACAGACTGATAAAGAAAGTATTCAGCACAGCTGGTTTTTTGGTTCGTTGATGGTTTTGTTTGGGTTTAAAACGAATCTGGCATAATAGGGAACAGTTAATGGGTTATAGATGTTGGTATGGTCAAACTTATGCCTACCTAATGGATGCTGAAAATCTGAATGGACGGCATGAGACGAATCACTACATAACATGGGAGAAAATTACCGGCATACTTTTGTTTATTGTTTATTGATATATTAGGTGAGCGAACCGTAGAGAATCACCATAAATTAAGAACGATATTTGACCGATCTGTCGGAAAGTTTGAAGTCTTTAGCAAACATAACTAAGAAAATAGGAATGGACGCATAGAGCCACGGTGGTAAGATACATACAAAAACATACTGTCTATTAAGGTGAGACGGAACAAAAAAAATCCCAGTCGAGGCACGCGAAAGATTAGACTTATGATTTCCAGGAGAACTTCAGCTACTTGGTTAAACCAAGAAGGATCTCTACTGAAGTGAACTCCGAGGCGTTCAGCAGATGTTCCCCATACGATGTGCTCACTGCTTATGAACAAGTCTGGAATAGAAGCAAGTAAATCGCTTCGTGAAGACAAGATCTCTGTTCATGCTGGTCCTAGTCCTGCCTCCTGGGAACCCGTGACAGTAGGACCTGTTCCCAAACACCGCTTCCAAAAGTTTGTCAAAACTTTCCCGTCCCATTGCCATCACTTCTTCCGCGTTCAGGTTGACCAACCGCGCTATCCTAAGTCGAACGTGTTCCTCTTTTTTGTTCCAGACTACCTCCATCAGTTTGCGTACAAACTCACCAGACGCACTCTGGAAGTAGTTGCTTCAGTTTGCCATTTCATTTCAAACAACTTAAACAGTTCCATGAAATCCGTGCGACGTATTTTTCTTGACTGTTCCTCCTAATGTGATTTGGTTCCCCGTTCTCCGCTTCTTCAAAAGCTAGAGTCTTTTGACTGTCCCACTTCTTTACTCTCGTGGTCGACAGACAACTTTTCCAATGAAATCGACTTAATAAAGTTGGCCGAAGTTTATCGAGTCCCTTGACTAACAATTCAGGTGTTCTTCAGGATGCCGTTCTCTCACCCTTTCTCTTCATCACATATATCAGCGACTTGACCACTGTACCACCAGCACAACTTTTTAAATACGCCGATAACGTCGTGCTCTGTCAGCCCACCTCTAACCAACCAGACTTTAACTCTTTTTCTGAGAACTTATACAACATTCAAATTTTTTCGTCCCACTATGGACTAACTCCCAACACTTCCAGATGTTTTGAGCGTACTTTCTCCCCTTCTCGTTCCTCTTATCCCAATGAGGAATCATCCATCAACAATGTCCCCATTTCCAGAGCTGATTCGGTCAAATACCTAGGCGCTACATTCAGCACCAATTTATGATCTTCTTATATTCTTGAAAATGTTAAAAAAAAACTACGTAGACTGTCTTTTCAAATTCGTAGTCTTAGACACTTTGGTGCCACACAAGCTGTCATTTTTTCTTTCTTTTGTCCATCAATGCATTCTCCCCATCTTATTCTACCGCTCTCCCGTAATTTTTCCTGGTCTAGACTTATCCCCTCCAGTGTAAATGTCTTTGGTAACTCTACGGTGTTCCGAATGACAAGATGAAAGTCACAGAAGAACTTCGCATGAACCTCGACGGCCGAACCAGTTTCATTTCTGCAGTATTTACTGCTGTGCTTATTTCAAGGTGTCAGCGATCAGCTTCCTTCCATTTTGGGGAGAAATTTGAGTCTGTTAACTTGCTGAAGTCTTCGATACAATACAATATCGTTAGGCTGCTACTAGGAGGCCACTTGGTGAGCTCAGGTACTCGTATTTGCTCTAGTGGTTGAACAGAGCCATTGGAATGTGACTTACCAAAGAATACAGACAAGGTTGTAAGCTCATGTGTATCGGATCCGTATACTTAGAAAATTTTCAGTAGCAAATTGATATCCATTATTTGGAATAAAAAGCCAAATATTGCTATGCAATAAACCGAAACAAAACATCGATTTTTTCGACTCTGGTTTGACGTTTATTGTATCCCCATTCTCGGTGCATTACCTAATGTCTCAGTGCATGCGAGAGAGTTCTGCACGGTGGTCTATGTGTCAAGGAAGAAATTCTATTTGGACTCTAATTACACAAGGAACTGAAGTAGAAAAACGCAATTCTTTGTGAAAAGACTTTTGTGCGCCTGTTTTTGTGTGTTCAGTACTCAGTACAAGTTTTCTAAAGTTTCATGTTTGCTCGTAGGTGCAACCTAACAGGTATACTCCATAGCCCCCTACTCCCATTGCCCTGTGTTAGGGGTAACCGTCAACCATGATCTTAGAGTGTTGTGGGGTTGCGCCCCGTAGATAACCGTTTGATCACTACCAACGGGGTGGGCGTTGGCGGGGATCCAATCCCTCGTTTCATAGGGGATGGGGATGGATACGGCTCAGCCACCATCGTTAGCAGAGCTTTCTCTCTTTGGCTTGGGACGCGCCGTCGAAGCAAATGACGTACACAAATAATACTGACACCTGGGATGATAGTCTAACTTCTAATTTTCTTCCCCGTTTCATTTTAGACGGTATTTCGAAAGAACACATTAATTAAGATGAGATAAGAAGAACAGGCAGAGAGAGAGGGGAAGCTTGGGATAGGCATTTGCGTTGACGATAACGGGTGGTTGGGCCAGGGTGATGCCTGATTGAGGAAACCAAGCTGGTCTGCTTTGCATGCACGTCATTCGGTCAAGTATGGTAATCCGGCTTGGATGTTTGGATCGGTATTTAAAAAATTCACGTGATCACGTGATCATGTGTTGTACGTGTGGTCTTGATCGCAACCACACACACTCACACACGGGCACAGATACACACGTGACATTCCCTTTTACATGACCGCGGATTGGACAGCAAAGCAATCCATGAGAATGGGAGCTAGTGTGATTAGGGCTTATGTAAAGTGGCACACACTCACACACTCACACACTCACACTCACACACACACAGATCAAGTGGTGAAACGAGGTGAACAACCGAATGTTGTTGTCCATTAGTGCAGTTCTGCTGTGTTGGGTGTGACAGAAAAGTTTGCATTCAAGCACACCGCCATTTCGGCATACAGCGAACTTAACCGCATCTGATCGCATTAGACCGACCGCCACAGGCTGACACTCTGCTCCATCAATTGCGGAATTACACGTTTTTTCTTTGATGGTAAGCGTTTGAATTGTTGGTCAAATGCTAATAAACGCTTTATGCGGTCCATTTCTTTTGTAAGGGTGTTTTTTATTGTTTGCCCGTATTGGAATGGAAATGCTGTTTTACCTCATGTTTGCAGGTTCACAAAATTGAAGTGGAGACTTGCAGCTATGAGCCACAAGGTCCTTAATAGGGCTGGCTTGGTAACCGGTCGGTAAACAGTGGACACTTGACTACCTCCAGCGTATCAGATGGGAGAGGCCTTCAGGCCTTCAGACCTCAACTACCACCAATCAAACGATAATTAAAGAAAAATAATTTTTGTCAAATATCCGACAGAAACGAAGTTGTTCTCAAGTATTCCTAACTTCTGTCCCAGCATGGAAACGCTTTTAAGTCGTCTGTTAGTTTTTTTCAGTTGCCATGGCCTCTCCGCAGTCACGTATACGTATCGCTTTGTAAAGCTTCCTGCTTTATCCCTTGCTTATCTGATTTGGTTCTTTTCACTGTGGGTATCTGTTTCCCGGGAAATACTTTCCTGATTAATTCTGTTTATATACATTAAAACTATACTATTGTCCCATGGTAAAGCATCTGTTCAACCGTCCCAGTTTTTCGCGATTTCTTCGATTGAATTTTTATTTTTTATTATGTACTCTCAATCGGTACATGAAGTGCATGTAAAACGCCAATGATCTGAAATCAGTGTTAACAGAATGCACGACTTTAGTCTGTGTGTGTATAATTCTGCGGAAAATGTTACCGAAATAATGGTTACCCACTTGATCGGCTGTGATCCTGTGTGGCTCATCACATCAGTTTCACTGTCACCGGCCTCCCTCCTGTGCGGTGAATCCCTAAGCTTGTGCAGTGTACCTCTTCCACGGCATTGTTGTGTATACCTCGAATAAAATTCAGATCCCGCAAAGAAAGGTACTCACTATAGAATCTGGAACAAAGAAGACTGCACAAGCTAATAAGTTTTATTATGTAGACAACGTGCTGGGAAAGTGACCACCGGTCAAGTGATCAAGATGCGATCGTGGATCCTCAGTGTGACTGGAATGAATCCAACTTATTCGAAATAGACGAACTTCAGTGGTAATCTATCATAGACCGGTTCAACGAAAGGAGATGAGACAGAGAATTAGGTGGAAAATCAACCGAAATGCTTATCTCCAATGAGTCTTGAAAGTTCACCATGCCAAAGTTATGGGTGCATCACCTGATCAATAAGCAAGGCAGTTCGACTTGTTTGCTATGGAGCCGCCGAGAGGTGATCTTAATGGTTTGTTTTATGTCAACACTGCATGTGATATTGCAATCATTGATTGTTCACAGTGTTGTTGCCCACAGTCAATTATTTCTAGCATTGACCTCACATTTCTATACTCTGGTCTTGGTTTGATATATGATATCTATGATTCGTGGATTAAATAAATCGATGCAGAATAAATGGAGGGACGACCAAGAAATAGATGAATAAAAATCCTTAGACTAGCAAGTGGTATTAAGGGAAGTACACAGCTCTTGTCCATTCTACTTAACGTCGCCGGCTATCCGGGCTGGAGAATCTCGTAAACCCTATCCTTGAAATCTTGCATATTCTATCAAGGTCAAGCTGAAAGGTTAGGCTTTTAGGCACAATATACCGATCACACGGTTTCAACTTCGGAGAACAATACATGCGTAATACGTGTGTCAAGCAGCTAAATACGTTCGGCTTAAGGGCATGGCATGAATATCAACCTCTAATCATCAGCTTCCCCCGGCTATATCAGCAATGATCATACATATAGTGCTCAATATGCTCGGGCTGTGTAGGTATAAGTAGATTTGATTTCTATATAAATCGATTCTCCATGCAGTATCACAATCAAATTTCTACTGGAAACTACAGCAGCGCTGTGCAGCGGTTCAGTCCAGCTTGCTAAGAACCGTCAGCTGCTGTGTGCCTCCCTCGATCTCCCGCCGGCACAAGAACCCAGAGTGAACGATTTTGAGTCGAACAACCGGGCTAGCTCTCAGCGGTTTGTTCATCTTCAAAACTACATGGGATCACGCCCTTCCAACACTGGCTGTTCAAGGGTAACAACCCGGAGTTCACCCAGTGGTCGACTCCTATGATGGAGGACCCCTTTGTAGAGGCATACGTGAAACGAAGACACTCCGTTACAATCAACATTCAGGGATGAAGCAGCTGCACAGTGCTTCCATGAAAGTAGACGCTCAATTATGCATTACATATTATATCGGGCTGTGATGCAAAAATCTTGATGTCCGTGACTGTCACTTTTCTCAGCTCCGGACTATAATGTGAAATAAGAACAAAGAATCTGTAATGTATTTACTTGTGACTTTATAACGGTGGGAGGAACGTTTTTCTACACAACAAGATTCACTCTAAAAGAAACAACCACTACGAAATCACCAGCATTCGTTTGGAAAACTTGTTCACCGTCACAATGTCGACTATCACGAACCACCTAATGGAAACGAAGCACCTATGTACAAATTGCCATGTGTATAAAATGGCAGCAGCCTAACTGCCTGTGTTCGATAATGCTTTCAGGCGGTTTGGGCGATAGTCAGTCGTCTATCTGATCTAGAATAAGAACCCTCCGGTTCGAACGAGTGGTGATTATGATGAGTGTAGAAACTAATCTGCCGGTTGCCGTTCGTCTGGTTTTGCTAAATGTTTGGTGTGAAAGCTGTGGTGATTCAACAAGCCCCTCAAAGCGCACCGTCCGATACAGCTTCGTGGACGAATTCGCTGAGGAACGTCAACCAATCGGAATCATGGCGATTAAGTACAACAAAAGCTCGGTGTGATTAGCTGACTTGTGACCTACCAATCATTTCCTTTGGTTTAACATATTTATACAGATCGATTCTGCAGTAGAATCAAGGTGTGATTCCGTAGCTTTGGCCTTCTTGCTGTTTTAGAGTGCTTATTCTGGGTTGGAATGACTCCTGTAAGTTCTGTCATTCCGAGTATTGCTCATAGTATGAAAACGAACTGTCATAGGAGGACCCGTATTCATTACTCTCGTTTTTCACGTTTTCTGCTCTAATTAGCAAGCAGTACGTAGTTTATTTCTGAAACTCGGTAAGCCTTTTAGTACAGTGCATTTGATCTTTCTGACCAGACGTGTATTCATTAGAGAATAGGGAAGCAGAAATATGCGGGAAAATGATGAGGTCTCCAAACTTTCGTCGAGCGCTGTATACTTTGAGTGCGAAGAAATCAGTATGCCTGCTGGAGACTTGAGTACATAATTTGTTTTCGATTTGTTCAGCCATGGTTCATTTGAAGAATGGATGGGACGAGACAAGCGAGTCACGTGAACTGTCAATCTAAGTGAAACAAATCATGCCACAGTACCACGCAGTAATCCACTGTCGTACGGCTCCTTGCCACACCTAACCTATTGATAAGTGACGTGGCTTTTTATCACTCCAAATCACAGGGTCTAGTTGCCGCTTTTCCCTAATAGTGCCGTGGACTTTTGTGGCTATGGGGAATGCCCGTCCAGCAGAACTCATGTGCAGGCATGTAGTAAAAAAGCAACCTATGTTTATGTCTAGACTGTAGCATCCTATAGAACTGGCGCTTTTTAAAACCAAACCCTCATTCTACGTATGCCTGAATTCACCCACGGTCATGACATCGATTCAAATGATCTAGATGAGGGATAATCATGATAGCCAAAACCTGGATCGATTGCCGGTCACCGCAGTGATAATCTCAGGGAGACTCAGGGAGCTCTGTGAAGTATGTCACCTAAATCATACTGAAGAATCAGACTACGGAGTGCGTTTTTCCAGTCAAAATGTTATTCTTCTGAGGTGTTTTCTTAATTTTTGGTCACTCCTGAAGTATTGGCCATCTACAGGAGAGTTTGCTCCCGCTAGTTTACCAAAATTCAGAAGATAAGTATTTCTTTTATCGTTTATTGCTCTTCATTTGTAGTATATGCATACAGTCATAACGTGAGTAAATATTCAATGCTGGTGCAAAACCACTTGAACGAGGCAGGATTCGTTTGTGTTCATAGAGGTGCGGCATTTTTCACGAGCGTGAAGGGTGGGGGCCATGGAGTACCTGGAAGGGTACCGACTGATCCATTTCCAACTCGCTGCTGACCCAAGCCGGCAGACCGATACCATCAATGTGGGTCATGTGATATGCAAGTGTTGCCTGTACGGAACCGAGGCAAAAGCCGGGGTGAATGTAACCGCCAGCGGCAGGTTAGCCCAAAGTGTGTCGATAGTATTGATCGAAGAATTACGGAATGAAACCAGTAAAGTAGTGGCTGGCCACATTAACAACCAAACCGGAGCAACGATCCTGGAATCAATCAGACGCATTAGTTTGTGCATATTGCGGTCACCCAACGTTCTATTCAAGCGTTCTGGTTTAGAAACAGAGAGGTCTTCCTAGTACTGTTGGAGTAGATCAGCATAGTAATGACGGCACTCCGCGCGTCCTTGCCTGTCAAATTGAGGCTTTTCAAAACCCAGCAGGGTATGTGGTTCTATGCCATGGATTATAGCAGCTAATCGATTTACATCTCATTGATGCATCACAAGTGAGAAAATTAGGATAACGTATGAAATATAAGCACGTTTAGATGGTTCCTAAAGATGAAAGAACCCGGTTTTGAGCGGAAATTTCTTCCTTGGCCATGAATAACGTCTTTACTGTGTTGAATCAAGCGGTTACAAGTGATTCCGGTGGCTCACGTATAATCTCGAGTGTTGTAGATGGCCCGCATTGCCTACCCAGCGCGCTGACTCCCAGCGCGTGGAACATACGACGAAGTTGCTATTCAGCCAGGTCAAAAGCGGTCCTCACGACATCTGTCGTTTGCCGTTGTTTGTCCACATATACAATTTCGAAATTGTGCACGCGTCAGTTAGCGCCTCGTGGACGGAGTAGGTTGAACGCACTGGGTGTGGTAAGTAAAACAAGGCGGGCTCAAAGCCCCCAATTGCGGTACAAACGTACTGATCAGAAATCCGAACCCGCCTTTGTGTGTTCGTGTGTGTGTGTGTGTGTGTGTGTGTGTGTGTGTGTGTGTGTGTGTGTGTGTGTGTGTGTGTGTGTGTGTGTGTGTGTGTGCGAGGGAGAGAGAGAGAGAGAGAAGGTCTGTTGAGAGTTAATGACCATCCACGACAAATGAACACCTGTTATTGTTGCCGTTGTTTACTCAAAACCCGCTGAGACCGAGTGACCCGAAAACCGACTGAATTTGAAGATTGTTGGTCAAACCAGCTTGTGAACGCAGAAGACCACACCCACTCTCGACTGGAACAATCGATCTCGACCGAAAAAGCGACGTATTGCATGTTTCTTAAGAGGTGAAAGCCAATTACCGAATCTCAGCTAGTTATTCCCGATTCCTTGATCATCCCATCGAACCTCATCAATGTATGCACTTTTGTTCACATGGACTCGGAAGGATAAGACGGCACAACGCCCAGTAGAGTTGAAGTGAACAGAGAGGAAATGATTTTAATCAAACGGATGGATCACGTGCCAACGAACATAACACGAAATTCCTCCGGGATATGAAGAGAGATATAGATGTATCATCAAACTGCAGGATAAAAACGACGAGTATTTTCGAACACGATGGATTGTCTTAGCAAAAATCTTGTTTTTAACGAAGAAAACCACATCTATCCAAGTAATTCATCTACTTCGCATAACCTAATTACTGTGGATATTCTAACTTCCTTAGTCATAAGGAATGTTCCAAACTACGGATGGTACATTTCCGTCTCAGTCGGTAGCTATGACGAGAAGAATGACAATGTACAACTTCACAATTCGAAAAAGACAAAAAATAAAAAGAGAACTAATCCATACCACCCCTGACCTACTGGATTATTATGTCCATGGTCAATTCAACTCTGGCTCATGATTGCCAGTTCGCCCTGAAGACCAAGCGATCCTGCGTGGCTGCTGGTACAACCCCTTTCACCGCACTCGTGATTAAACACGGAATAAAAGAGCAAATAAAATGAAATAATTCCAGGATACTATCACGTTGGGTGCATATTTCATAGATGTTCCCTCCTTTCGGAAACGTCATATGCGAGTTAAATGCCCTGTCCTGCCAATGGGAACAGAGAGTATCTCAGCAAGAATTCCTTCATTGTTTTGCTTTTTTGTTATTCATTTAACCGTCACTCTAAAGGAAGGATACAGTTTCAAAGCTACGTTAGTCATGAAATATGAGTTAGTTTGTCGTAAGCAGGCTCTTTAGGTCAGAAATGATAATGGATCGGACTTCACCATGGCTGTCCGGAAGGAGAACAATCATTTATTTTCAATCTTGCTCTTTCTTATCATTTAGGTAACGGTGATACCGTTCATTGATCGTTGAGTGGATAAGAGGTCATTGGTAAGGCGGAAGGATGGGGTTCTTCATTTATTGTTTTGTGATAACGGTTCAGATCGCGTCCAATCTGGACACTGATAGCGGGTTATCTGGTGTTCATCCGATACCGTCCTTATATATATATATATATATATATATATATATATATATATATATATATATATATATATAATGTTATATACATATGCATATAACTACGACGGCTTGTCATCTGGCTAATTACATAAAATAGAAGATAGTCAAAATTATCGGCAAGATTGTCGTTCAGTAGTGATGAAATAATAGTCAGTGAAACATGCTGTTATAACTGAGAAAAATGAGTAATCTACGTTAGAGTTTAGTTACCAGCTTTTCTCAGCAGAAAACGTCGTCACCTTATGGCCCAAAAAGGAGAGTAAGCATATTCAAGAATAGAGCAAAAAACTGACTAATGAGATTAGAGAAAGCAAGTAGTCCAATACGAAATTGGAGTACTGATCTGGAAGTCGGAGCAGAATACTCTACGAGGATTGGTGTCGGTCACTACATGATGTGAACTCTTCAAAGGTACTGTCATTCCTGCTGATGACGTAAACATCAGATGGACGATCTGGTCAGTCTACAGAGGATTGTTGACGGCACTGAACTTGGGAGTGAATAATTGTTCACTTCCCGAATCCGTCAGGCATGAAGACGATCAGGGTCACTGTGAAGCGCTGTTTTCATTCACAGTTGACGGGCAAGGTTAGTACGAGTGACAGAATAAGGATGTTTGGGTTTTAACTTTGTAGTACTCAAGTCCACTAAAAAGCTGTATTAACACTCGAAGGATTCGACCCCGAAACTTGCTATTAACTACACAGTCTGACTGAAGACTGAGTCTGTAAAACCGAAATTTATGGAAAGATACCATCAACCTAAATCGATGAACTACGTCAACCCTGGACAACGCATACTCCACATGCAGTCGGAAGTGGAACGTACTGTTGCCACACACGCAGAGGACACTCTTCACTTTGACGCATCTGCAATAATTGAAATTCCCGAACTGAAGGACCCGTTGAAATGGCTTCAACTTTATACGATGACGCAGCACGAAAGCCAAGGCTGTGGAATTGTGCAGTAATTCTATTGCAAAACTGATTTATTTATATGGGCATGATCAAGCGTACCAACCGGTAAATCACAGGTTAGCCAATAATAACTGGCACTTGTTGGATCTGCTCACTGCGTTTCTCTTTGTCTGAAACTTTTCGCTGTGTGTGGCCGTAAATTTGTGCTGCATGGTGTCCCGCGAACTGCATCCCGAACCACTAGCAAATCTCAGTTTTGTGATTTCAACGTGAATTCCGGTAACGGTTGTTTGTCCACCGAGGCAATGAAGTCACTTTCACTGTAAGTACCGAGGACTTGGACACGGCGGTTAGGAAACACAGACTTTTGGTGTCTGAAAGTCGATTTATTCCACATTATCATTGTACTGTATTGTATTGTAATGAAGATTTCTCTTTGATAACAGATTCATATCCTACCAATAAACAAGGAGTGCAACAGTTATTTGTCACCTTAGAATGATGTCAACAGAAGAAAGATGCACAATCGCAAAAAAAAACTGTTTCGGCCACCGATATTCAAGGCAAGGTTTAATTTGTGACTTTCACAGTGTCAACCAGAACAAGTGCACCAATAAGTGGTGATGGCTGTTTATTTGTACGGGACGGACTGAGTATAGATTGGGAACGGCATACGAGTATGTTTTGACACAGGAGATATTTAGGATCTGTAAAAATGTTCATGGTGAATATTTGACAAACAACAATATGTGGATCACGTGCTTTGGTGACAATGAAGCCTGTGAGAATCAAAGAAATAAGACTAATAATAGCCGAACCACGATTTCGAGTGTGAAAATCTTTCCTAACTATTCCAGGAAGGTGAACGCATTGATGCAATAGTAAATAATAGTGGTTTCCTGGCTGAAAAATAACTTAGCCTGCGGATCTGAAAGCACGGGTGATGCAGTTTCTCGGTACATTTTAGAATTGATCCTCATTGTAACGCCTAAGTATTTGACGGATTCAGTTCTGGAAGCGTCAAGAGAGTTGATTTCCGATTACATATTAGGGCGAAGAGAGAACACACACTCAAAACATTTGGATCTACCGGGATGTGGGTAAGCATAGAACCAATAGTTCTGAATATGGCAACTGTCAAAAACGAGTGGGCTTGACTGAACAAGCGTCCTGAGTGGAGTCCGCATGACTTCTTCGAGGTTGGCTGATTACTCAGATTCGAAGCCACAACTTATCTTACAATTTCAGATGGAAAATTTCAACTCACATATCCTGTCTCAAATATCCAAGAATCTTGTGGGAGAAACTAACAATTCCTCATGCCATTCTTCACAACCCCGATTTTGGACTGATTGTGTTTGTTGTACTGATGTTTCCGGACAGACAAGATGACGCAGAGCTTAAACCATTTGTAGTTTCGATCGCGGGGTAGCGTAGTGAAGCAAGCTGCGGTTAAAGCAAAATCTTGGTCCCGCGCTAGATTAATGCGCAACCGAATGAGTGGGGAAACCTTTACTCTACTACATCCTAGGTGAAACTGCACTTGTAGAACTGAACCAAAGGTCTTACTCGTCGAGATTTCTTCTATTCGTTTTCAGTGATTCGTAATCATACCATTACATCACATTTTATATGAACAGTGTTAGGTGAACAGACACATTCACGGTCCAGAGACGGATCGAGGTCACGCATGTGATAACTGATCCCCTCTCCCCCACTTACATTTTCACTCATCGCCTTATCTTGATTTCTGTTCTGTTCACCTAACACTGTTCATATAAAATGTGATGTAATGGCATGATTACGAATCACTGAAAACGAGCTTGTTCGCCACCTTGGGTTGTTCTCCATGTGCTCTGTGGGAATATTCGGACAATTTTTTCTATTCATAAACGAATTCCAGACAGACGTGAACATATGAGAGGATTTTTACATTCTTATCTTTTCATTCTCTTCATTTCATTATATAAAAATAACACTATTTCAGGAAGGGACTTGCTATCCATTAGAGGCTGCCATCTGAGGGAACTAGTCGGTGATGGCGGCAGTGGGATTCGAACTGCCGGAACAGAGGGGTCTGAAGTTCATGGTGTTGATTGTTTGACCACCACCGGTCAAGCTGTTTCTTTACCAATCGAGTTTACTCCATTCTTGATAAAGTCTACTCCCGGGAACCGAAAAGTCGACTGACTACCATCATTTCCGACAAAGCTGAGTTACCGAAAATCAAATGCTTCCATCTGATGTAATAGTCTATCACCGAATCGAGTAGCTGCCGTTGACAGTACACTGGCGGACAGGACGTATTTAGAATGAAAATGGGAAGATCAGTTAATATTACGTGTAGTTACGGGACACTGGAGGTGTCCACTGATCGAAATAAGCGAGTGCTAAACGTGCGAGGAGTCCATCGTCTCCTCTCTCTCTCTCTCTCTCTCTCTCTCTCTCTCTCTCTCTCTCTCTCTCTCTCTCTCTCTCTCTCTCTCTCTCTCTCTCTCACACACACACACACACACACACACACACACACACACACACACGTTTTTTAACTACGATCGCACAGATAGATTAGGATATCGCATACAAATTTATACTGGCTAAAACCTAACCTCTCAGTGACAACCAGTAGGATAAGGATCGTGGGTACAGACAAAATCATGCTTTGCGATGTGCACGTCATTCATTCAGTTAATCACGCATGGTGTACAATGTGGGAAAAATTTAAAACAAATAGCTGTATGGATATTTACAAGAGTAGTGAGAGATTAGATTCATACACTATGACTCATCATGCACTGTAAATATTCGGCTCACCATTGAAAACCATGGAAACGCTGTATAGCAGTTTCATCCTTGTTAGGAATCACGAACATTGCATAACCACCGAAACCCACCAAGGAGACGGGTACAGTGCTTCCAAGGGGATTTGAGCATGAAACGGCATTATCAATCATATTAAACGGATGGCGTTAAGCCACCCAATTTTCCGTAAAAAACGAGTAACGACAGCCGGCATTGAGAATTTCCCATCCGCGATTCTTACTGTTTGGAAAAAGTCGGCCAGCTAGCATACATACGCAAATGGCTTTGACGCGCACATCTAGCAAAGCTATCGTGTTCTTATTTACCACGAGCAATGAATACCTTGCACGAGAAAAAGATAATTGCCGCTATTTAGTATTCAGTCGGTATCGACACTTCGGTCCCTAAGAATATATCCGTGCACCGCTCAGTCATTCCCGTTAGGAATCTTCAGCCATTATGTATTGCGTCTCCAAAGGAAAACAGAAAATAAATAGGATAACAGGCCTATTTAACAAGCATCACGCTTATGGCATAGATACCAGTCAAGTCAGCCAGATTTGCATGCATCCACGAGAGCAAGCCCCGTACATCCGGCTGAGGCCAATCACTGACGATCGATTTGTCAACAAAGCCCAGGCTGGAACTTGACCGATTTCAGCACCATTACCGACCATCATGGACTAAAATAAATCCCAAATGGGGCTGGAAAGCAGTGGCGAGATTTTAAGTCTCATCTTACCCAAGAGATTACTGATACTGTCGCTGTCAATAGCCTGTCTGCTGACGCCAAGGGTAACTGAATTTTGGCCCCAGCTAGGAAACAATACTCAAATTAGCTAATCAATGCCAATAGCTTTACAACGAACAGTATCCCGTTATTTTTGAGCCCTATCACTGTCGTAGTAGGCAAATATCCGCTGTTAAAAGGTTCGTCTCTATCTGTAGCAGACATACGATGCTTTTCTAAAAGCTTTGAGGAACTTACTCTAATGTCTGCTTTGTGTCTAGAACCGCACAGATGTTGATTTCTGGGCCACATGATCTCACTAAGAGGAATGGCGGCACAGTTTGGCAGACCTGAGCCATCAGTTGTGATGGGTACATTGTATCAAAAAGGTGAAATGGGGTAAGGCACGTGGGTTTTTAAGGAGCATCTGGAAATGCCATATTTTCCAAGAGCTAGTACACAACGCATCAATCAGAAATACGGCCGACTGATCTTACATGGTCCCTTTCCGAACACTACACTAAAACTCAAATTATTCAACCCACCCTTCAATCTGGGATGGATTGGTGTGCAACTTTAACTTCCCAGTCGTCAACAACTTCATGTTGCCACGCTAAACTTGAGCATTGAATCTACTCAGTCAAGCGTATCTAATGGGATAACTCGAGCTTGGAACTGTGTGTACTAGGAGCTGATAAGACGAGAATAGCAGGTATGTAGCCTGTCAGCTTTAACCGATACACTTCTGTTTATATATGGCTTAAGACAAAATACTATGAGCTGACGTAGGACTGTCCAGTCGCAGAGCGATCTGGCTGCATCTGAACTATCTGACCTTCAATGTCTGGCTTAATTTGATTGGTTGAAATCTGAAAAAGAAGCTAAAGGGCACGGCACCGCATTCAGAAGCATTCGAATCAATACTCGTGTAAGAACGTTAAATATTCCGTCTTCATGACCGAACTTCGGCATCTTGCCTTTTCAATTCGGCTCTCTTTTGTTCTTTAGACCGCTGCTTTCAACTTGTCATTAGGCTCACTGTTGCTGAGCTGACCGGATTTTCCCGATTGACGTATTGACCTACAAGTGCTCTCAACTTAATCAACTTGCTTCCTGATTCTGTGGTATGCTAAGGTCCGACTGCTTGTATGTTGTATTCGTTCTGTCTTACGTGACCTGATTTCAAAGTAGCCACTTCTCTTTCTATCTGTGGCTCTTGAGTGACTGACGAGACCGGCTTGATAACAGCATCCTTGTGTTGCAATAGCAGTCAACATTGCAATTTGAGACACTTTTGCTTTCTGTTACACCACGAGTTTGATTTCTGTCCATTTTTCCAAATCAGAAACTCTTTCAGATTGATACAACTATAGTGGGTGCACAGTGGCAACGGACCGGTCTAACCTCTTTTGGTTGTTTGCAGTACAGCCAAACAAGTCGGTTTTCCCTTTATCTGGATCATCCCGACTCATCATGTCATCAATGATTTCTACTGATTTATCCAAATTTCACTTGGATTTCGTTCAGCCGAGTGATGTTCCTCCCATTGGAAAGTGATCGACAAGGAGTGGACGACAATTCTGCGCGGCGGAGCTGAAATGCTGGCTTGTTAGAGTCGGGTGTCGGCGTCTACGTACGGCACCACTCCACCCATGTTCTAACGGCTCAACGGAGAACTTAGTGCGTTCTGTGAAAAGTACAGTAACATCAGCCAACCCAAGGACGTCGCCCGACTTGGTAGCGTTCCTCGACAATTTCTTGTTGCAGTACAGAAACGAAGTGCATACAACCACCAAGGAGAGTCCATCCGTCCTCTTCAAGTCCAGAAGACTACGGTCATCGCTGATTTGTTTTGACTCCAGTGATGTCACATACTTCCGTGGCAAAGATCTTCGACCAACTCGTGGTATTACCACAAGACAACTTGGTCAATCTTTGGTCGAGATCACGGACTTGGAAGATTCGTCGGTACATCGGCACCACCTCAGCCAAATCTATTTCAAAGTGGCAGCCGGAGATGTAACCAATGGCACGGCTGAGACGACTGAGGATCATGACGGGGACTGTGATGATGACTGTGATTCACCTATTCCGCCTCCTGAAACGACTGCTGCAGCGGCCGAGCCACAGCCACCAGCTCCAGTCCGAAGATCAGTAAGACAGGAGAGCCAAATTGACCAGGAGCTCTTGTGGGAGGAAGGTTGTGGTGATTCAGTAGCTGTCACACGTGATACGGCCAGGTACAGCTTCGTAACCACGTACACGGATGAGCCTCAACTAATCCGGATCACAGCTGACAATTCCGACAAAAGCTCCTTGAGACTGGTCATCTTTGAGTCTACCAATTATATTCTCTCATAAAACATATTCATACAAACCCACTCTGCAACACAACTAACCTGCTATTTCTCGGCCTTGGTCTTCTTGCTACTTTCGTTTGCGTAGTTCTGGGTGGGGGCAATTTCAATACGGACTATCGGCTTGGTTCATTACGATTTTTGCACAAGGTTAGCCCGTTGATTAAGACCAGAACAGTTACTGTGTCCAGTTGGATGTTCACTAGCGTTGTTTGCGTACGACTGGTTGTACCGCGATAGCATAGCTCGTAGATTAAACATCTAGCAAGAAGAAGATAAATGAAATATTAAGATTCCGGTCTTGTTTTATCATCGCGACAAACAGCGGCTAAGGATACTAGAGACATTATCGATCGCTCACAACAAACCCGCCCGTGTCCAAAAGCGAGTGACTTTCATTTTTGACCTACCGTAGCTTTAACCAGTCACATGCAGTCGATAAAAAGCTTTCGAGTGTGGCTTATGAACGTGTCTTCTATCCGATCTCACAACGAATTATCAACGAAATTCTGTTCATCGAACGAGTACAGAAGACTCGAGTCGGTGGACTGATGCGGAAGAGTATTCCATATATCGCGGCACAGAAATACTGTTGATACGATAAATACACGAAAGCAAACAAACGCAACTGTGAGGCAGAAAGCGAACCGCGAGAGTGTATAGTCGGCGACAAAGAGAACGTAAAATTGATTCAAAAACGAGGTCGACGGAAAAGTCAGTTCGGTTAAGCATACTCAATCGAACAAAACGGTAAGGTCCAAACCAAGAGCCGGAAATGATCGTACAGAAAATAAATCCAAAATGAAGTCCGGAAAATGGTCGTTTTCTCAGCTCGATCGAGGTCACCACAAGTCAGAAACTCACACTCACACACACACACACACACACACACACACACACACACACACACACACACACACACAGAGCTCCAAGCTCCCTCAAACTGTTTTATTCTGTCATTTTGTTTCATAATGTGTGTTATTTTTCTTGCTGGATGTTATACGTACGCAGCTGCTGACAGTGTGCTAATGAAAGTCCTCTCGCAGTCTTCTGAATTATTTATTCAAGCAGAAGGTTGCCTGCTCAATTCCTGCTTATGGTGGAGACTTTCGGATGTGAAAATATGCAGCTGGTTGATCCCTCACTAACCCACCCGAATGACTGCGAAAAATGATCGTCTGAAACAAGGCTCGGTAACTGACCGATATGACACTTAAAAATGAAGATAACTCTATTGAACCTCATATTTGGGAAAGTACTCTATGCGTACTTGATTCATTCTGCTTAAAACAGACTTGTTCCGAGTAAACCTTTTTTCACTAACGTGCTCAGAAGCAACAAATGCGGTGCTTTCAGTTCGCTAAGATTGCTGACGATCACATGGGGAATTTTGTGACTGGAAAAATTTAGACGGGGCAAAACTGACGGATTCCGTGAGAATCTAAACCACGAACGAACAGGACCGACTACCAGCTCCAGCTACGATACCCCAGCCGCGGTGCTCGTGCAACATTTTCCGATGCAGTCACGTGCATTAATCCATCGAATGAGAATTTGGGCCCAACTTCATTCCGAATCTCCCGATTTAGTGTATTTCACAAATGTTGAAATGACCCAAATCTTAAAATTCAGTCACCTCGAACTTCCCGAAGATCTCGGTGTGATCTCGAGGTTCAGCTGGCAGTTGGTATATGTGGTGCTAATGTGCTGTGGTGTATTTTCTGTTTGTGGTCTCACCACTGGTCGAATCCCTGACTGCATTCCGTCCCAGCTGATATGCTTATTGATCCGATAGTCACACATCACCCTGAAATCGCATTTACCATGAAAGGTTTCTTCCAACCAATGAAACTTCTGTACTGAGTCATACTTGCTTGCTGATTCGCCCGCGGCTGAGCGGTTCTGCTTGGCCCCGCGCGATTGCACGAGTTGTTTGCGTTGCACATGTTCCTTTGCCTGCTTACGTGCGGAGTAAACGGATTTCTTTCGTATCATGTTTTTCCAGTATTCGTGTACATAACAGTGTCCATGCTGAATCTGAATAATTTTACCATCTGAATCAGCCAATTCAATAGAAGATAAATGAATGATCCATGAAAACAATAGAACCGATCTTGAAAAGAGAACTTATTTCAAGTACTTTGGCATCACACCACTGCACTCATTGGTATAAGATCAAAAGGTTAATTTTTCTGCACATATACTACTGATCGTCAAAGTGACTCCAGTAACAGGAGACGAGACAAATGTGAAGTTACTGTTTTCGTTTAGTCTGTCATAACTGGCCTCGGGGTCAAGGTTGACCGTTCATTCTAATTGTAGGACAGATAGTATTGACGGTTAGGTGTGTCTCTTTCATTACGCATAACTCATGCTGATTTCTTCATCTTTCTTTCCCCTCCAACTTTGTTCCCATTCCATCAAAGATGTACTTCCTGTAACCCATAAGACATTGGCGGTTTGCCCGTGAAACTTCCGTGCGCCACATTCCAACATCGATGCAGCCTAGATGGACAATACAATTCTAGACCAGTTGATCAGTGCACTCTTGGCTAAATCGAAACACATTTTTGATGAGCAGAAATCCCCGAAAACGAGTAAAACTCCGAAAAGTGGGAAGAAAAAAAGTTTGGGAATTGTAAGTTGCTGATTCATAGATTGCTCGGTTGATTCGATCAGTCGATCCGTCAATCAGTCGGTTGGCGAAAAGGTATTGCTTTTTCCCCACAAATTCATCAAAGTCTTTTCACGAAGAATGAACTTGTTGAAATATCTCCAGCTTTGTTCAACATATATCTGGTATTCTATGTACGATACACAAAACCGTTATCTCTCGAAATTGATGTTCAGTTAATTCTAAATTCAGGCCGTCCCTAATTTTCCATTATAAAGCTTATGATTGGGATAAGTGTCCAAGAAATGACGACCCTAAGATGAACACCAAGGTGGTCAGGTTTTTTGGGACTGGTGTGTAACTACAGAATCGGTTGACACAGTGGTACAGCTAATTGTAACAAATAATCATCTACTAAGCAATTTAAAGATTGGGTTTCGTGGGTAGGAAATCCTGGGTGCTCAATTCAGTTGCTCCTGTGTAAACCGAGGGTCTCACTCTCAACTGGTTCTCCATTGATCAGAGAATGTTTGCCCTCAATCGATCACCTCTAAATCGCCACCTTCTTCTCGGTGGTACAGCATTGAGAAGCATCCATAACTTCATGGTATGGATGTGCGAAAACAGAAGAGTGCTATCACGTTTAACTCAAAATACTGAGCTCACAGTTGTGGTTCTCTCTCATGACGAGGCTTGATTATGTAATAAACAAAGGAACTATATTGATCTAACAGTTTGACTAATACGTGATAAAATCTGATACGGAATAATTGACAGTGTGGTGTCAACACTCAATTCAGAAAAGAAAAGGCCGGGAAGCATCGAACAATTTCTTTAACATGGTCATTCAAAATCATCAGCTGTCTCACTTATCCACCGAATCCGGACAGGGAAATATTCCATACTGTTCGATTCAGCTCTCATAAGCCTACTTCATGCCAGCTCGTTCCGTGATATACATGTGTATGTGCACATAAGTATAGCGTTCATCCGTCGAGTATTTTCGAAAACGACACAGTATTTTATTCGTTTTTTATTTGACAACGAATGGCGTACTTATGAAGGTAAACTCATTCCACTTTCCAACTAATTTCACCGTTATCATTGGTATCCACCCCCCCCCCAACCCTCACACCAACACACACACACACACACACACACACACACACACACATACATACACAAATAAACAAACATAAACGCAAACTGGACGCACATGAACACATGGAAATCTCCGGCTGCCCTATCAACTCCCAAGGAGGGTGTGACGGAACAAAATTTGCTCAAACTAGCCCATGCGGTGCGCGAAGTGTTCATGATGGAACCGATTCTACTCCAGGTCACCGCACCAGTCACAATTATAGGTGATCTGCATGGACAGTATGAAGACTTATTACGCTATATCAAACGTTGTGGTCGGCCACCAGAAACGAAGTATCTATTTCTCGGTGATTACGTGGATCGGTGAGTGAGGCGTCTGATATTTTACATGAATGACTGACTTATCGAATTTGTTTTTAAACATCGGATGCCTGATTCATAAATAATGAAACAACCAAATACTTCAAATGATTTACAGTCATAGTCATAACTGATATCAAACACAAAAAGTAAGAAACACGTGGCATTTTGCTAGTAAACTATAATGCTCATAGGTGTCTCATCCGATGCCCACGGAAAAAGTTTCGTGTCATGTACAATCATTTTCTCGTGTATGACTTCCCCCATGAAAAATTGTCTAGTTGACTGATAGCAGACGGTCAAAACGTGTCCAGCTTGGGAACTTTGTCCAAATGGAATCCCTTGAAACTGCATCGAGATTTGGGTTTCAGAACGAAAAAAATGACTGTTCAAAAGTTCAACTGTATTTAAAGTAGATATCTCACAATTACTTCCGAGTAGTGTATGGGATTGACGACACTTTGCTTGACCGACTGTCCTTTGGACTTCACTTTTCACTCACAAACTTCGGGACATCTGAACGAAACTCAACTCGGTGGCTCGAATCCGCCAGTACGGGAGCCGGATGAAGCAGTGATGACACACATGTCCTCCGAGTGAAAACGGTTCAAACCTTGAGTGCGGCGGAAGGTTTGTGTATGCATTTAAAGTGCTGTTTTTTCGCCGGTCGTAAAGCGTGAACAGCTTTTTCGTTTTGCGACCGAATCAATCTGTTTATGGATGCTTGAGAATACCATGAACCTCAAAGGAAGCTGGCTGAAAGGTAGTCTTCGAGACCAATCCTCCAATTCGATTGCCAAGTATTGGGGCATTTGATCAATGACGCTAAAAGTCTAGATGTGATCCACTTGTTGGCTAGAGTCGATCAAGAAATAACTCTGGATTATTAGTAATCCGTTGACCAGTTTGCTTCAGATCGTCCTGATGTCTGGATTCAGAGCATGACTTCGTTAATCTATGATGTTCGTGATGGTTTCTCGTCAGTTGAATTGGCATCCTTCACCCGTCCGAACGATAGATGATTCCAATTACCACAGAATTTTGTGAATATATCGCGTCACCGAAACGAAATTAGGATTGTTTAGTTTCGTGTACCATATTCCTGCTACATACAAAGATTATTCAGATCAATTCCGGTACTAAAATTACAAGTTGAATTACTTTAGTGAAGAATTAGTACCTGGGGGTCTAAGAGTACATGGCGCTGTGAAACTGGTAAAGAGGACCTGAGTCGTCACAAAACGAATGACAGCGATATCATATCCGATGGCATTTTAGAAAAAATATTTGAAATTCAGCATTTCAGTTTTGATGTGGGGTCAAAAATGAGTTTTATGCATCCATGAAATGGGCTTTCGTATTTTTGGACAGTTAATCATTGGAAATATAAAATACATTCCAGGTTAAAGAACAAAAGTGGATACCGGTATTCATGCCCCATTTGGAATCGGCTTCTCAGTTCGATTCCTTTCAGATCCATTCAATACTGAACCACTAGTGCACATTACTGGCTACGTTTGCTTCCCACTTGTTTCTGCAACTGTAACTGAAGTGACTACGGCAATCGATAGCAAAGCCATTTAGTACAGATTAGCATTTGTTTAAGTATCGTAATGAAAGTATAATTCTGACGATCTAATAATTTACATGTCCACCGTTGAACTAAAACTCAGAAAAATGTCTGCCTAGATGAAATGTGAATCCATACACAGACGTCACCCACGCTTTAGCATATTATGGTTTCTACCACCTGAGTGGACGAGATATATCGAAGGTGGATCCCGAAGCTGTTGGAAGTGTATCACTTGTCTCATGCTTGCTGTGTGGCCAGCCCACGCGTCATCGACATTCGCACGTGATTCATTCCGGTCCTTTTGGCCTTGCGTTCGCGTGCGCGATTCCAGTCTATCCCATGCTCTGCTTTGTTCCACTCTACTAATCACATGCGACTAGGCGCGCGTATGACTGACATTGACTCTTTGTTCCCGTCCCCTTGACGCATTATTGTACTTGAACGTGCCGGAGGGTGATTCATTTGTTTGCCCACTTGTCTGCTTGCGTGCACGTTTACTGATGTAATATCAAACGGATCTATTGCGCACTGTTCTCTGAATCCTGAACACAACAATGCGTGTGCATGAGTACAGTAGATAGGGTAAATCCCACAGCCTCAGAAGTGCGCCGAGCTAGAAAGGATATCCGGAAATTATGACCCTGAGATTTGGAGTGGAGCTTCAATAGGTTCCAATGGGTCGGACGTGGCAAGGAGCTGGGTGACGGTGTGTTACTTCCTACCATCAAATGGCCCGACTGCGACGTGATTCGAATCGCGTATTTCTTGGTTTACTGTCCTTATTATGGAGGCCCTGGGATCCAACAGTACCTTTTTGATATAATACTAATGGCCAGAATATTAGGATGGAAGAACTAAACCACCTCGAACTGACCACTTATTTTACTTCACGAATCGAAGTCACCTGGACAGTCAGTCGTCTATGGTTTCCACAATTGTCACTCGACCACAAATACTGCCAAGAAGGGAAGTTCACTGACTATGGAGAGACTTGGACTAAACAACGTCTCTTCCATCGAACGTTTCCATCTGATTTACCAACTCCATTTGATCACGTACAAGGCTGTTTTTATAAAACAAACAGAATCAATAAATCATTCTAACACGAAAACCAGTTGGGAGCCAGTTATTCTGATTGATTTTGTCGAAGTTGCAGAACACCGAATTTGCGGCACACAAGTTTCGAACCTGGCCATTTTCAGTCAACTTAGTCGGTAGAGGGCACTCCTTCATCGTCCAACTCATTACCACGCCTCGCCTATTGGAATTTTATGCAGTTTTGTACTCTGTGCTTCGGGGGCATGTTTACCGCTTCTCCTCATACCACTGCAATCCTGGGTGAATCCCACGCAGCTTCAGTTGAAGTCCCTGATTTCACCTTTCTTCGAACACTGATTTGGCAGCGACCAGTCTTCCTCGGCCCCAAAACATCCATCTACTGTGTGCTGACCCAAATTTGTAATACTGACTTCCGTCACAGATGAGGTCAGTTCCTGTTGATGTGTCTGTGAGAGCCCTGGACGAAAGACAGTGTTGACATCCCCCTTCAAACGTTTTAGTGACTGTGACACGTACGTTAATTAGGACAGATGAACTAATGGACAGTAGATATGGAGTGGAAAAGTACGTGGACAAGGATGTGCGGACAAGGGAGTACCGGACAGACATAACTGCGGAGTGGCAATAAGCGAGTAACCGGTCGTGTGCTTCCGGGAATTTTTGTCTAACTACCTATGAACACTACTTACATCAAATAATGAATTGATAGTTCGGTTTTCAAAGGCACTTGGTAGCTACCAAGTGGACTGTGTCTGAAGGGGGGAATGACTAGGAACAAAAGAAGAAAAGGGTGCACTGGTAACTGACCTCTGAAACTGTGACAATCAGTAATTAATTAAGTCGTTTATAGGGTATGAACATTCAGAAGTCATCTTTGCTGTGACGATAGGGGGTAGTCGAGTGGTTGACAGCGCTCTCCTAAGAGAGAGAGGTTCAAATCATGCCACCACCGGTCACTTTCATGGTAAACAGTTATCCCCTATCGCCCGGCCCGCTCCCACGCCTGAACTAATGGGACCTTGCGTGGTTATCCGTTCCAAGTCTCAGGGGCCGGTGGTCGGTGATGCTGGTAATGCGGTAGGCATTCGGGTGTACGTCCGCTCTACTGCTCTCGTGTGCGATCATAAAATAAAGAACACTGGAATGGTTGGAGAGCCCTAAATAAGACTAATCCAGATATGTATTTTACTAATATCCACGTTTGAGGCACAGCAGGCCGAGATAAACGAAAAGACAGAAGCGTTCACGAAAACAGACGAACAGACAAAATCGATCAATGCACAAAATGGTTGCCGTTCAAAATAAACGATAACCCAAGGGATTGAGCCGTTCGAGAAGCAGTCATTTGTTGTAAAATGATGACCTAATATTGTGAAAGTGTAAATTTTATATCAACAGTAGTTATTTATGCATTGTATACATAAAATTTTAGGACTTGGAAACACTACAAAATACTGTCTAGCACCGGCGCAGGTAGAGAAGCCTCTGTCTTATGTCACTGCTAAATATTCGCGTTTTTTGAACCACATTTCCGTTGATAATTCTTCAGTAAATAATTATCATATAAATTTCACCTGCTTCACCTTTTTCTCCTCAAAAATTCTCTCAGAGGGCGACATTCGCTGGAGACTATCTCGCTGATTTTTGCCTACAAACTTAGATATCCGGACCGTGTTTTTATTCTGCGTGGAAATCACGAATGTAGTCGAGTGAATCGGTGAGTCATTTCCATCTGTTTGCCTGCTCGTCGGAATTGCCGTCGTCGGCCTCTGTAGATGCCTGCTCGAAGATGGTAGTGGCGTGTTAGACGAAGTGGTGGAAATAGCGCAGAGGTATGGGACATGGTATCGTACTTGAGTGTTGACAGTTAAACGGTCACTATTAACAACGAATGCAATAAACTGTGAGGCTCTGGGTCTAAATGGCACCACCAGATCCCTTCCGCTGATCGACAGCATCCTCCTTCATGAAAAGTCACCAATTTTGTATGACAAATAGTATGGGTAAGATATAAAATGTAACGATATTTACAGAGAATGCTCGAGAATAGTGCTCGCGTAAGAATTAAACCAGTTTAGGCTCATTCAAAATATTCCCAGGAAAACTTCAAAAAAGGAACTTCAACTTTAGACTTCTATTTTGACTTATAATTTATCATGTAGCGAGAAAGTTCAACGCATCACTGAATGTCACGGATGCACAGTATATCGGTTTTATCTTGCTAGGAATCTCCAGCAGTGCACGCTCAACAACGACAGCATTCCCCGCACAGCAAGCGACTCGAATACTGAACGGCTTCTCTGTAGGGGCCTAAACACAACGAACGCATTCTGTTAAACAACCTCAACAGCTTGGCTACTATATGAGTGTCAGCAGTGACACTGCAAAGAGCGATCTCAAAGTTCACCGAAGTTTGGTACAAAAAAACCAGATTACGGGTACGGTGATTACTGTTCATCTCAGCGTCTTGGTCATCTTGACAGGTGAACCGTATCGTGACCTTAGCATGAGACGGAAATGTACACTCGCCCATCATCTTAAGACTGCGTCCGTATTGCTGATTGACTCGGATAAGACTCAGTCAAAATGATTACAGATCAACGAACTCAGTAGCTGTTGCGGATTTCAGTAAAAAAAAATTGTTTTTGTTCAAAAACGTTGGGCTATGGAGAAAATCGAATTTCATAATTCTGCCCAAAAAATCTAATATTTTGCCCGCCATTGTAAAATTTCTTATTTCGCCCCCATAGTGTTTTACCTTTTACCCATAGTATTCCTTCACATTTTTTACAAGGCCATCTGTGAACACTATATAACGGGCAGAGCTGGGAGCATTTTTTGCACTGTGTCTTTGGGTCGCCAATAGACGTTTGATTGTGTTGGTGTTCATCTTCTCGCTTTAACTACCAGGCGGGTTAGCCTTGTTGAATTTTGTGCCGTGTTTTCGAGTCTGTGTTCGTTCGCGAGTCATTCTGTTGTGCTAATACGGGTCTAGGGAGGCCCAGTCGAATACTGTTGTGGGTGTTATCGGTTTCAAACGTGTCTTTCCCCTACCAGGACGTAGGTGTCTTGTGTATCCTGTATTGTATGCTATCGTGTTCTGTGTTATCTTTGTGGCACCATACTACAGATCCGATCTGCGTTATGCAGTCTCAATGGGTTCGATACTTCAGTGTAAAATTGGGACGGGGAGAAATACTAGCGAGTTCAATATTATGTCTCTCTAGACACCCGTTAGAAAGTGATAAATTGTGAAACTTATAGTACTCACAAGATGTCCGTCAAACCTGAGATTGTGAATCACGAAGATTTTCCTTTATCACAGTCAGGAAGTTAATATAAGGTTATATCCCCTCAAGCTTGGATATATCCTCTGCTAAATGAATTTATATAATCTTACAGAATGAATGATCAAGAGAATAGTAATTGTATCATACGACTCATCGTCCAGTTTGAATATTCAAACCATTAAGAACCAGTAGTTCTATCCTTGCTGGAAATCATCGTCAGTGCGCATCCAGTGAGCCCGAGATGAGACTTGAACCCAAGTTGAACGACTGTGAGTGGAACATCTAAACACCAAGCTATCCGGATTGGCTTTTAACGGTTTGTTAAATATATATACTACATGATATGACATCTTTCCGTCACTGACATTAAAAAAAACAACTTTCGGTTGCCCGCACCTTGTTAGACAACCAAATCTCGTCAGCCTTTAGCTGGTCAGCATCTGTTCAGAATCCAGGTCATTGCCTGAGCCAACGGATTCACAAGCGACAGGGCGGTGGATCGATGAGACGAGAAAGGACTCCCGTCAAGTGGTAATTGGCCGTATACCAATGAACCAATTAGAAGAGAATTTACCGGATGCAAATATGAACCAATCAGTTTGTGTTGCAATGACTGGTTAGGTTGACTGTTAGGTTAATTAATTTTGTGTAACAACTGATTGCATTGACCAGCATCCGGTATAAACAACATGTTCTGCACTAATAAACTGAGACGGTTTGGAAGCAGACAAATCTTCCTAGAATTTGCCATCAGATGTGATTATTTTGCTAGTCAAAAGAAGTGATATCCTCGAAGTTACACAGTTTCAACCGAGCAGCCTTTGACAAACAACTTGTTTATGCAAACGTCTGCAGGGAGATTTTGGAAAATAAATATATTTGCGTTACTGGCCTTTTTCATTCTCAAGTGCTTTAGGGACTTATTTAGACCTTAATGTTTTGAAGTTAAGGAATGGATTGCATGCCAAATCTTAACAGGAAGTTGAGAAAAAGGTCAAATATTTGTGGAATTTTGGATGTACAGTCAGTCTACAGTGCTTTCATCATGTAAATGAGAAGTCGTCGGAAGCATCCACAAAATTTTGTTTGAGAAAGTGGCTGTTACTCGAGGAACACCCTTAAATCTGACTACTGCTGTACTCTCAAAACCACTAGAATTTGACAAGTCGAAAGACTGAACACTGGTGACCCAGGTGCTTTAGGTAACCATGAATTCCATCATCATCCCCCACCCATTCATGATCATCCGAACCATCATCATCATCAACAACAACAACAACAACAACAACAGCAACAACAACAACAATGAAAACAACACCAACGATAACACCACGAGTCGAGGTTGCGTCTTTAATGAGCAGCTGGCAGTGCCCACCGTAATTGTGTCCCGTTTGAAATGCACTTTTGGTACGAACCTATGCAATCAGGTGCACAGTGGAGTTTTATTCACTCTTTATTCTTTCAGAATCTACGGATTTTTCGATGAATGCAAACGTCGCTATTCAACTCGTTTGTGGAAAACCTACACCGACTGTTTTAATTGTCTTCCGTTAGGTGAGTTCTTGACAGATGTTGTGAACCAGAAATTTCTTCTCGTTCACCATCACAAGACGTTTCCATAGAGAAAGTACTGTAAGATAATCGGCTTATCGTTAAAATATTCTCATTTGATGCCTGTATTTGTGAGCTTGGTTTACGCGTCGACATTTACAGTTATTTACCGGTTGTCAATATCCTTCCAACATATGTGAAATCAATTTTAATGAGTTAGGTTGAGTCCGCGAATTTCAATGATTGTCTTCAGCGCATACCACTTTATAACCGCAGCAGAAGGCACACACAGCAATGAGAATTACAGCTGACAGAGTTGTAATCTTTGCACAGGTGAGAGGAGAAGCCTTCAGTGAATAAAAAGTGGACGTAGTGCATCCGCCTAAGATGATGTTTGTGGGGTACTTCTGGTTCGACAATTTCTAAGCTCGTCTGTACGTCAGACATGAATGAACATCCTTTCTGGACATGTACTGGACTGCTCGGAATGGCTTCTTATCCGGCCATGACAGCGAATAAACGAGTACTGGCTGGTCTTTATCACGTTCTCCTGATCTCAGTACAAAACCGAGTTCCAATGAGCGTTGTCTTTTGTTCTTCGATGGATGAGAAGCTATCGAGATGGAAGCAGAACTGATTGGACTAAATCTTCTTACGGAAGATCGACCCCTGGATAGATCCTTCCTATCTTCGGTTAAAACAGCTGTTGGCAACTGATTGGTTGATTTCGTTCCGTTTCGTCCCAGATCGTAGGACCATCGATCCGCTTCACTGGCTACGGCCTTGCCATCGATTTTGTTCAGGCGATGACCTGCTGTCTGCCAACCAAATCGTCCATAAACGACGTGCAGCTAATACCTTCTTCCATAGAGAATGGTTCGTGGTTGCCCGGTTCGTTTCTACGCCTCAGCTCTTAGGAACTTATGTAGGTAACCACTCCAAATATCAGCGTCATGGCTCCCCTTTTCCCTGGGAAAGGTAGTGACTGCTTGAGCTGATGAGTAAGCATTCCCCACTGTACTAATACGAAAGCATGAACTGAAGAAAGAATGTTTCTTTCCAGTCGTCGACTCAGTCGTACTCATAAAAATGTTCTGGCCAAGATGGGGTCGAGCCCACTGCCTGTCACATTTTCATCAATCTGACTCTGCAGCTTTAATCTCATTTGAATCGAATGGAGCGTGCATGGACGGGGAGTCCATTTTTAGAATCACACGATGATTCTTCCAAAGTTAATTCGTCGGTTAACAAGGCTAACCTTCAGAACGAGGGCACATGGTCCCAAGTATGGATTTTCGATATGAGTAGTACGACATTGTATCTGGATGACAAGACAAAGTTTTCCCGAAAGCACACGACCGGTTTGGGGGTTATTGCCGCTCATCAGGTATGCACAGCCCATGACCGCCTTCTTTGGGGCACTTAATATCAGCTTCAGATTGCCTGAAAGCCTGCCCAATGGAGTATATAAATTTACGGGGACTGTTCTCACTGGATTGATGTGTTACTCTTTTGACGTTGCATTTTCACCAAACAGCGCGGATAGAAAACGTTATCCAAAGGGGATGGGCTGGCTTCTTCCCCGTAGCATCACTATTCGATACCATATTTTACATGAATAATACGAAAAAGTGTAAATTTATTAACAGTAGGGTTCTAATTAGTCCCCATCCCGAAAACAGTTACCCGATGGATTCACGATTTTATTTATCTAGTGACTTTGTCTCTGATCCCTTGATCATCGTTCTTTATCAACGAGATAATAAAATGGATGTTCAGTGGGCCATGCCCGTATGATCTTGTGATGATCATACAATCGAAATAAACCGAATCGTTCTCTCCAGCTGGACGGCCGGTAACTGCGAATGGAAAGTAGAACGACGCGAGAATATGGTATTCTCCAAAAGTCTTTTATTCGACGGACAATGTACGAAAATCTGGGAAAGGAAAGCCCATTGCAAAGAAGATTATTCATCACTAGAATTTCGTCTACACTTATATTTAGCTGATGAACAGTGGCTGGTAATAAGGTAAATTCTACCGAAAGTAACCGGATTGCCAAATTCGTGTAGCGACTGCCCCTGTGTAGTTACCTACTTGGATAAAAAATAAAATAAAAAAAAATAAGTGAAATATCCAACACCCGCCATACTGCCTAACTCGACTGATAACAGTGCACACACGAACCAAAGAGTATGTGTGTGTGTGTGACTTCTGAGCGGGGATTTAAATCTCAGAGATGACCAAATTCTAACAGCTGGGTCAAATAAACACAATTTTAACCCGATACAGAGTGCTCATTTACTCTGATATAGCAATAAAATGTAGTATAATGTGATATAATTTATCTAATACTATGTTCACTATCGGTAATCCCTTATTTCAAGTTGCTTTCTGGGCTTCCAATTATGCGCGTCTAATGTGATTCCTCGCCTAATTCGGTTATACTGTGCGTGACAAAGAGTAGGACCCTCCTATTCATTTTTTCCCGCTTATTTCCGCTTCCGTATTGTCTACCGAAACCACATCTAGTCACAATGACCGTGAGGTGTATAAGTGCAACCAACAAGGATGAAGGTTACCGTGATCGGCTAGAAAACTATAGAGTTCATCACATGCTTCAGTGCACATGACACACGTGATTCCGGTTCTCACGGAATTGTCGGTCAACAAATACATAGACCAAACTCATCAGCTTATTGCCAGGCCTAATGGTCCGAAAGAGAGTCAGAATAGAGAATCTTATTTTTACCACCCTAGCTTTCACGTTTCTGCTCTAATTAACACAATAGATAATTTTGTTCTGAAATTTGGTACGCAGTATCCTATCGTACAATTGGTCGTTCTTAGCCGATATGGTTTCATTCGAGAGTACAGTAGCGGAAATATACGGGAAAATAAGGAACCGAGGTCCCATACTTTTTTCCTGCACCGCATATTAGTGCATCTTTTGTGTGTGTGTGTGTGTGTGTGTGTGTGTGTGTGTGTGTGTGTGTGCGTGCGTGTGCGTTTGGAATCCAGTTTGCACGCCGAAGACGCATGATTACATAATTCGTTTGCGATTTGCAAAATCATAGTTTATTAGACGGATAGAAGTTGATCACCAGTGTCAACCGTACTCGTGCCGGCAGTCGCTCCTTCATGATTCATTTATCCACCCTCATTGATGTACCTTCAACCCTGTCCTGGTGAGAAGAGAGAACGAGAGCGGTCTACTTAGTTGGTACTAAGTTAAACGAGCATTTTCCAAGAGTAAATAGTAGGAGAGGCATATTAACGGAGAGAACTATACACGAACGAGGCCAAAATTCTCCAAAAAAAAACTCAAAGGTAGTAGCACGTATGGTATATGCTGTCCGATCAGTTGAAATGATCACTACCTGAATAGCCGTGATCTACTGGTGGGCGGCATCATTAAAATTATCAATTCTGTGAAGCGAAAGTTAAACCCTGACTAGTCCCAATCGACTCTGAAGGTATAAAAACTACACTATCAGTCGGTACGATACCACCAAGCCTGACTATATAGGGTATTTTGAGGTTTGATATAGCTCATTTTCGACCTTCATGAAAGCAGCTTTTTCCTACGGGTGCAGTCGACTCTAGTGGTTATGGATATACTTATCTCGTCCACGCAGTGGATGAGGAGTTTCTGATTGCTACCTCTCAGCCGGAACCTCTTTCAGGAATCAAACCTGTCAAGGGTATAAACAATTAAGGATTCAACTACATGTAATCGTATCAAGTAGGTAAAAAATGCATGTGAATAAAAATGCTCCATTGTTCGGGTTTTTCAATCTTCACACGGACTAACCAACTCTGCTCAACCAAGATTTGCTCAGCTGCCCCGAATCAAGGCAGCCTATACTTTTAAAACCAACCGGATACTTAACATAGCCGCTGAGGCAAGAACCACTGATGCTTTAGGTTTCAGCGAAAATACTGCGCCCTGTGCCTGGGAACAACAGTGCAATTGTTATATCGTCAAACAGCCAAACACATTTCTAGAACGGTTGCTCGGTAATGACATAGTGGGCGGAGCATGAACCCCTGGGTGTATCGATCAAACGCCATTTCGTTTCAAAACCAACAGCGGGCTGCTCATTCACGTCCATAAGTACGTCTCACTTCTTCAATCCGTCCCTGTCTCCTCCAATAACATACAAGGTCCTTTATGCAAGATCCATTTCCTCAGCAACAGCCCTTGAATTGGTGTAGAATAAAACCGTAAGGACTACCGTATGGACGTGTGACTGAGCAACGAGACGGTGCTGGATAGATTACGTGACTCGGTGCTTTTGGCTTCTTTTTAACATTCGTGACGAGAAAGAAGATTTCCATAGATCCAGAAGACCGATGGCGGTCAAACGGTCATCAGGGTGAACTGTAAACCCTTTTGTCCCCTGTTCGAAACCATCCGCTTCCGACGATCACCCCAACTGGCAGCCTCTGACTGACTAAGACATCCTTCTTGAAACACTAGGACTTTATTACTTAATAAGAAAGAAGTAACTAAAATATTATATGAATAAATACACCAATGGCGACCAAGGTCATTCACTGATCGGCGGCTGATCAGTGGCGGTCATAAGGTGACCTTGGTGAACACATTCTTGGGAGTGTTCGTACATCGGTACTCGAATAGATCAGTTATCGTAGATGTATTATCAGACACTTCTCAATTCCTTTTTCAGTATGACTTTCATACGGAAATCAACAAAGCGCAAGTATGTTATAAAGTGATAATGATGGTTTTATTCATTCTGGCACATCAAGTATCTCACCAACACTTCAGTGACAACGTACAAAAAACCGAGATTTTAAAAAGTCAACCCGTATAATTGTATTTCACACAGATATTCCGATCTTATCTCCACTGATATTGTGGAGTATTGCTGTATCACGTCAAATAGTTTGTGTCAGTTAGTTACACAATTTTTCCTACTCATAAGGAAAAGTCATGCACAAAACTGAGAGAAGGAAGTTTGTCCGGTAATTGGGAAACAACAAAAAGCGAAAGGAACCATCAGCCAGGCTAAAAAAGGAAGTCAGATTAGCCCGGGGTTTAAATATAAAACCAAAAAAAAAACTGGACAGGCGAGAATCAGAAGGGCGTGGAACTGCGAGAGTGATTAATCAATTCAACTAGGTGTATTGAACTTCACCATGGTAGCTCTAGGTCAACCACCGCCTGCTTTTCAGTACACAGAATCGGAGTGAACATTCTCTCGTTGCCATTTCGCATCAATGTGGCGAAATATTTTGTCCGACTTGGCTCGATAAACTACCAAGAACACATTGACATCGTAGAATGTAACAATGCAGGTAAGGTTGAAATGTATATGTATGTGTGTGTGTGTGTGTATGTATGAATGTTTGTCTGGACGGGTGGGTGGATGCTTGTGTAGATGCATGCGTTTTACGTGCATTGGTCCGATTAGTCACAAGGAAACGGATCCTGGTAAGCTGGATGTTAGCCGAATGAAAAATGGTCAAATAGGTTTAGCAAGTAGGCTTAGCAGACTCAGCAGTGCCAAAAGCTTACTTACATACTCATGCTGTCTTTTTTTCGGAATCTAAAAGTGTAAAACTGAACTGAAAACCACGTTATCGACAGTAAAATCCAGTCTCTTCTACAAGGGATTGCTCAAGTAACATTACTGAACAGAATGCGAAGCCGTAGCGAATGAGATCGTGAAAAAAATAACGAATAGAGTTCGCCTAAATTTCAGATCAGAGCTGTAATTCCATTTGACAAGCGTTTCGTACTTTCGAATTACCTTATGCTGTTTCAAGACTGGGGCGATGGCAGCTCTTCGTATTAAGTTGACGGAAAAGAATCGCACGTATTCGGTGATGATGATCGTTTCTCAGGTAAGAAAGGAAAAATTGCCCCGAAGACTGACTAGTCTGTGCCCTGTATCATATAGTTTTGATGTTAAAAACCGCCTAAACCTAGCCCGGATGACCTGGTGGTAAAATGTTCGACTCATAGTTGTTTACCCTCAGGTCTGAGCCCTAGTATAAGTGTTACACTGTGAGAAATGCGTCTATCCGGCCACTGTCGCGAAATGAAATAGCTCGCACCCGGACTACGCGTATTGGGGGGGGACAGCAATACTAAACAAGAACAGCAAGAATGTATTACGTCACATTTGGTTGGGACTAACTCGTTTAAATACAAGAGGTATGCACTTATGAGCAGGTAACATGCTGACCAATCACAAAACGATTTCACTGTATCTGCACGAATTAACAGTCACGGTCCGGCTTCGCCTGATTGGATAAATATTAGAAATGAAGCTGTAGCACGCTGGACTGCCTGATGATTCCTACCAAGCAGGATGAAACAGACGTGCCGCTAGTGTTTCCGCAGTTTTCCGTGGTAAATTGATCGTTGATATTCTGCATGATGAATGGCATTATGCAGAAATCATATCCCTTGCTACTGGCATTGATCTTGTGTACTTGACATTCATCTTCCGTGTCGTGCATTTCAACCGATTCTGCCTTATGGCCATGACACATTGGGCTCCCATACACGGGGTAAGCCTGTCACTTAAGAGACGCTGACTGTTGCATTCGCAGTCGGATGGACAATCAAGTAACAAGCAGGACAACTGCTTCGTAAGTTTCAACCCGTATTCAACGGACTTCGGATTAATACGGGTACGGACAAGTGACTGCCAATAGGAAACAAGGTAAGTGGTGACACGGTCTAATTAAGACGTAACAAGCAACGCGGGCCAAGGTCACACGATGAACAATATGCGAATGTCTGGCTGCACAGACAAGGAATAATAGTCGATGGTGAACGAACTGAGTGTCCACCACAGATGACGGAACGTGATCTGGTTAGCAGTGCTGGAATTCTAATTGTGGTGTTTGGCGACACCTTGATGGAGGTATCTAAGGTCATGAGTTATTCGACGTTAGGGGCAAGCGTCTCGTAAGACAGAAAGCTGTCAACATATTGCTACACAATTTTTCGATTATTTCCTCAAGCAAAAACTCACTACTTGGTTAGTGAACAGAATACCCGGGAATCGTACCGGAGAGGGCTAGATAAAGTGTCGTTATTTCTTCGTTTTAGATGATGATCAAAATGTTTGGATATCACATATTTGGTTTTATATGTATGCATCATTTTATTACACGAGTATATATGACTAACAGTAAAAAGAGGGTTACCAAAAGATCTAATGGACGGACCGTACAGCGTAGGTGATAAACCATTTACAATAGGGACAGCTTAGAGATTCTGCTCGTGAAGAGAGAAAGAGTACAGAGAGAAGGCCAAACGGAAGGTGACACGATGTTCCGAATATCTGCAATCCTGGGAAATATTTTTGGTTAGAATTCCTTCTGTCAAACGGCTTTTTTCCTCAGAAAAACCGGATTTGGATGAATCCATGCTTGTGGACGAAACAAATGGATAGCAAAACTAAGATAAGAGAGAAATGGTTTAAATTTCCAGCAAGAAGACAGATGAGAAGTCTGAGAAGTGCTGAAAGTGACTCGATTTTTGGCTTCATCCGACGACGCTGGTGTTGGGCAAGTCTGAACTCATCGGAGCACACAATACACGGTTATCTTGATATCAGAGGAGAGGAAATCAAAGGCTCGATGGGAAATGACTAAGTTGAAAGGGACTCCATCGTCAAATGCACAGATGGGATTTTGAGGGTCGGATGAAAGATTATTGATAAAAGTGAGGAAAGAAGTGGTTGAAATTACGTAGACTTGAGGAACGACGAGGTTAATGGATAATGCTCCGGAAAGGGCATTGTTGACACGCGACAAAATTTAGTGGTCCCGGATTAAGCTTCTGACTCAAAAGCAACTTTTTCAGGGAAAGAGAGGTCCTGGTCTTCTACTGGGAGTTTTGATACTCGGAGGTGAAAGTTGAACGCAAGTCTCCATGATCTTCAGTCCATTTGTGTTCGATCATCAATCATCAAAGAACAACTTTTCACCTAATCCCAGCTATCTATCTTTATTCTTCCCTACATTACGAGAAAATCATTAAGTTGAGTTATGTGCGATTTTGAAGGGACTGTCGTTGGATAGGTTGTACCAAAGAGTGATTTTTCGTTCCATAAAGCTCAGAGGATTGGTATTTGTCTGATGTTCTGTAAGCATAACTTAATATTTACCCTGCTCTTCGGTAGATGGTGGAAGCGCACGGCCCGGTAATAATCAGACTGGCACAAAAACACATCTGTTATTTTTGACGGTATGACAGTTATCTATTCCACGTATGTTGTATGGCACGTGACGTGCAAATAGCATAATTTTGATCAGTTCAACGTTTGTCAAAATCTGGGCTTAGTCTAACCCATGTACTTCACTACCATTCAGTCACTCTGAATCCAGACTTTGGAAGACGTTTTGTGAGTCATTCAAGTTCCAATCGGAATCACAAAATGGGGCATTGGTAGGTCAGCGAATACCACTTGTGTTCGGCCCAACCAGTCACGTGCGCTGTCAGACAGTCTCACGGCCCACCCACACTGTGGACAATTGATTCATATCGCTCACGGGCATGGATGCATACATGTGCACAAGCATGGATGATTGACGCTAGTCGTGCTCCGTCCCTGACTGCTTTGACCAGTCATATGTTGTCACATATCTTACGACCTTGCGTGGCTCGATCCAAATGAGCTTTTGGCTTGCGTTTTCACTAGCATGTGACCCCTATTCGATACTTATTTACTGGCTTGTGTTTCTGCTCACAAGCTTGTGCTCGGGCCTGCTGTAGGGTCGTGCTGAATGCACATTCGTCAGTAGACGTGTGCTTACGTTTTGCCGAAAATGAATAATGGAGATCCGACAATTTCGGAAGGTCCATATTCTTCTGAGATGTTACAGTTGAACAGAACTAAGACGATCAGGACTATCCAGTCCATCAGGAGGCCATCCCTTTGAGATTGGGAACGGCGATGAGTGTGACGATCCAGTCTGAATCCGGACCGCTGTTTTGAGATGTTTATTTCCCGAAATAGTGTGCAAACCCTAGGAATCAGCGAAACTGACAACTGGCTTCTTCCAAAGTGGCACACACAGTCGATGCATGGACACTTTTGGAACATGGTGACACTGACCACAAAGGAAATACGACACGGTGGTATAAGGTACTGCCCCTTGCTAAGCAGATAACGAAGACTCAAGCAAAGGGAAGATAAATTTCATCATGTTCGTCTCCTGGTTGAACGTTTTTAAAATGATGTTATACAATCTAATCTCTGGTGCATTTTGTCAGACTGTGAAAAAACGCTCTCCGAAAATTCGCACTCCATAAGAAAACCTATTTTTCAGCCGTGAGGAAATCTAGAAATGAATAAATTTTTCTTGCTCACATCTTCCCCTCTCACTTTCTGCCAATGAATATCTGTTTTTAGCGGCACTTATTGACTCCAGCATTTTCTGCATTCATGGAGGTATTTCACCAGATCTGAAAAAGCTAGACCAGGTAAGAGAAGACTGTTTTCTGTCTGGTATGAATCCAACGTTTCTCTATCTCACTCTGTCTCCCACTATCTAAATCGGTATTTTATGTCTGCCTTTAGCTTAACCATATCCGAAGACCGACTGAAGTACCAGACATTGGAATAATATGTGACCTCCTTTGGGCTGACCCAGACAATGTGAGTCCCGGATTCTTTGTTTATAGCCTCACAAATATATTTCGGTATTATTGTTTATCTTGGTTCGCTGCGGTACTATTGTTATAACCTAGGAGACGTGCCAGATTATATTTTGCTTGTCGGAAGTCGAGCATGAGAATAACAGTAAAAAAGTAAAAACAGTTTCAAAAAGAACACCTCATTTGCACCTAATGTGAAGTCTGTGAACTCATTCCGATGACTGCCGATTTCGGTCGAATTCCCGTTTTCGCTACTAGAACAATTGTCAGTAGCCAAAAACAAAGAAACCGTCATCGATTAGGGCCAAACAGAATGGAGTGCGCTCACGATCTGGTAGTCTATCTTAACATGGTGTACTAGATTTTTATCCCACAAACGTCTTCCAGAAGGAATGAAAACGTGCCGAGATTTCCATAACTTCATGGGGCTTATGGTTTTTGTGAGCTTGTTTGCTGTCTAATTCAATGTACTGAACACCGGGGGCTAACTGACACCTCAGATGACAACTCCATTCCCCATCAACAATTATTTAATTACACTTACGCTGAGTGCTGACCAGACACTGTTATTGCCGTCCAAGTCTTCTAACCACTAGTTGAACTCGGTATCTCCTCTTCAGTTCCATGATTCTACTGTATGAGATCTATGAATTTCAATCATTTCGATAGCGTTGTGAAAACGAATGACGTGGAATGAGACTAATAAAATACATCACTTCGGATTGCACTGCGTGAAAAAAAGTAAGCCAGAATGGTAGCAGTTTACCGAAACTATTATTCTCCGTTCCATGTGAACCCTTTATTTGAACTAACCTAATCATTAAAGCCGCAGATTTTTTCATTAAACCAGTTCTGCACGAGGTGGTCTTCATATCAGCCGACCGAGGTATTTTAACATGGAAGTACCGGAAAGTCGATTTTTTTCTCTGAATACAAAAAATAACAGATACGCAAGCCACAAAATGTCAGCCGAATAGAATGTCGTTATGAATCTCATCTAACCACTCTAAACATAAACTACGAAACAGTTCTGTCAAATCTGTTAGGTGCATATTTCATTAGAATGGCCTGTAAGTCGTCCGGATCCCTAATTAATGAATCTCGCGTTCTCCAAGTTGATGTGCTTTTCGCCCTAGTGATACTCACTGTCGCTGTGGTGTCGTTAGCTCGGTTCAGCCGGTTTGCCCTAGAATTTCACCGGTCCGTGTGTTATGGTCAGCGTGTGCATGCTCACATGCACTCACACGCACGTTACATTTTCACTCCCACCCTTAATTCGGTAGGATGGACTAATAACTATGATCCACACCTTTCTATCAGATGGGCTATCATGGGTTTCAATTATCAAGACACACTATGGTCAACCTTTTCTCACCCCAATGAGTCACCATGATCAGAGTAGTTTCGACTGACCGTGATGCCAACCTAATAAAACGGCCAAGCCCAGTGAAAATCCAGTGGTTTGTTGAAGCATCATGTGTCCCTTTTGGCAAGCCTCTCTGATCGCATCGCTATTTCCGCAACCACCACAACACCAGGGTCGCCGCATGCATACATTCTTCTGTGTGTTGACCGCAACACGCGGGGGGGGGGGGGGGGGGGGGTGAGATATTCAAGGGGTAGCCGACTGAACCCGACTCGAGTGAGTAGTATCAGAAAACGCGTGGAATGGTCCAGTATCGATTGTCTCGACCGTATCTCTAGCGCTAGTGCGGTTGTCAGGTTTGCGGCGCACTGGGACGACAGGACTAGTGCGAAATGTGGAGCGTGGCTTGCTATTGTTCGAGATTTCTTGGACCATCTAGGGCTTCTGGTTGAGGGCAGAAGAATGAGAACAACGTCATGACGAAAGTAACCATGTCCAATTGTCTTGAGGTTAAGGTGTTGGCAATTCAAATGAATCATATGTAGCTCCACCTGAAGCCACCAAGTACATCACAGATACCAACGTGCAAATCACATCTTGCTCAGTCAAAAGTATGGCTTGGAAGATATACGACTAACAACATGGATACCTTTAATCCTGTATTGATAACATGGAAACAATACTAGGAAGAAATTGAGTAGATTTCGTAAAATGCGTTGAGAAACAGGAAATAGTGAATGTAGATTCAACGCAAAATTAATTGGAAATACCCGGTTGAGCCATCAGAACACTCAGTAGAGAAAAAGATAGTTTTCGGTGCTTCAAAACTGGCTTAATACAGCACACTGTGTAGGCATTTAAATAAAGATAACTGAAGAAAAAACAAAAGAATTGGTAATCACAATGACAGCAAAAGTCCGTTTCGTGTCCACATAATTACAGTACTACGTTGTCACGAGAGATAGTGTACGATGATAATTGTCATGCAGAATTGCCTGAGCATTCGAATTTGAGAGATAAGTCAGCGAAATTCGCGTACACAACTGACAACATGGAAATATCTGTGTTTAACGCCACTCCTAGGTGCTTAACAGATTTAACTCCGTGTACTCGAATGGTGCATAGAGTGTACTGATCTTTCGGACAAGATGGTCAAGACGGGTTGAAAATAAATTCAGAACAATTGGAAGGGTAACGGAAAAGATCACTTTGTTCATATTAACAAGCGAATTTTATTTCTCTTGGGTTGATACCGCATGACAAATGCTTTCCACTTTAGCCAGAGCACATCAGCTTGAAGTGTACGAAAATTACTAGTCAGGAATCTGGACGACTCACAGGAAAATCTGTTTTTTCAAATACGTCCTGAAAGGTAGTCCATATGTCACGCCAATAAACAAAGTGAGCTACCAAAGGCTCTTGTAGCACCAGCGGTCTTGGAATGAAGTTAAAGGCCGAAGAATCGTCCATAAATATGTACCTAACAGATTTCACTGAGTTATTTAGAAGTCTGTGGCTATTATGAACTGGATAGGATACACAACATGATTCTATTTGTGTGATATTGCAGCGACGCACGTGTGTGCTACTTTTTCATTCAAAGGAAAACAGTGATGATACAGCACTTCCATGTTGAAATGCCTTGGTCGGCTGCTGAGTAATACATCACTTACTCATAAAAGGATACCCTGGAAGAATTGGTTTACGTCAAAAACATTAGAAGTAACAACGGGGTCAGTTGGAAAAATGGTTCACATAGAACGACTTTTTGGTATCTCCAGTAAAATGATACAGTTCTGGTTTAATTTTCTGTCAAAATGCAACAGGAAATGACGTAATCCACTACTCTCATTCCACAACATTCATCCTCACAATGTTATCTATTTGATTGGAAAGTCACACGTTACGTAGAATGAAACCACGGGATCGAAGAGGAAATACCAAATAGAATTACAGATTAGTGGACGAAGACGACAGTAGCAAATTTTGCTGCAGAAAGCGGAGAAAAAGGAAATCACTTATTTGCGGATGAAATAATAATTTTCAAAATAACCCTTCAGATGACTGTCGTATCCAAAGCAGTTCGTAACCACTTGATATGAAAGTAGAATACAAATGCACAAAACACCATAAGCCCCCACGACTTTATGGATATCTCAGTAAACGTGTTTATTCACTTAGAAGACATACGTGGCAGTCAAAAACAGCAAGCGACGGTGTCACTGATCCTCCGTTCACGGACATATCCCACTGGATTTTCCCCCTAATCCTTGACAGTTTATTGAATTTTGGCTACTGACAATTGTTGAAAAGAAAAGCCAGAGTTGCAACATAGCACGATTTATGTCCGGGACGATTTCGCTGCATCTCAACATGGTGCATACTGCAGAACGATACTGTTTATATAAGTTCATGTAAAACCATTATGTTCGACAAATATAAGGAAAATTACAACAGTCAATTTACGTCATCATGGTAAAGACACATTAACAAGGAGCTGTTTCTGCTGACAATATAGGTTTCCATCGACGTATGGCAATGGCTTCAGCAAACCTCAAAAGCCTGGTATTCTTTGCCATGTAAATGACCCGAAACGCAGTGCTTCGGTCAGCTGGATGTTGCGTCATCAGAAGATGACGAGCGACGGCCGACGACGAGATCTTATGGTTTCGAACGTTGTCATTATGCCTTCGATCTGACCCTGATTGCATCACAAAACGTTGTACCCAATTTGGAATGTGTTCAACCACTCGGTTACGTAACTGCCGCTCTGTTCGATCCACGTAGGTTGCTCCGCAACTACACTGAAATTGGTAAATCAGATTCGATTTGGTGTACAGAGATGGACGTTGTTTCACCGAGGGTGTGGGGATCTTAATCGCTCGATGAACAATTCTGAGGTCAGCTGCGTAATATGTTCGGGCAAGCGCTGATCCAAGTCGTCGTTTGAGCAAGCAAATGACGTCATCACCTTTGAATGGAAGACAAAGGGTGACTAGTAATTTTTTCTACTGAACAATTTGTTTGTCTGATGACTTTAGACTTGATGTGTCTTTCGATAAACGCATCGGGATAAGCGTTTTCAGTCAAGGCTTCCTTCAGCTGTCGTAGTTCGTTGTCAATCATGTCTTCTGTGCAGATACGTCGTGCTCTTTGGGATGGTGTTCGGACCAGGCCATGTTTATATTCCACAGGCACAATAGCTGTCATAGTGCAAGTATTGGCCTGTCCAAGTTTCTTTTCGGTAAACAGATCTGGCGATTGTTCCATCAGTTTCAGTTATAAAATTGGAATTCGACCGAATCCTAACGGAATCAACCGTCATCGGACTTAACGTACAGACTGTACATGATCATCGCCGTAAGGTGTTCTTTCCCATTTTACGTGCTTCTATGTCCCTTGCATCACCTTCTGCTCTGTCCATATGACTTCACCAGATTTTGATTCGCTCCGGAATCTGTAATCCCTGTCTACTGCGCGTCTGCTCGTGAGTAGTATATCACATTACTACACAATGACAACCCGGGTTCACTGTGTCTGATCTGCGTTGATCTGTGTATATTTTAATCCAGCAGCTAAGGTGGAGGTAACAATCAGCGTGCAAAAAGGCCTTGTCTGATCCGCGGACCAACATTCAATCAGAAAGATAACTGCGGATTATATTGGATTTCATAAAGGTCCATAATTAAAACTGTAGGATGGTGATTATTGACCTCAAGGAATTTTTAATGAAGGATTGTGAATTATACTGTGCGGCTTTTCAGTTTATTTCCACATCCAAGCCCAGGTAGCCTCCACTATGGTTCGAACCCGGGGTGCACGACTGAATCGAACAACTTGCGACCAAGTTATCCGGACTGATTCTGAACGGCTATCATTATAGTACTTCTGTTCTGTATGTTAGCCTTGATAAAGCAATGAATTTGGTTCACTAAGGCCTCCAGAAGGAGTCGCCTATCGGAGTGGGCGATCACTGTGTGGTCAACGGGTTGTCATTCGTAACAGATCGGTGTTAAAAGGATGTCATATAGCAGCGGGGAATGTCGTAGCAACAGAAAGATGAGAATATCAAATCGATGGGAACAACCAATGGAGAGCCATAGAACAAAGAACAGATGGTGAATATGTTGGAGGCATCTCGCAGCAAACAAAAAGAGGCATACAAACTAGTAGATGGGACTCAACAGGATCTCAGGCAACCACCAAGATAGCCCATGTGAGGGGCTACTCATCAACCTGTCAACCGGAACAACCAAACCAACCGAACGTAAATAGGGCGCACAAGAACTAACCTAATGGCCACGGGCAACTAGCCAGAACGCAACCGAAATGATCATGCGGCAGAAGGAGCGATGTTGATACAGCGCGGTCCGGGAAAAGGACTATGTAAATGATTGTACATGTTTCACCGACTTGACTTGTTCTGTCACCCAAATACAGATATTCCTCATACGGGGGGCGCTCGATTCATAGCAGGGATACTCATCTGGGAAAACAATTCTGGTCTCTGAGTAAATCACCTTCCCCCACAAAACTTGGACTAGAAGAATTGACATAAATGGAGTTCTGAGACGCAAAACACAGATGTACGGCCTCCTGACCTCTGGGAACATGGATATGAAATGATGGTGATAAAGACGACGAATAAATGATGACCATAAGAGAGGTCTCATCCAATTACGATTGATCGATATGGTTGTGTGGACAACTTTTAAAACTCTGAGTAAAGGCTTATCATTTTCTGGTGTGGTGATAATCTAAGAAATACCAATAGGACGTTTACTAACTAGAAAATGCAATTGATTACTACGCTTCGTAAAACCCGAGAATCACGAGTCAAAAGCTGAGCAGGGAAGCTCTAAGGGACAAAAACCCATCTCATATGTATAACCTTGGTTGATCATAGATCAAGTAGATTTTACATCCGAGCTACCTTTTATTGTTTCACTAGGGGCTCCTGGATTGAATCTTACGGCAGCCTCTTCAAACAGCAGCGTCTAATTAGTCATGATGCTCTTTTTGGAATACTATACTACTAGTAAATAGTAAAAAATAACGAAAGGGAACAAATAAAGGATAAAAATAATTTTCGATTTCTTGGTGATGTGATTGTGAAGGTAATTGTAATATTGTATAAATTCATAAAGTATAATCCGGCACAACGTATCATGGAATCTGAACACGAACATGGTATACAGTGTGCTGCAGTATTTCATATAGTGCTCGCGTATGCACAGTGTCGTGGTATCTGCATGGAAAAAGTAACTTGTATACCCAGTCATGCTATACCTAAAAAAACTTTGACGTTGTGCTAGGGCAATGCAGCAGAGCCTTATTCAATGCAATTTGAATTAAAGTATGCTTTCCTGTGTTCAACGAAGCAAATGGCATGGTTTAACGGATGCTTAAAGCGCTTGTGAAAGACAATTAAAAGCCGTGGAAATAAACTCTCACAAAACAAAGAAGAACTGGATTCCTGATAGGATGTATTGAAATCACTCCCATACGCAACTACGCAAACCAAAGGAACAAGAACACCAAAGATGCCCAATAGTACCTCAATTGTATTGCACAACTGGTTTGTATGAATATATTAAATCAAGGGGAAAAAATTGGTAGATTAGAAGTTGGGTAATCACGGAGATCTTTTGCTGTACCTATCCTCAGCGATCCTGATTGGTTGAGGCTCCCTGGTGTGCGTAGCCACGAAGCTGTACTTGGCCGTATCAAATGTGATGGCCGCTGAATCACCACACAGGTAATAAAAGGTAGGTCAGCTTTATACAGTTCTGTCCCGTTGTAATCATTAAGGGGAACGGATTACCGATTTATGACACTTTGCCACGGAAATATAAGACGTCACTGGAATCAAGACACAACAACGATGACCATAGTCTTCTAGTCTTGAACAGAACAGCTGGACTGTCCTTGGTGGTCATTTCCCCTCGCTTCTGTATTGCAATAGGAATTCGCCGAGGAAGGCTTCCAAGTCAGGCAATGTTATCGGGTTGGCTGATGCTAGCGCATCTTTCACGGGACGCACCAAGTTTTTCCGCTGCACCGTTAGAGCACGGATGGTGTGGCACCTTGCGCAGATGCCGACATCCTATTCTGTCAAGCCATCTCTTCAGCTCCGTCGTACAGAATTGCGATCCATTATCCGTGACCAGTACCTGCTGGGCTGAAGTACTTTCGTAACACGTGGATTAGGAACGAGGTGTTGGGTGAACTGGGTGAACACTTCCGACCATTTGGAGTAGGAGTCGATCAGTACAAGGGCATGATACCGGTTCAAGAATGGGGCACAAAAATCAGCATGAACCCTTTACCATGGACAGTAGCTTTCGGGTCATGGATTGCAGTTGTTTGGTACAAACGCCCACATCCAATTCCGGCCACCAACACATGCACTGAGCCAGTGACTTCCTTTTGTCCAAGCCCAAGTGGCCTCTGTGCAGTTCATCCAAAACTGACTTGTGCAGTGGAGGTGCAATGACAAGCCTGTCACCTAGACAAAGGACTTCGTCTCTCACGCAGTACGAAGAACTGAGGTAACTTCCGCCTCACCTCGGGATGCCACCTCTTCCTGATAGCTGAAATCACGGCAGAGTAGTATCGTTTTATCTTCTTCTGTATTTCTTCCCTCGAAGGCAGAGCGGCCGGTGAAAAGAAATAGTATTGGTTCGCCGCTGCGAATCGTGAGTATCGTGACAGGGAATCCGCTTGTGGGATTGTCTTACCGGCTTGACGCAGGATTTCGTAGTTATAGGCAGCCAAGGCATTGTCCCAACGCTGAATCATAGCAGCTGTGGATTTGGTGACAGATCCGTCTGGGTTATATGGGGACTGAAGGGTTTAGTATTCGGGGATAAGAGTAAACTTCAGTCCGAATGGGTACATGTGCAGTCGGAGTGCCGCCTAAAATGCAACCAAAGCTTCTTTCTGCGTCTGGGACTAATCCGTCGCTGCAGTACTGAGAAGACACGAGATGCAGATGACTGGACATCCATCCTGTTCCATAATTGCTCAAGCTCCCGCTTCAGACGCGTCGGTGAGTATCATGGTCGGCTTAGACGGCGCGAATGGGTTTGTATCGGTCGGCCAATGATATTCCGTATAAGAAGGTGTAGCGTCTTTTCACATCGCCCGTTCCACTGCCACACATCAGATGACTAGGACAAAAACAATGGTTAGCCTCGTGTCGCCACTTTGGGAACGAATCCAGAGTAGTAATGCGGACATTCAAGAATTGATGGTAAATGAGCCTGATTTTTGGTGACCCTATGCCAATTAGGGGTTTGAAACGATCTGCCTCGGGTTGGTATCTGTTTGCATTGACAGTAAAACAGAGGAAATCCAGTTCAGTGACAATTAATTTGCATTTGGGGGCTATGATCGATACGTTCCGCTCCACGAACCTCTCTAGAAGTTGTTTTAATCTGCGGTCGTGTTTTTCCTTCATGGACTCAAAAATAAGCATATCATCCTGATTTGCCATCACCCCGTGGATCCCACAGATAGCCTAGTCTCGGACGATTCGTGCAAAGCGAATTGCTAGAAATTGTACTGAAACATTTCCCACTGAGAGCTGATAGTTTTTAGTGGTTTAGACTCCGTAAACAGTAGAATTTTCAAGTATGCATTAGCCAGATCAACTTTCGAGAAATACTTTCTGCCGCGGAAGTGCTCCATGAAGTCCCCCGGTTCCACTGTAGTTGCCGCGCATCTCCATAAACAGGGGTTCAAGGTCAGCCAGTAATTACCTCCAATTCAGAGTGTTTGTCCATCATTCTTCATCACCACCGCAATAGGAGTTACCCATGCGGATGAAGTAAAAGTGCAATGACACCGTCTTGCTTGATTTTCTAAGCATCCTCCGAACACTCTGTCTGACCGTTGGCCAACACCCGACGCTTCAAGGACACCCGACTGCCATCCAATTCCAATTTCGCGGGTTCAACCGCCATACCACCTTTGTTATTGGTGCTTTGTACGATCAACATTTAGAGAATAACCTGGTCCACCGGATTCTAGGATGTCGTTAGGAGGGTTCTCGATGGCTTCAATGCACGCAGAGCCTTCAAACTTAGAATAGATGGGCTGTCTACAGAACTCAGGAATCGTACTGGGAAATAGTCACTCTCTGACCGAACCACTAGTGTAGTCTCGTCCAGCAGTGAAAGTCAATGATTAGTGACGCCGTGAATGCGAACTTCAGTGGGTTGTATAGGTACACTGGGCTGGATCAAGTTGAATACCGATTTCGGAATTATGGACTAGCAGCTCTCTGTATCCACTATGAGTTGACGTCTCAAACCACTTTGGAACTGCTCCGATTTATATAGGAATCGGTTGGATTCATTGGAAATCTTCGGTATGTATACCGGATTGTCATCACTTTCCGGATCTTCAGGGGTTTCACTCGTCACATTGCACTTGGATTGGCGGAATATCTTGCGAATATGATCAGTCTTTCCACCAGGATGACACACGGCATTACGAATGCAGCAGGTGGAACGCAGGTGAAATTCACCACGGGAGAAGCAACGATTCAGTTGAGCTGGTTTCCGTCCAGGAAGCACCTTGTTGACCGGCTTCGGTTGAGGTGTTTGTCTTGTACGGGCCGGTATACGAAGACGAACTTTTTGGTAGTGCACTACGGAATGCTCAGCCATCGCAACGGATACGTCATCCAATTGTTCACACGTTGACCGGGCCTCCGAAAAGGTGGAGTCTGGCTTCAGCGATAGCTTCTATTGCAGCTCGGGATGATTTATACCTTCAATGAGGCGGTGCCGTAATTATGTCTACAACTGATCACGAAAACTACACCTCACAGCCTGTCTTCTTAGCATCAGACTGAATTCACGGAACTTCGCGCTGGGACCACGAACCACGGAACGGAATTCGACATGCTTAGTCGTCGGAAAAACTGACAGGAACTAAGTGGCCTAGCAGCAGAAACTTCATCTCTTAGAACAGAACTACAGCAGGGGCTCTCGGGTAGGCAAGATTTTTCATTACTTTAATAAACGGCCGCCATCTGTCAAGGAGAATGCATTTTGGTTCTCCTTCTTCACATCCTTGCTTATACTGCATCGTTATATTATTTTTCCCACTCGCCTGATTTCAGGCTGTGTGCCGAACAAAACAGTACAAAAGGTGAAGAAGAGGTACACAGAGTGAAATTCTGTTTTGTTTGTGGGCGCAATACTGCCAGTTTGTCCAGGTGGTCTTCTTAGGGGTCCAAAACCGGAGCCTTTAATTATCCAAAGCTTAACCCGCGAGGCAGCGGGACGAAACGTGGGGTCCGTAACCCACTGGGGGCTGGTGACTGATTGCTCGGTTTATACGCTCTTTGGACGGGGCCAGACATCCTACGTGCCCAGTCCACCGTTCGGCCACAGATGCCGGTGAGCATACCGTTGAAAGTTTCATACTTCACCCATAGTTTTTTTTTGAAATCACCATAACTGCACCATAACTCGAACCGTTCAATCCAGTCCTCGATTTCCGATGTACCAGCGTGCGTGTTCAGCTGTGCAATACTAGGCGGCTCCATAACTTGACGCTAATTGTAATATTCGCAATACCCGAACTGATAGGATGTATTGAAATCACTCCCATCCGCAACTACGCAAACCAAAGGAATAAGAACACCAAAGATGCCCAATAGTACCTCAATTGTATTGCACAACTGGTTTGTATGAATATATTAAATCAAGGGGAAAAAATTGGTAGATTAGAAGTTGGGTAATCACGGAGATCTTTTGCTGTACCTACCCTCAGCGATCCTGATTGGTCGAGGCTCCCTGGTGTGCGTAGCCACGAAGCTGTACTTGGCCGTATCAAATGTGATGCCCACTGAATCACCGCGGTTCTTTGAGTATATGTCCTTCTGGCTGCAGTGTAACTGGATATTTGAACAGGCACTGTGGTGTAATGCAGAGTGGAGTGATGGAGCTTTTGAATTTATCAAGCTGGATCTTCCGCGGTTTCTAAGCGATCATCTGTTAGTCAGATATAAGATCCATGTTGTAGCCCGTATGTGGCACCATCTCAGGATGCGGAGTAGTAGCAATAGATGAGTAAGTAGGTTTGTCGATTTTTTAACAGCCTATCAATACGTGATTGATTCCAAAGCTGAGATTACCCGCTCATTTTTCGGTACACCAGTCGAATCGTTAGGGTGAGACAGTGCTCGATTAATTTATTTAGGTCATGGAGTTCACGTACCTGTTGACTGGTCTCTTTAGTGTTGTGTATATTCCGTGGGAGAGACTAGGCAATAATAATGACAGTAATATTAATAAAAACACCTATTTTTTACACAATCTAAGAAGAGGCTACAGAATGGGAAATTACTGGTGGCGACAGACTCATATCCGAAACCCAAATAACCAACTGGCCGCAGACGGTTGAACTATTTGTGCTGGTAGACAGACCACGCAGAAAAACCATTACGTATGTACAACAATGAAATTTGCCCGTTAAGTTTCTCAAACTGAGTTGCAAACTGAAATAATTTCTTGCTAGTGGGAGAGACTGGGAGACATGGCAGTGTCATCATCCACGGCGCGCTTGCATTCTGAGTGATATTCAACTCATTATAATTCTGTGTCCGAAAGACAGTTTCACCGAAATCATCTCTTATTGAGTACTGGTGAACAGTCGAAATGTGGGTAAATTTTGATCTCTTCTTCAAGGCAAAAAACTTGGATTTGCCAAGCAGGGTTGCGAAACCCAGACGGGAATAAGCAAATTATCTTACAGATTCACTTTACATCAAATATTGTTTGCTTGGACGCCCATCCGTAATCGCCTCTAGAAAGGTTGATAACTCATCACCCACGCAGCCACGGGCTCATAATAGTTTTCTTTGGTGTAAGAACCTTGCAACACTGTTCAAAAACTTCACGCAAATCCTAAACAATGGTGCGAGGCTCCTGAAATACAGGGATTTACTGCAGGAACCTCCTCAGGTTAGATCTAAGTGGGGTTGCGCCATTGTAAATAGCTCTCACGATTTAACTACTTGATGGGCTTAAGTAGTACAAAATTCCCAACCACGCACGATCGATTTAATCCCCTTCGAAAATGTGTGAAAGCGAACTTTATAACCGGATTTTGAATCAGACAGTTTCGTAATAAAAAGAAGAGTACCAACTACCACCTGTAACAGTTTAAAGTTGTTAGACTAAATTTGAAAATCTAACGATTGGTTGATGGACCTCTTGGCTGTCCTTGTTCCTTTCATTTTCAGACTACCAACGGTTGGGTAGAGAATGAACGAGGTGTCTCATACACTTTCGGTGTAAACGAAGTGGATAAATTCATGGAAAAGTGCAGTGTCAGTCTGGTCGTTCGTGCACACCAAGTAGTCGAAGACGGGTACGAATTCTTTGCCGACAAAAAGGTACTTAAAATATTTTTCCAGTTTGTACGTTTTGTATTCACATGTCTTCCTGTAAATAAGACTAATGTTTCGTCCTGGCAATACAAACGGTAATTGGCTACAAGGTTTTCGCCAAAAAAACCTCTCCCTCCGAAATGAACAAACCATTGTACATTGGTGAGATCCATTATGGAGATCAAAATGTTTGGTTATCAGTAGAATAATATGATTGCTCCCAAACGTTCTGTCATTAGTATGTAGTTTTATCTCATATATACTTGTCAGTGCTGAGCGGGACTGGTGATATTCTGCTTGGCTGACTACCTTTTGGATTCCATCTTTCAGGCACAAACTTCAGGTCATGTGACCGAGCTTGCCCTCAGAAGCACCAGACTCGAGATTTTTCGATGTTAGAGCTCATCATTGGTGGATATCCACCGCCGTGCCCAGGATATGAACCCAAACCTTTTCACCTCGAAGTAGTATGTGTTACCACTACGCCACTCCCATCCCGTCTAGGCTGATCCGAAATACCGAGTTAAGCTTTTTCGGATGTCATCCCCTATGACGACCAATATTGCCCTAGAGCTTCGGGTCAACCCGGACGAGAGAGGGGTTACGCACTGGTAACACTCTTTCCTCAGAGGTGAAAAGGTCTGGGTTCAAATCCTGGGCACGGAGCTGTATATGCACCACTGATGAGCTCTAACATGTAAAAAGCTCGAGTCTGCTGCTTCCAAGGACAAGGTTAGTCAGATGACCTGAGGTTTGTGTGTGAAAGGTGGAATCCGAAAGGCAGTCGCCCAAGCATTAATATGTGGTTAATCCACCCTTCGATGATATAATGGCGTTTACCCGCAAGGTCGTGGTCGATGTCATCCGTCTGATAGTACGTTGTGGCATACAGCCTAATTCATCCTTGAAGGCAGTTTTGATCCACCCAGAAGATTTGTATTGCAGCCTCTGATCCACTTTCCTCCCGAGCTGATCACACAAATATTCGATTGGATTCAGATGGGGTCATCGAAGTGGCCCCGGGAGCTTCATTGTACCGCAACGCATGTGAAACTGGCGTACGAGAAGGGAACGGTGTACAAATGCGTTGTCGTCCTGCAAAATCGTTTCCGTAGTTTTGCTCAACAGTGGCGAAATGTGTCGAAGCAGGACTTTTAGGTAAACTTCACCGTTGCTGGTGCTATTCAAAAATGCCTGCTCACCCCGACCTTCCGATCTGATGGCTCATCAGACAGGCACTGAATCTGCATTGTGCTGCAGCACTGTTGTCATCATTTCAATTTTATTAGTTTCAGATATTTGTTTCTAGACAGGTTTTCCACGATCACTTTTGAATAACGAAAATATTAACGCATCGGTCCAAATGATCAGTTGTCATTGCCGAACTGATAGATCCACTTACTCACTGTTCATCTGGAAAGATCAAAATACCTAGTGATCTCATGGCATCAGTTAAAATAACTAGGCTACCTCGTTTGATTTCTACTTATGCTGATCGAGTCCTATCTGGATCTGTCAGCAATAGCGATACAGACTAGAGTTGATGGGAGTGTGAGCTTTTCCGTCTTATCCTAAAACCTTGACGCTGTTCACCAGTCAAGGTGACCCAGACGCTGATGTGTCGAACAGTAATCACGATACTCGTAACCTGGCTTTGTATGAAATCTCGGTGAAATTTGGGGTCACGCATTGCAACATCACTGCAGTCACTCGACTTGTTCAATGTTAATGAGAGGCAGTTGATCTTTCGAAGTAGGCCAACCTGAAGCCTTGTTCAAGCAGGTCAAAAACGTTCGGGCGTGAGATGAAGCGAAAAACCGTTTGATAACAATGTTATGATGCAGTACATCCGGTGAAAAATGGTGGTCATCTACAAAAGCGCCAATTTTGGGGGGAAAAATTGAAAGGGTCAAGGACGTTATTCAACCCTTGTGTAAATTAGTTACGCCGCAGATATCGTTACACTGGTTCTACGAAATCTTTTTAACAGTAAAACAGGAGAAGGCCCGGATACCGAATGATTATATTGGCTTCGTTTACTTTGTAGGCTGGCACATCTTAGCTAACATTGGCTTCAAAATGACGCTACACCCGTACACGTTTTGTCGGTTGACCGATGTATCCTTCTCGCATACCCACAAACGTGGACAAGTGCGCGCGCGCATGTTTGCGAATGCAACACTGAACCTCGTTCGATTGCTTATCTATGTATGCAGGTTACCTGACGGACCTCCTTACCTGAGACAGCTGTCTCGTCCCGACTTAATCTCAAATTCTTAGCACAGAATTATGAGATCAACACATTCAGAGTTAGACCTCTGTGGCTTGTTCTCAAGAAGGGCTCGTCCCAACTCAATACAACATGGAAACGGCAGCAAAGTTCATGGTCTTCCTGTAGATCCCACCTTCCACCATGGGAATTTAACATTTTTCGTGCATTCTCAAAACCCACTGAAGGCGGTGTCGCATACTTCATCAGATTTTTGCTCCTCTTTCAAATGACCCTTTTGCTAACGGCCCCCACACAGAGACGATTTTGAAGTAGAGTCCGATTCGCCCGGTTTACGGCGAGATGCCAGAATGTTTCACCACAGAGGTTTGTGTTGACTCCGACTCAGTAACTATCTCCAGTATCTGCACTTTTGCGTGTGTGGGTAGTTAACTATTCATTATTCTGCACTGAGAACTCACACTGATTTACAGATGCATGAACTCATGGAACCTTTTCACGTATTGAGTGGAAGCCAGTAGACTACTTTATTGGTCTGTCTAATAGAGGACCCACTGCAACCAATCCGGTGTAAGAGCAGTAGCCCATTGGGTGCGACATTTTGGAGACCCGGTCTCATAATAGCTCTGTTGGGTTTTTTTGAGCGACCATGGGAACACAGACTACAACGTTTTGAGAATGCACCTTTGCAAATAAATGAAGAACATGAGTTGGGGACTGGGTTTCACAAATTTTGGGGAATATCTCACAAACTGCTACTTCCCGAGGGTGGGAAATCAAACAGACTTGAATGTGTGAATAATGCCTATCCGCTACTGACTCGGAAAGCATCCAACTTATCTCCTTTCATTGGATGTCAACTCTGTCGGGATTCCGGTTCGACGAAATATTATAGGAAACGAAATTTAGTAACCTGGCCAGACTGAGTAGTATTTCATTTGGATTGTCATGAACGAATTCACCTTGCATCACGAACACACTCAACCTTCTTACTGAATATGTCGGTAAAATCTAGAATTTGTTTATGATACCTCCGTCTTACCCAGGTCTTTACTGAAATTCTCATCATGGGAGTTGATCATCACTTTGTGACTTAGTGATTCTCTTGTCTAAAGCTTTTTTTCGCTGGAGGCGAACCCAGACAGTCCAACGCCTTAGATGTTGGATTGGACATTCTGCGCACAGACAGAGTTCGAGTGCCTAAAGGGGTTTTAATTGATTTACATCACTGATGGCAGGTGTGAATCGGTTATGTAGTGCTTTCGTGGATAGGGCTTATTCGGGCGTTGACGTTGCTCCGCTCCACCTCCGCCACACTATCTCCTGGAGGTAGATGAGTCGATTTCACATATGTCGTGAATCCTCGTGGATTATGGGCACCCGTTAGGGGCAAATTCCGTACCGGTCGCCGACTAGTTTTTCCTCCATCGATGGGCATCATAGACTGACTGTAAGCCTAGGCTTCTTATATTCTTTATAACAGTGCTGGTCCACATTTTGATCTGGTCACCAAGGCGACGTCGCCATTCCGCACAGTATTGAGGACGGCGTATTAGCTCTTAGTTCCGTCTCAGGTCACCGCGGGATTTGACGGAGCCACCGCAATCGGCGTTGAGGGTAGACCGAGAGTTCTTCAATATCGAGGCATTGTCTCCCTGCTGCGTCGTTGGAAAGTCTGTTGCGCCGTTTTCATCTTAGGATTTGTGGCAAGCACCAGTGATGAAATGCATCCAATCTCGTATCTTCAGCTTTCATTGGTCACTGTTCGCAGTCATAACTGAATACGGGTCGGATAACGACATAATAGACACGGATCTTGGTTGGAAGGTCGATTACCTTGCAGGTCCACAACACCCATTGTCTTCGGAAAAACGCTTTACTGGCGTTGTCACCCCGCAGTGATAGCTCGTCGTTCGACTGCCTGCTAGGATAAAAGTGACAGCTTAAGTATTTGAATGATGGGAAATATCCATTCAATGATGAACAGCTATTGAACTAACGGTCCTGCGAAAACTAAAAACGTTTTGATTTCACTGTGTTGACTTTTAGCCGAATGGACTTCGCGAAGAAATCAATCCGCTCGAGGATTAGTTGGGGCGTGAAGCGGAGTTTCTTAACACGACACAATTGTCCGCGAACCCCTGGTCCGAGATGTACGTTTTCTGACTTACCTGGACACCAGGGTAGTCAGTCATTGCCTGACTCACGGTCCAGTCGATGGCGTAGTTGAATGGTACCAGTGAAAGAGGGTCGCCGGGCTAACTCCGGTAAAGAGTGTGAAATCCAAATATTATTTGCCAATTGAGCGCTTACACTGCAAAGTATATCATATCATATAACTGTAATGTTGTGTCCCGGAATTCAGTAATGAGAAAAAGGGCACGCTTGTACGGATGAACTTGTGTTCGGTAGCATTGTACGGCAAACACAGGCACAGTCGAGCGACTGAAAACGCAAACGCGTGTGCGACCGCGCGAGTCAGCGATGCATGCCATCGAAAGGGCAAGGCAATTGGAGTCGGATTAGGGTGCGCAAGGTCGTGCAGCGCGTGGTACGATCTGATTGGTCCAAATACGACAAACGTCAACAGCGTACGCGTGTGTCCGATTGCAAGCACGTGTCCATGACTGCACGGGGTGTAGATCAGGCGTGTGTGTGAGCCTACGACTGGATAAGCCAAACGCAACGCATATCAGGCGAATGGATCAATGTAAAATAGGAAAGTAGATTTAGAGCAGACAAAACCAGATCGTAACTGGAAACGACCACGTGGACGACGAGGGAGAGAAGATCGTGACCTCTTCGACTTTTATCTACCATCACAGACCAGTGTATGAAAGATCAGATTCATCCATAGTTTTCATTCATAATCAACTTCGACTATACGTGTTTGTCAACCAATCTCAAGTTCAGCACAGTTGAAATTGCCCTTAAGTACCGTGCCAAAAATTGCCCGTTCAGGCCAGTCAACTTGGTATCATAGTAGTGGATGGAGACTGTCTTGGTAGTTTAAAGATCCAGTTATTAAGTATATCGGATAGACCGTCTAAAAGCCACGACCAGAAGAATAAGAAGAAATGAATATTTCGAAAGCAGTTGAGCGGACTCCTTGCAGACAGAAAGGTGACGAGATTAAAAACCTTAAAAGAATTTGTCTTTTGGGACAATCGGGGGTCAGCACAGCCAGAATGATGAGCAGAAGTACTAGCACAATGCCGGCAGGCATGCAGCCGGAATGTGCTGGTAGCATGAAGACTGATTTTCATTGACAATGCACGTGAAAATCGATTGTTCAAACGGTCTCACGCCTTGCTATTTTGAATTGTCTGGCAGTTATGCCTCATCTCACAGGCACTGCCCTTTCGTCCTACTACGTTGCTTGTGGGTTGAAATAAATCGTCCATCTCACTCTGTTAACGAACTAATTAATGTTCGTTTGCTGAAACTAAGTTGTTGTAGTGTTCACTATTTCACTATAGCTTATTCAGAGACTAAACAAAATCCTCCTTTAATTCTAGCTGGTCACCATATTCAGTGCGGCTAATTACTGCGGTGAATTCGACAACGCAGGCGCGGTCATGCAGGTCTCCGAAGACCTTGTGTGCTCTTTTATCATACTAAAGGTAAGTGACTGATCCAGTCACCTTTGAGATTGATTTTCTGGCATCCAACGGTTGGTTGGCATGAAAAAGTTCCTATTTTTGAAAAAAATATGTTCACAGTACATTCCTATTCTGTTGGATTTATTCGACTGAAAGTGCCTATTTGGTACAGTGAAGGAAAAAGCGAGGGAAGAAAGACAACAGGATAGGCATGCTATGGGTCTCGAGATAAGCATGATAGCAACTGAAGTTTCACTTCTATAAAAGACATCAACGGACAGCGTTCCAAGTACACTGGTCACGCCATCGACCACAAAGCGATTACCCTGTCCAGTCAAACGTAGTCACCGAAGTTTTCAATTTCGGTCACGACAAGATCGGGTTCACGTGCAACATTTTGACTGCACAGTACGAGGCAATTCTCCGACGGTGAACTCGCAGTACCGTCGGTCACTATCGAGAAAGGGATAAGGGCGATAGAAGTGGACTAATACGAACGATATCTCAAACAGCCAACTGGGTAGCACTTCAAAAGTCTTCCAGCATAATTCCGAACTAATTCTAGAACTGGTATATACAGATATAGAATCCGATTAAACATAATTTATTCATCTATGGTAGCTCAGAGGAACACGCTGCTTCCAAGAATGAGATGAGTTGTCACTTCATTGTTCGGATTGATTCGCCTGAATCAAGTAAACCCACTTGTAAGTGATTTGTTTTTTCAGTTTCATGTCCGATGGAAGACAAACGAGATTTTCTTTTTATAAAGGTTGCCTGTTGACATGATTACGTAGACAAAAATGGGACCGGTTATATTATTCACAACATCCGAATAGTACCTCAGTTGTATTGCACAACTGGTTTGTATGAATATATTAAATCAAGGGGCAAAAATTGGTAGATTAGAAGTTGGTTAATCACAGAGATATCTTGCTGTATCTATCCTCAGCGATCCTGATTGGTTGAGGTTCTTCAGTGTGCTTAGCTACGAAGCTGTACTTGGCTGTATCAAATAGGATGGTCGCTGAATCACCACACAGGCAATAAAGCGTATGTGAGCTTTAAACAGTTCCGTCCCATTGTTATCATTTAGGAAAACAGAGCACCGATTTGTGACGTTCTGATTCCTCACTCAAGATCAATGAACTGTAAACAGTTTGGTAATTTTCGCTAAAATACGGATTGGCAATGGTCAAGCGACGATATCAACGGAACACGAGAAAATGATCGAGGAAAATAGCCTGGAGCAAACGTCACTTCGGGGCTTTAAACCGGCATTCGTGATCAAGTAATACTAACACGCCGTGGTTCAACGGAACGTTAACCAGGCGAAAACAGTAGGTCACCGTGATATGAAGATCAGGACGAATGAATCAACGAGTCAAAAGGTGTAACGAAAAATCTCGAAAAAGAATTTGTGTTAGGAGTAAATCACGTCTGGCAATGAATGTTGGTGTGTTTGTACAACAACAACAACAACAACAACAACAACTACTACTACTACTACTACTACTACTACTGCTACCACTACTATTACTACTATTACTACTACTACTACTACTACTACTATTACTACTATTACTACTACTACTACTACTACTACTACTACTACTACTACTACTACTACTACTACTACTACTACTACTACTACTACTACTACCACTTCTACTACTGTGGTGGAGAGTATATCCTACTTAGTAAGTAGTTGACTGCTGAAGACGGAACTATGGACAATTGTGGATTAACGAACACAGCTAAGTTCAGCAGTCCAGACGCGATAAAGTAAACGACAATTTGCAAACCACATGGCTGCTCCTCCGTTGGACGATGACTGTTTTCAAGTGAACATGACAACGACTTAGCAAATGAGGATATTTGTAACGTTTGGTTTGTTTAGTAAATGTCCGAACACGTTGGTCGCAATGACCAACCCAATTCCCAGGCACGTCTTGTGGACTGTACCACTACTACTACTACTACTTTTAATAATAGTAATAATAATAATAGTAAAAACGTTAATAATACTAATACTAATACTATTGTCGACGCAGCGGGGCGTGGCCCATTGAAAAAGGTAAGTTACAATGGAACAGAAATTTTAGGATTGCAGATACATACCATGAAAAGTAAAACCACTTCGAATCGATTGTAAAAGCTGTCTTGATAAAGGTTACCTGTGGTGACCGAAAAGTCGACAAACTACCAACGACTTCGACTACACTGTGTTACTAAACAATAAAAAAATTTACCAAAACGAAATTTGACATTTTGAATCATTCCTGAAGATAGGCTCACAAATGTGTTGCAGCCTGTAACTCGTGAATAGGTACAACAACGTCGCTGAACAACGATTTATCGGAAACTGGAAAACAACGTATCGCTAACACATATTGCAACAAAGAAGGAAGGACGAGTGAGGAATATCTGTATTTGGGTGACAAAACAAGTCAAGTCGGTGAAAAATGTACAATCATTTACATAGTCCTTTTCCCGGACCGCGCTGTAGCAATATCGCTCCTCTTGCTGCCTGATCATTTCGGTTGCGTTCTGACTAATTGCCCGTGGCCATTAGAGTGATTCTTGTGCACCCTATTTACGTTCGGTTGGTTTGGTTGTTCCGGTTGACAGGTTGATGAGTAGCCCCTCACATGGGCTATCTTGGTGGTTGCCTGAGATCCTGTTGAGTGCCATCTACTAGTTTGTATGCCTCTTTTTGTCTGCTGTGAGATGTTTCCAACATATTCACCATCTGTTCTTTGTTCTGTGGCTCTCCATTGGTTGTTCCCATCGGTTTGATATTCACATCGTTCTGGTGCTCCAGTAGTTCTCGCTACAATATGATCTCAGTACGATATTTGAATGAACGTGACTGGCCAATTGGGGACCAGTTAAAACATAACAAGTTGGGCCATATCAATCTATCGATCAAATGTCAGCTGAACGAAAGAGTCATATCAAACGGGGTAATGCGAAAGTTATGTTTGATAACTGGTTATGCAAACGCCTCTGTGATGGAATAGGACATCATTCTTTTCTTGTATATCTATGAGGTTAACCGACAGCTCCCTTTATTATCCGTTGTGATTTTTCCTCAGTTTTATATTCTTTCTCCACAGCCTTACGGTTCAGAGAAAGTCCAACCCAATGAACCAGAGACAAAGACAGATCCAGAAACTGGTAACGAGGAGTCTCCTTCTTTGTCCAAAACCGAGAAATAACTGCGACCCCTCCATCCTCACTTCACAGGATCTGTAGATGAAAATTGGCAAATATTTCACTTTCTCTTAAGAATTTCCAAGCCTGTTTCTTTCCATTACTGTGATCTATTAGTCACGTGACTTCTGAAGACTATTCCGTCCAACCTAACACATGCACATACACAAGCAAAATCGCCGACACTCTCACACAGGCATGGACATAAAAAGTTATCTTTGTCCCTAGACAGTCAACAGCAGATCTGCACAACCAAATACATATTCATTATTTACATACATAGAGCTTGAGAACGAGAAAATAACAATCAAACCAGTTTTCGGTAACTTTTGACCAACCCAGTTGTGTTTATGAATGTTCACGAGTAATGAATTGTGAAGGTAGTTAGACGATTTGTTTGGCTTGTTGGAAGTTATGTACTCGGTGGTCAGGAAATGGAAATAGTTTCGTTGTGGTTTGGCAAGTGCAACACTGTGTGATGCGAGGTTAGGTCACTTGTGCTCGAATATGAGCATTTCCGGTTGTCATTGTGTCTCGATATGAGTCTCATTCGATTTGTGGCTTTCTGGGAAGACGTCTCATTCGTTCGCTTGATAGTCTGATTGAATGAGATGCGAGAAGATTACAGTGGAGATGGTCTGTGTTATCACCAACAGAACCGAAAATAAATCGGAGAACAGGCAGTACGTTCACGGTATGCATACCAGTCGAATCAGTCAGTCATGTGCATGCCCAAGCGCAAGCCAGACACAGCTTTGATTCAGACCAATCAAGGATGGTCAATTTGGTGTGAGATACTTGTAAGGCCGATCGCCATGCCGTGTTATTTCCCTTTGGAATGTGCAAAGCCCACAATCCCTGCTAGAAAGGACCACTAAACAGCTATTCTAATACTCTTTTTTATGCGAAAGCGATAACCAGAACGATTTGGGTTTATTTGAGCTGCAGATGCAGAGACCAGAGGTAGTAATAGCAACGGATCTGGATACCCTACGTGTCTTGGGTTGAACGACATGAAGGCTTTTGCCACAGCCTAATGACAATAAACACGATTAAACAAAGCAAAATTGTATTGACATATTGATATGCAGTAAATATCTGTGATTTGTCATTCAATATGCGTAGAACAAAGCCGCGTCTTGCAGGTTTATCGCTGAGTCTCCTCCAAGTGTACTTTTTGTTGTCCCATTAGCGACCTCTTGATGGTTCGGTCAGGGGATGATCGTCCTACTTAGGCTTTTGCGTAAAACACGTCTTGTTCCGGCGAGCAGCACGACCAAAAGCAGTCGCTTGCTGTCACACATGACAGGTTTCTCAGGCAAGCAGGCCGGTTGCCCGTTTGTCACAGACGAAGCAAATCGCTGGACTAAATGTTATCAGGAAATTGTACCGGGTATGACTAGTGTCGGTGTTGTTTATTTTTTCGTTCATGAAAGAGGGGTCGATTACTCTGACTCATGTGTCTGTGCAGGCAATTGACCGGATGGACTGGGCCCCACGGAATCAAAAGCTAACAAATTTCTGTGACATGCTTCCCCTTTATGGTTGTGAAGAGAAGTTATGAAGGCGTAGGTCAATGAACTTCTGATTTTGGTTGGGAGAGCGGTAGGAAGCGTCATAAACTCACCTCAACAGACGTATTATTTACGAAACCAAAGGCAACGTCATTTCAGAACTAATGACAGCAGTAATAGTGCTCTTTTTAACTAATTAAATATTGAATTCGATACACTTTGGGCTCCGTTCAAAAGGTTTGTATATAAAATCCCCCCGCTAGAAAAAATATTCCGTTTTATTTCCTTTTTTGACCAGCTCATCATACCCATGGTGAATCCCACACCCTCCATTCATGCTCGGAGATGCAAAACAGAGGGTACCACGCCCTCGAACGAGAGATTAACACAAACGGATAACATCTACCTGAACCGAATATATATATATATATATATATATATATATATATATATATATATATATATATATATATATATATATATATATATATATATATATATATATATATATATATATATATATATAGACTAGACAAAAACGTCTGCCGAATTCATGGTAGATTCACGTATATTTCAGGAAATATTGGAGCAAAAATCCACTAACTACGGCTCACTCAATCGGAATGCGTCAAGCTATAGTTCACCCCATAGAGTTGTTCAAGTTGCCTTAAAGTGACAAAAATATTACGACAAATTGCGCATTACCAAAGGGATTAAGAGTAGTACGACAGTGACTTCAAAATTCGGCATCTATCTTCCTGCGAACAAAGAACGAAAACGTACTTCCCGCCGGTATGTTAAGGCTTATAGACAAGGACAGTACTACAAAGGGGTATGTTACCCAGTTGCTATATATACTCAATTCTGCCGGATAATTTGGTCATACCAAGAAAAAATTTCTTAGAACATCATTCCAGTTCTGATAGCTAGCAGATAAACAAATATTCACTCAAAAGCAGGAGCCCTTATTAGTGTTGTGGTTAAAAACGAAAATCAATAATTTTCCGACAGCAGGACTATGATCGCGGAGGGAAATTATAATACCTAAATTGGCTTTCAAATTAATTGCCCAGTGTGGGGAACATTCCAACAAAAGCTATTCATCATTTTTGTATGCATCTTTCTGTGCGTTTCTATGGTGCTAATTTGTTCGTAATTATGTATTGGTTATTCGGTTAGCTGACCTAAGTGCACCGAACGGTCGCAGCTGACTGAATCAAATTTATCAGATTTATCTCAAGGACAACAGATCGGTCCAATTCAAAAATCTAAACACAATTATAGATTTCATCGACTCGTCTGTTTGTGACCGGATTTCGCAGTTCGCCCACATTGACTGCGCAACCACTCTACTCACGAAATTCTCCAGTCGACGGAGAAATACAGCATTTACCAGGCACCTTCAGGCCACCTGAATTCAAGAAAGTTAACAGTTCGTACAGGAGTACGACTACTGAGCAAAACGGTCCCCACCCTGAGCGTGACAATGAAAGCATGAGGTGCTCTGATCCCTAGGCCACGGTGCTCTGCTTCTTGAGTATCACATACAGAGTCGCTACGAAACATCGAAACTCAATGGGCCTCTCGAAACAGTTCCTAAACTCTAATAATCGCGCAAACCAACTCAGTAATCAGATTCACTTAGATCTGCCACAAGTGCAACTGGCGTTTCCTCTACTCTGAACAGCAGCCGTTACCTGTAAGTCAAAGAACAGAGCTGGACAATGTTCTTCCAGTTCCGATTGGGCCTGCTAGTCGACATTCCGAGGTTCGTTGGATGAGGTGCACAGAACCGTGTGAAGATGTGATAAACCAGCCGTACCAAACCAGAGATAAAGAATGATCAATTCAGTCAAACTTTGAATCTCTCTCTCTCTCTCTCTTTGTATGTGTGTATGTGAGTGTCAGTAGAAGAAAACAGATGATCAAGCTACAACGGACCTAAACCGAGTTTCACTAAACCAGTTCATAACTCCAACTAGGTGTTTTTGTGTGCGCCAGCTGTGGAAGAAAAAGGGAGCCAACCGAACAATGTAGATAAATCAAAGAATTCATCTAAGCATTTTGAGCATATTAAGCGCCCCGAGAATAACACGTGCTGTTTTGTGTTCGTGCTACCGTCGAAACAAGCCTGGGAGTGGCAATTTCTCATAGACTGTTCAAACACAAAGCCTGATTGTTTGATTCATCAAACTCGCGTGCTCACATAACCAACCAAGTATAGCGGTTTTGCGTTCCAAATTCATGCATAACTGTAATGAATTATCGTATATCCACAGCCACAATGGCCCGACGATAATTTCCTGGAATAATTTGCGAACATAACCAGGTATTTGAAGGGGTGGAACTATTTGGAGAATCCGTTCTTCAGCCCAAGCAACCAGGTTAGTCATAATTTAGTGTAATCTCGAGCAATCCATCCGAGATGTCTGTGGTGTTTGTCGGTCAGAGGGACTAGCAAGCTTTGCGCATTCACCCTGCGAGACTAAGCGCAATTCAGTGCATCCTGTTGCCCCACTTAAAGTATGGAATTCTATCAGTATCTTTTCTTCCTTTACTTACTTACTCCATTTATTACGGGGCAACGTTTGATCGTTCCTGGAAGGGTGCCGTGGAGGGAATCGAACACGTGACGCCAAGGTCCAAATTCCACTATGATGACCGTATCACCACCGCTGGTCATGATGCGGATGGAATTCGTCCTTTCCTAAAAAAACTTTCGATTTATAGACACTTATCGGAAATGGATTCAAGCCTGGCCTAGTCAGTTTATTGTGGATGATTTCCATCACGACTCGGGATTTCACATCCCCAAGTGAGAAGATTTCGCCTCATTGACACCGGATTTGAGTGACCGAGAAATGAGACGAAAACCAAAACCAACATCAATGTTTCTGACACTGAGTAAGCAGTAAGTCAACCTAGTGTCTACCGGGCTGGTGGTTGAGCTAATCTGCCGCTGATTGTTTCACGTCCTTTGGACTCGTGAAGACCGGCGAGTGTACTCTTCTACCAAATTACGCTACTCATGAGTAAAAGGGGACTGATCAGGAAAATAAAGGTAAAATTACATAGAAAAATCAAGCACTGAAATGAAAAGTGATGGTAAGTTACAATTAATTAAGAAGAACAGTATACTACAGTGTGTTTCTATTTAGATTGATCATCGTTTTGTCATACATTTTGCTACATATGGTACCGGGCTTCATCAAGGAGCTCACCGTTGATTCGGTACAAATGAGGTAATTAGCTTCCCGAACGGGACCATAGAATGTTCACACCGAATATTTGCCACATTTTTTAACAAATGACCGTTGTAACAATACCAGAATATACAGTTCCAAATAGTACTGGTTCAATTCAGGCCAAACAGACCACCGTGAAATATGTTCCTCTGGTCAAAAATCCACATTTAATTACTGATAAATTCAAGATATAATTGCTTATATGAGATCGGCATCCAAGGTGGAATATTTCCTATCATTGATCAGAAAATAAACAAGAAAGTGTGATCACAAGACTGTTTTCCTTAAAATGACCGGGTAAAATTTTGTTTCACTCCACAAGCTACTTTCTTTGATCAGACAAAATAAATGTTACCGAATAGATGTAATATCAACTTTCTAAACAACGTTCATTTTATTACTTGACTATTTTGCATGACTAAAATGACCGATCAGTGAATTTTCTTCCTTTATCTGTTATTTGGAAGGAATTTAACCCTGGATGACGACTCAAATCCATGATGATGTCCTTTTAAACTCTGTCGGTCCGCAGAGGAGATCACTTTACATAGTTACCTTCTAAAATATTCGACCTTAGAGCGGTCGATAGGTTTACCATGGGAAAGAGCTGTTTCTGAATTAGACCAAGGATGCTAATACGCTGTTTACCTCGATGATGTAATAGTACTGAGAATGCGTTCGCCGGGTCTACTTTAGGACTGCTTTTAACCAAATGGCGGGCGATGACCGAGAACGTTCAAGGCAATGCAATCGCTTTTTGTGGGGAAGGCTGGGTCACCTAGTCATTTATACAATTTGAGAATTGTTCAGCCATTTTGGTTCGTATCAGCCGGTCGGTGAGGTTCATTGCAGCTGCAAGAAAAGGTGCAGAGAAGGACAGTTGACAGAATAGGGGTATTTGATTGAGCTCTTCGGGAGTGGACAAGTGTAAACGTAGTACAGCGATATGGTTGTTTATTTGTGGAGCATCTTTAATTCACTGCGGACTCAGATGCTCTTCATAAACTGCCGATTTGACAGCGGAACAAACAACTTCTGCTTTGCGTAGTCTGTCCTCCCAAATCAGTACACTCGACCCTAACCAATTTGCGAACCCACCATCCCGTTCAAATCTGAATGCTTTAACCTCATTTACCAATTTTGTTCTATCATCCTTAGATCACGAAATTCAGACGATCATAGTGTGCTTCTTTGAATACAACGACTTAATCAGCCACGTCGAAAAGAACAACAGTTGTTCGGTAAAATCCTATTTTATCACCTTTCGAATTCATTACTCAATGCCAGTTTGCTTAGTATGTATACTGACTGAGTTATCCTCGGTGTGTCCCACTCCATTAGTTATGTTCAGACACTCTTGCAGCAAAGAGTCACCGGGCTCATCAATTGGTCTTTCAGTTTCATTCTAAAAATGAAACACTTCAAGTGACCCAATGACATACTCTGCATTCAGTCCGAACTTACTGGTAGACGGTGAACGCATTCCAAGTACTTCGTCCACCGATTACTTTGAAGTTACCACCAGCCGGAAACCAACCATGTCCTTCACGGCGGAACCCACTATTGGAGGTTTTCATTACCTTTGTGCCATGTTTTGAACTGGTTTCGGCGAGTGGTTTGGAGTGTTTGCTTGCCACCTAGGAGGTTCGAGGTTCGAACCCCCGCTATCACCGGTTACTTTGGTGGACAATTAGACAGTAATCCATTGTCGTCCGAATAGTTACCACACCTGACCCACTGGGACCTTATGTGGTTCTTGGCCACTACAATTCTCAGGATTCGGTTACCGGTTATCCTCAATATTGCAGTGGGCCTCCCTGGCTATGGGCTATATACCGTTTCCACTGCACTCTTGCGCAAACAGGTAATAAAAAAACCACTTTCTCGGATAACAATATACACCGCGGAAGTCTATCGGTGAATAAATTCCATCCTACTTACCTTTGAACTAATATCATTGAATAAATGGTTGCTCCGTTCGATTGCATACTGAATGTAAGGCAAAATTTGTCTACAACTCTGTCTCAAGGACAATATGAAAATCTCATTATTCATTTCATTGAATGATAGTTACTGAAGACCACTTTGATAGTTAAATAATTCGGTGTGTCCCATTTCATTGTAGTGACAGTAGTCATGGTGAAATTAATAATATATCGATTACAATTTATAAAATAGTTTTCTATGATTTGGAACGAATTTGATGCGCGCTATGGGTTAACCGGAATCTTCACAATGGTTTGACAGTTTTCCGTATTTGATCATCTTGAGAATTTATAAAAATGAGTACACAAGAAGTGACCAATTTCCATTGGCTTCTTCATACTTTTTTATACAAAGCAAGCTTCACGATCTTTTCACAAGTATCTCATTTCTTCCCAGTGCCTATGAGATCACGAACGAATTAGAGCAATATGCTTCAAAAGTGTATTTAGCGTAAGTGGTACTGTATTCAAGTTAGACTGTCAGATCAAAATGACAACAATAAGAAACCAATACGGCTGAATACCATCCACTCAAATCGGTGTCCTCTTGGTCCATCGGTCTCTAGTCTGGACGTCTACTGAGCCACTGGTCCCGGAAAACATGCAAATCATGAATCGTTTTCATCCGTTCCGGATAGAATCTTCCAATCAGTTTGAACTGTTCTCCGGCATGCGATTCGCCTATGTGCGGGTCAATTTTTTGCAGTGACATGAATTTCGAAACTTCGTCTTCCAAAACGTCTGCGGCTCGGGAAAACTGGTGACGAAAAGAGCGCTTGTGCATGGGCCGTTTTGACCGGTTCGGGGTTATCTGCTCGGAAGCGATAAAATAACATCGTTTTGATCTGATAAAATGACACCATTCCAAGCAAAATAAATGACTATACAAGTAATAAAATTTGGTCAGGCTAGTTTGACAAACGTTGAGTTGTTCCAAACGCAAAACTCCGCTGAAACCGGTAGCCGTCGAACTCAAGCATGGGAGCTTCCGTACAGAATGTGTTTTGGCAGCTGGGTTACAAGGCCACGTCCAACCTCTTGGCTCTTTTCATTTATAGATCCTTCTGCTCAAATCATTTAAATGGCAACCACCATAATGGACTAACTCGTCGCCTGACTGGTAATGCAATCAGGGCGACTAAACAGTTTGATCTATATACTGAAAGAACACGTGTGGTTCTAAAGCGCAAGTGGCTTTCATGCTTTGGTTCGAATCTAGCCGATTTCAACTATCATTCACTGATTGGATAATTCAGTAATAATGTGACCAGTAGGCAGTTAGATTTGTACATAATAAGGTTCATCACGTAGTGTGAACGTTCAAGTCCTTAAAAACCATGGAAGCACTGTATAACAGTTTCTTTCTTGTTAGGACTCGTCAGCACTGCACTTCCAACGACCACCTCGACTGGGACTTAAACCCGGGATGAACGACTGTGAACTAAATACTAACCCATCAGGCTATCTGGGCTAGCTTTCAGCAACCTACTAAACTAATACACTACATCATATATAGTCCACCCGTCCTACAACATTTCTGCAAAGTTTCAAGATAATGAAACAGCGTTGTTCGGGGTATAACATTTTAGCGACGGTTTTCTCCTATACGTGAACCTCGGAGCAAGAAGAAGGCTGTCACAGCGAAGTGACAAATAAAACGGCTGACAATGTCCGCTGTGATACTGTGAAAGTAGAACGTGGATTACCGGTACACACACATCGATGATCTCACGTGTGAAGTGGATAGAGTTATAAAGCAACATGCAGCCATGGGAATCTAACAGATGCGAGCAATGATGCTTCACAGGCAACATGATGAAAAGTTGCATTCTGTCAACCGGTACATTTCCGGTCTACTGCATGGTATTAAAAAGCCTGTAGGTACCCTACGAAATTCAACATTTGACATTTACTACTGTTGAACTTCCTAGTAGCCAGTTTAGTGCTGACGAACCACAATAGGTTCAGAATTCGTAGGTAGCGGGTGAGGTACGCAGATACAAGCCCTGGATACCAGACTTACTTCTAGTATAATCGTTCGCTGTTGATTCAGGTCCAAATAGTTATCGAAAAAGAATTTGAACAGGTCAGCCTGAGTGATCCTGGCCAGTTTTTCCGCCTTTGTGTCCGAATAAAGTAGAGAATTGGTTAAACAGAAAGCAGAGGAAAGATAAATGAGTGATTCAAGTGGAACTTGTGTAGATACCTAAAGTGGTCAATACTTAGACTCTTACTAACCATGAGTAGATTATTTCCTTATAATAGTTTTAATTAAAGTGTCCTTGTGATAACACTGGATAGCAAATACACATAATTGGCAGAAAGAATAACAAACTCACTATCTCTTCAATGAATTCAAATTTGGCATCCCACTTTATCACCGTTTCCCAAACGCTTGTCGTATGCTCTTCTAGACCTGAAGATTTTCGGTTTAACTGGGCCGTCACAGAGTTCCGCTATTCATACATTAGCGCATGGAAAAACAATCAAAAAAAATAAATCACAATGTGGTAACTGTTCTACAAAAGCATAGCATATGACGACCCATATATGGCTATACCAGAAGGTGAGAGACAGGGATGTCGTGAAAATTTCCCAGGATCAAAAGTCTTGGTTTAAAACCACGCCCAAAGTCTAGTTGCTCAATCGCACCGCCTCTACGCAAAACATTTGGATTTAGGACAATCCGTGCTAGAAGATAAGCAATTTTACGGCGAGGTTTGGTACGCGTAACCCTCGTTCCGAGTCTGAGAAAACACAAAAGGAAAGCTGATTCTGTATAAGCCCAAGCAAAGTCGGATCGGTGTTGAATGGTTCCAAACTTGGAACTGTCCAAATGCTAAGTGTATCGACTGGCATCATTTAAACAGGATTAGAAATGAGAAGTGGACAGTTTTTTGGCTATAAAAGTACGCTCGCTAATATCTAGATGGACAGAGTCAATATTTCAGTAGAAAGTGTATCGCTCACAGCTTCCTCAGACAATCCCGAAAGATGAGGCAGGATAGACTGCTCTGCCCTTTCCCCGGAAGTAAGATATACTTTTCGCCACCCAGATTCCGTGCGTGTGGTTGTTTGGGTACCAAGAGTACAGTCTGTAAAATAAGTTCGACGACCGTCAACTTCGGTCCAATTTCAATTTTATAACTGAAACAATTGTCAATAGCCAAAATCCGGTCAACCGTCAAGGATTAGGGGGAAACCCAGTGGAGTGTTTCCGTGAACGGAGGATCGATGACACCGTCGCTTATTGTTTTTGACTGCCACGTATGTCTTCCAAGTGAATAAACAGGTTAACTGAGATGTCCATAACGTCGTAGGGGCTTATGGTGTTTTGTGCATTTGTATTCTACTTTCATATCAAGTGGTTACGAACTGCTTTGGATACGACAGTCATCTGAAGGGTTATTTTGAAAATTATTATTTCATCCGCAAATAAGTGATTTCCATTTTCTCCGTCTTCTGCAGCAAAATTTGCTACTGTCGTCTTCATCCACTAATCTGTAATTCTATTTGGTATTTCCTCTTCGATCCCGTAGTTTCATTCTACGTAACGTGTGACTTTCCAATCAAATAGATAACATTGGGAGAATGAATGTTATGGAATGAGAGTAGTGGATTACGTCATTTCCTGTTGCATTTTGACAGAAAATTAAACCAGAACTGTATCATTTTACTGGAAATGCCAAAAAGTCGTTCTATGTGAATCATTTTTCCAACTGACCCTGTTGTTACTTCTAATGTTTTTGACGTTGAACCAATTCTTGCAGGGTATCCTTTTATGAGTAAATGATGTATTACTCAGCAGCCGACCAAGGCATTTCAACATGGAAGTGCTGGATCATCACTGTTTTCCTTTGAATGAAAAAGTAGCACATACGCACTCAACGGAAAAATCACACAAATCGGAAGATTCGATGTGTCCTATCCAGTTCATTGTAACCATAAATTGCTAAATAGCTCCGTTTAATCAGTTAGGTGCATATTTTATGATAATTCTTCAACCTTCACCTTCATTTCAAGACCACTGGTACGATAAAAGCCTCATTCCATCGGTTACCCACTTAGTTTATGGTCATGAAATACGAAGTACCTTTCGCGACGTCCCAGAAACTAGATATGCCGGTAAGTTGTCCGGATTCCCGACTAATAATTTTCATGCTCTTCAAGCCGCTGTGCTTTCGCCCTTTTCCTCAACTTTACTTTAGCAGCCTATCATGTGGTTCCTTCTGAACTGTAATACAGTAAGCTAACGTCGCAAATATTTGTCATGCGGTACCACCCAATAAGGAATAGATAACACTCCTCATAATCTTCAAAACATTGCGAGTTATTCCGAACAAAGTTATCGTTTCCGTAACCCTTCCTAGTGTTCTGAGTGTATCGTCACCCCATCTCACTTGAGCCTCCATAATGATGAGCAATTCAATCTCCTAAGTACCTCGAAATGACGTTTAATACTGATCGTACCTCGTCAATTGTGTGCGAATAGCGTTGTCTTGTCTGTCAAATTCGATAGCTTAGGCAATTCTGTATTAAATCCACTTTTTATCTTCCACTGTTTCTCAGTGGGTTTCACCAAAAGTACTCCGTTTCTCCCCCGTATTATTTTTAACAATACCAAAGCGGGATTATAGTTTCCGTCCGAAGCATGCATATAATCAACCATGTATCCTCCAAGCCTCATTTTTCCTGACTGAGCACGAAGATATTTGATTTGCACGTAATTATCCATGAAAAAAACTCGGTGGCTTCAGGTGGAGTTACATATGATTCACTTGAATCACCAACGCCTTAACCTCAAGTCAAATGAATATAGTTAACGTGTCCTGTCACGATGCTGCCCTAAAAGGAACAATAAGCCTGTCAAATCGTCACCTCATCCAGTGGCGTTAGATGGCCCAAGACACCCCCAGTATTAGCTAACCACACCCCACATTTCGAACCTATTCTGTCTTCACAGCTGTAATCTCATTTGAATCGAATGGAGCGTGCATGGACAGGGAGTCCACTTTGATTCAAATGAGAATACAGCTGTAAACCAACTGTGGAGTGCTCAAGTATAGGGATGATTGAGCGGAAGAGTACCGGGTACGCATACCCGATGAGCGGCAATAACCGCGAAACCGGTCGTGTGCTTCCGGGGTAATTTCGTCCTGTTATCCAGATACAATGCCATGCTACTCATATCGAAAATCTATCCTGTCTTCACCTTGATCCGACAACCGAGACAATCAAGACTGGACCACTTCACGCGTCTACCAACGATACTCACTCTCGGCGTGATGTCATGTTAACTGGGTTCAGCTGGCTACCCCTTGAATATCTCACCACCTCGCGTGTTGCAGTCAACGCAAAGCAGAGTGCATGCAGACGGCTTGACTGCTGTTGTCCTGTTTGACGGAATAGCGTTGCAATCACAGGGGCTTGCCGAAAGTGGCACATAATGCTTCAACATGCCACTGAATTTCCACTGGGCTTGACCGTTTTAATAGGTTAGCATTTCGGACAATCGACTCGAATAAGATCCTGGTAACACATTGGGGTTGAAAAAAGGCTGACCATAGTGTGTCTTGATAACTGAAGCCCGTGATAGTCCAGGTCCATTTTTAGACCGAATCGTAGTTACTACTCCGTCTTACCGAATTTAACGAAAAAGTGAAAATATGACGTGTGTGAATGTATGTGAGCAAGCATACGCTGAATATAGCACACGGACTGGTAAGATACTCTAGGGGTAGCGGGCTGAACAGAGTTGATGACGCCACAGCTAGAGTGAGCATCATTGGAAGACGTGTGGAGTGATGCACTAGCGATTGCCTCGACTGCATCGTTAATCCTAGCGCAGCTGTTGGGTGAACGGGGTACGGTGGAACAGTGTGGGGTGTGACTCGTTAATGTTGGTGTTTTAGGGCTAATGCAAACCGAAATGACCTATCCCCTACTGTCATTCGACATCATTTAACGTGAAATAGAATCATGGAATCGAAGGAATACACCAAATGAAGTCAGAGGTTGGAGGACGAGGATGACAATTCTAGTGTCCGGTCCAGCAATCAGTGAAGGTGGAATCCATTTAATTGTAGATGGGGTATTAAGTTGCTAATTGACTCGTTATTTGGCTCCTGTGTTTAATACGTCGCAACTAAACGAATTAAAGTAGAAAACGAATGCACAAAAAATAAGTCCCGCGACGGTTCGGACATCTCGGCACACTTATTCATCCAGCCGGAAGACGTGTGTGACAGAAAACATGTAGTACATTATGATTTTAATGGTCATCCGATGGCTGGTAAACTCCATTGGATTTTTCCCTTAATCCATTGCGGTTACCTGTCTTTGGTTGCTGTCAGTTGTCTCAGCAGTGAAAACTGAAATTCGACCAAACTTGACCGAAATCGACTGTCATCAGACTTATTTTACGGACCGTACAGTCTGCTTACAAAATCAGCTGCAACAGAATACTGTCTGTCGAATAGTTTCGGAGTCACTTCACACCGGCCGAATTCCAGCTTTTACTACTGAAACAACTGCCAGTAGTCAACATTTGGGTAACCACCAAGGGTAAGAGGATAAAACCATTGGTGCTTACTCGTCGGAGGAGGATTGAAGATAGCAATTACGTTCCTTAGGGAGTTCATAAAAACCGGTATGAACCCAGGAATAGTGAACTATCCCTTGACGTAGCTGTGAGCGGTGTAGTCGCAGAGTGAGCCTTCTGCCTGTTCTTTAAGTCGCCTGAAAGCGTCAACGAGGGCGTTTATACGAGCCCGTTTATGGCATACAACTTATGTCTAGACAGGGTTCCAGAGCCACAGAATGATTCATTTGGGAGGTATTCCAATATCATATTTGCACAGGCTCATGACGGTCTAGAAGAATACTACAGATGGTTCATCCTATCACTCACACGAGACCAGGTTCGTAAACGTAAATGTGCCCACCGAAACTTAATACGGTAATGAAATTCATATAGGTTTTCTTGGGACCACTGCAATTTTCTTTGGTCTACTGTGAAACTAAGGGCCACACAAAATTTTCACTTACGCCTTTTGTTTTTTCACCAACCCCAACCAGAAACTGGAAATGAGAGGCTAAGTTTTATCACGCATTGCAACAGTGCACGAGGTTTTGCGGTTCTGGGTGTGCTACCATTTACTAACTGGTATCAACAACCCAGGTGTGTGTGCATATGAGATGAAAAGCCGTAGACATAGGGAGATCAGTCGACTTACAACGCAGTCAATTCACAATCATAGGAGTGAAATAACAAACTTCGGATGATGGTGATCTTGGAAGCTTATGAGCATGTGTCCTAATGATTGCCGTTATTATTAGCGTAAGGTACGTCAATCGTACAGTTACACGGTTTAGAATACTAACTGACTGTCCGTCTCGCCGTTCTGTTAACTGGAAAAGCAATACCACTGTAAATTGAAACGAAAATCTCCTTCGATTTGTTGGCCAGAGCGGTTATCCAAAGATATCTATAACCTACCAAAAAGTTTCCCACTGAACAGGTATAAGTTCAGACAACTACTCGGTAGAAACATTTATTAAGACAATAATTTAACTCCATTGGCCAAAATAAAATAAAAACACCCAGAGAAGCTAAGTCTGCGGATCGTCAAACTTACCAGAGCTTGCATCTTGGTGTCCGATAAGGAAACAATTAGAAGTGGAGCAATTCGGTACCAGAACGCGGCCACTCGCGACAACCAGTATTCCTCGGCTTTTTCCGGGTCGTCCGACCTGATAGATACCTGAATTGCTGAGTTTCCTTTGAACCCGAAAAATGTCCGTTTCAGCTGCACCTCGATGATCACATTGGACGAGTTCTCTGAGTACAAGAATTGAGTGATGTGCTGTTTGAACAATGCCTGTCGGAGGTGAAAAGAAGAGGAACCTTCATTGTAGTGTGTTAGTACAGCTCAGGAAGTAAGGGATTTGTCTTAAATTTCGTTTGTCTGTAGATATGCCAAGGAAAAGTCCTGAGAGATGGGGCATTTGGAATTCGATTGTTAGGAGGTTCGTTGGACCAGACAGACATTTATCGTTTTGCTCCGTGTCTTCGATCGTGAATGTAAACGTTCTGTAAGCTAAAGCCGACTTCCGAGTGTTGACTACAAAATCATATAGATCATTAAAGCTGAAATAGTCGGTTCACACTTGTTCCGAAGTATACAGTGTATGCGGAAAGTCCAGGGTTGGGAAATTTCAGATATCGGTCGAAAAATCCACTTATTAGAACCAGAAGGCTTGCTCAATTTGCAGCTTCCCAAACACCATTTAGACGCTTTTATTTTTGCGCTTGGTGAGACAGTTTGGTGACCACATTATGAAGTCTGAGGTAATAGGCCGGAGCCATCCGTCAGCTTAGGTGGTTGACAGTGTCTTGCTGACAGCTAAATCGTCATCGTATCTCTACTAATGGGTGCCGGTGCTGTGGTTTACTGACAATATCTGTCTCAGAACCTTGAGTGCCAGTCTTAGTCGATGCTACAGTAAACCCTTATGACGAGAGGGGTACACCTCTCACCGTACTCATCCGTAAGGATGAAATAAATAAGTACTCATTTGATGCATTCAGTAGGGCATTTCCCGCATGTCCAGGGATCTTGGCTCACTCGCAGGGTCGATGAAAACTACTGAAGGGCTTTCCATAGATCATTGATCGCCTAAAATGGAGTCGTTTCCCTGGTACTTTTCTTCCAGCGCCATCGAAACTTATGTACGCTTGCTACATTTTGAAGTGGAGTGCCTTCTACATTACGTCTTTTTGTACCACTAATAACCTAACAAGATTTTTGAGTAATTTACTGTTGTACTCAACATTTCATAAAGTTCCCTGTCTTCCCCGTGACTGCGCATTTGAACTGCTTCCACTTAACGTGCCGATCAGAACTTACTCTTCACAGATAATTACCATCAATTATGGGGTCAGTGCGTGAACATTCACCGCCGCCCTTCTCACTCTGGTCTACTCTCTTTTAAACACGTCCTCTTAACATAAATAACCAATATCCTTATCTCCTTCCATTGTTCCCTGAGTTATGTAATGCGTTGTAACTGGTCAGTAGATGAAGCACTGAAAACAAGCTCGTTCGCCAAATCGGTGTTCTTCCACTAAACCACAATTCATGAGTGCTATATTCTGTTACCTTAAAATAACAAAGGTAGGAGGCGGTAACTGAAGCCGATATCCACACAATTTACTGGCAGACGGTTAGACGAGGACAAATTTGATAGAACACGTCTGAACAGCACCTGCTAACGCACTTTGCTAAGATATTGGTTTTGAATCGACGATGTCTTTATTTTTCATTGCATACTTGCGCATGAGTGCAGTGAAGGGAGTGCACCACACAGCCGCAAAGGCTAACTGCACTATTAAGGATAACCGGCCACCAAACCCTAGAACTTGGAGTGGAGAGCCACATAAGGTCTCAGTAGGTCAGGTGTGGTAAAGAGCAGGGCAACAGTGGAGTTTACTGCCTACCATTGAAGAGACCGATGGTGGGATTCGAACCCGCGACCTCCGAGTTGAAAACCAAATGCCCTAAACCACCCGACCACCACCTGCCGATACCCGGAGAAAAACTTCCGGATCCAGCGACACTTAGATTGTAGATGGTTCTTAAGAAACGCTACCCGCGTAACATATCACACAGCAATTCATTTTTCTGGTACATTACGAACTGCTTCGGTTTCAACACGTTAAACACCTTAATCATGACTCATTTATGTATCCTCGAGCAGCGTAAACTTCGTCAAACGGTTCAGTTACTGTGGTCGGAGATGGAGCACGCCTTGTAGGAACGCCATAGAGAGCACAGTCTGTTACTGATTCCGTAACGCGATAAATATCCCATGTTTCACATAATACTATTCATTATGCAGGAATCATCATCAGCGTTCATCCACCAAGGCCCCACTCTGACTCGAACTCGGGTGAACGACTGACTCGATAACCCAACCACCAAGATATCCGGGTTAGCACTCAACCGTTTGTCGAACGTATACACTTTATGATGTAGCACCCTTCCTTCACTGGCTTCAAATGGTAATGGCCCACTGCCCACACAGTGATCGACTCCTGCGATGAATGAGCTCCCTGTAGTAACCAAGCTCTGCGGGTTCTTAATACTGAATGTATTCGCTGTATTTAGGACCCTGCAGAGAAATCGTCCATCACAGAAGTCAGTCGTAGTGCGGGTAATGTGTTCATATCTTTCAAAACCCGTGACAGAAGGGTGCTAATATAATGTGGTGTATAAGTCGAACAAACCACCGAGGGTCACTCTGAATAGCTTGGTGACTGGGTGTTTCAATCACAATCGTTCAACTTGGGCTGGAATCCAAGTGAGGGCCTGGTGGATATGAGCTGTTGACGGATGAATTAAGTGAATCGTGCTTCCATGGTTTTCAACGGTGAGTTGAGTATTGAAAATGCTCGATAAAACGTATGATGTAAACAGCTGTAATCTCATTTGAATCGAATGGAGCGTGCATGGACAGGGAGTCCATTTTTAGAATCACACAAAGATTCTTCCAAAGTTGTGTGCTTCCGGGGAAATGTTGTCCTGTCATCCAAATACAATCCCACACTACTCATGTCAAAAATCCATATGATATAAAGCCTAATCTCATACTACTCACTTGCGTCCTGCACTTTCTCTATCTATCTATTTGTCAATGAAAATCGACCCTGAAAAGCCAAGCATGTTTATGTTAGTGAGATTGCGCCTTTCCTGAGCTCCCGATAGCATTGAGATTAGTGCGTCTGGTCGGAAGTTTTTAACCACAAGCCGAGATGACGTATTCAGCCCGCGCGCCTTGATTAGTGATGAAAGGTTTGTAATCTGGAACGCCGTGCTCAGTCATCAGCAGCTTATAAAAACCACTAAAACCAAACTTTCTGGTTGCCTCTAGACTGGAAGATGATTATGAAATGGTCAACAGTGCAGGCCTAGAACCGACATTCAGCGGTTGTAGACTCATTTGCATTAGCTGGTTCTAGAGATAACGATCACTGTACGAAATCTGCAATTTTTGATACTTGTTGTGTCTGATTAAAGTCACATACTGCACAAACAACCAATCCTTATCCCTTTCATGCATAAGTATAAGCCTGCCTGATATTCATCTTTAGTCATGCTTGCCTCCAAAACTCCTCAGTGTGGTCGGGGGTGGGTGTCTCAGGCCCCGAGTTTGCTACTCACCCTGAACGCCTCTCGAATTTCTCTCAAATGACCGCGCCTCCAATTTAGCTTCTGCTGAGGAAGTCCTACACACTTCCTTCTCGTGGCGGAGGTGTTTTCACAAAAGTGTGAAGGCGAAGGCGAAGGCCCAGCGCTCTCCATCGGGTTGACTGACTAGCAGTCTATCTAGGGGAGTTAGCCAAACCCTGATTCCAAGCCAACCATGGATGGCGTATGAAGCCAACAACACTATGCTCACAGGCATCTGTGACAGAGGGGCGTACTGGGCAGCCAGGATGTTTGGCCTCATTCGAAGAGCGTATGAACTGAGCAACCTGTCACTGGCTCCCAGAGGTTCCCGGAAGAGGCGAATGAACCACACAGTTTTCCACCGGATCATCAAGACCAACACTACTGCCTTGCAAGACGCGTTTGGTTGCGCAAAGGCTAGAGGTGCATCGTCGAATAAAAATGTTTACCCTGGACCGGGCGACCGAGTAGTACAACAGCCCACAACGCCAACAACAACGAAACCAATGGATCTCTTATCACACGCTCGCTGCTCTCGACAAACACATGCTCGCTCTGATGCTCTCACACCGTACACACACGTTGATTTCTCTACTTCCACACCTCACCCCTGCATACAAACATTTTTTTCATGTTCTTCGGGAACTGCAGTCAGCCTTTCTTGCGGTAGCGTCTCTGAGGGAAGTCCCGTTCTTATTCTCTCGTGCCCTCCTTCGTCTAATTTCCAAGTCTCACCGAACCCGCTTCCACCAGTTGTTGCTCGTCGCCCCCAGGAGTCCTTTTAAACTGGCCACATTTAACGTACGAACGCTGATGAGCATAGAACAGGAACGTTGTATTCAAGAGACTTGCATCTAGCTCGGTTATTCGATTAGTGCTTCCTTTCAGTCATGTAAAGTTTCACTAGTGTTTGTCTGGGGACCTTGAGGCTGAGACTGCTCTAGTTTGCACGTGCTGGGCAAGGCTGGAAGAAACGGAGTGGCGGTCAGGTTATGACTTGGCGCAGGGGCACAGAGAAGTTAACTTCGACTTTCGCTTTGATTGGTGCTTCCCACCTTCCTGGTTGGGGCCCAAATGATGAGGATTGCCGTTGGTTAGAGGAGTTGAGAGATATGGCTCAGAACCGAATCCAGTGGTGCCTTCCCGTTCTTCATAAACAACTGAAAAACGAACCAAAAAATTTACAAAACATGTACGGTGAAAATACTAAGGAATAAAATTTGCCTTTATTTGTTGTAATCGCCATGCTGACTCTTCATCCCTCGCCCCTCGACTTTGTAAACTCTTGTATTCGAAATAACAGGGGAAAAACAAAAGAAAAGCAGCCCAGAAAGCTTAGTCGTGCTACCATACATACGAGGAGCATCAGAGGCAGTAGATCGTATGCTAAAACCGTCGGACATCAAAGTTGCCCACAAATCCGTCAGCACTCTGCGGACCGCCCCATTCAGCGGAAAAGACCGTGTGGACCAGCACAATCAATCAGGAGTGGTCTACTCTATCCCATGCCCAGGATGTGAAAGGGAATACGTAGCTGAGACAGGTAAACAACTACGTACTCGCCTACACGAACACAAACTAGCATTACGACGCGCCAACCCACACTCGCAGATTTTTACCCACTGCGCAGAGATAGGTCACGAGGTCAAAATCGATAGCACAAGGGTAGTCACCCGAGCAAAGAAGAAGGGGGAGCGCCTGGTACTCGAAGCCACATCACTGGATGGATGAATTTGATCAAAAACGCGAACCTACTGTTCAAATCATTTTTCGCTAAAAACCTGATAAATGATTAGCAAAGTAAGAATGTCACAATTACGTGCTTGAAGACACTGAGGTAAAGAGTATGAATACGACACAATAGTAGTAGTCGTAATAATAATAACTTTCGTTATTGGTGTTGTTGTTGTCTTTGCTGTTATTATCTTGGATGCATTATTAGTAACAGTGGAAACGATTACTATCACTTCTTACCACTAGGATGCGGTTACAGGCCTCGGAAAGTGCATCTCCACGCGAGCAAATGCTGTATCGGACGAAATAGTATGTGCCGTTTAAACTGTCGGTTGACTGACCATCCGTTTTGTAGTGATAAGTTCCCGGCGCAAAGACTAGCGCGGCCATCTGTAAGATGATTAATTTGTACAATAATAGCTGTTAGCCAGTGACAGTAGGCTTCTATCTGAAACACGAACGCATATTACCTATACATATTATACATCCATTGAAACTGCTGGAGAAAATTCGCATCATTTTAAGTACTTCCACATCTGAATTTATACAGAATTGTTCATCATGGAACTCGATTCATGATTTAAAATCCGCGGAAATACCGTAAATCTGTGTCATCTCGAAATAAGCCCACTAAGTCAATGAGAACACAGGATGTAGGCGAGCTTATGTTTCCGGTCAGTTCATTCTCAGGTCATCGCAGTCACATTCATATGGTAACGAAAGTTTTATGATGCTAATCAGAAGAGTCAGGACTGTCTCATTCAATGTTTGGAATAGGGAGGGCTGGGGGAGTAGGTGGATGAATCCACTTTGCCCGTGTAACACTTGCACGAACGACTGGGTTGCGTGTATTTTTATCTGGAATCCCAAATATACACACCAACCCGGTTCGAGACCCAGATTGGTGGGGCTCGAGAAAGAAAGAAAGAGAGAGAGAGAGAGAGAGAGAGAGAGAGAGAGAGAGAGAGAGAGAGATGTCCTGCAGCTGATGGCTCCTAATAAATCTTATGAAGCGAGCGTAAATGGTGAGTGCCTCCACCGCTTCCTATGGTCATCTAAGCTTCGACACCGCTCGCTTCGTTTCACTTATTTTTGAAGCCAGGTTCACAGTATGACGCAAAGTAGGCAGCCGGACTGCGAAGTTTCAATTAGGACAGGGTCTTCCTCATAAATCTGGTTAGTAGTTTCCGACAGTACATGAAAACAGGTGAACACTACCACGGATTATGAATCCAAGTTGTAGTGTTGTAATTCTTGAGTATTGGTACTGGATGATGGATCTTTCCCCACTAATTGCTTTCAGACACTAGGACCTACTTAGATGCCCCATTTCTCCTCTTAGCGTCCGCTCATTTCAGTGCAAATGTAAAAGGAGCAATGAAAAAGAGATATACATTTATTTTCAAGAAAATGTGTTACCAATCTGGAATCTGAAACTTACTACTCTCATGTTATTTAGTAGACAAGTGGGTGCTAAAAATCCCAATTAGCCCATCTGAGCAAGCGACAAATACTGCGTGCACCGCTGTTTTGTTTGGCTTTCGTCCCACCAGAAGCTGACTGGTCACCCTACAGGCGCCTACGTCTCTGTCAACAAGACACTAGACAATGATGTGCTAAAAACTAAAATTTGTCTGAAAACGCCGGCTGTCCGAGTCAACCTGGTGTCCAGAAGACTTCCAAAATGATATAGATAAATACACGTGTTTTACCAGTCTCTGCTATCGACGCATGGACCACAAGGTAGCAGAAAAAACAAAGCTTCATAAATGTCCCGATGACGAGGCAGGTAAAAAGCTCGTGCAATTCTTAGCCCGGAATAGTAATAGATCTGACCAGAATGTGAGAGTGAGGCGGTTACGGAGTAAACCGTGCACCTGTTCATTATCACAATATTACGGGGATACTGCTGCGGGTGTAGATGTGTGTACATACGACGCCATATGGCAGTGAGGACCAACGTGACAGGAGAAGGAAGCATTATTGCTCCCGCAAACTGTAAACGGAAAAGCCATGAGGGCATAACGGATCCTATCGAGAAACCAGACGATCAAAGTGAACACCATTGCATACAAGAACATGACCAAGATGAACAGTTTTAGACAAACACGGTAGGCCAGTAAAAATAGTGAACAGTTGGACAAACTAAATTACCAACTGCACATGACAGAAAGAGAGCCGGGGTTCTCATGTTGCATATAGATCGATCTTGGTGGAGTGAGGGTCACTCGGGGTTTCATTTATTTTGAATACTCTAGGTCGGTCCAGATAGCTGTGTGTCGCACGGTTTATTTTGAACCACAGAGCCTAGGATTGACTACGATAAAGATCTATCGTATTCTTTTTTAACCCATGATTCTGGATCAGTTCATAGGAAGCTGTATACTCCACAGCCTCAAGGGCTCGCCGAACTATTAGGAACAGTCTCCAATGTGACTCGGAGACTTAGAGTGGCCAACTAGGATGGGTCTGGCTGGGTAGTGAGCCGGCGGATAGCGAGAACTGACCTGATTTTCAGACGGCGAACAGCTGTCTGAACGAAAATCAAACGGGATTACTAATTGGCCAACTAAATAATACACGCGAAACCCACATTCAGATTTGGTAATGGTGAGCCGTGAACAAGGAGAAGGTCAGAGAACGACCAGTAGGGAAGATTAGCTCAGACTTTCGTAAGTTAATACAGAAGTTGAAAAATTAGCCGTGCCTCTCTTTCTTTGTCAGTCTTTCATGACAAGACACTCACGATGTTACGATCTTTCGATATGTCTGAAATTCGCTTCAACGGACCCGTCAGGAACATCCGTCCTACTGGTTCGTGTACATGAACTCCCGCTGTTCGATAATATCTTATGGGTATTTGTCCTTTCCGCCCCTCGCCTCTTCCTGTAGGACTGGATCTCTGTGACCCCTCGGTCTCTCTATCTCTCCCTATCCTAACACTGACACCTGACAACCAGCCCTGCCTCTCCCCCAGTCCTAGTCTATGTCATTCAAAGGCACTTGATTGGACTGCTCCCCTACTGTGTGCGCCCACCGGTCTCACCGCTATGAACATGCGTCAGAGACACTTACGTTTCTGCTCATTTTGTGCTTGTTTGTCTGAATTCCTACTGTTCCTCCCTGCCATGCCAACTAGATTCACACCTGTGCGTGGTCATTGCTAACCGGACATTTGCCACTTTGCCTCCCCTTTTATTGGTTCCGTAAATGTCTGCCACCTACTGGTCTCCCTTAGGGAAGCGATCCCTTCACTGTGCAAGAGTCGCCATCACTCCATCGCTGACTGTTCTCACTTGCGCGCCTAATCCACCGCTCATCTCTGATTGGCTCGTTTCGACGGTATATCGTCCCACACTTTCATTGTTACTGCGAACTGCACGTTCACATTCCTGGTTGAAATTGACTTATCAAGACTGTCCATGGTTTACTGCTGGTTACTGTTGCCGGACCATTCAGAATTGAGGTATGTACACGTATCTCGTTTGACTTTGCTCCTATAGTACACGCAGCAGTTGGGTAATTCCTATTCTGCGAGTCACTCAACCACTGATTGGGATTTCGTAACATACAAGCTATACTGCATATCACATTGGTCAACGAGACTACTTTGACTGGCGGCGATTATTCGCATTCAGAGTGAATAATATAATTCTTCCTCCGGACGGTTTTCCTTTTGGATTTCAGAACATAGAAAGATAACTGATTGTTTTCTGTCAATTCAAGAAATCACGTACCTCTTTTTTCTTTGAGAGAGGAATACAACCAATAGCTCGAACGGTTCTATCGTACACGCTCTTGGCGTCCTGACAAAACGGAAGACGAAGAAAAAAGTAGTTTAGCCTGAAGCTTGTGCGGAGTTTTCCCGTTTTTTATCGCCTACAACAAAAACAATACTGAATTCATGAATCACGAGAAAAACTGGATGCAGTTTTGGCGATTGTGGTATGGTTACTGGTACGATGTGTACAACAACTGTGATTTACAAAGGATTTTCCCCGGCGGAACTCGAACCCACGCATGGTCACCACCCTCACTTTATTACCGCGAGTGCTCTACCAACTGAGCTACGAGGTCACGCCGAAGGACCTTCGGCTTTCTGCATATGGATCACACACTACACCCGCACAAATTACAGTACAAAGGGAATTCCTGCTGTAGGCAGTCAAATTAAAAGCTAGTTCACTGTGGTGGATGCCAAGTGCAACTGTAATTTGGGCGAGTATACTGCGTGATCCATATGCAGAAAGTCGTAGCTCAGCTGGTAGAGCACTCGCGGTACTAAAACGAGGGTGGTGGCCATGCTTGGGTTCGAATCCCACCGGGGCCGAGGACTCTCCACAGTTGGATCACCTCAAAACATTGTCAAAATCTGCCAAACATCAATACAAAAAACTTTCCGATAGTTTGTGCTTTTTTACTACTCATGAGTATTGTTAAACCTGACATGTCACGCAACAACACCGGCTCTCTACGCAGTAGGCTGGATGAGAGCGGGGACCCATGATTACGAAGGTTGCAGGCTGCACAACAGCCTAATATATACAGAGTGTGATACCCCGGAGGGCGACAGCAGAGGGTAGCCTGCACCATCATATTTGATGTACAGGGTTTGATAACGGTCGACATGGCTCCGCTCTCAGTACCATAATAATTTTCAGGTTTTCCAAAGAGAGTGAAAATATTGTGACACTTATCTTTGCATGGTCGGCTTTTTCTACGGGCTCAAATTGGTCAATGCTCCCATAGAGTTGGATCGCGTGCTTTTTGTCTAGCACTTACATATCCGGTGTCGTATATTCTCTGCACGGGTTTTAACTTGCTGCAATACAGGACGGACAAATGTGTCTCGCGAAGCTTTCCCGAGGAGGTGGCGGTTTAGATTATCACTGATAAAGAACGAGTATAATATATGAGGACCAGTAACGTATGAGGCAGAACGTTTCCCCAGTAATATTCTAGTCAACTCAAGTCAAGTGTATGTTTTATACATCCAGTGGTGAATATTCTGCAGCTGACATTGAAACTATATACGTACATCGATTTTTATTAAGAATATATTGATATTCAAGCTTTTTCTTAATGCAGGTTTTGTTAGTATCACTGTCACTACTTGCCTTTATAACCTGTCGCTTCAGGCTCGTTAGTGATTAGTTATCGGTCACGATTACGTCCGACAAGATACGTGGGTTTCAAAGAAGAGTCTTAGGAATTCAAAGATATGTCGACAATTAGAATGAGTTTATTCTAGAACCGAATGATGTAATGGTGCTGGAATAAAAACAGCTGAAAGCACAAAAACCTCATCAGACGTCTGTCCATTACCGAAACGAAATCTTGAACAATTTGCGCTGGGCATCTCTGCCGATGAAGAAGCGGTCTGTACACTACTGAGCAGTTTAAAAGATAGATGATCAAAATGGGTCTTTTGTCTTGGGTTGCAGCAAGAATACCACTTTGGTAAATCAGCAGCATGCGTAAACGTGTGTGTTCATGTGTACGGTATTTTTTAGGTCACTTGTGTCGGGTTTGACATCGGGGACAATGCAATATGACTGAGCCGGCATGAATTCATAAACGTTGTGCTTTATTGCATGTTTGTCCATGAATCAATGGAAAGAATGTAACCCATAGCGACAAAGTCTCATCGCACTATTCGAGATAACTAGCAACAAGACCGTGAGACTTGGAGTGGACAACCACATAAGGTCTTACTAGATCAGGTGTGGCAACCAGCAGGACGACAGTGGATTACCATCTACCACCAAAGTGGCCGGTGTAGGTGGCGGAGATTTGAACCTCTGATCTCCGACGTGGTGGAAAAACACTCTAGACCACTTGACCACCACCGGTCAGTGTTGGTTCGCACGGTTAATTGCCCAGTCAACAAATTCGTCTCCGGAAGAGTTCCGCTGTTAAACAAAACTTTGGAGGACAGTTTAATCAATCTCAGTAGGCCTAATATGCTCGCCGGTTTAGAGTAGTGCGACAAGGCAGAAAAATCATCGAACGTGGCCATGAATTTAGGTGACAAGACTATAACGACGGGCAGACTCGTAGACAACTACTGTGACACCTACAGTTGAACTGGTCGGTTTGGATAACTTGTTTTCGTTTCCAAAACAGAGTAAAAAAGGAATATTATGGGTTACAGTGCGGTTTACTGTTCTCCAGTGCATGTAAAATAATTGTCTGACATTCATGCAATTTTGTTTTGGAATGCGGGGTTTTACGGACGTAAAACAATCACTCTCCGCAACTAAGAATATGTAGTCAACTTTGTGATTGAAGGACTGATCGTTTCAATAAGAATGATCATCCACTCAATAAAGTGTATTACCGACCCAAGAAAGAATTTTGCCATGCAGTACCAGTTTCAAAACCTACCATCTGCTCGTTGGACTGGTGCGAAAAACTTTGAACTGACTCAGCCGGCTAATTCTGTCTGGAATTTTGGGAATCGGCTCGTCTACAGTTGCGACGACGGTCGCATCAGCAGAGCAGACCAACAACGAGAACACTGTCGGTCATCTTGACCGAATTTCAGACTCACCTGGTTTCACCTGTCTAACGCCAACTGAGCACAATTGATCCAATTGCGTCATCCATGCCGCTGACGCATATTAGTTATCTCACACAATCAATCTGTTTAGCAACGGCTTTGGCTGAATTTCTGTGTTTTTTTGAACTGATATAGGATAGTGACAATGAACAAACGGTTGAGAACCACCTCTGCCAGAGATCCGAGCACTACGAGTATATGTTTGTGGTGGGATTTCGATGAACCTACAAGCCAAACCCGTTCAGGTCTCAGGCAGAAGTAGATGGTTTTACGCTCCAGTTTATGGTCCCATGGATTTCATCGATAGTAATGGTAATAATAATAATATTGCCAATAATAATAATAATATTCGGAGAATGTATTGTTGGCACGAGGAGTATGAATCGTACGTTTTCGGAAAATCCACTTGCATTCTTCACATCGAAAAGTCGTACGCCGCGAGCAGGAACCGAACCGGCGACCCTCCGCATTCCGGGCAGATGCTCTACCAGCTGAGCTATCGCGGTCCGAACAGTCCGGTTCGATTCCGGCTCACGGCGTCCAACTTTTCGATGTGAAGAAAGCAAGTGGATTTTCCAATAATAATAATATCGTTTCGAAATCATTGCATCTTACCAAAGTAACCACTTTTTGAAACCCATTTGGTTTATAGTCCATTGAAAAAATGGCTTATAACTGACTGTAAAATTACTAAAGCGTGGATAATGTGGAGTATGTGTGCGCAGCATGAATGCGTAAATCACAAGTGTAGTGTGAATACAGTGCCCCGTTTGAGCTCCATTCAGCAACGTTAAGTTCACAAATTCGGTAGCAGAACGAAGGCGCACTTGTACGGGTGAACGTGCATTCAGTAGCACCATATGGCAAATGCTAGCACAGGCAAGCAATTGAAAACGCAAGCACGAATGCAGGTGAGATGTCTGCAATGGGAAGCGTAGGACAATTGTACAATCGGATTTAGTTGCGCAAGTTCGTGCAACGTGTGCTGCAATCTGATTGGTCAGTGCTTTCAGTGAGGGAGCACGACAAACATCAGCTGTGTACGTGTGTGTGTGTGTGTGTGTGTGTGTGTGTGTGTGTGTGCGATATTATCTGTCGAAACACATGGCTGTTCAAGTCGAACACAACAAACAATATTAGTCATACTTAGCTCCACTGATAAGCAACAGTTGCGATTGGCGCGTAGAAGGGCTCACGCAGAAGTTTAGCATTGGTTAGTAAACTTAACTGGTCGTGCTTTTCCTGCCTGATGAACCTTCACCCGTGATTTAATCTTCCGGCGAATTAACTACACAATATTGCCCGTATATGCAGCAAAAAATCGTCCAAACAACTTTCCTGATCGTAAATTTTGCCCGGGTGAAAAATGAAGCAGTGCCAAGTTGCAACTGACCTCTTCTGAAACTGTTCCAGCCACATACATGTTGACAGAAAGTTGACAGAGCAGTTGACTGGAAAATGCCATCAGATCTGCGATTGTAAGCTTCGGGAAATCATTCAGCTGATCCGTAAATAGGAAAGCGGGATTCTTTGTCAGAAACTGCAAAATGTTGCTTTGAAGGGATGGGGTGTGGATGAAGGACAATGGAGAAAAACAGGTGGAAATTGAAAAATTCCGCTTCCGGGCGAATGAATGATTGGTACTGTACTTTGAACCATTTACCGGCCTTTCGAAAATCTCAGTGTCCATATGCTCGTGTAGAGTAAATGTATCTTACCGAAACTTATCATTTTGTAAGTTAAATTCAGTTGTCATAAATGCATGTTATTCACAGACTATCTCAATATGCACCATCAATTTCTCTCCCATGGAATCTAGTACGCGGAGACGTGCAAGATAGTTCAGAAAAGTAGTTTTCCATGAGTTCTACATTCCTCTAGAGCGCTCACCAGAAGGGTAATTCCGAAGCATGTGAAACTTTACACAAACTTGAAGCAACCCTTTCTAGATATGAATTTGAACAGAGAGCACTGAAGAGTTACACTGAACGATCTGTATCCGAGTAGGTGACGTTTGTGAACCTATCACAGTTAACATTATTTTAATATTGCGCTGTCTATCATTGTATTATCTGTAGTATGCACCTGATGAGATACAGCGAAATCCATCCGGATACAAATCGTGCAACGCAAGTCTGCTGTGTTCTCTTTCCAAATAATGAAACTATCTGTCTACTGGGTACTGAACGTGCGTGGTTCCGGGTTGGCCTTAATACCATCTGAAGATATTTGTTAAATTCTACTGTGACCGTTCAGGTAAAACTATCTTGAAGCCGAAACAATTTTTTGTCATGCGAACAAGTTCAACAATCAAGAGAAAAGGTGAACGCTGTCAGAGTAATTACCTTCGTGTAAGCGCATTAGTGACGAAGCGTATAACGTAAGTCGCTAAGGTGGCTTTACAGTTCAGTTCAGTACAGACGAGTAATTATCATTTACCGGGTGCGGCGGCTTTGGTTGCTATCTACTAACGGCAACCTCAAAAGGAAAAGGTGAAAAAGAATAATAATATGAAAAGAGTAAGAGGACTACAAATATTGGTATCAAGCTGATAAAGAAATTTTGTGGATACAAGAGCGCCACAGATCGCGGCACCTAGCAATTTCCGCCAATGTATCTAACCTCAGAGTGGGAGGGTCACTTGGTCCCCAACCAGAAAGTCTAATACGCTCTATGTAGCCAATTCCACTGGTTGGGCTATTAATACCGTTCTTTCATGCCATGGACCGACCACTCCAACAGTCATCCTACTCAGAGAATATAACACGCCCTCGAATCTTGTCAGGGGGACGTGCGCAACACATATCCCAAACATTTTAGTCTGGTGACATTTAATGTTGCATCCAGTGATTTGATACGTGAACCTGAAACTCTCCACTGAACCTCAGCATTGGTCACACGCTGTTCCCACCAGATTCGATGAATGCTAAGGAGACATCGATGTTTAAATAGCGGCAATCTTCGTATATCCTCCACTCACAGTGGCCATATCTCCGAAACATACAATAACACTGGCCTGACTGCTGCAGCTTACATCTGAATCTTGTTAGATCGGCGGATGTCACGTCGACACCACAGACGACTCAGGTTGGCGATCCACAACAGATCACCGTCCTTTCTTTGGCTCTGAATCAGTTGACGTTTTAGACATCTCCGTGCCTCATCATATCCGGAATCCGGAGAATCCATGTGCTCGCATCTAACGGTGCAACTGAGAATGCAGGTATCCGTCGTTTCTCCCTGTGTGTGTCTGATTGTTGTACCTTGAGGAGCATCAGCAGCTTCACATAGGGCCTTCATGATTTCTGTCCATCGCACTTCTGGATCCTGAGCATTTGACTGCATCGATAAGCTGACGGATAGTTCTGTTTGGAAAGCTGACTCAGTTATCGTCCAGCAGAAGCTGGGGGAGGGGGCGGTTGGATTTGGCGTTGCCTCAACCACCGACGAGATGTAGGCTGAAACACTCACGAACAAGCACGTGATCAGTGTCTACAGACGTGAACCAAGGTGAACGAGAGTCTTGCATTGTGCATATGGGTAGTAGAAGGTTAGGAGTGCATAATATGATTCATCATGCTGTTTCAACGCTTCACTCACCGTTGAAAACCATGGAAGCACTGTACAGCTATTTCATCCTTTTTAGGAATCATCAGCAGTGCACATCTGCCGGGCCCCAACGGAGACCCGAACCCGAGGTGGTCTGTCACGTGAAAATTGATTGTTGCAAACATTCCGTCTTGTCTACACCGGCGCTTCTTTAGTGGCCCACTTTTGGGATTCAGTCCTCAACCCTATTCACCCAATGGAGCAAGCGGAACGTGGACGGGGCAGCATCCTTTGGGTTGGGGTCTGCCCAGCTTAGGCGGGCGGCAGCTGCCAATGAAGTACAATGACTTCTTCCACCGTCGGGAGAAACCCCAAATACTTCACTCTTACGTTCATCTAGTGGAGGTTTTTAGACCAGTAAACTATTCCTTCTCGTGTTTTTCGCTAGCGTGTCCTCTCCAGGGTCATACGGGTTAGAACCAGAAGTTGCCCATCAACTGGTTCAGAGACTGGACTTCGTCTGTCCTCTACTCATCAACCTGTCAGGCATAATTGCAGTTCCGGCTTGAAGGAGCTGTCCCGTCTAGGTCTTTGGGTCATGGAGGCACTCAAGCCATCACACCACAACAAGGTGCAATCTCGTAGTGAGTTTACGTGGCCTACTGAAGCCGTGGAAGTATCAATAACAAAAGCAAACTATTTCGGATGAACTAGCAAGAGTGAGGCCGGTGACTGAGGAACTAAAGCAATCGACGCGTGCCCTGTCGTCTCATATCAACACGAGCCACATCAACAGGCATAAGACAGTTACTATCGGTCACTTAACTCAATGTCGTTTTCTCCACAAACAAATTGTTTGGCATTTATCATAAACATACCGAAGGCTCAGACGATCGTTCCCGAGAACATTTACATTTACAAAATATCATACTTCTAAGGACCTCTTTTGGCTTACCCCTTAACGCTATACTTCCAAGAACAAAAACAATATATGAAAGGAATTACCCCCGAATTATTTGTTATCGACCTTCTCTAATCATTTGTTTCCATCGGCTCCGTAAAGGTGTATTGTGAATTAGGCTGTCGTCGAAACAGAAGGAGATGGTTATCGAGCTGAACGCGTCAATCAAACAAAACCACAATCTACGGTACAAGTACAGTGTCTATTTTGGAAATATCCCGCGGAAGACAAGATTATTCCCATAGATGAGCAAGTTGAACTCGTCTAGACCTCCATGTAGGTATTCAGATCACCGAAGCAGAGAGCTGTATATTGAGATTTCAATCGAGATAAGCGAACCAACACAGCTAGAGTGAAGCACACAATAACCAACACAGTGACCACAAACACATGCCCAAAAGGGAGACGAAATACGCTTTAGGATCGATCTTGCTGTAGTGTGGTCGTGAAAACGAACTGTCTGAATGGTCACGAATGCTTTGGCACTTTGAATTGTCTGGCTAAGTAGATATAAGCACCTCTTATACTTTTCGTCTTCTAATTACAGTACTATCATTTCGGCGAGCTCACTTGACGGTGACTAGTATTTACTTCTTAGCCGTTTAATAGTGCAATAAATGAGTGTCTCAGTCGACAAAATGGACTGTTTTAGAAAGAGTTCTTTATGTGAACTGTTGCAATCGGTCTGACTGCTGACGAAACATTTGAGACCCGGAAGTTAAGATTAAAAATCTAGAACTCATAGAAACGAAAGAAAAATCCGTGCCTCGACCGAATTTATCTCGCGAACAAACAACTCTTTACCGGGTACGCAGTTCATCACCACTTCTTCCTCTCTGATTAATTTGGAGAAACATCAAGAATCTTCGTCTTATTGTCTTTTACTAAACGGAAGACAGTTGGAATAGTCTTGGTTGTGGATTAGTGCTCTCTCACCTCGTGATTTTAAACAACCATTTTGTGTGTGCTGTGCCTTGGCCATTCCGACCAGTCAAATACTGCTGTGTTCGGTACACACGCCTGCTATGGTCCGCGCATTTCCACGCTCAATTCGCATTAAGATGCACGTATGCTTCATTTCGTTGTCGCTTGTTTACATATGGTCTGACCACTAAGTTGAACCGGTATGTGCGCCCGATTCTGAACGCACTTACGATCCTCTCATAAATCACATGATCCCATTTGGTATATTCATACTGATCAATCATACTGCTTATAACGCAGCTGCCACTGGTGTATGCATGCCTGTTGCGTACATTAAAATATCATATTTTTGCACGACAAATATTCATTATATTCTCTTGCCAATGTTATATTACGATGAACTAGATGCAATCTTCTAACGCACGTTCATATCACGAATTCCTCCAGTGCGGTAGGGACAAAACATGCCTGCACACAAGTAGATGATCTTATTGGAAATCAAACTCAACTAATGCATATTCTGACTGGTTGAAGGTCACACGTTTGACTGGGCTCACAGAATCCCGGGACCAATGACAGTTTAGTTAGTTGCCTGCAGCACACCGATGCGGAGAGCGATTTGGTTGGTAGATCGTACCAACGTTTAAACGAGACTTGTTGTCCTAGCCTGGTGATTTTGCGGCAGTACAAATTCACGACCACGGACAGTGAGAACCGTCGGCCAGTCAGAACCACCATGACCGGGTAGAACAAAAGCTCACTGTGATTGATTAACCTACGATGCACCGAATGATACACTTGATCATGCCTGTATATACAGCTGATTTCTACGGTAAAATGAATGCACATAGTGTTTTGATCCGTCCCGACAGCTCTAGTAAGCAGACCCTTTTGTCTTTGGGTTACCCTCGTTTTATTAACACAAAATAGACAGTTTTAAAAAAAAGATAGGTGGTTGTCCTAAAAAAAAACACTTTGCTCAAACACGCGTTGGTTCACTTGTTATTCATAAATGGCTCTTCTTCTAGCTGGTTACTTTGGTTGTAACCCGATTGGTTGATTCGGTTCCGGTTGATTCAGACAACTGTTGGCCACTGATCAATTCATCACGTCGCTTCGCTGTCTCCAATCTTGTCCTCGATCCTTGACAAGCGATGACGTACCGCCTGCTTGCTAACTCATCGATACGCTTCACTGAGTCTAACTTTGCCCACCATTCTGGGGGGGGGGGGGGGGGTTGTCTGCTAAACGATTTAGGCCGTCTTTAGCCGATCTGTCTGTCATTATCTTCAAACACAGCATTGGTCTTAACGTCGGAGCCATTTCAAGTCATCTTTCTGTGGGTTTGAGTGTTTCGACTAGTGCGACTAACTAGACGATTTTGTTTGCGTGCGGTAACTATGGTGGAGAACCCTGAGACACTAGGATGGTTCTTACGGTACGCTCACAACCACATCCAGTGTATTCTACTCTAAAACCGAACATTTAAGTCATTACTCTGTTATAATCAGCCGAAATCCGCTATGCCCAAAGAAGTCCACATAACACAAAAAAACGGAAAGACACAGATTGTAAAAAGCGTATCTCGAACAAAAGCTGGAACAACTTACTCTGCCAACTGTTCAGGTGAAACTTTGGCGTGATCGATAAACGTTTGAACACGTTTTCGACGTTCATCAAATTGATCCAAGTCCATTTTCGAGCACAACATAAATACTTTCTTAATTAGAGAAGAATAGAATTCCTGTACAATGAAAAGAAAGATTCCATTTAATGAGACTATTGATTTAATTTTTGGCAGGGTACTTGAGATATGGACAGAACTGGAATACCCACTCCAGGTGGTCGTTAAGACTAAAATACGTAATCTCATCGTAAAAACGATACGAGCGTTCTTCGGTATGCAAAAGGAAGTGAATCCCATCTATACAGGGTGCGCGAAGCTAAAGGAAATGGTTAACGAGAGATGAACAATGAAAATCATAAATTTCTCACCCTCAACACAAACACGTAAAGACGATGACTACTTGTTACTGATCAAACAGACTAAGTAATGAAACCCACGGCTCAGTCAGGGTTACGTCGTCATGTGCAAAGTGACGAAGGCCTGGTTGGATCCGCAAAACTGGAGTGACTTGAGGTTTCGTCGGGTTTGTCACGCCAAGCGCCTGTGTTCTCACTTAAACCGTTCGGACGTTTGGTGGGTGCTGACACCTTATCTCCGTGTTTGCAATTGAGTAGTGGGAGATTAGATTTGTATATAATATGATTCCTCATGCAGCTTGAACACTCAACTCACCTTTGAAAACCATGAAAGCACTGTACAGCTGTTTCATCCTTGTTGGGAATCATCAGCAGTGCACATCCACCGAGCCCCCACGGGGACTCGAACCCGGGGTGAACGATTGTGAATCGAACACCTTAACCGCAAGGCTATCCGGGTTGGCTCTCAACGGTTTGTTGAACATCTACACTACATGATATAGCACCCTTCCGTCACTGGCTTTTGAACGGTAACAACCCGCTTCTCGTGTATTACTCAGGCTCTGGACTATTTTCTAAACGTCCTTCCCAAAAGCTAAATCCCCGAGGGCCGAACAAATATGGCTGGTCCCGATTATAGTTGATCTAGGGGGAGAGGGAGGGATTGTGTAGGTCGTCTCGTCGTTGTCGTGCCTCGTCTCACAAATTCTCTTCCTACTGTACCTCGGCAAGATAGCTCTACTCTACACCGGTAATTACACTGAACGTGGAATTGGCTGATCATACCTCCAAGTTTATTCAACAGAGAAACGGATCAAAAGACGCCTTCTGTCTGGGCACATCATAATAACAAAGAGTGGATATTCAATAGCGTGTAGTCTGTAACTGTTAAACTGTTTGCATTGTATCCGTATTTCATCCGACAAATATAGCCTAACTTAAACATACTAACACAAAAGTTTCAAACAGTACCAGCTATTATTGTGAAATCCCCAGTACACACACTAGGTGAGATTCACTGCGTGTTCTACACGTGTTCTCGAAGCTGCAGAGTTGGGCTCGCGGACTTTCTGTCGCCCGACATTTGGTCGAATGGACATTTGTTCGCCAGACATTTGTGTGATTGAATTACGCTACATGCATTTAAGTCTGTCAAATGTCCTATCCTTAGAAAGTGGATAAGGCGTAGCCTGTCCCTTGGCCATTCTCGAGATTTATAGTTAACACCTCGTAATCCAGAATCATAAAGGCATGCATTGATCACGAATCGGTGAGCGAAAAGGCTTGCTCCATGCTGTCATGCGAATGCATCGCAGTCAAATTCTTTTGGACCGTTGTGACCTCACAACAGCTTCACACCGGAATTCCTAAAGTCGAAGGCTTGAAACTAAGGTCAGCTGAAATGGCAAAGTGCGGTCTACCACGACAGTGCCCGGTGAATCTGGAATTCCAGCCTTTGTCCTTTTTGAGGTGATAGACATCTGATCCACCCGACTATCTCAGTATGTGAACAAAATAAATCACCTTAACGATTACATGTGGCAGGCAAAACAGGACTCATTACTGGCCTTGTCTTAACCAATCGGGTGCTACTGTTGAGGGACTGAGGTTGGTTTGCGCAATAACGGGAACATTATGCAGGCTGTAACATTTTGGAAGCACTACTTTTCAAGGTTGAAAACCCATGAAAAAAGGTTTGGGACTGGGTTTCTGCTACTTTCTGAGAGTGTGACACTTGACAGACTTAAGTGAACGTAGCGTAATTCAGTCATTCAAACGTCTGGCGGCCAAATTTCCTTTCGACCAAATGTCCAGCGACCAAATGTCCGGACGCGGCAGAGTTGTACACGACAGATTAGTCGCGAAAAGTGGAGCAGCCAAGTTTTTGATTTCAAGAAAAACTTGCTTTTTTGATTATCTGTTGAACTGTCGATGAGGTTGAGGTACAACATGAACACATGCAACGGAGTTCCACGTGTGAAACATTTTTATTTCCTTCTTTGTTAGCTTTTTCTTGAACTGATGACCGACGGAATACGTTTGACAACACATGCACACTAACCGGTTTAGCTGACTTGAGGCTCAAAAACCTTGTTAACTCAGAGTAGCGCGACGCGGCTCAGAAACGATGCCACAAGTTTGACGATAACCAGTAATGTCCGAGAACTTGAACGACAAGACCGATAAAATGTAGGAAAGCCTGCAGTTACACCAGCGTGATAAACAGCTTGACATCACCAGTATCCTTTTTCAAAGTAATTCGATAGAACGAATAATAAAGACCCGCGAAGATCAAAATTTTCCACTCACACGTAAATGTTCTGTTGGTCCACACAAACTGAGAAAAACATTGTTGTCCATAGTGTGAATATTATACCTTGGAGATGGGGGGGATGCAAATTCATTTCATGAAAAAGAGAAACCCACTATGGAACGATGCACCCAAGTTTTCTTTTAGAATGGTATATAAGTACTTAGGGAAATACAATTTAAAGATTAGAATGGTATTTATTCGTCAGCCTGACAACAAACGAGCACAGCAGTTAGTCATCAATGACGAGCCTGGAAATTTGGCTTGTAAGAGTTTGAAGCGGAGCCGAAACTAGGTGATATTGAAAAATATGACAGCCAATTAAATATCTCTTGACTGTTTCGCATTCAGAATCGAAAACCTCTCACTTATGTCTTACCAGCTGACCAGTGTTGATTGTGTGATATACCAATACCAATCAGTCACCTCTGAAGTACGGAGTTCGAAATTCACAAATGTCGATCACATTAATCGTAAACAATAAATCGCTATCACCCGACTGATAGCCAAACCCAACCTATTGGGACTTCAATGGTTCTGCAATCCAATCCTGAGGAATCCGATTCTCTGCGGATACGGAGTGTATCCATTTTGATGTTCATGCGCAAGTATCGAATGAAAACATTACTATTACCGCTACCAATGTTATCATCCAGGAGACGTGCTTTTTCCGGTACAATGATCTAACGGACCATTTGTCATCTCTAGCGGGCTATGATTACAAACAATCGGACATAAATGAAACACTGCTCTTGTGAATGATAGAACTTCATCCCATTGGCTTTGGCCTTTTCATTCTGACTGGATCAATCACCTGAATTAGTTCTGAATCCATCCGGGTTGTGGTCAGTAGACTTGAGCATGTATTCACCCACCCACCCGGGTCGAACTTACGACATTCTGGTTGAGCTTGGATTCGTATGCATTTCTTGCATGTTTTGCCGTACATCTTCCGCGAATAGCATCAGTAAAGTTGCGCTAGAAATGCAAAACAAAAAAAAGCCGGGGAGAACGATGTGCAAACAACACACAATAATGAGAAACAGATTGATATGAGTGAAGAATAACTGTGACACTCTAACTGTCGACGGGTCGCTAAAACGTCCCCGAAAAAAGACACTAATCAACGTGAAAGTGCGACGCCGGGTCATCCAACAGAGCCACCTGTGCACTACATATTTGCGGCTCATGCCCAGCGCATGAGTGGGTCTGTGCGAGTAATTCATGAACTGGGTAAAACCAATCAGATCAGGTGGACAATTACCAGTCAAATTAGCAATCAGACAACACGTGAACATTTCTAGATTATTCCGTTGGTATTTTAGTTAGGTTGTTGAGTGACCATCAGCTGGATGACACTTTCTTACGTTGCGCTGACGCGTTCCGGTTCGAAAAGAGCGGGCTACAGCTCGGAGCGGAGATCGTGTACACAAACTGTCCAAAGGAATAAACAACTCAAATATGGGTGTGACAACACCAGTGATATGCGGTCTTGAGATTTTGTGACAGCAAAAAAGTGAAACACGGAGTCCCGGTTATCTAGTTATCAAAGACAAAGAAGACACGTTGTGAGACGCCATCCCTTCATTTATTCCCCCTCGGTCCTCAGAGTAAACCAAGTTGATGAACCTCTTTTAAGCAACCGATACGGGGTGAATTTTCCGCACATACAGGGCTTACAGTGGAATCAAAAAGAAAATGATACAGGGAGTAAGACGTGAAAACGAAATGGGAAGGGAAAATACATTCAGATCAACTCTAAAGGTGAACAATAAGATCAATGGTTACTCGGTCGCGGTTCATAAGAACGCGAACAAGGTAGGGAATGGAGCCATTTCGTTTCGCAGACAAGCGCAAAGGTGTTATTCTGAATTACCAACGGGTGGAATATATATATATATATATATATATATATATATATATATATATATATATATATATATATATATATATAGAGAGAGAGAGAGAGAGAGAGAGAGAGAGAGTTTTAGAGAGCATGGAGTGATGGCAGTGATTGGCTTTGGATAATAACCTGTGAGTGCTTTAGTTTTAGGCTTCATAATATTTACTAATGATGAAGTCAGTGAGAATACCTCTCTTCTGTTGTATTCAAACTGAGAGAGCAATTTCCCAGATTTGGAGAAAAGATCAAAATAGTTTAATTTTTACCAAGAAGAAATGCGAAGGGAAAGTAGAATCGTTGATGGGGAATGTAAGATGTTACAGACTAAAGCACTACATCATAGTCTAAATCATGTAAAAATGATTTTTAACGTCACTGAACACTGTTTCAACTAGTCCAAGAAAGGCTGCGTCAGACTGCACACGGGATCATAAAAGGTAAAAATACGTGTGATTGAGGATTCCACAGTTCACCCGTGATTGTATGGCTAATGCTAAACAAGACAGGTAGAGTGCGATACAGGTTTCTGCACGCGAAGAGAAGGAGATTTCCGAACCGATCAACAAAGCTTCATTAAACTCACTTTGAATGACCGGGTCAGGTAACCCCGATGACCTGTTAAGCGGACTTTTTGCGGGAATGCTAATGCCGGACTTTAGACTGAGGTCTGTATTGTGTAGTTAGACTGAGGAATTCAATGAGAAAACCATTTCCGGATGAGTTCAGTTACTGTTTGAGTGAAGTATCTTCCGCTCTCGATGCCAACGGAGGCAAATTTTCGTATTTTACCATGACGTCATACACCTGATGGGAAGAAACATTCTGCCGCTAAAACATGAGTGCATCCGTATTTATGGCAGATATAGGTCCCTCCCGAACCAATTAAATTGGAATGACCAATCTCCTTTATCTGGTTAGGATTCTGGCTAAGTCAGCATTGATTCATTGATATGCCTGTGGGGACAGATACATTTGTTGACATAAGTGTGCTCATAAAAGTTCCAACTTCCATAAATAGTATACGGGAATTTACAAAGTGACATATCGTGGGACCCGAGATACGATGTCACTGTGACATCATCAAGAGCATTTTATCTGTCTGATCTGACCGAATTTAGATGTGGCGTATCCCCTATTCAGTTTCTCTGCAACATTTCAGGGCAATTATCGAATTCAGTAGTGAAGCACCGCGAACACATATTATCATCTTATTTATCACGTGATGCATTTATTGTACTCCCAAACGGACTTATCACACTAAGCTTACGGTAGGATTAAAATTATGTAAGTCGTGCTTCAGATCCGAGACACGCGAACACATCCACGCACGCACAATGTGAATACACTAAAGTTTGTGGAAGGTCGCAATTTCAAAAAATAGCAGTCTTCGGAATAATCCCAGAATTTTCGAAACCCGATAAAAAAATCCCTGTTTCTCATTGGTTTTCAACCTTGATAAATAACACCCCGAGAAATCGTGAGTCTGTAAAACATTCCCGTTATCGTTCAAACCAGCATCATTGAATTTCTGTGGGAAGAGGTCTTCAAAATATCGAACTCGATTAACTATGGCACCCGCAGCTGATCGGTGAAAATAAGTCATTTATCGGTTCGGTCAATAAAGACGCAAATATTCCGAATTTATACATAAAGAAGTATGACGGAACTATTAGTGCGAGAGCATGATCAAAAAATACCAATGAACGTGAAAATCCCGGTTCCGTAGGTGGCGTTACAACGTTCTGATCGTGTGATTCCGTTTTCTGTTTTGCTACCGACTACCATTTCAGCAGTCCATCTTCAAATGAGTAGCATGGCATTGTATGTGGATGACAGGACAAAATCTCCCCGGAAGTACACGATTGGTCTCACCGTGGTTTCCGCTCATATGTGTCCGTATTTGCCCAATCGTCCTTAGTCTTGAGGACTCCACAGCTGGAAGAATCACCGTGTGATGCTAAAACTAGACTCTCCGTCCATGCACGGTCCAATCGATTCAAATGAGTTTAAAGCTGTAATCCGACTTTATATTTCGACTATTGGCGTTCAGTCTTGCTGATCGAATCTTTTGATCTCTGTTTTGACTAGTTAGCCATCTTAAATTCGGTCACTTTTTCCATCGAATCACTGATTGCCGGTGTTTTTCGGTTAGGTTCATTGGTAGCTCACTTAAAATGTAGGATTCGTATCTGTAATCCACATTTCTTGTTTATTGCCGCGTGTAACAATGACAATTATTTTTTTTACAGAACCATATTTTGCAGAGAGTTTGGCTACTTTCCTGCACCAGATTAACATCAGGTGTGTCTGTTCAGATGGAAACCCGTCGCAGATGGCGAACAAGTTTTACACCAGTCATCCAACTTATAGACTGAGGTGTCTTCTGGGTCTTCAAATACATTCACTTTGTCTACCTGGGGAGTGGAATCAAAAACCGAACCCCGGAAAAATTGATGGACGGTTTAAATGCTTTGAAACTTTACTCTTTATTAGATGCTTTTCTGCAGAGTCACGCATTGATACCGTCATCAAGGCTTTCCTTGATCTTGAAAGGGCACCGAATATCTCAATAACTGTTTATTTGTGCATTTTTGATGTTGAGGTTGGATTAAACTCGCCCATAGGCGAATTCCCACCATCGTTTTCAGTCAACGTGGTCCGACCCGTTCGTACTACAAAGCATAGTGGCCGTAATTCATATTCATTACGTTGGCGAGATCAGTATTTGCTCGGACTTGGGTCCCGTGGTGGTCAAAGGTCCCTCAAGTGAGTGATTCCGTTTGTTCACGATAATTAAAAAAGTTAGGGCTTGGTGACGAGAGCATAGGAAAATGGAGTCTCGGGTTTTGGGAACGTTATAGGGTACGTAAATTAACGATCCACATACGACGGCTGGTAGAGTGATGGAGTGCACATGCTACTGGCTGAGTTAGTAAGTAGCCGATTACTCAAAACACAATTATGGAGAATTGTGGACTGATGGTGAATGCAACCACTTCAAGGGACATGAAGACAATTAGGTAAACGAAGGCGTGCAAACCACCGGACTGCTTTTTCCGTCTGGATAATGACTGTCTTCAGGTGGACTAAACCGCTGGTACGCATGTAAGTATTGTTGTTACATTTGGTTGACTTCAGTGACTTCCAAACGGGTGTTTCTCAGGAAACATCCTATTTACCAGGCACGTCTTCTGATTTATAACAATAGTAGTGGACCGAAGAAGGAATGAATGAAAGGTTAGCTGTGTAGATACTGAGCGAAACCCTGGGAGACTATCTACCCAACTAAGCAATAGAGTTCTCAATCGGAAGCAGATTGATGAAGAAATTCAAGGAGGCGAGATCCGTCGAGGATCGAAAATTGAAGGGTATGTTGGGATACTCTGGATATGGATACTCATCGTTGGAATGTACGTCACGCTAGTGAGTCTACATTTGTGAAATGGTATCATTTTACAGTTCTCGTGCCACAAGACTTTGCCAATAATTACATCTTCCATTCACGTGCTAAATATTTTGCATTCGAAGTTCCAGATAATTTGGTAGATGTGGAGAAGTCACCAATTCGTCAGCTTTGGCACGTTCACGTTTGTCGGAAACCACTCATAAAAATGGAAAGTTCAACCATACGATAAAGCTATTTCTCAATAGGGCAGACAGAAGTTCTGTGTTCACTTACTCAGACTACAAGAAAATTAAGGGGTTCAATTTAGACAAAGTGAACCAGAGACTAAGAGAGAAGAAATTCCTTGCCACTGATACACTTCTGCCCTACATAGTCTACAACTCAGCCACGGCCGTATATCTAGCTTTTTATTTGATATATGCTTTCAAATTAACAAACCAACAAAAATTTCACGGGTTTCATTTTCATTCCCTAAATCTACGCAGTCAATGCGATTGAGAATTTTGGCTCGACTGTATGGGAAAATAATTATTGCTTTTTCACTGCATTTGACTTCGGAGACCCGGGTTCAGACTTTACGAACGATATAGGGCGGGATTTTCGACGCTATCCGAACATGTAAGAGACGCAAAACTTGATTTCATTTGAATGACTTTGAACTATGGAGCGGTTACCGTGATGATTTGTGCCTTTTCCCAAACGAACCATATTGGAATATGAAAGCACACGTCCGATGTCCTGGGTGTTGATGCGTGTATCCCATTGGCTTTCGGCACGTTTCGCGTGTACAGTAGGCGCATTAGGCTTTTACCAACTTCCATCAACCATGGTGTCGACATGACATCCGTTTAGCTATCAAAAGCTAGGCTTGAGCAGCATCAGTTAGGCTGGTTCTTTCTTTTGGTTAAGGATAGTGGCCACGGTTTTCTGAATACCGATGTATTAGTAACAATGCTCAAATTTGATGGGAAAGCCGTATCAGCAATCATCCGAGGTTACACTTAGGGCATTAGGCGCAGGGAAACATATTTAGGCGAAAAATTTAAGCTCAACAGGTTAAGATGCTAAGGATATGTGTTTCGCGTGTCCTCGGATCGAATTCTGTAGTATGCCATATTCGGTGTGGTGGGTAGTGGTTTGATGATCAATGAGAGTGTCCAGTTCATGAAATGAAAGAAGACTATGCAAAACCCAACCAGCGAACGTGGCCGTTTCTTTCATGCTGGACTTCTTGGGTGGACTGCAACAAACCCCAGCTAACTGGATGAACACTAAAGGTTATGCCCAAGTACTGAGAACAGTGAAGTTCTTGTACCGGCACGCTTTCTCTTCTTGTTTTTCGTTCGCTTGATTGATATTATTTCCCATTAAGGTTTCTGTTAATAAGATGGCAACCAGAGCCACTCCAGCTAATGCATGGTTACCGGTTATTGGAATTGAACTGGATTAGGTTTGCAAGAAAATCTAGTGCATGGCAGCCCTTAATTTCTGCTTCCAAATGATATCGGAGAGCGTTTTAATGCGGGTGAAATATTTGAAACTGACATAGTTTATTGCTTGGAACGTGTTTCCTGTGGAAGGTAAAATCGATCAAGTTGATTTTTATCATTACAAACAACGAACAATCACAAAAAACGTACTTCCTCTCTGATTCCAATGGCACATGAGAACTAAGTTGGAGCATAATGATTCCTGAAAAAAAAAAGAATTGGATGGCAGTGATATTGAAAATCCTTCATCCAGTTTGTACGTTTATTAATTTTTTCTACATCTTTCCAGACTGATATTTATGAGCGTTATAAGTTCCCTGTCCGGCCTGCTTTCCGCTAGTGAAAAAGATCGGTGAAAGTGTTGTTTCGTGCGACCTGAATGCGCGTTCCTCTTGCGACGGTCTCATAAAGGTAGACGCAGGAAAACATCGAAAGCTGAGTCGGAAATCTATTCCAAATTGAGACAAGTCATTCATGCCGAGGTTGGACCGGCTAGAGGTTTGTTAGACGAACAAGGTATCTGGACTAATGGTGGATCAACTTCTGAGGCGCACCAATGCGGGAAGTGATTCGGTCGCATAATTAAGCCAGTGAAGTAATTCCTCATGGAGTATTAGCTGAAAGACTTTGACTGGAGCGGAGCCTTCAAATTGGCCATACTGTTCACTGGGATATCATCTTGCACTGTTCTCTGTGTGTTTGCTTGTTGGAGTTTTGTTGAAACCCCGCAGAATAACATTAAATGTTGTACTACGAGGGCTCCTTTTTAAAGTCATTGTATTTTTGCTCAAAACCCTGGTATCGAAGAATTCGAAAACAATGTACGAAATAAGTTGAATCAGATCCTGAAAATACGGGATGAAAAAGCGCCATGCTGGATGGCAATTGAGTTTTAGACGATATCCTGCTAAGAAAAATCTCAGATTCCTGAGACATTATCAAGCGATGTGCGTTCGTTGTTGGGGGAAACAGATGATCTCGCATAAATAACAACAAAGAACGAGTACAAAAAAACGTTGAAATTATCATACTGCAGGAATCTTGGCTGCCCAAAGATACGGCGGATGAAATTATACACGTAGATGGCTTTCACACGTTACCGGCTGATCATCCCACGAGGCTTCAGAATTGCGATGATGAAATTATTATTTCCATAGAAACAAGACGGAGCAAGATAATCAAGTTGGTTTACGAATACTCGGATGAAAGATAAGTTGTCACGTGATCAAATACACGCCATATTTTCTGGTCGGGTTTGGTCAATACTAGTTGGTAACGTTCAACGAACCCCAGATACAACGGCAAATAAACTCAGAGCATTTTGTGATTTCCTATCAATTTCATTCACCCCGGACTTGGATGCCGCTCTGTGTATATCCGGTGTTGACTTCAACAGATTGGACACAGCTCTTCTTACGACACAGTCTGACAAGCTTAGTGCATTTCATCACCAAAAACGATGCTAGCCTAGATTTTGTTTTCAAAATGAAAGCAGGGTTATTCATGATTCATTAACATGCCCTACTAAGTAGTCTCGTCCACTGCATTCTGAAAATTTGTCCAGCTTCCTATGGCAAGAAAAATCAATACCTATCATTGGCACGAACATGCAGAACTGTCAATACAAAGAAACTGCTCTTCCGAAAGTCAAGCACATTTACGAACCGTGAATTCCAATCAAAGTCCCTCATTGTTTTTGTGTAAGAATCTTACTGACTGTCTTAACTTGCATTTTCAAAATAGTTTTCCTTTTGGGACCCGTATGTTTTCTTTCATAACAACTACGTAGTAGGAAGACAGAAAAAGACCTACAAAAGAGCGCGAACGTCTGAAGTAAAGCGGACCACTGAGCTGGTAAAACTGGAAATAGAATGCCCAATTAGGCTGTATGTAGATACCAGCCTGGGAAACTTCCGGTGTCGGGACACGCGGTACACTATAAAAAAGGGATTGTGGCAATAATTCAACGGACGGGAACTGTTCCGTTGACGTCGAAAAACTTAACAAGTGTTTTGGTTCGTTGTTTCAAGATATTTTCTCACCGATAAGCCTCCTCAAATCAAACCCACCGCTGACTGGAAGCAGCTGATTACACTGAAGGCCAGTAACGCCTTAGGCCCACATGGTCTATCCTCATTTGTTCTGTAAGTGTGTGCCGATGCCTTGTCGGGTTGCTTGGCGGATATTTTCAGTTGTTTACTGAAAAGCGGTAAAGCTACCAACATATGGAGACCTGCAAAGATAATACCCGTTCAAAAAGGGGCCTGGTACACGCAGCCCCATCGCATGCATATCTGTGATGCGCAAGACGCTGAAGAAAATTTTGCTGCCACATGTTGTCTCCGAGATTGCTGCGGACTATATTTGTCAGTGTGCATATAAATCGTCCCGATCCACCCTCGAGGCCACAGCCTACCTACTAAACTCTGTGGTGGCCTGTTTAGATAAGAAATGTAAGATGGATAGGATGTTACTCCTTGACTATAAAAATGCCTTCGATAGTCTCGTCAGATCAGTGTTACTCATTGTATTATATGATACAGGAGTCGACCAGAGCTTACGCACACTGATTAGTGATCATTTCACTGACCGGACTCAGTTTACGTTCTTTATTGGAATGATATCCTGTCCACTTCCCGTCAATGAGGGTGTCTTACAGGGCGTCATCTTTTCACCCTACTTAATCTCCACGCCCGTACAACAATTACCTATTCCATCTCCATTTATTTCATGTAAATATGCAGACGATGTCGTTTTTGGATGTGAACATTCTGGACCAGAGGTCACCCCTATAATCCGAAGCAGACTAGACGATATCGTAAACTGATCCTCTTCCGGTTCTCGGGACTTGAATGCATCTAAATGTCCCCATATGTCATTCTGTTTATCATCAAGGGGATCGAATGAAAAAAGTGTTAACAGACTGCCTCTGTTTTCTGTACAAAAAGAACATGCACCCGGATCGCCCACAGTCGAATACCTCGGTTCGTGCATTTTAGAGAGGTGTTTTGCAAAGTTGGAAAGCTTTCCCGTTTTCTCTCTCAGACTGCTTTTTCTCTCCGTACCTCATAAATACATTTCAAGACCAGTGTCCGTTTGTATTATTCCCCATTGGTTTTACTGCTTCACAGTAACCTTTCCTAGTCTGCTGAAAAAAGACTTTCAGTTGATCACAAGACCCATATAGTACATTTCTAGATGCAGTGGCATATCTAGAGGTACACTTGTGGACATTAACATAAATAAACACTTTTGTACTTGTGATAGCTGTACTTCAAAAATTTCCTCTGATATCCTCCATCCCGTACACACTGCCAAAGGCTGTATGTGCAATCTCTGCACACTCAAAGTTCAAACCGCTGTTTACCCGCACCTCGGCGCATCGTAATTCTGTTTTGCTTTATCTCGCTCGTCTACTTGTTGATCTCAGGACGGTTCCCACAGAACTGCGAAACAGATTGAATGTCGACCCCCAATGGCGCATACAATGCATTATTTTATCTACAGAAATGGTGTAAAAGGCTAGAAATTCACGCTTTTGGGTGCTTCAAGCAACTACTAGCTTGGTTTGACTGCATATCTAAGTCATGGAATTCCGTGAGATACAGCTGCTTCGGGATCGCTCATTCAAGGGTGGTTGTCAGAACACCTCCCTAACAGAAACCAAACTCAATAATACTGTTTTGTCACAGGTTGACCCCATACCCGGTCGAAAACCTCAGAGGCTGTTTTGGATATGCACATTCATACAACCTGTTAAACGAACCCAGTTATCCGCTAGAACGACGTGGATAAACAGACCACTACCATTAGCATGAGTGAATTTTACTTAAGTTTCGGTCATTTTTTATGTGCTACTTGTCGTGGTTGATGTTAAGGTGCCCTGATGACCAACCTTAGATCCAAGGTTCGGCAACAGATCAACCGCACACGTGGCAGCAACCAACAGGTTTGTCACACTAGTTGTTACGGCCAAAGAAAGTGCAGTCAAACACCCTAGCTAACGTGCTAGGGCTTGCCACTTCACTGTCGGAACTGGGAACCCAATTTGACACCATTTTCAAACCATCCACCGCTGATCCGGAGACAGCCAAATCCACGTGAAGCAACTTATCTCCGTCCTATCGAGCCGTGCTATAAAACCAATCATGTTTATTCTTGAATGTAACTTATAATTCACATTATGGTCGTGTTTTGTGTCCGTTTGATTGGAGGCCTTGTGGTAGAAACCCGTCTATAAACCAAACTGAAAACATTTGAATGCACAACCAACGTGGACTTTAATCCAATGTCTACTGCATTTCTCTGTGTGTTTTGATTCCACTTCGTTGGGGGATAATGAAGCGACCACCAATGAGGACGAACTTGGAATCATTGATGTATGATGGCCAGAGGTCGAAACGAGTAGGACACACCTGTATCTACTCAGCCAGACAATTTAGAACGATAAAGCATTCGCAATCATTCAAACAGTAGATTAACAGGCCCGCACTGCAAAAAGATCCATCCTAAGGCAATCTGCGTATTTCTGATCCATTTTGGACAGGTGTCTTTGGCTTTTGAGCCGGTCCTTTCGCGCGTTATTCCAGCTGTGTTGGCCCAATTTGTCCCGAATCATGTCGGGATATGCAGCTTTCTGCCTGGGCCATCTTGTTGCCTACTTGGGGCCCCAGCTTGTAAGGGCAACGCCTGATGCGTTACCAAAATGCAGCCTCTCTTTGACGGCGCTATCACTGTAAGTCATGTGATGCCCAAGTTACGCCTGTCTAGAATCGAGGTAAAGGCTGGAGACAATGGAATTACGAGCAACAGGACAGCGGATCGATTGCGTCGATCGGCAGGCTGAGAAAGGAAATCTGTCGGGCAACGACCGACCGTTTCGCCGGCCAATCGTAGGAGACAGTCCACAAAACCAGTTGAACCAAATAATTTGTGAAACAATTGGTTACCTTCATCCAGAACTCTATGTAGACATTAGGTTCCGCACTGATAAATTGAAATGGTTCGGAAGCGAAGAGGTCTTCTCGAAACAACTGAGCTAATTCAGAAACCGGCCAAAGTTTACTTGCTGATCGATAGGACCCTTCTTGTCTATCGTCAGATGTTTCCGAAATAGTCACTGTACCTCTTCTTCAGCTACAGTATGACAATACGTGTATTCTGGAACTCAGCGGTGAAGTGGGTGACAAATCGCCGACATCAAAATCCGGTGACAGACTGACCCTATCATGTGGCGTTCAAGCTAAAGATGCAATAGAGAAACAGCCATACCCGATAACCCCTAATAGTCAACATGTGAGACATAGTAAGAGTCATACGCACCGATTTAGTTCGAGTCTTTGTTGGTATCCGGTAAATGTGCACTGTAGCTCAAAACAGCCGAAGTGCCCTTGCAGCGCTTGATCACTTTGTAGTCAATGCGTAATGATACTGCGAACGTTTTCAAATGTCCGTCACGAATCCAACGGATCGTTGTAAAATGGAGAAGTTCACTGATTCAGTCCATAGGCAGAATTCATCAGATCGGTGAATTAGATTATACTCGCTTTTGAATACCAGTTTTCCAACAGAGAATTTCTGGTCAACCTAGTTTGAGAACCTAACTAGCAACCATGAATCATCGACAACACATGTATGTCGAGGTGGGTCTGCGACAGCGGACAAGCATCCAAGCTTGTTGAACTTGCATGCGAATGAAGGGTCATACCCTGGTGTATCGAGTCATCCGAATCTCTTTTTAAGTCGACCAGCCTCAGCAAACTGACTCCATGGTCGGTCTGGGCACTCCAGTTTGATTAATCGCAGCCGTATGACTTCCGGTCTACTCAATCTGTGTTATAAGTGAAAAACGACTGTTTCCTATTTCAGACTTTTGATTTACCGCGCAGACGACCTATTCCGTCTTTAATTTTCTGTGGGCAGTCGTATTCGAATCACGTAATTTGGGGTTTGGACCAGGCTCGTGCGATTCATATATGTATACATATATCGGTCGACGGGATCACTGCAATACACATTTCTGTCCAGTTAACTGATGAAATTGGCAACAGCGGGGGTGATTGCTTTCATTTCATCCAAATTTTAGACACTGATACATGATCAATTGATAACTTGGAAAACCGGTCGATTCAACTCGTTAGAACAGTTGCATTTAGAATGGCTGGTGTCCTCTCCCTCCCCTTTGGTCAATAGTTATTTGCCAAAATTTATTCACATATATATCGGACGAGAACTGAAACGGCGAGATGTCACGGCCTGTGGTGTAGTTACATTCGGGCTCTCCGATCGTCTTCGTGATTTCCGCCTATTACTTGGTTTTTGGCTCTTTTTCACTTTAGACTTCTGTTCATTTTGCCCTCGATTTGGCAATGCTACAAGGTAGCAACCAAACCCAGAGCACAGAATTACGAGGTTAATCTTTGAACTGAAGTGAACTGAACTGACATACCTTTGGGTGGAGTGAAGAATGTTAGGGGTTCATACCAAAGTGCACCGTATTTCTCCCACTGGCTTCTCTGGGGTGAATCGTTTAGATTTGTCGGCTTCTGTTATTCCAAGTGTGTGTGTGTGTTTGCGTGTGTGTGTGTGTGTGTGTGTGTGTGTGAGAGAGAGAGAGAGAGAGAGAGGTGAGAGCCGAACGAGAACATGGAAACATAGAAAACGAAAGCAGAGAGAAAACGAAAAAGCTTACTTTTATTCCGTTGGAACAAGGAAGATTGGCAAAATGTCCAGCTATGTACAAAAGACGAAGTTACCATAAAATGCAGTCAAGACAGTTCCGTTTTGTGATGCCAACAATAATAGACGTGTAGAATTCATCAATAAAGCTAGGATTTTGAAAGATATCGATAACGGAAAATATGCTTGCATTTTTCGCGTGCAACAGTGCAAGCCGCGGCCCTGAATCGAACGGGTGACCTTTCACTTACCGTGCAGTTACTTGACGAGCCTTCGGCTGTTGTTCGGAAGTAGCTTCATTCGAGAAGTTAAGTAACCAAATAAACACCACTCTGCCTTTCCAAAATCTCTCGTGATAAATGTATGCAAGTAACTGCCGTAGTTTATAAGAACCAACCGGCTGATTCTGTATTCATTTCAGTATGTGTCTCTATTTTACGAGGCAGATCAATGAAAACCATGTGACAACTGTTTGTTTCCGAAAACGTGTTCTGATGTCACAATATGCATGTTCGAAATAGGAAGCCATACTGACCCAAGTTATTGCTGATACCTGTTGTGTCGCCAGCCCATGTGTCAATGGCATTCGCACGTGATTCATTCAGGTCCCGTTGGCCTTGCACTCGCGTGCGCGATGCCTGTCTGTCCCACGCTCAGCTTTGTCCCACTTTACCAATCACATGCGGTTAGGTGCGCATGTGACTGATATTGATTCGTTGTACCTGTCCCTTAGACTCATTATTATGCTTGCGCTTGCCAGTGAATGATTCGCTTGTTTGCCCGCTTGTCTACCTGTGTGCTCGTTTATCGATGTACTGATAAGGGGGTGTGCTATGAATTCTGAACACAACAATACCCAATGGTCAGACACTGGTAGCACTCGTGGAAACTGCTCCCCTACACGAAAGCAATAGAATTAGGCACAAATGTCTTTGTGCTCTTCAGCTGTAGAGATGTCAATGGCAGCTGTAGCTTTATGAAGTACTGAACTGCTTGTGCCTATGTTGGTTCTTAATATACGATCTATAATATTGCATCGAGCCTGGAGTCAGGCAAGGTGTCAGCACCACAAGTACACCAAGAATGGAGAAGTGAATCGAAAAAATCACTCTATGCTTTTTCACCTTAGGCAGTTTTGTAATTTTTTAAAATTTGTGATCAATGGTTGTATGGTTCCTGATTTCCCCAAGCACGTCACACAGCATTCGCCGTTCACTTCAACGGCTTTAACCTATGATAATCCTTATTCTTTAAATTCCAACTAGGGAGTCAGTGTGCTCCACCTGAATCCAGGGCTGGGGTAAACTGCTGTATACCCCACCCCGATGCACTGTCTGACCGCCACGTCGTTTTTTCAGCCATGCTCAGGTAGCACAGACCTAGCACGTATTGCTATGCGATTGGTAGACATGCGTAGAACGTCTTTAAGAAACAGAAGGTGGTGATTAGTGCTTATTTCTTTTAGGAGTGGCTATACACGCCGAACACCCGACGATGAACCTCGTCGTTGCTTACATAGGGTTCCCACCAAACGTGAGCAATGCTCTGGAGACATCAGTAGTCGATTACGGAATGTTTCCGAGTGTCTTTAGCGCTGAGTGGCCAGGATTCGCAACCCTAGAGCAAAACACTGCTTACTGTGGCATTCTAGACCAGTCCTTCCCACGAGAAACGGATGTCGTGCCGGAGCCGCAGTTGACGCAAATGCGCGAAAACCAACCTTCACTATTCGTGAATTGATCTCTTCTAACACTACTTCCAGCTGCAATGTTGCTCCCGAGGTACTTAAACCTATAGACGAATTTCAAATGCTCACTAAAGCGGATGAGTGCAGGCACAGGCTCCTATCAGTCTCGTAAAATGCTATTGCAAGACTAGTCTGGATCTGCAACAAGCGTCGTCTTGGCACAGGAAGTCCTAGCTGAAATAGATCAGTTTTATTACCCCGGGCAGTCACATCTTATCAGATTGTCAGATAGTAAATGAAGTGCTGTCACTCACACAAAAGGCATGTTTGGTTTTTACCAACCTCAGGCATCTGTGGCACCGGTCTGACATCTGGTTGTCTTTCAAGGGTTGAGTGTACACTGAGGTGGGTAGATCCGTTCTTTCATCCGGCTCAGAAACATGGCCGTTCAGGGCAGAAGATAGGGGAAGACTGTCGGTCTTTGAGCATTAGTTTCTTCGTTTCATTGCTCGAATATGGTGAGAATTCCATATCAGAAGTGCTGAGGTTAAGCGTAAAGTGATAAGAACCAGTGGTCAGTCACTGGAACTAGTACTGAATGTAAACAGGTTAGGGTGGCTAGGACTTGCATTACGCACACTTATAAATTGACTTCTTCGCCTAAAGCCGTTCTCCGAAGCAGGAAGGGTCCGGAAATTAGGTTAAGTTGGTCAGCCCTTGACACGGCAGATAGGTATAGAAATTCTGGCCGGTGAGCTTGACCAAGTCGGACGTGTCCGACTTCCGCGTCGGAGTCCACGAAACCCGTAACATGGTTATGTGTCGCAACCAATAGGATAGTTGTATCCGAACTCTTCCGTTGTCTGTGTGATTTCCGATTATTACATTGGTTTTGGCTCTTTTCACTTTGTCTCTATCCATCCTCACCCTAACCTCGAAGATGCTGCGCCGTAACATCTAGAATCAGAGCACAGAATTGCGACGTCGATGGTTGAATGGACTGAACTGAACTGGATAGCTGCTCTACCAACTGAGCAATCCCAGTACGGCCGTGTATTGCTAATCCCACAGGGAAGTAAATGTCCAATGCTTAGTATGAGAACAGTTGTTTTGTATCATTGAAGCAGTGATTGCGCGTCACTGAATATTCACACGCATTATTCGCGTCCGAATGGTCGTACTGCCATGCCTCAGTTTGTCGAACAAATGCCCGGTAGGTGGACTATATCTAATTTATTTCCGGCTCATGGACTGGATCTTTGGCCACGAAAAGGTAGGTGGAATATTCAGAATCTAAACGCTAAATTTATTACCACTCAAGTGGTGATATTAATTAATAATCATGATAATATCAGCAATGGTGTTTATTATTTTGGATAGAATTTTCCTCCCTGGATTGTGTATGTACGAGACCGATGATAGTATACGAAAGAAATTCTTCTCACAGAGTTTTTCTTCTGAATTGCTTATTCAAATTCATCACGCGATCTAAATGTTTCATTTTAAATATTACTGACGTGAAGAGCAGGTGTTAACTAGACATATTCACGAGGTATTGTATACCTACTTTTTCAGAAAATCTCGGGTAGGTAAATTATGCGGCCAGTAAATTGCATCCATTTTACTTGGGCACTTTTATGAGAATCCATGAAAGTGCACCAAAAGATGTATATACACTGCTCAATAGACCAGACAGAGTTGCAACCTTTGCATTGGGTAGTGGAGAGATGTAGGAGGGAAAATCTAGAAGTTGTGCACAGAAATCTGAGAATGTTTGTCTGGTCCAGGGAAAATATTGTTTCTCCACTAACGGTAAAGTTACTGACTAGTTCGCTTTTCGCACTTATGCACTCCCGTTTGCTTTTGATTGGTCGGTTCCACTAATTTTCCAGGTCACATTCACTATCAGGTAGACCACCTTATGAAAGTCGACTGCATTATAGAGACTGACTTTACAGGAGTGTAAACAACTGAGCAAACCCTAGAACCTTGTCTCCTGCAGTCATTCTCGCTTGGAATTGTTCTTTACTACGATTAGGATGGTCCTCAATTCTCAGAGCCTCTGACCATTCAATCAATTTTGAATCATGATGTTTCAGTGATGGCTATACCACTTGGTGATACATAAAAGTGATGCCATAGATGTACAAAACCACCACAAATAAATGGCGTCATAAATCGAATAAAACTGACAGATGTTTATCGTCTGGTTGTATACATACCTGCATTGCGGTTTCTTGCTGGAAGGGAGAAATTCAAGCTACACTGGGTGGTCTGAATCGAATCGTCCAGGGATTCCGGTAGGTCTGTAGTATACACAATAGTCGGTGAATCAGAATATTATTTTAACGCAATTTCAAACAAATTCCATGAAAGTAACCTATCATGAAAATGATAATAATAATAATAATAATAATAATAATAATAATAATAATAATAATAATAATGGTGTGAAACAAGATGCTTCGAAAAATGAGGGAGAATTGAATTTGCGCAGTTCAACTGTGCCATTCGAAAATCTATTTTATCATTTGCCTCGAATCAAACGTGAAGCTTACACTGTAGTATGTCGCAACTGGTTAGTCCATCTGCTTGGATAACTTGGTCACCGAATTTTGTTAGTGGGCTGACAGCTGTAACTAACTAGCCTCAGATGAAGTGAAAAGGTTCATCAATATACCAAGACGCAGTGTCGTCTTGATGAGCATTGTAAACAGTCCTCCTGTAAAAACCAAGTAACTTAGCCACCGAACTGTGCATTGCACAAGTCAAGCGCATTCTTCTCTCTGATGAGAAATCGATTGGTCATTGTCACGTCAAGCGCCACCGAATCATTCTCCCGATATCCATGTGCGGTGATCACAAGCGTTATCCAATCAGTGGACAGCACCATGTGCATCCCACCAGCTAAGGCGTCATTGGCTGAATGTGACATCGCATGTCCGTTAGTCAGCAGCTAGGCAGCGCATCGGTAAATGGCAGGATGAGAAATTACACTCAAGTCTGTGAAATGTTGCACCCCTCGGACAAGGGGAAAAGTGCTAGTTTTATCGTACTGCTATATTCCAAGGTTGGTGTGTTTTGTCGCTACTAACGTATAATAAGTAGCAAACTCCTAATGCTGCTGTTGACGATGTTAAAAAATCACAACTGATTTTTCCTTTTATCTCTCTTTTAGTATTTTCGAATATTTTCTAGTTAATTGAGATTATTCACGGTTATCTGTAAGTTACCACGAAGATTTCGTTTTCATATTAGCGCTTATTTCCTCCTATTTTTCTCTGCAATGTATGCTCAGTAGATTTGCCGGAAGACGGCCAAGGCTGATTAATAAGCCACTTATGGGAAAAAGCGAACCAACGGCAAGATATTTTTGATGCATGTTATCAACACCCACCTTCTCAATAACAACGAGTTTTGCCTTATGATCCCCTCACAGGATGTGGACACGGAACCTCTGCCTACATTTCTCAAACATTTGTAATGACCTCGATTGTTCCCGAAAGAAAAGCATTTTCCAGACACCATTTTGGATTTATTTTTTCTGCGATTTACTCTAACACAAGACTCTGATGAGGCCGCGTTTCTTAGTTGCTTGCGTTTCATTGAACTGATGGGTCACGAAGGTAATGCCGACCCCGCGTTTGTACACTTTCGGTTTTCAGCTGTCTGCATGCGTCTGGCTAGCTTTTTGGTATCTTTTGATTCTCGATAAAACACCTTTCTTGGAATTTCCCAATCAGTCTGCTCACAATTCAGGCAAAAAGCATTTTAGTTAGAATTCGTTCTTCCTTGATTGAAAGCCAAGTGACTGAGGGAGCGCTTCCGATTATTCGCATCTATAAGCCGCTCACCTTAGCCGGCAAAATATAATGACCGTGGGGTCCGCTGAAAAAACCCATGACTCATTTTGACTCGACGTTTATCAGTTAACCTGCAGCCACTGACACCTACGTAGGCAGAACGGACCGGTGTCTCAGTCGGAGAACGATGGAGCGCGTACCGAAATGGCTAGTGCAGTTTAAGAGTCATTCCTCGCCCGCACAGCAAATGATCCATTGTGAAACGCTGTGAACTTTCATCATCAGAGCGACCCGAGTGATTATGCGAAATCGGGACCCAGAGCTCGTGGCCTTTTGTGATGCTGTATTATTAGGTAGATCTAGAGCCTCACTATGCACGCAGAAACTGTTGACCCACGATGTGTTGTTCGCTTTGGCGCTAGCCAATTAAATTTGTCGAACGACAGGATGAGAAAGCCGTAGGTGTGATTAACTACCTTGGAACATTACAAGGTCACCTGTTATGTTGTGACATATACGGTTGACTTGGGTTCGCTGAAAAGTGGGGTTGATGCTGGAAACTGGTATGCGCAACATACCAGGAGAGTGACTGTGGTTAAATTCTCACACTTGAGCTGTTTTTTTATTTGCGAAGCGAAATGATACTTATTATAGGCATAAAAAGAGAGAGCTTTCTGAGTAGGCAAAAAATCAAATGGAAGTTTTCTCAGTGAACCCCGTTGCATGATTAATTATAAAACATGATGGTAATCAACGGGAACAACTGCGATGTGTGTTAAATTCACACCCACTTCATAACTGTTTCATGTATTTCGATAAATTGAAATTAAAGAAGGGATTTCGACTTTTTAAAGATTTATCAGTACATGCTTGCGCTTGAGTGTGGTGGGAGGGGTATACACTCCACAGCCTCGGAAGCCCAAAACGCTAATTGGGATAAACGGCGCACTGACCCTGAGAACTTAAATAATGGAAAGCCGCATTAAGTCCCAACAAGCCAGGTATGATCACGAGCCGGTTGGAGGCGAACCGCTTTCCACGGGCAAAAGAACTGGTGTTGGCCGGGATTCGAACTTCTGACCTCCAAGGGGGTAAGCACACGCTCTAAACTGGCCGATCATTAGTATCCTCACTGCCGGAATATTATGTACATATTCAGCCAGGAGAACGAAGTTCGAACTCCCTCCACCTCAAATGACCCAGCCACAACACGCTGTTGATAACTTAGTTTGTTCCCTCGGCTTCAGAATATTGGCACACGCTGTTAGGAAATTTACATACAGGAGTCCTATTTCCGATTGCAATGCTTAGTTTCATATCATACGACTTGACCCACCGTTTACAGCATATCTCGTGTTGTAGTACTGATCCGTTTTGAGCTCAGCTGTGCGTTTCACATTCGATTCCAGTTCGTGAGAACACTGGATGATGCAACAACTTTTTGAAGCCAAATCGGATAACAGGTTGTGGTATATCTGTAACGAAAGATTAATGTAAAACTGAAACTTCTTCGCGCCTTAGTACGAATTTTGTGAAAAAACTCGTTTCTATTAATGAACATATGTAAGTGAATAGCCTCAGCCAAATTAGGACTCACAGTGATCTTCTGTCCGAGTTCACCACCAGGAGTGGTATACCTTAGGTCCCTGCGGAGGATAGCGGTGTCAAGACATTTCCAGATGGAAAGTTGTCTAACTTAGAGTATGCGAAAGACATTGCCACTGCAAGTCGACATCTGCGTGAATTTCATGCTATTCTGAACAGCAATAATAACCACGTAGCGCTGTTAGATATGCATCTCACCCATCAAAGCTGTAAAGTGCTGTTGCGATAGGACTGCGTTGATCCAAAACAAAATCTCATGGTGTCAAAGGAGAGAATAAATAAACTGGATGTGTTATACACTACACACTACACTGGGGGCAGAGTCGAATAAAAGATCTAAAATCCTGGCAAACGCAGAAGATATGCTTAAATTTTAAGTGCTTCCTGCCGTAGCTTGGATATGAAACCCGTTTGCTCATCAACTGTCAAATGTAAGGTGTGGAGGTTGATTCATTTCGTAAATGGGGTTTAGTAGCACTGCCAATGGGACTGAAGGAAAAAAGATGATCCGTGTTGGAATACTAATTTCTTCGTGCCATTACTTGGATCTGGTAAGAACATCTTGGCTGCAATACTGAAGTTGTTCTAGAGTGCTAGGCACAACCAAACGAACAAGTTGACTGAACACGAAATCACATCAAGTTACCCTGGTTTCGAAGTATGTTGCGCATATCTTCTGATAGGATTCCCCGACTTGTATTGTTTCCGTGAAGTTGGTAGTTGTTGGAAGTTGGATGAAGATGGCCAACCTACCACATGGAGGAGAGGATTGTAAAACCTGACCCGTGGATCCAGCTGTGTACGGTGCTTTACGCTCGTTGGATGGGTTACAATAGATCCACCGGCTCAGCAGTCAGGAACATTATAGTGTATAACCATGTCACAACCAGTAACCTTCTTACAATTCAGACAGACTGCAATTTATTTGCTCGCAAATTCACTTTGTAACTGTTCTGTTAAGTGATGCGCTAGCATGATTTGCAGCATTTTAGGTAGTTTTCACCGCTGCTGACCGTTTAGGCTTCTACTTGAGATTCCTGTTGAGAGACAGAAATAGAAACCCCGCTACTGGCAGCACAATCACCATGTCTATTCAAGCTGAACTGCAGTGTAATTTAAAAGAATATCTACAAACAGTCTAGCGATAAATACTGCACCAAGTGGTGACATAACGCTGAGTAAATACCTCATAAATTGCGATCTGACTCTGGTATTTCATGAAATGCTGTAAAATTGACCAAAGCAGACACGTATGGTTCATTTTTTACCTTCGTGCGATGGATTTGCAGTTGAAAATACGACTTTGAAGCTTTAGTTGGCAAATCTCGATGTTGTTCATCATCTCAAGTGGACAATCCAAATTACTTTCTTCTCGGCTCCCGTCAATTCAAGTCAAAATCTAACTACTACTACAAAAAACAGTAGCCAAAACAGAAATTCGAACTTCCCTGGTGAATGCACCATCAATGAATACAGTGTACAGTATGTGCGGGGATGTCCAGACGTGGCTGCCATGCTATGAGCACGGTTACCCAGATTTTGCACAAACAGTGGTCGAGACTAGAGGTGTGTTCTTCTCGAAACCGTCGAGCGGACAAGAATAAGCTGACCTGAGCGAGCGGTCTTGTCTCTGTAGTCACGCTTGCACTGGGACTGATTGTTGCAAGCGAATCCGGTTAACTGGGCAGGATGACTGGAACACAGGTATGCACTAGATGATCGAACTCTGGTAATTATACGAACGTCGGAGAATCATCAAGGTGAATGTCGATCCGAAGTTTTCTCAGCGAGACGGAAAACTGGCCACCCTCATCATTATCTGTTTTTTGCTCTTAGTCGGTGCCATAGGAAGAAGAGGTTGTCACTAGTGTGTTGTCAAGATTCAACGGAAATGGAGGAAATACACGATAAATTTCTCGAACGAGAGAAACAAATCGGGCTGGTTTAGTTGTCTGTGGAATGTGAACGGAATTGGTCAGAAACGTGTGGGTGTCTTATTGCCCTTTGCCATCGCGTCCGACGAGTAGCAAGATCGACCGTCAGTACTTTCAACAGGAAGCTTGAGAAGAGGCGGGCGGTGTTAATGACGAACACCGCAAAGTCAGACTCGGAACTGCAACCAGCGAATGCTGTTCTGATGAAATCGTTCGGAAAATAGTTGCGCATTCGCAGTATGACCCACGATGGCTGGCCCAACGGTGTGGCGTGAGTCCTATTTCCGTCGGTTACGTTTTGAAGGAGCTCGGCATTAGACAGTTCTCCGAGGTTCTGACTCAAGAATGGGATGCACGGATTTCTTCGCGACAGATTCATTTTGCTACTGGTTCCTAGCTGGAGGGTTACATGTCGTTGCATTTAACAGGTGAGTAATATATGCATTTTACAGAAAGTTTTTCGGGACTGTCATACAAGCAAAGTCTACAAGAAGAGTTGGTGCCGGTGCTGGATTCGCGGGGAATGCCTGAAATCATCTGGTTTCAACAGGACGGCGCCGCATCACATTACGCACGAATAGTGCGAGAATACCTAGATGAGGTATTCTTCGGGAGACGGATAGGCCGTGGAAGCTCGCACGAATGCCTACCAGGCTCACCATATATCACTTTATTAGATTTTTATTTGTGGGAGCATCTGAAACACAAGGTCTACCCCCAAACGGCCGTAATCAATACAACAATCGAAACTGCAACCACAAAGTACTTCGACTGAAGTACATTAATCGTGTCTGAAGCGAATGTTTCTCTGTAAACAACATACAGGAGAACAACTTGAACACAAAGTAACATTAACGTGTTTCTGGAGATACTTGAGATGGAAGCAGACGGGGTTACCGGTTTAGAGAAATCCGAGTATCTGTGGTAACAAAATGCGTATAGCAATAGCGTAAGTGACCTGTGGTTAGACATTTATTGCTTAGACTTATATAAATATCCAGTAACAGTTTGTGAGAAGTTATTCAGCACTACTGACAACACGGGCACATCATATATTATCGAACGGAGGACAGACCAGTTTTCGATCCTATTACTATGATTTTTTTGGTTCCATCACAATACCGGTTTACGAAACAGGCTATCCGAAACTGCTTTGGAGAAAAGACTTGGAACAGGAGGGCTGCGCACCAGAGTCCTCCGGCTACTGGAGGTCCGTGAACGCTCTGTGTCTGACCAGTGGTTATCAGAAATTCAAAATTCACCTTACATGAGCAGATTTGCGCGTGCGTATTGTATTGTAGCAAATCGCAACAAGCTTGCAAACCAGACAGTTCATTTCAAATTCAAAACAGTTTGCGAAATATCACTGCAGTCCCCAACTCTGCTTAGAACACATACTGAATTGGGCCGTATTATCATTTTCCGATTCACATCTGCACGTAAATTCACCGGTGCCGTACATGGGACGTGTGATGATGACCAAAACTGCGTACAAAATCCCTATAAATCAAATCGTATTTTCCATGAATCATCCTTATTTTATATCGCTGTATTAAAGTTCATTTGATACTTCATTATTTTAATTGTTGTGCTGTGAACCCATCACAATGAGACTGCACCTTGATGTGGTGTGATAGCTTGAGTGCCTCATGGCCCAAAGACCTAGGCGGGAGAGCTCCATCAAGCCGGAACTGCAATTATGCCTGACAGGTGGATGAGTAGAGATCAGACGAAGTTCAGTCTCTGAACCAGTTGATGGGCAACTTCTGGTTCTAACCCGTATGACCCTGGAGAGGACACGCTAGCGAAAAACACGAGAAGGAATAGTTTACTGGTCTAAAAACCTCCACTAGATGAACGTAAGAGTGAAGTATTTGGGGTTTCTCCCGACGGTGGAAGAAGTCATTGTACTTCATTGGCAGCTGCCGCCCGCCTAAGCTGGGCAGCCCCCAATCCAAAGGATGCTTCCCCGTCCACGTTCCGCTTGCATGGGGCTGAGGGCTGAATCCACAAAGCGGATCGGTAACAAAACACTAGCATAGACAAGACAGATTGTGTGTGAAAATCAGGTTTCCCGTAACTGACTAGAAGTTCCATCACGGGATCTTCGTCACGTTCCCGTCTTAGGTTAACACCTGGATAGCCTTGTGGTTAAGGTGTTCGACTCACAATGGTTCACCTCGGGTTCGGGTCTTCGTGGGGACCCGGTAGATGTGCACTGTTGATGATTTCTAACAAGGATAAAATAGCTGTACAGTGCTTCCATGGTTTTCAACGGTGAGTGAAGCGTTGAAACAGCATGATGAATCATATTATGCACTCCTAACCTTCTACTACCCATATGCACAATGCAAGACCCTCGTTCACCTTGGTTCACGTCTGTAGACACTGATCACGTGCTTGTTCGTGAGTGTTTCAGCCTACATCTCGTCGGTGGTTGAGGCAACGCCAAATCCAACCGCCCCCCCCCCCCCAGCTTCTGCTGGACGATAACCAAGAGTCAGCTTTCCAAGCAGAATTATCCGCCAGCTTACCGATGCAGTCAAATGCTCAGGATCCAGAAGTGCGATGGACAAAGATCATGAAGACCCTATGGGAAGCTGATGCTGCTCAAGGTATAACAACCAAACACACACACACACACACACACACACACACACAGAAACGACGGATACCTGCATTCTCAGTTGCACCGTTAGATGCGAGCACATCGATTCTCCGGATTCCGGATATGATGAGGCACGGAGATGTCTTAAACGTCAACTGATTTGGAGCCAAACAAAGGACGGTGAGCAGTGATGGATTGCGAAGCGTAGGGAGATGGAAAAAGCTGCGGCTATTGGCAATCTAATCAGAAATAACGATCCATGAAAGTCAGGCTTTGGTGAGCTGATCAAAGAGACGAAAGGCTCACTAGTTCGGACTCAGGATCGTCATCTTGTTCGTTGAGCATAGCTTTTCGAGAAGCAGTTTAACTGGTCTTTATCCTCGATACTTTTGCTGACTAGTATAATAGTTACAGCTCTAGTTGTAGAAAACCGGTCTTCTATCAGAAGCAGAGGTTCTGCGACATAAGACTGCCGGACCGGATGAGTTGCCTCCGTCTATTTCCAAAGACGACGAATCAGCACTTTTGCTGGAGCTGACAAAACTCCTCGGTTTGAAATGGGAGAAGGAAAAAGTTCCAAAGAGTTGGTGTGCATCGGTGGTCGTACCGATTTGTGTGAAAGACGACACGTCCTCGTGGGTGGAAAAGTGTCAGAACTTGAATGTGCGGACCACACAGTTATTCTTAGTGAAGATCCAGGTAAGCTGCAAGCTTTTCTAGACAGCTTCATTGACTGAGTAGCTATGTTCGATGTGCATTTTGCACCTTCAAAGTACAAGATGATGTCGCAGGATTGGGTTGGTCCAACACCAAACCTTTCAGTGTCTGGGGAGACTATAGACGTGGTAGACAAGTTTTGTTATCTGGGCAGCTGCATTTCACCCTGAGGTCGGATATCGGATAAAGTGTCTTTGCGTATACAGAATACTCGTTCGACATTTGCTAACCTGAGTCATCTGTGGCATCGATGTGAAATCCGCCTATCTATCGAGGGTCGATTGTCAGTCAGGTCTGTTATTCTGTATGGTTCGGAAACATGGCCACTACGAGTGGGGGATATGCGAAGACGGTCGCTATTCGAACACCGATGTCTTCATAGCATTGATTGAATATGTTGGGAACACCGTGTGAGCGTTGCTGAGTTTCAGTGGAGAGTCTTAGTTTCACGGATCAAATAATTAGATAAAACACCGAAAGATACCAGGCTAAGATATTTGGGATGTGTTGCGCATGTTCCCTGACAGGATTCCTTGGCGTGCTGTATTCGTTCAGGCGAGTGACGGTTGAAAGATGAGTAGAGGTAGTCAGTCTATGACATGGAAGATCGTTGAGAAAAGCCTAACCAGTGGACCTGGCTACAAAGGGCGTGTTAGACTTCCAAGTTGGGGTCCAGCAGACCCTCCTACTCCATGGTTAGGCACATTGGAGGATATGGCTAGATGCCACAAACAGTAGCACTCTTGTATCCACGCACTTTCTTCATCGACTTGATACTAATGTTTGTAGTCCTCGTACTCGTTTCGTATCCTTATGCTTTTTCACTATTTACTTTTGAAGTTGCCTTTAGGAGATAGCAACCAAAGCCACCGCACCCAGTGCATGGATAATGGTCGTCTTGACTGAAGTGAACTGTCTTGGGAACTAGACTACTACAAATGATTCACAATGAAATAAGATACACCAGTTTGCCGCGAGCCAATTCAAATACTTTCCAAAACCCGATGTGAATCAGTTTTGTTGCCAACGCCTTTTAGTGGACCGAACATCTTTCCGCGGTTAGCGCTGCTGATTGCGGATCTATGTTGACCGAATGAGACAGTTTTGTAGCCGGTACACACGCAAGCTTCAAAGGGTTCGCGTACACCTGTGTGCTAGTCATCCCGTCCGGTTAACCGGATTTGCTTACGACAATCAGTCCCATTGCAAGCTTGACTTCAGAGACAAGCCCGCTCCTGCAGGTTAATTGACAATTATACACCCAATGGTTTCAAGAATAACATTTATTTTTCTCGACCACTGCCTGGGTCTAATTTGGGCAACCTTGCTCATATTATGACGGCCTTTTCCGGACCTACCTGTACTACTGACGTTTCTCGAAACATTTGACTTAATAGATTCGCGTAAGAAGTAATTCTCATCAGTTTGTGTTTGTATACGCACCATATAACGTAGTGATTCTCGGAATGCATCTTCAATGAAACAGGCCAGTCAGGAAATTGGGGCCACGGTTCAGTTCTGTTCCGTCAATAGGAACAAAATTAGGCTGATTGTGTGAGAAATAAGTTGGTCAGTTCAATGACGGGAATGATTAACCAAGACATTTTTGTAACCCTGACTTTATATTAGGTCTTTTAACAAGACGTAAAACTTTCCTTTTTAATTGTGGTAATCACGGTTCCACTGATGAAAATTACAGCACCTCTGCTGTTGGCAATTATGGGTAGGAATAACGGGTGGTTAGATTGATGTCGATGCTACTAATCACAGTGATGCCAATGAAGCTGTGGATTTCTTTGTCTAAAATTCGGATGATGAAGTCAATTTTAATAATCATAACAAGCATTACAATGTTACAGGGTTCTCACTTTCATATCCGGCTCATGGATCAGTTGATAGCCAGTGTACAAATCCTGCGTGTTTACCTTGCGCATCATGTTCGCCAACCAAACCGCGGTTACTTGAGGACACAGAACTGGCTGCTTGATGAACTGTTCTTCCCGTAGAATTTTTAATTCTTGAACGTACGTGCGAAACGTGTGCGGTACATCTTTCCACAAAAAATTCCACGTGCTTTGTCCTTCTGGTTCCTTCAGACATTTGGACGCTTCGGCCTCAAGAAATTTCAGATACTCGTAAACGATATCGCAAATCTTCCAGGGGGAAGAGAAAGCAATTTTAATAAGACAGTCGTTGAATCAATGACCCAAAACGTGGCAATTATAAGTTTTTTGCTTGGCTGACTGCTCTTCGGACTCCACTTTTCACACATAAATCTCAGGTCATCCGATCAACCTGAGGTTTGTGCGTGAAAGGTGGAGTCCGAAGGGCGGTCATCCGCGTAAAGTATTATCAATCTCGCACACTACTCACAAGTAGTTGCGAGATATATGCCAATCGTAGGGTTATTAAGCTGTACTAGTCGGTTCATTTGGATATCATCTACTGATGTACTGTGAGCTGGAACCCTAACTAGACTCCAAAAGGTGCGTAGTGATGCTTAATTGATTGAGTGTTTTCAAAAATAATGCCAATGAACTCGCGTTGGATAAGCAAAATCAGTCCTTTCGTTTGGGAGGGACGAGATAACTTCCTTTTGCTTGAAAATAACAATAACTGGTATCTCTAACATACTTTTGAGTTCATCCTATGAATGTGTCAGCTAGTTTGCACGAATCAGATCTTCCGCTCTGTTTCATAGTTTAGACTCCCAGATTCCCTCTCAGCAATCTGACTGCTTTCGGGATGTTTTTGTAAGTAACTTTTGACCTGGTGTAACTCATCTAATTCAGTACAGATGTTAAATCATTCGGTCCAGTTGAGATCTGTGTACTGTGCACCGTAGTTCACGTGGGTCCCGTATTTCTATTTTGGGTTACGTCACTATACTGGAGACTGTTGTGGTAACGGAAAGAGATGTTTATGGGGTCAATCACATCAGACAATACGTAACCAAACATGCCCAACAAACTGAACTGGTGGACGCCGGTTAACACAAAGGGAAATCCTGCCGTAGGCAGTCAAATTACAACTTAGTTCTCTGTATTCTGAGCGAATAAACTACGATCCATATGCAAAAAGTGAGAACGCTGTTCGACGTGACCTCGTAACTTTGCTGATAGATCACTCGCGATACTTAAGCGCTGGTGGTAACCATGCTTGAGTTCGAGTCCCGCCGGGGTCATCGACTATGCCATCTGGGTTATTTAAAAGGAAAGAATTCATCCGTCGAACAAGCAGATATCATCAGAATTGTATCAAATTGACAAGTAGCCAAAAAAGAACTGTAGATCACGATTTCAGCTGAACAAATGAGGCCAGCTCATCAGGAATAATACCTGGAAGTAGAAATTAAACGCCGGTGGACACGTGATCAAAAGAAACGGGAGGGGGGGGGGCGAAATACACATGGGGCGCAAGAATCGATAGCAGCCAGGTGCAAGTGTGATTGACGGGCTTTGTCAACGAATCTGAGTCTCCCAGGCCTTGATCTATCTTTACCGAACGAGGTTTGTCATTTGACATGATGTATTTACGGTTTACCCAGGTCTGGCTGGGTACCAGGTGAGTTTCCCAAAAACGGACTAGTTTTTCTATCATTTGAACCTGATCGCTTCATGATTCTTTGTTCATATTGCTAAAATTACCGTAACAGGTCATCGTGTCCGACATCTGCTCACTATCGATTAATGTCAACATTCATTGATTACATTCCGTACAGATCTGCGTAACAGCAATTGTTGATGTGTGGAGGGACGCAAATGTGTCATGACTCTTATTCCACATCGGGAATTGGGATAAGAGAACTGGACATGCAATTTGGGAGCCATTCTTAAAGCTTGTGCGTCCCTCAGCCAGAACAGTGTGGAATGGACGAAAAACCCTTAACTGAAAGTCTGACTATAAGCTGAAATGTACTAATCTGAAGGACGATTCTTATTCCCATATAAAAGCATTTTCATGTACACTTATCACCGTCCTTCATTCTTTTCTGCAGTCTAACTTCATCGAGATAAATAGTGTAATGTCATCGTGAATCGTTGTGTCAAAATTCCACACCGGGCTCATCTGTTTTGTTTACTACTTTTGGATTCTTGTACGTCCGCTTGCCACTCGGGCCAAACCATCTTTTTTGATCCAAATTTGTATCCTTACGCTGCATAAATGTACATCTCCTTCTGTACATTCGAATGAATTTCAAGTTATCTGCGTGCCACACCAACCTGAGAAACAGCCGGTAAGATTCGCATTCTTCTTTAGGTACAAATCAGTCGACTTTCTGGCACTTAGTGGACTGATCTGCAATTGTCAACTAGGCCTATCCTCAGTTGCTCACTTAGAACCTGCAGTGCTAGTTCCACTTTCCACGTAACATGATCGCCGTGTGTTTCTTGAGCTCACTGCCTTCTCGTGGCGAAGATGTTCCCACTAAAGTGAGAGGACGAAAGCGACTGCCCAACTGACTGATAGTCAGTCGTGAGGGGATGGCTAAACTCTAAATTCCAAACCCACCTCGGGTGACTTGTGAGGCGCATAATACTACCCAAGACCATCTGCGGCCGAAGGGTGAACCTGGCACCCTGGATGTTCGGCCTCACCCGAAGGACGCATGAACTGAGCAGTCAGTCAGTCAGTCAGCCCTCAGTGGGCTACGGACCCCACGCTTCGTGCCACGGCCTTGCGGGTTAAGCTTTGGATAGCTTAAAGCTCCGATTTTGGACCCTTAAGTAAACCACCGGTTTTGGCTCGGGCAACCTGACAGTATTGCGCCCGCCAACAAATCACCGAATAGGACTCTATTTACCCCTCTCTCCCTATTGTACCACGCTTTGTTTAACACATAGCCTGGAATCGCGGGGTGTGTGAAAAAATTTTTTTTAATATAATGAACTCAGACCTGAATATCGCTGCTCTCTGGAAAGTCAAAAATCGCGTCAATCTCAATGCTTTTTTCAGTTTGAATAAGGATTATTCCATTTTACATCATCAGATTTACTTCTGGACTTCCAATTATGGTGGCTTTACGTTGGTCAGTCTACCTTTCAGAAATCTTTATATGTGCCTCGGGAAAAATTTGTTCTCGTTCCGTATGATACCCTACTTTGTACCACCTCAACGTTTGAAGTTCATCGATCTCAAATATGACCCATCACTGAGTTCTGCAATCAGGACTGGCCTCGGTCTTCATCCTTTCCTATTCTGGTCTGGGTTTAAAGTAAGACCATTCATTTTGTTGCTGATCCAGTCCGAGATTCAATGCAACAAAATCCTCTCTCTCTCTCTTTCTTTCGTTATTTCTTTCTTTCTTTCTCACTTTCACTGTCGCATGAGTTTCCCTCTTTGTCACATTCACCGTAGCCACAACAAATTCTGCTCCTCTTAACCGACTGCTCAAATCCATCCTCCAACGGTTTGTCCTCAAGAACTTGTTTTTCACTTGCAGGCTCGAAGTTATCCATACCAGATACCTAAAATCTCAATGAATAACATTGTTCAAATTATCATTGCTTTTCTGAATCAAAGGACTTTGGACTACCCTACCACCCTCTTATAATTTGTCCCTGTTCAAGCGTAGAATCAATAAGACTTTTTTTTAATTATCGTGCACGTCTCCCTTATCACAATTTTACAATTATCCCATTGAGACCTGAAGTTTGACCCCTGCTAGTCTTGTGTGTAACCTAAAAGCCCCGGGGTCCACTTTATCCAATTCTTGAGGACAGAAATAAAATGTGGGTAGCTAGGTACAAGCACTTTGTTTAATCTTGTTGATTGCGAGAGTAAAACAGCAGCATCTAAACGGTACAGTAGGTAGGGAGGGGGATAGATCGGTTAAGTGGGTATTCGGTGAAGCAATTTTGACCGTGATGCATCAGCAGTGGTTTGTGCACGAAAACTTTTGACACAATATGTTTGCTTACACTGTCATTAACCCAACAGACCTCAATCACCCCCCCCCCCTCCCCCCCATTGTACGTTCTCGATCCAGCCTACTTTACTGTTATATTTCCCCCCTACTGTACCACGTATATGTACTGACGTGTTTTACGTTCGTGATAGGCAAGAGTAAACGAAATGCTCGTATCTCGTGACCTATGCACTCTTTCTGTCCTTATGAATATAATGTGTAATCATTTTTTGAATCGTGGTCAGCATGCGTGGACGAAGGGTCCATCTTTATAATCACAAAGTGATTCTTTGAAAGTCATTTCGTCGGTTAGTTAAGGACAGCTTTCACAAGGAGGACATATGGTAAAAAAAACAGACTCTTTGTCCATGCACTTTCCTTACGATTTAAAGGGTAAGCATACCTGATAAGCGACAACAACAAGGAAATCGGTCGTTTACTTCCGGGGGAATTTCGTCCTGTCATCCAAATACAATGGCACACTGCTTACATCTGTAATCAATTTTATCTATAAAATGAGAGAACTCCCTGTCTTACTGTCTTAAAATGTCAATTGGTATTACAATGACCACATACTTCTAAAATAGGTACCACCAGGTTGACTGAACTATTGGTTGTATGTGAATGGCTATTCTTCAAACGAAAAATTCCCTCATTAGACAGTTCTGGATTTAAAACGTAAGGTGAAAAAATGGTGTACATATTGATTTTCTTACTGCGGTCTTCGTGGTGATTTTCTCGTCCCAAAATGGTCCACTTACTTGAGATACTCGATGACTTCCTGTCTGGGTCAAATGCATTCTTATCATAAACAGCGTGTTCATGCTGTTGTTTGTGAAATCGCACAGTGTTCCAAACACACATTCCAAGTCGGTCGCTAAGTGTCTGCAAAGAAATATTCCGAAATGAAAGACACATAATAAACAATGTGAATCCCTTCACTTTTATTTCCATCCGAAAATTCACTCCACCTTGGAGGTCTGAATGGATGTTGCTACACGAACGTGACATAATGCCAGTGTGTGCGAGATAATGGTACTATGCGAAGCATTCTCTGAAATCTAAATTAATATTGATCCTAGATAAAAGAAACTTTGATGTTAAGAACGTGGCTTACTGAGACCCGTGTTGATTAGAGCATTCCTTCTTTATTACCTCGTAGAAGAGTGTCTGACCATATCAGAATCCAATTTCTGTCATATCTGAGTAGGCTCTAGTGGTTGCATTATTATTATTATTATTATTATTATTATTATTATTATTATTATTATTATTGGAAGTAGTAGTAGTAGTAGTAGTAGTAGTAGTAGTAGTAGTAGTGATAGTGGTAGTAGCAGCAGCAACGGTAGCAGTAGCAGTATTCGTAGTAATAGTAGTGATAATAGTGCCCTTGTCAACGCCAGAAGTGATCATAGCAATGAGATTGTTTCGCATGTTTTATGTTGATATATAAGAAGTTTCTAGCGTTAAGAGATTTTCTTGGATTTCATATAAATAAAAAGTAAACTGCGTATGTCCTAGATTTTAATCACAATAGATCTCCGTGACCGATTGGAAATGGGGCATGCAAAAGAAAAAAATAGCAGAGAGTAACCATTATTGCTAACTGTCCAATTTAAGAAGTTAAATTTGTGCCGGTAAGCTGAAATTCTAGCGACTGCTGACCGCGTCTTGTCTGTTTGAAAGTGGGCGGCTTCCAGTAAAACAAAACTTTTTTGATCAGCATTTAATTGCCAGTTTGCAATACTGGCTACAATTACCGTTTCTTATATCCTCTTTTGGTTTTGGCTAAACACATTTACTATTTTCTCCTAGGCAGATATACACGGGGTTATGGTCTCCTAGCATACTTTGTCAGTTTTCGGCTCCACTTTTATCCCTGCTCTCTGTACTCTGACGTTTGTTTCTCCCGTTACTCACTTACTCTTCCTCCAGACGATGAGCCACACCACCTTCTTGCAAATTTCGGATAAGACTACTCAGGACCAGCATTGGATTGGATCTGAAAATGAAAGCAGAAAGCAAAACAATGAAGGCGACTCATCTTTACCAGAGTGTAAAGATTTATTGAGATTGGGCACGGAAGTTCAGACTACCGTATCAAGAAACTCCATTGAATTGGTTTAGTCCAGATCCAGCGCTATCCATCCTTTGTTAGTCTCATTTGTCCCTATCGAACTCCGATTCCCAACAGATCTTATGGCTTACGTAACCTTTCCTCCCCGTTGTGTCCCTGTGTCAACTGACCTACTGATTGCCACGACAACTCCGTCGTTGTTGTTGTTTTCGCACATTCCTCCCTTTCACGTGTTGGTTCTTACCCAACCCCCTTTTGTGATTACGTCATGATTACCTGGGTTGCTTGACTAGGCCCTACCGCTTGTGCGTAATTATATATATATATATATATATATATATATATATATATATATATATATATATATATATATATATATATATATATATATATATATATATATATATATATATATATATATATATATATATATCTGCTTTGTCTATGGAAATGATTTGATTTTGGCCTTCCCGTTTTGATCATGCAATTTTCTTTTGGCAAAGCTATTCGTTTGTCATTCGCCACGTTTGTGTGTGCGCTGCCTCGGGAGATTACTTCTTTTCTGACCGTGAATTTGTCAAAAAGCTTTCCATAATAACGACTTCTTTTGTGAACCATTTGACTCGATCCTGTATTGGCGTCTCCAGCGTTCCCCGTTCATTGTTGCTTGGGTCCTATTGAATCATTTTTGGCTGCCTTGATTCTGTGGTCCGTTTGCCCATAGTTTGAGATATGTTATTCTAACTGTTTGATAATTTGTCCTACAGTATGCGAAGTAAAGCGAGCTTGTGTTCTCTGCCGTGGGACTCGGGTTTCGTTTATCTGTGAGTCACTCAGTAACGGAACGACCGTCCTGCACACAGAGCAATACGTAGAAACACACTTACCTATAAAAATCTTGTAAACAAGGCAGAGACCAAATCAAGCGCAACTGATCTTTTCCACGTACCGGAATAACTGTGGACAAACAGAGAATGAGTAAAGTTTTATAAATTAGTCAAATGGAATGTAACTCGTACACCAGGATACACTAAGGACCAGAAGAGTTAGGAGCTATAAAGGTGAAGAATAATGTTCTTTCCCATAGCGCGGGTTCAGCAGTGAAGCGGGTGTATCCCATTGGTTAGAAAAGTCCACTTCACTGCCAGTGATAACCGGCGTCCACAACCATTAGACTTTTTCGTGGATGCATGAGTGGTCGAATGAGTATATACCCGCATAACCTCAAATATCCCCTTCGCTATTAGTTGTAGCCGTCAGCCAGGCCCTGAGACTTGAACCGATGGAAAACCGCATGGCGTCCTAATAATTCAGGTGTGGTAGTGAGCCGGACGACGGTGTATTGCTGTCTACCATCCAACTGACCGGCAGCAGTGGTGGGATTCGAATTTCCTAGCTTCTAGGAGATAATCAAGCGCGCCAAACCAATCGACTACCACCGACACGGCGCGGAGAATCACGCAAGGTCCAAAAATAGTTCAGCTCTGGTAATGAACCAGGTAACAAGGAATTACTCTCTCTCTCTCTCTCAATATATATATATATATATATATATATATATATATATATATATATATATATATATATATATATATATATATCCCCCCAATATGATCGAAATATTATGGTTCTAACCTACCCGAAAGGTGGTATCGGCTTATTGTAACACCATTTGACCACCGGCTGTGGTTTAATTGCTTAGTTAGACAATAGGATTGTAAACATATCGTCACTGGTATAGGTGACTCTATCAGTGTGAGGGCAGTGTGAGGGCAGTGTGACGGATACGCGTACGTCTTTGTCTGCTTATAACTCTGCCCGGTCACTTGTAAATCGGCTGCCTGTCACTTGCTTCTGACTAGAAGGATGAGGAATACAAAAGGTGATACTGGATGCCTGCTGTTGACTGTTAAAGCTAGGGTTCGAACTTGGCCGGATCGACAACTTTTCACGTTCAGACTGGTTCGAAATGTAGGATCTCTTAGCCCTTTCTGGTCCCTCGACAAAAGCTGCATTGACATGTTCATCAATCTCATACAACCCGAGCTACATTATCTCTCGTAGCATCGATTGCACTATGGGACTATATGGACAAGTGACTGCCAGTTGTAGTTTTCATGCTTACTGATTTTCTGTTCCGTCATCGGTTGTGCACTACGGATAAAACGTGTTGCGGTTGGCACAGAGTGAAGTACCGAAATAGTTTATTTGATATCATATTATGATTTATCACTCTATTTTATTCAAGTATTTCCGCAAGTGGCACGACGCTCTTGAACATCTTCTCAGTCAAACAGTATGGTCCCGGAGCAAATAACATATCCAAAACCACGCAATTAGACAATCTCGATAAAGCCGGGTCGTACCGTGATTGGCCAGTACACCGCATACCAATGGTATCCCACACGGATTCAAATAGGAAAAACGGACTGTAAACAAAAGTAAAATCTAAATGCATTCACAGCTTCGGTGTTCACTAAAGTGGACTCGCATACTGCCTGGATTGATCCAGGTAGTATGCGGAATCGATCGCATCAGTTCCATTATTATTGCTTCAGCCAGTACCCACACGTCCACTAACTGGATTACCGACCCACCTTATGGCACACGTGAACATACGTCCCAAGCATGGGGGTAGAGTCAATACAACTGTACATAAGGCAAATACTTTCAAGTTAGAATGAAAGGTAGGAAACAGTAGTTTTACTAATTTGCTATTTGATTTTGATGATGGTGTCCACATTTGAGAGTCACAACAGAATGTACGCAGTCTGTCCCGATACGGTTTGTCTATGGTCATTATCAGCTATTTTGTATATTCACGAGGTCCTTATTGGGATTAGAACCAGGCACACTATCCAGGATGGTTCTCAACATTGATTTGCTTCACATCAGCTGATCCACACGACATCAAGCTCACCGGGAGCTGGCTTCCGAATTTGACAAATGATCGCGGCTAGCTAACTAGCGAATACATTAACCTGGAGCAGTAAATCAAAAGACGTGCCCCGTATTGACTCGGGATTTTGGATAATGGCTTTGGGACAACAATTATACGACTAGGCGGTAATTAAACATACAACGACATGCAATCCATGGTAATCCGGTATACGTTTGGCCGGAGGGCGCTACCTCATGTTTCGTATACCTTAATTCCGCTGATTGTATTCTGTTCGTTTGACGTCGACACATTCTTCGTCCATCCATTGATCTTCCCGATCCTCCTTGGTATACGGCCTACCCCATCACTATTCACCAGTGAAACTATAGATTATAGAACACATATTCCCTGAATCGTGAACATCCTAACGACGTTCAATGATCATTGCAATGCACTGTGGAAGGCGGACTTACTTTCGTAGAATTTTTGAAATTCCTCCGTATCAAAACTGTCACTGTATTTGGCATAATTGATTGGCTTCGAGTTTTTACTGTCACATTTGAAGAAAGTGATCAGTGGGATAGAACAAAGATCATTGTGCGCTACTCTGTGCAACTTCAAAAATAAAAACGGAACTAGAAAATAGTTGAGTAAGATAATATGATTTTCATTCTTCTGGAATCAGCCAAATCATAGAAAAGACAGTAGCAACAGATTCAGACTGCATTACTATAATAGTAGTAAAAGATGTATCAGTTTTTTCCTTCAAATGCCTGATCATGCAGTATCAATCCTCGAGTCCGTACTGGAAACCATGGCAACACTGTTCAGCTGTTTCAACCTTGCTAGGAGTCATCAGCTGTACGGCAGTTTTCACTGAGGCTCCACTGGGGCTCAAACCCCGGGAATGAAGGATTGCGAGTTAAACACATGTCATACCACCTAACTATCCGCACGGGATTTTAGTAATTTGTTAAACCTCACCACTAACTGAGACCCACTTGAGATTTGGTGGATGTGCACTGCTAATGATTACTGACAAATTGGATGGAACAGTCATACAGTGGGCGCTTCCATGGATTTCACTGATAATTTGCTCGTTGATATTGTACAATGAATCATATCACAAAAAAATTTAATGGATCCCTGTTGAACTCCCCGTATGAAATCATCTTAGATAAAGCGCTGAAAAATGATGGAATGCGAACGCGTGTGTGAAGTTCATCGTTGTTCGTCCAGTCCAAATCAGATAGGGGAACCAAATGTGTCATCTTTGAATGGATTAGTACAGAAGCCTGATTGGCCACCCCAGAAGCGGTGCGGTTCTTTAACGGTTTTTAATGGTGAACTGTACCTTGGTATTCGGTGATAAGTCGTTGGATAACAAAATACATTCGTTGAAATTAGGGCCAAAGTAAATTCAACTTTCACAGAGTTTGAAACTTCCCGTGGATCCTCATTTAGTCTAGTGAGATTATGAATATATGTTTCACTTCTGACGATTTTTGAGGACCGAATACAATTGACCAAAGTGACAGTGGGTACTACGGTGTACATTGACTCTAAAAATGAACACCAATATCCTCGAGTCTTTATTGTGGTTGTTACTGGATTCAACCCCGAGGAGCGACCGTCCACTAAAAAATAATCCGGCGCACAAAGGTGAGTTGCGGGTAGGGTGACCGCGAATTAAAATTTAAAGACTCTTTCTTAATATTAACAAACAGCTGAACGTTTCCATGCCTGACTACGTTTGACTGAGAAAGAAAGTATAGCTAACACGATCAACGTTTGCAATTGTTCAACCAGTTTTTCCATTACCAATCACCAAGGAATCACTGGAAATCCACAGAAGCACTCATTGTATAGTTGTTTGAACTAAAACTGCACACCGACTTCCAGCTGGAACCCAAACCTTAGCAAAGGGCATGAACTCTGAATACCAATCGTAAACTTGGGGTTATCCACCTCTGCCCTATACGGTGGTTTGCTTCTTTACAACAGTCCCCTCATGGCGTCAACAGTTGGTCACCCACATTAGATAACTTCCATGGCAGATGTCTTTTTAGTGGGGGGACTGCGAGGGTAATGACTGATTAGTTGTTAGTATGCAAACTGCCTTTGCTAGCGGACCAGCGTTATCACTGTGAACAGTGTGACGCGCAAGCCGCGCCTATCCGGAATCGCGGTCATCTCTGGAGTCAACCGAAATCACGAGTGACTAGAGAAAGGATCGATTGCGTTGACTCACTGACTGATAAAGGAAACCTGTCAAATTGTGATTGGCCGTTGGAGGTTGGTTACGATCACGCAGCATCATTTGTAAACATTATGCTCTGCAATGGTTCGGAGGTAAGTAAGTCTTCCTACCAGAACTAGCGAACCAACACAGAACATAAGTAAGCAAAGAAGGCCTTAAAGCTGCACAATGAGTCGTTCCACAGATTTCCTCGCTAAAACTATACAAAGTGTGACTAAAAGAGGACTGGCGAATTTCTAAAAGTTAATTTTCTCTGATTGATTACAATACTCAAATTCATCTTTTAGAAACTCTGACTTCAGTACATAATCAATTATGGTGGGTCAGATGGTCTTTTTAACAATAAATGTTGGCGTAAAACTGAAGAATGAGGTTTTACAGTATTCACACACTTTGAGAAGGTGCATTCAGAACGATGCTACACGTGACCCACTAAGAACAACCTTACTCTCTGGACTGCAGTCACGTGGATAGGCGTATATACACTGAAAACGAATCGATGATCACCTTGAATTCGATGTGCGTATCGGTTCACTGGGCTGCTTTGCGTTGCGCAAAGTCTGAAGACCAAAGTTCATAGGGCATATGGATTGTGTCAGAAGACGTCCAACGGACCACAGTCACAACTAACCCGAGAAAGCAAAGCAGATCATTATTTCTAGCTGTTTGGACCAGTCTGGCTTGTAATGCCAAATAGCAGCTGCTTCGGTGAATCGTAACAAGCTAATGATGTTTAGACGATTTATTACCGAAATGTTCGAAGTTGCTGTTATCATAGTCGAGTAGATGCAGTGCAATTGAGCTAGGGTGTAAATGTGAAGTAGTAATAGTCAAGTTTTCCGGGACGTGCTCTTATTGCCTTGTGACCAACTGTTTGTTTGCCTGATCCGAGTGTTTCTGGCTTGCTTTGGACTTCTCACCAATTTTACCTACACGAGCGTCGGGTTGTGCATATCAACCTTTCCCGAGATTCTATGCATACAGCAAAGGAACAGCTGAGTTCACTCCGCCTTCTAATGATGCGGATTCTTAGTAGAAAGAAAGTTTGAAGCGAAATCGGAAGTATGAAAGTCGTGCTTATTTTGTGTTTCATCCAAGCAGTCATATGCATCTTGCAAACTGACTTGACAGGTCGGATGGACTGTGTTTGTTGTGCATTAGATTGTACCTCAAGTGGATTGATGAGGACTCGCCGAAAACGATGTGACCGCGTCAAAGAAAAGCTCGATCAGGTCTCCGGGCATACTAGGTTTAGTGCTGTGGTGATTCGGCGGGCATCACACACGATACGATTAGGTACAGCGTCGTAGCTACGCCCGCCGAGGATCCTCAGCCAACTAGAATCGCCGAGGTCAGGTACGGAAAAAGTTCCCTGTGATTGGCCAACCTCTAATCTGCCAATTATTTTTTTTGATTTAACGAAATTTTGTAGACCAGTTCCGCAATAGCATCGACGTGCTGTTCGGCAGCGTTGGTGTTCTTGCTACTTTGGTTTGCGTAGTTCCGGGTGGGAGCGATTTCAATACATCCTATCATTTCGGGTATTGCGAATTTTGCAAGTACGTTGCCGCTGAATGATGACATGGTAACTATCACAAATACTAAGGCAATAGTGATGTCATGTTATCCTGAAAATTATCCTGGGATCAGTGATTTAAAAAAATACATCCTTTTGTTTGCAAACCGACAACAGACGGACAGTTGAACCTGTCTAACTGGCACACCAAGTTTCGCCCATACATTGGCGCGACCCTGCCAAAACAGCTCTTCCCGCAATGACAAGTGACATTCGGTCAGAGTCACTTTGAGGCACACTTGCTAGTTAATTCACTTTTACCGGCTGATAAACACAGAGAGTGAGGCTTGCCAACATGTCCACACAGCCACAATTATGTTAAGGTATCAGACCAAATCCGAATCGGGACCGTGGGACAGTCATTTGATTAACCTAAGCATCCATCCGAAATATACATCGTGAGGATAAAATTGCTCGCAATGTGAGTTCGTTTTCACTGAGTGCATCCGCATTATGGGTCAGACACACCGGTTGGCTTACAATGAGAACGTCGACTGCGAAAAAAATCACGACAGCTGCGATAATGGAAGTGCGTGCAACAGTGCCGCACGTTAGACGCTACCAACAGGCTGCGTCGGGTCAGTGCCGAGGCTTGAGTTGGTGCGGTAAATACGGACACATGAAATTGCCCGCGATGATCGAGGCCCATCCGAGGCTTGTCGCTGGAGCATCATACGAAATCGGCGTTATGGTTGACGAACGTGACTTCGCGGTTCGATGAATTAAACTTCACGATATGACGGAATTGACTCTACGGTATGATGGACTTGGAGTCACGGTATGACGAACTTGACTGTGATCAGTTACAGTGGAGTGGACACGGTGCACGTGAGTGCATCGAAGGCTGCTCGTTAACAGTATTTGGCTATGCCGGATTTGGTTAAGCCTCAAACTGCTGAAATCGACAAATTACACTCCGGAGCGATCCATCGAACCATTCCACTATCCGTCTTGATCCAAATTAGAACCCACTTCGGCCCTCAGCCTAAAATTAATCGTTTCACAATCACAAATCAACACCACTTTTCTGCTCCTGAGCCAAGCAATATGTTCACAAATGCGAATGAAGACAATCCTGTCATGGGTGTATGAAAAATCTTTCCGAAGTTTTTTTCCAAATTCAGGAATGTAACTGTATTAGCCAGGAAATGAAGTTACCAAAGGCGTGGGCTGACCTCGGTCATCACTCCAAAACGGTCATAGTTTAATTACAGCTTCACAACAAACATCGACTGGAGCTATAAATAGCTACATGTCCAAAAACACATGATCTTTGCTCAGCCCACCAGGGCTCTAGCCAATCCCCGCACAAAGGCGTTGAGAAAACCCAAGTGCATACAAACACACACAAGCACACACGTTCAAGCATACTTACACGTACTAGTCAGACTTCACTTCTCTTACGCGACTTTATTTCTTCCATTATTTTCGAGTGAATGTGACCAATAGGAGCACACAAAAGGAGATCCGTTCACTGATTTTGTTTTCTAATTTACGTGTATTCAGATTTACTGCATGATCTAAATGTTCCAGCTGTGTGAATCCAAATCAAAGGGAGATTAGGCAGTATGGTAAACAGATTGGTAACTATATGATATGAAAAGGTATGCTCTGTAAATCTTTCGCGGTGAATCTCTAAGCATGACAACAATTGTGACACTGTTTTATCCCACAGCCCAAGACCAAAAACGATTGATAGCACATAAATTTTAATGAAATGCACCTTGACTTGAACTTGACCAGCGTTTGTTGTACTGCAATCTCCAGGCCATCCAGAGTATCTGATTGAGGGCGATAAACAACATTACAAGTTAATCAGATTACCACTCGTAGGGGTATCCGAAGTCGCTCAAAATAGACAATCTTTCACCTGCGTGGGAAACGATATACAGATAAAACTAGGAAGCTGACAGACAAAACGATCGGGAAGCAAACGAACCGCGTTAGACTGTGGATATAATCAGTCAACTGAGCACGGGAATCACCTGACTTAGGTGCATGTTAACGCTTTCATATTGCACTCAAATGATTAGGATATACCGAGAAAATAGTTTGCATCAGTGACGCACGACCAACGGTAACTCAGCACTATTTTTGTCGGAATTTGTTGTCATATATTTTGCAAGCCTTGTTTCTACGTATCTTGTTTTCTAGGTGACGCTGTCACGTTATTTTCGCTCCAATGTCCGTAATCGTCCACGATCAGGTATACTACTTTCAAGTGCTCTATGGCATGCTCCGCACACTAAAGTACGCAGACTGACTGGACACACGCGTGAGTTATCATCGTGCAGCGTTAATCTGCAGGGCGAGTCCCACTAGCCGCAGCCTTTCTCACCATGTTGCACGTAGAAATAGAAAGAACGAATATGCAAGGTGGACAGAAAATGGATCTACGGAGGTGGGAGAAGGAAGGAACGCCCTAGTAGCCAACACACGGAATACACAGTCTAACTGTACAAACGCACATCAATCAATCATCCTGATTCGACAGAAAGTGACAATACGATCGCCACTGTTCAAGGTTCGCTGCCATATCCTTCAGTGTCTCCAGACAATTGATTGAGGGATCTTTTGGACCCGAACCACGAAGACGTGAGGCACCCACTTTTCCTGAGTTTGTTGTACATTTTCTCATTCCTCGTTGCCAAGTCATCTGTTGATCTCCACGTGGCTTCTTCTACTCCTGCGGAGGAACGGAGAATGGGTCACGGTATGGTATACGTGTGTTCGCCATGCGTAACACGTGCCCAAACCAAAGAATTCTACTAAGCTGGATACACTGTGATTTAAAGTTCTGTAAATTCGTACCCAATACTCTATTTCTGACTTCAGCACTGTTCACCCGATCGTCCCATCCAATCTTAGCGATATTACGCAAACATCGTTGGTCGAAAACCACAAAGTGAAGCACACCTGCACACAGACTATGTCTCGCAACCATGCAACAGAACTGGGCCCATCTGGGTGCAGCACAGATGACCTTTCAACTTCAGCGAATTATCAGGTCGACGCCACAAATGCTTCAGTCCAGCGTACGCGGCTCGTGCTTCTATCCGTCGTCCAACTGCTGCCGGAGTAAGTGAAGCAGCCGACAACTATTAGTTCCTCCCCACTGAGCACCAAGCTCAGAAGCGCTGACGTCCAGTCTTGCAACATCACTTTACACTTTCAAAGCGCAAAGCACATGTCGAAAGGAGCTACACTTCTCGCGAGTCTGTCTAGTGCACGTAGCGCGTGTTCCGCACATTTGAACAGACGCAGTGTCTAACACCGCGGCAAAATCGGGGCTAATACCTTGATGACTGTCTTAATTAAATTGATCCCACGATGATCACTACAATCACAGCTTATTTCCTTTCTTAAGATGGGTATAGTCAGTGACCCACCCCATGATAACGGAATACCCTTCTCCTTCCAAAAGTCACGGCAGTTTCAAAAGAACTGTGTGAAGTCCGTCTAAAAATGGCATTTTCCCGCTCTTTAGTAATCGAACACACGACTCCACTTCCACTTCCGATGGGGTTAAAGTGACACTCCCAAACGATCGCAGCTGTTGACGTCGGAGAAACTATATTAGTGCGCGGTCAGCAAAATTGCTTCTTAAATTATTTGGCCCCACAGTCAACCCATTGATGTTTGGCATGAAAAGGCTTTCCTTTTCTATCGCATATCGTTTCACTGACCGGGAGCAATGATCACATTAAAACTAATGCATGGTTCGACTTCACGTACGTGGACCAGTAGGATCTACGTTTCTGAACAGAACTGCACCACTGGTAGCTTACTGCGATCGGATTGATCTGGCCCAGAATACCTGTAGCGTTAGAGTGCCATGTGGCTGTGCGACAAGAGCTGTGTCGGTAATTTGGACTAGACAGGAATAACCAGTTGTCTTTACAAATCTGGAGAAGACTATTCTACTAATCTTTGCGCTGAGCGGGTGAGGCACAACGCCACCTAAACAAGCTTCTGACTCACTGAGTTTCCCAACCTACGTATTCGAATTACCTGCTAGTGCTACAGTGTTAGAGTTTTTACTCCTGCGAACGAGGGTGGTGGTTTCATCATAGAAATCATCCTTCTGCGTGTTAGAACTGCAGTTTGTTGGGGCGTATGTCGGGATCACCAACAAATCGTGCTTAACACAGTCATTCTATTGAACGCCAACTGATCCTTCGAATCTTACAGTACCTTATCGACAGATAACCGGTATGCTGTCTAGAAGGACAGCCTCAACCTTGTCAGGTAAGACTATGCCTACACCACGTTGACCCGCAGCTCTACCTGTTTTGTCTTCTGAAATGCGCAGGAAATACCTGCATGAGATACCAGGAACAGCTAGATGGACTACACTACGTGAATCCTAGGTGCGCGTATCGCGGACACAGCAGACATCAGTCGCCAGAATGTCCCTGGTGAGCGCTAGGCGCACCTGCTGACCAGCCTGCATGGATACACGCACGTTAAAGGAGCCGAGATTCGGAAGCTGGCGAGGCTTGAGAAAATGTGAGTTTCAAGATAGAGGATTAATCACGACACTGTTTGACACTGAACCATTACGAATATCGGGCTTGTTATCAGTGGGAGCATTATGGGCAGGGAAAGGAGGCTCAGAGAGGAGGCCGCCGAGGACAGAACAGAAACGTCGAATAAAAGAGAGTGAGTTCTTACCTTTTGAACTATTCGTGCTGGAACTAAACAATGGTTAACGCGTTCCCCTCGTCGTACTAGTAAGCCTATTACCTCGGGAGTATCACAAACGGAGATTGTGAGCAAAGCTGTGCATGAGAAGAGGCAATTTGACCATAAAGTTTGGAATAGCTGTTCGACTCAGCTTATTCTAGCGACCATAGCAGCCGAAAATTTGATTCGTAGGAGTTAGAGCACATTTTATCAAAAATCACTGACACGAAATGATGTGCTGGAAAACAGATTCAGTATTGCGTGTCCGTCGTGACATCTGGTTCCAGCGTATCCGCGACCAAATCAAGCTACGTGACACATTTTTGATTTCACCAGATGTTATTTAAATTCATTCGGTTCGTCTGGGCGCAGTGTTGCAACAGACAGTCCCGGCCTGGTTATCCCAATCTGAAAGAGAACACGAGTCACTGAACCAGAACAATGCACGTGCAGATCGATAGAAACGCTTGATTGGCTGACCAATCACGTGCGACCCGATGAGCGTGAACGGACATCATCTACGGCGTGAGGCGGACTGATTTACGATCTCTCTGTAAGCAGTTGAGATTTTGTTACCGTGGTCGGAAAATTGTTTTGTATCATATCGGTGAGCATAATAACGCCATAATCGCGTCGCTTGTTTCTGGACTTCAAAAGATCTCAGGTACTTCTTTTATACGTATACATCATCGCACAAATTGTTTTAGCATTGTACCTTTCTAGTCTAATCAAGTCGCGTCAATGAACGCTTTTATGCACCTGACACTCAACACGCCTATGATTTATGGAAAAGAGTATAGGGGACTAATTGGGATGTGGAGAGAAAGGTGTGGAAGGGAAATCCGACAGGAAATAGGTTTGGGTTAATGATGAAGGTGATCTATGAGACATTAATTACGTGATCGTGGTTCATAGGACGGTGAACAACGTAAAGGATAAGACTATTTCCACATGAAGACGTACACTAGGTAATTGATCTGAATCTTGAGCGAGTGGCTGAGCAGGAGATGGCTTTGGAGAGGGCCGGATGAAGGCCTAGATTGGCGTTAGGTAACAACCAATTAGTGAATTCATCGAAAGCATCAAAATGCTTGCTAATGACGGAGTTGGTGAGACTATCCCTCAAAGACGTCGTTACAACGAGAAAGTAATTCCAGAGACTTGATGATCAGAACAGGAAAAATCACGGGCAACGGTGAAGCTGGTTGGGGGAAAATGCGAAATGCTACAAATTGAAGTACAATGTTAAAGGGTACTCTGAGTTTTCTCTCAATGAACGTGAGAAATTTTCTCCTGACTTTAGTGAACACCGCTTCTACATAACTAGTCCAACAAAGGCTGAGTTAGAACAACTCCAAGTTAACTGACAGAATAAGTTCTATGAAGATATTGATTGCCTACGGAAATATTTGGTGTGTTATGGAAAAATTTGGTAGCGTGATCCACAGTGATGATTTCATGGAAAGTCAACATATTTCAGGACGTTTATGCAAAAGGAGAGAATGAAAACTGAACCAGCAACAAAGTTCTTTCAGACTTTCATGAAGAGAGTTTCTAACTTTCGTTTTCATTGTAGGAACATTCAAGAAAAACACCATCATCGAATTTGCGGTCAGTGAGACCAGGTGAACTGAGGAGTTTACTTATATACTGGGAGAAAAGCAGCGGGGAATAGAATGATATCCTGAAAAAACACCAGAGATACCTTGAAGTGATTAAGCGTATCTGTTACCAAAAGAAGTAAACTGTGTGCCAATAGAAGAACAGTAACGAAGAGTGTTTGAATAATGAGAGTCAGAATCATCATCTTGTAGAAGGCGTGGAGGAGCACTACAACCATGAGAACCGAATGCGTTGGTACGATCAAGATAAATCTGCCCAAAAGTACAGCAACCCCGATGAAGAGTAGAAGTAACATAACTGACAATGTATCCAACGGCATCTAGGGTTAGCAGAGAGGGTTTGTGGGCAGTCTGTGCTTGATTAGGAGAGTGAACTCGGAAATTGTGCTTCCAAGTAGAACGAGAGAAATGTCGTGCGAAATTGCCTTGAGAAAGGCTAGCCCCGGTAAGCGGAACGTTACCTAGTTATGATTTTTCCACGGAGAACGCCGTGCTGTTGACATTAAATTTTTCTCGTTTCGTACACCACCTGGCGCATTGTTTTCTCGATACACTCCGAATCTCATTCAGTCCTTACACGTTTCCCAGTTACTCTCTCTTCAGGGGCATCAAACGTGCCATGTGGTGCATGTGAAACTCACTTCCACTGATGCTTGTGTTTTTAAGATATTATTGTTGTATGCTGTCCAAAATCCCTGAGTAGGGGATTATCTACTTGCAGTAGGAATCAGTTCACGAACACGGATGATGAAGGTTTGGGAAATGTTGTCAACGGATCTTTCCATCCACTGAGGGTCCAAAATAACCTGTTCTGGATTGGTTATTGATATTGGAATACTGAAATTTGAGTAGTGCCCAACGAATATCCGGTTGGTACTCAACAAATTCATTGCGGTTTACTCAATTTAGTTTACCGAGTGTCAGTCAAGTACTGCTGCAGTATTCGTCGCTGACAACTCCCCGAAGCACAAGACAAAGCCTGAGACGTAGCAATGTACACTTCGAATCACTAGTTTCCTCTGTACAGCTCATTCTTCAATTTATTTGCGAAAGCGTTTGGTAAATTTACGGACGTAATATCTATTGACATTTACACTCCCGATCTGTAGTACATTAGAAATATCGCTTTTTGACAACGTTACCACCATCGCACAGATTTCTGATGGTTGTACCTTTAAAGGCTACGGATAGCGATTTCCATTGTCCTGTGTCAACCGGATATCAATGAAATACGGTTATGAACTATGTCCGTACAATCGACCTGCATTCACATTCATCGAGGTTGCATTATGATAAAATTATAGGTAAAAAAACCTTCTTTACTCTCATTAACGTTTTCTTGAACCGACGGACAACTAATTTGGTTTGACGAGCAGTTACAATGACCGACAGAACTGATTTCAAAACCAATGCACCAATAGCATATTACGGTTGGGACACTATTCTACGAGGTAGATAATTCACGTGACACGGCTGATCAACGACGGAGAAATCCGTAGTTGGTGAGGTTCAATTGCCGGGACTTGTATTTTATGTTTCTTCACGCATCGTCAATAAATTGCGTTGCTCATTCATCATCCTGAGTCCCTGTTGAAGACGCAATTGCATTTGCGTTTTGTAAACGTTAGTGAAGAACAAAAGATATTCTATCATACACAACTGAAGTGACACAAGCCTCATTGTCGGGGCTGCGCCTTGGTCGGTGCTAGTTAACGGTGAATTCTGGACGGTATCCCCTTACAGACCACAATTCCCCTTCCAGAAAGTGTTCTGTTTTTATATCACGAGGACGCAAGAAATTATTACTGCGAATTCTGTGATGAAAAGAGTATTGAAATCGCAAATCAGCCCGCTTAACGCGGAAGCTGATATCCGTTCACGCCCACAGGGCCGCACGTGACTGACAGCACCTTCCGTCGCCTTTGCACCATCCAATCAAAAGTTTTTATCGATTTGTGCACGCATTACCATTGCCTTGTAAAACCGCATCGAAAGGAAATCTCAGTAAACCCTTCTGGTCCAGCGAATCGCGTTTTCCTGCTTACTAGGGTTCTCAAGCCGGGGCTGTCCGTTATGACAAAAATTGTGTTGGTTGATTGGGTTTCTTAGACAGAACTCAGATCCACGTAACAAGAGCGACTTGGTTTGGCCGACACAATACTGGAAATTGTGAATCGAGCCTGAACAACTGTGCAACAACTGCAAGGCATTTTCGTGGGCTTTTTTTCTGTCTGGCCTATCATGGCAGTCCTAATGCTTACTAGTTCAGCATTTACAGTATTTTTTTAAACTCCATTTGCATGCTTGTTTTATTCTGGGAGCAGTAGTTGTAGATGATGGTGTACGGTTCATAAACTGTATAAAAACTAAAACCCAAAGCAGCAATGAATTATTGCATAATATATTATGTTATACGCTGTACAGAAAATCGAACAAACCTGTGATAGATTCGGCAGCAAATGTCATTCTCTGTGGATCTAACGCGACAGTCAAATGTTGCAACATCATGGATCGCAAGTTTCCCAACGATCGTCCTGGACCATTCAGCAGTGTTGCCATGGTTCCTGTTGGCAATGTAGGGTGAGGTCGAGTTTAATCGGGGAATAGAGAACAACAAACGACAAAATCGAAGAAACTGAGATAAAGTGAACAAGGTGCCTCTCGGACAGAACACAGTTTTTCTCACTTGAGACGGTTGAATATGTGGGCTCGATATTGTGTCAATCTAGCGTTGATTCTGTCCGGTTAACTAGTGATATGCGTACTTCCCCAACTTCTTCCAACTTGTTGAAGGTCAAATACTTGCCTTTTGGAGCAGAAATGGATGGCATATTCAATTTCTCTCATTTGGCCTCGGATACTTGAGAGGGCTCGTTTGTACTTTATTCACTCAGAGAACCGCGTGGCTGTCCGTCATGGATTTTGCTCCAACTGAATACCGAGTTTGCTAACTTTGCATTCTCATTTATGTTTGGTGTCAGTTCTGAATAGCTTGATTTCTGACTACGGCTGTAGAGCGTCTACCGATTTTCACGCCATTCAAGGCTGCCTCAGTCGGAATATTCGATCAGTGCCCCACTTGTCTTCTCTCTTGCGAGTCATTCACTCATGTCCGATTAGCACGCGTACCGATCTGAGTGTAGTCAACTGATCTTGCACAGACGTGGCAGGTGGGCACAATCCGTTCGTGCACATGGGCACCTTTGCAGTGGAATTACGGTGGTCCTTTTATCTCAAGCCCGTCGCAAACCACTGGAGTGATATCTTGTAAAACTACTGCTTAATATGTCTACACTCACATGTGCAATGAGGAATCAGCTGTCATAGATTTCTGATTTATCGTCATTGCAGTCGTGATTACGTAAGACGCAGTAATGATTATCTGAAACGGAGAACCACACGAGTCCAGTGAGTAGAGTTTCGTATTCCGATGGAGTACCATAAAAGTGGTCAATACGGAGAACGAAATCAAAGGACGAAAGTAGGAACATACACAGATAAATATGTAAAAATGAGTAATACGCGCAGGATCTTACAATAGTAATGAGTTGGGTGTTTGTATTGCAAAATGAATCATTTTCTGCACAAAACAAGTATCAGTTTTAGTATCTGCCTCATTTTTATCGTATAATAATTGTGGGGTCGCGGCCGATTAGACGCTGCCCACTGGGGAAGATGACCGGCGACGGTAGCAGCGGGCTTCGAACCCGGGACGCAAGGGTCTCAAGTTCACCGTAATGAGCCTTTTGCCTCCGACCACCCCGAACATCATCAGATGGAAGAAGTAACTGTCCGGTGTTTCCATGACTTTTGACTTTCTATTGCGCGTCGATAATCAATTATGAACCTTTTTGCAAATTACACACATGATATACATGGTAACCTGATGACTGGTCCCATCTCGGACGTGATCTGTGGTCCCTGTTCTGGGATGCCAACCGCTTTTCTCAGTATCTTTACAGTTATATAGAGATTTTGTCCTTGGTTTTGAAAATTCGTTTTTGGTCGTAGCTCAAGTTGGTGGTTTTCAACAGCATCTGGCAGCTAAGCTCTGCATTTTGGTCGCAAACGTTTTACCACCAGTCGAGGTGACTGAAGCCAAGAGTTTGGCCTCCTAACTCACAAGACACGCTGGAATGAGATTACGCAATAGAGAACTAGCCATCGGTTATTCCGGTTGGATCAAAGTCAGTTAAACGGGAACCTTCTTTGGTTTGTTGGGGCTGTGCCAATCCGATGACTGGAGCTCAATCATTATATCCCTTCTCAAAAAACGAAGCGTCACATTCACGTTAGCGTTTGGTCGATGAGAAAAACTGATTTTTATAATTTATCATAACTAAACATTGCTCTTCTCATGTCAAGTCACCTCCTCTTGTTCATGAATTTCAATTGAGAATTAAACAATCTGGAACCACAACGCAATTTACGCTTCTGTTGACATTATCTAAAACTGTATAACTGAACCATCTATCCGTGGCCCAAATCAGCTCAAAAAGGAAAAATTACTTTGGAGAGTAATAATCCCGTTTGCAGTTTGTCTTGTTTCGACAATGCTCATCCCAAAACGATTTATTCAGATGACTTGAATACCACAATTCATTTCTCCGAGAGCCCGGCTAATGGCGTTGTTTACATGCGGTTAATGACTGGAAAAATGATGAGCACTTAACTTTTGTGAAGTGAGCATCTATTCACGTGATTCCCACTAGTCACGGAACTGTGATAAATGCCGTTATATGGCATGACCTTGAGCGACAGAGATGCGCGTGACTGATACCTGATAGTAGTACCGGAAGATAGGGAAAATGGCTGTCACACAACCAGTGCAAAACATTTGGTACTCGCTGAAAACCTAGATGATAGTATCGTGACTTTTTGTGAACAAACATTCTCCGTTTTTCTTCGCCTACAAATGTGGACACAAAAATCGATAAGTTGAGAACCAACCATACCTTTTTTAGCGTTGCGGAAAGGTGATTGGGACTTCGTGAGATTAGCAATAAAATGGCGCAGGATGATTTCATCTTTTATCTTCGCTCTTTTGTAGTCTGTAAAACGGAATGTGAAGTTGAGAAAGATGAATGGAAAAAATGCTACTAGAAGAAATAGGAAAGCGAAAACCCCATTAGGAAAACAATCGAACAAAATGTTACTCATTATTGCTAACGTAGTCGTCAGCATCAACTGTTAATTTATCCCTGTCATTTCCACAGTAATTATTAACATCCACATGCAACTCATCATCATCATCATCATCACCATCATCATCATCATCATCATCATCATCATTATCGTGACCATCATAAGCCTCATCGTTCAATTTTCCCCGTAGGCTTCTTAGCAACGAGAAATACGTTTATCGTCGCGAAAAATGATTAGAATGACCTATGACTTACCCCTCCTATGTCACTGCATAAATATCGAATGGATGCGGATAGAAACTTGGATGCATAGGTTCACGTTGCCTACCATAAAAGCACAAATCAGCGCACACTTCTCCTTCCTCAATGTAACGGAAAGCACAGTCGTCTCAGTTAAGGAGAGCTCAGCATTTTTACCACTTTCTTTCATAATAACTGAAAACTGTCATCAGACAAAGACGTCACAATTCCGTTTGGAAGATCGTAATCCACGATTACACATACCACCACAAAAGTCTCCGAGCGCCTCGACTTGTGTCACTTCAGCACTCATATTTACCTCAGGAATTACATCTTGACGAATTGTAGCTTCTATTCAACATACGTATGAATAAAGAGCTCTCAATTGCTAGTATCACTTCCGAAATTTTCGTCCCACCGGTAATGCTTCTTTACCGACTATTGGTCTATCCGCGCCCATTTTCTCCATTGTCAAACACAACTCAAAAACCGTTCGTTTTATCGCGTCAACTCTACATCATCCTCCAGTCAGATGCAAATCATTCTCGTTAACGTGCCCGTGGCGTTTGGATCTTTGCCTCACTCATGCTTATCTCATATTTCTGATTCGTAAGGAAAACGGAGTGAACTGATAGCATGTGGTAAACCGAATCTGTTGGGGTGGAAATGATGTTTGTGCTTGATGTCTTTAAGAGGTGAACGAAGCTCGTATTCTAAAGCTTTTCGATGTAAATACATCCAGAAGGGGTGGTAAACTGTCTTCTGGTACTTAAGACGACTTGGAAGAGACCATCGTGAGAATTTCCCCGCATTCCTTTTCTATATGCTGATCTTGTCCACGGGGCGAAGATGCAGAAAACCAACAGACAGAACAAAGAAACGTAATCACCTCTTTACTACTGTTTAATAGGACAGGTCATTGGATGGGGTCGCTGAGTTTGGACTATGTTCGTCCGCACTCTGGTTACTGCAACAGCGAGGCATATTTGTTCCAAATCTGTCTTCATTCCTGATTGGATTCGCTTTGGTTCTGCGTCAAATTCAACCATAGCCCAATACGTAAGCTACAGTACATTTCAATGTAGCAATGAGTTGGGTAATGGGCGCACATGCCTAAGCATCGCTGTATTTTGGGCGAGGCTTTATTCCCGAAAGTTTCTCGATTGGTTTACCATTGGACTGTTCGCTGGGCACATCACCTTCATGATGCTATGAAACAGTGAACAACTATTGGGCCATTTTTTATGCTAAGTGGCATCATCATCCTGGAATATATGGTCTGGGTTGTGGTTGAGAACTCCGAATTATCCAAGGTCATGTGAGTTCATCCCAAATCCAAGTGTCAGCTGAAAGATTTGCTTATAACTATCTATATCCGCGCTTTCAACAACATCTTTCTCAGGCTTGTCAGCTGTATGCCTGTAGCTGTCTTGTGAATGGTCTGATGTTCAGTGTGCCGTCTTTGCAACCGATACAAGATGTATTATGCAATGCATTGTTAAATTCTTGATTGCATATAATCATTTGAAATTATTGAAACCAGCATGATTAAAATCTGCTTTCGGAAAGAAGTGCGAAGAAGCCAAGAAATGAATAGAAAGACTGTGACGAGTTTTTAAAGTCTGACTGAAAAAAATAAATGAGAGTGGGATACTTTAATTGTAAATGTATCCATTCTCCTCTTTGTCTATGTTTTTATTCCAGCACCAAATTGCTGACCACAAGTAGGTATTCCAGTCCGAACGGGACCCCTTAGCTCCTCGTCATAGGTGGAATTCTTCGAGATGTAAGTGTGGAAATGGCAAAACTCGCGAGGGTCTGGAAGGTTTATCACGAGTTGTATGACTTTTGTTGTGTATCGATCTAGACAACAGTCCAAAATGAATCTGAATACAGTAAAATCAATGGGATGTGATATGAATATCCATATAATAGGACAAATAAACTCATGATCACCCGAACAATCAAGCTGATGCAAAGCTTTCGATTGAAAATCATTCAAACAACTTGATGAGTTTCGATGTGAACAGGCGCCACACCATGTTCTGTCCCCTGAACTAACATTTTGCTTCGAGGTTTGTGTTCACACGCGTTAGGTTTCTGATCACAACACGGGGAGATGATTCGGACCAAGTGTCACAAAAGCACATGGACATCCCCAGTGGCTGAGGTTTTGCGTGATTACTTATTCTGATCCCACTGGCTCTAGTAAGAAGACTTTTCTGCATCCGAACCATCTCAGTTTATTGATACACAGTAGATCATTCGTATAAGATATGCCGTGATCATAATTCAATCCTTGCCTGGAAACTTGTTGTTGTTGTAAATGACCAGCGGCTGTTCTGGATGGCCGGTCTGGTGGCAACCCGGTTAGCTGATTTGGATCCAGTCGGTTCAGACAGCTGTTGGTAACCGATTGGTCCATAACCCGGCTTCGCTGGCTCCAAAATTGTCCTCGATTCTGAACAAGCGATGTCGTACTGTCTGCTTGCCAAAACATCGATCTGCTTCGCGGAGTCTAACCCCGTCCTTGATTCTGGACTGGCCATTCGTGCAGTCTGACCGTCGAACCAGGGCGTTTATAGATGTGTCTGTCACAACACTCACACTGATTAACTGACCGATGACCGTACGGCTGTGTTTGCAATGTATTTGTGTGTCGGTGCGTGGTAAATTTGGTTTCTTATCAAATGGATACTGTGAAACTCACTGCGGGTTATCGGTTTGCAACCAAGTATCCTTGTGAGTTGGTTTGAAAATTCATGTTTCAAGGTTACGTTCGTGAAGATACGAAGCATACTGGTCGTGCAGCGAAACTTGACGACTTTTTTTATCCGCAGAGTAAACTGGTTCAGTAATGATTTATTTATTGCAATATGTCACTGATTATGGAACGGTTTACCATAGATTCTCAACGCTGAACTGACCATTCCCAACAACTGGAGACACGTACTACATACAACTGTTTCATCTAGTCAGTTTTCAAGGCTAATCAGAAGCACAGTGCAAATACAATCCGAATCACTGTTGAGAACCAGCCTGCATTGCCTGACGGGTTCTATGTGATACTGGCTCACAATCAGGCTCACCAGTCTGCGTTTATCCCCCAACTGTAGCTCAACAGATTGTCTTTAATGTGTTACCATTCAAAGTTTGTGGTGCTTGTGTGTAATATAGTTTAGTATCAACGAGAAACAAACCGTTCGGATCCAGCTCTGCCGCACAAGGTAGCATCGCTGGAAGTGCTTCGAGAACTATCCTAGAATAGATGGGTAGGAATCATCTGACAGCCCACCATAAGCAACGGGCGGGCAGTCAAAACTGTTCAACTAGCGCGCCACTGCTTGTTTTCATGCAGTTATAGTCCCGTGACCTAATCATCCCACATGAGTTTGACTCAATCCATCAATTCACTTTTGACCCAGGCTCTCTGTTAGCCAACCAAAATCTACAGCCCATTCAACCGGACTGTAAATCAGTTACGTGCACGAAATGCTTTTAGCGCACCCCGTTTTTCTCCGATTTCTCGCAAACGTCTACATTCGGGATAGTCAAATTTAGTGTGCCTATGCCTTGTCCCATCACTTTATTGGATATTGTATACGGAGTTGCATGTTGACTTGGGAAAATCGATTTTATCCCGAATAATGTGACCGGCAGTGGTCAAATGGTGATCATGGTAGGCTTTGAACCATCCTACTCCGGGTTCAAACCTTGTTTCCGTCGCCGGTCAGTTTCCCAATTTCCAGCCTCTAATTGGCCGCGATACTCTTCCTAAAATATTGTACCGTTGTTGCGTAAAAGAAGGAAGTAAATCAAAAGAATAAAAAGGTTAAAGAAGAGTGCGAAATGCTTTTAGCACACTCCGCGATTGCTGACGAAATAGATGAATGCCACAGATCCTTTATTGGGCGGAATGAGCGACACGTACAACTGCTGTCTTCAGCAATGCCCTTTGATAACTCATTGAGCAAATTTCGTACCATCAGTGATTTGCGAATGAAATTAAATCAGTTCGGTAAATCACATTACAATTTTCCACCTTTCGTTCACCGAAAACAAGAGAATGTCGCTGGGACTTCGGCTATATGGGTTGGGGCGGGGGAAAATACGTGCCTACAAAGACTGAGGAATTAGTATGAGCAGGATTGCCAAAAGAATTCACAGATCAAGGGAAAGTTATCCGGAACGTTTTGAAGGATCCAAGTGGTTATACATCCAAGAAGAAGAAATGTGGAATACGAAGACGAATCTTTGAGAATTCAATGAAGAAACTTTTACGTGCAGCATCCAATCAGTCAATAGGTGCAACAAAAATGCAGAGGTCCATGTTTTTGAATATTAGTGTACGCCGTGTCAAGCAAGTGCTACAAGCAGCAACACGTCTACGGTATGTAAAGATGAGAGCAATACCCTGGATGGTTTAACGTCATATTTCAGATCCAGTCGAACGGGTCAAAAACCCCGTAAAATGGAAGACTGAATGGAATAATGTGGTATTTAGTGGAGAAAAAGGTTCAACTTGGACGGTCTTGACTGACTAATGTACAACTGGCATGACATGTTGAATGGCAAGCTAAACTTCGGCCGTCGGGCTTTTCGGGGAGGCTCTGTGATGGTCTGTGGTGTTACTTGTGCAGACGACAGATCAAAAATGGAAGTTCCCAAAGGAAATCAGACAGCTGATTCGTACATAAGAAATTTGAGCATTTGCCTACCCTATACAACTCCAGAAAATCGGAGGGGACGCATGATTCTCCTGCAAGACAACGCCACCATGCTTATGCGTCAGTAAAATGTGGTTGTTGTTTCGGAACACCAAAGTCATTGTTCAGCCGTCTTACATTCCGGATATAAACTCCACTGAAAACTTTTGGGGTTTCCTGGAGGGCCTAAGTTCATGAAAACGAAGAGTCTTCAAAGCCATTTACGAACTGAGGTCTAATATCCCCACTGAATGGCAGAACGTCGGCATCGATACAATCCGAAATCTTATTGCATATCTGAAAAATGTTTTTCCGCTTTGAGCAGTAAAGTCTTTGCACTTGATCCCCGGACGGTTGTTTACATCATTTGGTCCGGGGTACGCTAAGAGCGTTTTGTACCCTCCAGGCACATCCTTGGAGATAAAATCGGTTTTCCCGAGCCAAAATTCAAAGCCTCATTCGATCGCAATAGAGTAGTCGGACTAGACATTAGCACACCAGATTTGAAGATCCCATGTATACGCGTTCGCGAGAAATCGAAGTAGAATAGAGGCTGCGCTAAAAGCTTTTCGTGCACTGTATATACTTCTGATATAAGTAATATCCACAGATGGGTGAACAAAGTTTCTCGGAAGCATACGACCGATTTCGCGGTTATTGCCACCCATCAGGTATGCGTGTCCGGTACTCCTCTGTCCACCCACTTGTTCTGATCATTGTAAACTCCGTGGGTGTTTCTTCACGATAATCTAATTTGCGCATCCGGAGTGTGATTGGAACCTCCTATTCGGAGAATCCACTGAGAAACCACAGCGGTGGTTTTCTGATAACTCTTTGTTGTTGTTAGACGCAGCTAGTCTGAGGAACGACGACATTGTGGTCGTGAGTTGACGTTTCTGATTCAAGTAGTATATACAGCCAAGTGGACAAAATTTCTCGGGAGCACGCGATTTGCATAAAAATTTCCCGCTCACTAGGAGGTCGTTTTTGAGAGAACGGGGAGGGAGGGGGGGGGGTTGTGATAAGGCGTAGAAACACCACAACAACCACAACCATCACCACGCCAACTGAAACAAACGAGTCTCAAGTGACAACAGTGAATAATGGAAGAAGCTGTACAGACGGCTGCCTTTCTAGGTGGACTGTAAATGCTACAGGTTATCCCGTCGTTCGTCAGCTTGGTCATATCATTACTTAGCCGTAGCCAACTGTTCTCAGCCACTAAGTACTCGATCCACTGGGAGTGAATTGCAAGGGACCATATAAACAGTTTCACTGACATGGCCACGTCGATGACGTAATAATAATTTCTCGGAAATCGTTAGAAAGTTTACTTTCGCAATTTGTCTATTAGAACAAAAACATATCATGAGCACATACCGGTGTCGACGATGAACTGCTTAAAGTAAGCTTATTCAGCTGACTGCCAAGTAAATACCGTGTGAAAGACACTTCGATGTCAAAATGACACAACTTAAAGGGATTATTGATTTGTTGTTAAGCCAAACAGACGATTCGCCTTAAAGCAAGTGACCCTTCGTTTGATGCCACATGACCTGGATCGATTTGGAGCTTACAGAAACTCAAAGAAACTGATAAATGAATCTTCCATCGATATTTTTCACTACGGAATTCGGTTTGGCACAGTCTAAAAATAATGCAGCGATCCAAATCACAAACATATTCAGCCTGGATGTGATTCACCTTCTAATCATGGGTGGCCTCCACTTAAGCCTTGCTATGGCAAACTCTGTCATATAAACTACGACGCCATACCGGGGCCTTAAAAGTTTCGCAAGTCAAGGGCAATGCACATTTATAAACAAACTCAATGATGCCTAACCAATACAGAACGTTACGTTACCTTATGAGGAATCCGAAACGGATGATTTTGGCCGGAAAAATAACGGAACGGAGGAAGATCTACTAGTGTGGTCCAGATCTACCTCTGTAGACCTAAACCGGGCATGGAAGTGCTCACTATTAATTTGATCAGCTCACCCCGTGAGGTGATTTCGGGTGGGGGATAGACCGGGAGGGATCAAGCGCTGGGAAAAATGTGTTACGCCTGCACCGAAGGATTGTAAAGGTGGATATCAGCAGCTTTTGCAATGGCAAAGACAAGTCACTTGTACAGGCTTGGTTGTCCATTTCGAACGTCTTAGATTGCGTGAAATGTCCCGATAACTTTTACTGGGTGGCTAGACTCAACAGTGCATGAACACACGGCTTCGTACATACTTTAGCCCATTCAGGATCTGAACAAGCCGGGTTCCGCTCACAGATGTGTTCAGATCAGTGTGTGGTTGTGCGGTCAAAGCACACAGTTCGACAGGAACAAATGAATAAGTAAACACAACGTGCAGCTACGGAATCTTACGTAGTATCCCTAAATCCTGACTACGGGACTAGTTTGGATGTGAACAGATTTTGATGTTTCGCCACATTAAACGTTCCACATATTTCTGCTGACAGTAAGTGCTGCAAAATATCTGCTAAAATGCTCTCTCTGAACGGCAAATTGACAAGTGCGGGCATATTTTGAGCTTCCATTTTACGGTGTTGCCCCATGATACCATAACTTACCATCAGTTCGATGATCAAGATGTTCGTTTTGTGTCAATAAGCTGCACAAGAACGGATGTTCTTCTTCCACTGTGTTTATCGCGCCTATTTCGTATGCTCTCTCAAACTAGCAACAAATCAAGTCGCTCTCCAGTCAGAGGAAAACGAACCTGTGAAAATGAATGTGTTGACCGTTCCATACTTATTTTTCTATGCTCGGCTATCCGAATGGAGTCATCAGGCTGACTAATGAGACATACCTCGAGATGAGATGTTCCGTTGTTGTTATTCTCGTTTTCCCGAGTATATTGAACATTTCACAAATGAACCACACCCAATTCTCATTGTGGCATTCGGAGTAATTCGACGTCAGTCAGATCTGTTGAATCAAAATTCATAATTACGCCGTACTTGTATTCATTTCGTGGAGTCTTTCTGATGCATAGGAAAATCTTACCGGGTGCAGTTAGATCACTCTCAAGGGTAACTCTTTTCACGTGCTAATGTAATTTGGACCGGCAAACAGTGTGATCCATTTGCAGAATGTTCGAGGCCCTCCGGGGACTAATTGCCATTGTCATTCCAAACAATATAGTTACGATAGTAACAATCGTTTTGTCAAAAAACAATGAGGAAAATGATTACGCAAAGCAGTATGTGAAACTTCAGTAAAATGATCAAGTCTGTGTAGGGCTTGTCGGCTAAATTGTTATTACCGGTGCAGGAATCAGACTACATAGAGGACAGAAACATTTCCGGTGGGACAGACTGATCCTACGTCCACTCATTCCTTTTAGGAACTGAGTCATTTTCTAATTCCGCATGTACTGAACTATCCCGTCTGATAAGTCTAAATGCACTTATTTCTGAAGAATGCAAGTGAAATACATTTATTCTTTTTACTCCGAGAATTAAAAGACCGTATGAGTTTATGATTTGTCTGAGAAAAACCACACCTGTCTGTGCCACTTATTATTAGAAAATTAGGGCATTAGTAAGGACCACACGACATAGTTGTCTAAGAATAACTAGCAGCAGAGCAGCCGATCGATAGACTGAAAGGCAGACAGGGAGATAGACAGGCATTCGCGCGGACAGACGGACATACATACACTATTGACTGTCTGAATTACCTTGTTCCATAGTCATAAGCTGTATTTCGATGTGTTTTGTCTCAAATTTCGGGTTGCACAAATGCTTCACAATCGTGTCCAGCGATGTGCCTAAACGCTTCGGTTCCATGTCAGCATAGAACGTTGTCCATTCGTTATTTGTGTAGGCGTCCAGGTGTGTATTATTAGACAGATCTTCTTGTATTTCTTGAACAAGGGCTTTGAGAACAATCATAAATGAAAGGACCTTGATTAAATAGGTACCGTATTCATAGTGATACACATTTAGGCCTGGCGAAACTACACAATCCGAACGTTCCGCATCATTAAAAAACGTAATAAGCTAGCAGTTAGTTGGAAAAAGGTCGGTAAACATGCTCTTTCTCCGGGATTCTTGATTATGCAAATACAACACAAGATACATGACAAGATACATAAGAGATACATACAATCAAAGAATGGAGTGTTACGGATCTGCTTTCAACTGATAGTTCACCATCCAATAGTAAAAAATAACTTTTAAACGGGGTAGTTTTCTGCCTCGGTATTCTCGCTGAACTGGTCAGCCAACTACAGTGAGACTGAGAGAAGCTGGATCAAAACCAGGCCTCAAGGAAGGAAACGTTTTAGGTTATGTTATAACCAAGCAACGAAACACGGTGGATGGGAATTCTCCAATATTTATTGCTCTGTATAGCTAACTATAGCTACGTCGGGGAATCCTTGGTTGACCATCTGTGGCAGGATCGGCCATATATAGAATGTTTGTCGGAAGAACAAATCATGTCGAGAAGCTGTTGAATCAAACTCCAGTCCGATTCATACTGAAGATAACCTTTCATCCCGTAACCATTCTCCCCATGTTGTCAATAGATTGTATAATCCGAACGATAATTTGCATCACTTGTTTATGGATACGGGCCGTATTTAATCTATCATTTCGAAGTCTGATTAGGAATCCTTCATCCCAGATACTCACATTCGGCCCAATGATGTCGCGATTAGGGCTGTTACGAGACATCCGTTACCAATTGTAGGTTCGTGTACGATTCCAATTCAGATCTCCAGTTTTCCCCACCCCCCACCTCCACTCCCATTGACTGTGAACCTTTAATTTCCGTTTCCAGTTCGTCTATTCTACGGATAAAAATTCCTCGTCGGTTGCATTTCAATATTTCGTTGTTTACCATTCAAGGTGACGTCTCTCGCCTTAGAAACCATATTTTTTCGAACAATTTAAGATTGCTAGTGGGGTGTGTGAAGTTGTGTGCTGACTCATGGTCGATAGCCAGTTATTTCCCGCCAGCAGTCGGCATGTCGTAGCCTGTCCGGAATCCAGGTCAGTGCTCGTGCGAGCGGATGCGGAAGTAACGAGGTAGCAGATCGATGAGACATGAACGGATTCCCGTCAAATATTAGCTAGTCGAGTGACCTATTAACCAATCAGAAGACAGGCTACCTGTTGCCAGTATGTTTGTTTCTTCCTGTATAAGCGATGTGTTTTGTGCTAATAAAACAGGATGGTTCGTGGGCGGGATGGTGTTCTCTCTAGAGTTAGTGGGACGGAACAAAACGGTACGCATAACCCACTAAATTCTTAGGGTCTGGAGACCAGATATTTCTCGATAGACGTATCATACAGTTCGGTCCAGATGAGCCAGTTCAGCTGGGCATACAGTGCATGTGTGAAAAATCGGTCATTACACCAGTTGAATCTTCTAGCTGGACAGCTCCCATTGTAACCCGACCGAAGTCGGATGGCACAATGCCACGGATACATTAGTGACTGTCGGTTGAATATCGACAAGACTGTCCCAACGTACGTATACCATTGAAGATCGGGAGGACGTGCTCTACCGCCTCTTAGGTTCTATCGTCTTTTTCAAGACTGATCTCTAAGATGTAAATTTACAGACTCCACTTGACGATTTACCCGGTTCATTGATGATCATTAACACGCCATTTGGTCAATACAATTACAATCTTCTGCTTTTCAATTTGCACTGATCACCTGCTATACCTAAACAGTCACTAAATTTCATTAATGACGATCGTAACGGAGTTGATTTCTATCGGGACGATACTGTTGTTCATGACCAATCCAAAATCACACGCATAATTCATACGGTTTGTTTATTAGACAGAATTTTTTTCCGGTTAATGTTGAAATGGATCCAAACGTGTGTGATTTTCGTGCATTATAATTTTCTTTCCCTCAGATGGCATTTGTCGTGAACCGAAGAGATTACTGGAGAATTTACCTCGCGCAGACCGCTGAGAACTCGTCCTGGGACGTGTTCACCTTCCGTCGACAATCGGAATCAACTCGAGCCGATACTGAATCGCGGATTATAAGGCGCCTCGCATACGCGAATTAAATGGTCTGAATAAACAAGGAAATGTGCTAGAACCGAGAAATGGAGGTCACACTCATGCAGAATTTAGGTGCACACATTGATTTGTTATCGAGAATTTTGCGGTATCACAGTAATGGTACATACGAACACTCAATCAGTTCCTAGTTGTAAATTAATCAGAGGTTGATAAACGGGATTCGGTTAATTGGATAAATTCTGATCCGTAATAGGGAACATACAAAAGTAAACGAAACAGAACTCGGACATTTCCCTCAATTTGTGTTATTCCAGCTACTGAATGGACTCTGATCAGACATGGAGTTTATCAGGGTCATCTTTTTGAATCGATATGCCTTCATCCAGTAATATTCATGAACTTCGTCCTGTTTTGAGTGCATCTCCATACTATCTTCGATTCAGTCCGAATTCTTCAGAAAAATGCAAGTTGTTTGTTTGACATTCTTCCCGCCAACATTTTTAATGACCTGCAGTTCACTAGAAGATACCGGCAGTTGATGCATCTCCGACGGGCATTGGTGCTGTTCTCAAACAATGTGTCGGACCAGTCGTTTGCATTTTGAGGAGACTCCTGAAAGCCTAAATGGGTCTTCCTCAGATCCAAAGAGAAGCAGTGACTGTCAATTGGGGAATAAAACGTCTGCACAAACATTTGTTTGATATTAAGTCCACCATTGTTGCCAGCCATGAGATGTTCATATTTCTCTATCATCCTAACCAGTTACTAGCAAAGTAATCAGCTGCAATGGTTCAACTCTGGGCTCATGTAACTACGACACTGTTCGGTGCAGTGTCAGACACATTCAGGATACATACTTCTTATCAATGTGCTCCTGCACCCAACCCTTCCCGTATCATCGATTCCTTGCTAATACAACCACTCCAATTGTTGAGAGAAGAGTTGATTCCAGTTAAACGCAAACCCTACACACCTGTCGACACGGCTTTGCGTCTTGGATGGAGTAACGATGAAAGATGGTGATTTCCAGGCTTATTTTCAGTCATTCCAGATGGACTGGTGTGTTTTCATGGTTGTACAGGTTTTCCTCCGACGCTTTGTTCAGCCCTTTACTCCAAGATTTACGCTCCAGGCACTTAAAAGTTTATAAAATGAAGCTTTTGGCCCAAATGAAATGCTGATAGCCGTAGCTGAGTGTCAATGTTATCAGAACAGCTAGGAATTGTCAAATGTGCCCCTAGGAATAACATCCCGAACCCAGCAAATGGCTTCCGAGGTCAGTTTCATCTAGACCATATCAGCGTATTTGTGCAGATTAGTGCCTTTCCTCTTCGAGCAAGTACTACAAGCCGGAGATTGCCCATACTTTATACTCTGGTCAACTGTATTTTGGTTAACTACGTGCACAGCCCAGTACACACGGATCACCCGTCTCCCTCCATTCCCGCAAAAACCTTCAGCGTAGTGTAGCGTAGCAGCTAGCAATTGTTACCGAGAGTGGTATCAACTTCGTTGCTAAGTCCTTTGATGGGTGACTAAAACGATTGGCCTGTCACTTTTGTATACTGCATCCCGCAGTCCTCAGTCTAATGAGTTCGCTGAGAACCTTGTGTGTGCCCTTTAGATCCTAGTACATTCTATTAATCTATAGGCTGGTGAGAATTCCTCGCTGCAGAGCAGAATGCTTCCTGGTAAAAGTCCAGCACAAATAATCACGTCTCGTTATTTGATAACCCATTTCTCTGATGATTTAAGCCCTACGATCAGACCGTCGTATAGTTTTGGCACGAAACGGTAATCGAATGGTGACCATGCTTGATTTTCGCGACTTGTTCAGTCGCCGAAGACATATTGCCCAAGTAGATTATGACACAGAAGGTTAGTCTGAGAACCATTCCACTAGTGTTTCGCTCACTAATGCTCCCATTCCAGATGCTGATATTGAAGCCGGATCAAGTGAAGCGTCTGCGGAATCCACTGTCGGTAGATAGGAAAGAATACGAGTAACGCCGGCCTAAGGCTGCGAGCATCCGGGACGTGCAGCGGGTGCGGCACTCATGAATGACTATATTTACGACTATCATTATTTCTGTTGCATTCATATACTGGGATATTCTGTGTACTGCTGCTAACTTCAAAACACAGAACGGTACCTCGTGTTTTGGTTCCGTGATATTGTGTGCGAGATTGTACTTCATAAGTTCATACCATATCGAAAATCCACAATAAAACGTACACACAGTTTTACGAGCAAACACTAGTCAGCATTACGGCTTGATGCTACAAATTCTGTGGATTCCATTTGATTTTCGCGCGGACCTGATCTATGGATACTAAACGCTGCTTGTACAACAGGAACAGAGTACAGCCCATAAAACTCTGCATTGATGAGTGATGTATCGGCCGGCGCATCATGCGAAATTAATCTATACAGTGCTGCTTGGAAGTGCACTCAATGGAATCAGTTGATTCTGTCATTTGGTTGCCAACGATGCCGGGATGGATCAGGTGGCAGGCAACGTTCATGTGAGACTCAACATTTCGTATCAATCTCGATTATTAATTTATAGGTTGAATCCCGCAAGCTTATGTAGTGGCTAGACTGTAGGCAGCCATTTTGGTGTTCAGCTAACGTAAGTGTGGGTTTCCGATGATACACTTACTGAGCTTTGAACGCACGGAGTTTTCTCTGTTCTCGTTATTTAAGATCGACCACATAACAAGAAGTTAAATAAAAAGATACAGAAGCCACTAGTAGAATAAGAAGACAAGAGTATTTCCACAGCAAATCACAACAGACTAAACGGATCTTTTCGACAACCAAGCAGATCATCGCAGAACCGTGACAGATCAATAGATGGCCAAGACTGAGACCATTCGAGCCTTCAGACGAACAAACTCAACTCCCGCAAGCATGCGGCCAAAACAAGAGCCTGGATGAGCATGTGGTGCTAGAAACCGTTTTCGTGGAGTGCGGAAGTTAAAAAAACTCGTTGAACCGCCGCGCTTGTCTTGTTATTCTAAACTATCCAGTCTTGTCAATAAAAATACATATGCTTCATTCCTTGCCTTCCTGTTTCACGATGGCTCTGAGAATATGCTTTTCTGGGTATCATTAGTGGCTCCGCGTCACGAGAGTACCAAACCAGGTAGTGGGTAACCGAGGCCATCAAGTGGTATCAATACTATGATCCCCGAAGACACGTGTCTGTTCCCAGCTTTGGTGAAAGTGGAAGATATCCGTCTCAGGATCCCATGGTCACAAAGGCGATGGGGTCAATAAAGCCCAGGCTATTCGAACTCCCACTTGAAGTTCCAAAGCGTGAACACATTCCACGGAACACCTGCTGTCTTCCTGGTCCACTTGATCATTTAAAGGCCAGGAGTGCACTGTAAAACAAAATACGTACTGTGAGGTCTCGGCAGCCATGTTCTTACTCCGACGAGGACCGCCGAGTTGCTCAGATGCCCACAGAACTAAGATCCTAGTAAGTCTATTCTGTTTTTGTATGTTCAAAATGCTAATTGAATGCGGACTGGTGTTAAAAACAAATGTACTGCTATTATTATTATTATTTTTATCCAGCATATTATCTTCTGTTTACTGAAACACTGAATCAAGTCAGATAGAGGAGTTTGTTATAACAAAGTACCGCAGAAGATCGTGAAGTTAAACTACAGTGACTTGCAAAGACGTGACACGATTTTCTGTCGTGAATCTACGAGTTAGTTTTGTAATCAACTTTGAGATGATCAAGGCTACTTAGCAGACAAAAAGAGAAACTTCAAAGGGGATTTACGTGACATTCTCGACTCAGAATGTTTGGCAGAATATCAAAGGTGATCATTTGGGCAGAACCCCGAGGCTGTGGAGTAGACCGTTTGTGGTAGGAAAATGCGCTTCGACGCGAAACAAGTCAATAAATTAATCGACCTAACAAATACATAAACAAATATTCAATCCAATTAACCAACCAATCAACTGCGCTTTCATCTCTAATCAGCCTGCTTTCCTTTCGCTTTTATTTACTGATTCAGATGCAAATTCATAGCTCAGTGATGTAACCAGTCATTGCGCATATTACCAGCGCTTCTGATGTAACATTGACCAAGCATAAAACACTTCTGAAAGCAGACGCTTTGTTGGTTTGTGTTTATCCTGGGTGGATACGCTCTCCTTTGTGGTACATATGCTCTGCACATCCCGGAAGTGCATTGAAATCATTTTCGTGCACAGAGTTTGTTAATCCCATGAATAATCACACTCGCCCGAAACCAAACTGGAATCGGAACTCGGCATGTATCCCTATTTCATTGCTTGTTTTGCTCCGATTTAATTCACGAAAAGAGGTGGGTTGAATGGAAATAATTTAAGTGCGAATTAATACAAAAAGGACTTGAGTGAATAACACGAATGGAGGAAACCTCACGGTCAATACTACTTCGTGATTCTGTGTGACCCGGCCAGTGCTTGTACATTGCCACAGTGCTTTCCAGACCTCTGTGGAACTGAATCGCTCCACTTGACGTACTTGGAAATCTAGCGCAGTGTATTTGTCAACTGGTAAATATCAGGCGGTCTGTTTTAGCTCTTTTCAATAGGAATTCCAAAACCCAACTTGTCTCAGATATCTCGTTGATTTAGGGGAACCTTTGGGTTTTATGAAACAAATTTTCCACTTGAAACTTACTCCTTCTGATGAGGTCACTCAGGCCGGCCGCATCTTTAGGGTCGGTGAAAGAACCCAGAGGGAAGGTGATTGCACAGGCAGTCTGAGGGCGGGAAAAGAGTGTGTGTGTGTGTGTGTGTAATAGAGAAATAGACGAGAGGAATGACAGGTCTTCCTACAAAACTTCCACCAAAATTTGTACGCTTTTCTCATCTCATTTATCACACAATAATGCAATAATGCTTTTGGAAGAAGAACACAACCAATTAAGTTCCATTTAATTGTTGACGGTGGTAGAATTTAAAATGGAAACCTTAACGAAGTTGGTTTGTTGTTATGATCGTTGAATCAAAGCCGACCCGTGACGTTTCATTTGAGCTTGTTTGTGTCTGCTAATCGATATTCCTTTGATTACAGTTTAAATAGATTGTTATGGTTCTTGATAAAAAAATTTTGAATCCATGAAATTAATTGAAAAAAATGAAGAAAAACTAGTAATTGTAGTGACGAAGGTTAAACGCTAACAGGAGGGACTTTTTTTTTAGAATACATTCTCACTTAATTGGCGGTTTCTAGGTTCAAGATAATCTCATTGTGACAAACAAACACTTACGGAATGTACAAGTATCGTAGGGAATGGATGAACAAAGGATTACCGGATACGCATGCTTGATGAGTTGCCATAATCACGAAACCAGTCGTGTGCTTCTGAGAAAGCTTGTCAACCCATCTGTAGATTCTACTTATACTAAAATACTCCAACTCATCTCCGCGGTGTCTTCGTTCTCGAGGTTTGCAGCGACTGACCCACACAGAACTACCAGCGAATCACCTTTATGATCCCTCAGTAGACTGTGCTAAGAGCAGCATCCATTCACGCCACTTATGCACAAATTAGATTTGTCAGAACTGAATCTCCGAATCTTCGAATATTGTTGACTTTTGTAGCTCACTTTGGTTGTTTTTATAATCTTCTCGTGATTACCGAACTTGGATTTTAGGTCGACTGTGCGCACAGATGTCTACTTGACAAGTAAAGAAATATGAAATCTCCTGGAGAATGTTCAAAACAAACAGGCTATCTTTTACTACTCTTTTGAAGTCAGAATCATCTTTGATCATCAGTTGCGCATTCTGACTCAGTCAGTCCACTGTCTGCTCACCGGTAATTACCCATAATTTACAGTGATCCGTTTTGCGAATGGCTGGGGTTGAGCATTTGACTCGGATGAATGTTACTCATTGTCTTGTCTTCTCGAGGTTCAAAATTATTATCATCCGCTGTCTCTGCCTAGATTCAAGTATTTACTGTGTGAATGATGAGACTGTTTGCCAAGGTAGCTGTAACACATCGGTTGGTCCCCTACTTGACCCAACTTATTACCGTACCACGAAATAGTAGCGCCTCCGCTAGCTTCAGCCAAATGTATTGTTATCACAGTATCATTCACAAGTGTCCCTCTTGGCTGACGTGTTATCTGTCTCTCTTCTGTGGCCTATTCTGACTTTTGTAATCTCATTTGAGCTCCATAAATATGAAAAATATTCACTGGGGGTAATGTGAATTGGTTGATCAAAGTCAGCTCTGATCATATTGTAATTACTCACGTGTTCTTCAAATCTGTGGAAATCAGATAGTTCACAGAAACACGGGGCCTATACTAATGTCCGAAATAGTGGAAACGCTACAAAAGAGTAGCTTGGATTTGGCATGTGAAATCCTTGTTCATGTCTTTGTTGGGAAACTGATTGGTTTTACATTCAGGAACCTATCTGACTTAATCTTGAGATGATTCGCCCGGTAGAAGTTGTCAAGATCCGAGGAATCCGAGTTCACCGATGAACACCTCCGCAGCAGCATTCCAACTCTTAGGTCACAGTCTCGAGAAAGGTTACGAATGTACCATCTCTCCCCTTCTGTCTTCACATTAGAAAGATCTGAAACTTATTAACACTGAAGACGGTGGAGAGCGAACAATCTGTAGAACGCAGTTGGGAGAACAAAAGTTACAATGTGACGGGTCAGTTGTGACCACTTCAAATAAGAAAGAGGCATAGATTTGTCCTAACCGCATTGCTGTTTGCATGCGCTAAGCTCTCCTTTGTGTGTGTGTGTGTATGTGTATTTGTGTGTGTCCTCGTTTGCGCAGCCGATAGGGGTGCGGATACTCGTACCGAATCTGACGCATCGGGAATTTATTGATGGTTGGCATCGGGAATTACCGTTGTTTCATGTGTATCACGAACTGTGACCCACCAGACATGTTACCCGAATAAAGCTTTGTACCATTCCCTCTTCACCCACTAGAGTACAAGATCAGACTCTGGGGCTTTGAAATATCTCGCAAAACTACTCTACCATGAGCTATTTTTTGTGGTGAATTTGCAATCTGCCTGTCTACGGCCTTTTTCTTGCGCATCGGCTAAATTCAATTAGCTGAACACATTCGGTCATTGTTTGATTCGTGGAGAGTAGTGTGTGTGTGTGTGTGTGTGTGTGTGTGTGTGTGTGTGTGTGTGTGCGAGGTTTGACTATCCTTTGAAAAACGTTTGATCACCCCAGGATGCTGAAAGTCATCTGCGGTATCTAGATGAGTGAATAACATACTGGTGGGAAATTTGCAACTTTCAAATAAAACGAAACTAAACACTCGGATTTGGACTTAATCAAAAATTCTTTGCGCAATCATATGGTAAGTCTCCTCTATTTAAAAACACATCTCTGTTCCATCAGAGACTATAATTGATCAAATAGTTCCTTCATGGGGATGAACAAGCAAAGTCACACGGATACATCAATTGTTCGATTCTCAAGAAAACTCTCCCGATCATTCTGGTGCATATGGTTAGACAGGAAGTGTCACTGTTTTGTTTCATTATTTCTATAGCTAAACAATAAATTCCATTTAGGCTGGATGGGGCTTGAGATCGTTTTGCCGGAGAGAATTCGCCATTTTCCTCGGCATGAACATATCAGCCAATTATCGATCAGTGAATACAAAACATGGTTTGATCACGTGTTTTAGATTCCTGAGAACTGAAGCTTGCAGGTTTCGGTACATTTCCGACTTTTTCTATGGTTCTCAACGTCCCTTGTGCAGACGTTTTAGTGTAAAAATACACACATTTTCGAACGCACATCACCAATGCGCGCTGCAAAAAATGTTTCCAATAAATCTCATTTTGGTGCCATCTGGCTTTCTGATTTCAAGTGTCTTGGAATTACGCCAATCAGATCTAACTGCGGGAAACAAACCATTTTTGAAGCCTCAACGGCTTTGCTTGACCCTCGTCTCCACATCATCTCAATTAATTCAGCGAACTTCTGTTAGACTAAACTGAACTGAATATACCAGCCAATATCGGTTCTTTGGGGCTCACATCCCTGTTACAAGAACGGTGGACAGTTGTGAATTTGTATCTTACCTCCTGTTTCATTTCTATTTCTGTTGTATTCACCCTTTCGACTTTTTATCTGAACACTCTCCTGCGCCGGTCTTCGTCTGCTAGTGTCACCTTAGATTGTACTACCGTTACCTTGGAGTACCATATAGAGTGAATAGTACTCTTCAGGCTTCAGTCCTATTGATCATTTGTCTAAGCCATGCTCCGTGTGATGTGTTTGTCGAAGATCTCTCCTGGTTATCCTCTGAAACCCACATTAGTTTGTTCGGGTAATTTGATTTCACACCTTGTTTTAATATGCTAGGTGTGCTTACAGATGGATCGAAACTGGGATGGATAGTTTTTGCGTTAACTACCTTATAATTATTGATGAATAAGTGAATACGTTTTACGACATTTTCCGAAATCGTTAATTCGTCCATTAATTTTGTCATTTGGGAAACTGAAAGAATCTTATTCTGTCGTAGCAGTTGTTGTAGTATCAGTGATACCATTGGTGCCAGTCACATAGTTACGTTGGCAAAAGTTCCTTTAAACAAGCTATCATTATTTGAACGATGCGATGTAAATTTGTCTTACACTACTACTGTCTGGTACAGGCAATGACTGGACAGACAGCATGACTAACCTGGGCCTACTTATTTCGAAAGTCTCCTTTCACATGTCACGTGGTCGAGCGTGTGACGCACGTGGCCTAGCCATTCGAATATCCTAGGTTCTGATGTGCGGACGGTATTCGTTCTTTCACTCACTCGGGGCGATCCGGGCACTTAATTCACACCAGAGTATTAGAAGGCAGAATGTCTAACATGCTTGTTTTCGGCGCTTCATTAGCTAGCCGAGTACAGCATATTTATGTAGGTCAGATAAAACAAAGGAAAGTTCAAAACTGGCTCGGGTTAGGAAATGTGCCAAAGGAGGTAGGGGTTATGGAAAACACAGAAAACCCATTTGGTTGGTTGATTTGTGGTCAATTTAGTGAAAGTGTAATCACTCGCCAAGAGTGTTGCATAATAACCATAGAGTTAAAATTCACTCATCTCTTATCCCGACAGGGAAGAACACTGTTTTCATAGGATTATGTATTTCACCTTTCAGCATTCATTTGGTGTCATGTTTCAAGTAGATGTTCGAAGCTAGAGCTTTGGAAGAGACCTTGGATTTCTGTGATACCATAGTGAGAAAGTATTTGTCAATTTTTTCGTTCATCTGCCGGTTTCCGTCAAGGGTCTAGGTACTTTTCTGGAAGTATTCTTGATTTCATTTCTAGTGTAGATGTTCAGGGGAGTTATTTTTGCAGTATGCGCACTTCTCCAATGCTCAGGGACACCTGAGTTCATTTGGGATAGAGGAATCTAGGGGGGTTTCGTTGTCCAAGTGAAGACTTTGCCTTACGATCAAATTCCTCTTCTACGAAAGTTTCGGAAGTAATGCCCGAAATGCATCCTTAGTTTTCCATTCACTTCTCCTGCTGCTCTTGGGATATTAGACGGGCCCATGTAGGATCGAGTCCTTAGTTCGTCCAATTTGCGAGCACGAGGGTCTTGATTGATATTAGGATGCCTTTTTGGCTTATTGCTCCTGCAAGCCGTTACCTCTGGTTGAAATATCCCCGGAAAATTAATCTGGCATCTCTAGATTGTTGGTAAAACAACCCTTATGGACCTCCACCAAGCACACACGTGCATGTGATTTTCTTGTAGCATTAGCAGCATTTCGATAACAGTCAAAAATTGGTCATCGCGTTTTGCTCACCATTCGAAGTATTATTCACGGGTAATGTACCGTCGTTGAAAGTCGATCGTAATGGCTTGAGTGCCCGAGCAGGGAACATAACACTACACACGCCTGTTGGGTGGGTGTCTCAAGTGGGATGTTTGGGCATTTATTGTCGAATAATCCTCAAACAGACCAGATAAAACAGCTCTAAACAATGTTGTCATTGGTTTTCAAAAGTAAGTATTCTATGTCTGCTTTTCACCGCAAGTGATTTGCAAACTGATGAGCTCGGAAAGATCGGACGAAGTAAGTGATCAAATTTCAATAAACTGCTTCAGCTTTATTTAAAATACACACCAATGCGACATCGGGAGCCAGACCTAACACGCTACTGGCAGTTACGATATCATTCTCAGGTAGATACACTTATCCTAGATGTGAAGCTGTATTAGTCAGGAGATTCTACATTAGCTTTCTCACCCAAGTTTGAGTCGAATCACACGGTGATCTGTGAAATCATCCATTGATTACTTTACAAAGTAAACAGGCGCACACTGCCGGAAGGATGTCCACTAAAAGAGCTTTTACCCGACCGGGAAATCTGAGGTTTTTTTTTACAGAGAGATTGCTATTCACCGATAGACAACACAAACCGGAAGACAGAATCTAGTGAATCTTTCGGTGAGTTTGTAACACCGAGGTCTTAGGGTCGATGTAACTTCAGTTAGCGACCACACACCTGTCAGGTTGCAACTGAAAAGCCTGATCCAATGACCTAATCGTTCGGGTAAGCACGCTGATTCGTTTTAAGAAAAAAGAACTTGAAACTTCTTGATGACTGTATTTACTTCGTTTTTCAGTCCCTTAGGGTATTTTGTCTGACTGTAAATTCGAATCGTATCGGCGTGATAGATCTAATGGGTCACTTCAACACTTCCGGTACGAACAGTTTCAATTACTGCACCAAAAACGGATGAGATAGCCCACGATCTGCAAGGGACGGTTCTAGAAATCCATTCTGTTTGTCGGCTTCGCAGTCATTTCACAGCCTTGCTGGATTGTTTCTCAGCGGTGCATAATACTTATCAGCCAATGAGTACTTTGAGCACGAAATCTAATGAATTGAATAATAATAATTGTCCCCGTGAGAAAAACGCGTCTCAAGTCAAATTTGTTGACTGCATTCCACTCGAGAGGTTAATTTTGGAAAATCATCTCATCAAATGTCACGCCGAACTCCTTCATCAGTTAAAGGTATCATGCCTCTTCCTAGCTGCGACTTCGTCCCTGTACTATTGTACCCTTATATATATATATATATATATATATATATATATATATATATATATATATATATATAATAGATAAAAGAAACCACGTAACAAGACCGAGTAGAGGTGCGAAAAGTCTGAGTAAGGAGTGGGAAACCTGGATTCGATTAGACACAGACGATGAAAGACAAGCAGTGCGGTTTTGTAGATTATGACAAGGGTTTAGTTGCTTTGAAGGTCGAAATTTCTCGTTTTCGTGGAAATTCGAACACATGCCCCACGTCGTTGACTCTAACAGCTGGGCTGCCGACCAAGTCGGGGACTGCGTCTGCCAGTTAAGCATCGCCGAGCTCGATTCCTGGGTGCACTTCCTTAAAAAAGGAATATGTAACCTTGAGGAATTCATTTTCCATCAGAATCTCGAGATTCTTCGTCTCCATCCCGAATGAGGGCATCCTGAAAAGGAGTTATTTTGGTCCCGCTGAGAATTTCATGCACACGGTAGGCTCAGAGTGGGTTTTTGGAAACCTACTTGAAGTTTATCACGTTTCAGTTTACATGTAAGTGTCTAAGACACTGAAAATGTAGTTTAATGAGCAGTTTTAGTAACGGGTGCAAAAAATTACGAAAAAATCGACTTTTTATAAGCATTTCTCCCCCGAGAGATAATATCGTTCGTATAGTAACTTGTAAACGGGATAAATAAGTAACGGTCCTGATCAAGAACAGAACGACATTCCCGTATGCGCACACACTTACTCCGCTGGTTAAGACACTGTTCTCGTCCCCATCAGTGCTGGTGCCGGATACGAACACAACCTGTAATCCGTTGTCCAGCTTCACATACCTGGAATTATATATTTTTTAGGAGGAAGGGGTTAAGTAGATTTCCGTGAAGAACCATTTTTAAATTCAAAATACTGAGTAGTAATGACCAGTTTGTATTGCTCAGTAACACAGTAAAGTCTGAAGTTTATCATTGTAAAATCTACTCATGAAGATGACACCGTCTTCCTCTTCATAACCCCATTCTAATCGTTTATTGTTTGAGATAATCACCAAACGAAAAGTTCCAAAGGACGCAGTAGTCGATCTATGGGTTTATACAATCCCGAACAAAGTTATCCATCCGCCATTCTTGACTGTCATCATCTGGGCACGTATGCTTGCTCCAAGTATTTTATCTTGCACCACTTACGGTGTTCCCAATCCGACTTTAATTTATAAGTCGTGTATTTGAGTAAAAACCTTGTGGGATTAACCACAGCAAGAGTATCCGACCCCACCGTATGAGTTAATCAAAATGGAATTCCAAGGCCATTCTATTCGAAGACCTTCATACACCCTGGCATACCTATCATGAGAGACCAGGATACTAACGCTTTGGTTGCAACGATGACGAATACGTGGTTGTTGCTCATCCCCACAGTGGATGGTACGGCGTTGATTGGGTGCCGATCATTACCAGCTGACTAAGCACATGAGTGATACACAGTGACTGGGGGGGGGGGGAATTCTGAGATCATCAACATTCCGGCCACCAAGTTCCACTGTAAAAAACCAACTGAATTTGGGATTCTGTCAAAATCCTCCCTTCCTGTTCTGTGGTTCTCGATTGTCTGATGCGATCGGTTTGACAGTTATCACCACCTGTTGTCGCGATGGTCTTCGCCACTATATCCCTGATGCGTATTTGGCTACTGTGCGAGGTGACCTTCAATAGCGTATGATGATGATGATGGTACGTCCGCTGTCGTCGACGAGGACACAACAACACGCATTGAATGAATACAATATTTCAGCGTGTAAGCGGCTGTCCTCAATGGATTACAGAGCATCACACATTGATCGAACAATTTCTTGAATAAATGTATTTGTTTTGGTTGTACTAGTACATCATCGCAACCGATGTCTGGCTTCTGTACGCCAGACGGTGGTGTGTGGTTTCGAATAACCAAACGTGACACACTTGGCTTAACCTGTGTGAGGCAAATAACTCCACACAAGCTTTGTGTAAAACATCGTCCATATATGTTACAGTCTTTTGGATGGAACGTCCGCAATAAAATCTTCCGTGACAGTCTTCTCAGAAAAGATCTAAACTGATAAACTGGGAGTGGTTGATAAAATAGAATATTGATTTTTTTCATATACAACACGTTTCCAGTGCTTTGCGTGGTGCGTTCAGTGATATTCTAGTATTCTACCGCTTACTGAAAACCAACATCCCTCTCCAGTGGACTTCCGGATTGAAACTTCGGTGAATTCGTTTTCCACGTGAATTCTTCTGACAGCTACTGCGTTCTGTGACCGAGATGTGAAAACCGGCGGTTTTCAAAGAACTGGAATCACACAGGTCACTTTGTGGTAAACGGGCTGTTGGCAGCCATATTGGTGTTCGACTAATGTAAGTGCCGGATCCTGTTGATGCATTTACTGAGCCTTGGGCTTATGGATTTTTCTTCCCTTTGTGTTTTGCAGATCGAACACAAGCAACCCATGCGGAAATACTCTGATCCTTGTGTAGTACAATATACTCGACTCTTATACTACTCCTGAAACATGTCTCAGTGTTAGTCGTGTGATTCTGTCTCACTCTAAATCTTCAGACAGAACTTGGAGGCCGGATAGAGGGTAACCTGTGTGACTTGCCTAAACCTGCGATGTGTATTTTATTCGCTATCCGTGATAAAAATGGGAATACTTGTATAAACTTACAAAAGAAGACAATGCAATGAGTCACTGAAGGCACGAGCCAAGGATGCGGGAAGCGATGCGTATCATAGTAATCAGGTTGCCAAAACCGGCGTGATTCAATTTTTTGATTACCTTTTACTGTTGCATATTCCTCTTCTAAATAAAAGGAATCCCCAAATTACGATCTTTCAAAGGCTGGAAAGCAAATTGTCCTCTTTCGCCGTGCGTAATTTCATCGCCTAGGAATCAAACCGACCAATCTGTAATCTTCGTTAGACGCGTTTGGTATGTTAAATATTGGTTCGCACCATGAGTCCATCATCGTTTCGCTGCACTTTTAGAAGTCTGTACTGCAGTCACAACAGTTGACTATACAGTGAGAATAAAACGAACTATGTTGGAAGCAAACTTGCGAACATACATTCATTACGTTGCTAGGTCAGGTAAAGAAAGAAAGAAAGAAAGAAAGAGAGAGAGAGAGAGAGAGAGGAGTAGATTTTCACTGTGGCAGGGCTTGACTAATGGTCCACTCATACTACCAACTTGGATCAGGGTTGTGTCAGTGAATTGTCGACTCTTCAGCATAGTTAACTTGTCTAGTTTTGGTGCTAGAGTAGATAAATTGAGACACGTTACTGGGGTCCACTCAATGCCTTGTTTCCCACAAATGTGTTGTATTATCGATGCTCTCCATTTATTCGGTATTGTTGATGACTTCAGTGTGCTAAAATTGTTTTCTGTCATTTTGCTCAGCCATGATTTGATGAAACGAGCCGACGATTGTCATGATAATCACCCCAGACACAAACCAAGTATACGAAATTGATACGGAGAATGCCCCTACAGCGAAGTTGGATTGTGATCGACCTCTTGAATATTCCTCCCTGTCTGTGGTGCCTAAACCGTCAAAACAAGAATGGAAATTGGTGACACGTGATCAACTCTGAAAGCTGACTACTTTCAAACTACCGCTGGGTCATTAGACGGAAATTCCTGTAGCACAAGCAATGAATTATTTTTTTAATGTTTCCGACAGCTTTGCATTGATATCAACCATGTTTACAAAGTATAGTGGTGGCATTTTTGTCTACCCTAGTCCCTTATCTCTTGAGTAAATCATAGCAACACGCGTACATCCCGATAACAATTCGAACGGTAAAACCAAACCAGTTACGTGTCTCTCAACCTCGCAGGAGGGAAAACTGGTTTCATCGATGCACTTTTCCCGTTTTTACCCCTAAAAGATATTTGATGAAACGGAACAGAATTCGGATAACTTTAACTCCGGAAAGCTATTACTTGAATTTCCTTCTCTAGTCAGAGGATGGTAAAGTAGGCATTTTTTATGAAATATATTGCTAACTAAAATAAATTAGATGATTATACGACATCTCCCAACCACAAAATCTAAGTTAATTTTCGTATGAGTGAAATACAGACCATGATCTATATGCGTATTGCGTGGTCTAAGCATGTGAATTTAAAAAAAAATGCGCCTTCCGCTCTTTTATTATTTGCATATTACGGTGGTACAACATTCCTAATAACGGGATCTGATCAATTTCAAGTTGACAGGTGGTGACGAGTCTCGTACATGCAACTGAAGCCTGGTCAATGGTTTGTCGTAATGAATAAGAATAAGAATAATAAGAATAGGAACAGTATCTAAGACTCATAGTATGGCAAACCCTCCTTTCTTTGTACTATTCTCCACCGTACGACAATACGTGGTCGGAAAACCGCAGACTTACCGATACGACCGTGCATCGTTTGCACTCAGATCGACACGCATGATAGCCTGTTAGAAGGGATGTGATTGAGGAATGTTTGAAAATAACGATTAATCTTCGGTGCTAACCGCCCCCCCCCCCCCCTCCTCCGGATCTCTCTGTTCTCGTTGTAACAGGCTGTGCCTCTCTCTCTCTCTTTGTGTACATCCGTTCACCCTCCCACACACTTTTCACGTACCAACACAGTTCTCGCCAGTCAGGTGGATGGATGCCACGTCATAATCCAACATGAATTGCTCATTGGGTTCAACACGGATACGAGAAGACAAACACACCTGTAAAGGCTCTGTTTCTCTCTCTCTCTCTCTCTCTCTCTCTCTCTCTCACACACACACACACACACACACACATACACACAGGGATTGTTCATTCGAAGGCGGTGGTTGTGCAAGCACCTTTGAGCTCTGCAGCACAGTAATGGAGGTGGTCCCATCAAATATAGAGAGCGCAATAACTGAGTGAGGTACCGACTGACAAACTGTAGATGCGACTGTGCTCGATCGTTGCAAATACTGCTCTCTGTTTGTTTGTACGAGAGAGAGCCCTTCTCTGCCTGTACCATAAAACTAATAAAGACAGAGTTCTTAGACAGGTCATCGAGACAGATAGAGAAAGAGAGGAGCAGGACTACAAATTTGAAGTTTAAGTGACAATTCGTAATACGAAGGACGGGTGAATCTGTGTCGGGACATCCAATAGAAGCAAACAGATATTTGGCTGACTACAAATCCCAGGATCTCGAGTGAGCTGATGGATCATTTAGGCGCAAGTTACGCATATCAGTTTACTTTGATTGGGTAATGACTGAAGAATAAGTGATAAAGCTAGCAAATATCTACCTAAAGACTGAACTGACCAGATGAATGATTGAGCGCAGAACCAAGAGGACGCACATTCATTATCCAAATAATTATTCAACAAATGTGGACAAATCCATTCACGCTCCTGTTTTTCACAATCTAAACAGGAGTTCATGACAAAGGCGATCCCATCTTTTACTCGTTTTCGTGTACCAATCAGCGTAAAGGGGTGTTCTCGTTCCTATACTTTCCCACAACACATTTCCTACCCCTTGAATTAACGAAATGACACAACAGCATGAGATTTTGGTCTACCCACCCTTAATCAATCGGTTTTTCTATACTACTGACCAATCAAATGGCACCATTGTAAGAATGTCATCCTTCCACCCCATAGCTCGATAGCACCACCAGGGAAAGCGTTTCCGAAATCCATCCCAAAATAACACGGATTGACTTTTCGGGGAATATTTATCAGACTGATAAACAAATTGAAGAAAATTATACACCCGAATCCCAGAAGTCACTTGGCTATGTGTCAAATCGGATGAATCATGAGAGGTGATTAATTCTCCTAACTGAGAACAGCGCATCTCCCCATCGAGCCAGAGGGAGGGGTAGTATTTCTACCTCCCAGTTGCATATCAATCATTCAATCTATCGATGAATGAGTTTTCTGGTCGTTCAAATACATTTTCAGAAAAATTATGCTTGACTACGTGCTGAATGGTGCAGAAAGACAAACGCGCTTTATTAAGTGCGCTTGGACCGGGATGAGGGGACTTGGCCATTCCCATCAAGGGGATAAATGAAATGTGTAAGATACGGTGGAGTCCACTGTTCACCAAGAAGAAACTGATACAATGCAAAATGTACGATATCTTCTCTAATAAACCGTACATTGTTTACCTGTGCATTTTGATTTTGGATGACAGATTAGACTGACTTTCTAGCATGGCTTTCGATCACGTTGTACACCCGGTCAGATGAGTCCGTGAGGTTCGTACTGTGGAGTGAGCAGTTTGTTGAATTCAAGTAACACGTCGTTGGACCTGCTGTGGTAGGACGTCACTTAAGTGGGTGACCTCGTTTTTGCACGAGAATAGGACTAGGTCCGGTCCAGGTGCGTCACGGGTTTGGTGGGCTAGGGTGAGCGAGTTATCGATCGATAATCAGATGCGCTCCCTCAGTCACCTGGCTTTCAATCAAGGAAGACTGAGCTTTAACCAAAATTCATTTCACCTGAATAAATATGGTATTATTGGAGTCGTGCCTCTGAGTAGATTGCACAGAAAATACATCCTAAACGGTATCTCGAAGAGGTTCATTTTCTCTAAACGATTGAGGTCGCAACAAATGTTTGAGAAATGTGGATGGAGGTTCTGTGCCCGCCACCTGAGACAGCTGCTGTGTAACAGGACTCCACCTCTCACTGTGTATCAGATCACTTGTACATTCGGGGCTGCTACACATGTCGACCCACAAGGAGACTGTCTGAACGTGTAACGGAGCATCATCTGAATTCGTTTAAAAATGACTAGTGAAGAACAGACAAACAACAATGCTGTGTTCACAAACTCGGTAACAGAAGAAAGGCGCACGTGCATGGTAAACGTATATACCGTAGCAACGTACGGTAAGCACCGGTACAAGCGCGCAAATGCGAACGCAAACAAGTATGCAAGTGCGGGAGTCAGCGACGTATGTAATCGGAAGCGTAAGACACCTGTACAATCGAACCAAGTCGTACAAGGTCGTGCAACACGTGATACGACCTGATTGGTCGGTGCTGTCCGGGATGAACCACGACAAATGTCAACTGAGTACGTGCGTGCACGACTGCAGACGTGCGTCCATGATTGCACAGAGTGTGGATCATGCGTGCGTGTGCGAGCACATGACTTTACGAGCCAAACACAACAAACGATAACCATCCATTTGATAGGATCGGATCACTCGATCGGTATCAAAGAGGATTATGGTCCTGTCCACACAATCAAGGTAAGACTGGTAAGGAATATCAAAGGCATCACCCCGGCCGCCACCGAGGTGATCGTGATCCACCTGAATATACCCCGGCTGTGGGCCCAGAAACAGCGAGTGAGATCTCTTACTCAGACCATCGACGCAAAATAACGTGACGAAATCACAAACCCCGTGCTGCTGACATCATGATTACCAACACATACTATCTCTCGTGACACCGATAGCACGGTAATTATGGAGATACGAACTGTTCATTTTTTGTCGCCGTGATTAACAATTTTCTTGTCGTTTATTCTGTTACCTCTATTTGAATACCCATAACAAGTACCGCATTTAGCCAGTTGTGACGTCCTGAACAAAATCGAAAACACTCAAAACAATATTGTTAAAAACAGGTAAAACGATCAGGCGGTTGCAGTTTATTGACTTCGTTAGTAGGAACACGACGAATTCTTTATTTGTGATAAGTTAGAAGTGGCAAAACACTCCAGCTTTTAAATGTAGCTGTTCTTCAATAAGTAGCACTTTTCCCCTTGCTCGAGGGGTGCGGCAATTCACAGGCTTCAGTGTAGTATGATTTCTATGAAACAGAAAAGTAGCCGTTGTTAAGTTAAATATTCAGATTAAAGGCAACACCTTTTCCGAAACCGATGCCAATATAACACGGATTAGTTTTCCCAGTTTCATTGGCATACAAAGTAACACACAGCTGTACATTCATGCCCACGAGTTTCGACGGTGCCCCATTTTCTCCGACACAGAACGTTTGCCATGAACTGGAGAAATAACCCCGTGTGAAGTGAAGTGTGCGTACCTCCGACAGGGGCTCACACCTCTTGGTGTTCTTCCCCGTATCATGTATCCGTTGTCGCACATCCAAGTTAACCTCGTTTTATGGTTTCAAGGCAAGTTCCCCCGGTCGATGACAATGCACTCGGATTGAATTGGGAAGCTCTCGACTCCAAGCTCATTACGTCACTTTTATTGTTCTCGCGGTGTCATATCCCAGCATATAGTCGACAACTTACTTCGTGCATCATCAGAGCCCTTTGCGTAACATTTGCCTATCTAGAACTTTAGTATATAATTATGTAGATAAATTTGAGACCTATAGAACAACTAATTGATGAGAAAGTCCGGATTTTTCCTCTTGTACCCATTGGTCTTCGTAACACCTAATACGAGGCCAGATATTCTTACGAGATACATATGTATACATCTATCTTGCTCTTTTATTAAGCATAATGAAAAAGGCGTTGCATTTTTTTTCGTAAACGCGTTTCCCACCAGTTTCGCAGATTCTGCTGGTTTCACACGTGGTTCAATGTGCAAGTGGGTCGCCAGCGTAAATATTCTGTCTAATTTAAATGATTAAAATTTAAAATAATAACTCAGCTTTGAGTTATGGTACCATCGTTGTGTCACGTGATTTAGTGTACCATTATCAATACACTGGTTTACAGGTAGAGGCTTCTTGTCAGGGTCGATGGACTCGAGACTAGCTGTCCTTAGGGCAGATAGTAAACGATTAACTTAAATACCTATAACATCTTAAATCAGGCTTTAGTATTCTTCTTACAGGCAATTCAGTATCATGGAATCACACACACACACACACACACACACACACACACACACACCTCGGTCAAAACTATGTTTCACACAGTTAAGTAGAAATCTTTACTTACCGATAGGAAAAAATGTATTGCCACTTTGTACAACCAACGTTAATCACGTGTTCGCGATATGTGGTTTGGTATGGTATGTGGATGAGGGGATAAATTTCCCGGGAGCATACAACCAGTTTCGCGGTGGTTGCCGCTCATCAGGTATGCGTACCCGGTACGCTTTTGCCCAATCATCCCTGTACTTGAGTGCTCCACAGTTGGTTTGTGGCTATAATCTCATTTGAATCACAAGGGGATTCTTCCACATACCAAAATATACTACTCATTGAGAAAATCGAAACTTTGGATCAAGTGTCGTCGTTCTGAAGGTTAGCCATGGTAACCGACGAAATAACTTTGGAAGAATCACTGTGTGATTCTAAAAATGGACCGTTTGTTCATTCACACTCCGTGCGATTCAAATACGATTGCTGCCAATAATCACGTGTTCTTTGGAGATTAGACCAGACATCTTTCGTTTTCTATAATGTAAAGCAGAAAACAGATCGTCATGCGATGGTATACCAACGGAATCTATGGATGTAGAATATTTGACAATGTTTTCAACATAATTTAGCCATCTTAGTTATATACAGGTGCAAGTATAGATAGGTTACTATACCACGCATATATAATTAATTTATACATTAAAGGTTAGTAGTTATGTGCACCAATAGCGATTACTATTTCACAGTTTATAGGATTAAATGCCTCACTATACTGTTTCCTTTGTAAACTCGTTCGTCGGTCATTTTTACTACCTGCGGACCACCTATCCGTTACTCCAAAGCTGGACAATCTACGAACACGTTGACCAGAAGGATATTCCACACCACCCGTGAAGACGAGAACGCAGTTGGGAGAGAAAAGTGGTTAGGGTGTATTTGCGAAAGCTGCAAGAGCAATGACCAGAGGGCCACCGCGCTTGGCAGTCAGCGTTCAGTTAAACAACGACGTACAGAGTAAATAAACGAAGTTAAATCCTGCTGCAAGTTCACAGCACTTGAATTTCATGGGCTCCATTAAAATGCGATCATTTCCTTCGACTCCAGACAGCTGTCTAGTGAAAAACATTAATACCGAAATCGCATTTAGTTGAGACAGATTTTGAATAACAACGTCCCATAATTTTCCAAAGGTAAATATTTCAACGACTAGGGTAATACAAATGTCGTAGCATAGCTCTACCAAATTCATGATAGATCAACGCCTGTTGCGAGTGTGACAACATTGGTTAATGAAAGAGACGCAGGAATTCACTGGTTGTTGGTATGCTCGGAAATTAGACTACCGAATCTTTTCACCTAATTGTACTACGGAACAGAGTATAAGTTGGACACAGAGCTCATTGATCATGTGAAATCGACATCATAATCGTCACCGGGGAATATCGGAACAGGGGTTCGAAATGGGGAGGAAACCCCATTTTCAGGGCCTGCTTTGACCCCACTTGTAGGTACAGGGTAAGAGAGATTATCGTAAGCCTAGAAATTACAGACCAGTTTATTCAACCAGTTACTCTTGCAAAGTCTGCCGCAGCAACAAAGAAAGTTATTCTCACTCACTTTATCAAGATCTCAGCTGTTTTCCAAAATGATGGCCGACCGAAACACTACGTGATCGGGGCGAACTGTCACTATGATGTCCACAGTGGTTAGTTTCATCTACCGTCTTCATATAACTAGTTAGATTTTTTGAAAGATTGTCTTACGGTCTTCCACTGGTTAGTTTTATCTCCGAAGAACATTTCTTTCCGGCCTTTTCTTGTCAGTTAGAATAGGGTGTTTTTAATCTTATTTAGTCACGGTTTCCATCGAAGTGTTTCAGGCATAGGCGCACACTTCCGTTCTAGACTTCGTGCGTTCTAGTAATATCTCATGAATTATTCCAATGCATAAAACGATGTGTGTGATTGATGCAATCATCTGGATAGTTTACCCTACTCAACTGCGGTCGGCCATGCATGCACCCTACTGTCTACCAAATGATTTATTCATATAGCACAAATCTCAGTGATAAATTAAAAAAAAAATGAATTGTTGCTACAGTGAAGTGCAATATGGTTACGCGAAGCAAGCTGACTCGGTGATGCCCGCTGCCCTATGTGATAGAAAAGGGGGAGGTCTGCGGTAGGCATTCGTCGTGGATTCCTATGGGTAGCTGCTTAAATCTGAGTGAGATGAAAATAATGCGAATGAATGAGTAGGATTCATTCAGCTACTTGATTGATACTAACGGGAAACGGGCGCTAACGCAGAGTCTGAGTGAGTGACAGGAAGAGAGTGCCCCGCTGGTCTGTCGCAATTCCCCGTGAGCACAATAGCAAGATCAGAGTGGATCGTAATAATCATCGGTTCCACCAACTTGGTGTTACACGGCTCTGAGATTGGCTTATTGCATATGTCATGTGAATCGGACCCCGTACTAGCCATCAAGAGCCCATGAGATGGCGCATGGATGCTCACACGGGTGCGATAGTGGTCAGCATGGTGGTACGATCGTCGACAGTCGGGACATACAGACTAGTGGGGATCTTCGTATTTCCGTCGATGTCAGGTAAGCCCATCAAAACACGTAAATCGAGCACCGAAGACCAACTGGAAGCAGCTGGGCTTGGATTTTAATTGCCATGGGTCCCAGTACGTTCACAAACAACGCATGGAGAACAACCCGCGGTAACCATTTGTTGGTTTGTTGATACGTGTGTACTGCGGGTTACACCGTACATATTTGGCTCAGTTCAGAATTTTGATCAGATTGAATTGACTCAACTGTAAAGAGTCATCTATATATTTATGCTTCGTACTCATGTCAATCGGTATTTAGCTGAATCAACTGACACACACGTGCCCACGGTCCTTTTGTGTGTGAGGAAATTCGGATTCCTATTTCGGCTACTGATGGCTGTGACAGTAGCTAGTTCTGAGTTTCTCCGGCTTCAGCTGAAAAAGCCACCAGATTGGGATAATTTACGAATCATGATTTCAAAAGTGCAACCGCTAATCTGGAAGAAATAAGAAAAATACGCTGGTAGGGTTTGTTCAGTGAAACTTGCTCCGCAGAGTGAAAGCTAGCTTAGCTCAGGTTGAAGGTGTTTTCCAACACTTTACTTAGCTGATGGCGGAGACGGTTGAAGAACGATCAAGTGGTCCTTTTAGAGTCAAAAAACCTGATTCGTTATCTTCGGTGTTTTTCTTCGGATTACTCATTTTAGTCTATTCTGATAATGTATCCTATTGAGGGACCACAACTATTTATTATTCGAGCAACCAAACAAAAACAGTGTGTTATGGTTACTGTGATAATTCCTAGTGAAAACGGAAGATCAAGTCGCATCAAAATCAGTCTTTTTGTTGGAGGTCAAAAAGCACTAAATTAATGGGCGATAGACAGGCCTTATTCACAGTAGGACGAGTGAAAAAACAAGGAATTAGACATGTACGTATATTTATTGATGGATGAAATATTCAAAAACATTAATCGAAAATTGGGACTGAACTTATTCTACGAACCAGAACCACGTGCAATCTATCAGTGAACCTTCGGTATTGATTGGTGAACATTTTGAGGGCACCATACTATGGTCCAACAGTGAATCACGTCCGAATTCAGATCTTCAAGTGTTTCAGAAATTTCCTTTCCATATTTCTTTGTTTACAACTGTCGCGAACCCAAGCTTTGAAATAACGATTCAAGGTTTTATCAGACAAAATACATTATTTTTGTTATTCCATTCTCAACGTCAAGTCCATGATGGCTAGTGACCGGAGTGTACCTCAGGGATCCGTCCTAGGCCCGGTTCTATTCTTGTTGTTTATTAACTACCTGGCATCCACCCTTCAGTCGCCTAGTTTTATCTTTGCGGATGATGTGAAGATTGTTGGATCTGAGGGTAGAGTGGACTTAGGCAGGGATATAGGAACCGTCCTGGACTGGGCACACAAGTGGGACTTACCTTTAAAGGCTGGAAAAAGTCATTTGTTGTCAAGGTCAACAGAAAGCCTAACTGTCACTCATGACCAAGGGCTGTTCACTATAGAACCAGTCAGTAGGGTTAAAGACCTCGGGGTCATCATGAGCAGTGACTTTAAATGGTCGGATCAGTGCAAATCTGCTGCACAAAACTCTCGCGGTGAGCTCTTTGGACTGCGATCAGCACTGTCTTTCAGGCAGCCAGAAATATTTGTACTTATTTACATGGCTATAGTACGACCTCAATTAGAAGGTAGCGTGCAAGCTTGGGCACCCTTTTACAAAAAAACGCCGCCTGCTTAGAGAAAGTTCAACATCTCGCTACGCGAATGGTTGAAGGGCAGAGGGGTAAGACCTACGAACAGAGACTCTGTGATCTGAATCTCTTCTCGCTGGAAAGGAGGAGAAGTCGAGGGATTTTCATGGGAACTTTCAAGGTAACGAAGGTTCATTCCGGCGTTAGGCAGGATAGCCTATTCCAAGCGGCTTTAGATTCTACAACAAGGAGACACGAGAAGAAGCCGACAAAAGTTCGAGCTAGGTTGATGACTCGATCACAGTTATTTAGCAACGGGGCAGTGAACAGTTGGAACGGTGTGCGTGGTAGAACGACAGACCCGCAGACCTTCCAGTACTTCAAGGATGCTCCAGTTTGCAAGTGGTCGGAGATATTTCCTTGTACTGAGCTTTGATCACTAGATGGATGACGGATAGCACTGTGGTCCGTATGAGGTGTGTTGTAATTGACGTTTTCGTTTATTGCATACTGTCTCAGTGAACGCTCACGATGCATAATATCTCTAGCAGTTGATTGACGATGATGTTTTACGTTTCCCCCTCATTTTTAGCGGGGATTCGACGAAATGCACTCGGCAGTGGTGGGTGCATAACTGGTGTGCAAACCACCGAAAGAATTCTAGACCCTCGATTGGCTGTGGCCATTACCTGTCCTGTGCAAACTGAACAGAAGTGAAGGTCGTTTGAGGGAGCCTTGTTAATCTCGTTATCTGGACAATGAAGAAAAGACCCACTAAAACTGAATTTTTCGGCACCTCCGTAACAGGGAGCAAGGTAGAATTGCAAAAGCCTATAATTTAACATCTTTTGTGCCGCAGCTTGCTCAGCGTTTAAAGTGAATGGAAGCACCAGTTGTCGAATAAATCGCAGAAAAACTCCTACTCTATTCAGAAGTAGAATACCTATCGAATCAAATAAATGGGACGATGTTATGTGCTTTACCCTCAAAAAACAGTGCAGGAAATCCATGTCCTTAATCCAGCGCGAGAACATTCCCAGACTCCCCAACTCCCCGTAGAACATAAGGTACCTTGTAGCAAAACCGCTCAAAAACCGTTCCGAAACCGATCGGTTTTGGCCGGTTTTTACTATCACGCTGATCGGTTTTCGCGCTGTCTCTAAGTGGCTTCTGAGCGGTTTCTGAACGTTTCCGAGCGGTTTGTGCCAATCGTTTGAAATACGTGATATGCTTGGTAATTTTTCACTTTTTCCAAATCACATTTTACGATGCTTAATTCTATCTTCCGAATTATGATTTTCTTAATAATTGTCCTTGTTCTACTCATTTCAGGAGAGTGAAGTAGAACGATCTATAGCCTGGTATTTCAGGGCACTTCAGTGTATTGAACCAATATATTGAAATAAAATGCTCATAAAGCAGTGTGCATTACTGCGATCGTCGATTTCCTTCGTAGCAATTCACTTTTGATCCGTGTAAAATGGCTGCCAAATAGACCGATCGAGAACCGTTCGAAAACCGATTTTACAAACGGACTGTGCGCTACAAGGGGTAGAGTCAATTTTCGATGAGGCGGCATTGCAAGCCCAATAAATGAAAACTCGTATTTATTTCATCAGGGTGTTCAAATTACGAGGCTTGTCATCTTGACGATAGGTTTGTTTCTCATGTGAGTGTGTGGTATATGGTGAGCCATGGAAGACTCAGAAAAATGTCATTTGACGTAGGAATTTTCCCCTAAATTTATCCCGTTGGATGTCGGTATATCACACAAACGAAGATTATTGGTTCGGACAGGAACGAAAAATGTTTAGATTAGTTGGTGGACTTAATCTAGGGACACCTCGAAAGTTGGGGAAATCTTCACCGTTATGACTGAAAATGTCCCCGAATTCAACGAAAAGAAGTCACCTGGGTAGGTAACAGCCTTTCAGGATGACAATTCATGTTATGTTTCACGAAGGGTTTGTAAATAATGCCAGGCAAAACTATTTACGTGTTCATTATTCAGTGTAAGACCTTTGAAAGCGTGCGCAACTTCAAGGTCTATTCGACAAAATTACTCTCTCTCTAACAGTGCAGATTTAAAATTGATCGTAAAAACCTCGGTGTCCTGAAAAGAGTATTCAAAGGGCCAACTACACAGTGGCCATCTGAGTCGAAAAAACAAATGTGTTATAGAGTACAAAAGGGAACATTGTTTGATCACTCTCATGGTGGAATCCATGTGGATGAGACTGACAAATTTTGAGTAATTGAGGCAGACCAAATTTTTAGTATTTTGTATGAACATTCTGTTCTTATTATTGTTTGGGTTAATGTAATGAAGAGAAAACCTTGTTCCAATTTCCCTCAGAGGCTTATATCCCGTCACAGTTGAGGCTCACTGTTGGTGGCACTTTGAGCATAGGAATTCACAACCTACGAGCAGACCAAAAGGGTCATTGTCCTAAAACCACGTCACTGCCTGCTAGTTATGGTCCATATAAAATTATGTAGTTCTGCGTTAATACCGTCGTGTACAAGCACTAAATGTGCTGATCGGACACCCGTATGCATCAGTTTTGAAAATAACATTATAACTTTTTAAGATTGAGTTGAATAAATACCACAGTGATTTGCGAAATTATCACAGATGTGAGGGATGAACTCAGCGGCTTGTTGCCATATCCGTATAGGGCATCTCATTGGTCAACGGACCACAAGCGTTCCTGACCGACGATTGGCTGTTGTGACCACCTGTCTTCCCATGCTCTGCCCGTGCAAAAATGGCACGGACTTCCATCGCGCGTCATGTCGCGCTCACAGACGGGCGTTGATCCGGTGGGTCAGTAAGACCATGTGAATGACGGGGTATTATGTTAAACGCCTTGGTCTAGCGAATTCATTTCTATTATCTGGTAGACGGGGTTGTGATGCTGGTCCCGGAATATCATCAGTATGCGGTTCATAAACATGATACGGAAGTGGGAATATATGAATTATTTTAGTTCAGGGAATAGTTGGTTGTGTCCATGGGTGTGATTTTCGCGTACTTAGTCCTCTGTTATGTTGGATAAAAGTTGGTATTTACGTTACATTTTTAAATTCCCTTCGAGTATACATGAAAGGTAATTTTTCACAAAACGTGGTAAATATATCTATGCATGTAATTTATTGAAATATATCGTTGGTGCTTCCCTTATACACTTATCCTGAGAATGAACAGGAATGAACACGTCCAGCTAACCGCTACATCATGTGGTGTATGAGTGGAATAAACAGTTTAGAGTCAGCCCAGACAACCTGATTGTTTCACAGTTCGACTCAAAATCTCTCACCGGGAGTTCGAGTCCTTGTGGGGGCTCGGTGGATGCGCACTGCTGATGATTCCTAACGAGGATGAAACAGCCGTACCGTGCTTCCATGACATACAATAGTTTAAACGTTCACACCATATATATATATATATATATATATATATATATATATTATAGAGAAGTCAAGGCGTACGCTGAGTTGTAAAACGTTTATTGTGACGTTTCGATCCAAACTAGGACTCGTTGTCAAACGTGAGTGAATGAGTATATATATATATATATATATATATATATATATATATATATATATATATATGTATGTATGTATAATCTTGAACAACGTCAGATCTTACCTAAGGCTAACAGGGACCGGTTCAGGTCAACCGATGTGAGTGAGGTCAGCTGCATTTATAAGAGGTGGTATGGTATGGACAGAGAATAATATAGTGGTCCTAGGTGATTGGTAGAATCGGAAGTCAGGGCTACACAGGCTAAAAGTCGTGTGAGAAAACGTGAGAGGAGGTAACTGAGGCCAGCAGGTAGCTAGTGGAAGGTGGACTTTTGAGATAAGAGTTTGGGGTGCGGGATAATTAAGGGAAGCAAATCAAGACTGGACAAGAAGCCCTGGGAGAAGGATGCTATGAAAAGTGAGGAAGAAATTGAAAAACTATGTTGGAAAGAAGTGGACGGCGGAACTAAATATCCCAGGATCCAACACCACTTGATTATTAAAAGTCACCGGTTTCGGAAGTACTGGCTAAGAAAGTCGGGAAAGGAGGGTTTGGCTGAGCCTAGCGGCCCAACGGTACAGGTCCAGAGATAGCAGAACCACTTTAGAGCACTGGCTATATTTGTGGAGAGAGGCCCAGTGATGAGTCCTGGTCTAGCATGAAGCTATTTCAATGCTTTAGAGTGTCATATCAGATGCTATGGAGAGAAATCTAGGGCTTAAGACCTTGGGATGGAGGAGAATTGTCTTACATTGTGGATTTCGTAGCAATTGGGCAGTGGCAGTAGTGAAGACTGACTAGTTAGATGAGTTAATTAGGTGTATATGGGGAGTCGACTGGGGGTAGGGAAACGTCAGGATTGTCTGGATCTGAAAGAACCGGCAGGCATTCAACCAGCTATAATTACAAAGGGTAACATACTATATGCTATTGCTATGAAGTATATGTGCAATACTCAACGGTGGAAAATGGCTTAGGTTCACTAAGGGGAACCTCTGGAAATCCGTTCTACAACAATCTTAAGAAAGCTGCAGTGGATGGTAGTAGTGACTATATTATAGTGTCTTCGTGTCAACGGTAAAGAGAAGAGAAATCTGTGAGAGTCAGAGGGGAAGGTAATGCTCGTTGGTGTTGAGCAAAGAAGGAGCCAGTTTGGCAGCTGAACAATGGGACTGGAGTAAGCTAGGAAAGATATCATTAGGCAGATAAGGAGCAGGGTTTAAGATGTGGTGTTTTAATCCCAGTAATCTAATCCTTTTCCGATGGTCTGCTTTTCAGTAACACTTTGGCTGGCGAGAAGGATTACATTAGGAATAGTCAAGAAGCATTCCAGTGAATCTCTAAACTGGGAACTAGGGAGGCTTTCGCAGATGTTAGCAAGGTTTTTTATTTCATAACTCATAATATTTTATGGGAAAAAAAGTTAAGTCAAATTGTCAGTCTCGATTTGGCAAGGGAAGACTGCTGTGAACGATGGCCAAAGGCGTACTTTGTGAAAGGGGGTTAGGCGAAAGGGGTTCAGAACATGAAAAGCCTAAGCAACCGTAAGGCCTAAACAGAAAGCATAGGTTAGGCATTATGCGTCGCAGTCACATAGGGGTTAAGATTGAATGGGATGCATCGATCCCTGTGTCAGAAACTGGAAGAAAATCCTACTAACTGGTGAAAGGAAACTGCACAAATTCCAGAGAAAGGCGGTCAGATTTCATCATGTTAGTGAAGCTAATGGAGGATATTTTAGGTGGGGCTTGGCGTGGGACTTATAGGTGATCGATTCGCAGTCTTGAAGCCGAAACTTTCTAGTGGTGAAACCACTGCTTTAGCAACCTAGAGAAGAACCTGTCCAGAAAACTTGAAGTTATGAAACTACCCAAGTAGAACATCCCAAGTTTGCCCCATGGGGCAATCTTGGGACAAACCTGGGGCTAGCCCCAACCGTTGTAATACGTTAAACGCAACCAGATCCAACTGCCGCTTTACGGACTTCTACTTGTGTGTATTTCTTATTTGGCCGTTTGCGTACGCATCCTACATACACCAATTTCTGGCGGACTTGTAACTGAAAATTGAAAGCCAAATTCGTAATACGAAAAATTTATTTACGTTCAATAAATGTGTATTATATACAAATTTGAAATAATCCGTCAAAGTACATTCTCGTTGAACCTTGGAACCGATTGTCTGTGGTCGCGATATCTGCAGATATGGGAATAAAATGTAAACTGTTATTGAGGAGCTGCCAGTAAATCACTCCACCATTATGTATTGAGTGATAATGGCATCCGATATAAATATTTTCAATAAACGGCATGGAATTTTTCGACGATGCTCGCAAGCTGAAAAAAGGGATGAGTCTACGCTGATATTTCGTAATGCAGCGGTCTGTCGATGTATATCGAGCAACATATGCTCGCATATAACTGCTGCCTTTTCACAGTCACATATATGATACGGATAGCGAAAGTGGCGTACGGGAAAAACGCGGAAGCGCAATATAATTCAACAAACGGTTAATGTACTTCAAATGTTAGTCTTACAGTAAACATGTTTCTGTTAACTGTAGAGAAGAAGTGAGGCAACTCTGTTTCATTCTACTTACTTATTATATCTGCTACCTGCTCCGCGATCACGAGCGTTTTGGAACCAATTTCTGATGTGGTCGTCGATGTTGATAGTCAGTTCCTCGGCAAAAACGTACTGAATCTGATATCGTCTAGTAAGTGGTGAGACCACTAATTAACTGAAATATCTTTATTGCTTTAATGAGTCGATGATCGCAGACGACTATCCTCTTGCTGCTACCCAGCCAGCAGCAATTCACTGCGACGTCATTTCTGACCACAGCAGATAACTTTTGCTTAACCGCATCCTGAAGATGTTTAGTTGCGTACCGCCGTAGTGTTGTGCCTATATTTGTCACCTACATGTATAGTGACTTACCATCTTATTGAAAGCTTCTGGTGTTCCGAGGACGTCGTGTAAATGGTGAAATTCATCCACAGTGTTCACACGTGTGATTGGCTGCGGCATAGCTTGTAAACATGATGCCCCGAAAGTGATAGAAAAAGATTCTATAGAAGCACTTAGTTTCTCCACACTTCTTGTAAGGCTGTCTATGGACAGCAGAATTTTTTTCTCGGTTTACTAAAAAATAAGGTGACGGCACTACATGTGAAATTGCATAGTATTTGGCTCAGGTGAGGGGCCAAGTTCATTTGCGTGGAGCAGCTGCTTGAGCCGCTACTTGTAATTAAATTGGCAATATGAAACAAAAGTGTATTAATTACCTTGAGGACGCGACTAGCACTGGGGCGCTAGCCCGAGCAGACATAGTGGACTGTGAAGACAAATGAGGCGAACTAACACAGAATTTGGTTGTGCATGTTAGAAATTTACCTTTGTATTCCCCCAAGACGTTCCAAAATGGGTGGTGGGGAGGGTGGTTAGTCCAGCGTAACTGGTTTCGCGGTTCTCCTCATCGCCTGGGGACTCTCATCGGAAGAGAATTCCACGAGAACCCTTTAGGTATGTATATATATATATATATATATATATATATATATATATATATATATATATACCGGCTTGAAATCTAGCAAAAGGCTAAAGCAGAGGCGGCAGTTACACAGTAAGTTCAGTTCAGTTCAGTTCAGTTCAGTCCGCACAGGACAGGTAATGGCCACGGCCAATCGAGCGTCCAGAATTCCTTCGATGGTATGCACACCAGTTATGCACCCACCACTGCCGAGTGTATTTGATCGAATCCCCGCTAAAACTGAGAGGGAAACGGAGTAAACGGAAGTAAAATGCAGTAAAACAGATAATTATTTAGAGGGGAAAATTTTGATTATTTTTGCTTTCCACCGCACACTTTCTAATGTCTTTTGTTATCTGTTTGTTGGAATGAAATTTGTGTGATAACGGGGCATGAGAGTTCAACAGAGAGGTCGTACATCATTCGAATCGTTGAATTCTATTCCGTGTCATGTCTTTCTACGTCTCTAACCAGCTGCAATTCTCATCCCTTGGGCACCAACCGAAAAGGCGGGAAGTGTCAACCGAAGCCACTCTTGATGCTTCCTTTGTCACAAATCTACACCAAGTCATGGCCTGACCGCCGCGTCGCTTGTCCCAGCCTTACCCAGCACGCGCGATTAGAGCACGCGAAATTTCCTCTGCATCCTTTCAAAAGGTGAACCACATCCTTTTTCTCTAGGTATGCGGTACACGAATCTCATTTATTAGGCGCATGAGATTGGTGCTAAGTTGAATGGCCGCAAGGTATTGGCCGTCTGCCCTGAAGAAATTATCCCAGTTGTTCGCAGGCAACTCGGCGACTAGTTTGGTCCAGTCTGCTGACAGCACTGGCTGTCGGGGTTTAGAAGGATCGGAATTGTGTTGAGAAATGGAGATCCTGCAGTAAACCCCACGGTGGTCACTACCAAGGAAGTTATTCTTGGTTTGAGCAATCCTAACAGACATCCCCAGGGTGAAAAACGAGTCCAGTGTGTTGTTCTTCCTGGTTGGGGAATTTGCGTGTTGGGTTCAGAGGCTCGTTTTCATTCATGAAACAAAAAAGAATTAGATGGTCAAGCTCAGACTGCTTGCCAGCAGATGGCAAAAGCTTTGAAGTCACCAGTGATCAGATAGTGGCTCAATGAAAATTGCCCACAATGGCTGCAAGCTTCGGCGCGTGGACGCAGGTCGAATACGAAAGAAGCTCGACTGGGCTGCATCATAAGATATGTTGGGCTCCACTACCCGCGAATGATGCGGAGCGCTTTGGCCACATCCAACTTGGGAAATAGCCAGAATAGGTATCCCTTCTTTTCCTGTTCCATCATAAACGCCCGTTTCTCGGTTTATTCACCCATTATCCACCCTTTCGATCGAAACCATCAATTTACTATTTACAAAAAAAACACCGTGTAAGTTAGTAAGTTTGCCATAAAAATGGTATACCGATAATTTGTATAAATTCAAAATTTGATGCCTGATTCATTCTGGATTGTCGGACGGTGTTTGTCGTTTTTGTGTCATGTGTTCACCGGATCTGAAGTGTTAAAATGCAGAAAAGTGGGACAGTCGCACCGAAGAAAAAGTTGGACAAAAAATGTTCGCAACCAATTCTCGAAGATAGTTTGATTGAGAACTATGTTGAACAAAACGGAGAAATATCTGATAATCTAGGCATCGAAGCATCTATATTCAACAAAATAGGGAAATACCGAAAAACTAGGAGACCGTTTGTTGGATATCGTGGATGTTTATTCCTCGAAAAATAGGACTGTGATGTTCAACTACGTATAAAATATGAACTAAATCTGTGGAATACGTAGAGTTTCGATTTGTGATAAATTGTCATCCAATCTTCAGAAAGTTTTACGGGGTGTTAATCACGTCAAAGAAATAAAACAGTTTCAAAGAAAAAGCAGCTTGAGATTTATTTTGCAGGAAATAATAATTTGCTTACCTGCGTTCTCTTCTTTTATCACAACGACCTTTGACGTTGATAAACCAAAGCTTTACGTCTTTCAGCGACAGATACCTGTTCGTCCGCGAACCTTGGGATGGAACGAATAGCGTCTAGGATTCAGTCAGAGACAACAAGTAGCATCGACTCACCCTTGACGGCAAGAGTTAGCTCATGTTTTTGAACGGCTTTTCGTCGCTTACTTCCAATCCAGCGACCGGCCTATACCACTTCGTCTCCAGTGAAAGCCATATGTTTTCATATTCAAAGACAAATACGTAATCTAGAAAAGTAATGATGAAAAATTAAAAAAAAATGTGTGAACGTATGTGAAACTAAAACAACGATATCATAGGAGTTATTGAAAAGTAGAAGTGGCGTAAATGGGTGCAGTAAGTGTGCCAGATTGTACGGCATCCACGGAAAATATGTACAGACGACTTGCTGGCAAACTGTGTGAAAAATTTCTTATGACAATAAGATATTTAAAACATACCTAATCGATCAAATCGCCATTTTCGCGGGACCTTTGTTAAAAGTTATAATTTTATCCGTTTGCATAGCGGAGTAAAAAGCACATGCAGATCACAAGATGAATAAGTAAGGCTCAAACGGGAATTAAAATATCAGCTGGAATAACATAACCTTCCTTTACGGAACACATGCTGCTCACTTCATGAAATAATCGGTATGGATATTTCACTCGTCTTAAGGGTCCCCTTAAGGACGACTTAGGTTTTCCCATGTTCGAGTCCCAAGCGAGACTGGAGACACTGAACAAATTTCCATGGTACCAAATATTATCCGCCAGTTGCGTGAAGCGATAAAAGTCGTGCATAACTTCTGGTTCATACGTATAAATGGGAAATTTGTTGCACAACAGTCAGAAAAGGTTGGTGTACAAAATCATCATAGATTATATGCAGCTTAGGATGTGAAAATATGTATAAGTATAGAAATAAAAGCAAAGGGTGATCAGACAGGTCATTTGGTAATAAGTAAGCAAGCAAGCTGGGCCTAGCTACAAAATTGGTCGTATTCGGTTGTCTTGAAACGGAACACACCACGCGCTTGACAGCATAACACACTGAAGACCACGTGAAGTGGATGCTTAGACTCACACTATTCTCTCTCTCTCTCTCTCTCTCTCTCTCACTTCATTTACAGCGGCGCTATTCGAGCCGCAATGGCGCACTCCTTCCTGTTAGCCAGGCCTTAAAGGTGCAGGTATCTGTACATTTTCGACTTTTCCTATGATTCTCAACGTCCCTTGGTGCAACACTTCTTTGTTGCACCGACGTTTTAATGTACAACACACACACACACACACGTTTTTGAACATCACCACGGCGCAATTCAAAAAGGTTGTCAATAAACCTTTCACTCTGGCACGGTCTCATCTTCTGATTTGGAGTGTCTTGGAATTATATCGGTCGGAACTAATTGTGAGAGACAAAACACTTAAGAAGCTTTCACGACGTCACTTGGCACTTCTCTCGATACCATCCTTTTCTGTTCAACAAATGGCTGTCAAACCGAACTGAACTGAAGATACTGGCGGATATTGGCTCTTTGGAGCTCATTTCCTGATCACAAGAACAGCAAACAACTGTGAGTTTGTGTCACATCTTTTATTTCATTTTAATTTCTAATGTACATACCCTTTTGGCCTTTTATCACAGCACGCTTCTCCGCCCATCTTAGTTTGCTGGTGTCATCTTAGGTATTGTTGACCATAATTTAGTGTACCATATGGACAGAGTAGCACGCTACAAGAGTCCTGTGAGTTATTGCGGAACTTACCAGATGCATATACTCTGTGAAAATCTCTTTAAACGTGTCAAATGGAAGACCAACCAATAAACTGTCACCCATGTGGTGGTCTAGAGTTGCGTCCTCAAACAAAAAGGCCTACCCTGGACTGTGCGACGGAGCTGTAAAATAGCCTGTAACACGAACAACCATGATGGACTCTACCACTGTGGTTAACTGCTCCTTCGCGAGCAAAACTGAAAAGACTCCCAAATCGTACCTAAATTTTATCCCGCTTCCCTTCCCTTTCCACTTCCAGTTCGATTGTCACATCCCATGCCTACTCAGGTCGACCTTACCTGCTGTAGTCCCGCCGACGAAAATCCTGGTTATGTTCCTTCTTGTCTATCTTCTACTAGCTTCCGAGTCGCACCGGACCCGCCATCACCAGCTGATGCCTTGCTTCGTCCTCGATGCCCGTTCAAACTAGCCACTTTTAACTTGCGAACCCTGATGCGTATAGGACAACAGGCGGGTTTAGCTCGCACGACTGAACCCCTTGATATCAATATATTTTGCTTTCAGGAGACTCGCTTTCAAGACCCCAGTTCCATATTTCAATTACCTCCCCTGTCTAACATTTCTGTGAGCTTTCACTTACGTTTTCTTGGGACGCTGAGGCTGCGGCTTCTGGTCTTGCGGGCGTTGGCATTGTTCTCAGTAAAAGAACTGATAAGGCCCTGCTTAACTGGACCCCAGTCGACTGTTTTTATGCACGGTAAGGCTGGGTGGTTCGTGCAAAGTGAGAAATTGCGGCTCCGAAAGACGCAATCTGTTTTTAGTTCCGGAGTACGCACCCACCGATAGTAGCTCAGATGCCATCGAAGAAAACTTCCACCTCTTACTTGAAAGAAGCGGGTCTGATATCGTTACTTTGGCAGGAGATCTGAATGCTAGAGTGGGTTGTCTGTCATCGAATGGAGCGTATCTAAGGGGGATAGATTCAACTCAGTGTGGTTCAGTTCAGTTTGCACAAGAAGAAAGTGGCCGAGACCAATCGAGCGTTCAGGTCGTCGTGTTGTCTGCGAGTTCCTCTGGCTCCCAACGCTGCGCATTGAATGCTCTATCTGGTAGGCAGAGTTTGTGAGGCTAAATCACCTTCACAGAAGTAAGTTCTTTAACAAAAATGCCAGGGGCTCATTACCTCACCCTTCGTTTGCACAGCTAGCTCTGGGAAAGCTGTGTTCCAGTGTGAATCTAGGGCCTTTTAAAGGTTGATATATTGCTGCATCCAAAAGCATTCTATGACAGTTTGTTCCACATGCATACAATCCTATTTAAACGATTCCATTAGGCCACCTTGGCCTCTGAGCCACTCCAAAGAGAAGAGATTAAGTTACCGTAGACGCAGGGCGTAAGATTTTCGCCTCTGACCGGTGATCTTTCTAGTTGCAAGTTGCTGCATTCCCCCAAGAAATTCTTATCCTTGCGATAGTAGGGCGCCCATGCCTGCGCCCAATAGTCCACAAGAGTTCACACCGAAACCTTGTAAAACGGGATGAAGACTTTTGTTTTTTGCGTGTGGTAGTATTTAATGCCCTAGTTGATACCCCTTCGGCCATATTAGCAGGTCGCTGGCACTGTCCCGAAGGCCTAAGGTCCTGTGTAACTGTCACATGTAGGTCTTTCACCTCTGACACTTTTCTCAAGAGAATGCAGTTCGTTTCGTCTATATTGGTGGTCAGGACTTGGCATTTAGCAACATTCAGCGGCAAATCCCATCGTTCTGCCGATCTGAGCACGGCATTTATAGTCTGTGCTAAATCGCTCCCCGCTATCTTCAAGTAATCTGAAATGATGAAACAATGGTTACTCAATTCTTTCGCTGGGTCATTTATATACAGAGGAAACATCAAAGGTCCCGGCACTGAACCCTTTGGCACTCAACTGGTAACCTTCTCGGGCCTCGATAGATAATCCCCTACACTATAATGATAATAATGTTTTATTTCGATGACTGCATGATTATATGGTGCAAGTGTGGTCACGAAAGGGATTTTTGGATATTCATTTTGGTATATGCGGCACAAACGAGTGTAGAGGTCTTAGTGGTCCCAGGAATGAATGCCTGGGAAATCTGAACTTGAGGTTCAGATAGGCTCATTGCCCAGAAGTGAGTGAGATGGGCTCCGCTGTCGAGATACGTAATCAGGTAAAGCGGGGGTGGGGTAAAAACGAGCAGTAATTCGGATAGTATCTTTGTAAAGTCGCAGGGGAGAGTATATTGAAAGAAAATTTTTCGAAAAAGCGCCGACGAAAAATTGAAAAAATCTTGGTGATGATGGACGCGCTCCTGAACCAATAGCTCAAATGACCCAGAAAGTAGCAGAAATATAATATCGAAGGAGTTGCGAGTTGTTCTACGATGAGGGGATCGCGTAAATGAATCAGGGTCCGATTTACCGCCGAACTTGTACTTACTATTCATCAAGAGGTTGTGGAAGGCGCACTCATAGGGGGGGGGGGTGAATGTGGATGCCCGAGCGCTGAAATTTGGTGGAACAGAGTGACTAAAGTTGATAGGTGAGGGAAATACGACACAAATAAGGGGTTCTTTTTAGGTTAGTTAGTTAACACAAGTCGACAACAGGGTGGGCGGCGGAGCTGATGTCCCATGATCTCATAAGGTCATATGGGGGTGGAGCATGAGTGATGCTGTCAAAACATGTAGACAATCGATTAACAGGATATGCTGATAGGAGTCTGACAGAGGGCATTAAGGCAACAACCATGAGGCCAGTAACTTTGCCCACGTATAGTTCATTTTCAGCAAGGGGTTGGAGAAATTGCCTTTATAGTTGTATTTGGCGTAGACGCCCAATCGTGGAAGACTGATGGAAAAAGTGGCAATAGGTAAAAAGTTGGTGAAATGGTGTTCAACTATTGGTTTATCGGAGGTGAATCCAAGAGTAACAGACGAGGGATACAGATTTACAAAGAAGTGGGCATAAAAGTGGAGTATTTGTTCGATACCTGACGGAATCTACTAGAAGCAATACCTTAATGAAACCGTCAAAAGGCACAGATAATTGTGTGACTAGGTACGTTGAGGAAAGCCCAACCTAAGACTTTGGGGGACAGAGAGACTAACGGCAGCCTAAATAGTTGGTGGTTGATTTCCAGGTAAAGATATCGAAAAAGCACTCAATGTATTGTGGCGCAGGCAGCCGACCAAGATAATTTGGTAGAACTGCGACAGAGGATTATAGATTAGTAAAATGTGACACCTAAGCTACGGTCCCCGAAAGTGTTCTACCCAGTTACTTGCCTTCCCGCTTATCCCAAAGGTTTGCGATTTGTAGTCCAGCAGGCTATGACTCACGGAGTTAAAAGCCTTACTGAAATCCAAATAACAGACCTCCACCGTCGTACCTTCATCTATTCGTCTTGCGGTCTCGTCTAAAAACATCAGTATATTTGTCAAACACGATGTTTTCAACAAACCCGCGTTACGCAGATGTCGGTAGGTCTTTACTCACCAGATGCGAGCACATCTGCTTTCTGATCATAAGTTCCAGGCACTTGCACAACACTGATGTCAGGCTGATCGGTCTATAATTCTCCGCCCTCTGCCGGGGTCCTGTTTTACGTATTGCTACGACAATGGCCTTGGGCCAATCCTCTGTCACTTCACCCTCCATTAGAAAGGCTTCGTACGGCTGGGTATTGATCCCTGATAAGATATCGGAAAGAGGCTGAAAAGTCGCCGGGTAGATGTATCCGGCCCGGCTGCCTTGTGCTTGCACAAAGATTTGAGTTCGCGGAGTATGTCGTCTCTACTTACAGTAAGCTCCCGAAGCACTGGAGTACCCCTATGTCTGATCTCGCCGTACTAAGCGTCTGGTCTTGACAATGCACACCCCAAATAGCGCAGTTAAGGTTTATGCCCTGTTTTTATCATCGCAAGCAATGCTTCCGTCGGGCATTTCAAAGGTGCCTAAGCTCTCACAAGTCGGTTTCTTGGGCTGCACATAAGCGAAGAACTTTGGGCCTGCCCTCACTTTGGCTCTCTTGCTTTGCTTCTCGTTGCAGGGTTTGAGCCCCGTTTCTGGCTGTCTTTTAGGCGGCCCACGAGTAGTGCTTTCAATGAAGTCAGTAATGAGCCCATAGCCTTCTACGAACAGTTGATGCCCTCGCAACCCTTGAGTTCCACCAGGGCGGCCGGCTCCTGTCTATTTCGATGTGTTACCGGAGCAGAGTCGTCTGTCAAGCTTGTTATCCTGGCTTTTACTGCCCTCCATCTATCCTCTACAGATGGTTTCGGGACTTCCGGCTACCAATATATGCTTCGCGCCCTTACCCTCAGTTGATCCTCACTCACTCTAGCGTACTTCCGGACCTGCCTAGATCCCGGTTCGTTGTACCTTACAGTGAACGTTGCACACAGGACCCCGTGACAACATTTCCTCAAGGGCTGCAGACCCAGTGTAGATGAGCCTATCTTAGAAGTCCTGTAGGACGTTTGGGTGATCATCATCAGTCATTCATTGAGGTACGCAACCGGCATAGCAAATGTTAACCAAGCTTTTCGATAGGTCAGGAATTCGGTTTAGTCTCGCTTCCTTCAATCGACCAGCTGTTTGGAGTCTCTTTTGTTTAAGCCCACCTGGTACCGGCAAAGTCGACAGCATCGCCAACTTACGTCACGCTACGCAGGCGGCGAGGCGCGCTGCAGCTCGTCAGCTCTGGCTATTGGTTCGTTCAGTCTCCTATCTTCTGTCACTTAGACAGGGTTTCTAATAAAATTACTAAAACCCATCCATTGCTATTATTCTGCTGGACGGGAATCGAGTCCACAAATCGTGCGTGCATCTTAAACACCACTGGGTCATTTCCGGTGGTCTTCTAGGGGCACACTGATCGTACCAATTTATTTTTTGGAGATTCATGTCTCTCAATACTATAAAGCGCTGTGACCCACTCAGCGGCTTCTGTAGAAGCTGGAATAGTCCAGTCTTCCTCCCATCTGCTCGCGGGGCTCCGTAGACACAGATTGGCCCTAAGGGGCCATCGGCCTAGGCGAACGCAACAAGCAGTGGCTTGCACGTTGGGCGTCACAAATGCAAACGGGTGGTACGACCGATTATACTCGGCTACCTCGGGAAGGGGCACTCCTCCACCCAGCCAACCCTTTGTTCTGTCTTGTCATATGTGGCGTAGTCACGAGGTAACATGACACTGTGTTCCTTTTTTCAGCCATGTCCCCGTGATAGCTCTATCACTGGTCCATTCTTTCTGGCCAGTAATTTCCTCTGCTTACCTCATAAGCCACTTGCACTTGCGTGCCACACTGCCGCACCTACTGCCAGATCATCTGCTTTGATTATTACCCTCAGGCCGTCGTGTCATAGAGGACAACCCGTTTTCTGCATTAGGAGTCCCTAGGTCCGTATTCTCCTGAGCCTTCAAGGTCACACCGTGCATAGTTATTGTAATTCTATCGAAGGAAACTCCTCAGACTTCCTCTGTCTCATTACTTGGCCTTCTGCTGCCCCTCGAGCGCAACAGGGACCCGCTCTTGCTCAACGGTGTGAGTGGCCGTGCAACGACAGTTGTCCTGCTTTCATCCGCATTAGTGACGTTCCGTCTGATCTCATTTGGCATCGCCGCCACTTCCGTTTCCATTTCGGTCACACCCACTCTCTCGTTGGTACGCAATCGCTGAGGATCCACTTGCTCTATAACCTCCATACGTACTATTTTACCTACTACCCCATACGCCTCGTTTTATCCAGCTGACGCGCTGACCATTGGCCATTCAGCTTGGCTACTGCTGATGATTGCGGCTTTAGGTGTAGACTTGCTTATAGAAGTTGTAAGGCTTTAGCTATCACGAGAACCGGTTGCTTGAGCTCCGGTTTTAATGGATGCGGCGAATTTTGTGCCAGTGCTACCTTTCCACTGAAGGGCGTGTCAGGTGTGATCCTTATATGCCCCCCTGTGGGGTGCTCACTTCCTGATACCTGGCATAGTGGCAGATCCCTGATGTATGTGCTGGAAAAGACGATAAGCAGAAGTCTCGGCTTTAGCACGTTGCTTGCCTTCCAAAGCCCCACAGTATGGCACTTTGCATACGTCAAGTAAGTGGTCAGCCCCGCTATTCTCGGGGCACTTAAGATGCGCCAGTGTTCTGCTTCCTTTCTGATCCGTGCCTCGTTAATATATACGGCGGGGCAAAAAATAAACTCGGTGATTTGGAACAGAAGATAAACAACATATGATAAATGGCAATCGATTGAGTGTGCTTTATCAAAGATTCCCCCACTGACAATCATTACTGAACCAATAGATCAAGCTGGCCCCAAGATCTTATCCAAAGCCGGTCGTTATATGGATGCAATGGCCTCGGAAACCCACGGGAGGATTAAGAACTCTAACAATGCTTTAGTGTTAAACGTCCCGGACAAACTACCGGCACCGTCTGATAAAGCCACGATACTGAATGCATGCAACATGGCTCATCACATGTGCCATTGCACTAGGCTGCGGAAAAGGTCACCACGATACCCCTGCCCTCTGCTGTTTCAGTTTTCCAACCAATCAACAGCCTTTGAGTTCATCAGTAACTGTCAAAGGATTGCCACAGCTACGTCATTTAAATACATGAAAGTACACACCGACAAATCTCCTCTACAAAGACAGATGTTCCGCATGCAGGAAGGCAAACCAGTGCTCTCCACTAGCCCTGATCAAACGGGACCCGTAAGGGCATCACCACATACTCCTATGAACAGGACCTCAGCCGGAACACCTGCTACCCTTGTGGCCCCTTCGGCATCAGTGGACCTCCTTCAGTCTAGTCCCCAGGATCCCATGCAAGTTTCATGCAATTTATCCCAGAGTGCGGCGCAGTCTTCTTCCGACAAGCTGAAAAGGCCATCACAAAATTTTCATGTAAAACCCATCAGACAAATATAGCTGTGGCGGAAACCCAGGGCAGCAAATCTGTGGTGAGAAATGCATCGGCATTACCACCGACGCACATGATGCCAGCAGGGACCGTAGACTTAGACATATCGCCGTGTGTGTCAACGACCCAACCACCAGGAAAACGTTGGCGACTTCCTCTCCACCTACCACGTACGCTAGAATAAATAGCCAAAACCAACCTCATCAAACCCACAATCTCACATTTTCAGGGTGTTCTACGAATCAACCCGGAAGTTCTTCACTCTGTTTTGCCACAAGACAACTGATCTACCAGTGACATCATCTCCACAGACTAGTACGTCCACCTGGAGGCCTCATGATATGACTGCGACAATACTTCCGCTGCATATACCTGGAACTATGGTGACCAAGCCCGGTAGGCACTGCTCAACAGGCATGCAACCAGCAACAACAGCCGCCGCCCCTCCCCAAAGTCAGCTACAGGTCGTCACCCCACTTCACAATCCTCCATATTCAGATGGCAGCTGTGGAGTTCAGGCGGGCATCGGGCCCTACAGCCACAACACAGTCCCCTCGCATCAGCTCCTTCTGTCTAACAAAGCTGTAACCCTTATGAGCCTACAAGCCCCTTTCACGTCGGGGGTCTTATCGAGTCCACCGACGCCAAACCATCCTCAGACAATTTATGGCATGCCCCCACCATTCCTTAGACCCTCTCTCCAATGGACAAATCCTCTAAATACCCGTGATAATAACGCGCCAAATAATAGCCATTGTTTTCTTGGGCACACTTCACCACCGTCTGTTCCTTACCTTTGACAATGCCACATGTCAAAGCTGCCGGTTGCCCATTCATTTACTCCACTTCCGTTTGAAAATCTGTATTCCAAACCGGGGCTGGTAACGGACTAAGTTGTTATGCAGCCTCGCATCTTCAGCCCTCCTTGGACAAATGGAAATGCAATTAAATAAGACACTTCAGCCATCCCGCACTTCTTAAGGAGTTCATCTACTTCGGATCGTAGCACCGCCAGACACCGTAGTGCCACAAGCCCTTCTTTTTCCAACAGCTCTCCATACTACGAAACATCTCACAGACAAAACCGTCAAATTCACGGCGCTGATTTGCCACCCGCATATGAACCTTCTAATCAGACCAAGAATCTGGACTACTCCGCATTACACAACTTACTTGACGAACCGAATTCCTCAAAACTAAATACTAACAACGGTATCTCTTTGGTTCTTTTCTTTAGCCGATCCATCGTAAAAAAATTCGGCACTTACAGTATCTGATCACTAGTTCTAATTATGATATAATCTTGATTACTGTAACCTGGTTAACCGGTTACACTCTCTTACGGACTAGGTTTCTCTTGTAGGCGACAATGTCTTTAGAGTAAATAGGGAAACTCGAAGCTGTTGAGATTTTTTGGCATTTGTCAAGCAGATATTTAATACAACAGCACTTCATCACTCTCTACTCGACTCTATTCCCGATTCACTTTGGCTAACTGTCTACATTCCTTGCTCTCAACTTCATGTTGGACGTGTGTATCATCCACCAAGCGAAAACTTCTCCGGCTTCCACACTTAATTAATTCATTTGAATACCTATCCTCACTGCCCTCAAGTGTAATGGTTATGGTTGGTGACTTAAACCCCCCTAAGATAGCTTGGCTATCTTTATCTGCACCCGCTAGCCTTTTAACATTTGTAACAAGTAATATTGTAGGAGGGTGGGTACAGCATATCCGCTCTCCTACGAGAAAGGAACAACATTTAAGATCTCATTTTTACACATGGCATCCCTCATTTATTTGTCTTAATCTCCCAAAGTGTGCCCGGTAGCGACCACAATCTGGTTAACTGCCGCATTCCCGCTCACCCACAGTCTACCCTGAAATCACAATGCATTAGACCCTCTCCTCTACCTGACTGGAAGGTTCTCCCTACTACCGTTCAACAAGTTGATTGGAGTGAGTTTTTCTCTCGTGATCCATAACACCCCACTGATATTTTCTATGCACAGTTCTCCAGATGTATTGATAGGATTGCCTGCCCCCCAGCAAAGGAACAATAGGAAATCCTATATCTTCTCTCTGCAAAAACTAAGTATGCCAAGCATCAAAAAATTCATAAAACCACGCACGACTTTGCAATACTTATTCAACTTTTTCGCCTTACTTCTACTATCCGAGAGCTTGAAGAAACTACTCTGCTTAACCAGGAAGCAAAGGCTCTGCGACACCAAAATAGATCTCTTCGAATGTCGTTATTGTACAGGACAAGAACCTCTAATACTCGTGGAGACACCCCGCACATTGATCCAGTGGGCAATGTATCCGCCTCTACTCCCCTTCCTGTTGCAGAGACCTTCAACTCATTCTTCACCTCAACTATGGCCTTTATTTTCAATGTTGACCCCCCGCATCTTCCCCTAGTTACCACTTCAACTCTATCCACAGTGGAACTTGACACCTCAGTCATATCCTGATTATTGACCACTTTCAAGCCATCATCTCACCCAGGACCTGACGGCTTACCACCCACTGCAATAGTTAAATGCGGACCTGACTTGACCTACCTACTACTGGATATATATACCCTATCAATGAACTCCGGTCTGGCACCCGCAAACTGGAAATGCTCAGTCATAATCTGCACCACAAGAAAGATCCACTGCATCAGGTGACAAACTACCGTCCCATTAACCATACACCCATCCTCTCTTGGTTGACGGGAAAATTCGTAGAAGAACACATCGTGAAGCACCTCTTTCAATTGGACATTATTAATCTTCGACAACACGGTTTCCTTCTGTCAAGATCTTGTGCAACCTGTCAACTCGATATTTTGAATCTCATCACTGAAATGGCAGACAAAGAAATGGCTCTTATAGTACTTTACTTGGATTCATCAAAGGCATTTGGCCACGTGCCACACCCACATCTTTTGGCCAAAATCCAATCCTTTGGCATTGATGACTCTTTACTGTCTTGGATCAATTCTTACCTGTCTACTAGCTCTCAGGTTGTCTCAATAAACGGACACTGTTCCAAGCCTAAACCAGTTACAAGCGGTGTCATACAGGGTAGCGTCCTTGGCCCTCTGTTGCTCCCCATGTATATAAACGACACATTCCTCTCAGTGAGCCATGGCACCTCATTTCTTTTTGCTGATGACATTAAAATTGTCTACTCATTCAAGCCTGAATGCATCGCCTCGACTATGTTAAACATATCTAAAGACATATCTCCACCCCATAGATGGTGCTTAACCTGGCAGATGAAATTTTCCGCTGACAATTGTGAGGTTCTTACATATAAATGCAAGCTACCCCCAGGATCTTTAGCTGTTTGTAGCTCAACCATTGCTATCAAGCAAATCGTTCAAGACCTCGGCTAAGGCTTTTCCTGCACATCTAATTTCTCGGAATATTCGGCCCTCCAAGTCGCCAAGGCCAGAAGGTGCTTAGGGCTAATATTTCGCTCCTTCCGACTTCGAGACTGCATTCCTTTCCTTTATAAATCTCATGACAGGCCTTTATTAGAATACTGGCCACTGATCTTTTCTAGTATGCGGAAATCAGGCAGAATTGGTATCGAATCAGTTCAACGTAGTTTCACTAAGCGACTGATCGGGTGGAGCTCGCCCCTCACTTATAAAGAACGCTGCTTATTTTTTAATTACAGCTCCTAAATGTAGACATACCCGATGACCAGGCCTATGCGAAGGGTCCAGACTTCTGAATCGCGCAAACACCGGCGGTCTATGACAGAAGAAATCGAATAAATATTCTTAGTTTTTTTGCCTTCTACAATCGGAAAACTAGTCCCAGAGTGTCACTGTCTATTATTGTTGCCCCTTTGTATCGATTTTGTAGCGTACTACTCTGTCTATGTGGTACACTAAATTATTGTCAACAATATCTAAGGCGACACTAGCAAACTAAGACGGGCGGAGGAGCGTGCGGTGATAAAAAGGCCAAAAGGGTATGTACATCAAGAATAAAAATGAAACAATAGGTGTGACTCAAACTCACAGTTGTTCAGTGTTCTTGTGATCAGGAAATGAGCGTCAAAGAGCCAATGTCCGACAATGTCTTCAGTTCAGTTCGGTCTGACAGCCATCCGTTGGACAGAACAGGATGGTATTGAGCGAAGTGCCAAGAGACGCCGTTGAAGCTTCTAAAATGTTTTGTTTCACACAGTTAGTTCCGACCGATATGATTCCAAGACACTCAAAACCAGAAGATGAGATCGAGCCAGAGTGAAAGATTTATTTACAGGAGAGTGGGGTAAGTTCCGACCTGGCCTAATGTAATGCAGACATCAGACAGCTGACAGAAAAGCTTCTGAATTAAAATGGAACAAAAATGTCTTGAAAGTGTGCGTAATGGGAGTGGCTTTTATAAACATATATTCTTTATTTTTGGTGAATCTTGTTTTTCTCAGTCAAATCTCGGTAATTAGCTCTCTAGTCATTGGCTTAGCCGTTGCTGGTTGTTGATTGGGTTAGTGGTCATATATAATCTGCTGCACGAAGTCCAGTCCCCACTTGCCGTTCCCTGCGACGCGGTTACCGGCTGCTCGGTGTGCAATGGGAGATCCGGCCCAGTTCCCTGATTTGCTTTCGATTTTCTAGAATTCCAACCAACCAGTTTCTACGTATACGATTGGCGAGCAAGGGGAATGGCTTCACCGGCTCGGGAGGAATGCGTACACTGTCTGGCTCGATGACGAACGTGAGGACTACGTGACTGTTAACATGGTCCCTATGGGGCCACCACATTTTGATTACCGTGTTGCTTCTCTGAAGCCGTTTTTTTTTGTTGCCTTTTCATTTCTCTTGCATGTGAGTCTCGTTTCACGTGCGCAAGCCTGGGAATACTAGCTTCATGTAGGGGGCGATCATTTGCGAGTTTGGGCGTGGTATATAGAAAACTCCGTGTTTTGTTTAACATTTCGTGAAGATCGACTGACGTTTAACAGCTTCAGAAGATGGAAAGAAATTAGTATTCGATTCAATCCGTTAACCATATCACGTAAGTTACAGTACTGAAAGCATTGGTATCAGGAGCGCAGTTATTTACTATGTTCAGACAAGAGGATCAGTTAGTTAGTTCAGTGAAACTTTGCTGCTAGATACATTGAAGAGAGCTCGTACAGTGGACGCGAAACACCCATCACTTACGTAACTCATTACGCCAATGGTGTACACGCAGGTGGAAAAACACAGTTTAGGTATTCTGGCAGTTATTCTTTTAGCCGAACTTCACTGGGTCATATCACATTGGCCAGTAGTCCTTCGGAAAGCGCACCCCCACCAGTGGCACGTTTTTCACACAAAACAGGGATTTTGGGACAATGACAAGTGAGGACCACTTTCTCAAATAATAATTAAGAAACAATCCAACGTTTTCAAAATATTTCACCCTTTTCTGCCATTGCCAGATACGAATCGACATCCCACTTCAATTTTAGAGTCCGCTATACAACAATGATGACCATTTCGTTGATCGAGATGTTTCTACCAAGGAAAAATCGCCCATTTTTTCCTCTTTATAAATATACCAAGAAAGTCACTTAAAACCCAGCAAGTAACTCGTATTTCAAGATAAGCTTGGCAGATCAATTTCTTGTGTTTCAAAATTGGCGCCCCAGAATTCCAGGATTACGCGCCAATTCAAAAATATCCAGGTCGGAACTTACCCCTCTACCTATTTACAGCCTATTTTTTTGTATTGCGCGGTGGTGACGACCAAAAGGTGTGTGTTTTTACATTAAAACGTCGGTACAACAAAGGAGTGTCGCACCAAGGGACGTTGAAAATCATGGAAAAAGTCGGAAATGTACAGGTACCTACACAACTCCCCCGCCAGAGCGTTTGTTGTACAAAATAAACGCTCGATAGAAAAATAGAAAGAGGAAACGGTTAGCGAAAGAAAACGTCAACTAACAAAGTCTTGAAATCTGACAGGATGTCGAACGTTTCTGCCGGAACGGCGGTTACCAGGGAAGGTTTTTGCTGTGGTGGTGCTGGCGGGTGTGGTGTAGTGTCTGGTGTGATGATAGAGTTTGGATCATCAACAGGAATTGTTGGTGGTGTGTCTGTGGATGGTGATGGTGTCGGTGTGGTTGGTGATGGAGGTGTATCAAAATGCGCGGGTTTTAATCTGTCAATGGAAACTGTGTCTGGCTTATCGGCTTTTTGAACCACGAAATATTTGTCTGTGCGACTAAGCACTTTAAATGGACCATCATACGGTGGTGTGAGTGGTTTGCGAACAGCATCGTTACGAATAAAAACGAAAGGTGACGTATATAGATCATTGTGTACAAAAACGTGTGTGGATGACAAGCGAGTGGGTGTTGGACGTAGATGTGACATACGGTCTTTGAGTTGTTGGACAAATTGGGATGGGTTAGGACTGGCATCGGTGCTGGGTTGAACATACTCACCTGGAAGGCATATGGTGGTACCGAAAACGAGCTCAGCCGACGTGCTGTGGAGGTCGTCTTTGACTGATGACCGCAGACCTAAGAGAACTAGTGGCAGGTTGTCGCTCCAGTTATTGGGGTTTGGCTGTGATATCAGTGCTGCTTTAAGTTGACGGTGTAGGCGCTCTACCATGCCATTGGACGAAGGATGGTATGCGGTTGTTGTGATGTGTTTACAGCCAAGCAGTTTAGTGAACTCACGAAACAAAGTCGATTGGAATTGGCTGCCACGGTCTGTGGTGACGGTAGACGGTACACCAAATGTAGCAATCTAGTGCTGGAGTAGTACTTTCGCAATATTTTCTGCCGAGGTGTCGGAAATGGGTACTGCCACTGGCCAGCGTGTGAAACGATCAACAACGGTTAATAAGTGGGTATGTCCATTTGATGGTGGTAGTGGACCAACAAGATCGACGTGAATATGTGTGAAACGGACGTCGGGAACGGTAAACGTACTGGGAGGAGAAAAAGTGTGGCGGTGGACTTTGTTTCTCTGACATTGTAAACACTGTTTAGTCCATACTGCAATGTCAGAATTCATATTGGGCCAAACAAATCTGGCAGAAATGAGTTTGCGAGATGCACGGATACCGGGATGGGAACGAGAATGAAAATGATCGAAAACGATCTTCCTGTAGCAAGTTGGGACGATAGGACGAATGTTACCTGTAGACCAGTCACATAGGACTGTGCCATCGGCTAAAGGTAGGGGAGAATCCTTGAGCTGGAGTGTGGAGGATGTGCGCAGTTCGAGCAAAGATGGATCATCACGCTGGAGGTTTGCCAGTTCCGTAAGATCGAATTTAGTCTGCACCGTGTTGATGTCAGGTCTGGATAATGCATCAGCCACAACATTATCAACTCCACGCACGTAGCGGATGTCTGTTGTGAACTGAGAAATATAATCCAAATAGCGGATATCTCTGGGTGAATGTCGGTCAGGCTTGGCATGAAGTGCGTGTGTCAGGGGTTTGTGGTCAGTGTGCACACGAAATTGTCGTCCTTCCAAAAGGTGGCGGAAATGACGGATAGACAAGTAAATGGCTAGGAGTTCGCGAGAAAATGTGCTGTATTTTGTCTGTGCCGCCTGGAGTTTTTGCGAGAAGAACGCTAAGGGCTGTAATTGGTTGTCCACTATTTGGTGAAGCACTGCACCGACTGCAGTATTTGATGCATCAGTCGTTAGGACTAACTCAGTACTTGGATCTGAATGTGGATGGTGCAGCATGGTGGCATCCGCGAGAGCTTTTTTGGCTTCTGCGAAAGCTGTCTCAGCCTCGGGAGTGAAATCGATCGTCTTGACGTTGGACTCGAGAAGATCGGTTAAAGGTGAAACGATGGTCGCACAATGGGGAATGAAGCGACGGTAGTAGTTCAAAATTCCCAAGAAACGTCGTAACTGTGTGATCGTTTGAGGCGCAGGAAATGACAGGATGCTGCGCACCTTATCTGGGAGGGGTGTCAAACCTTTTTGATCGATATGGTGCCCGAGGAAGTCGAGGGACGGAACACCGAACACGCATTTACTAGGGTTCAGCTGAAGTCCGTATTGTTGGAAACGTTGAAAGAGTTGGCGCAAGTGGCTGGCATGCTCCGATGGAGAGGCGCTGGCAATTAATATGTCGTCGATGTAGCCAAACGCGAAGAGTAGACCTCGAAGCACTTCATCGACGAATCGTTGGAACGTCTGGGCAGCGTTTCTCAATCCAAATGGCATGCGAATGAACTCGAACAGGCCAAAAGGCGTAGTGATGGCTGTCTTGGGAATGTCTTCTTCGGCCACGGGGATTTGGTGATATGCCTTTACGAGGTCAACCTTGGAAAAGATTGTCTTCCCAGAGAGATTCTGTGAAAAATCATGAATGTGTGGGATCGGGTACCTGTCGGGGACGGTGACATTGTTGAGAGCACGGTAGTCTCCACAGGGTCTCCAATCACCAGATGATTTTGGAACCATGTGCAAAGGCGAGGCCCATGGGCTTGAAGACGGTCGAATGATGCCAAGATTCATCATATGTTCGAATTCAAGGCGTGCGATACGGAGTTTGTCGGCGTTGAGTCGTCGTGGTTGAAAGTGGACAGGTTGGCCTTTTGTGGCGATGTGGTGCTGCACAGCATGAGAGACTGGGTCGGTGAACTGACACGGTTTAGTGAGGGATGGAAACTCCTTCAAAATGTCAGCAAACGGCGATTGCGGGATCGCCAGCCGAATACCCAGAGAGTTGGTGCATTTACCAATGCCGACTGCACAAAGCTTGGTTGTGGTGTCTACCAGCTTGCGATTTTTGAGGTATTCAGTTAGGCAAAAGTGTGAGAGGAAATCTGAGCGGATGATGAAAGCCTGAACATCCGCCTGGATGAAAACCCATTGAAAAGAGCGTCGGAGGCCTAAGTCAGGAGTGATGGACCGTTGGCCGAATGTCGCAATAGTTGTTGTGTTTGCTGCTTGCAGTGTAAAGTGAGATGGTTTGAGGCTGTGATGTTTGGGTGGGGGGATTACACTGATCTCGGCGCCGGTATCAATGAGGAATCGAAGACCACTGGATCGGTCAACGATATAAAACAGGCGACTTTCGCGTGGGGGGCCAGCCGAAGTCGTCGCCGTTACTGGCTGGCCTGGTCGTTTGACTGTGGAGTGTAAGTGCGGAATGAACATGGAGGATGGCAGCGGCGTGCCTTGGAGCCAAATGTGCGGTGGTACCAACACCAGGTTTGTAATCGGCGGTTTCTGGACTGTGATCTAGGTCGATGAGGTACTTCGGTGGACACAGATCGATGAGTAGTAAATGCGCTGCACATTGCACCGACCTGATTGCACAACATGCGAATGGTTTCTTTTAGGTCCGTAATGTCCTTATCGATATACGAGTGATGGGACGGGGAATCAGGACTGCGAGAAACGTCGCCACGGCGATCTGGGGCAGGAACTGGTAATGTCGTAGGGGATTCGTGCGTCGGAGTGGTTTCGGCGGGTGATGTCATGTGAGCGCAAGGTCTAGCAGCCGGGTAGCATTCCATTATTCTGTCGGCGTGCTGTGCAACTTTGTCAAGTGGAGTAGTGGGTTCCAGCATTGATAGGACCTGCTGCATCGGGAGAGGTAGTTTATCAACCCATATCTCCCTGAAAATGGTGTCGTCCATTTGCCGTCCAGCCAGTAGCGACCGCATGTGGCGCATAAGCTGGGACGGAGTTTGGTCTCCGAGCTCCACCGACGTGAACAGTTCACGGAGCATTTTTCCGGCTGATTTTCCGGTACGCTGAATGACTGCTTCCGTAAGCTTCGTGTAAGGAGCTTCTGGTGGAATGGGATCGAGGAGATCTTCCACGTCAACAGCGATGTCAAAGGGAAGTGCTTGGACAACGTGAGAGTACTTCACGCGCTCGCTGGTTATACGTCGAGTGGCAAATACGGCTTCTATCTGTCGAAACCACACTCGAGGGTTGGTCGGGGCAAAAACGGGCAGTTTGAGAGCAACCGCGTGGATGTCAATAGATTCGCTGTCAGACATGGTGAATGGTGTGAAACTTGGAGCAAAAGAATGAAGCTAGTGTCAAATAATGGAAAAAAACAACCTGGGCTCACCAATTTTGTAGCGTACTACTCTGTCTATGTGGTACACTAAATTATTGTCAACAATATCTAAGGCGACACTAGCAAACTAAGACGGGCGGAGGAGCGTGCGGTGATAAAAAGGCCAAAAGGGTATGTACATCAAGAATAAAAATGAAACAATAGGTGTGACTCAAACTCACAGTTGTTCAGTGTTCTTGTGATCAGGAAATGAGCGTCAAAGAGCCAATGTCCGACAATGTCTTCAGTTCAGTTCGGTCTGACAGCCATCCGTTGGACAGAACAGGATGGTATTGAGCGAAGTGCCAAGAGACGCCGTTGAAGCTTCTAAAATGTTTTGTTTCACACAGTTAGTTCCGACTGATATGATTCCAAGACACTCAAAACCAGAAGATGAGATCGAGCCAGAGTGAAAGATTTATTTACAGCCTATTTTTTTGTATTGCGCGGTGGTGACGACCAAAAGGTGTGTGTTTTTACATTAAAACGTCGGTATAACAAAGGAGTGTCGCACCAAGGGACGTTGAAAATCATGGAAAAAGTCGGAAATGTACAGGTACCTACAATTCCCATTTATCCTCAGCTGGGAGCATCCCAGACTGCACTCCTCTACTTTTTCTCTGTTTCCAGACCTTCATTTGTGCGTACCTTTTCTCTCGATGACTCTTATTACCCTGAATACCACACCGGTTACTAACTTGGCCTATGCATCTAGCTGGCCGCCGGCTATCCGTACACTACCCGACCGGTGCTCCCTTGGTTACGTTCCTGGATCCCCTGGTGCCTGGTCGCCTGATCGCGGACTACCTGATACTTACGGCCGTTTGACACCACCAGCACCGGCAAACTTTAGAGCTTCAGGCCGCCAATGGGTCTCGTATATCCACTTTTGGTACTAGGCGTCTCAAGTTAGATCTGGGGTTGCGTCGTTTTTTTCAGTGGACTTTTGTCATTGCTGACGTTTCCCAGCCCATCTTAGGAGTTGATTTTCTGCATCATTTCAACCTTTCGTTACATCCCGCTTCTCGTAAGTTAACCGACCCTGTGACTCATCGTGCTGTTGTTGGATCTGTCTGCTTGGTCAACGTTGTTCGACCGTCCGTAGCTCCTATCGCCAACGATACCTTCGCCAAAATTTTAGCAGAGTTTCCGTCCCTAACCGGACCGGCAAACCACTTACCCATGGTGCGCTCGGCTGTTGTACATCACATCAGTACCGCTGGACCTCCTGTTTTTGCCCGTCCGCGTCGCCTAGCCCCAGACAAACTGGCCGTCGCTCGTCTTGAATTCCAGAAAATGCTGGACCTAGGCATCATCCGTCCTTCGAACAGCCCGTGGGCCTCTCCATTGCACATGGTGCCGAAGAGAACTTCGGGCGACTGGCGTCCGTGTGGTGACTATCGTCGCCTCAATCAGGTCACAACGCCAGATCGATATCCTGTGCCTCACATTCATGATATCACGTCTGCTCTGGCTGGATCCACCATCTTCAGCAAAATCGACCTGGTCCGGGCCTATCATCAAATTCCGGTCGCCGACGAGGACGTTGCAAAAACCGCCGTTACCACTTCGTTTGGTCTATTTGAGTTTCTCCGTATGCCATTTGGCTTGCGCAACGCGTCCCAAACGTTCCAGCGGTTTATTGACGGTGTTACCCGCGGACTGCCCTTCGTTCACGCTTACATCGATGATATTCTTGTCGCTAGCCCCAGCGTTGACGAACATCAGCTTCATCTTCGACAGCTCTTTCAGCGGTTAACAGAGCACGGTGTTACCATCAATGCCGCCAAGACTGAATTAGGGAAGCCGTCATTGCTCTTCCTCGGCCACATCATCGACGCCAACGGCATTCGTCCGGCTGAAACAAAGGTCAGTGATATTGCTGAATTTCCACTTCCACAGTCCTTCAAACAGCTTAAACGTTTTAACGGCTTTGTCAATTATTACCGCCGGTTCATCCCACACTGCGCCACCCTGATGCAACCGCTCACTGATCTTTTGCGGGGCAAACAACGAACCCTCATCTGGACCGATCAAGCCCAGGAGGCCTTTTCTCAGCTCAAACAGGCCTTGTCGTCTGCGGTTCTTCTCCGTCATCCGGATCCCCATGCTCCCGTCAGTATCGCTGTTGATGCTTCCGATGTCGCACTTGGCTGCGTTCTCCAGCAGGCCGTGGACGGCGCCTGGGAGCCTCTGGCTTTTCACTCACGCCGCCTGTCTTCCGCAGAATCCAAATACAGTGCGTTTGGTCGTGAGTTACTTGCCGTCTACACCGCCATACGTCACTTTCGCCACGCTCTGGAAGGACGGGAATTCATCATTTTCACAGATCACAAGCCACTACTGTATGCTTTCCGCAACGCGTCTGATCGTCATTCCCCACGAGAAATTCGCCAGCTGGATTTCATATCGCAATTTTCTACCGACATTCGTCATATCTCCGGGTCAGCTAATGTGGCTGCAGATACTCTTTCCAGGATCCACAGTCTCGGGTCGCCCGCTGCTCTCGGTATCAATCTCGAGGACCTGGCACAAAGCCAGCAGGATCCTGAGTTTCAACAAACCATTTGCGATACAAGTCTCAGAGTGCGGGCTTTGCCTCTTCCGTCATCTGCTGGCACTATCCTCTGCGACACCACCTTGGATCACCCAAGGCCAATCGTACCACTTTCACATCGCCGTCCAATTTTCGATGTGTTGCACGGTCTATCCCATCCGGGTATCAAGGCCACATGCAAACTAGTCCGTGCCCGATTTGTTTGGCCAAACATGGATCGCGACGTTCGTCAATGGGCACGTAACTGCATTGCTTGTCAGCGAGCCAAAATACAGCGACATACCACCAGTCCAGTCGGAAATTTTGAGACTCCAGACGCCCGTTTCGCTCACGTGCACGTCGACATTGTGGGACCTTTGCCACCATCCCGAGGTATGATCTATCTACTCACTTGTATTGATCGTTTCACTCGTTGGCCCGAGGCCATACCCATTCCGGATGTATCCAGTGAAACTGTCGCCCGTGCGTTCATGGAACACTGGATTTCCCGCTTTGGTTGTCCTACCACAGTAACCACCGATCGAGGAGCTCAGTTTGAATCTGCCACTTTCGACAATCTCCTCCAACTGACTGGCACTAAGCGTATTCGCACCACAGCTTATCATCCCCAGGCAAATGGCTTGGTCGAACGTTTTCACCGGCACCTCAAAACTTCGCTCAGTGCTCACAACAATCCTCAGTGGACGGACGTCTTACCACTGGTTTTATTGGGCATTCGCAATACGTTGCGCAGCGACACTCCCTGCACACCTGCGTCCATGACATTCGGCACCACCGCTCGTCTCCCTGGTGAATTTGTCGCACCCAAGGTGAGCGCACCTTTCCCCAACCTTGGAGACTACACTCAACGTCTCATGATCTACATGCGTCAGAAGATTGGTATTCCTGTCCGTTCGACAGATCGGCCGTCGTTTATTCCCAGTCACCTACATACGTGCACGCACGTTTTTCTGCGTACGCCGAGCCGCCGCCCGTTGACTCCAGCTTATTCTGGCCCGCACAAAGTCATTCGGCGTTTAGAAAAAACGTTCATCATCGATCTCAATGGTCGGCAAGAAACCGTCAGCATCGACCGCCTTAAGCCAGCGTTCGTCGACTCGGAAACCCAGCCTACGCCGTTGCCCGTCGATGGTAAAAACACAGACGTTTGCCCGACCCCAACAACATCTAGCTCCAGCACGCGTGAGTCACAGGTCGACCCCCCATCACGTTCCACCAGGTCTGGTAGGCATGTTCGTTTCCCTGCACGATTCGTTGACTTTATTGTTCTTACATAGATTTCCCCTTTTGATTGCATACCGTATCCAGTTTTTCTTATCTCTTCTAGGGTCAGTCGTTGTTTACCTAGGAAGGATCTGGCACACCACTAACAATGGACATGTGTCACTATATGAACATTACCATTTTTTGTTGTTGTTGTTGTTGTTGCCTACGTGCCTTGTACATGGTTTGGCACGTCCCTGTCCCCACTTAAGGTTTCTAGATAGAGAGCACGGGGAGCGGATACCCCACCAGTTCACGCGTGAGTAACCTTCTCTGCGGCTATATATGGCCCAGAGGTCCTTAGATCACCTTAGAGGTGCTGAGCACAAACCTTTTCCAGCTGGAACTATTCAGCTGGTTTTTGGCTCAACTCACGACGCTCTCTTAGGTCGAAGTTCTCCTACTCGGTCGTCCTTCTGGAGGGGGACTGATGTAGCGGCTTCGCAGACACCAAATTCAATAAAATACAATTGCGAGCTTAGAGCTTAGGCGCGCTTTGTTTAAGTCCACCGGTGTGAAAATAAGAACACGTGAAAAAGAAGAAGAACCTTCGTCACACTACGTCAAAACGGCAAGGCGCGCTCCAGCTCATCAGCTCTGGTGATTAGCTAGATCAGCCTCCCTTCTCCTGTACTTCATACAGGGCAATCAATACAAGTACAAAAACCATCAATCGCTGTCGTTCTGCGTCTTTATTCGCTGGACGGGAATTGAGTCCACAAGTCGTGCGTTCGACCAAACTAGCTACGCAATCACCCGCACTTCCTGAGAGCTGTTCATACGTACTACTTTTATACGATTGTATCAGTCCACTATGTGTCCACCTTCCGCACCCACTTTGTTACCAACTTTAGATGCTGTCACTACCCACCAACAAGCTCAGACAAATCCATAATCATATCCTTTTTCACTCATCTATGAGCCACTGTCGCTGTTCCACCAAGATATCATGGTCAGCCACCTGCAACACGATCCGTAGAGTGCTTTTCCCACATCCTAAGCTGAAAATCAACTACCTGTAATTTAGGCTGCCGTTATTCTGTTTCCTCCCCCAAATCTCAGGTTAGACTTTCCTCAACGTACATAGTTACACAATTATCTGAGCTTTTTAAAGGCTCCAGTGATGTACTACTCCCAGTTTATTTCGTCAGATATTAAACATATAAAACACGATTATGCCCACTTTGTTGCAAATTTGTATTCAGCGTCTGTCAGTCTTGGAGTAACCCCAGATAAACTAATAATTGAGCACCGTTTCACCCACCTTTTACCCATTGCCATTTTTTCATCAGTCTATGCCAAAGAACATTGCGAGTGGGATTTCTCCAAACCTTTGCTGGAAATGAACTATACGTATGCCAAGTTACTGACCTTCCGGTTGTTTCCCAAATGCCAGACTCTTACCGGCATATCCTTTTAAGCGATTCTTTACATGTTTTGACAGTATCGTTCATGCACCTCCCCTGCTAATGGAAACTGTTTGCAGGTACCCCAACCTCGGTTGCCAAGCGTTCGTCTCGGTGCGTGCCGCCGGCCCATCATACATGGGGTCACAGTGGGCCATGGTCCACAACCACGACTTCCAACGAGAGACCGGTGGTTATTACGTCCGTAACCGCCGCTTGACCAGTGACCAAGAGAGTCACGTGTTAAGTATGATGGAAAATTTTCATAATACTGCCAACCTTAGGGATTACACCCGGCGAATGTTTAGCCGACTCCTTCGCAGTCACAACTTTCACTCCATAAAGAAAAGATTAGGTTCCGCTGACCCCACTAAAGATGCAACGCGTGTAGGTGAGTTATTGAGGATTCAGGGGTATTCATAGGTCAGTATTGACAATAGCATGATTAGGTTTATTCAGTTTGTTCCTCTTGTAATTAACTAGCTGGTAGGCAGGTTCGGTGACTTGATGTTAGCCGATGCCACACATCAAATGAATTGCCGTGGGTATGTCTTGTGGCACGTTATGGTCGTGGACGATACCGGGTTAGGGCACTGTATTTTGTATGCCTTTATGCCCAACGGAAGCTGCACTAGCTACGAAACAGCCGTTGAAAGTTTGACTCAGTCTCCTTCCCAGTCCAGAAATCGTAAAACCATAGTGGTAGACCACAGTCTGGCGCAGTATACCGCTCTGAGGACGCAGTACCCGGAGGCGCAGGTTGTATTCTGTAGGTTCCACGTCGTAAAGGATATGCATCGACGATGCGGTCTGCTGTCACATGTGTCCATCACAGATCGAGGTAGAATATTCCAGTGGATGCGCAATATGGTGTACACGGAGGACATCGCAGCTTTCACTAGGTTCTTATCCGCCATTGAAAGTCGAAGTTCCGAGGCTTCCCAGTACTTGAAAAGTACTTGGATGCGGTATAAGACTAGCTGGGCTGCATGTGCCACCCGGCATTATTCGCTTCATGGTAATTATACCACAAATAGGGTTGAAGCTGAGAACAGGCATTTGAAAACCGGTCTGTCCCGGAGGTCATCGATTTATGATGTGTTTAAGACTGTCAACATGGTCCATATGGGGCCACCGCATTGGGATTACCGTGTAGCTTCTCTGAAGCCATTTTGTTGTTACTTTTTCAGTTCTCTTTCATGTGGGTTCTGTTCCACGTGCACAAGCCTGGGAATGCTAGCTCCGGAAAGCGCTCCGCCACTGGGGGCACACAGAATAGGGATTTCGGGACAATGATAATTGGGGACCACTTTTCCAAATAATAATTAAGAAACAGTCCGAGGTTTCCAAAATATTTCACACATTTAATGCCATTACTAGATACGAATCGACACCCCAGTTCATTTTTATAGTACGCTATACACAAGTGACTACCATTTCGTTGATCGGAATGTTTTTACCAAGGAAAAATAGCCTAATTTTTTCTCATTATAAATATAGCAAGTAAGTCACTTACAACTCAGCAAGTAACTAGTGTTTCACAATAATCTTGGCAGATCAGCCTCGTGTTTTTCAGAGTTCGCGCCCCAGAAATTCAAGATTCCGCGCCAATTCAAAAATATCCAGGTCGGAACTTACACCGCTACCTCCACCTGACCTTCAAACTCAAACTCGCAGGGCATTCATTCATGCGACCACTAAAACCTATACACCTTTGTGCTACATTTACCCAAATGGATATCCAAGGAATCTTTTTGTGACCTCACTGGGGTCATATGATCATGCAATCAAGCATGCTTCTAGTGTCCCCGAAATAAACCATTATTTTTAATCACCGGTTCTGCACATTTATGCAAGAGAAGGGGCTTGCTTTTCCCAACAACTCTCTCGTTGATGACCTTCATTTTTTGAGCTCTTCTTCAAGTCCATCTATCCTCTGTTTTTATCACCTATATCTCTACCGCTTCTCTCGGTTTGTTCTGAGTCTTGCTACTGTCCGATTCGCACTTCTTTGTCTGATGCTTGTTCTTCCCAGTAACTGTGAGCTGCCATTACCGGGCCCTGTGGTAACCCTCTCACCAAGCTTCTTGCTGTGGCCCCGTTTTTTTCTATCAAATGATCCGCGCGATATACGTGAGCACTCCTCTGCCGGAGCAACACGGCGAACACTTCTGTTCCAAAGGTTCGTGTTCAGTGAGCAGCTCACAGTTCCTCTTGGCCAGGGCAGGGCAGCGCTGGCGGTACCACTCACTGAACCTATCACACTGTATACCTGTATCAACATACACTTTGCAACTACTAGCTCCACGATAATTTCCATTGTAAATGGTGATCATACTACCAGAAGGACCAAAATGGTGTAAACCGGGGAAAGACGGTGAGAGCCTTCACCAAAAGCGCTAGGTGTTTGTGTGATTGGTATGAATGAACACAATTATCCAGCGCACAACGAATAAAACTCTTCGCCAAAAAGACAGCGCTTTACCATGAGTGCACCACTGAGAGTAAAACCTTCCCCGAACAAAAGCCTGCTTCAGTAAATTCTGCAGTACGTTGTTTTTGTGAACCTACTATTGTTACTTCACTACCGGAACATGCAAATGAGGACGGAACAGAGCGCTTCAAGAATTCAAACCGTGCAAAAAAACGGGTAACGGTTGCTGGCCTTGTGCTCATACCATCACCTGTCCCTTGCCAGTAAAAACTTCAGACGATCTAATTGCTGTCAAGCCGCGTGGCACCCTCTGTCATTCGGTCAGCTGTGGAACCAGGCTGACCATATCATTATAAGCCACACGAAGCGGGGTCGCGTGCGAGATTGTCACTCGAACCTGAGCGTTCTTCTTGATTCCGACCACGCATTAGTTTGCCCTGATCTGTCCATCTGCTTCGACGGGAAACATAAACGCGAACTGCGGCGACAATTAAAACGCAATGAGTTCTCCCATCCACCTCGCTTATCATTCTTTCAAAACGCACTAGATGGAGTCCAGAAACAGCCCCACCTGATAACATCGCCCAGCACTGGTTGCTTATCAAAAATGCTTTGCCTTCTGCCTGTTTAGTGGGTTGGTGCCTGTCTCAATTTCCCCCGAGACTCTGGGTTTCCGCTGAAACTCTGCGCCTTCTTGACGCAAGCCAGCCGATTCCGGCTGGTAAAAAGTATAACAAAGCACCTCCAGTGATGAGACATACTCTCAAAGTCAACCGAACTTACAATCAGAAGAGGTGTCTCGAATACTTGGTGGAGCACTCTCAGACACAATTTAGCCGGACCACAGTATCTGCCTCTCCTGCAGCCCTTCCGGCACGCCTCTAATGGTGCTTCTCGATAGATCCACCTAGAGAGGCGGAGATCCAAACGGAGATCCAGGCTTAAGGACATCACAAAGAGCCAGGCTCCGAAGGCATTCCCCCAGCCCCATTTAAGGTTGATGGAGTGCGGCTGGTAGGAGGGCATCATGCTTTTTTCCTCAATATTTTTAATTCCGTGCAGGTTCCGTCCTTGTAGAAGGATTCAGTCGTAGGTCTTACCTTTAGGAAAGTCTCGCGCAGCGACTGCCCCAACCACACGGGGTGTAAGCCCTACCCCAATGGCGTAGAAACTACCTGCGTCAGTCACGCTTCACAGGTCGCGTAAAGAACAAATACTAAAAATCCTTCCAAATGTTCTACGTGCTTTGTAAATTTGACTATATTTCACATTACCTCGAAAAGCTCGCTCATATACCACGCTTTTTCACGTTTGTTTATCCATGTGAGACATTTGAATTTGGCCTTGAACCGTTTCTGACCGTCGTGCGTGAGCCACGGGGATTTGAACCTTTGAGTTTTACTGTGAAGTCTATTTGGCCGCTTACTTGAGGTTTTTATATATTTGTACCCTTTGTGAATGTCAATTTGGTACAGTAGAAACTACGAACCAATCTTGCTCTGGTTTTGGGATTCGTTTGGATTGGCTACGCGTTCGAGAATTGATTTACAGTTCGTACCAAACGCGTTAAGAGCAGACTGGCGAGGAGCAGGCCGAGTTTTACGTCGGTCGTGGATGTATCGGTAAATTCTTCACCCTCCAAAAAGTGCTAGAGCACCTTCACACCCTCCAGAGGCCGACAGTCGCCTTGTTCCCGGACACCCGCCCTCCCTTGGACTCTAGCGCTAGGACTGCACTGTGGAATAACTTGCCAGGGAATGGAGTGCCTGAGAGGCATAGATCAGTCCTCAAAGAGTTGAATCGTCACACCTCAGATCGGATAGAGGCTCATGGCAGCTATCGATTCCTTTTTTCGTGTCCACTGTAGTTTGAAAATATTGACACGTATCCCCCTTCTCTTCAACTTGCCTCAGAGAATGTGCTATTGAAAGCTTTGTCTGGTAGTCCGAACGGTGGGGTTGAACTCCTCCTAGGAACAGGGGTTTCGAAGTGGAATATGCCTCTAATATCACCTTGCTGAGTGGTAGTGCACTGGCAATGCGACTTGCTTTGGATCGCTTGGAGATTGAGGTATCCAGATATGGAGTCCACTTTGCCCCTTCTAAGTGCAGTGCTTTTGCATGTTTGGCGGGGGCCTGTGCCTCCCCTCGCCCTTTGTGGTGAACAGCTTGAATTAGTCGATAACTTCAAGTTCCTTGGGAGCCTGACAACAGCTGAGGGAGGTGTTGGGGGGGGGGTGACTAGTTCACTAAGACCAAGAACTAGAGCAGATTCAGCAAGCCTGCGACAACTGTGGCTTCACCTTAGCGTCCGGCTTTCTCCTAGGGGGCGGGTGTACGCCACCGTGGTTCTTATTTCTTGACTCTGAGGATGCTAGACCTGGTCATTTCGCGTCGAGGATGCTCGATGTCTATCCGTGTTGGACAGCCGATAATTCCGAGACTTTTCTCGCGCCTGGTTGGGACATCAATTGGGTAACAACGCGGTGCGCAGTCTTGTTGGGCGCGGACAGCCGCACCTTAACGAAGTAATCGCTGCACACCACCCCCAGCGATTCGGTCAGGTGTAGCTAGTACCTACCCATCGCCAACCTTTCCCTGCTCTATTCGCACCCGCTGGACAAGGCTGGAATAAGCAATGCGGCGATCAGGCCATAACTTGGCGCAGAGGTGTGATAAAGCTGGCTTCAGGACTGGTCTCGGATGGCGCTTCCCGCCTTTCTGGTTGGAGCTCAAGGGACGAGAATTGTAGTTGGATAGGTGTGCTGAGGGCCAAAAAGGACATGACGGGGTAGTGCTAGGAAGTGACAGCTTATCGCAAGTGTGAACAATTATGGTTCCAGTAAAAGATGGACGAGGCCGGTTGATCTTATGGCCGGGTGGTGAGTAGCGAAGCTGTGACTTCCTGTAAGGTTTGTCTGGGATAGGTTTGATAATGTTCAAAGATTTTGGGTCGGTTAGTGAGTGTACGAAGTCGGAGTAGGTTATAAGGCTGTTTTGTTTCAAGTAGTTTGGTCGAGATGTCCTAGTTAGAGAGACCTATCAATTTTATCAGTGATGGGTCAGGCCTGATGCTTGCGGTCTTCGTTGAAACAGTGCTTCTTGGAGGGGTGCAAGGTAACGAAACTTAAGACGTTTTGGGGTTGGTTGCATATGATGGGTAGTAGTTGTACGGATCGGGTCTACGTGTAGGGAAAATTTTACACCCGAAAGCTCGTGTGATTGGACATTTTTACTAACAGTGTTGCTGCGGGCAATCTGTTATAACCTATCAGCAGCGAAGCGTGGGTCTAGTCAGCTACCGGTTCTGAGCTCTCTGCTTGTTAAGTGCGATTGTGGATTGCGCATTTTACGTTTCCCTGAATGGGGCTTTCGTCGGCTGAAATTCTGAGCCTCCCAAACGAGAAGCTTGCATCCTTTTAAACTGCTTGGCAAAGAAGTCAGAAGGGAACTGTGCCAACAATGGCGAGACATTTCGTGGATATGGCCTAAGTAGCCTCGTAGACTGGCCCGGAAGATGAACCATGCCATAAACACCGAGCGATGTCCTCTCTACGGAATCTACTGTGTTCCTTGCAGAAATGTTGAAAACTACAGCTTCGCGGGAGTTGTAGAATTTCCCCGGTAACTCGGATGCAGTGGATTCAATGTACCTTCCGGCGTGCAGTGTAGGTCTGATAATCTATCGAACACCGTGATGTATGAAAAGGGACTAGCTTCGAGATAGGGTCCTCGATCGTGGAAACCCGGCTTATGACCACTGACAGACTTTGTTCTAGGAGACTAGTTTTTACATTAACTTCGTCAACGAAATCTTGGTGAGATACTGTGCATCTAATCACCAAAGTACCACATTGACCAGAAGTACCGGGAACAATTCATGCATATTACTATGCAAATTAATAAGCAAAACTGTCGCCGTGAAAGTTTGATGATTTCCTGTTTTCTGCGTGCTCTCGTGATTGGGTTGTCCCATATAGATTCCACTTTTTCTTCGCAGGTTGGCAAGTGTTTTTGGGGGGAACTTAGTTAACGTCATCATCATGAATGCTTCCGGGTCACAAATAAGTGTTGCTTGGACCATTTTTATATTAATAACCTTCTCTTATTTATGAGGTAAGTATTATTGGGTTTAAATGTTTTACATTTCATAAATACGTCAAAAAGTTTTCGGCATCATTGATCGGGCGGTTTCGACAATTTGGTTACTACTTCGAGGGTCGGATGTTCGAATCTCCACCATCGGCGATTACTTTGATATTAGACAGTAATCCGTTGTTGTCTGGCTCTCTACCTTTTCGGACCCATTGGGACCGTACATGGTGCCCTAGCGTTCAAACGGACGGAGTCTGGTAGTGCAACAGGCCTTTGTGGCTGTCGTGTATGCACCCCTTCCGCTGTACTCATGCCCAGCAGTGTAGTGAAAAAGCATTCCCTAAGAGATAGGTAGCGTTATTGATGTAATTACGTGTTAATACCTTTTCTCGGTAGTTATCGACCGAAGCACTATTTTTGAGAGCCGTCAGTGAGACCTGGAGCAGTTTTACCCGGAAAATTCCGCCATTACCACAGCTAGTTCTTGAAACGTAATCCTATGGCCGTAGTACTTTCCTTTAGGAGGCACATCGTTATGCCGGAAGAAGGCAAGTGTGTGGAGGAATAAAAGTAGAAAAATTCTGCTAGTTGCCATAATGTCTATTTGTCACTGGGCCAGTTCGTGGGAGCACAGAATTTCGCGCCCTGAACAAAGAATATCGTGTATAATTTCAGAGGGGAACGGTATTCTAAATTTTTAATCGGTGATTCCAACATACCCACCCAGTTTATCTGTTGAGGCGGATCCACATCTGCGGCGGGTACCATTAGGAGGGGTCAGTGATGGTCGGACATTGGGAGATATGCATTCATTTGCTTGCACATCGGTGGCCATCGTACCACCAAGTAAGTCCGTTTCGTTCGCACCTAATTTTATTATGTAAGCTAAGGAAGGACTACACCTGGGCAGAAATGTTTCTGTCGAAATTACGGATGGGATGCGGCAGTCACTGTTGGATCCGTTCTTCGGATGACATATTTGTGGGAGCTCTCACAGTGGTATCACGCGTGCAGCAAAGGTCCCTCCAGATGCATCTATCTTCGCCACCGGTTTTGCAGAAATCTGTTGATGAACCATTGTGAGACCACTGTTTTATTGCTGTAAAACATGCTGTGAGGTCATCTGATGTCATGCAGTACACGACTCCAAAGCCAGCTGCAGCACGACAGCCGCCACCAATTGGTATGGACCAGAGTCATTTTAGAGCCTCCGGGGGAACCGTAATTAACTTCAAGTATCATAAAGAACGTCTTTTATTAATAGCGGAGTTTTCGCTTCTGATATACGATAGGGTTCATTGGATGAAATTCAGAAAGACTTGCGCAAACCTGCAGTGATTACCTGCTACAAATTCACGTACGCATATATATTCATGATGCTCGATGTACTTGACCGCATGCGTAAGATGAAACGTGCCTTTGCTGGGCAAACAGTTCTCACCTTCTGTCTATACAATCACTAGCCCCGCAGTTCCGCTCCCTGGCCTCGGTTGCCACCTTCCGGCACCCCCAATAAAGGGCAGGACGAACGAAGGCATGAAGCGATAAAAATAAAAAAGAGTAATAATTGGAAATCACGAAGACAAAGAAGGAGTCCAATTTGCAGCCACACCTCTGGCCGCGACACCCAGCCATATTATTCAACGCTTCCAAATGTTTGGTAGGCGAATCACAGGGACCCAAACCCGAAAAACCAGCAGATCATAGTCGGCCAGGTCCTCTGGTTAGGCTTTTCGCTCGTTTTCGCCACGTAGTGCACTGACCACCACAACCTACCTTCCAACCACTACCTTCCTCAGAGAACAGCTGACGATGAGAAAGCCTATCAATGGGCATACATAGCACACGTCTTAACCACCTCAACCTGCTTAGGTTCAGTACTTGACCCACAAACTGATCTCTGGTTCCAAACATCCTACGTCTTATTCCAGCACTGTTGATATGGCTTCCTCACCGTTTTCGGGCAATGATTCGGAGACGTCGGTGCTCAAACACCGACAGACTTCGCCCACCTTCTACCCTTAAAGACCACTTTTTTGAACCTTACAAAGGGACGGATCTAAACACGGCATTGTACACTCGACCGTTAGCAGACAATCGGGTCGACGGGCCGGCAACACAGGAGACGGACCTTGGCAAAAGCCAAACGGGGCCGCCACACTTATTCCGAAGCCTTTCCTCCCGATGAAACCTAACTTCCAAGGTAAAAAACACACCTACTTCAGCCAGGGCCTCCCCTGCCGAAACAAAACTTGGAGTTGAGCCAACCCAGTCCTGTAGCAGCGTCTTACACCTTTATGGTGCAAAAAGCATCCCGGACACTGCTACGCTGTTGCTTAAGACATCTAAGGGGGCTTACAACTTATCTGGATCTTCACTAAGAGGAAAAATAACTTCCGTTTATTCCAAGTCAGACGCTTCACAATGGTCACAATGAAATGACGCTTTGACCTGGTGGGATGGTTGGTGCGCCTCAGTGACCCCAAGAGCCATGCAGGATGCGTGTCCTAAGCCGAAGGTGTGATCGTGCATGAAGGTTCATCGGGCAGAGGCCAGAAAATGTCCAGTCTCCTGATCCCTCAGGTTGGAGATTGGTCAGAGCAGTCGGTAAAGTCGGTGAAAAACAGTGGAGTCAAGCTAACGGGCTTCTTCCCAGCCACCCTGCTGCCTTGTGGATCGGGTGGTAATAAGTGGACTACTTCTCAAGGGTCTCCCTCTTTTATTTGGCTTTCGTATTCTGTCTCCAAACACTCATCTTTAACCCATTTATCCACGCACAATGCTCCCACAGTTAACACAGCCGATACACACAACGGTTCATTTTCATATTTTGTGCGTAATCTTCTGTCTTTCAACTCACATTTTCTCAAGCCTCATCAACCTCTAAATTTCGGCTCCTTTAACTTGAGTGCACATATGCGGGCTGGTTAGCAGGCGTGTCTGGCGCTGACTGTAGATTCACTTAAGGCTGCTGTCTGCTGCGTGAGTGTAACTCCTATCCAGAACGCGAGCCATATGATTCGATTAACTGGTCCTGGTGTCTCATCGAGATATTTGCTGAGTACTTCAGGGACGAAGCTACTAGAGCCTAAGCTGCTCCTTTAAACTGGATCCAATTCAATGGTCATTTATGTGCTGTGAGACTCAAGAGGTCATCTAGCTTTCGGAATGATATGTGTATTAAGCGTCACTTGCTTGTATTCCCGGCATACGCCCCAACAGGCTTCAGCTATGACAGGTAGAAGGATTTATTCCACGAAGGGCCCATCACTTGCGTTTGCAGGAGCAAAGACTCTATAGTGTAGGGTCAGCTGGTATTTTGAATGCAAATATAACAAACTTAGTGTTTCAGAATCTTTATTAGGTGGGACCTGTGCCTTACCCGCCTAGCGCGCATATATCGGGGATGGACTTCTCCAGTTTTGTGCAGACAACCGGTTATTCCTGTCTAGTACCACTTTCTGACACACTCCACCTCAAAAGGCCACATGTAGCTCCTGAGCTTCAGGTATTCTGGGCCAGGTTGATCACATGACAGTAAGCCACCTTTAGCAAAGTTCCTTTCAGAACTGTGGATCTTACTGGTCTACGCACTTAGAGTCAAGCCGTGCATTTCATTTAGTGCGATCACTGATCTTGCTCCGTGGTCATCGAAGCAAACCCAAGGTGCGGCTAGATTAGGTTTTTCTGTGGTCCAGAAGTTCGCACAAGTTACGAAGTGAAGTTGGCAAATGGGTTAGGATCGACAACGAACGGTAATTAAGGTGAGCTTTGGGCCCATATCCAGCAAGTGGCAGCCGGTTAAGCCTATGGTTCTAGATTCTACGTCCACCAGTGACACTGGGTTTCTCTAGTCGACCGGTCCAATGGAGCAAAACCGTCAGCCTCCGAACAGTAAGTAGATGAATAAGATACAAGAAAGTCCACAAAGACGAGTTACAAAAGCCCTGAGGATGATCACTAAAATTGGTGGGCCAATGTAGCCGAGGAAACGGAAGAAGCAGCTGCTTCGGGTAACGGTTAAATACTGGTAAAACTTATTGGTGACTCCGGCGGACGGCGAACCTCGATCAGCGAAACCTATCTGCCACCCTACTGGAAAATACCGTGCTCGCAAATGTTGAAGATTCTATATAGTTTACAATTTCTTTATCCCAGATGAACATGGTTGTCGGTTGTATATATCGACCCCCTAGAAATGATACTTCCACATTTAATCCCATCATTGATGCATTTAATTACATCGCTGACCTGCCATTTGGAGGTAAATTTATAGCAGGCGACTTCAATGCCCCGGGCGTAAACTGGTCCTCCTTTTCTGCCCCCTACAAGTATTTGCAATTTGCCTCATGCATTCGCCTGGGCCAGTGGGCCCAACATGTAAAACAACCTACCAGAAAGAATAACATCCTTGATCTGATATTTACCCTGGGTCTCACGAACGTCTCTGCCTCCGTACTAAACGACTACACAGGCAGCGACCATAAAATCGTCAGTTGCAGATTTCAAGTCAAGCCACGTACTGTTAGCCTACCATGTAACGGTCCCTCCTTCCGTCACTTTAAATGGGACCATATTCCCTCCCAAATTCGCTCCAGAAACTGGGACGAGTTCTTCCTAACAGCAAATCCCCAGTTCGCCGCTGACCTCCTCTACTCAAGTTTACACTCATGCATCGAAAACATATCACGCCCCTACAATCCATCCAGACCAGCAGGTTACCATATAGCCAGGCTAAAGCAGAAACACGACGAGCTTCGACGGCAGTACCAACGAAATAGAGACTTTTCTACAGTCTTCAGACTGGAACGCCTCTATCACGAAATCCACCGCAAGGCCCGTTACCTACAACTAAAGCAAGAAACCAAAGCGTTACGCCACCCAAACAAAGCTCAAGAGCTAGCCCGGCTACACAGGGATCGTGCTCCACAATCAATTCGATGCACAAAAACAGATCATCCATTTGGATAACCTCATAACCTCACCTCGAAAGATAGCTGACACGTTTAATACTTTCTTCACAACCACCGTGTCTCTTAGTCCATCGTGTACCCAGTTTGTCACCCCGTCTGTCACAAACTCCTCACTAAGTTCTATCACGGTTACCACTACGGATATAAATAGATACATTCACACCTTCAAACCGACCTACTACCCCGGTCCTGACGGCCTACCGTCAGCAATATTCGCTCTAGGCGGCCCGGATATTCCCCCTACTACTACTAAACCTATACAATTTATCTCTGCAAACCGGGACTTTCCTCAGCCAATGGAAGAAATCCATTATTATCCCCAGGCACAAGAAAGGCGCAGTGCATGACATTGCCAATTACCGCCCGATTAATCATACGCCAATGATCTCGAGGCTGCTAGAAAAAGTCATAAAACACTACCTGACCGACTACCCTTCTGCACATAAGCTCATCAGCCCAAGACAGCACGGATTTCTCAAATCACGGTCGTGTTCAACCTGCCAATTTGACTTTCTAAATTTGGTAACAACAGCTGCCGACAAAGACAGAGCACTCGTCATCATCTATCTTGATATGACAAAAGCCTTCGACAGAGTGTCACATCTGCAGTTACTCAACAAGATCAGGGGATACGGCATTGAAAACCCCCTACTCAATTGGTTTAAATCCTATCTACAAGACCGTCACCAAGCTACCTGCATCAACGGTCAGATATCAGACCCCCACCCAGTAAACAGCGGGGTTATCCAAGGTAGTGTTCTAGGACCACTGCTGTTCTTACTATATATAAACGATTTTTGCAATGTCATCACTAATGGCGAAATTTTCTTGTTCGCCGATGATATGAAGATAGTCTATGAATTCGAACGAGGAGACCTACCTGCAGCACTGAATAACATCATGGTCGACGTACAGTCCTTATCCTCCTGGTGTGATCGCTGGAAAATGGAATTTTCAGTGAACAAAAGCAGTTATCTCTCGCTAAACTGCAATATCCCTTATGATACGCTTAAGATTGGCAGTGTCTCACTCCCATATTCCACAACAATTAGAGACCTTGGACTGCAATATTCTTACACTTTCAATTTCTCTGAACACACTTCCTACATAACTGCACGGGCAAATAAGTCCCTTGGCTTGTTGCAGAGAAATTTTCTTCTCACGAACAGTAAGTTAGAGATATACAAAACTCATATTCGCCCAACCCTAGAGTACTGTACACTTGTGTTCTCAAATAGGCATAAACGTGACATTATCGACACTGAGAATGTACAGCGTCGATTTACCAAAAAACTGTTTGGGCCTTCTACGACCCTGACCTACAGACAGCGGTGTACACTCCTGCGGCTTGATCCCCTATGGCTTAGGAGAATAAAACTCAACCTCGCATTTTTGTTTACTTTGCTCCACAAACAAGCTGTATCCTCCAGCCAAGTTCAGTTCAGTATAAACTCGACACATCAGCTGCGTAATAGGGAACACCGTATAACGATCCCTACTTCTCGGAAATCCTTAAGGCAAAACTTCTTCCTCCTGAAATATGCAACTCTGTGGAATAAACTCCCAGCTGATGTACATTCCGTAGATTCCCTAAATGTGTTTAAGTATAGACTACACGTAGCTCTGGACATCCAAAAACTGATAGCTCTTACGAATCCTTATATGTCTTTTGACAGAGCTTATGAGGAAAGCGTTGGATACTAACCCGAACCCTTGATAATCTAGGATGTGCCACACGATACGGCGTAATTGCCATCACCTAAGCATAAACCTAACAGTTTACAATGCCTAAACACAATAACTCTCACGACTGAGGCCGGTGCTTCAGAAGTCGTATTTGGATTTATGAAATACCACTGGAAGCAAGAAAGTTAGTCTTTGAACATTTCCTGTGCTGATTATTATTAGGTTTTTGCCTCTGTCTCTAACCCAAGACGCAGCACCTGTCACACTCCTTGTTACGAACGTTTGAGCAATGCGTAGCCAAATTCGCAACGGATCCCGAAATCAGAAGGCGATTATCCGTGATAATTCTACGATACTAGATTATTAAAATAAACAATGACGTAAACAATATACAAACCTCAATAATACGATCACAAAGTCTCAACAACGAGAAACCGAATAGCAGCGTGTGAGCAGACAGCACGTGCGTCACGCAGGTCCTGAACAAGGATGTGCCAAAATAGCGCTCTGGGCGCGAACAAACAACAATTGGTCCAGAAAAACAACCAGTTCGTAAAGACAAGTCAATAGTGTATGGAAATGAGTGATGTTGGGAAAAACACTGAATCGCGAGGGAAAAAGGGGGATTTTCCACGACCGGCTGTTACACCGCCCACCAAAATCCTCCTGGATCCTTAGCAGAGTCAAAGGTTCGGTATAAAGGTACTGATTCTTCCTACCTGCCTAGGCCCTGCTGTCAGTGCGCGCGTCTAATGCTCGTCGTCGACGTTCTACTACTGGTCGCACCTAACCCATTGGCTACATAGACGTGAGGCTAGTCTACATCTTCCACAAGACCAAATGACCGATGGCGGGCGTGAATGGTCACATAGACGTTGTCCTCGTAAGGGGCCGTCCGGTCCTGGATGTACGCGCTTGAGTGTGTGTGTGTGTGCGTGCGTGTGTGTGTGTGCCGGGGTTACAATGAAATCACAGTTATGACTACACATCAAAGGAGGACTTTCTGCAATGTCAACAAAAGACCGCGTGGCAAGAAAACGAGTAAATGTAGCATGCATGTGTGACCTGAGCTCCACTACTTCCACATGTGCAAGGGGCATTCGGTAGCGTCAACAAAAGGCGAACAAAGAACACTGTCACATGTATGATGGGTTTACGGGATGTAGAGTGCGTCGTGCATGCGCGTATGTATCGGGATGTATAATGGAATCGCACTCATCACCACATATCGGAAAGAACCTTCTGTAATGTCAACGAAGGGACCGCGAGCACCTTAACGTGTTTGACGGAGATTGTGTGGTATATATGGTGTTTCTTTATCCACCTCGATTACTGGTGTGAAAAAGGTTTACTAGGCCACAGGGTTATCAGCTCCTCCGTCTTCGCTCTCGAGTAGGTTAATACTGCGTATGTCACGAATGAGCACTCCGTTAGCTGTCTTCACCTTCACCGTTCTTATCATTCCGTCAGTGCTTTTGATGGTTTCCGTAACTACTCCCAAAGACCAAGCGCTGAAATGTGCGCGTTCGTCGGCGATCATAACCACGTCCCCAACTTTGAATGGTCTTGTTTTGGCCAGCCACTTCTGTCGAGTCTGCAAAGCCGGTAGGTACTCCCGTAGCCATCGCCTCCAGAAGACCTTGGCCAGATAGTTCGCTTGCTTCCACCCATGGAGGTAGCTCCCACGAAGGTTTACCGGCCCTTGGAAACCCTCGTTCGACCTTAGCGTCAATAAGTCGTTTGGGGTGAGCGCCAGGTGGGTGGGGTCGCCGTTCAATACTGGAACCAGGGGGCGGTTGGTCAGGATTCGCTCCACCTCAGTCATGACGGTGTTCAGGGTCTCGTCGTCGGGCGGCTGCTGCTCCATGATTGACAGCAATATCCGTCTGGCGGACCGGATCATGCGTTCCCATATGCCGCCTGGGTGACTGGCCTGTGGGGGGTTGAAATGCCAGCGTATGCCGTAGGCCACGGTTCGATTCTGCAGTTCGTCCCTGTTTATGTTCTTGTGCCAACGCTGCAATTCCCGTTGAGCGCCCACAAAATTCGATCCATTATCTGAGTATTTATCGGCCGGTACGCCTCTTCGGTTGATAAATCTTTGCAAGGCCCGTAGAAACGAATCGGTCGTCATCGAATGTGCGACTTCTAGGTGCACCGCACGTGATTTCATGCACGTCATGATACATCCGTATCGCTTTTCTAATCTTTTCCCCAACTTGATCCACAAGGGCCCGAAATAGTCCAACCCGGTGTCACTGAACGGCCACCAGCCCGTAGTTACCCTGCATTCTGGTAGCGGGGCCATGAGTTGTTTGCCTGCTGTGGCATTGCGTCTCCTGCATTGCACACACCGTCGGATCACGCGTTTTACAGTCTCTCGTCCTCTCAACAACCAAAGACGCTTTCGGATGACGCTCGTCACGTGACTTTCCCCGGCATGTCCCTCTACGGCGTGGACGTGTTGAATCATTAGCTCTACTACGGGTTGTCTCGCAGGCAGCAGTATAGGATACTTTGTGTCGAAGTTCAGGTGTGCGTTTGTCAGCCTACCATCCACCCGCAGCAGTCCGTTGATGAGTTTGGGGTTTAAACGCTTTAGCTCGCCTCTTGGAGATGGCATGTCTTCATTGGTCAGCCCCACTTCTTCCGCCCTCTTGAGTTCTCGGGCGAAAGCCTCGCGTTGTATCATTCTGAAAATACCGTACTCTGCCGCTTGTAGCTCATCGGGACCTATCGGGCCGACCGATATCCGACCTGAGGGCCGTAGCCCTTTCATGACTAGTAAACTTATCTTGAACCTGGTTAACCAAACTAGCGAACGAAGCGTCTTCATCCAGGAAGAAAACCTGACCAGTCGCGATAAAATGGGCGACGCTTCGACGACGTTGGTTGCTATCACTACGCCTTTGATCTCCAGTTCCAATTCCGTAGGGGGTTTTAATTCGAACACGGGCCAGTCCTGTTTGGGCAATTGCAGGAAGTTCGGCCCTCTCGTCCACGTGTCCAGTTGCCTGAAGTTGTTCGCACCTCGAGAGCACAGGTCGGCCGGATTATCGCCAGACCTGACATGACTCCACTGGTGCGTGGCCGATTCATCGTGGATAATCGTGAGCCGGTTAGCAACGAAAGTACTAAACCGGCTCCGTACGTTGTTAATGTAGTAAAGTACTATCGTTGAATCCGTCCAGAAGCTCACCGACCAAATGTAGAGATCGAAACATCTCTTCACAGCTTGCACCACCCTGACTGCCAACACGGCTGCGCTGAGTTCGAGGCGTGGGATTGAGACCGACTTCAGTGGGGCAACGCGGGCTTTGGCGAACAGGATCCTCGTGGTATATTGTCCATCTCCTGCGCACCATCGTCCGTACACCACAGCTCCATAACCGACTTCGGATGCATCGGAAAAGGCATGTAGTTCTCCAGTCCGTGTCGTATGGCCAGGGGTCAAACATCGTGGCATTCTTATGTCCCCTAATTTCTTCAAGGTGTTCAAAAATTCCTCCCAGTCCAGCCGGTCCCCTCGGTCCAGTGACTGGTCCCAATCAACTTTCTTACGGCACAGCCGCTGCAGCAAGATCTTTCCGGGTAGCAGCCATGGTGAGACGAAACCGAGCGGGTCGAACAAACTTGAGACGGCAGATAGTATGCCACGACGGGTTATTGGCAGCTCGGGAACGTTCAGTTCGAAAACAAAATCGTCCGTTTCCGCGTCCCATTGTATCCCTAAAGTGCGCTCGATAGGAAGTGGAGAGCCGTCCAAATCTCTTACCCTTTCGACCTTTTCGTGATACGGGATGACCTTCAGCACTTCCGAAGCGTTCGACATCCATTTAGTTAGATGGAAGCCACCCTCTTCCAGCAATCTCGTCAGACCCCTGAACTGCTCTAGAGCTGATTCCACATCATCGAATGACCTAAGGTAGTCGTCGACGTAGAAGTTCCTGCTGACGCTTTCTACCACCGTCCGATGTACCAGATCGCCATGTTTGTTCGCTGATTCTCGGAGGGCGTAGTTGGCACAAAATGGTGACGATATGGCTCCGAAGGGGTGGACGGTCATTCTTTAATTCACCACTGCGTTGTCCCGGTCGCTCCCTTCCCACCACAGGAAACGCAAAGCATCTCGTTCTCCTACCGGAATCTTCACCTGATGGAACATTTCCCTAATGTCGGCAGACAAAGCCACTTTACCCACTCTGAAACGGCACAGAACATCGATCAGTGGTGTGGTCCAGTCAGGCCCCTGTAGTAGGTGATCGTTTAACGACTTGCCCTGGAACTTGGCCGCACAGTCGAAAACCACGCGCAGTTTATTGGGTTTTTTGGGGTTGATAACCGGATGGTGAGGCAGATACCAGATACCCCTTTTGCTGTCGGTGTTAACAGGCACCCTTTCAACGTAACCGAGGTCCTCGTTTCGCTTCATCAAATCCGCGTATCGTTCCCACAGATTCTGGTCTCGAATGAAGCGTTCTTTTAGTCGTAGTAATCGTTGGAGAACATAATTTCTGTTGTCAGTCCACGGGTCGACTGGTGTGCGCCATGGGAGGGGAACCTCGAACTGTTTTTTGAGGCCTCTAGAGCCTTGCCGCACCGTTTGTAGAGCGAAGTGATCCTCTTGAGACAACGTCGGTCTTTCGTCCCCAATGTCATGAAACTCCTTTTCATAAAGCCGTTGCAGATGATACTCTATGCGGTCCGTTTCGGCGGATAAGTAATTCACGGAACCGCGTACCCCTACTGGACCGTATAACATCCATCCCAGAGCCGTGCGTACGGCATAAGGTGCCTGGCGGTCGCCCACTCTTTGGTCAAGCACCCAATGCGCCTCTGGCACGTCGCATCCGATGAGGAGATCCACCTCATCATCTTCCCAGTCTACGACGGTTACATCCTGCAGGTGGGGCCATCGAGTCAAGATTGCGTTCACCGACCTTGGTGCTCGCATGGGAAGATCCGCTAACGTGAATGCCTCCGTTGGTTCAATTTCCTCGTTAGTGTCTAGAGAGATGAGTTGCAGCCTTAATCTACCGGCAGTCATTACCTGTGTTCCGCCCACCGTGCTCACTGCTAACGACGTCGCACCTTTAGCCAGTTGGTGTTTGTCGGCAAACCGCTCTTTCACTAAAGTGGTGTCGGATCCACTATCAACGAAAGCCAACGCCTTGACTATCCCAGTCGGAGTCACTACTCCCACGGCCACTACGCCTAAACGTACCGGTTTACTGGCAGATGGTGAAGTCGAACAAATCACGCTGGGCTTGGCACTCGCCTCGGATATGGTTATTCTCGCCTGATGCAGCAGCCGATGGTGTCTGCCCGTGCAGCCCTCGTAACCACATCGATTCCTTGTTCTACAGGCTGCTGCCCGGTGCGTGGTGTTGAGACAGATGAAACATGCTCCTGCCATCCTCGCCATTCCCCACCGTTCGTCTATTGTGGCATTGCCGAACTTGGGGCATTCTGGTAGGCCATGGCTAGTACCACAGGATCTGCAATTTGGTTTCGCCGTAGCATCTCGTGAAATGACGTGTGTGTTGGTCCAAGGCTGGTACTTTGGATGTTCCCGTACAGGGGTTTGGACTTGGCTAGTACCGGGCTTGTTTGCTCGGTTGCTGTCCCGGATGAGTCGGCCGAATCTGCTGTCAGCTATCTTCGTTTGCCTGTCCAAGTATTCAGTCAGGTCTTCGAAGTTGGCTTCTCTGTCGCCTCGGCTTATCCGTTCAGCTTCTTCCGCCCACCGACCCTGTAGTTCGGGAGAGAGGTGACGGACTATGCCTTCCAAAGTGTGCATGGCGTCTAGGTCAGCTCTGTAACCTAAATGGTCGAGGGCTATTGAGCAGTTCTGCATCTTGATCACCAGGTCGGCCATGGTGTAGACGTCGCCCTTGGTTTTCTTTGCCTCTGCCATCACGCCCTCTATTAGGTTACGGGCTACTTTGAAAGGTTGGCCAAACAAGTCCCTCAGAATCTTTCTTGCCCTTGTGTAGCCTTGTTCTGGATCGAGCATGGTGCATCCGTCGATAGCTTCTCGCGCTCGGCCTCGGCAGTAGTGAGTAAGGTAAAGAAGCCTTTGCCCAGGGTCGGTTACCTTGTTTTCAACGAACGTCTCGAACTGTTTGACAAACTTGCAATATTGCTCAGCTCGCCCGTCGAAAACCGTTAACTCCACTCTAGGCAGATCGATCGATGGTGGTTTGTAGTCGGCGACCTGCGTGGGGTTCCCTACCTTATTGCACTCTAACCTATCGGAAGTGTCGAAGTCACTGGTCCTATACTCTCGCTGTTTCTGTGTACACTTCTCTGCTTCATGCGCCTGTAGTCTAGCCGAAAGTAACTGTTGCTCTAGTTCTATTATTCTCAGCTGATATAAATCAACGTCCTTACGATCAATATTGCTTTCAATAACACATGAGCTAGCACTGACAGGACTAGGCGATCTAGCATTAACTAAAGAATCATAAGTACCCAAAACCTCCCCAGAGACTTGCCGTATTACTTCCTGTCCGGGTTCGACTGCCTTTGATCCTTTCCTTGGCATTTTGCGTGAACTTTCCTCGTTCCAAATAGATCTATTGAGTATTGTTACGAACGTTTGAGCAATGCGTAGCCAAATTCGCAACGGATCCCGAAATCAGAAGGCGATTATCCGTGATAATTCTACGATACTAGATTATTAAAATAAACAATGACGTAAACAATATACAAACCTCAATAATACGATCACAAAGTCTCAACAACGAGAAACCGAATAGCAGCGTGTGAGCAGACAGCACGTGCGTCACGCAGGTCCTGAACAAGGATGTGCCAAAATAGCGCTCTGGGCGCGAACAAACAACAATTGGTCCAGAAAAACAACCAGTTCGTAAAGACAAGTCAATAGTGTATGGAAATGAGTGATGTTGGGAAAAACACTGAATCGCGAGGGAAAAAGGGGAATTTTCCACGACCGGCTGTTACACTCCTCAACCTCCATCCAGTAGTCACCATAAGACATTCACAGCTCAAATTCTGTCCCTATCACAGAACTCTAGCATCCTCCACGATAGGCCTATACAACACTTGATACTTAGCCAGCAAAACTACTAACCATCTGTGGATCGTACCGACGAATCACGTTGTTAGTGCTGCAAGTTGTACCCCATCTTTGTGCAGACTGGCGTTTTGTTGAACATAAACCCCATCGAATAATCGCAGGCTGTGGTTGACCCTACCTCCCCCTGCATTTTTTGTCCCATGTAAACGGCCTGGGTGTTCTGACTTCACGGATAAGGCGAGTGTTAGCGCGGCACTTCTGCAAACATTCCTGGCCGTGATGGTCTCCCTGCACAAAGTTGACCACCAATAAGACATAAACACCAAAAAGTAAGAGATTGGCACAAAAAAAGTGAGAAAAAAAATATACCCCACTGTTTTGTCTTCCAGGCACACCATCCTTGTCACATGTGACCCATGTCTCTGGGTTGTAGTGTCGCTACGGATTGACTGGTGTGGTTGACCTTTACCCAACGCGGCTTGTTACATGCGGTCCATGTTTCGGCCGGGGCGTGGGAGCTGTGGCCGCCCACCAAAAGCAGCTCCGCCTTCTCTGACAGCCAGATACCTGACTGTGATAAAACCATTAAAAAAAGAATAATAAGAACGTCTAAAAAGTGTGGATCATTCTTGGAGAGCCATGTGCTGGATGCCAGTAGTTGTGTATCGTGCTACCTCCCTACCTGAATATGGCCCTTGTGCCGCCTATCATGAGCACCAAATGTAGACCGTTAGAGTTTGCTTCCCTGACGAAAATTCGGACCCACCTCTCACGGTTCCCCAAACCCGTCCTCACATCGGTGTAGTCCTGCTTTGCAGCACGATAACAGCGAAAGAGATACCACAGTAACCATGCAATCATATCCGCATCAGATTTCCTTGCTCACATTGGAGCTTAATCTCAGTACGATTGCACTATCGAGGAAGAGCATAGATGAACTCGCGTCAATGTTCCAAGACAAGTGACCAATTACCTCTAATGTATCACTACTGTCACCCCAATAGTTCCTTCTACTTTGACTCCTCAGTATAGAATAACCACTATACAGAAAGAGACAGTAACAGCGTAGCGCCACGCAAACAGTATGTTAGTCCTACTCGCTCAGTCTGTCACTTCAAACCTATCCTGTCGCCTCGTTGCCTAACCACGTTCTGCGTAAGCAAACGGTATCGAGGGTTATCATTACTAACCACTCTTAACCGTGAAGCCCTAGGTATTTTATTAGTATCCCAGCGATGCCATGCTCACGGGCAAATTACAAATCCTTTGAAATGCATACACAGTTACCAAGCCAGTGTACGCAACTTCGTCAGCCTGCAGCAGTATAGCTCAAATCCACTGCGATTCTGTTTTACCCATGCCCCACTCACATAGACCTAACCAATCCATTGTTTATTGTCTTCATATATTATCATAACCCACAGCTGGAACCACGTCCAGACTGCAGATCTCCCTTTATTTCAGGTTCGTTGTCTCTCACCATCTCAGTCGCCAAATTGGCTAACCAAGGATGCCGCTTTGACTCGCACGGATAGAGACTCAAGTGGAACCTACCATAGCAACTGAGACTGAAATCAAACCACACAACAGCAGATACCCCTAATTGCTTATCAGATCGTTCAGCGTTTTCTAACGCAACCAACACGAATTCCAGTTCACGCGCATGCCGATAATATACAGCCACACTCGGCTGATCGACCGACACATACCGTGCCCTGCCAGAAGAAAATTACGCATTCAAAGCCGTACATTGCCAGAAATGACGCTAAATAACACTGAAGGCAAATGCATCAACACATACATATATTTGTCAGTGAAACAGCATAATAACGCTGAAGTCCATGCGAAGATTTTCCCACTTTATTATCCGTTACCACAGGTTATCCTTCCTCCGAACCGTAGCCGGCTGGAAATTGACTCTCCACTTCTCGAGAACCTTCCAGTTGCGCCTTCTTATTTCTGAATAGTACATGTTATTGGCCTTGAATCTAAACTTACCTTTTTATGGACTGCTGTTTCTCCCACATCCACCAGTTCACTTTCACGAAATTGGCCTCATGTCCCCTTGATTCAAAGCTCATTCCGTTTCTCAAACTCCGGTAAATCCGTCATTCAGGGTCTGCATTGTCTTCATGGATCGCTATCCTCTTCGCATGCGTCAGTTTCCCCCCTCTTCTTCTTGTTAAAAATTTACTCCATCTGCAGAACCTTAGTTGGCCTCCGGTTTCCTTGGCTTGCATCATTCTTGTTCATAATGCCTCCTTGGCACTGCGTTAACGATTTCTTCGACATCTCCACCGCGCACCACTGCCTAGCCCGGATTCGAAACTGGTTCAAAACTGCCGCGCAAACCATTATCAGAATGATCCATTCAAACTGTTGCTGTCTATGTTTTTCCATCTCTGATACTCTCGACTTTCATACTTAGAATTTTGTGAATATTTCACCATATTGAGTAACATGTTACACCATGATCATGCGTTAGCGCGTGCCTCTCGACCATGGCCGAGAAATATACCAATATTATATTATTATATTATCTATGATAGAAATGGAGGACCCATCCATGGCAAAGAGCAAAGGCTCAACGGCAGGGTCCGAATACTTCAACGAGCCACTTGGCTGGCTGCGACATGGTGTAGTTATCCTGACTTCAACAACCGTGAATTCTCGGGGAATATCGCTTGAGCCCCGTCGAAAGTAGAAGTAGAATCAAGCATTCGATTGGTGGAGCAAGAGGAAGCAGCCTGCCTTGACGAAATCCCTACAGTTTTTTTCATAATCGGCGGTGGAGCCTTGATCCAACCATTCACCGCACTGATCCGTGTAGTTTGGAAGGAAGAAAGTACCCAATTATAACGGGGTGAGCCGCTTTTTATATCCGCCTTCAGGAAAGGAATATGCATTGACCGTAGTGCTTTTCGTATGACTAACCTTATTCCAATATCCATCAAGGTATTAGCCTCGATTTTGCTGCGCTTTTTGAAGCCGGCTCGCGAGAGGAACGCCCGCGAACAACAGGCGGCATTCCGCCCTAGTCGAGGATGCACCTACCAGGTTTTTGCCGCTCGTCAAATACGTGAAGCTTGTTACGTACGCCGTCGACCGTCGATCTAGTTGATCTGAGGGCTGTATTCAGTGCTCTTCACCGGGGAGGTACGCAAAAAATGTTTATGAATCTACAGAGGCCGTTTCACATTGATAGTGGGGAATACCTCCCGAGACTTCCAGGATGTGGGCTTCGAACCAGGAAATAGTAAAGAGCTGTGTGACCCAAGTGGCGCGGACGACCCTTTCTGTTTGTTGGAACTCGGGAAAACCAGATAGACTTGAGAGATGAAGCCCCACTCGGAGTGCGCTCTGCACCTTGAAAGTGCAAAGTGATGTGGGAAGACTTGACTCCAGCGATTCCGAGCTTGATGCTAGAACGTTAAGTGCTGGCTTTTTTCAACAGCTCCACTTACCTCGGCGGCAGAGTGAGACCGAACGAGAGCACGGTAGTGAAGGTAAGCATGCGCATATCCAAGGCTCAAGCGGCGTGCGCTGGACTGAAGCACTTGTGGGGAAGACCTGGTGTTTCACTGAAGATGGAAGGTCGTGTGTACTGCGCCGCAGTGCGCTCCGTTTTGTTGTACAGTTGCAAGACTTTGGGGGCTGCTTGCAGAAGATATTCGTTGTCTTGAAGTTTTCGACCACCAATGCCTGGATAATATCGCTAGAACTGGGTGGAGGGACCTGGTGGGCAACACTGAGGTCAGAAATTCAGTATTGGGCACCAGTCCAAAGAATGTCCCATCACAGCTTATCTAGCATAGTGGACTCCGTAGGTTAGGGCGCTTGTGTATTTATGGAAAAAAACTTCCTTACCGTGTCTTGTTTTTCGTTCCTTCTAGGGAGTAAAAGAACCCACGTGGAGGACAACAGGTGACGTGACAACGGGGAATGAGTACACGTACAGCTGACTTAGGAAAAGTAGGTGGTTCGCTTTTTCGTGGTTTGGGTCCGGAAGATCCGTCAGCCAGTTTGCTGGAGATACTGAATGATACGGCAGCAAACGGTGAACATTGACGGTGGTATTGTCACTTTCTGTCGAATTGGAATGATTATTCAGCATGCCTTTTTAAAGTTATACTGTGTATTCTGTGTGTTGGCCACAGGAGCTTCATTTCATATCGACGTCCGCGTAAATCCACTTCATGTCTGTCTTGCATATTCGTTCTTTCTATTTCCACGTGCAACTTGACAGAAGAGGCAGTGGTGCGTGGGGCGTATCTTACTGCTTAACTCTGCGCGATGAGGATTATATTGACTTTACTGCCCTATCAAAGATAAGTGCCGCTACTCCATGCGAGGATATAACTATCTCAAGAATCAGTTGAAGAGGAAGGGCAAAAGAGGGCAACCCTGGAAGACAACACTCCTTTTAGCAAACTCGGGTGAAAGAACGCCTTAAGCACGAACTCGGCTTCAGCCGTTAGCACAAAAGCTTCGGAAAAGCGATAAACCCCTCTGGAGCACCCCCCCCAATGAAAGGTAGCACCAGAGAAATGTGCAGAAGACTGAATAGAACGCTGCTTTCAAGTCAAGGACGACAAAGACTAGGGTCTACGGGAGATGTGTCTGTACCCCAAAATCCGTCGAAAAGTAAAAAGGCGTGGTCGAAGCAACCCTAACCGTGTCTGAATTAAGCTTGAATCTCACGTACACACATTTTGCTGGCATCGGATAATTGGTGGAGAATAAGACCGGTAGGCAGTTTGGTTACGATGCTTATCAAGATAGTTCCCCTGTAATTTTTACAGGACGATCAATCGCTTCCCTTGCAAATAACTACAGTCTCTGATTCACACTATTTCGTGGGAATCTGCTCATTGTCCCAGATTACCGGGAGGAGTTTTTAACTCAGAAACCAAGGTTTCGTCCCTTTCCCTGAAAAAAGATGGAAACGATCCATCCGGTCCACTGGTTTTACATCATTCCAAGTAAACTGTCTTCCACATAATCTCCATCTCCGATCGAGGGGGTATCTCTAATAGAGTCGTTCCTATGTCAGGTACATTTAGAAGGTCCACCCTTGAAGTGGTCCGACTGAATCGCTCCCTAAGGCGCTCCGCCCAGCTCTCCAGAAGGCTTCCCTGAGAGTCAACTAGTGAGACGTTGGATTTCCTAATTAACGCACTTACACGAAGCTTTTGTGAAGTGGTACCTCTAATAAGACGAAGAAGGTTGCAAACATTGCCAGTGGACGCAGCCTTTTCCACTTCCTTATAATTTGCAATCCATCAACCCTCACCACAATTGTTCAGGATCCTAGTCAGTTGGCTTCTCACGGACTTACGCACTTCATTAAACGTGGCATCCGAGTGGGACGGATCTATGTGTATCTAGCAGAACACTGATATCAAAGATATCCATCACCAACAGGACTCCGGTGAACCACGGTCCTAAGTGGTATATACGCACCAAACAAAGCTGTCTTGATCTGTTGCCAGCGTTCATTTGGGCCCGGAAGATTTAGCTGCACCAATGACCGTATAGACGGCTGCGCCTGAGAAGCTGGTTGTCTTTTATCAACTTGAAGCAAATGGGCGAGACGGGTAACACTCACGCTAGTACGACTATGGATGAGAGGTAAACGAAAAAGAACATACACCAAGGCTGGACTTGAGTCCACGGGCATAGAACAAAAAGGACGACATCTTTATTTGCTTCACTCCAGAGGTGAATAATCACAACATGGTCCAACTGAGTCGAAAATTGTGAGGAAGTCGCTTCTCACGGCGGAAGTTCGTACTCTCCAAAAACAACCTAAGGCCAGAGTACAGCTAAATCAGATGATCGCCATTATCGGTGCAATCGACCGCGATAGCAAATGAGCCTCCGATTTGCCCTTCAAAAGCCTCCTCAGACGGCTAACTTGGGCTTTGGACTCCCCAACAATGGTGACCACGTACGTTGAAGGCACGCTTCAAAGCAGGTGAGGCTAATCGTGGTGGAATTTCTCCTTGGTCTCAGAGGAGCTGCAGTCAGCTAGCGCATACGCAGACACGACGAAAAAGCATCTGTACTTCAGTTTTTCGCTGCTGGTAAGAACAGAACCTTTTAACCGAACATCAGTCAGGTGACTGTTGACTGAAATCTAGTCTAGCTGTGCAGGCTCAGCCCTCAAGATCAAAGTAATGCTCACGACAGCCTGACAACGAGCCCCAAATCCGGAGCACTCGGATCGCGAATAGTGAGGCGAGAGACTGAGGTCGCATCTGGGGTTCGGCCATTGGTCGCAAAAGTGGGGTCTTAAATAGGCTTATCAGGGACAAACCTTGCGTCCATCTTGAAACTGTCAAGAGTTTCGGCGACGGCATCCTGCCGCCTTATCTGGTAGTTCGCTAACTTTGAAGGCAGCCACCTGAGGTGTATAGTAGGGCTAAAGAAGTGCTTCCGATAAATGTTCGACCACCGAACCACTGCTTTCACCACAGCCGCAAATGTCGGTGGCCTCTCGCGCCGGTCTTAAATCGGGGGATTTCTGGGGTCTCGCTGATGCCCACTCCGCAGAAGAGCTTTTCTTTGGGGAATACAACCGGAGTCTTTGACTCAAAAGTCTCGCCCACTCGGCAGCGGAGCAATAACCTAGCAGGAAATGTGGCCGAAGCACCCGTGAAGGAACGTCTTCTAGTTCGTCATACTTATCGAACTAACTGTTGCACTGACCTCCACACAGGCATCAGCTGCCCCGCTAAAGGTTGTGAATATCAGAGGCCTGGATGGGTCTCCAGAAGCTCAGCGAGACTGTGAACTCGTCTGATGTTGAGGCCGTCGTGGTCAGTATCTGCGATGTAATTAAAGGCATTCAGGTAGTCACTCTGAAGCGGTTTGCTGATACCGATTTGACCAAAACCGTGCTTGACACGCCCTTTGCATTCATCAATGAAGATGTTGTACTGAACCGTTGCTAGCCTAGAAACCCCTAAGAAGGGCGGTTAGCAATCATACTTTGGTGGTTGCCGTCAAAGGCAAGTTGCTCAAATTTACTATCATGCAAAACGGTAAACGCTGGTAGAGGAACGGAGCTGCGGCAGTCATCGACAAGCACATAAAGTGGTGGTTTGTCAAAGCCCGGGATCCAGGCAATAAAAGAGACGGCAAAGAAGGTATGCTAGCTTTCTACCGTTGCTGTGGTGCACCTTTTCGCTTCTGTAAATATTGCTTTACTTGCAAGTTTCGACAATAAGTATCGCATTTATTCCTATGCTTATCTCGGCACGGGATTCATCCACAGGTTTTAGCAATGTGACTAAGTAAATTTATTTTTAAGCGACATGTAACTGACCGAAATGCACACTCTGTTCCTCTTCCGTAGTGTAAACAATTTATATATCTGAGTATAAAAGTATATTTGAAACAATTTTAAGGACGGTACTAATAACTCATCTCATTTTATTATTTAAAACTGAAAACGTAGTGTGCTTTATTACTTTTGGCAATAACATAACTGGTGTAAACCTTTCCAAGCTGGTTATTTTACAGACTCCGTGAACATCACAGAGAACGGCCAAGAGCATTCTCCGGTAGAGTGGCATAATCGAACAAGGATTACCACAATTTCCGTACGGATGCGAGGCATAACTTATTGAATTATTGTATTAAAAACTTATAAAATGGCTGTTTCGCCCTACTTGGGGGTAATTTAGAGGTCAAGCTCCGGGATCCATTGGGTTTGAGCCTCAAACCCGTGTACATCTTCAAAATCTTCAAGATAATGCAATAGTTTTTGAAACCATTATACATAAGCGGGGTATTTAGAGAAAATCAGAGAAGCATTCTCCGCAGCTTTTGTAGCGCAGTGAGAATGCTCGTCGCTGGCCCATTTGGGCGCTGGTAGCTGCAGGTCTTTCAGTGGGCTAGCTCATTCTTCGCCAAACTCCAGTCTCACTGGACAAACCTGGGGCAGTGCCGACACGTGTGTTGATTGTTCCCAGCTCCCAAGGTGCCGGATAGAGCTGCTGGATTTCTTCTGCACTCCTCTATTCGCGGAACGGGACGTAAAGATCAGCCAGTACTGTGCTTCCGGGTGTATTTGTAGGTAAGAAAGAACTAAGAAAACTAGAAGACGGCTCAGAAGGGCTGGATTACCTAAATTTAGGGGGACGTGGTCCACTCCGTCGAATGATTTCGGCTTTACATACTGCATGCATAAGTACAAATGACAGATTAAAACTGAAGAGACGCCTAGGAAAAACCAGGGTTGTCACCGTACTTTAAATTACCAGCCTTTAGTTGCGTTAGTAGAACGGAGTCCATCTAAAATTCTACTGAACGTTTTTGCTTGTGAAAGAAATTCTTTTACGATCCTATCCAAAGTCCGGAGGTTACTTTTGCCGGGGTCCTTCAGCCAAAAAGTGGCCTTGAACTTTACTGCCCAGGAAAAATATAGCTGAATGTTTTGTGAGTTAAAAACTTTCTTTAGAATCTATAATTCTTACGACCATCTTTGGTAACACCCAAAGCAATTTATGCAGGTAGCAAGTCGTAAAACAACTCTACGCAACGCAGTTCGATTCAATACGGCTCATTTTGCTCCAGCTTTCACAGGACTCCGTGTGGCTAAAGCCAATCGTTTGTCCAGATGTTTGCGCTGTCGACGCATCCCACTGACTCTCGACTGCGTGATTTGCTTTTTCTCAAAAGCAGAAATTTGGTGCAGTAATAGCCCTGGCAGGGAAAGCTGGAAGTGATGAGTAAATTGTATCTGATCCCAAAAACTGCCCAAAATAGTTCGGGGTACGCTGCCACCTAACACTGGCCTACGGCTTTCTTGAAAGCCTCAACCACTGGGTGATATAGGACCTCTCCGGGGGCTTATCACCATACCGTATTAATCTATTCGAGAGGCGTTTTGTCCCAGTTTGGAGACTGGAGTGACTTCTTCGTACTCTGAGGCTATGTCGCCTTGTGCCCATCTCTGGGATCGGAGAGAGAAGGTCTATGTTAATACCTGACGGTCCCTCAGTTAGTTTGAAGGCTTCTATGAAACCCCTACAAACTCACCGCCTTTTCGTCGAGAACAAATTTAGAGCACGGAGAAGCTTCGAATGGCTAAACCACCTTCGCCCGGCCTCCATTCTAGTGTCCAGACCTTGCCCCTCCAGACGGTCTATATCCATCTGGTAGTAGGCTGCCCAGGCTTGCAGGCAGTACTGCATGTGCTGCCCATTTATGGCTTGGTGTTAGGAGCGGAAACCTTTAGCTTTGCTACACGACACCGTGGATCTGATTCGAAAGATTTCTTCCCTGGCCATATTGGCTACTGAGGAGCACTGCTTCCACAGCTTGAAGCTGCCATCCAGTATAAAGTTCAAGTCTTTGGTCCAAGGGACCACTTGCAACGATCTCACTCCGTTCCCACCGGCCACTGTATTCGTGGTCAAGCTTTGGTCCCCGGTGAGGCTTGGTGGAAGGCCTCACTTGCGAGACCAGTCTTGCGGGGCCAACACGTCAAGTTCTATGTCTAATCCAGCTATGTTTAGGTCATCGTCAAACATTAAGGTAGGGTCTGTGAGCTTACTTTCTATGTTGTTGATAAAGAATGAGAGGAGCATAGGGTCGGCGCTGAGCCCAGTGGCATCCCACTGATTACTCTTTCCGGCTTTGAAACACGTCCACCCAACTCACGCTAAAAGTTCACCCTGCTGGAAGGCCATCTACTCATTGCCTCGTTTTTTCGAAGATTCTCACAAACTGCGGTATGACATCTAGAAATGTGCGGATCACAGGACCAAACGCCTTGCTGAAGTCCATTTAGCAGGTAGCAGTCGACTGTCCTTCAACCAGAAGCTTGAGTACCTCAACGAAAAACTGCAGGAGATTCTTCAAAAAGGTGGTGTTGAGAAAAACCTATGCTGTGCCTTTAATATGAGGTTATAGCGGACCAAATGCCTAGAGCTCTGTTTCTCACCATTCTATCCAGGGATTTAAACACTACTGAAGTGAAGCCAATGGGCTGGCAATGTTCCGCCTTTTCCGGGGCCCGGTCTCGTAAATTCCTACCACCGTAGCTCTTCTCCAGCCTCCGGGCACCCGTCCCCCTCTGAGTGACTTTGTATACAGCTTTGTCACCGGATCCCTCGAGACCTCGGCCAGAGGCCAGACGATGACAGGGGTTGGAGGTAGGCACAGAACCGCTTTGGGTTTGTGCCGACTGATGCAGCCAACAGAAGCTCGAAGCCCTATTCCCCTGCTCTTTGGACCACTTGAACTTCGTTCCTGGCCATCGTGTACCTATTCCATGTCACCTGAGTTCTGTACAGCTTTAACTCCGCCCATGGTCGCCTACGAAAGGCCTTAGCCTTGCGGACTTTTGACTTCCACCATGGAGGTTTATTTCTGCTGCTAACCACCCTCGGAAGTGCAAACTCCTCTGTTTGTCCCAGTGTCCACACCTTGATGGCCTTTGAAGGCTTGTGTGACCCGGTGTCCACTGGACGTCCTCTGCTGCCCTCTTAAGTTCATCTATATTATTTCTCCCATACAGCCAACATATAACGATTTCCTTCAATGGTTTGCTAAGTCTTAGAGTAGCCCCTAGGACTACGTGGTCACTTTTGCCCAGTGGCCCTTCCAACTTGATTTCTTTAACGTTTTGATTGTACCGCTTTATGATTAAATAGAGGAGAAACGGTGGCTGCCTACCTCTGTGTCTAACAGCCTGCAAACGTGCTTCGTCAGTACATATGACTGGATCCATGGAGGTAAAGTCCCCCGTTGCTCCCCTTGGTGGACCCTATTCTCCCAGCCGATTTTCCGCAGGTTACGATCCACTAATAAGACAAACTTCGTCTGTGCCGAAATAGCACCTAGCACCAGCAAAAGCTGGAAATCCTCCTCATGTGTTGCTAACAGGGCCCTGTAAGCACAGATAATGCAGACTGCCTGCACCTGGATCTTGAGAGAGCAGGGCTTGGCCCGCACGTTTCCAGAGACTAGGTTGAACGGGGCCTCTCACTGGCCTATGTTGGTCGGTACTGGCAGTGCTGCTCTGCCCAGTTGTCCTCCATCCATTCTATTCTCTCTGTTAGCAGGGTATTTCAGAAACGCCAATGCCACGACATCAGACTCTGACATCCTGGGAGTCGGTTGCCCTCTTTTTCCAAGGAGAATGAAAGCTTTTGTGTACCAAATTGACGGCCACTTGGTACTCGCTACTGAACTCATTGCGAGCTTTACGGATGGGATACTTTCGAGCGCAATCTCCGAGATGATGTAATGGTTTTTTCCCATATATATTTCTGCTATTCTGCTTTTTGAGCATAAAGTGACTCTGTAGATTTCGTTGCCTTTTCTTTCCCACCGGTGGGCTCGGTTCTGGGGTTTACGTCACAGCGGACGTTCTTTGCCTTTGAGTCACTAAGCCAATGGCCCGGGTCGGTCTTTCTATCACCTACGCCAAGCTGGTTTCCTTCGATGTTCCTTCTGGTGCCTCCGCCTTTGTCGGGTGCTCCGAAGTCGAATTTTTGAAGTCTGCTTCAGAATCGGGCTGGCTGGCTGCACTTTACCAACACCAACCGGAGTAGGTGCCCCATGAGCCCTCTTGTTTTCGTCGTTTCGGACTCTATGAACTTTGGCTCGTTGTTTACCGGCAACTAATGCCACCCTGTGGACCTTATTTGCCCCTTGGGATTTAAGTATTATCTCACCAAGATGGGTCATTTCTAGCTTTGCTATATGGAGAGCCGGTCGCCTCAGATCGAGTGAGCCGTTTCCCGACGAGACTTTGGGATTACCCTGGTTGACAAGTTCCTGACTGCCAGGTGTAACCCTCACTATTCCCTGCCCGCTGCCTTCAAATGCCCTTGCCCCGGAAGTCAGCGCATCTCCGATAGATACTAGGAAACCACTAACAGGGGCTGTGTCAGTGCTGGTTGCGCTGTACTTCGTAGTCTTATCCAATGGACTTAAATACTGGTGCCATAGGAGGCTAGCCATCCATCCAAATCCCCACGCGGATGCCGGCTGTTTTCACTGCGTCTGATTCTACCTTCTTTTGTGATGTTTCTTCCAGGGTTATGAAGTGGCAGTCTTCCACTTCTGCCTGTAACTACCTCCATGTAACTCCTGGTGCGTTGAGCTTTAGCGATTAACCTGCTCCCTAGGCGATCCTACTTCTGTCAGAAGGGGCTTTTCCATATTATTGGAACATCCTGCCTTCTGGTTTTCTCTACTTTTGAGCTTGGGTTGCGTTTTTTAATAGTTTTTTGATTTGCCATACAAGTTTGTTTTTCCTCTAAGTTATTGGCCGACTTTTCTCCTTCCAATCTTTGTTTCGGTTTCATAGCCCTGTCCTCTTCGTCCAGCTCCCCTTGAAACATGCGCCAGCACTCGCATGCGAATGCAAAACAGCGGGCTCGTGTCCACTTTAGGTAGTGTGTTTGATATGCGGCTCGAAGTCTTTCCATACCAGCTTGGGGAAATTTCGGTGACGCCGAAGACAACACAGATCGCACTGGATTCTCTAATCTTCCACTAGGTTCTTGCTTTTCTTGTGCCACAGCTCACTGTCTGATTGATAGGATTCATCTCTGCTACGCCTAATTTGGCGGTGATGATATAATTGGTATAAAAATACCGTGTCAAAAGCCAGCAATATGTCAAGACGCCCCTCGAAAACGAGAAAGAAGGGTACGCTAGAAACAGTGCAACAAAAGAATATTATCCGGTATAAGCTACACTTGCATCAACGAAATCACCAAGAGGACAATGAAGAGTGTAATCAGTTTTCCAGGAAAACAGACTCCTAGAGAAGCACCGTATTCCTTAATACGATGCGTCATTCTTGGTGAAATAGAGTGTGCTATTCCATAAAACAATGAAAAAAGTTCACTACTGGGAGCGATTTGAAAATTCGAACAATAGGCAACTCGCTAGGTCAGTTCAGTTTACTTTATTTTTGCGCAGGAAGAAAGTAGCCGAGACCAATCCAGCGTTCAGGCCGTCGTGTTTTATGCGAGTTCCTCTGGCTCCCAACGCTGCGCATTGAATGCTCTATCTGGTAGGCAGAGTTTGTGAGGCTAAATCACCTTCACAGAAGTAAGTTCTTTAACAAAAATGCCAGGGGCTCATTACCTCACCCTTCGTTTACACAGCTAGCTCTGGGAAAGCTGTGTTCCAGTGTGAATCTAGGGCCTTTTTAAAGGTTGATATATTGCTGCATCCAAGAGCATTCTATGACAGTTTGTTCCACATGCATACAATCCTATTTAAACGATTCCATTAGGCCACCTTGGCCTCTGAGCCACTCCAAAGAGAAGAGATTAAGTTACCGTAGACGCAGGGCGTAAGATTTTTGCCTCTGGCCGGTGATCTTTCTAGTTGCAAGTTGCTGCATTCCCCCAAGCAATTCTTATCCTTGCGATAGTAGGGCGCCCATGCCTGCGCCCAATAGTCCACAAGAGTTCACACCGAAACCTTGTAAAACGAGATGAAGACTTTTGTTTTTTGCGTGTGGTAGTATTTAATGCCCTAGTTGATACCCCTTCGGTCATATTAGCAGGTCGCTGGCACTGTCCCGAAGGCCTAAGGTCCTGTGTAACTGTCACATGTAGGTCTTTTACCTCTGACACTTTTCTCAAGAGAATGCAGTTCGTTTCGTCTATATTGGTGGTCAGTATTCGGCACTTGGCAATATTCAGTTGCAGGTCGCTTTGATCTGCCCACCTGAGAAAAGCATGCGTCTCCTGTGCTTAACCACCTTCAGCTATCCTCACACCATCTTCAGAGGTGAAACAATGGTTGCTCAGTTATTTCGCAGGGTCTTTTATGTACGTAAAACCCCGGTACTGAACACTTTGGCACTCTACTGGTAACCTTCTGGGCCCAGATATACAGTAACCCATCCTGACCCAAGAACTAAGATTCTCAGCAAAGTTTGCTACTCAGTCAATTACCTTCTCTATCAAGCCAGAGGTTTACAATTCATGGTCCAGCAGGCTATGAATCACAAAACTGGAAGCCTGAATGAAATCCAAATAACAAATCCTCACTGACATGCCTCCATCAGTTCGTCTTTTGGTCTGGTCCAAGAGCACCACTTGGTTTGTCAAACACCGTCGTCCTTTACAAACCCATGTAGAGCAGGTGCAAGTAGGTGGTGGTGAACCAGAAGCAGGCACAATTGTTCTCTCACTATATGTTTTAAATACTTACCCATCATTGATCCAGTTTTCACAGGACTTTGTGTGGCCGGGGCCAATCATTTGCCCGGACATTTATATCGCCGGGGCTTTGCCGTGCTTCCCAAAGCTACGTTCTTGGGACGGCAGCAGACGCCCACCTATTGAGAAATAGAAACCGGTAGGGTTCTTTGAGCGCCAGTTACGTCATACTTTCCTTCAGCGTTCCTAACCGAACTGACTTTGTACAAAAAATCAAGTTTGAACAGCGCAAACGGTCCGAAGATCGCGAAAGCGGCATCAAAAGGCGAGGATTCTGCTCGGTTCAGTCAAGTCCAGTTGAGGTCGCACAGGACAAGTTAAGACAGCTCGATAATTATAGGAGACGAAATGGAATTACATTTACAAAACGCTAGTGTACTGAAATACGTTGCGTCAGTAATAGAAAAAATGTGACTCGCAGTATGTCCATTACTTTCAGCTAGATGACATCAAACCAGTCATAAAATATTGCACCTCAAGTCAGGTTCATCGCAACTTTTGGACAGACGGTTTTACGTTTTTCCGATGGATCATAAAAATTTCACAGTTAGCTGCCGATTCGTGAAGATCGCACCAAAAATGCCTTTGAGACTGCATGAGTTTGGTTTTTTTGCAGCAGGTCACAGAACGCTTACAAACAACCCTGAGAGAACGATCCGCGGCAGCCACTCGCAGGCCCGTTGAGAAAGTGTTTTAATTATTTAATGAAACAACAAAAAGTGTAAAAACGGTGAGAAAAAAAGGTAGGATAAGCAGAATATTTCAGGTGCCATGAGATATTGTCTGCAGCCAATCGAGCGTCCAGAATTCTTCCAGGTCTGATCAGGTCACGGGACTTGCTGCTTTTGCCGGTGTACATTTAGGCTCTTGCACTCGAGGGCTCCAATCTTTTAGCGCCTCCTTGAAGGTAAGGTAGTCCGAACTTTGCGGCTGTTGAGTGAACCACTGCATGGATGAGGATGAAATGCAGGTTCGCCCTGGAAGAAACCCATGGCTTTGGATCGACCGGTTCACTGCCTCAGATGTCTTCTGTGCTCATACTCGATAATCAGTGGTATGCGTACCGTGTAGCAATTCACCTTTGCGCACTGTGTTTCTTCGAATTCACGCTAAAATGGAATCACGTCGCATACTACCGACGAGGGACATTGCTCTTCGTAGGCTTTTGCTGTGACAGTCAACGAAAAGCAAAAGTGTCAATTTCAGTATGCCCTGACTGAACCATAAGGTTATCATTCGTCCATCTAGCGAACACTCAAAACTCCCCACCAGGGACAATATCGCACCACATACAATCTCATTGAGGTGTTTAGGATCGAGAGGCGATACAAACTTGAGCCTGTAAATTATCGTTTCTGTAGGGCACAAAGGGCAAGTCTCTTCGCTCAACATTTATTATTCGATGTAATAAACTTTTACTCGGGAAGGTAGAGTCTCGAATGGTCGTTGATATCAAAGGAAAGTAAGAAGCCCATTAGGACAGCTTGCTTAAAAGCTTAGTGTAGAATGAAAGACTACTTCATGACCCCCTGAACAGCAAGACTCCTAGTGCTGGAAACTACGACATCGCTTTCAACCAGTAAATAGGGAGGCTAAACAGTGCAGTGACATTCGTATTTAGATGACTCCAGATTCTGACTTATTTCTCGCCCCCCTACAAAAGTAAACTGAAACCCATTCTGATAGAATATTCAAACAAAATTGAGTCTGCATTTCTTTACATCTTTTTCTCACACTTTTGCGTAAAGCCACTACTGACTAAAGCTCCTATAGCCGCACACAGCTCAGTTGCTGCCACTTCTGCGACATGACCACGTGAGAAGAGACTGGTGTTAGTAGAAACACAAGGCCGGTAAACACTACTCATTGCCCTAAAGATTGCGATACTGAAGCCATCATCTTTGGCCTAGCTGAAAGTTCCCACAAAACTCGTAACCAGAGGCCAGTTATCGTACGCTTCGATTTGCCCCTATCGTAGCTAACCGTGGTCGGAATGTGAAGTGATAAAGAAAGCCAATAAGCCTTGACTGCAGAAGCTAACAAAAGTGAAGCAAGACCCTAAAAGTCCGAAATTTTCATGGTTTAAAGGAGTCCCGAAGGGTGTTCAGGGAGCCTGATACCCAAATATCAGTCGGAAGAAGAGAAAAAATGAGACGTCGTCTCACGGGCAGAGGCTTTCAGGGACCTGTCCCCTGGTTATCACATAACATTCCCAGCATATTGCCCACAATCGCCTTGAGTACAAATGGCCGTCAACCTGCTTTGATTTGAAACCATGTAGCAGGGTTGCATCATGTGTCAACTTGCACGTCGAACCCTGGCACGGCGAAGTACTTACTTCTGGAGTCTCAAATCAGCACGGTTCCACTCTTAATCAAGCCATTATCACTGCTACTGCAGACCAATTTCCAAATTTTCCCCTCATTTTCCCCTTTTCCTCTGGTTTTGTTCACCGAAAAAATTATTCGTCGCCCCTCCCAGTAGCGTCTGTAAGTGCAGCGGAAGGAAGGACTGTCTGCATCATGAACTTCCCCAGGTTGCGTTACACCGCGTAGCTTTCTCGCTGTTATCGGTATAGTTTTTATTAAGCTATCTAGGATAATCCCTAAAACTATAGCTCTAAGGTCTGTTGTCTGACCCAGAAAAAATCAAGCGATTTTTTCTGAACATAAGTCCCCGGGACCACCCGGTGGTAAAAGATACACACAAAAGTGATCATTGAACTGCTCTTAGGGTCGGAGCTAAGCGAAACATCAGTCTCAGTAAAACCACACGAGCAGACTCTAGGACACCACTCAGGGAATCACCTTAGTAAAGAGACTAAAGCCGTCTTGACTTGCGTAATACATCCGGAAACTTTCAAACAGCACCATCCGCAGAAACTGCTTGCAGTTTTTAGCTGAACAACTGATACATAATTAGTTCCGCTGATATTGACCCCCCGTGGCTAATACTTTCTTCCCCACCTAAGGCTCACATGCATATATTGGCCATACTCTACACTTAATCCCTTGCTTCCGTATAGCTCTCTTACCCCCGCATATTGCCACATCTCATCCGATTGGCCATCCACATCCTTACCACCATAGATATGCCTACATCTCCTCCCAACCGACCCAAAATCACTGCCAGCAACCGCCGTCGCAAGACTGCTAAACTGCAAAACTCACTGAATAACTGCTCAGTCTCTCTGGTAGATATACTTGGACATGCTAATAGACAAACTACGGAAATGAGCACAAATCTGAGCAGTCTTTCCTCTCGCATTGACTCCGCTGATCAAATTATCGGTCAACTGATGCCTATAGCATTCTTGCTTGATCCAGCCGCACACCATACCCCAACCAATCTACTACTGGCCACGAAGTTTGTGGACACAATTGCCTCGGAAATCTCCAGACGGATAAAAAAGGCAAACAATGCGGTTGTGTTTAACATTCCAGACCGAATACCTCTCTCAGCTGCTAAAAATATGATCTTAAGCGCTTGCAACCTTGACTCACAACTGTGCCACTGTATTAGACTCCGCAAAACCTCCCTACGCACCACCTGTCCACTGCTGTTCCAGTTTACAAATGAAGTTGTCGCCAAGATTTTTATCAGCCGGCAAGCGTTAGTCGTAGCCAAAACCGGCTTCAAGTGCGCCAAGATATTTCCTGACAAGACCCCACTGCAAAGAGAGGTGCACAAGAGTCACGCCCAGAACAGTAACCCCGGTGTTAGCGCAACCAACAATCCACCCCAAAACTCCGGGGCACCTATCACTGGTCATCACCCGATGTTGCCATCTATTGCAGATTACAATGCAACCGTAGATTTAGACAGTACGCCAATTTCCTCACCCAATGAGCCACCTGGAAAACGCCCCAATATCCAGAATAGACCAAGCAAATCTCCAGACTGGAACAAGCGCCCCAACGTCCACAAAACTGATGAAAGTTCCTCCAACTCATCCACCCGCGAGCTCATGTACTCCACAAGTCTAGATGACCCCATTCCTTCTACTAGCTCCATGTCGGGTTATTTAACCATACCTAAAAATCACTGCACCATCAACCCACCTCCGTCTACACCCATGCATCCTGTTACCTCTGGCATTTTTGATTACTCAACCAGGCCCCTAAGCCCACCATCTGCACCCACCCATTTGCAACAAGAATGTGTCTGGTTACCACCTAGGCCACCACCGCTAATTAGCCCGTCAGTGCAGATTGACCCACAGAAGTTAACACCTCGTCACCAAAAGAACAAGGCCCATCAACGTAACGCACATGCAAACCATAAGGTAATGACTCAGTCACGTGAAATTTTACCAGCCCCTTGCGCGGCTGTGAATCCTAGTTTTCCATCTCGGCTAACTGCCTTTTCATTTCCACCCTACTTGTACCCACCTTATCCCCCCCCATTCACCGCTCCATTACATTACTATCCGCCACACCAACTACTCTATACCTCTACCGCTACCCAGTCACTCCCTGGGAACCATTTCCTGGTTTCACCTAGCTCCCCTCTCCCACAAGACCCATCCTCGTCTCTTGCCCCAGTACTGCCATCCATCCGTGGCCGCTTTTTTCCTCCCGGCCCCCTTCGAGAATATTCCCCGCATTCAAACTACTCTCCCAAACAGCACCTCCCCATCCCTCTCCCCTCACACTATCCCCCTCCTGGCTTCAACTCATCCAATCCGTGGAACAACTGAGGTCCTCCCCCCATCCTTGCCCTATTCTTCACTGGAATTACCACCCTCATCACCACTACCGAACCCCCCACCATATCCACCACTACCGAGGCCTGTATCATCTCTCTCAGTCATACTTGTAAATGCCCGTTCATTACTGCACAAAACTAAAGCCATCCGCAGCATCGCTGAGCCCTCTGACTTTGATATTATCATTGTAACTGAAACATGGCTAACAGATTCCGTCCCGTCAGATCGAGTCTGTCTAGTTGGCTACCAGATGTTCCGAAGGAATAGGCCTTGCCGTGGGGGAGGCTGTCTAGTTTATGTCAAAAACACTCTGCTGGCCATTCCACTGTCACACACAACTCTGGACGCCATTCAGGATTCACTGTGGTTAACAATTCCCTTACTTAATTCCTATCTTCATATTGGTTGCATCTATAGGCCACCTGATTCCAACGCTATGGATCTTACCAAGATTATTGACGCTTTCAACTATCTGTCATTGCTGCCCTGTTCCTCCAAACTCATAGCGGGGGACTTCAATGCACCGAGCATTTGTTGGAATACTCTATCCGCCCCAAACAACTTACTAGATTTTATGTCATGCATCCGCGTTGGGCGCTGGATCCAACACGTAACAGTCCCAACTAGAGGTAACAACATCCTTGATTTGTTGTTTACTATTGGTTTATCAGATGTTTCAGCCAGTACGCTCGACCTCTTTCCAGGAAGCGACCACAGAATGGTGTCCTGCACCTTCGTGGTTCCGCAATCTTTTGACAAATCCCACCCACCCAATCATTACTCTTCAGCAGTCAACTGGGTCAATCTTATCTGCACGCTTCGATCGCTAGACTGGGGCGACTTTTTCCTGCAAAGCGACCCTCAGCTGGCTGCTAATTTACTATATTCTAACCTATCAGACCTGCTGTCCAAAATCACTACTACTCGTATCACATCAAACCGAGTCCGTAGTTCAATCCTGAGCCGAATGCAAAACAAGTATCTGAAGCTCCAGAAGGTGTATCAAACCAATAATGACTTATCGTCATTCTTGCAGCTCCAACGTCTCTCGGTAGCAATCAGAATGAAGACTGATGATTTGCTCAAAAAACAAGAAGTATCTGCCTTGCAATGCCATGATACTTCCTCCAAGTTGGCATACCTAATGAAGAATAGAAATCAGAGCAAACCAGTAAGTATCCCCTCTCTAATCTTAGAAAATAACGACCACATTACCTCACCTGTAGCGATAGCCGAGGCGCTCAACTCCTACTTTGCTGCATCCATGACTACGAACCCCCTTACTTTATCCCCATGCATAGACCCTGTCACCGAGCACTCACTGTCTGATTTAGAATTTACTTTAAAAGAGGTGACCAACCAGATTACCCGTGTCCGGAAGTCCTCACACCTTGGCCATGATGGTGTTCCGCCGACACTTCTACGTCTTGGAGGAACTGATGTCGCAGCCTTACTATTGAAGGTCTACAATCTATCCATCAAGTTTGGCATATTTCCCTCACAGTGGAAGACTGCGGTCATCATCCCAATCCATAAGAAGGGACCAATACATGACCCCTCAAATTACCGCCCTATCAACCACACTCCAATTGCTTCCAGGTTGATGGAACGCCTCATCAAACAGCGGATGTCCGACTTCCTGTTGTCCCATAACATCATCCATAGTGGGCAGCATGGCTTCCTAAAATCACGTTCATGCACCACCTGTCAGTACGACTTCTTTAACCTCATAACGGCGGCCGCCGACAACGCTAAATCTATCATCATCATATACCTTGATATGACAAAGGCTTTCGACCGCGTCCCTCACGCTTTGTTACTAACCAAACTCAAAGCTCATGGCTTTTCCGGTTCGCTTTTATCTTGGTTAACATCTTATTTATCGGACCGTTCACAAGTGGTTTCCATTGATGGTTGTTTCTCACAACCTGCTCCAGTCACCAGTGGAGTTATACAAGGCAGTGTACTCGGTCCTTTACTATTTCTCATCTACATAAACGACATATTTCCCATCTTGCACCATGGTACCCCATTCCTTTTCGCTGATGACGTTAAGATTGTCTATGAGTTTCCTCGTCAAAACCTCAACATCATGCTGGATGATATCTCTAGTGACCTAAAGCGACTCGGGGATTGGTGCAATTTATGGAATATGGACTTTTCGACCTCGAAGAGCTGCTTCACAACATTCAGATGTCAAGTGACCCCCGGAACCCTGCTTATCCACGACCTACCCATTTCGTACAGCCCTTTAGTTCGAGACCTTGGTCTCCATTATTCTTGTAGCTTTAGGTTTTCTGAGTATGTTCCACTCCAGATTGCAAAGACCAGAAGAACCACTGGTCTCATCTCCAGAACTTTTCGGCTAAATGATTGCAAACTGCTCATTTACAAGTCTCACGCCAGGCCTCTTCTTGAATACTGTCCCATTATCTTCACCAACATGACGAAATCCGACCGCATTTCTCTGGAGTCCGTGCAACGCCAATTCACCAAACAATTAGTAGGCTTTTCCTCCAGTCTGTGTTACAAGGATCGATGCATCCTACTCAATCTTGACCCTCTATGGTTGCGTCGCATGAAGCTCAATTTGTGCTTCCTGTTTAAGCTGTACCACCGTACGGCCTTTTCGTGTACCGAACCCATTCGTCTCACTCCCTCCACGAATTATGCTCTACGCCATCGGTCATTGCAGTTCTCTATTCCTAGATCAAAACTAGCGTTGAGATCTAACTTTTTCCTTATAAAATACTCAAAGTTATGGAATAAACTCCCACTAAACATCCGCGAGAGTCTCTCAATTTCCCAGTTCAGAGGCTCGCTGGATCAGTTCTTGACTGTTCCCAATGTGATCCTTCTTACCGGCCTGACCGTCACCGAAGAGGTGGCCTACGAAAACGGGTTTGATTACTAGGATTACTGCACTAGAACTTTCATTTCTCACCCGATGACAAACGCCAGGGCAACTATTCTCTTTTACGTTATATTGCTTACAATCTATACTACTGTAGCCACAGTTTGCTGACTTTTATAACTATACCTAGTTTAATGCTTGCCGGTTCTCCTAATTTTAGACAATGTTCCTGTTCTATTGCCAACCAGTCTAAGTTTCTTAGTCTTAAATGTCTCCACAGCAAATAAGTACGTGGCTTCGGACCCTAGGACACTGAGTTCCGCCGTCTACCACTTTACTCGATCCTTTCACTCCTCTCTCGTTCATCTTGGCTACCACCACTCACCTGGGTTTTATGCCCGGCCTCAATTCGCCTTTCTTAATCACCTCATTCCAGAATCTATTATTCCAGAAGCCCACCTGATAGTACTTACTTAGTGGATTTTCCTCTCGTCTCACCTCTGTATCTACCATCCACCAACTACTATCATATTCTCTCTTATGCACCACACCATTTCCCATCAGCAGAGCTAAACTCATCTGCACCAGCTAGCCCGGAATGGACTCTGATGGTCTTAGGCATGGCCTGGCGCTGTACGAGACTGACACACGTATGCTAGCTTGTGCTTTACAACGTTCGTTGTCCTACTCCGTGTGTTGCATAATCCCATCCTGCATTTTCCCAGCCCATGCTAGCGAAACCCCTGATGTCAACGGCACCCATACCATTGCGTCGTTGGAACGTGGGGAAAACAGACCACCCCCAGCAGTTGCGAAAAAAGACAAATACGCATAAAATTACGATCGGGCGGAGGGGCTATGGAAAGTTCCTATATGGGCTCAACCACCCCTCTGTTAGGAAACAAAAAAAAAAATAATAATAATAATAAAACTGAAAAAAGGGAACAGTGGAAACGAAAAAGACCTCGTGGGATCGATTCGATCTCCAAATACCACTGACATCGGGCTGTGAAGGAATTGGGCAACCTTCATCTATGGGAAAGTATCCCATCAGCTCAGACCTGATCCTGCGAAAGGGGAAACCCCACATCGCCCTTGTTCGCTCGACAAGCTTTGGTCTTCACGCTCGAGACTGACTGGGGTGACAGCGCACTGGACTCTCCACATACGCTTTCCCACCCCCCGCTCTAAGTTTCAACCACCCCATACCCACCATAAGCGCACCTAGCATGCACGTCGACGTCAAATACAATCGCTACCACAGCCCTGACCTTCAACCCATTGACCTGGACAGAGTATCGACGTACCTGACGAATAACGGCAACCTCGATGAAGCCCGGAAAAAAAAGAGATAAGAACATAGTGGAAACCGGTCACCTTTTCCTTCTATACCCTTCTATCTTCCGTCATCTTTTCTAGAAAGCGGTCTTCTCGATGTCCTAGCATCCAAGCCACGCTTAGGTTTACAACCCTACCTAACAGTAACCACTGCCTCCTGCTAACTACAATCACTACCGCAGCCTGCTCACAACTAAGTTAAATCTCTGAAATGCAGACGCAGCATACCACCGGGTTTACGCTATTTTTGCTAGCCTGTAGTAGTACTTATCAACCCCTTGCAACCCTACGTTACTTAAGCTCTCTATTTAAAACCCAGATCACAGTACGAAATGTAACACTGACAGTCCACATAAACCCAGCCAGTTCTTTATTAATTGTCGCTATTTATTATCATAACCAACAGCTGGAACCACGTCCAGACTGCTATCACCATTTATTTCAGGTTTGTCGTCGCCCACTCTCTCGGGCACCACTTTCGGTGACCAATGTCCACACTTTGACCTGTACCGACAGAGACCTTTATGGCATCTTTTATACCAAACGGGATTGCAATCGGGCCACACGACCTAAAACACCCCCAAATGCTTCCAAGCAGATTGATAGACGTCTCCTAACGCAACACCTCTACTACTGATGTCACTGTTGGAGGCTTCAGAAATAACAGTTCGCAAGCAACCTTCTATTGATTGATTGACACGTCCCTTACCCCGCCTGATGAACCATACCCACGGGATGCTGCACATCACCTTGGTCTCATGTGAAACAGAGCCAGAATACGCAACACAGGAATTTGTTCTCATTAAAATTCGTTACGTTATCCGAACGCGAGTCCACTTGTCCCTCACATCCTTGGTTCCCAACAATGATGCCGAAGATCACTGAGAATCAATAAGTCAATATATTTGTCAGCATAACAGAACAATAAGGCGCAAGCCTACAAGGAGATTTTTCGCTCCGTTTTCTCTTCCAAGATTTCATTTTTCTTTCGATCGGTATCCAGCTTGAAATTGACTCTTCACCAGTTAAAGGCCTTCAAGTTGCGCTGCCTTTTTTTCTGAATGATAAGGGTTATTGATCCTGAACCTAAACTCACCTTATATATGGATTGCTGTTTCCTCCACATTCATCAACGTTGCCTGTCCATTTCCACAAAGTTTCCTCATGTCCCCTCGTTTCATGATGAACTCCCTCTATTAGAATCGGGAATATCCATCATTCCGGGCCAACTTCATCTCCATGGAGAGCCGCTCTCTTCATATTCACCAAAGTTCACGGTTGTACTCCCATTCATTTCTTTAACCTCTCCATGTCCATAACTTACTCCGTGCATAGAACCAGCAATAGGCTTCAGTTACCCACATCTTGCATTATTATGACTTATAACGCATCCCTAGCGCTATATTTTCACGATATATTTTGTATTTTCACGGACCACCACCAACCAGTCGAATCCGAAACCAAACCGTATTTGCCGCGCAAACCTTTTAAATTTCAGTCGACTCAAACTATCTCTAGCTATATTGTTTTGCTTCTGACGACTCCACTCGCTTTCTTGAAATTCGTGTATAGTTCATTGTTTTGAGTAACGTTGTACACCATGATCATGCGCTTGCGCATGCGTCTCGACCATGGTCGAGAAATATACCATTATTATTATTATTATTATTATCATCGGCGAAGGCGTTACCACAGCAGCCCGGAGCGGAGAGGCTATACCCAGCAGACAAGATGAGAAGATTTTTATTCCCCCAGCCGTGATCCGGAAAAACCTCATCCCAGCAGCCATCCAGCCGTCAGGTAAACATGACGATGTCACTGACTGACACCACGTGGGATAGTAGCCCGTCTCAAGGGTTCGTTACGCGGCGAGATAAATGTGCACGGAAGCTTCTGGTGGCCCTGGGTTTTATCAGCTTGTGTTCGTGCCACCTGAGGGTTGGGTTCCTTCTTAGAGCTAATGACGACCTGCCAGTTTCGGATAACTCCGTAAGCCGCTTAAAAGTCTCATCAGGTCTCCTCCTAGGTAAAGCCCGTTCGGTGAGAACACGTTGAGTGATTCGAGACCTTCTCAGTATGTCCTGTCCCGCGGCCCATCGATCATTCTGGTGCCTCGGACTAAACCTTTTGTTCCAGGTGAGGGCAAAATAAATGTTAGGAACCCCAAGCCCTCACAGTCCGACAGGTTGAACTATCGACATATTACCCTTTGCTGAGCCTCGGGGCTCTGTTGGGCGAGCTTGAAATTTTCATGCAGCTAGACGCCAAGTTATCTCGTGGCCTCAGCCATCTTGATTACCCCGGGTGAAGCTTCATCGACGTGCCAAGCTACGGCTGCTCCCTCTTCCTGGAGCCGCTGACTGTACGCACCTCTGTTTGAAGGGGGCCTCCACGATTTTCCTACCTGTATCTTGATCGGAATTTTCTGTTCCCAGTTCGAAGATGGTTCTCCCACAGCCTTGAAATCGTCCGTAGACAGGAAGCCAGGATTCGTGTACCCTTGAGCCTTGTTTGGGGGGTCCTCGGAAACTGTGAAAATTGAAGGCAATCCTCTAAGCCGCGAAGGTTCTGCACGCAACTCGCCCACCGGCACTCCCTTTTTCGTCCTCTACTTCCTAATCTGCACATTGAGGAAAACTCACCGGTGCGTCTCATAAAGTTACTTTTGACGGGCGACCGCTCCTCCTTCAGTAAGAGGTTGTAAGCTTGAAACCTTCAACCCTCTGCGGCCACCCCTAGACCCCGGTAACAAATTTTCCGAAGTATCCTCTTTATTGTAAAGGACTACTGGGGATTCCCTTTGAAAAGGAACCTGATCACACCATATTGAGTCCTGCGCGTAGATGCAAAAACCTCATGTTGGTCGACTTTCGACAGTCTAGTGAGCTCGATGCCTAGAAGCCTGTGTCACTAGCCTGTTCTCCACTGATTCGGGTGGTTCATGTGTTGCATCAGCATAAACCTGCAAACTAGCTCAGTCAGTTGATCACCAGACCAACCTCACGATGCCCACAACCCCCTTATTCAACTTATGGTGAGCTGGGGTTGACGACGGTTGCCAGTCTGCCTGACTGGGGCTGTAGTCCTGGCCACACGTCCTGGCAGAGCTGCTTTCACAAGACCTGGATGGAGACCTTTAGAAACGTGCCAGAGTTGCCTTCATATTCATCAAACTCAGATAGCCCGAGGTCATCTGTATGTTTGGTGTAGAGATCACTACTCTTACTGTCGGTTCAAGCACGCCCGGAACGAGCAGGAGTCACCCTCCCCACCTTCTGCCTTTTCGACCGCTTTTCAGGGACTGTTATCCGCAAGGGAAAGATTTTTTTGCGCCATTATCGCGTGTTGCAACAGTCTAGGTACATGGAAGGCCCGATGCACTTTGTTCAACTCTAAGTCCCTTCCGTGAAAATGCTCCTATGATTCGTCAGTAAACGAGTTCGCATCTTGTCAGGTCAAAAATAAAAGAGCGGCCAGGTCCCCCTGACAGAGCAGAAGCGAAACCTTTGGAATCGTAATCGGCGCTCAGTGCCAATAAAACTCAACCGTAATACGTACACGAGCACAAACCTCAAAGGTTAGCTCGAACGACAACAGAGTCCGAAACCTGATAGGTGCAAAATTCGAAGTTGAATAACAGCGAAATTGGCGCCTTTTGTATGGTGTCAGACGCAACACATTTTGGCCCATCCTAAAAGAGCAAGGGTATAAACTGAGCCACGGCATGCAAATTTCGATGCAAAACGGACTCCACAACAAAGCGCAAAAAGCAGACTCAACAACAAGCCCCAAGCTCAGCATGGCATTGTTCAACCCAGTGAATACTTTATTACTGTGGAGGCACTCAAGATAGTTGCATTGTTGATGGAATAGTGACGGTAATTAGAAGGCGGGTGGAATGTTATTCAACCGCCGGTTTTGGAAAAAGTAATCCGAGACCAACTCTAGGGAACTCAGGTTTACAACGGGGATAGACATAAGAGGCGCGAAAGTAACAGTAATCTGATAGAGTCGCTTAAGAATGAGACATTATTTAAAGTGCCCAGAAATAGAGACGACGGCGTGCCACGTTGTGCTAAACAAAGTCTGAAGTGCAACAGTAGGGGGCAGTCAGAGTGTCAGAACCCAGGAGAGTGGATAACTGATCCCTTCTAAGACTGTTAGAAAAAGGCAAATGACTGAATGCCCGGATATGCAGGAGAATGATCTACGAGAAACAGTAAATGAACAGCCTGTTTGCGTAAGTTGGGCGGCCAACGATAATTCATTGCTCAGGATGTTGTTGAAAATGTGGTAAAATAAAATTAAGATTGATGGTTTCGTTCGGGCAAACCGGGTTGTGCCATAAAATTTGAGCCATCGATGCAAAATCTCACGGGGGTTTCGTCAGGATTTTTTGATGTCCATAATGAAGACATCTGGACTGCAAGGCTTTTACGTGTTTCAAGGTACAAAATCTAGGAACCGTACTCAGTGCAGTGAGGGCTATTATAGGAACAAACCTGGAAGACTAGGGAAGTCAAAGTGAAGGAATATTGATAGTGGCAGATAGTAACATGTTCTTCTCAGCCAAGCGAAAATGCGTGCTTGCGTCTCTCAAAAGCAATGCCGGATAGTCGTTAGATCTTTTCAAGGTAGGAACAAACTTAGATGCCTGTGGATGGATTTGACTGTGCGACTGAAAACCGGGGATAGTTGAAGGAGACAACAGGGAAGAACAATACTAGCCTTTGACGAGTCTTTTCAAATCAGAAGTTCGAGCCAGTGGTTGAGGCCAACAGTGCTATAAACAACCAGACAGAAAAAGTTTTTGGAGACAAGAAGTATGATCCGCCGGCTGTGTTGCACCAGGAAATTGTTTTAGGCGCCCCGAAAGCCTGGTGCACGATGGCCGAAGCGATGGGTCTGACCACACCTCCACTGTTAGGATGAGCGCAAGTGGACACCATTTTTTCATGTGGCACAAAGCACATCAAACGGAATGACGTTTTTCAGGATCAGACGGCGGGATAAAAGAATACCCTGGCTGTCAAGGCTAGTGAGACCAACGACTGATTGTCCGACAAGTAAGAATTGGTGTCTGGGTGAGTGAACCAGCATAATGGTCGATGCGGTTCCCATAGTAGTAGAACTTCGGTTAATGTTGCATATACACGGATGAAAAAGCACGGAGGGGAAGGAGGGCAAAATGCAGTCTGAGTGGATCCCGGCCGAGGACAAACGATCTACCACGAAATCAAGACAGGCAGGACCTACACAGCGGAACACATGAACCAGATGGGAGAAGGTAAAGCGCTATAATCCGTCTGAAGGTAAGAGCCTTTCGACGGATGATGGTCGGAGAAGAAAGCGAAACTTTCGTCCAGGTTATCTTACTTGGAGGACTGGTTGCCACTTTTGCTAAAAGAATGCCACCTGACCGGCTAGGGTCGAATGCCGCCTTGAACAAATAAATTATTGCAAAGAGAATGTACAAGCTTGACGGTCGGTTGGCCTTCACCGCACATTAGTCTTGCAGTAGGGGGCACATATTGTGGGAAAAGTACTCCATTTAAGGTGAAATAGCGGCTGGAAAATAAAGAAAACTGCCTATTAGGCAGCAGCCGCACGTGTGAAAGCCAGGGAACAAATGAAGACTACGAAAGTACGGATTTTGTGAACGTTTAGACGTACTGCGAAAAAATCTATGTCAGGGAAGACACTATATAGGAAGGATTATGGAGTGACCCTACCTTGTTTCAGAGTGTTCTGTGACATAGAGTGGTTCAAGGCAAACCATTTCGATGGAGGAGGTCGTGATCCGGGAGGTTGTGAGAAACAACAACAAACCCTTATAAACTGCGGGGGCGACGTAGAAATGTAAGGGCAAAGTATACATTTAGGTGTCTTCCATGATGAAGGGTGGACTACGAATGATGTGGCCTTCTCTGGCAACCATCTTCTTGACAGCCCCCGACCCCAGGGGATCTATTGATGAGGGGCCCAATAAGTCAGAAAACGGTCTGGTGGCAGCAGTTCTTGGTGACTTTCTAGAGTTGCTTAGCGGATGTGACGAAATAAGGGCTTTCGAAAAGCCTGAGGACCTGCAACAATAGTTCGCTCCGGAGCCTGAGTGAATCGGGTGGGGGGGGGGGGAGCGTATCACGCTTTAGGGCAATACGTAGCCGGATTCAAACAAGCCCCAAAACCAAAATACCATCCATCCGTAAATTCCACTATGCTGGATTATTAACTGAGCAGTGACATAAAACATACAAACCTCATCTATACGATCATACTGACTTAGAAAATGAGGACCAAGTTTAAGGTGTGCTCGGGACAAGCAAGTGCTCCACGCAGGTCCAATATGGGACATGGCAAGGTAGCGCGTTGGACGTGAACAAACATGGGTTAGTCCATAAAAAGATAAAGTTTACGGAAACACGAAAATGATGTATTTGGGCGAGCGATATCACGAAGATACGAAATCAAAGTGTCTTTGAAGGATTTTCTACGATCCTCCTTTACACCGCTATAGGACCGGTAATCGTAGACCTTCCCATGAACTAGGTTAACGAGGGTGAGGGCAGTTTTATGCATACGTATGTATATATCCCTCGGGGTACGGTTTCTGTCTTCCGGAGGAAATTCAGTCTAAAAGTGGGATTGATGTTTTATTTATATGCGGGACGTGGTCTTTATATATATTTGACCCATCTGCGGGTCATAGGGAATTAGTGGGGTACTATTTTGTATAGTGGAACCGGCCAGTTGTGGATTTGTGGCGCTAGGTCTGTTCTATGGAGACCGACGGTGGTGAATCGAATACGTCACATTTCTTGCGGAGCCAGGCGACGGCTGGGCTCTTCTCAGCCCCGGGTGACTTCATTGCACCCTATATTGATTGGGGGACTAACTGTCCTACCACGGCTGCTTTTACTTTCCCTTCACAAGAATGGAACCTGGAGCTTCACCAACAAGTGTGAGATCGCTCGCTTTCTTTGTGGGCAGAAACCTGGTTTGGGATAAGTTTTCACTCCCAGTGCCTCAGAAGTTTCCTGCGTAGATATTTTGCAAGCTTTCGGTGCCAGCGAATATGCCGTTCTGAATTTAAATTAGAGGCTTGAGGCCCAAATCCCACACACACATCATTGTCGACCAAACATCTGGCCCATACTCTTCGACTATATGAACGGAACAGCTCGAAGCTTGATTTAGGAAAAGATCCAAATGACGCATGCCTGCCACGATGTGTTGTCCGGGGCAGATTCGGCTGACTGGTACAGAGGTTTGCCCCACAACAGCAACAGTCTCATGTCCAGAGCCATCCGTGATTTGACAGTGCTACGATTCCCACTCCAAGGTGAACCTATTTTGGAGACAATACCTAGCAACAGCAGCAAGTTACTACGCACACGAACCACGAACTCGACGTTCTTCCGTGATGATGGCAAAACAGTGCAAACTTTAAGAGTGGTCGGCAGCCGGACGTGTTCACACACCCAAAAGGTTGCTCGACTATCTGAATATATGGATGAGACCAACAAGCGTAGTACCCCCACCAATGGTAAACGGCGGGGTTGCTGATTGGGGTGTAGGTAATGCAAATGCCGTGGAAGCCGCCATTTATAATGAAAATCAGTTTAATTTGGAGGCGCCCGAAGCATGCCTTACACGTGATTAAATTTTAGCAGGCAACAGAAGATACAGACAAAAGTCAAAACGTTTGGGAAGGCGCAAGACAAAGGGGGGGGGGTAGGAAGAAATAGAGGGGGGATGGGAAAGATATACGTGTATGCACACCAAGGAGTAATGGAAGGAGTTTGAGTGAACCCGGAGATGGATTCAAATATGGGCCCGGCAAGCTTGAAGGTCAAGGTCAGATGGAGCAGCTGGCTGAGCCGATAAGAGGAGATCGAAACTCGAGAGTTTTACATGAGGAGGACTGAAAATCGACGTGGGAAACTATCGTTACGGGAAACGATGAAGAAAGAAATAGAAGAGGAGAAAGGAAGAACAAAAAATGATTTGTATGGCTAGGAATTAGGTAGCCATGAGCTATGCGTTATTGCAATAAATGGACGATGTCAATTTAAAAACAGGGAACTGACACCGCAAGACGTAGAGCGTGAGTCAGATGACAGCAATGCCGCGGAAGGATCGAGATACGGCAAATGTGAGGTACAGATGCAGACAAAATGGACGCATATCATGAGGGACAGCGGCATGGTGGCGAAAGAACTGACCGGCAAAGAACTGGAGGAGGCAGAGAAAGTATGTGAATACATAAATATACATATATATGTACACCAGAGCAGGAGCAAATAGCGATGAAGAGACGGAACACGGCAGTAGCAGTGCTTGGAAGAGACAGGTAGGGTTGGATCAAATGGCATGGAATTAACTTGGATAAATCCTGATGGATTTATTTATGACAAGTAAACATGAGAGATCAACAGCCAAAGAGAACCAACTTTGGGAGCGCAGAAGTGATGACTGTGAGCGGAATTTGATAACCGAGGGAATATGAAGAAAAGGATCGATGAACACAGGTAAGAGTGAATATAACAGTCTGATTATTGCAGATGGGACATGTGGTGACGGTCGAACATGGGTGAAGAGTTAATAAATGGAAGTACATTATGCGGCAAGGAGATGGCCGTGAAAACAGCTGGAGAATGCAGAGTGAATGGCTGTGCGCGGTGGTTGGAGAGGTGTAAAAGATCGCTGGGGGAGGGTAACTTGGAGGTTAGAAGAACTGTGGCGCAAAGATGCATCACTTGTAACAGCAAATAACATGGGGGAGAAATAAGGAAGTGGAGGATCAGAAAGATCAGGTAATGGCAGATCACATGGTTTGGAACTATAGGTGAGAATGAGGACGTTACGACAACTTTACACTAGGTGGAACGCGGAAAAGCAGCGCAGCCTGGAAGGCACAGTGAAGATGCCTGTGGCGATCAATGTACGAAGCAGACGAGAGCGTTGACCAGAGAAAACCAGGTAAGAGATGATCAATCAGGTCGTGTCAGTGCAGATGACACAGGATAAAGACCGAGGAGAAGAAAAGAACCCGGGCGGGAAAGCCTGTCCTGGAACAAAAACGCACGGGAAATAGTTGCGCGTCGGAGTTGGGAGAGTGGAACTGGAGGGTTGCTTGCTTGCAAGCTGTTACACAAATGGATTGAGCCGGAAGTTGCCAATCGGTACGTTGCCTAAGAGAAAGATCCACGGAAGAATTGCGGATTCAGACACGGAAAATATGGATAGGGTGAAAAGATAATAAATTTGGCCGTAAAAAATGCAAAGGTTGGAACGGCGAGTTCTTATATGGTGGTTGGTCACGCCTACGAATGTGTCTGGTGCGTATTGGTGGGAGGTCCAAGATGGACAAAAAAGGATATCGCAAAGTGGTAGCTAGTGAGGTATGCGATCAATGAGGTTCACAAGTATATGGAGGCACCAAGTGAATACTGATTAGGAGCTGACGGGAGCGAAATGGGTGGAGAAGAACATATTTCAGGCTTGGGCAGAGTAAAATGGATAGGGCGAGAGTGACATCACGCGGTGATGGTTGTCATTGTGGAAAACGATAGGAACAAAAATAGAATGGATAGGTGTGTATACGGAGGTAGAACGACACGGAAGGGAAGTGATAAAAGTGCTGATAAGAACGATAGATGAGCGAATCGTGGCGGAAGAGGAACGGTAGGTGCGTGCGATCCGCAACGGACAATGATGAATGCGGTAGGGCAGGAAGAGTAAGAGCGTGCAATCCGCAACCAGTGCTATTGGATGTGGCTGACCGTGCGCTGGACACCCAACCTGAAAAACACTTCGTGAAGTGAACACAGGAGGTGTGATCCACCAGCCCAACTGCGTTCGAACATCGTTGCAGATGGCCTGCACGTCCGATGTGCGCCGGCCAAAGCGGGGGATCTGACCGAGCCCCGAACCGTTGGGATCAGCGTGAGTGTTCATTGATGGTTGTACAGAGGGCTGAGGCACCACGATAAAGGTAAATGGTCCAGGACCAATTAGACGGGTTGTGGGAAATTGGACAAAACAGCCAACGGGAACAGCGAGTGGTATACGGCCATATAGCATTACTATCCGGGTTCACCAGCCAGGGAGGGGATCAGTATAATGCCCGAGGTGGTCGACCAGCATTGAAGCTCACTGAAAAGGGAAATGAGGTAGAGGAAAGCAGTCTGGGTATAGCCCAGCTGAGGATGAACGGTTAACGGAAAGTAGAACAAAAGTAAAGGACGGGCTCATCGATGCAGCGGATCCCTAAGACAAATTGAGGCCATGGAACGTGAGACTAAAAAAGAAACGCATATGTGGGAGCTAAAATATTCAATGAGGAAGTTACTATTCCACCTAGAGTAGTTATTCAGCAGGATAAAAGACTATGTTCTTCTTGAAACCCCGGAAAAATCTTAGCTGGGGACTGGGCGGGGGCAGAATTGGTGACGTCATAACTGGATGTTGAGTTCAGTTAGTGAGCCACGCTGAGTGAGAAATAAAACTAGATTTTCCGGTTCAAAATCGCAGAGGTGGTAAGGAAAGTGGCACGCACTACGCATGGGCCGCCTAAAAGAGCCAGAAACAGGGCACAAGCCCTGCAACGAGAAGCAAAGTACGAGTATGAGAATAAACTAGCCAACAATGTGGAGGCAGACCCAGAGATGTTCTTCGCTTACATGCAGCCCTAGAAAACGGCTCGTGAGAGCATACGTACCTTGGAAATGCCCGACGGAAGCATTACCCTCAACGATTAAGACAGGACAGAAATTTTATTCGCGTTATTTGGGGGCGTGTACCCTCAGGACCATGTGCTTAATGTGAAGGGATGAAATATAGGGGGTACTCCAGTGCTTCGGGAGCTTACCCTAAGTGGGGACGACATACTCCGCGAACTCAAATCATTGTGCAAGCACAAGGCAGCCGGGCCGGGTGCGATCCATCCGGCGATTGTTCAGCTTCTTCCCGATATCTTATCAGAGGTTAATACTCAGCCGTGCTAGACTTTCCAGTTCAAGATCGCAGGGGTGGTGGCGGAAATGTATGTGGTTGGACCTGGTGTGGAAAATAGGCGACGTACGCTTAGAGGTATCGAGGAGAGTTGGCTGACTTGCCAGGCTTATGCCAGTAACCACGGGACAGTAATGAGAATATATATATTTATATAAATACGTTTACATATATATACACATATACATATATATGTATATATATAGCGGACCAGGCCGTAGGTACTAATGCAGTTCCCACAGCATTGTTGAGGTTGGTTTCAGGGTTGCAGATGTGATATAAATTAATTAAATCGTGGAACGGATGAGGCATATTGACAAACTGTGGGGAGTATGTCGGTGGCCTATAAAAATGCGAGCGCATCTGGGAAGACGTATTTCAAAGCAAAATTGGCAGGATCCTATAAGTCGGTATGGAAGAACAGTTAGTGGATGCAGACGTGTTTTGACTAGGTCGATGGTGAAGTCTAATAGGAAGCAGTCAGACAGAGCATTCAGAATTCAAAAGCGGTGAAATTATTTAGGAAGGTAAGGTACAGCGAGAAAGCAGAACAATGGCTTAAAAGTTGAGGCCTTTCTCGTAAGCTTGACTTTCGGTTATGTGCACTTTGAATAAGCGCAAAACAGTTGGGACAGAAAGGGATTTATCAATGGCATACACGAATGCATACTTTGACCGAGAAGATCTGGTGTACAAAGGAAGTTTGGTTTAGGTTCTGGAGTGCGTGAAAAGAAAGAACTTAAAGCGTAGAACAGTCCTCGCGGCGGGTGTCTTTATGGTATACTGTCTACTACGGAGTGAATATCCAGTATCCGGGGAGAAGCACAACTGTTTGGAGGAATAAGGTTGCTTAATCAATAGCTTATGCAGAAATACCAGGTTTAGCTTGATGCAACGAAGCCACAATGGTTCGATTTTGAAAGATAAACATCGTTCCCTTTAGTTTAATTTTGACAACCAATCGATAAACTGCTTTGTAAATCTTCCCTGAATACATTCAATAATAATCCTGTCGGATTTCCACGTACTAAAGAAGATTAAGGGACAATATTCGAGAAGGGGCCTGGCCTGTACTTTGTACATGTGAAGAATGCCCTCCCTAAGCTGAAAAGATTCGGAACAGAAGACAAAGACACATTTTAGCCTTCGCCGTTTGGAAGACAGCATGTTCGGAGAAGTTGAAAGAGCAGGAATAAATTAAGCCAAAGTTTCTTACTAGGGGCTGGCTGTCGACGGGTAAACCACCGATGCATCAGGAACCAGGGAGAACCTGGCATTTGTAAATAAGAAAAATACACTTATCGGAGTAGAATTTCATCGCCCAGGTTGAGCACCACTCTTCAAGATCGGCTAAGTCAGCGGAGATTTTAGGTATGGTAGTACTGATGTTGCCAGGCGAAAAAGTGTAGACTATCTCAATGTCGTCCGCGAACAAAAACGGCGTGCCACTGAGTATTGTCTGAAACATATCGTTTGTATGTAGAAGGAAAAGAGGGGGACTAAAACACTGCCCTGTATAACACCTGCTACTAACAGGCCTAAGTCTGGAGTTGTTCCCGTTGATCACGACGACCTGTGAACGATGAGATAAGCAAGATGAGAACCAAGAAAGTAGTGGGCTAATGGTACCAAATGATCGTAGCTTTGTTAAAAGGTGGGGGTGAGGTACACGATCGAATGCCTTAGGTAAGTCAAGATAAAGAACGACAAAAGATTTCCTACTTTCAGCAAAGTCGATGACGGGATTCAGAAAATCATGCTGACAAGCCATGCAGGACCGTGAACGGAGGAATCCATGTTGGTTGTCAATAATAACGTTGAGGCCTAATAGGTAGTAATTATTGTGATCCTTAATTAGTTTTTCCAGTATTCTGGATAAAATGGGGGTGTTTTGTAGGGCGATAATTGAATGCCTCATGTAAGGTTCCCTTTTTATGAATGGGAATGAATACCAAGCTCTTCCAATTAGCAGGTACGGTGCAACTATTAGGTGAAAGAGTGAAAAGCATAGGCAGCAACATGAGGAAATCCAATTCGCCATTGAAGAGCGCTACTGGTGGTAGGCCATCAGGGCCTAACAGAGGGGAGGGTTTGCCACTAGATAGTAGCTTAAAAATACTCCTGGAATCAAAGGTTATCGTAGAAAGGACAGAGTCGGTAAGTGTCAAATATCGGGGAGTGCCAATAACAGCAGCCGGGGCCGTGGCTGAATCAAAGAATGCATTGATGGCTTTGGCTATACACGGTAGTGAGGTGATAGATGAATTACTATCCAGAACCAGGAAATTGAAAAGTCGCTGGAATTATGTAGTTGTTTGAGAAGTTTATGATACCTCTTACGGAGTGGCGAGACAGGGGACCTCTTTTGGGTATAGCCTGGCAAGCATTAGACAATTTTTTCAGACAGTCGGAAAAGGAGTGGAAAATATCGGCAGCAAACTGAGGGTCCTGGGTGAGGAAATACTCACCCCAGTGTTTCTGGCGAATAAGCGTGACTAGCAAGGCTCAATTTCTGCATAGGAAAGTATTGTTGGAGGAATGTGCGGGATTAGGTGGGCCACTAATGGGTAGATGCCAGATAACCAATTTATGGTCACTGCCGGGGAAGTTTTTTGTTACGGACACGTCGATGAGACGCATTTTATGAGTAATTACCAGATCTAGTATGTTCCCGTTTCTGGTAGGTTCAGCAACATGTTGTGTCCGGTTACCAAAATGAAAGCTAGTGATCAAGTCCATAGGATTGGGAGGAGCCGAGTGGGTAGACCAACTAATTTGAGGCAGAATAAAGTCACCAGCAGTAAGCTTGGTTTCAGAGGGAAGTAAAGAGGGTTATTCGAAACACCTAACAAGGAATGGAAACAAAGAACTGGGGGAATTTGGCAAGTGGCACACGCAACCAATATAAAGAGCAGTGCTTTGGAGGTTGGTAGTAAACGACAGAGATTCGGAAATAAAATCGAGCGCCACGTGTTAAAGAGGGGTCGTGGTGTAGACTTCCTTGACATCGACTAGGCACCCACCACCACGCCGGTTCGGTCTGTTGGTTCTCAGAAGACTGTACTCCACCAAAGATATTTGATCATTGGGAGTGCTCTCAGACAACCAGGATCCCGCTGATAAGATAACGTCGTAATTATTTATGAGAACAAGTTTTTTTAGGTGCGGGGTTTGGCCAAGAAAGGAAGGCGAGTTGGATAAGGCTAAAGGTATACCATTTGTGGGAGGTGGTATAGGGTAGTGTAAGTTGGAAGGAGGCAGGCTATCGCGATTGGAAGGAGTGGAGATCAGGGTCATAGTGGAATACTTTGATATTTAGGCTAGTGGAAGTTCAGATTGGGTGGCCCCCAGCCAAACTGGAGTAAATGTTGTAGCGAGAAGGATTGCCGGGGTGTAGAACAACTGGGCATAAACGGAGGGGGAAATGTAGGAGCGAAGGGAAAAGCCCGCGGGATTTAGCGGGTCGATATTAGACGGGGATGATGAGGAGCAGCTGAGAAACACCGGTCAGTCGGAATTGAGTAATGGCTGAGGGGGGGGGGTGTTGAGGGCAGGATTAAAAACCTTTGAGGAATAGGGGCGTACGGTTGCGGATTAAGCTGCTAGTTATGGGGGCGGATGAGGCAAGTTGGGTTGAACACCAAATATGGAGCAGTTAGTATCGGGAGCAGTAGAGATAGTTGTCAGGCGAGGAGTACGACGTGAGGCAGAGTAAACTTCTTGTGGGAGCCGTATTTTGGTACTGGCAGGCAGTAAACGCGGTGCACTTGTGGGGGCTACAAAAGCATAGAAGCACGGGACACTTTTTAAGGTAGAATCCGGAATCGATGAGTTAAGGTGAGTCGATTTAATAGGGGACAGATGAATGAAGGAGGGGTTTGTGAGAACGGTGGGAAGACTGGTAGACCTATTCCTCCGGACGGCGAGTAGTTTATCGCCGGAGGCAACAGAGAGCGAGGCAATAGTTGGCGTCTTTTACTGAGTGGCAGTAATAGGGGAGAAGCGGAAATGTCCAGATCAACAGTAATGGGATCAGGTTTTAAAGAGTTCAGTGCGAGAGCAGATGAGGAGTCAGCGAGTGGTTGTGAAGAAGCGGGGGGCGCGTGTGAGTATAAAGCGGTGGGGACTCGAGAAGAAGCGATGGAGCGACCAGCTGTTCGTGTCGAAGGCTCAGGTCTATCAGGCGTCTTCCTCGTGGGGATGGTCAAGAGAGGTCTTGTAATTTCCCTTTGAAGAGGTGTTTTTTCTTCGGCTATTTTCATGTTTTTTAAGGGGAATTAGAAACTATGGTGTTACGCATTTGAATGAACTCTTTGGCAGATAGGTCGTCCCCAAATCGCATAGGGATTCAACAGTTGAAGCGCTGAACGCACTTACACGGCCTTGATATTTGACAAGGAAGTTGGGCCATACCACAAGCGTCCAACAACGCATATTTGACATGCTCGAGGGGTATTCTTTCTGGGACAATAAACACGACTGCATTACGAGAGTTCCTCACTGTTATGGGAACTTCGGATGCAACAGAGTCTATAAAGCAGCCATCCGCTGTCAGGTTTTGCAAGGTAGAATGTTCGGTGCGTTCAGTGATGCACAGTAGAGGGGGCGAATTTAGATACCGCATCTCCCATCTTCAGAAGCTGGGGCCTTATATCTGAGTTGCTTTGGTCTAAAACAGCTGCTATATTTGTTGCCAAGCCTACAAAGCCACGGAGGTCAACCGAGCACTGTTTTAGGGCCACGGGAGTTTGAACAAGCCTATTCTTTCTGGTAACCGGAGTGTGAGCGGATCGGGTATTATTGGAAGTCATCTTTACTACAAGTGGCATTTTCAAATATCAAAAAGAAGCTGTGCTTATACATGAAAAACCTTGTCTAACTGCATCGTTAGTGCTCCAGCCTTCCACAGCTTTCCGTAATTTTGACATGGACCGAGTTGTGACCCATAAGCCGTCGCTAAAGCCACAAAAATCACCCTGACCGGGTAGACTCCGCCCGCCAGCACTAAGGGAGGTCGCCAAAGTTCCCGCTTCCCCGATAAACAAGTTTCTTAGTACCTCACAAACTGCCGGAAAACTCCAGACGAGCAGGAACAAGCAGTTGTTGTGACAATGTATAGGAGTGGATACAAAAGGCAGTCGTCAGTTATCCTCCTGCCATGCTCATGGCTTTGCCCGCAAGGGAATGGAGCGGCTTATGGACAGGGGCGTTGAACACAACCCTGATGATCACTACCCAATAGGCTCCGCACAGTACGGCCTTCGCAGATCTCGTTCATTCATTTCCGGTCTCTCGTGAGCTCGAGCACACTGGAGGGAATCAAAGGCTGAAGAACACCCGAAGGATTTTTCTCTTCGCGAATTTCGGTAAAGCCTTTGGTATAGTCATTTGCGGTTCACTCTTCCGGAAATTCAGTCGTTTGAAAATGGTGGATCCACTACTGCACTTGACCAAGGAGTTTCTGGAAGTCAGATGTTTGCGGTCGATCTTCCACGATTGTATGAAAGTGGTGCTCGGCCTTCATTTACTTTCTCAAAGCTTGGTAATCGGTGCACTGTTGTTTCTGGTCTGTATCAGAGACCGCCCAATAGGTAATAACGCATCGTGTTTCCTCAAAGCTAATGATCAGGAGTTGTAATGAGTGCTTCGTTCTGATACAAGCGGACAATCCCTACAGGATGATCCGGGAGCGCTGGCCTATTGGTCCAATCCATGAGCCCTGCAGGTAAACTCGGGAAAGTCTACCCACAAGCACGTAGGTCGGGTACTCTGAGAGTCGTGCTACATACTCCCCGGCACCCCGCTAAGAACAGCGGTCTGTGAGCATGATTTTGGCCTGATAATGTCGACTAACTTAAAGACAATAAGTCTTGCGGACAGGCCACGTGCGTCGCCGTGAAGTAGCCTAGGAGCAACCGCCATTCGTTTGGAAGGCTCATCTGTTCGTTTTTGGTCGCTATACGCTACCCGTGTTAGACTTCGGTCGGAAATGGTGCTGCCGCTGCAAACCCAGTCTCGGCTGCCGAATTGGCCACGTTTGAAAGAGGTTCAGAGAGCTGCCATGTTATTCAACCCACGACTACGCCGGACAGGCTAAGACGGTCGCTTACCGGGGATTGGATTGCTCCCAGAAACCCATCGGAGAATAAAAAGCGACCCCATTTTTGTCCTCCGCCCTCTTTGAAAGACCTAGGACCATAAATGTAGGCAACCTTCCGACAAATTGGACCATGTTGCATTTGGATGCATGAGCTAACGCTCCTGAAGTTGGAATCTATTGGGTTTACCCTGGGGTTCGCCCATCCTAGCGAGTCGTCTATATCTAATGCTTGCTGTCGCTGGAAGTGGCGGAAGAGTTTCACGATTCATCCTCCGGAGTAAAGACGATTTTTTGGCTTACAAGTGCTTCGATTACCTTCACTGAGACCGGAAACAAGGGCAGTAGCCTTGCCTGACGGTACAACTGCGGTATGCGCCTGTAGTGTTGGGAAAGAGCGGAGGGGATTGGTGGCTGGAGCTGAGAGAGCTGCCTGCATAGCAAACGCTGAAACTTGGCTGGGCCATGATGCTGAGTTTACCTCATTCTTTATGTTGTGCAGCCCATTTCGCATCAACAGTTGTTTGTCATGACTCACTCAATGTCTTCACCCTTCCGTTGCTGGCCGCAATGCGGTATGGCTGACGAAGTGAGAAATGTACTGCTGCAATTCAACAGCACGTTTTTCCCCGGGTTTTGCGTACCCTTGGGTTTTCGACACTGTTGTTGTTTCAAGCTAACTTCCAAGGTGTCCTTATATGTTTACTGCAGATGGGTTTCAATAACAACGCACAATCGTCTCGACCCCAACTGTCTGACGTCCGTTCCCTTTTGTTGGATCAGGGCGCTTTTCAGCCACTGATCGCGTTTACAGATTTCTCAGGAAATCATTTTGACTAGGGGTAGTTAGCTTTGAGTATACCTCAGTCGGCGTGACTTTTACTCAGGTTGTCCAAAGCCGTTGGTGCTCCAAAATCGATTGACGAACGGCTGTACACCTTCACTGGAGCAGTTGATTATCGGAGAATCACTTCAGAAGGCCGGCCAAAATTCGTGTTCCAAGTTGCATCAGAGCTCAACGCCAAAGTAAAGTCCGTGCATGGGCTCGCATCTCGGCGAACTAATAAGAGCGAGTCGATAACAGTGTGGTTCCCTGTGAGAAGACGAGTCAGGTTTTAGTCACTCGCATTCCTCTCCCTCAGTCTTTTACGCCTAATCGTGGGCAAGTAAACGGTGATATTTCGCCTGTTGATTAGAGTGTTGCAATTTTGTATGGGTCTCCGAAATGTAGATCTACCCCTGACTGAGTCTTTCTTGGCGGCAAGAATGTCAAAATGAACCGGAGCAACTTCGGGCTTCAATGTGCCCGCGATCTCACATTGCAAGTTTAAACGGCCATTGATGGAAGAAGAACCTTCCATAGCGGGGCGGAACTTTGGATCCACAGAGTGAAATCTGGATTCAAAACATTGCTTCAATGCATTGTAGGTTGTTCTATTGTTTCCTAACTCGCCGTGAATGTTAAAGTTGGAGTCTAAGAAAGTAACTGATACCGAACCAAATTCGTGGATGTTCCCCACTTGAAAGCACAACGCTACTCTTCCCTAAAAGATATGATAGTTGATTTGCCAAATGATCCGTGCTTCAAGCATGCACGCCGGCCCGGCTTGTCTATAAGCAAAGCACACTGAATGCCTCACAGGCAAGATGGCACCCTCGGACACATCATCCCATGCCTCCTGCGTGCAAACCATTTACTCATATTTGGCTAACTCCCAGTCTCCGGTTCTACTCTCGTCTAAAAGCCTCTTTCTAGCAACTCCCTTCAGAAGCCTTTGCTTCCAGCGGCTTTAGATCCCCGACCACGCTGCTACAACATCACTTCACATCATTATCGAACCCATGCTCCCTGATCTCAGTCCTGAAGTCAAAACAAATACTCGTATAACCATCAACCTCCGTCGTACCAGCTCCCACAGGCCCAACAAGCCCCTGCCACTTGTTACTAACCGCTATCATCACTTCAACAACACCGCAAACCACCCACGCAATACAAGGTTAGACCCGCTACTCTTTAGTTCTCCTCAAAAGTTCTTTTCCGAACCACCTGTGAGCCCACCTGTAACCCCATCTGAGCCTGCTGTTGGTCAACTGATCATTTCGCCCATCAGTATTTCCTGAAAACCTACACCAGGCTGCTTCTGGGATCAACCAGCCGCTCCACCATCCAGCTTCATCTAACGTCATGGGCTCTATACTTCGGGGTAACCTTCAGAGCTGTACTTTTGCCACGAACCCCTCCCTTGTACCATCCCCAGCTCCTATATTCCTCGTTCGTTCTGATCAAATGGGGCCCACCGACCATTCGTCTTATTCGTTACCCCGTAGGCCTTCTTTCCTACCCGACATCCATCCCCATATTACGGCCTCAGCATGCCCTCGACTTGTTCCCGGTTCATCCCCCCCCGTTTCCACCGAACTCGGAAGTACTTTGACGCCGTGGCGAACGCGCCCACTTCAGGGCGGAAGTGGTGACGACAACGACAACGAAGGAGGTTCGAGAAGGACATGGACTAGCACAGCCACCGGATCCGCTGGATGCTGCCCACTTCCGTGGGGCCTGCCTGTACACGATCTGCAAACGCACGGGAAGAAAGAAGATCAAACGAGCCGAGGACCAGCAAGAGTACAAACCGGTAGCAAGACTCACATCAGAGAAGGTGAGAATGGTGGTCTATACCTATCCGGTACGGTGGCGGTTACATTGATAGACGTTCCACGATCAAAGCAGTATCCTACATCCCCACTCCACATGCCTACCCTCCCGTCTCACCTGCTTCCGAACAGCCCATGAGCCTCTGGCCTTTTCCAAGTCTCGTGACTACCTTCCCAACGCCCACTCACAATATCACCCAATAAGTCGCCCGCAACCCTTCAATTTCATGTTGGCCTACTAGCTTTATACTGTTCCTGTCCAACGGGCAGGTTATCTGCAGCCGGGAATTCATTTTCTTCGTTACCAGCGCTCGCCACAACTCTAAAGCTATCGCTGCCTGCCCTTCGGACCACGTCGGTGAATTTTTCGAACATTTTCTTGCTACCCTGCAGAGATTTTTACCTAGCTGCATCTCTTCTCTTCAGCTCAATAGATCAATGCTCTTTCAAGGCTCCAACAGTTTAGCACATAACTACCCAAATGGTTCCTCTGAAGCTCTTCAGGGCCCAGCCCTAGAGCCTCAAATCGATCACGGTCTGTAGTAGCTCCCGATACCAAACATTCAGTCTCCTCCCTACCGATTGTCCACGTCACTTAGCAACTATCCTACGTCATTCAATGCGGATACCAAACTTCAAGAAAGTTTGATCGCTGAATTTATTTGATTCTTGGTATATATTAAGCAAGCTTCACCACTGAAAACTGTCACTAGATCATGTCTTGATATCGTACTCAACACCAAAACCTGGATCAAGGAATACACTGCAGCAAGCAAAATCCAGCTTGCGGAATAGGTTCTTTGGGCACGTAAGACTGGAAAACGCTGAGATAGGCGCCTGATGTGGATAGAACGTGCTCTTTCCGTATCTCCTGTTGGATACCACACACGACTCCATCATAAACTCACCACGAACCAGAATTAAGTTGTCAGTTATCGATGCACATGTTGGTCGTGTTTAGCTCCAGCACCCTGTTATCTTTGACTCACCACCTTCAATTCCAGCATTCGATTATCTTTCGCTACCACTTCTGGCAGCATAGATCAAACCCGATGATTTCTAGTATCTCAAGATGTGCTGGTCTTCATTCACAGCATCCCCAAACCTAAAGGACTTTGCTCATGGGTTTGTCCCATGCTCACACTGAGGGTTACGTGCAACAGGCTGGAGACCTACTAGAAGCTCTGAAATTATGGACATTATGCACACTCACAGCTTTTCCGAAGTTCGGTCTCCCATCTGTAAAATATTTCACATAGCGACCACGAAGCAGTAACAGGCAGTTTCTCGTTCTAATCTCATTTGTCATGCCTCCTGATCCCAATTGCCATTTCTCTCCGTTCAAAAAGAAACCCGATGCCCACCCGTTTACATAACTGAGACTGGTACAGTTTCTGTTAGAAGCTGGCTCCCAACAGCGGGCTGATTACTCAGATCCCAGTATAAGGAGACCGTCACCTGAACCTCGTTTCCTCTGTCCGAGGCTGTTCCCCTAGGAACTCGAAACCCGATTCTCTCCAACAAAAGTATCTAAAGATTCAAAATCCTCACTCCCATGTGCACAACTTTTCCCTCTTTATGAGACTAACAGGCTTTTCCGATGTTATCCGTGATGTAAAGGAAGTTGAACTTTTCAATGAAGAAGCCAAAGCTGTGTGACATTTTCATAAAGCCTTGGAACTGCCACTGCTACATAAATCTGGGAACTCGAAAGCAGAAGCTACCATTCAGTTCGTTGCCTTACTAGATAAAACTTCAACTACCCCCATCTGACACAGCCGAAGCCTTTAACCTTAACTTTTCTACCCCTGTGGACCGTGCCACGGGAGTAGCTTCCTGCAATCCTCTCGCTACCACCATTTTCTCTCCATCTATCCTGATATTTGACGCTAACAATATTTTCAGGCTCATTACATGTTACAAGGCCTTTTTGCACTCCGGCGGAAACAGAAGTCGGTAGTCCTACCGCAGGGAAACGATAAACAGGTCTTATTGTATGTTTCCCTCACCATTTTGAGGTTCGTACGCGCCTAGCTACACTTATCCTGAAATTATTCTGCGGTAATGAATTCTGTTGGCAAGATAATTTTCAGCCGAATAGACTTGGTGCGGGCATATAACCAAATACCAGTAGCAGAGGGTGACATCCCCAAAACGGCCGTGATGACATCTTTTGGCCCTTTTGAGTTTCTACGAAAGCCGTTTGGACTTAGCAGTGCAGAGCAAACTTTTCTGCATTTGATCACTGTGGCATGCGTTGGTTTGAATTTCGCGTTCGCTTACCTCGACGGCGTCCTGAACGCCAGCTCCTCCGAAACAAGGAGCCCAGCACATCTCGGCAAACTTTGCGACCGCCTGTCTCAGCGGGGGACCACAATCAGCTCCGAAGTATGATAGGCGTGGATGCCATCCAATTCCTGGGCTACGAGGCAACCTTCAAAGGGATCACACCCTTTTAGGACAAAGCAAAGGCTATACAGACCACCCAGAACCCACGTTATACAAGCAACTATCTCCTTTTGACAGGTTAGCCAACTTGCATCGGCTCTTCATTCCGCGGCGCGCTCAGCCAATGCCAACGCCCACAGGTCCGTTAAAAGACAAAGCGACGCAGCTGGTTTTCACGGAAACCGCACGAGATGTATTCAGTACGCTGAAGCAGACTATCAGCAAGACCTTTTCGTTATCACGCCTAAAGCCGACGGCCCCGAAGGTTTTGGCCCCCGAAGCATCCTCCAAAGCCTTGGACGCGGTGATGAAAAAATACTCAGCCGAAACTTGGTAGCCCGTTGCGTTTTCTCCAAAACAAAGCTGCCGTCGGATCCGGGTAAAACACTTTTGGCCGCGAAATTCTTGCTGTCTACCTGGCCCTCAAATTCACCGTCCACACCGACCGTAAGCCGTGCTTTGTGTCACAGCGGACTGATACTGTCCCTTAAGTCTAGGCATCCGGATTACGTCGCACATTTCACGAGCGACGTACGCCACATCTCAGGCTTCGATAATCCCGTTGCGGGCGCGCTATCTTGCATTCACCACCTAGACCTCAGCACTCTCGGCCCGATCAATCTCGAAGCTTTCGCATCCGTACAAACAGATGATCCCGAGGTTGAGCAGCTCTGTAAAACTTCACTGCTGCGGCTCTAGCCTGCTCTTATGCTTTCAGCCGAAGGTCACATATTGCGCAACATGTCCAAGGATCGCCCAAGGCCAGACCTGCCGTCAGCTTTCAGACAGCAGGTCTTTGAAACCTTGCACGGTCCGCCCTGTCCAGTTATAAAAGCCCCCTAAACTCACTGGTGACCGTTAGACTTGGCACCACACGAACCTTGACGTCACTGTAAAGGCCTGTAGTAGCTTCCAGTGCCAACAGTGGAAGCTACATAGACCCACGAAGGCCCGCTATCCGAACTTTCAGCCGTCGACTCAGGATTTTAGCACAAGCATTTTGACCAGACGGGGAGCTTGCTTCTATCAAAGGGTAACGTGTATCTTCCTACTTGCACAAGTCATCTCACCGGATGGCTGTTAACCGTACCTCTGCACAATGCAACTAGCGAAGCAGCCTCCTAGCTTCCTTAAAACTCTGGGCTGCAGCATTCGGTTAGTCAGCTATGGCCACCACAGACCGCCGTTCGCTTTTTCAGGGAGCCTTCAGTGGTCGCCTACGACGCTTAGACATCCGTCTCGTTCGTATCACAGCCTACTAACGATCAGCAAACAGTACGGTGGGGCTTGTCCACCGACGGCTCAAGACAGCTTCAGCAGCTCGCGCGAACCCGTGCTAGCGGGAATCGGTACCTCCAGTGCGTTTAGGTTGCCGCGACACTCCTAAGACCGATCCACAAACCACGTCAGCCAAATTCACGTTCGGTTGCGCTCTTCGACTTCCTGGCGACTTGAAAGCTCCAAGGTCCATAGGCACTAATGGCGCAGCCAGGTTAACGCACCAAAAGCTTAAGTTGTACCCCCTAGTGGCTCATGAACGCAACAAGACGGTTTACATACTTCAGAGCCTGCAAGACTGTACTCACCTCTTCCCCGGGATAGAGGCACGCGCACCTCTAAAACCTGCCCACTCCAGCTCCCTCAGGGCCCAAAGCCATTTGGAGGAAACATTCGTCATCGACCTCAAAGACTTAGAGGATACTGCTACCATGGACCGAATTAAACCAGCTTTTCTTACTGAGTCCATTTTGCCCAATTTCACCTCTTCGGATTCTTCGGAGTCAACACCCACGACACCGGCTTTCCATTCACCGGCCACACCAAAGACGATGACCCAGTTAGCCGGCCATCCTGTCGAAACTTTCCACACAGATCCGCATCCTCCAACCTCCGGTCTCATACGGGCGACCAAGAAACCTGTTCCCTTTGCGGAGACGGCAGCCTTTATTCCTCAGTAACCAAAGAAGTTACATGTGAAAGAGTCCGCTCATGTTTGTTGCTGTTCAGTCGAAGTTTGTTTCCACGAAGAGGCCATCTACCACTCACTTTCTACGGCTAAACACGCCTGTTGATTTTTGCTCATCCGTCCTTCCTCGACACTATCACTGGAAGCCTGCAGTTTTAGAGGTAACTCGAGCTCCAGGCCCGTCAGTCATAAGAGGGTGCATTCCCTTAGCTTCTACTTCCACGTTCGCCGGGGAAGTCGACCAGAAAAGACCTAATAATGCCAGCCGCGTGTGTTTTAACTGAGCCTGGGTACAGAAGAGGCATGCTAGCTTGTGCCGAGGTGTGTTGGAGGTAGCGCTAACCTTTGCTGCGTGAGCAAAACGCACCGTCAAACAAGGAACAAATGAGAAGCATCGGGCTAGTTAATTTATAATTTCCTTCCCACCTTTCCCAGACGAGCCTAAGTTGAAGAGGCGACTTTTCACAGGAGTGAAGCACCTGAAGGTCAAAGAGTTTACTAGTGCAAGGAACTGGATGATCTGGCTGCCAAGGATCCAGTTCTGGGAGCATGAAAAAACAGTTAACAAACATAGCCGGGGGCCAAGAGAGTCGCCAACAACACAACGAAATGGTCTCGGTCACTTTCGTCCCGTTCAAACTGAACTGAACTGAGATTAGCTGAACTCGCTTATGAGGCGCGTTCTAGACGGACGCGCACTTCTCTTCGCTAGACAGAGCGTAATACCCATGTTACCTTAATGGTCACTCTAGACCTCTGTCTGCGCTACCACCCGAGGCGTATGTCTTTGGTATTTGTCTCCTGTTGTCCAGCCCTTTTGATTTCAGCGGAAGGACTACTACAGATAAGAAGATACCTCAAGAACCGGGAACATTTGGGCTCCGGCCTCAAATCCGTGCACTAAATCTAGACTTGAAGGTGTAAGGCAGAAGGTCTTGCCCGCGTTGCGGAAGGTCTCAGGGTTATCCGCACCAAATGCCAAGACAAGTTTAAGTACCATCAAAAAGCAATCCAACGATCTGCACTTGCTCGGGCGTGGGCCAATAACGCTTTTTCTTTCGTCATCCAAGGGGCACAGCCCAAGCGCAGCTTGCTCTCAGAGACCATGCCGGATCCCAAATTACTTCCCCCGGCCAAATGGTCAAGGCCTCCAGCTCCCACTTCCCTACAGTTCTCGGCTCCATACCAGTTTCGTCCTACCCACCATGCACCCGATATCCTTGGTCACTGTCATCAGCCGTACCACTATTACCATCGATGCAGTTGCGCAAGGTTCATTCCAGTCGTTTATTGCCCTGCATGGAAAGAACCCAGCTTCGATATTCTTGTTGGCCCTTGAGTTAACAAGCTCCACTTTGGGCCCTCGGGTGGTGGAGTTTCCGTCACGGGCAGAAACGGCTGCTTCTCTCTGGTCAACCGTTTCAGTTCCTCACTGTTTCTCTCAGGTAGCCCTATGCGCTACTATGGTCGAACTAGAACAAACCTAGAGATTGCAACTTATCCTCGTACTCTAGTCCCCTTAGACCAGAGATGGTTCTTGTAAATCTCCTTCGGACCCTATGCGATGTGGGTTCCCCTAACTAACCAGTGAGCCTAAGCCTGTGCCACGCACTGTAGGTGGGGTCCCATCAATGCGGTGTAAAGGGGTAGCATAAATCTACGGTCCCTTGAAGTTACTGTTCTCCGCTGTTGTTACATGACTGTGTACGACCTGTTGGCTGCTGACAGGCATTGCGCTGACGGCTTAAAGTTGTTCGTTACGACTATGCCCAAGTCTCGGATCTCTGTCTTACTGGCCATAGGTTCTGGATTGTCCGGGTTCAGGTAGCGGGTCCCCCTGACTCACCTTCCAGCAGACGTCTACTTTTCCCTGTTTTCAAGGGTAGGTCCCAGACAACTGACCAGTTACGAATGGCTTCTAGGTATTTCCGAATCTTGGTGGATTGAGGAGATCCGACAATTTTCTAGTCGTCTGCGAACATAAAGCACGGCGATCTAAGGACACTCGGTAGGTCCATCGCAAATAGCAGGAAAAGTACTGGTTCCTGCATTGATCCTTGCGGCACCCCACCGGTTACCGTCGCCATTGCGGACGTAGCATCCTCAACCTTGACGTGAGCCTTCCGTCGCACAGGTAGGCTTTTAATTAGTCCATTACCCCTGTTGCCACGTTCATGCCTCCTAATTTGTGTAGCAACAGCCTGTGGTTCACGCTATCAAACCTTTCTCTAAAGTCGAGATAGCGCATCTCAACATTTTCACCTAGGTCTGGTCTCCGAATTGCATCGACAAGGAAGCCTGGGAGATTGCTGAGGCAGGACTTTCCTTTGGTAAACCTGTGCCTTTCCCCAGCAAAGTGATTGGTCGTCTCCAGGTTCCTCACCGGTGCATTTCTAACTATCCTCTCCAATACCATCAAGACTACCGAGAGTAGGATAACAGGCCAATAAGTATCCACTTCGCCCCTTCCACTACTTTTGTGTACTGGTATAGTTTTCGCGATTTTCCATTTGACAGGCAATCGCGCCTCCCTAAAGGATTTGTTGAACGACTCAACCAAAGAGCCTGCGAGTATCCTGGCCAGCCGTTTTGGGATTGCGGAGTGTATGTCATCTGGTCCTGGGGATTTCCTCTGGTCAAGTGCTTCTAGTTACAGACCCGTAGGTTTGACTATCATCACCAGCGAAATTCTCGAGGGAGTTCTGAAGAGTGCGGTTCTTTCCCATCTGCATGCAAACAGGATGCCTTCCTTTTCCCAACAGGGGTTCCTTCCTGGCAGATCATGTATCACTAGCATGCTTACTTTCGTGGATAGTCTGACCAAGGCTCACGATGATGACCGGCTCTTGCATGCTGCATTCATCGATTTTGCTAAGGCCTTCGACAAGCTCCTCCATGACCCTCTTCTTTGCAAGCTGCAAACCTACGGGATAACAGGCTCCGTGTTGAGAATCCTTCGCAGCTATCTTACCGACCGCACCTTTGTGGTTAACATAGGGAGTGTTTCGCTTAAACATTCCCCAGCAACAACTGGGGTCCCACAAGGACCGATCTTAGGTCCTCTTCCCCTCTAGACTTACGTAAACGATCCTCCAACGGTTCCTGCTGTGAACATAACCATGTATGCACACGATGTAACACTCTGGATGTCGTGCTTCGAGAACCTTCAAGGTGAAGTCAGTGAAACAAAACGCCGGTCCCATGAGTGGAACCTCCCAGTTAATGATGACAAATGCATGAGCATGTCTTTTGGAAGAGAGACTGGCCACACTTCCCCTAATAACAGAGCAACCACACTGTCAACGGTTGACCGATATAGGGTGCTCGATTTCTGGTTGGATTTAAGCTCGCCCCTCCATCGTTATCATCCATTTGCGAGCAAGCCCGCATTTCGAGTCCCAAGTGTGATTCGGGGATCCTTCATGCACACATCTTGGGCTGACTTTCCCATGATTTTCGGTACGTATATCCGTCCTATGCTGGAGCACTGTAGTCAGATGGTGCAGTCGGGTCTTGTCCGAGACCGTGAGATCCTGGAAAGGGTTCAAAGGGCTTCCTCCAAAGCAGTGGGGGGTCCGTCACACCTACCTTATCCTGTCCACCTCTCACCCCACAATCTCCTTCCTCTTGACTTAAGACGCACAAGAGGTGACCTCTTTTTGCTGTTTCACCTTTCTGAACCAGGTCAAAGCGACCGCTTCTTCTCCGTTTGTCCGGACTTTTCTCACCGTGGTCACAGCAGAAGGGATTTTAGACCGAGAGCATATACTTATCTACTAATTAGCCTTTTTAACTACATTGTCATTACTCCGCGGAACGTCCTTCCGGAAGACATTGTCCCCTCGTGGAACAAGACTATCCTCAAGCAAAAGTTAGATTTCTACCTTGGTCTCCCCTAGTAATTCCTTGTGCATAAAAAAACAAAGGCAAAATAGGAGTTTCCTATTGTTTTTCCATTTCGTTATATTTTTATGAATGTCGCACCCCATCCTTCCCAAAGGAATAATATTAATAATAATAATGGTTTATTTCGGAAACGCCCGAAGCATGCAATATGCATGATCTTGTTGATACAGGTGATGGAATGGATAGGTATAATTCATGGAAATATGGAGACTCTCATGAAAATATTGGATAAAAAGGCTCAGAAGAGGGAATGAAGTAGAATAAAAATAGGATAAATGTATGCACACCATAGAGGTTGTGTGGAGTTTAAATGAGCTCAAGAGCGGATTTGAATGGACGCCCGGTGAGTTTGAAAGTCAAGGTCAGGTGGACTGAATGGCTGGTCCCGGGCAATTACATATGGAGGCCGACTGGTAAACATGAGAAAGGCTGGAAATCGGTATAAGGAACTGCAGTAGCGAGGAACGATGGAGAAGAAGGTGAGGTGCACTGCAGTGGATTAGATGTCAATGAAGCATTGGTACTTTGCAGTGGATTGTCGGCGGGCATGACACAAAACTCATCGCAAAACAAGCAGCTAGCAATGCAAGACGCAGAGGGTTGATCAGATGACAAAAACGATTTAGTGGGATTGGATACGGTAGATGTGAGGCACAGATGTATGGTTGATGGATGCATATGATGACAGTCGTTCCGGTGATAACAACAGAAATGGCCGGTGAGGAACTGCAAGATGCAGAGCGCGTGAACAAAGATATATATGCGTAAGCTTATATATATATGTAGATATATTATATATATGTGTATAGATATAAAAGAAGCAGGAGCAATAACGACGGGGTCCTAGAAAGAGATTATCAGTCATTGGGAGGGGCAGGTTAGATCAAATGGTTGTAGAATTAACTTTGGAATATCGTGGTGGACAAACTTCATGACAAGTACACACGGCCGCCCAACGGAGAGAAAAATAGAATGCGGAAGCACAGAAGTGATGAAGACTGTGGGGAGCAGTTCATGGAAGAGTGAAGATGAAAGACAGGATCAAGGAAAACAGGTAAGAATGGGTCTAATTATTTGATCAATGCAGGTGCGGCATGTAGTGACGGATCAGAGAAATCGGGTAGTGACAGGTCAAACGATTTGGAGCTGTAAAAGAACATCGTGATGTAACGTTGTCATTACAGTGGTGGAACATGGAAAAGCAGACCAAACTGAAAGGCACACAAGAATGGAGATATCTGAAAACCGTCAGGCATGCATGGTCCGTAGTGAGAAGCTGATGATGTTATGTATATTTTCTTTCCGTGGTCGCCCCTCCCCCACACTCCTTACCTCTCGCTTCCGCTCGATGAATCCGACAGACGATAAAAGATTTCCTCGAAAGCCGAGACAATTGGGCTCAAAGCCTCAAACCCGTGTGATACTTCAGTTCAGTTCAGTTCAGTTCAGTTTCCACGGGAAGAAAGTGGTCGAAACCAATCGAAGGACCAGATCGTGGTGTTGTCGGCGAGCTTCCTTGGGTCTCAACACTACGCGCTGAATGTTTCGTCTGGAAGGCAGAATTTGCGAGGAGGTATTAACTTCACAGACAAGTTCATTGACAAAAGTACAAGGGGCCCACTACCTCACCCATCGCTAACGCAGCTATCTCTGGGAAAGCTGTGTTCCAGCGTGAGTCTAGGATTTTCTTAAAAGTTGATACCTTGCTGCGCCCGGCAGCATCCTCTGACAGCCTATTCTACGTGGGTACAATCCCATCCGTAAAACATTTAGCCCGTATGTCCAGCCTTGAGTATGTCCTCTGTGGCCTACGACTGTGTCCCCTGGTGTTGCACTCATCCACCTCTATGCCCGACAAAACTTTTATTATCTTGAAAGCTTCTTTTAGGTCACTTCGCCCCTACGCCGCTCTAAAGAGAAGAGATTAAGACCTCTAGAAGCCGGGCGTGGGGGTTCCCCTTCTGACTGGTGATCATTTTAGTTGCAAGTCGCAGCTCCCCCTTCAAGCACTCCTCATCCTTGCGATAATAGGTAGTCCACGCCTGCACACAATACTCCACGAGGGGCCACACCAAAACCTTGTAAAATGCGATGAAGACTTCCGTTGTTTTGCATGTGATGGTATTGCATACCCTAATTATTATCCCTCTGGGCATACTGGTAGCTCTCTGATACTACCTTGAAGGCTTGAAGTCCTGTTTGACTATCACACTATGGTTTCTTACCTACGAAACGTTGTAAACGGAATGCTGCCCATTTCGTCTGTGGCAGTCTCCAGAACTTGACCTTTGGCGAGATTCAGTGGTAAATTCAATCCTTATGCCCATATGAGGATCGCATTTATATCCTGGGCTAAGTCGGTTCCCGCCATCTTCACATCATCGGCAAAGACGAAACACGGGTTACTCAATTACTCAGCTAAACCACTTATGTACAAGGGTAGGAGCAGAGGCCCTGGTACTGAACCCTGCGGCACACTACCAGAAACTCTATCCGGCCTAGATAGATAATGGCCGACCTTGACACAGAAGCAACCATCCCTTAAAAAGTGTGCTACCCAGTCACTTGCCTTCTTGCGTATCCCAAAGGTTTGCAATTTACAGCTCAGCGGGCGATGACTCAGAGAGTTGAAAGCCCCACTGAAACTTAAATAACAATCCCCCACCGCGGTACCTTCATCTATTCGTCTTGCGGTCTCGTCTAAGAACATCAGTTGGTTTGTCAAACAAATGCATGTTTTGCAGGTGCCAGTAGGTCGTTGTTAACCAGATGTTGGAACAGCTGCTTCCTGATTATAAGTTCTGGGCACTTGCACAACACTGACGTTGGGCTGACCGGTCTGTAGTTATCCGGCACCTGCAGGGGTCCTGTCATCTGTATTGCTGCGACATTGGCCTTGCGCCAATCCTCATTAGCCGCACACCCCATTAGAGACGCTTAGCACAGCTGAGTAATAACCCCTGATAAGATATCGGGAAGAAGCTGAACAATCGCCGGATGGATCGCACCCGGCCCGGCTGCCTTGTGCTTGCACAATGATTTGAGTTCGCGGAGTATGTCGTCCTCACTTAGAGTAAGCTCCCGAAGCACTGGAGTACCCCCTATATTTCATCCCTTCACATTAAGCACATGGTCCTGAGGGTACACGCCCCCAAATAACGCGATTAAAATTTCTGTCCTGTCTTAATCGTCGAGAGTAATGCTTCCGTCGGGCATTTCCAAGGTACGTATGCTCTCACGAGCCGTTTTCTAGGGCTGCATGTAAGCGAAGAACATCTCTGGGTCTGCCTCCACATTGTTGGCTAGTTTATTCTCATACTCGTACTTTGCTTCTCGTTGCAGGGCTTGTGCCCTGTTTCTGGCTCTTTTAGGCGGCCCATGCGTAGTGCGTGCCACTTTCCTTAAAACCTCTGCGATTTTGAACTGGAAAATCTAGTTTTATTTCTCACTCAGCGTGGCTCACTAACTGAACTCAACATCCAGTTATGACGTCACCAATTCTGCCCCCACCCAGTCCCCAGCTAAGATTTTTCCGGGGTTTCAAGAAGAACATGGTCTTTTCTCCTGCTGAACAACTACTCTAGGTGGAATAGTAACTTCCTCATTGAATATTTTAGCTCCCACATATGCGTTTCTTTTTTAGTCTCACGTTCCATGGCCTCAATTTGTCTTAGGGATCCGCTGCATCGATGAGCCCGTCCTTTACTTTTGTTCTACTTTCCGTTAACCGTTCATCCTCAGCTGGGCTATACCCAGACTGCTTTCCTCTACCTCATTTCCCTTTTCAGTGAGCTTCAATGCTGGTCGACCACCTCGGGCATTATACTGATCCCCTCCCTGGCTGGTGAACCCGGATAGTAATGCTATATGGCCGTATACCACTCGCTGTTCCCGTTGGCTGTTTTGTCCAATTTCCCACAACCCGTCTAATTGGTCCTGGACCATTTACCTTTATCGTGGTGCCTCAGCCCTCTGTACAACCATCAATGAACACTCACGCTGATCCCAACGGTTCGGGGCTCGGTCAGATCCCCCGCTTTGGCCGGCGCACATCGGACGTGCAGGCCATCTGCAACGATGTTCGAACGCAGTTGGGCTGGTGGATCACACCTCCTGTGTTCACTTCACGAAGTGTTTTTCAGGTTGGGTGTCCAGCGCACGGTCAGCCACATCCAATAGCACTGGTTGCGGATTGCACGCTCTTACTCTTCCTGCCCTACCGCATTCATCATTGTCCGTTGCGGATCGCACGCACCTACCGTTCCTCTTCCGCCACGATTCGCTCATCTATCGTTCTTATCAGCACTTTTATCACTTCCCTTCCGTGTCGTTCTACCTCCGTATACACACCTATCCATTCTATTTTTGTTCCTATCGTTTTCCACAATGACAACCATCACCGCGTGATGTCACTCTCGCCCTATCCATTTTACTCTGCCCAAGCCTGAAATATGTTCTTCTCCACCCATTTCGCTCCCGTCAGCTCCTAATCAGTATTCACTTGGTGCCTCCATATAATTGTGAACCTCATTGATCGCATACCTCACTAGCTACCACTTTGCGATATCCTTTTTTGTCCATCTTGGACCTCCCACCAATACGCACCAGACACATTCGTAGGCGTGACCAACCACCATATAAGAACTCGCCGTTCCAACCTTTGCATTTTTTACGGCCAAATTTATTATCTTTTCACCCTATCCATATTTTCCGTGTCTGAATCCGCAATTCTTCCGTGGATCTTTCTCTTAGGCAACGTACCGATTGGCAACTTCCGGCTCAATCCATTTGTGTAACAGCTTGCAAGCAAGCAACCCTCCAGTTCCACTCTCCCAACTCCGACGCGCAACTATTTCCCGTGCGTTTTTGTTCCAGGACAGGCTTTCCCGCCCGGGTTCTTTTCTTCTCCTCGGTCTTTATCCTGTGTCATCTGCACTGACACGACCTGATTGATCATCTCTTACCTGGTTTTCTCTGGTCAACGCTCTCGTCTGCTTCGTACATTGATCGCCACAGGCATCTTCACTGTGCCTTCCAGGCTGCGCTGCTTTTCCGCGTTCCACCTAGTGTAAAGTTGTCGTAACGTCCTCATTCTCACCTATAGTTCCAAACCATGTGATCTGCCATTACCTGATCTTTCTGATCCTCCACTTCCTTATTTCTCCCCCATGTTATTTGCTGTTACAAGTGATGCATCTTTGCGCCACAGTTCTTCTAACCTCCAAGTTACCCTCCCCCAGCGATCTTTTACACCTCTCCAACCACCGCGCACAGCCATTCACTCTGCATTCTCCAGCTGTTTTCACGGCCATCTCCTTGCCGCATAATGTACTTCCATTTATTAACTCTTCACCCATGTTCGACCGTCACCACATGTCCCATCTGCAATAATCAGACTGTTATATTCACTCTTACCTGTGTTCATCGATCCTTTTCTTCATATTCCCTCGGTTATCAAATTCCGCTCACAGTCATCACTTCTGCGCTCCCAAAGTTGGTTCTCTTTGGCTGTTGATCTCTCATGTTTACTTGTCATAAATAAATCCATCAGGATTTATCCAAGTTAATTCCATGCCATTTGATCCAACCCTACCTGTCTCTTCCAAGCACTGCTACTGCCGTGTTCCGTCTCTTCATCGCTATTTGCTCCTGCTCTGGTGTACATATATATGTATATTTATGTATTCACATACTTTCTCTGCCTCCTCCAGTTCTTTGCCGGTCAGTTCTTTCGCCACCATGCCGCTGTCCCTCATGATATGCGTCCATTTTGTCTGCATCTGTACCTCACATTTGCCGTATCTCGATCCTTCCGCGGCATTGCTGTCATCTGACTCACGCTCTACGTCTTGCGGTGTCAGTTCCCTGTTTTTAAATTGACATCGTCCATTTATTGCAATAACGCATAGCTCATGGCTACCTAATTCCTAGCCATACAAATCATTTTTTGTTCTTCCTTTCTCCTCTTCTATTTCTTTCTTCATCGTTTCCCGTAACGATAGTTTCCCACGTCGATTTTCAGTCCTCCTCATGTAAAACTCTCGAGTTTCGATCTCCTCTTATCGGCTCAGCCAGCTGCTCCATCTGACCTTGACCTTCAAGCTTGCCGGGCCCATATTTGAATCCATCTCCGGGTTCACTCAAACTCCTTCCATTACTCCTTGGTGTGCATACACGTATATCTTTCCCATCCCCCCTCTATTTCTTCCCACCCCTCCTTTGTCTTGCGTATTTCTAAATTTTCATGAATTTTTGTGTCATTTTCGTCGCTCGTGGATTTTTGACGATGCGCAGGGCTCGCCTTGGGCGTCTCCGAAATAAACCACTAACAATATTATTATTCCCTAGTGAGCCCATAGCCTTCTGCTAATAGTTATTGCTTTCGCAATCCTGGGCTTCCACCAAGCGGCCGGCTGCTATTTCTTTTTTGCTTGAATGGAGCAAACTCATCTGTCAAGCTTACTAGCCCGGCTGTTTTGTATTCTATCTATCCCGCACAGATTGCTTGGGACTTCCGGGCGACAACGTATGCCTCATGCCTTTGTCCTAAATAATCCCAATCCACTCTAGCGTAGTTCCTGGCCAACCTAGGTCCTGGTATGTCGTACCTTGCAATGAACAGCGCACGAAGGGTTCCATGATCGCTCTTCCCCAGTGGCTGCTCTATCACCCATGGGTCGAGGTCGGGTCGATGCCTGATTGCTGGCATCTTTAGCGTAGATAAAAGTTGTCCGTCGCGGAGGCGCGTTACTTCTCCTACATGTTGCGTGAGGGCGCGGTTGTGAAACCACATCGCCAGAGCATTTCCGGTGGTTCCCCGAGGGGTACTTTCATCGTTCCAATTTATTTCTGGTTCATGTCTCCCAGTACGACAAAGCGCTGTGGCCTGCTCAGCGCCGTCTGCAGAACCTGGAATAGTTCATAGTCTTCTCCCCAAAGCTTCCGGGGCTCCATAGACACAGACTTTCCCTAACGGGCATCGGTCTAGGCGAACTTAGTACGCAATGGCTTGTATTTTCGGTGTGACAGATGTTGACGGTACCCTTCACCTATCATTTTCAGCCAACACGAGAAGTAGTAACTCTCCACCCAGCCTACCGTATATTCTGTCTTGTCCGTAGGCGGTGCATCCACGAGGTATCATGGTACTGTGTTCCTTTTTTAGCCTTGTCCCCGAGATAGCTATGGTCACTGATCCGTTCGTCATAGTCAGTCATTCGCCCCACTTACCTCCTAAGTTGCAGGCATTTGTGTACCATATAGCCGCTCCTTCTACCAGATTATCTGGTTAGTTTATTTCTTTTTGGGCCTTTGAACCCTTGGGCTCTATTCTCGAGGGGACACCACGAGTTTTGCTTCAGTATCCACTAGGCCCGTATTTTCCTCAACGTTCAAGGTCACACTGTGCATAGTAATTTTAACACTGTCAAAAAAATCCTTAGGCTTCCCTTGTCTCATTACTTGGCCCCTCGAGGGCGTCAGGGATCTAGTCCTGCCTAAATTCGTGGGTTTTTGTGCGACGACTGTTGTCCTGCTTTCATCCGCATTAGTGTCGTTCCGTCTGATCTCAGTTGGCATCGCCGCCACTTCCGTTTCCATTTCGGCCACACCCACTCTCTCGCTGGTACGCAATCGCTGAAGATCCACTTGCTCTATAACCTCCATATGTACTATTTTACCTACTACCTCATACGCCTCGTTTTATCCAGCTGACGCGCTGACCATTGGCCATTCAGCTTGGCTACTGCTGATGATTGCGGCTTTAGGTGTAGACTTGCTTATAAACGTTGTAAGGCTTTAGCCATCACGAGAACCGGTTGCTTGAGCTCCGGTTTTAATGGATGCGGCGGATTTTGTGCCAGTGCCACCTTTCCACTGAAGGGCGTGTCAGGTGTGATCCTTATATGTCTCCCTGTGGAGTGCCCACTTCTTGATACCTGGCATAGTGGTAGGTCCCTGTTGTATGCGCTGGAAAAGACGATAAGCAGAAGTCTCGGCTTGAGCACGTTGCTTGCCTTTCAAAGCCCCACTGTAAGGCGCTTTGCATACGTCAAGTAAGTGGTCAGCCCCGCCATTCTCGGGACACTTAAGATGAGCCAGTGTTCTGCTTCATTCCTGATCCGCGTCTCTTTAATCACCGGTTCAGCACAATTGTGCAGGAAAAGGGGCTTGCTTTTTCCAACAACTCCCTCATTGATGACCTTTATTTTTTTGAGCTCTTCTTCAAGTCTCTCTGTCCACTGTTTAACCACCTATATCTCTATCGCTTCCCTCGATTTGTTCTGAGTCTTGCTGCTCTCCGGTTCGCACTTCTTTGACTGCTGCTTGTTCTTCCCGGTAACTGTGCACGCCGCGATTACCGGGCTGTGTTGTAACCCTTACTATAGGCTTTCTGCTGTGGCCCCGTTTTTTCTGTCGAGTGGTCGGCTTGATATACGTGAACATTCTTCTGCCGGGGCAACATAGCTCATTGTTTTTCTTGGTCAGGGCAGAGCAGCTCTGGTGGTACCACTCATCGCCCAATCCCACTGTATACCTGTGTCAACATACTCTTTGCAGCTGCTGACCCCGCATGGATTTACACTGCAGATGATCGCCATGCCATCAGAGGAACCGAAAATGTGTAAACCATAGAAAAACGTAAACAGTGTGTACCAAGACCACTAGGGGGTTGCGATAATTGTGTGAATAAACTTTCATCAAGAGCACAACGAATATAGATGTTTGCCAACAAAATAGCGCTTTACCAAAAACAAACAAATCGGAGTAAAAAATTCCCCGAATAAAAAGCTTACCCCAGTAAAAACTGCAGTGCACAGAGAAAGTTCAACTTCTCGCCACGCGAATGGTTGAAGGGCAGAGGGGTAAGACGCATGAGCAGAGACTGTCATCTGAATCTTTTCTCGTTGGAAAGGAGGAGAAGTCTGGGGGACCTCACAGAAACGTTCAAGTTATTGAAGGGCCTTTCTGGCCTTAGACCAGATAGTCTATTCCAAGTGGATGTAGATTCCAGAGCAGGCGGACATGAAACGAAGATGATAAAAGCCCGAGCTAGGTTGATTGCTAGATCGCACTTCTTCAGCAACAGGGTTGTGTACAGTTGGAACCGTCTGCCTCGTAGAATGATAGATCTGCAGACCGTCCAAACCTTCACAGGTGCCCTAGATCGCAAGTGGTACGAGATATTTCCTCGTAGTAAGCCTTGAGTAGACCAACTAGATGGACGACGGGCACTGTGGTTCTTCTGGAGTATGGTTTGATCGACTTTTTCGCTCAAAGCATACAGTCGCATTGAAAGCCCACGATGCATAATGTCTCTCGCAGTTGATTCGTGATGAGATTTTACGGTTCCCCCTCATTTTTAGCGGGGATTCGACGAAATACACTGTGGAGTGGTGGGTGCATAACTGGTGTGCATACCATCGAAGGAATTCTGTAGCTCGATTGGCCGTGGCCATTAAATGTCCTGTGAAAACTGAACTGAACTGAACTAAACTGAACCTCAAAAATTCAGACTACGCGGCAACTCACAAGGCCTCACTTCAAGACTTCAAGTCTTCAGCTGAACTGGGGGGCCAGTTTGATTCGACAAAATACACAAGGCAGAGGTGTGTGCACAGCTGGTGAGCATACCATCAAAGTTATTCTGGCTCCTCGATTAGCCGTGGCCATTGCATGTCCCGTGCAAACTAAGCTGAACTGAATATGTGGCCTTCGGTTTCGAGGTTATGTAGTCTGCGGTCACGTTTAGGACTACTCCATTCGATTCACATCGGTCGTGATGTGTGGTGAGTCCCTGAGGTGGTCCACTGGTTTGAGGTCTAATCACAGCCATTTACTGAATTTTAGTGAATGTGTTTCGGAGCAATTTATTTTTGGGCGGAAATGAACATTCGGGTTCATTTCGGAAAATTCATACTCAATAATAACTCGAATTTGTAGCTTAGCGTGTAGCATAAGCAGTCGCCTGTTGGTTGAGTTCTGATAACTTGGCATTGTTTGGAGTCACCTCTTTGCACTTAGGACTTGTGTTCAAAAATCTTCTTTTAGGTTAGTTGAAGTCTAGTCACTGCCCAATCAGCAAAATAGTCCCAAGTTAGTCCCGTTTGAAACACTCCAGGGACTAATTTGAGAATTTTTTTTAAGAAACAACGCGAACCGAATGGTCCGCCAATTTCACATTTTCTATGACTTTCAACATAATTAGCTGAGTTCTTTGACACGAAATACCTAATTGCCATAGTTTAAAGTCTCACGCGACTAATTCCCACATTTCATAAGTCAAGCTGCAATGTACATCGATGAACATGATCATGATTTGTTCAAGTAGGATCATCTACCGCAGGAATAGAACCCCAAGCGTTCTTGCCTCAAAATAAACGCCAATAATTCTCACAATCTACTTCACGCAACTTATCCGCACATGCGAATATCACGGAACACCTTCCGATTGCTAGCATGTGATGAAACAATTGTAAGATAATACGAAATATTTTCGTTTCTTGTACAAAAGTAAACGGCTTAAACAAGTCTATGTTTTCATTCAGAATCCATTTCATTGAACCATTGGGGTAATCCTATCCCTGAAATACAGATGAAGAATAAAAGATGTAAGTGGTAATCAGTGTAACTAATGATAATGAATGATTTACTACCATCCAATCAATGTACTACACTGTCATTGAAATCTCGGTTGTATTTTCTAAAATGCAATCAATGAGGAAAATGGCAAGCAAAGCTTAAGGGACTTGAGGTCTGCACTGTGACGTCCTTGACATTATCAAAAGATCCCCCTGACCGATTCAGTTTGCTCTTTTTGCAAACAACGACCGATAATGCGACTGGCCCCTTGTGTTGTTGCATTTGGATACCTTTGGTCACAAACAGTCTGAAAACCAACAATGAAACAACGAACGTTCTTACCCATAGCCAAGGTCCAGATTTTCGTACCCATGAGTGCTATTTTCCCATGCGCACCTTTAACGTTCAACTGCGCAAGGAAATCGGCCGTCATCAGCTGTCGAAGAACTCTGGTACAGTCTCCCAGGGTTGGCCCTCCGACGTTTTGAAGAAAATCAAACTGGATTTAGTCATTTTTGAATGGGTTACACTTACGAGTAAATCGCGAAAATTTTCTTCGTTCAATCGCTCGTTGAAATGCGCAAACTGCGCGGAATTGGTGACTGGAAAACCCCACGTGGTGAGGTTTTGAGCCGTTGATTGAAGCATACTGCGCTTTATAGATGTAATATCCCTTCGTAATTCGCTTAACGTTTCCTGCAGAGACCGGACCTCGGTTTTCAAGGACAGTATGAGAGCCGAAATAGATTTTGTTGAAGTAACTTACTACAGATCTTCTTTGACGAGCTGCTGTCCTTGTGTTTCTTGCATCTGTCACGGTTTGTACTTGTTGTCCCAACCTGAGATTACAGTTCATTAGATGGGTAACCTATTTTTACCGTGGAATCCATCTCTGCGGACTGATGGCAGGAGTAGGTTTACATGGTGCTGGTCGATTAACGTGACTACGGAATTTCATAATTGGGACAATCGTTAATTAACCTGGTCGAAGGTAGCATTGGTGTGTTCGTTTGTGTTGCACGTAGTGGTGACCGGTGCAGGATCATGGACACATCGGAAGCTGGGGGTTCTGGCGACCGGGTATCCGTTCTTGGGCGGATTCTTGGCAGAAATTCGTCGTAATCAGTGTCCGATAGGGCAAAAGGTTTTCTGCATAATTCTGATAGTATTTCATTCAGTGAAACTTACGGTGGTCGCTTTCCATAACGATCCATTGCAGCAGTTGCGCCTGATGATGGCAGCCCAGACAGTTCCTCCAAAACCTGTTGCAATTTCAAAGCTGCGTGACAATCGTCTAACAATAGAAATGGTCACCTTAAATGATAAATTACCCACTGCATTATGTAACCTGACTGAGAACACCCTACAGTGTTTTGGTGGCGACAAACCGTCGCGCACCATGGGTTCAGTAGGGGTGAAGGGAACTGTTGGCCACTGGATGTGTTCGGAATCGATCATCCATTTTCGGTTGACAGCAGCTTCGGTGAGTTCAACCACACTGAACATCTGAGAAAGATTAACATTAAAAGTAATAAATGATTACTTTTATAAACGCCTACTGTGGATTATGGGGTAGAAAACTAGGTTTTCACCCTGAGGCAGGAGTAGACCCTTGCAACGTATGTTGTCTACATGGCAAGCGGAATCGTCTTCAGACAGTAGCCTGTAAGAGTAAATTTTTAACTTGGAGGACGAAATTGGTTTGGTTAGGAAGTCATCACCGACTTTGTTTGGACGGTAGTGTACATTTTCCCGACAAAGTCTCGGATCATGGTATGTAACATTGGTTACAACATCTTGGATACCTTCAAATGTAGGAGTGCGCTGACTTCCACCGGTGACTACACATCTGCAAATGCATTTCTGGACGTACCAGTTGACGGTTCATCGTATTTTTCGATGTGGGATACGTCCACATTTTGCTCTTCTGCAGCGGCAGCTAGGAGGGTCACCCTTCCGCGCCTCCAAATTGACGTCCTAGAATGTCCTCGAGCGTGAAAGTAGCCAGCCTTCACGCGACGTTTCGTCCTAGGATGAGACTTTCGTCATCACCAGAAATTAGGCGTGACAGCACTTCAGAATTGATTCAAAAACGACATCATCCCACATAGGAGTTTAAATGAAAAATAATTCCCACGAAAATTCACATTATTCTGTGAAGAATAGCAGAAAATAGCAAAAAAAAATACTTCATCAAACCAGAAATGATATTTCAAAACCATGGAATACGTTCTGGAGATGTATACAGTGTCAAAATAAGGACTGCCCTACAATACGTTCCACTAACATTCCCTCTGAGAACGACCACGGCAAACTACATGAGAAGTGAGAAAACCTTCGGGGAGTTTATTAAAACAGAGTGCCACTTGAAACTTGAAAGGCACGACGTAGGCGATTAGTAACGAAAATCCGTCGATAAAATCAATTATTTTGAACTTCGAAAGGTACTCCTGGACTTATTTGACTTGTCCTGTCCTGATTTTTACCGTACAAGAGCTTAACGATACGACGAGAGACAGCAGCTGTAAATCTCGAAAAACCGAAGGGTATTTTCTGAAGGTAAGACCATTTTCTCATTATTCAAGACATTATATAGCTGAGGACAAGAAATTTCCAAATAAAAACGTCAAATAAAAATTAGTCCCCGAGGGGACTAAGTTGGGACTATTTTGAGTCCCCTTGTGCTGACTGGGTAACGCATTTCTGGAGACGGGCTAACCCACCCGTGAACCGGCCGACCTTCGAACAGGTTTGGTACGGGCTCGAGCTGGTTCTCCTTATAGGCTCGTCACGCATTCTACTTTTGCCCACTATATTACGCCAGACAATTCCCCACACACCGATTTCGTGTAACCCTAAATTCCATAAAACGCTCACGTCCCACTTCACAATATAAAATGAAGAAAGCGGCCAAAAACAATATCCGTTTTATAAACGAGAAATGTGAAACTTATTGTCAGCTCGATATCTGCAAACCATATCGGTTCCATGTCATCATGCACTATTCTCCTGTTTATTCATGGAAGAGAAGAAAAAGAAAAATAATTGTTTTATATAACGGGTAGGTAGTTAAAAGTAAGTCGCATAAACCGGTGTGATCAGTCAACTTAGATTCAAGAACGGTAGAGAGCAGAATATAAAATGTTGATAAATTAAAACTGGTTAGTAACGTTCATGCCAATCTTCATGTTTCCGGTTTTTTTCGCCATGAAACATTGAGAAAATACACAAGTTCATGTATGCTTTGACCTAAATGTTATACGCCAGTCAGAAATCAATAAAGTAAGCAAACAAGAACATGTATATGACGAAGTCTGGTGGTCCTAATGTCTTTTGAACGAAGTGGTTGCATCTACAGTGTCGAAAACCAAATTTATAACTGGATGTACCTCTTTTTGCTAAAATTCGTCACAGATGGGACACGAAAATCTCTGGACTTCCCAGTTCAGTGCCGAATCATCGAAGATCAGTGCTACACAACTACAAAACAGTGATTTACCCTTTCAAAAACACATTCATACCATTATTATCAGCGTGGTTGATGTCGGTGAACTGCGGCAAACATCCTTTACCAGAGAATAATCCTTCTACGTTTTCTTCGACATCTGGTGGTTCACTTTTATCAACTAAGAAATATAGATGTGGACAGACAAATTACGTTTAACATTGTTTGTCAACTGTTGGGCATCGCTTATACATAATTTAAGCCCCGAAACCATCATAATTCTCCTTACGTAACGTAGTATATATATATATATATATATATATATATATATATATATATATATATATATGTAATATATATAAGTGCGTATTCATATATCAGTACGTTTTCTATGAACTACCTGCCTCTTATACAACACCAATAATTTCCCTTTAGTTTATACCATATATATATATATATATATATATATATATATATATATATATATATATATATATATATAAAGAAAAATAGTGCACGAAGAGGAATGAAACTAATATTGATTTTGTTAATATCAAGGAATCCCTTTGGCGCTAAATGCTTCCATTGCTGATTGGGCTGATTAACTAGAGCGTTGTATCAATAACGTGAAATTGTTTTTCCATGTTTTAGACTTTTTCAAATCTAATTACATGACGAAAATTCTGAAATAGCGAAGTAAAAAGTAGTCCTGAACAGGACACTTAGGGACTAAAAGAATGCACCTGTGTGCTGACTAGGATAGTTTATTAGCTTGGTCAGCACAAAGAGAAAGCATTTCGTCTCAGAAGAGTCATTATGGGTCGTTCCCGCTACTATTTTAATAAGGCGATATAAGTTGGAGACTTCTACCTTTTATTTTAATTGTGGTCCACAATTTAGAAGCAAACCTTTGCTTCTTTGTTTTTACACTTTGGGAGGATGTTTGACACCAGAAAGTATGTCTGTCGGGTCAAGTAATTTTTGAGAATATTCATAAATCATGTTATTTTTTCAAACGAAAACTTATCAAACTTCGTATGGTAATATCCCAACGCGGATTGACGTAGCATAGCTTACTAAAGGTTAAAAGTGAAGCATATAAGCCGCTGAAGTATTAGTGTGTTCACAAGTAGTCCCGAAGAAGTCCCCGGGTTGTTTCAAACGGGACTATTTTGGGACCGTTTTGGGACTTCCTTTGGGCCTGTTTCACTGTCTGGGAATATGCATACCGTACTTCGCCGTCACTCAACACTAAGAAATGAAATTGTCTCACTCGAAGTAATTCAAAAATATTAAATGTAAAGAAATTAAAACTTACAGGTTCTTTTTTCATTGTCTTCCATCTGCACATGTGGGATCTGTGAAATATAAAGCAAACATTTTACCGGCTTTTGTCATCCTGTTGCCGTAAAAGTTTTTTCGTTTGACTTATTGGTTTTTTGTGATGAACCGTACAATTTCGAGATCTTAGAATGACGATAAAATTTGATAAAGATGACCTTGTAATGGGATTTTTGACATTATCGCACGTGACCGAACGATTTTTGCTGTTTTTCTTGGGTTTTACAGGTATATTCGCCTATCTTAATTATCGGGTCCCAGTCACTCGCCAGGAAGTCATTGATATCTTGCTTAATGGTCTTCACCGGCTGGAATATCGTGGGTATGATTCCGCTGGTTTGGCAGTTGACGTGGCGTCAGTAAAACAAAACGGTGTTGTTAATGGTGAGGTTGACATGGGTTCCCAAATAGCTGTGATTCGCCAGAAGGGCAAAGTCTCAGCTCTTGTCCGGGCAGTAAAAGGTTAGCCCTTTAATTTTTTGTCTCTCCGTTTCCTCCACTTCAAATTATATCGGTTTATTTCCTCACGAAATTTTCACAAGTAGACCAGGATTGTATTACGTGAATAAATTGTTTTGATATTCGAGCCAGTCAGTTGGTCATCGTAAATCAACTGCTGTTTTATTCCCTATGGTGTTCCAATAATAACTTGATTAACAACGAGGAATCATCTTGATTACAAACAAATTTTCGCAGCTACACTTGCCAGTTTTCAGTTCGTGTGCTTTATCTCTGTGGATGTTTCTGTAGTTAATTTTCCTATAAACTAAACGTGAAATATTGTTTTATTTTTTCTTTAATATCTTTTATTAGAATCCTTGTTGTGCAATGGATTTACGAGTGAAAAACTGGAGACTCATGTAGGCATTGCGCACACTCGCTGGGCTACTCATGGCGAACCAAATGAAATAAACGCACATCCGCAGACCTCCGGAAGGGACAATGCTTTTGTGGTTGTCCACAACGGAATAATTACCAACCACAAAGACCTTAAAGCGTTGCTGGTAATTCTCTTTTCACAGTTTTTGAAATTTCAATAATATATGTTATTACAGTGGTTGATTTGAGTTGACCAGTGATGAGCATGTCTCATTGGATTGCCAGACTTTCAGCGGATTCTGATCCCTGTGACTAGCATTTCATCACCCATCTGGGTAACATCATCACTGTGCAGGTCACATTGACTGATGATCAAGTGTTTACGGCCCAAAACGCTAGGCTCAGCGATCAGAAGTTGGTAAAAACACCAACATGAACTATGATTGACATCAGTTTTCAAAGGTATTGAATTTACTGGCTTGTTAGGCTACAATCAGGACCGGGCTAAACGCCTCAGAGCCATTTCACAGGTATGCTGGCAACATCACAAAATGATGCCAAATAGGAAAAGGTTAATGTGCTGCAGTGCAGGCCGTTATCCTACTCGGTCTCCCAGTGCAGAGTTTGGTTCACAGCATCCCGTTTTTCACACTTATCTTATTTTTCAATGCTATAATTAATCATGGCACACTACGGATAGGAAATTAAGTCATCATTCTTACCCATGGGGTTATGCGGTGATCTCTCGTTGATCGAATTGGCGTTAGGATTTAAACCATCTCCAGTTTCGTTATTTAGGGTGAAGCCAATCCTAGATGGTTGTCCCAACCACAGTCATTTAAAAGTGACGAATAAAGAAGTATTTCAATATTATCAATTTGATTGTTTCAGTAAAAATCGGTCAGTGTCGTCTGATGTAGGATGTTCAGTGCCTTCTGAGGTGTGAAGTGTTTAATTTCTCGCGATCGAAATTATTCTTTTGAAATTCAATAAGGTTGACGAATTTACCATTATTCCACTAAATGAAACTAACTGAACTTCGCTGGCTCGGGTACCTGTTGCGCGCGATGGGGAGCCTTATGCTGCGTCGTGCATTGTTCGCAGTACCTGTGCCAACGTGGAAGAAAACCCCGTGAGCTCAGCACGTGGTTCAAGAAACCTGTCAAAGTACACGGAGAGATAACGAAGGTAACGGGTATACAAACAACAGAAATGTTTAAAACCATTGAGAAGCATAGATTTCTATCATCTTCCTGGTTAGGGCCCAACAGATTCCGTCACCAGGCACTTGGAGACACTGGGAAGTAGGGCAGAGAAACGGAGGACGGCGGTACTGTTGTCATTTTCTATCAAATTAAGCCGTTCATCAATGTATGCACACACTCAATGTCAGTTCGCGTATTGCACTTAACGGCCAAAGTACCATTTTCGTTTCGTTTTTCCATGTATGAGTACGTACTTTCTGCATTTGATATGATTCCTTGTTGAAGCCGGTTGTAAGCAACGCAGCGTTCAATGAACGAGTTTCACTGTCAGTTCGAGGTGCTGATGAAAATGGACAGTCTTCCACTGGCTCCATTGGTAATCAAACAAACAAAATGACAAAGAAATATCAGAAAATGTGCAGTGAAAAGGAAATAATCACCGCTTGTTAGCTTCTACCAACTGCTTCTTTTATCGTGTTCTGCGCCCCCCTATTTCTGTAATTATTGTACCACGCTTGATTTCAAGCCCATGTAATATATATATATATATATATATATATATATATATATATATATATATATATATATATATATATATATATATATATATAATGTACGTGCTGACGGTCGTCATTTTGAAACAATGGATCATTGTTGTCCAGTTCATTAGAACTGAAAAAGAAAGATCGTTATCTACCGGGAAATGTCTAGACGTTCGTGATCGACACGGGCGAATAAAAAATGTTTCTCTTGATCTCTTTTTGATGTCATAGATCGTCATATTGTATCTCTCTTGGGCATCAAATTCTTGTTTTGTATATAATCCTTGCAAATCCTGTCATCTGGTTTGATAGATCAGGTAATCGAAGTATACTGATGTCACCTTGTTGCACTCTTGAGAAGACGCATTTCCACCTTATTACTCTAATGATCCCCGTCTTCAGCGCAACAAGTTCGCATCTTCGCGGAGATATGTAAACTTATGCCATATAGTCGACTGCTGAATTTCGTTAGTAGAAAGCCCCTCGAACATTACTTGGATTGAAACTCACATGAACGAGGGTTAACCTTTTAATTTATCATTACACTTCTAGTTTTACTAATCCATAATCATTCAAGATGAATTAGACGGAGTGAAAACAGATGCTGTCTTTTTGCGACAAAGGTCGTTGCGGTATGTGCTACGCATGTCCTCGGATAGGAATCCTCAGCGCTCATTGTTCACCGAGGCGAGTAGTGATTGGAAGGCGAGTAAGGGTGGCCAATCCATGACGTGGAAGAAAGGTATGAAAAGCCTAACCAGTGGACTCGGCCGTGTAGGGCGGGTCAGGCTTTCTGGGTGGGGTCCAGGAGATCCCCCCACTCCGTGGCTGAATACCTTAAAGAATAAAGCTAGGTGTCGCGATCAGTGGCGCTCTTGTATTCGCAAGATTTATTTATCGGCTTGGTGGCACCGCTTGTAGTTCTCTCCGCACTTCTTTCATATCCTTGTTTCTTTAGTTGTTTCGAATTTAGGTTCCCGATCGGAGATAGCAACCAAAGCCGATGCACCCAGTGCATGAATAATGGTTACCTGAATTGAACTGAAATATAAATCACGTAAGAGCAAAAAGTTTTTCTGTGCTTCTTCCTTTGAATCAGCAGGATAAACATTTCGAATGCTTTTCATGACGAACGATCTGCAGGTTTTCAAATAAAAATATTAGTAATCCTGAGACAGTCGTCGTTGGGTGATCGCTGTCATATTCTTATACTAATGAACAATGTGAATAGTTCCTGAGCTTTTGTAGCGAACTTTGTAATCTGGGAGGTACCTTGACCCATCAGTTGTGCGTCGCCCAGCGCTCCAGGTAGTATCGGTTTACGTATGAGTTACCTTTTTACCAGATGAAAATCCTGCAGTTCCCAGTAATTCACCAATGAATTTAGTTTTTTATTAGGAGCATACAAAGTTTAGATATGGTTCCTCCAAACAATAGCATCCCTGCCATTTGAGGAGGCTTTTGTGGTGGTTTTACGGCTTTGGCCTCTCGCCGCTTGTCCAGTCAATCGTATCACATTTTAATCTTCCTATTTCGGTGACAACCAAACTGAAAAAACCGTCTCCGTATTCCCATCAACCGCCTATCTTTTTTATGTCATCGAAAGCAGAACAAATACAATGTATTAACACTGCTTCTGTCAAGGAGGCTTTCATACACTCACTTTCATTGCCTCAGAAAAGCAAGATTTACACCTTGGATTGTAATTTATCTTGAGAAGGAAGATTGGAACGGTTCGTATGTGGGATCAGTATTTAACTCAAGGTTATTATTTATATGCACTGTTTGAATGCTGGCGAGTGAGTGAAGACTGCATGGGAGTACTTTCGGGTTTTTGGTTATCTTCATGACCATGTCGAAGAAGAGACCGATGGTATTACTCTTGGGATTGTGTTGGCGAGCCACACACGACTCCATTCGATAAGTAGTTATTCCGTCATGAGTGACCGGAAGCAATACAATGTAGAGTAGGCGGTGTGAAGATGTGTGACGGCAGAGCGTGTGCTATTTTCTGTCAGTAGTTACGTGGTCTTTTTCTCATGCCAATACGACGACATTATCATGAGATCAAAGTAGTTGTGCGTCCCTGTTGTACGATCAATCATTTGGCAAATAATTTTATTCTGCTACTCAAGCTGGTAATGATAAAAGTTAAAAATGTCTAGATCATTCTGAATACAGAAATTTTTTTACGGACAATTCGTCCTTATTTGGGATATAAAAGCAAACCGCACTCGTAGACGTTTGCCACTATTTAAACGTGCGGTTGGTTGTGACTGTCTATCGGTATGATGGCTTTTAAGGAGGTATGAAAGTGTACGGACATATTAATGAAAATGGGTGCTTCTTGTCTTCTAAGAGATCCTGTCACGAGCTAATTGGAAAGGTTAATAAATTTGGCAAAGAATTGTGAACAGTGGTGGTCTTATTGCTATCACGTCAGTTTGTTTGTATGTATGCATGCACAATCATATCAAGCACTCCGCATGGTGGCCAGAGTTGTCCTTCTTTGGTCTACCTTCTGATTTCCCGACTGAACTTGGTTCATCTTTCAGCCTTATCGGCGATAGGTAACGCAGCGTCCGGTGAAGTACGTTTCACTATCTGTCGCTCTACGATGATAGTGATGATGATGATAATAACGCAGAGGAAAAGGATGTCATTGATGGCTATCTGCCCAAAGTATTATACCAGCGATTTTGGCCGAATGGAAAAGTGTCAGAAGAATGTTTGTCCAATCAGGTTCTGAATTTTACTTTGGCAGGATGAGCAAACTAGATAACGACTGAGCGCTGCGGTGTTGTTAATCACCGAATGGTGAACTATGAAGTCCAGAGGATAAACGACTTTAAAGACAAAAGTGAACTCTGATGCCTTGCAATGTTGGCTATAGGGGGTGCTGAGAAGCAGTGATAATAATGCTGTTAGTGGTATTTGTGCGTCGGATTAGTGTGAGAGTACGTGATTTTTAGTCTAGAACGTGTATCAGACACTTCATGTCTCGTGCCGAACTCAGTCAGGACAAAGCTTAAAATTTGAATGAAGCTGTCTGTTCTGAACTTAACTGTGTTGTTCGTTTTTCCGGTGTCTGCAACGGTGATTGACTCAAGGTCAAAAAAAGCAGTACCGAAATAACTAGATGCAAAATTTTACCGAAGAAACTGAATTTGATTGTTTAGGACTGGTGATTATAAATTGGGTGACACTAAAAGCAGAACACGTACATCAAATTCGCTTTATTCCTGCCCCAATGCAAGTTATATGAGTACTATCGGTAACCACATTATTGGAACAACATACATGGTTTTTTCGTACACTTTCGTCACGACACGCGAACGACGATTTTTGATGACGCTGTTTTGCGACTTCCTGTCTAGCCATATGACAGCCTCCATAAAGTCATGCGTTTATAAATGATGCAACTCATATTGCAAATGTAATGTGTCTGGAAGTAGAGCAAACAGGGTTCACTGCTAGCAACTTTGAAATACCTTAAACTCAGAAGGGAAATAACGTCGATCAGAACAGCGGTATTCGATCATAATGTAACGAAGAAGGCAAGGCGAGTGAGGAACACCTGAATTTGGGTGGCCAAACAGGTTTAGTAGTGGAAACTTGTACAATCGTTTATATGGTCTTTTTTACAGACCGCGCTGCAGCAACATCGGTCCTTTGGTCGCCTGAGCATTTCGGCTGCGTTCTCGCCAGTTGCCTGTGGCCATTAGCTTGATTCTCTTGCGCAGTATTTCCCTTCGGCTAGTCCGATTGTTCCGGTTGACAGCTTGATGGGTAGTCCTTCACATGGAATATCTTGCTGGTTGCCTAAGATCCCGTTGTGTCCCATCTGCTAGTCCGTATGTCTCTTTTTGTCTGCTACAGGATGCTTCCGATAATCACATATTCTGTTCTTCGGTCTGTAATTGTCGATTGGTTGGCCCGATTGGTTTGATATTCACATCGTCCTCTTGCTACAGCATTTCCCGCTACAGTAATGTGACCTCGAGTCAGCTTATTCTGTCATGGGTTTCACTTTTGTTTATTTGGTCTTCACTGACCCTCCTTTGAAGGAAGCGAGCGTCACCCAACAGCGGGTCCTGTTAGGAACGCGCAACGTCCTTTATTCCATGCTTGAGCGGCGGATGAAGGCTGAGGTAGAGGGGGGGGGGGGGGGGGGAGGGAGTGCATCCCTAACTCACAAGGGTTATTTTCGCTGCCAAGCAGAACCGGGAACCACAGCCCTTATGCTTGGAGTTTTTGGGAACACAAAAGACCCCTAAAGCTTCGGTGTAGCAACGATTTGGAGGGACAAAAAGTTGTTGGCCGCGTTTGAGCCTTTCAGCTCAGGTTTGATGATGAGAGACTTAGACCACTCGATTTGCAAAATTTGAACGGAACGGTGGGTTTGAAGCTCATGTTCTTTGGTGGGGCGGTTAAAACGCGTGCAACGTGTCCACAGATGAGCTTCTTCGGTGTTCGTTGTTCTCTAGGGCGAGAAAAGAAATAAAATCGGGGTCAGTCCATGTCACGACATCAATTTGAAAGTCCCAGCCAGTAGACTTGGACGTGCAGAACGTGTAAAGCTTCCGGGTAACAGTCTACAAGATCGGACGACACTTAGTGACGTGACTAAGTGCCAAGTGTGGTCAGTGGTATGCTTACATTCAAACTGTTGCCTCTTCTGTGTGGTTTTCACTCGTACATTTCTACTTATTCACTCATTATGCTTTGGTTAATTCCTATTTTCGACAGGGTAATACTGAGGGTACAATCCAGGACAAGAGTGATGAGGTGCCAGGGTATTGGTCGAATGAACTAAACTGAACTGTTGTACACCGTTAGAGAATCCGTTATCACAACGGATTCAGTCGGATAGAACCAGCTGTCTGGAGCAGGAATATTATGTCAAAGAAAAATCTGAGATGCCACACTCTATTTTACTGTTCATGGGATAGAATGGAGGAAAATACCAAATGCCAGTCAGGTGAACTAGGGACGAGGCATGAAGATGGATAGCAAGGGTAGAGTACTGTCTAAGATACATCATAGATACTAAAGTAATACAACACTAAACCGCTGGCATTGTTTATTTGGTCAATTTCTTCAAACCGATCTATTTGCGAACAATACAGCGCTAATATTGCACAGTGCAATATTTCATAAACAATTTAGACCTACCACTAATAAAATTAACTGATTCGGGAAACATTTGATAACGGCCTACATTTGCTTTCATATTATCCATCATCAGGCTGCCGTGGATTATATGGGTTAAAATCTCTTGGGATAATTTAGGAATGACAGACCGACGGAAAAATGAGTGAACTATTGTTGTGACTACCCTGAAATTTATGCTATCATGGTATACCTATCAAGTCTTCCTCTACCATTATGATAATCCCGTTTCCCATCGTGGGACAAGAAGAAGTCTAACACTCAAGGGGTTTACAATGTGCAAAAATTGGTGACGAGTACGCGGTCTAGACCGTTCCTACCAGGTTCGGTGATTTGGTTGGTTCAAACGTCACCGATGCCCCTCAACTTTGTTGGCAAACAGCATTTCACTGTTGCCCGGTTCGTTACCACACCTGATGTATCGGAACGTTACACCGTTCTCCGCTTCAGGTTTCGGGAAGTCCCACACCTGATCACTGCTGTCATATGCAGAGTGAAGTTTCGCTTTCTCCTTGACGTCTTCGCTACTGGGTACATTTTAAGACCATCTGCCTGATTTACAATCAATCTCGAGCGTCCATTTTGCAGTTGCTAGCTCACCACTGGGTGATCGCTTCACTGTCTCTATTTTACCGGTTTTGTTTATTTTTGTATTCCCCGAGCTTGCATTAAATGTTCTCCTTGCCGTGATCTTTCAGCACTGGTCCCATACAGGCAACCGGCCACTCGTACCAGGTTCCTGTCCCTTGAATGTGAACCTCAATTTTCAGATCTTTCTTCAGACTGCTAAATCGTGGAAGGTTCTTCCTCTGCCTTTCCACCCGTCTAAAACCTGTCTTCAAAAGCACAGTGGATAAGTTGGCTCTGTCATGAGCGTTCCTTCTCCCAAATTTCCTTATATTGTTTTCAAATTACGACTAACAACGACAAACAACAGTTAGCAAAATCGCACGAAATACACAGTGTATTTGACCGTCGATATTTTCGCTGTTTGCCTCTTATATGCGGTCGCAACATTATATCAATAACGGTAAAGTTAGGCTTAGAGTGTTTGGGACCGGATGTCAGTCGCTGAACAAAGGACTTGCTCTTCACATGTTATTTTGCTCAGCAGATATATCGCGCATCCTCCGAGATGTAGGTTCTCGACGTGTGTTGGTTTGCGATACAGGTAACTAGTAAAAGATAAGTCTGACGTGAAAGAGGTGTGTGAAAACCCCAACTTTGGGCATGGTCGTACAGCACGTGTTAGGTCCACAAGATTCAGGTAGTTGGAAACCTCAGATAACATGATCACGCGGTTTGATCTCTGCGGTAATTACACTCAAGCTCCTTACTCACTTACGTGGTTTCCCACTTATGTTTGCCTTTTTTGTTTGTGTGCTCCTTACGACTCAATTTGTATTACTTTTGATTGGGCGATGCTTCAGTATAGCAACCAAAACTACGGATTACTGAAGTATAAGGGTAGTCATTGATGGGACCAGAAAACTATTTCGTCTTGTACCTTTGTTTCTTACACCGTTTACTTTGATACACCCCTATCTTCCCGTGGTAATTTGTATCACATTTAGTGCACGTTCGCGTCCCACTTATCGTATCATTGATGATCGTGGTTCCGTACGGAGATCAATAACAATTTGAGTGTTCGTTGTTAGGTTTTCACGTGATAAAAGTCTTGTATGTCGTGCTATCCGGGTGCTTCACCAAATGAATTCCGTCCCACATACTTTTTGATGTTAAGTTAACCGATCGATTCAGCTGCGATGAGAGGGATTTTGGCTAGCTCCATTCCAATCAAAATTAGAAGTCACTAAAAATCCATTCAACTCCTCACAGTAGTTGTAACTTTTTCCATCCAATGACTAAATCACTTATAACCTATTGATCGGATGACAGAATCCAGGTGTCAACTTATTTGGAATGATCCGTTTATTGACTAGTATAATATCGAGAGCAGTGACGAATGGACGCTTCATTATGTAATCTTGACATGAAGCAAATCAACAATAAGAAACAGCCCAAGTTGCCTAACGGTTATCATATGGGACTTACATTCCTTCACGCGCTAATCATGTGAAGGTTCTAGTGAGAGCTTACACAGTGGTGCGCACGACAACCGACGCAATTAGTGCTTCCGTGTATTTCGAGTGGTGAGTGATGCTTTCATAGCGCCCAATGAAGCAGGCCATAACAGTCCTGCTCACTCTGGGAGGTCATACTGGGAACCATTTTGCTTTCCTGTGTCATCTTACAGATTCGACGTGGCTTCATATTCGAGTCAGAGACGGATACGGAAGTGATTCCCAAGCTGATGCAACATATCTACGATCGTCATCGGGAAGAGAAACCGTTGAGTTTCCTTGAAGTTGTCGAATTAGTTGCCAAACAATTGGTAAGTTGTGTTCTCTGTTTTCTCTTTCATTGCGCTGTAGTGCTTTTAATGCGGGAGTGATGGAGGGGAGGTGGTCATTCTAATCGTATCATCTTTTAAGACTTCATTTATCCTTTTGCATGAATGTCCTAACCTCACCGATTCTTGCTAGGTGGAAATCAATGTTCGATGCCCTCGTATCCCGCTTGTAAAGGGATTGCTTGACATATGGGAAAATCGGAAGTTTATACCGCCTAACATGTAGCGGTGACACCAGCGATGAAAACTATAGGTTTCTGTTACTCTGCTGGGTTCTAAGTGGTTAAGTTTTCTGAGACGAATGAATACTCTGTGCAAAGAGTTTGTTCACGACGATCCCAAATTGACTCGGTATGAAATAAGCCCAAAGTGGAGTTGAACCCTCTGCCCTCTGCTTTCACGGATGTTCTGTTGACACTCAGTTCACCTATCAGTTCAGTTTCTGAAATAGTTCTTATTAGGCCACTGCGGTCTTCCTTTGTTGCTTCATAGTAACTCTCCACATTACCGTGGTTTTAAACTTTCAGGAAGGATCATTCGCTCTGGCATGCAAGAGTCGCTACTATCCGGGAGAATGCGTTGTCACTCGGTAAGTTGCACAACTTGGATTTTTGTCGATATGATGATCAGACTTAGTTTACATTGTTTGGGAGGCCCGGACGTTTTTACTGCTCCATTCTCCTGTGGAGTACGACGAAATTGCCCTATATCCCCATTTATCTCCAAATTTGCCATAGAGGATATTCTGCGGAATGCATTGTTTGAAGTTATCTTCCCCCAGGGAACAGAGTTTTCGACTTAAAGTATGCCGATAATATCACCTTGCTGAATGATAATTCACGGGAAGTTCAATACGCTCTGAACCGCTTGGCGATTGAGGCATCCAGATATGGTATGTACTTTACTCCTTCCGCATGCGAAGTACTTTTACAAGATTGGCAAGAGCCTGTGCCTGCACTCACCCTTTGTGGTGATCAACTTTAGTTAGTTGACAACTTTAGGTACCTTGGAAGCTTGATAACAATTGGACGGGATGTTCGTGAGGAGATCAGTTCACACACAACGAGAGAAAGAGCAGCTTTCGCAAACCTGCGACACCTGTGGCGTTGTCGGAACATCCGACTCTCTCTCAAGGGACGGGTGTACGTCGCTGCGGTTCGTAGTGTTTTACTCTACGGTTGCGAGATTCGGGCACTTCACGTTACGGATGTTCAGTGTCTTTCTGTGTTCGACAACTGATGTCCCCGAAGCATTTTCCCAGTCCGATGAGAAAATCAAGTGAATAATGACAAGGTACGCCGTCGTGTATTGTGCACGGTTAACCGCTCTCTTAACGATGTAATCACGCTACACCATCTCCGGAGACTCGGACTTGTCTCGCGAATGCCTGTCCATCGTCTACCTTTCCGTGTTCTATTCACACGTGCTGGGCAAGGCTGGAAGAAATGATGCGGCGGTCTGGTCATGACTTGGCGCCGAGTTATGACAAAGCCATTATCGGCATTGGCTTCGGTTGGTGCTTCCCGCCTCCCTGGTTTGGGCCAAAGGGATGAGGATAGTCATTGGTTAGAGACGTTGAGGGACATAGCTCAAAATAAATGCCAGTAGCGATGAGAAAAATAAAATATCAAAATTCGTTTTCTCAAGGTGTTTTTGTTCTGAAACCAGAGTTAGGGCTTATTGAGAGAGCGCATCGGAAATTCTGTCTACATCAGGTCCAAGAAAGCTTCAAATACGATGACTGATTTTGCAAGTTATCTGAAGTGTGATGGCCGGGTAGTTGAATGTTCAAGCTAGACCAATTCAACTGATTACGGTTTCACACCTGTTCGATTCTTCCTCCCACTGCCACTTGCATCCCAGAAAAATGTATATCGAGGGAGTTTATCTAGGTGAGCATGTCCCAACAACCGTAACCTGTTTAGTTCAATGCTTGTTCCTCAGATCCCTACCACTCCATTATCTCAGTCGGTGGTTATCTATCCGCTGCCTCTCACCAACACGCCCAAACCTATACAGTCTCATGTGATTGGTCACTCCACGTCTCACGGTTATAATAATCAGTTTTCAACTTAGAATACGCCGATGATATTGTCCCGCTAAATGAGAACGCACAGACAATGCAACCAGTTTTGAACCGCGTGGCGATTGAGGTGTCCAGATGTGGTATGTACTTTGGATCTTACAATTTCAAAGTGCTTTCCCAAGACTAGGAGGGGCCTGTGCCTGTACTGACCCTTTGTGATCAGCTGGAGTTAGTCGGTAATTTTGAATGCCTCAGGAACTTGATCATTATGCGCATATATATATATATATATATATATATATATATATATATATATATATATATAACATGAAGCAGTTGTTTTTACTATGAGTTGAACATCGTAAGACCCAAGGTATCTCATACACATAACACTACTACACTTTGGCACCAAATATGACGTATTGAAGGGGCCAATACACAGCTAGAAGTAACGTACTAACAAGGCCAAGACCAGCGCAGATGTCCATCCTCGATGTTTACATGGTTCGAGGTTGTTATGACCAGTCGTTATCGCGCAAATCTCTAATCCCCTTTTTTCTGGTCTAAACGATGCTTGAATTCCGGGCAAAGATTGACGCAATGTTTTGTTTCCCAAATGTGTCGTGTAACCTGGGAATTGTCCGATGCCTTCGTTGGTTTGAATTTCTCGCTCATTACTGTCTGGAGTTGTACAGAAATAACTGCATGATCATCTTCGTTTTGCCAGTGTCAGTCTCTGAAAGCTCACACTGGAATCGGCAAATATATCTACCTTTGGTATTAAGGTTTTTTTGCCCGGATAGTCCTGGGAGAATGCAGACTTTGGTCACCAATTAAATGTGGTTAATAACACCTCGTGTTCTTTATAGTTACTGAATAAAAACTATCGAGTTTGCGGATAAATTTTGGCTTGTGGGAACGCTCAGCTGGTCATATAAAATCAATCACCTTGACCTCAGAAATGTGGTGCGTACAAAACAGCATTCCGGAATACATGTGGGTGACTTCTGTCTTCAGCCCCGTATCGGAATTGTGGTGTTTTCGACTTCTGAGGAAAGTAAAAGCCATTGAGGTTGTGATGCCCCACTGAAGCCAGTTGGCGCGCGGGGGGCCTGGATGCAGTTTTCAGAGTTTTCAGGTTTTAGTCCATTGAGGGCTTGATTGAGCTGTCTGAGTAAGAACAAATCTGACGTCCTGACAGCATGTGTGCAGAATTCATTCACGCTGTTTTATGCCGTCCCACCAGCTCGAGTGAAAAAACTCCTGCCTTCGAATCATCTCGTTTTATGAGCTAAAAACAATATAAGTTGTTTTCCCATGCGCCCACCCGTTGCACACAGCGCATTGGTTTGACTGGTCTGGACGCCCTGAGGCCTAAACAACACTGATGAGACCCATCTCATCTATCGATCCACTCCACCGATCAGCTGTCCTGTCAACCGAGATTCCGTTGTCTCAGGCATTCGGCTTCGTACCGCACCAGTGCCGACTGCCGACGTGAATTGGCTGTCCACCAACGCTGAGTTAACACGTCCTCTCACACATTCCATTGCTCAAGTTTTTCATACATTTCAGCCGTAGCCATGGTCTGACCACCTCGATTTATCTTTCATCCGCTACGTGCCTCGGAGAGCAATGTGCACCGATTGAGTTGCCCCGGGGACATGCGTAACTCGAGCCCTAAACAGTTTAACCTGTTTAGAAAGAGCGTTTGTTGAAATGACTGACCTCTTTATTACCAGCACCCAATGTCGAAACTCATCCTTGCTGGTGCGTTGTTCCCACTGTATTCGAGCCCCATTGATGATGGTGGATGACCATATAATTGTCTCTAACTGTCGAGAAATCCATTATTGCTTGGCTAACTGAATTACCCAGCCCACCACTTAAGCCGTTTCCCTTTAAGCCACCTGTCATTCTGCTTTCCCACTTTTGTCGCGGACCGTTTCCGGTAATCGGCAGTCCACTTGTTCATCTGTAGGATTTAATTTGTCTGTTGAGGGTTGATTTGAAGATTGTCATATCTCAGCAGCCTCCACTACAATGGAATTGCCTTCTGGGATCAGACGCATTAGAAGACGGCTTTGTAGTTCATTACATTATAACTGAATCCAGTGTCCTTGTTATTCCTGAAAATACCGACTCTGTGAGGCGAGTAAACAACCAATTAGCTTGAATGGGACTCTTCATTTGAAGTTAAATTGAGTATCTCCAAAAACAAACGGTAGAGGAATCAGTTCGACTTGAAATGGGGTCTGGTGCTCAGATGATGTTACTGGTGAGCTTTTCGCGTTGAGTTGAGTGTGAGAACAAAAATAATTTGCTATGTGCCATGTGACATTGCCAGTTGGTTACGGAAATTTAGGATTTGTTTGTTTGTTGGCTTCTAGGTATTTTTTGTGAATGGCTGTACGTCAGATCTCGGTCTGTAGTCGTGGTGACACTTATGTGCCCGAATGGATGGAATTTTCCCTGTATTCGTTGTTAGTCGCACCCTTGAAGGTTGTTTGTGTTGAAGATCCTTGAATACCCACTCCCCATATCCCCCGTCAACAAAATCGTACTGTGCGTAGCCGTCATCTCTTAGCGCGCATCCAGCCTCGTTGTAGCTAACTCTTGAATTGTCCATCAAAACCGTATTGCATTATTTTCATCGTCGTAATTATTTTTGTGCTCAATGGTTGCTCGATTCCAGACGTGGCTCTCCACTCCTTGTTGGGATCAAAACACCACATGAATTGACCATGAATCACATCCCCATCTTCTATCGCCAAAAAAGTAAGTAAGCGTATAGTATGCGGCTGTTTTGTGTGTTCTACGTAGATGCTTGGATCATCCCAGTCTTTATTCATTTCTATTATTTTTTTATTTGAGCGATTTAACCATGTTCAGGTTTCTTTTCTCACTCACTGGACAACGTGCTGTGTTTACGTTCCGTGCCTGTGTTATGACACCGTTGTAAAATACAACTGAGACACCAACAATTAAACGAATTCAAGTCATTGACGGCAGCACAGAATTGAAAGAGACGTCTTCAGAAATTATACGAACTACACTCAACGTTGCAGTGCTCACCGTAAGTATGGAAGGAAAAGGTAACTGTTGACGCTGACGAGGATGTGAACCTGAATGTAGGCAAGAAATACAGCTGAACTGTGCTTGTGTGTTTGTGTTTCTGCGCCATTTCAAGCAGTATGACCCAGCAATGTTCGGTCAGTTTTATTTGAACTTTCAATGAACATGAACCGGGTGTGACAGTTCTAGTTGCTGTCGCCCAGCAATAACCTCCTTCGAATTAAAAAGGCAGAGTATGAAAATAGTAGGAAGGATTTTACCCATTGATGTAGCTCAGTGCGATTTAATGTTTAATTTCGTGATTGCCACGTGTATCTGATACCCCACGGCTAACCTAAGCATTACTGATCCGCGGATATAACCGAATTTTAGAAATACTTCGAAAGCGTCGACCGTCCAGCACAATGCACGTGTTCCACCCAGAATGGCCAATCTTCTGATTAGTATTCGAGAGTTGGCCTACACTCGATTCGTGATGTACGAACGGATATTGCTTCGATACCCTAGATGACTGAAGTTGGAAGAAGTTAAGCGCCCTTTCGAAATACGGGGTGGTGCTTCATCTGTTATCGTAGCCCCGGGTAAAACTCATGTGTAAACGAAAAAGCTCTTATACCTGATGTTTGACTACTCCAGTCCCGGAGCATTCATTTACTATACTGCGTAGGTGTAAAACAGATCCCGAACATTGTCACTTCATAGAAAATCATTACAAATTCGCCACTGTTCACTGCTCACTGCCACATATCTTTCGGCGTATCTAATCAGCCAGTAGTACAATCCTTTCGAACCGCATCCAAGTGGACAGGAATAACCTACTTTTCTGTTTCACATTTGCACTCATCATATCCGGCGGATTCGCAGAATTTGGACAATCTCAACGACCTTGAATATAGTGATATTCGCAGCTCAGCTCGTCTGATCCTGCTGAGTTGGGCGTTGAAGTCGCAAACGTCTCCGCCTGTGTGTGTACCCTGAGGACATCACTTCGAATGGTTTCTGGATACGTTTGCGACCTAAATGCCCATTTGGGTATCACCCAAAGCTTACGAATGTTTTAATTGTTCTACGCTACATTGCCAACAGTCTGTTGTCGGCCATCGTAAAGCATCTTCTATAAATGCGTTGTAGATCAGTTACACTTTTCCGGCTCCTTACTCAATTCCTGTGGCATGACATTGCTTGCCTGCACAGCGCGATATCCTGTGTTTTCAGTTACTCATACCATTACCATAACATTTCTTAGTTTATTTCGGGATTATGCCAGAAGAATTCGAAAGTGGCAGCGAATTCGCTTTCTGTTATGTCGCTATGATTGGCCTGAAGCTCGAAGCGTTAACCACCCCTCCCGTTTCGCGTCGGTGCCCACACCGTGTGCTCGTAATCCGCGCGTCGTCCCATAATATGCGGGAACATATATATATATATATATATATATATATATATATATATATATATATATATATATATATATATATATATATATATATATATATATATATATATATATATATATATATATATATATATATATATATATATATATATATATATATGTTCAACCAGATGACTGTATTCATTACGAGAGACTTGCTTCCTCGTCACCATCTCTTTCTCCAAGCTATTGTTTTCTGTCCTCTCCCTCCATTGCCGTAAATGATGACTGGACGACGAATGGTGAAAAAAGCACGAAAAACGTAACAAGCGGAACTGGCCGTGTATCAAGTGTTAGGTTTTCGGGTATGGGTCCGTAAGATGCACCCACAGAAGGGCTGGAGACAATAGGTGACACGCTTGGGTGTCACGATTAGTGAGTTGCTTGCGTTCGAACTTCCGTCGTCCACACGATTTTTATTTATAAATTATTTTTTTGCTGTTCGTTTGTTCATCATGCTTTGATTTACTTCACTTTCGATCTCACGCTGCTGTGAGGTGGAAACTTAAAACCCAAACCAGAGCGAGGGAGTGCGCAGTTGGAGGTTAGAAGAACTGAGCTGAACGGCGTCGAGGAGTTCTGCCGATGTTATTAGGACGAAACTAGCATATTAACGGTCGCCATGTAAAGACTCGGGAGCTAAATGCAACTAACTGAAAGGTATACGAAGAGTGACTAGATTTTCCGTTTAAAAATACCGTCACGTACAAATATCCGCATGTTAAACATCGCTACCTAGAGATGAATCAGTGTGTATTCTTCAAAACTGTGTTCATTTTATATCGTTTAAATACAACCCTTATCGCCCTCTGTAGCGGACACATTAGGCCGTTCGGCTGGGCACTCAACCGAAAACGGTTATTTGTGTCACATTACCATGGCATGAATTGTTTCATGCACAGATCACCATGCGTACAGTTGTCATTCGTATGGGATGTGGGACAAGCAGCTCAAGGAACACCTGACACAATAAAGACCAAAATGCAACACTATCAACACTGCATCGCCAGCTACTTAAACAGTGTCTAACGCTAGACGAGTAGCTCTGTTATCGTGATAATAGGGTGGAGGCGCACGTTTTTGGACAACCTTGGAATGTATGTGTGAGAGGGACGTTGCGCATAGTTCTGCTGAATACCGACTGGTCCCAGGAGCACAAGGTACACGTTCGTTTCAATCAGTGGACTGTAAACAGATTAAATGCAAGTGACGACTCTCAGTCGGATAGAGTGTGACAATACGTGAAGATCAGCTTCGGATACTGTTCTATCACATAACCACGTGTGAATATAGTATGGAATGCGGACACTAAGAACCCACTCTACTACTGAGGAGCGCGGACAACCGCGGCCATGAAAACTGTAGTGGTATTTTTATTTGTGAAACCCTGATAACAGGTCAGACGTGATACTACCACGCTAGGTGACAGATACATCGCTTGCAGTTAAATTTGGTCTGTGGTGACGGGTTCTCCGACTTATTGATCGATGATTAATATCAAAACGACCCACGGTTTGGCAGCTCCGTATTCACTAAGGTCTGACTTTCGATCGAGATATGCGGAATAGTAAGAACAGTACTTTCTCGAGCATTTATCTCTCATAAACGTATAACGTTGCGCCAAGTACAAAGATGCCAAAATAATCATCATCATGATCGTCAGTTGGACTGAATATACTGAGTGTTGGGAGCCTAGACGTATAACACTTTTACCTGTGTGAGCGATTTAGTCATTCGGTCCCAGCACATACAGCATCGCAACAGCTCAGTCGAGAGAACCTAATTAATTGTCTCGTGATGAACCGTGTCTGGAAGTGAAGAGACAGGGGACCTGTTCACAACGACGCCACAATGACTACACGAATTTGCAAGCGTCAATCATCGTTGCAACCAATTTCCGCGGAACATTTATCTACGATTTCTCACTCTATATTGCAATGATTTCGAAAGAATGCGGAATTACGTCGAAATTATTCGTTAATAGCATTCGAATGTTACTTTGTGATTTCGCTCTGATTCGTCGGAATCTACCGTTATTCACTGTAACTCTCAGAGTATTTCGGCGACCGTGATGAGATTTCACCTAATTCGCTCACCTGGAACGAAATAGGCTCGTCTCCGCTTACTGCTCGGGTTTGTCGTTGGTTGGCGACGTTGAAGGACATAGATCAGAACAAAAATCAGTGGCGCGAATGCAGTACGGTCTCCTGAACTCTCGTATCTTATAACACACAAAAATATCACCCTGACAAACAAAATGACAAAGAGAATCAAAAAGCGTACGACGAAAAAGCAGAAGAATTAACAACACATCATACCGTTTTTTAATAAATACTTCTTACACGGTTGAACTCCCCTCCCCTTATTGTACTTGTTGTTGCGTTGAGACCATGCCTGATTTTAAACCGGTGTAAAGATTATATATATATATATATATATATATATATATATATATATATATATATATATATATATATATATATATATATATATATATATATACGCGTCCAACGGATCCTCTGCTTTGGTTCTGTACTTCTTAGTAGGTTTCAGTACGTCACGTCATAGGTGAGGCCGACCTGGTGTTTAGCTGGAGAACCGAGTAGACACGCCCACGTCAACTCGAAAAGACCAAGGCCCAAAAGACGCAGACCAGAGCTATGCCGTCTGTACAGAAGCTCACGACTGGAGATGATGACCGGGTAATGCTTGAGATTCACAGAAGGTTTGCCCGGGGTTGACCGAATCGCATTCTGAACCGCAGGTACTGAGTCCTTGTCCAGTTTGACTCTCCAACCATTATCAGCAGCTTGTCCAGCAACCGCACAGAAATCAAGCACGCAGACGAAGTCGCTATTGCGAACGACCAGATCCGGTTGGCAGCTTCTTCACTCCAGTGGATTGATGGGCTCGGCCATGACCTCAAGGTCCTTCCGCGATAGATAGGACCCACACCAACGCACGATTTTGTTGTGCCATTCACATCGAGCCTCATGGGTAATAGCCCAACAGTGCACATGAATAACCGACTCCAGTGCCCCACAGCTCCTGCAGCACTTCAGCTCGCCATTTGAGCCCATCCGTAATCGAGCCCGTTAGACCTTGGCTGAGGGGAGACCACCGCGTAGCCAGGTCTCCCGCAGCCTTGATTAAATCGTATCGCTTCCCAACAGCCAGGGGAATCTTGCGTTCTCCAACAGAAAACCGCACAGACCACGACCATCACGGCAACCATTCGACTCATTCCTCCATGCAGCAGCAACTTCACCTTTGGTACAAGTGATGGTATAACCCAGTGTGATTGGGAAGTTGGTTTGTCATACCAGATGGAACGCAGGGGCAGTAACGGCCAAACGTGCCGGTTCCAGGGACGACCGCACCGGGCGTTCCAAGCATACCCTTTGAGCCGGGGTTATTAAAGTTAATAGGTTAAAATATCTCAGCTCTGCTGAAACTCTTTTGGCGTAGAAGCCCAGCGTTGTCCCCTTTGGAAGACCAGATCAAACACACACCATCTCGCATACCATGATATCCATACGTTTGAGTGCTCGCTGATGGGCCACACTGAGAATAAGTTCACGGTACAGCTTTGAAATGGCAAACCGAGCCAGTATGTTTAAACGCTGATGCGCTCCAGTGGGGCCTAGGTGATGTTCTCCAACATTGACTCAAGCTTGCCCGTGGAATGTGGGTTAACTAATCCTTCCCAATTGAACTTCACCTTTTGATCAACGCCAGGTGGTTGCAATCGCTCCCCGCTGATCTCGTGAGCCGTTGGCCACAGGATCATGCGTTTACCATTCTTCCGTAGCTTTAGTCCCATCAGTTTTTTACTATTGATGCTCGTCCCGGCGGTCGCCAAAGCTGAAGAGAAAGCGGTCAAGTCTTCCCGTAGCCGATCCACATTCCCAGGGAAGGGGACTAGTCATCCACATACTACATGGTTGACATGCGTCCCGCGGATGGTTTGACCAAGATCAAAACGGAGGTTGGTAATCACGTCATCCATGGCCACAATGAACGGCAGAGATAACGGATCCCCTTGCTGCACACCGCGGCAGCACTTAACCGATTCCCCTTCAAGTGTAACCACAGCGCCTTCGTAAAGATATCAAAGGCGTTCCACCAGCTGTTTGCGAGCAGAACGCCTTTGAAGCATCCACGAACAGAAAAGCCAGTGATAAGCACTCTTGGTGGACCGACCGAGGGATCGCATTTGGAGCATTCGAAGCCTAGGAGCAGCCATCTTGTTGGAGAGAAGCCGTTTGCCATGGCGATAGGGCCGGCGTTCCCCTCCAGTTACACGCCAAGATTTTATGGATTAGTCACATCAGAACGGAAGTTACGGCAATGAGTCGGATGTCACTAGGGCTCATTAGATTACTTCGCTTCGGTACCAAAGTAATCCGCACCTTGCTCAGGTGTTGAGTTGGCGTCCTCAGGACAAGCAGCATTTTAACCAGTCGATCCAAACGCTCCTGATTCATGTACAGTGCTATCGTCAGACGATCCAGGTCCGGGGTTGTTGACCTCATTTGTTTAAGTGCCTCCGTAACCTCGCGCGCTAAGATTCGGTCCAGGACCGACCAGTGCTTGTCAGGTCGCTGTATCGGCGGGGGTCTGGATAACTACGTTGACTGAATGTGCTCTTCCAATAGACTAGAAAGTCCCAAGGTCTAGTAGTGCTCCTCGAATGAACAACCCTCCAGCTGCCAGATAGGACGGCTTCAGCGCAAACATTCCTGTGTGACGTAGAGCTATACTTGGGCGTATTGAGCTCGGCAGATGGACGTTCCGAAGTCGGAATCGGACGGTCTTAACTAACCGGAGTTGAGTGCTAAGTGTGCGGGTAGGTTCATACAAGAAGTTCATTTAGAGCCAAACAAGCCGGACTGATATCTAAGACACCAGTGTACCAATCAGTACTGATCCGCAAGAGGTCGGGCCAAAGACCGTCTTCCTGTGGACCGTTCGCAAGACCAGAGAGGATACCGTTCACTACGCGGTCAGTCCATACTGAACACGCGCCATCGACCACAGGTAGAGTTGAAGGACCATCAGAAGACTTTGGAACACCATCATTAGCCACGTCCATCGGGGTAGTTTCAGTCCAATGGAGATGTTGAAGCCGCTTCCTAATAGACTTGGCTTAGCAATCTTCGAAGAAGCCTGATAGAAGGGCACAAAGATCTTCCCGGAGCATACCCTGCTGGTAACTGGTATTAGCTGGTCAAACCAGCACCTCGTCATCCTGCGTGGACCAATTTCCACGCCGCATTCCTAGGACAGCAACGGCATCAGGTTCCTCGTTGAATTGAGCAGCATAGGAGTGCGAGTTACACTGACCACCACCGATTCGCGAGCCAAACGAAGGCTGGAATTCGCAAACGAAACCAAGTTCAGCACCAATCGCGTCACATTTCGAAGCAGATGAACTACCATGAGTCCTCTCGCGAGGAGCCGAAGGGCAGCAATGAGACCCCGCCGGAGGGTCACAAGAAAGAGATCGAACGTGCAATTCAGTAACCACCACCCAGGACCCCCGAACCGGTGATTGGCCCATCCGGGGGTTGACCTGACACTTAGTTAAATCTAGCCCCAGCCGAAATCGAAACCAAACCCATTCCATCGGGACCACAAGAAGGTGGTCAGGTCTGCAACTAAAATTCCAGAGATTTGTAGTTACTCCCACCATATCGTGGATTGACCACTTCAACCCATCTTTCAACCGTTACCTGCTTTGATGTACATCGAGGCAGTTTATATGTTGGCGTGCTTAACACATGTCCCAAACACGGTAACCTACTTGGATAAAACGCTTATTGCAGTGGTTGATCTCTGTATCACCAGCGCCTTACATCGAAACTCATTCTTACTGATACAGTGTCCTCACCATATTTGAGTAATGCTCAGTCACCAATAGTCTTCCACCCACATGTTTCCCATCGGTTTTAAAGGATAAACGAGTCTTCTGTTTAGTTATGAGTACACTAAGGGAAACTAATCACAGAACCAAAAGGACCCCGAATACTATCGGAACTATGTTTGTAGTTTAAATTAACAAGTGGTTTAGGGTTTGAATCCGGAGATTTGGGTCGGAGAACCTCATACGGCCTCACCAAACTAGTTGCTGACCCGTTTCTGAAACTGACTGGACCCCATTGAGATAGTTTCTAATTACAGACATGTTCTCACTGGAATGATTGGATTAGCCACCAATTCATAAGGCACAAACACTAGGGGTACCGGTACTGTTCAGTCCAGCATTCGTTGTTCACATCTCTTCCCCACTGTTCTGGTTTCCACCTATCTTAGACAAACATCTGGTGTACGAAGGCGTAAATGCCCTGATGGGTTTGGTGTCACTGATCGCCTAGCTTCTCTAATCCTGTCATTTGTGTCTTTATTATTGTAATGTTAGTACTATCGACTCTCAGGCCAGTGAATTGATAGCAGTGCTGATGTTGTAACTATTCATAGTAAGAGCAGTACTGGTGTTTAAATTCGCAGGACATACTGGCTGAGATTACACTAATTCGGGGCAAAGCTTCGGAGCAACACAGATCAATAGGGTACAACGAAAAACCTCATCTGTAGCAACTGGATCCAGTTATCATTGTGCACGCGCCTGTACGTCTCTTTTAGCTCACTGTGTTGTCCATGTAACTCCACCACATTTAGGCTCGCTCCGATGTCCGTAATTCCTGTCGATCAAGCTTCTATTCATGAGTAGTACGTAACGATCCACTACACCATTAGTGGCACTGGTAGTAGAAGTAAGACCAATAATTTGTGTTTTAAACTTGGTTACTGACGGCGTGCTAGTTTTGTCTATGTGGAATGGGAAGTCGGTCCGGCAAAATGAGTGTCTCTTGGACAGACCAACATGGTGTTCATAACTCTGATCCTACTTTGTTTTTATGGATTCAAAGTCTCCGAACATGGTCTGTGTATAGGTCATGAAAATGGAATGTTGATCTGCTGATCCCGTCCACCCGATTCCTTTCTCAATATAGCCAGCGCAAAAGGATTCAACTTGTGTACAGCGTTCGCGGGTGGTGATACTCACTTGGCAGCGGATGGACAGGCGCTTGTCACCGCGAATCACTACATCAGCGGACGCGAACCACATCGAGAAATCGAATTCTTCTTCTCTAGCGATGCCAGGTATGTTTTGGCCCAATCCTTGTGGTCAGCTGTTACACGATAAGCTTTTTGTCACGTAGTCGTTACGATCATTTTTTGCAATTCTGATTACTTCAATTTCTTCTTATTAAAAAAATCGAAAACGCCATTTATGTCTACCTTTGTTAAACTGGAGCACTTTGACGTTATGCGCACTACAAGGGGCATATTTCGACTCGGTCAATTTTGTTTATCTGTCACATTCTTGATGACCCAGTTACCGCTGATATCAGGTTGCTTATGTGCATTTTCACCGGTAAAAATGTTTTATGGTCCATTACATCCCGTTAATTGCTGAGGGCATTCAGGTATCTCTCTGTTCGGCACAGATCAAACTTCGAACATATTCGGTGGTGGTCACACGGTTATCATCGTGGACTTTGTTCGACAGCGACCCGGGGTTCGATTCATGTCACCGCCGGTCACTTCCCGATTTGGCAGCCTTTCATTGGCCGCGGCCCCCTTCGTGAATTGTTGTGCGTTGTTGTATAATAAATAAAAAACGAAGTAAAAAGTGCAATCCAGTAAAAAAACGAAATACGTTGACTACTATCTCTCAGAAAATGTCACTGTCGTACAGATTGCACAGTTCCTTCCTAGTTGCTGCTTTGTTGATTAAACACGAACTGTTCGCAGCGCAGAAGAGAAGGAATGTGCGTAATTGGGGAGTACATTGAGTACTTGTTTTCATTTCTCCCTCATGGTACGAACCATAGGAGCTGATAATACCACCAGCATTGATAACCGGTCAGATATTTCTTGCAGATTACTTTACTTTAAAAAGCAAGCAAAACACGAAGATGCTTGTATAGCATAACCTCCATGTTCCATTCCGTTTTTCGTTGTTGTCCGTGTTTTGACGTAATCAGGGCTTCGTTTTAGACTCAACCGTTTACTCCGCAACGGGACCTCCCTCTCTCCTCCGTTCATCTATTTGAAAGACTTTGTGTAACGCATTGGTCTCTCCTTCCAGAGTCAAATATTTTTATTTCACTTGTTTCACTGTTTGCAATTACCACTTTTACCCCGCCCGCCTGTTTTCTGACAGTTCACTTATCGAACACACTGACAAGGTGATTTTCCTGGAGGACGATGACATCGCCGCTGTGCACGACGGTCTTTTGACCATACACAGACTAACTCGGAACACGGATGAGCCAACCACACGTGAAGTAGTAACGCTTCAGATGGAATTGCAACAGATTATGAAGGGTGAGATGTGTCCACGAATTTTTGGATTTATAAATTGTCTTCTGTTCCTGAATAACATATTTGAAGTACATTCCCGGGAATTCTTACTGGTGTTTCCATTTGTTTCATGACGTTTATGACTACAGCCAAATTGCACGTCATGTGAACGATTGTTCACTTTTGTCTTGTCATTAAACTCATCCTGTTCCGTTCCCAGTTTCATCCTCCAATCCCAAATTGCATTTATTAGTAAAATCAATGGTTAGGACCAGCTAACCGTTGCTTATTTTGTAGCTCATTGGTTCGACCGTACTCCTTCGTAGGTTCGTGAATTCTGCGGTCGTTTTGATTGTTCTCAAGTGACACACTTTCACAGTAGAAATACCCATCAATGAAACACTTTTTTTCTACAAAACTGGCTGACTTGTTTATGCATATCTAGACCATATTATACAATTATACGGAGAGATACCCAGACGGCTGGCTCATTCCATAAAAGATGATCCATATAAACTTCATCCTGTTTGTCACTTTTTTAATCGGTGGTGGTCAATTGGTCATCAGGATGCGCTTAAAACCCTCTCTCTGTCGCTTCAGGTTCAAATCCTGCTGCTGTCTTTGCGTCACTTACACTCAGTTGGCGGCCTCCAACCGGCCTCGATCCCTTTCATGAAATAATGTATCATCATTGTATAATTAAAAGGAAATAACTTAAAGGATAGGAGAGTAAAAATATATAAAAAATAATTTGGCAAGTTCTCGCACATTTAGTAATACTATGCGGGAGAAGGAACTATGTAGATATAATGAGGAAGAAGAGCTAACTGATTTATCGGTTCGTTCTATGATGGTGGTAAACAGACAAATGCAATTTATGCGACAACGAAAGATAGCGGAGCAATAAGCTGTCCCTGATAGATAAGGGTAGACAACAAATATTGATTAGATACAGTTAGGCGAAGTTTTTGTGCAACCGTCCCCTATCCGCATGGGAAGATAATGACTAGTATTTGGTAGTTTATCCCCAACCTCGCATGTAATCAGTGTGGTTATTCTGCAATGAAAGGCAGTCTTACTGCCGCCTGTCTTGCTCGCCTGCTTGACTAATTGGAACCTTGTGTTTCTTTGTTGCGCAAGATTTTTTTTGGTTTTCCGTAATAGTACGATAGGCTCCTGTAACTACAGTTTTACTTCGTTTGTGATCATTCGTAAGCATGCTCTTACAAGACTGGCGTGAGTTTAAGTCTGCAGTTGCCGTTGATAGTAATCGGTTGGGCGTAGTCGATATGTTCAGGCAAAGCTGTATGACAGTTCGTAGAAGTGTCGGAGAGGAAATGACATTAGTGAAGTGAGCCAAACTGGCTTGCGTTTCGCTATAAGACTTCGGCTTCGTAACGAAATCTGACTATTCTTGAATAGTGTACAGGTACGGTATACGGTACTAGGGTATGTGATGTTTTGATCTACGGTTTTAAGATCTGTCCACTCCGGAATGTGTACAATCGTCAGCCTTCGGTATTCGGAAACCGGCATCTCCGGATCATTGCTTGCGTTTAATGGCAGCACTATGGGAGTATTGATTGAATTCCTTATCTTGTGCCCCATGTAGATTGTCGCCTCGTATCCAAATCGAACCATAATTTTAGTATGCAAACCAAGGAAATCAAGTCTTATAATGTGAATGGTCGAAAGAGAATAAAAATATTTCTACGTCGATCCTCATGACGGTGGGCCTTATCATTTGGTAGCTCCAACTATCCTTCATGTGGAATCCATGAATCAACCCAAAGCAGAAGGTTTTAGTCTTACTAGGCAATGCCTAATAATTACATTTTCCATACGTTCACTTTGACCTGTGTTTCAATCGCTGCCTGTCTAAATAAACGGATCACACACAGGGCAGGGAGAATTTCCATCTATAGGTCTTTATGCCATCCGTTTTTCCTCAAACTCCGATCTATCTGTCGACCCCACTTCTGTGCCTTCCTGTCTCGTTCCCATCCACGCTTTTCTTCCTGTTGTAACTGCCAGAAAGGTTCGTCAAGTGATTTGAATATCTCAAAACCACCCGGTCCCGGACGGTGTTCCACCTATCGTCCTAAGAATGTGTGCTCCTAAGTTAGCCCCCATTTTACGTCGTTTTTTCCCTTCTTTACGCAATCGAGAGACTTTCCTCCCTTCGTGCAAGAACGCCATTACTTTTTCTATCCCGGAACATGGTGACCTCTCTGACCCCAACAATTGTCGTCCCATCGTCCTCACTTCTGTGCTTACGAAAGTTTTTGAAATCGTTATTTCCGACCAACTGCACCCGTTCCTTGAACGTGGCCTGCCGAGGGATCGTCAGTATGGATTCCGCACGCATCGCTCTAATAGCGGTCATCTCACGCTCCTGGTCAGCCGCACTCGATAGCCACAAAGAAACTCGCTTACTCTCGCTGGACACCTCAAAAGCCCGCGACAGAGTTTAGCATGACGGTCTGCTGTCGAAAGTGTCTTCGTTCGGGTTCCATCCGGCACTCGCATCGTGGATGTCATGTTTTCTTAGCAAGCGAACCATACCCGTCCGAGTCGATGGGATTGTATCTCAACCGTTCTGTCTGAATGCTGGTGTTCCCCAAAGTCCCATATTTGTGGCCACCCTCTTCCGTTTATTAACGATCCGTCTTCGACCTCCAACTCACTTTACTACTTTTCCGATGATACAACTCTCCATTGCTCTTTCGTGCCTTACCACTCACCAGGCCACCATCAACATCGATCACGATTGTTCTGTTCCTAATGCATCAATTGCTTGTAGTCTGCTGGCTTTCCTGTCGTTTACGAGTCTATGACGATCGTTTAAGAGCCTGTGGTGATCATTTGAGAGCCTTTGACGATGTTTAAACTATTATGGCTAACATTGTGGTTCGCTGCCTGTTCATTCCCGTGGCCGATAGGTGTGAACACTAATTGTTTTATAAAGCAAACTCAGTTGAATGTGAATATTGATACGAATGTGAAATACCCACAACATCATGTGGAAAAGCAGTTCAATGGTCAATACACTAAGCTGGATGCATTAAACTGCTTCAGTAGGTCTTGATATTAATCTCCAGGTGATTCACCATGAAGCACGGGTTTTTCACCATTCCTTGAGCATTGTACTATTCATTTTCTATCGTCATCACTGATGGTCCTCCGCTTCTCTATGAGTTTGTTGAGGTCAGTTATTTGCACTGGTTCCACCGCAATTTCAGCTAGAGCTTCTTCTTGCATTTTGAGTGCGCCACTCGTCTATAGAAATGGAAAATGCACATAAACCTTCAGCTGTGCAGACAATGCGCTTTCTCAAATTAATCACACGACCTTGTCACTATAGCCACATTGCGATTTCCGATGCTTCCAATTGGGCCACTCGGTTATTTGGCGACAACAACCTAAAGTACGGTAGCCAAACCTTTCCGACACATTTCATGCCGCACAAGGTCACATCACGCGTGAGTCTTCAGTCATACTTAGGGGACTTCGTAGCCACGTGCGAGTCGCGTGAACGGCTGCATGCGCGCTGTGGAGTTGATCTCCATCACTTTTCAAGTCATCAGATGAACAAGTGCTTCAACATCCGCAGAATTCTTAACGGATAATAAGCCTAAGGGAACAGGTGAACATAGATTCGTATCGCAAGCGGAAAGCAGTTAATGGTCAAGACCGCAGAAGAATTGTCCAATGTGCAAGGAGAGGTACCGATCTATTACTCATTTCCTGCCATCTTGTAATTAACATAAAAACCTGCTGAGCCAAACGGGACGCATAGTGCAGTCTTAATAAAGAATTAGCAGAACGTAAATTTTCCAGTGAATTCCCAATAGAACTGTGATTATTGGCAGATGGAGAATCTTAAAATCTCGTTGAAGTGGGATGGAGAAAAAGATGCAACTAATAAACTTGAATGTATCGATCAGTCTATCTTCGATTGATCGTCTTCTTGATGGTTTTGGTTACACCACGAAGAAACTATGCATTCATCCGACCAAGAGAAACAGGACGGATGCCAAAGAGAGACCCGTAGAATACGCCATGTGGTTAAAGAAGCTTGATAACTCCGTCTTACGATTTTACACAGATGAGACCAATTACAACATATGAGCCACTGTGGGCGAACGGGAAACGAACCAAAATGTTAACCATACTATTCTGAACATCTCCCAAGGCTCTTAGTGATCGTCATTGGATCTTAAACGATCGCTACAGGCCCTGAAGTGACAGGAAAACCTGTAGAGCAAATCTTTGCTTGGGGGCCCACCAAAAGCCCGTTTGTTTCAGTGCTTCAAAAACATATCTCCTTTCTATTTAATTTAAATATCTTTATTCTCCTCATCTGAATTTCGACTCGACTCCCCTTCGCTCCACAAGGTCACTTTCCTTACTGAGCTTATCCATAAATTCCTTTTTGTTGGTTTCCTTTTATGTCCACGCTTGTCTCCCGTGCTGCGCGCAAAGTTGCTTTTCCATTCCGGGCCAGACCCTTTTTTTACACCCGCTCACTGTCTTCCTTTGTACAAAGCTCAAATGCGCCCGATCCCTGAATGCTGCAGTCAAATGTAGAGTGGACCTTGGTCTACCGCCCTTTCTCTTCTTGATCGGGTACAACGAAAGGCTGTCCGTTTAATCAACGAAGCCTTCCTAATCTTCAGTCTGCAGCCACCTGTCCATCTCCGGGAAGTTGCTCCACTCCCCTATCGTTATTGTTTTGGTTCTTGTTCATCAGAAATCGCTTCGAAAATTCCCCTTCCCCATGACTTTCTCCCGTTCATCTCGTATGCAGGCGACCAGTCACCCGTTTTCAAGTCTCTGTTCCCAGATTTCGAACTTCTTCATTTTTAGTCTCCCTTCATTCCCCCGAACTGTAAAGCTTTGGAACACGTTGCCTCTTTCCGTATTTCCAATCACTTACAATCTTTCTGTATTCAAAAGCAAGGTCAACAGACGGAATATTCACTTGGATGTTCCCCACACGCATCCGCATTACAGTTTGTCTTTTGATCGTGGATTTTAGCCCTTTTGCCGTAAATTACTTTATGTGCAATAGATAGATGTGTGTAATTGGTTTTTCAGCCAGAGTACTTCGTTCAGATTGAATGTTTTGCCTGAACAGCGCATGGTGGTGGATGATATACCAGTTAGATAAGCGAGAAACCACAGTTTATGCCTCACATTTTGTGAATAAACTCAGCAAAAGTAATGTGAGATACGTCCGATACGACGAAACACTCACGATTTTATTATTTCAAACGATTTTTTGTCACCGACAAAATGACGACAAACGGTTGTAGAAAAGACTGATAAAAGAAATTCTCACGAAACGCAGAATTCACGTAGCTTCAACGATAAATCAGAGGAGTTAAATGCATACGAAGTATACATAAACCAGATCTTACGACAAGTCTGATGTGTTTGCAACGAGATAATACCGTAAACACGTATACGGGAAGAAGGCACCAAATCACGAATTAGCGATGTTTTCAAATCCCAATGGAGTGCCAAAGAGCGTTCAAGGAGTACTCGGTGGAATTCATGGTCAGAAACGATATCATAAATAACATCAATAATGTGTCTTTTGAGTTGGCAAACCATACGGGTGGGGTAATTTGGGTGTTCTTAGTATATGTGCCATTGTGTTCCATGCAATGCATATGAGATGATTACTACCTTAAACATCAGTGGGGATTATTATCTTAGGAGACTCGCCCATCAAAACCTTTAGCCAAAGGATTTATTTACATCGCAGCTGCACACAAACAGGACGTCGCCTTCGTTGTAAGCCAGTCACCAGGGTGATGATTCATGTATCATTCGAAGAGAATTCACGGTTTCCAACGCAAATTTATATTCCAGAAGGGTCAGTGTTCACTAGCATGGTTTGTACGTTTTTCCTGGTAGGCTCCTTCGGGTGCGTAAAAGATAACATGAAGCAATTGGTGCGCTTAGTGATGAACTGCCTCTATCACACCACAATGATGTCCATGGATATGTCAGACGGTCAAACTGAATTTAGTCACCCAACATGTCCGTGTACATAACTGGCGGTTGATTCATGGTGAAATACTACCGAGGACTGTCAAATTACAAGTTCACGGGTGTGATGTGCTGATCTATTTTGAGCGACTAAACAGTATGATCCATTTGGCAATTAACCAAAGCCCTCGACACGGTCTTGTAGCTCAGCAATGGTCGAGCACACACACACACACACATAATAGGGCTGGGTGTGGTGTCCACGTGCGTGGGTCGTCGTCTAATCCCACCGAGGTTGACGATGTGTCAGCTTTTGAATTTCAATTCAACGTGTGTGCTATCTTGTGCAGAAGACTGATTAAAAGACGGGAAACCCACCGTATTTTAAAGCGCTGCTACTTGTCCGTAGGTTATAAACCTACTCTGCATTAAAAATCCGTTCGCTGTTCGATTGCATTTTCGTTTTCCCACCACAGACTTGTCATCCCCTGGCTGTTTTTCACCATTCTAGGCGGTTCCGTCTAGTTCTGCTATACTTTGATCACGGACCGAACAGTCATTTGGGGCTGTTAGTCGGAATACGGCTCTGTAATCTTTTGGCATTACCACATATATACAAAACGTACCGTGAAGTGTCTTTCTAGGTCTGTCTGCAACAGAAACTGAAGATGAGAGCAGCAGCGGATGGCTTTGAGACGCTAGCGACGAAAGGCAACCAAGTCACAGGCCCGTTTTCCAACCCAGAGATTGGCAATTAAACGAGGTAGTAAGCTGTGTCCACAGCAGATTGTTTGGTACGGTCATCGTGCAAGTCTGCGTACGCGTCTGTGATTGAGGAGCTGACTCTAGTACCCTAATACAGGTGCGTGCATCCACGTGATTCTCAAGATCAAGCTGCAATGTGGGTTTTACGATCTATTGAGTGAAGACCTTACTGTGGATTGTCAAACATAGAGGGCTTGAGAGACTACAGTCACGAGGCCCAAACACTTAGGAGAAAATTGGCAAGGTCAAGCAAGTGTTAACGGATTAAGTGTACACTCGCCTTGTTAGTGAATAACCACCAGACTATCAATCATTCTTCCATCCACGTCCCGAGGACGTGCCCTGTTAGCACATGACTCTCGGACCATGTAGCATACACAATGCAGTGTTGTGATACAAAGGGGAATACGATTAGTGGTAGTTAAGCCATCAAAATCGCAGAGTGGAAGTCTTTTGGACCCGGGAATTCCGCTGTACCCTTTATGCAGTCTTTCAGATCATCGAAATCGTGATTGTCGGAGAAGCAGGGGAATTTCCTGGCATGACAAAGAACCGTTGAAGTTGACGGCAAATTCTAATTGTTAGTGGGCGCTACATCAATCGTTGAAAATCCATTGCTGCTTTGCCTTGACAGAGAATTCATCAGCTGTCTTGTAGTGCGACTTATCAGATGATATCGTTGCAATTGAATGATGCACATAAAGCATTTTGGAACATCAACAGGTTCCCGTTGGAAAGTCTGTAAGAAACAAATGCTTACTTCTCTGATAAGATGGTTTGCCTAGTTGTTTTTTCTGTTTACTTGAACTATTCAAACGATCGTTCACCAGACCAACAAAAAGGTGTATTTTCTTGTCTTTTACGCGTCCCCCATGTGATCCATCGCATTTTCTGACTGGTTACATTTTCGATCTCATCATCATTTTTACATACAGGCAATTTTGATTATTTCATGCAAAAGGAAATATACGAACAACCGGAATCCGTGTTGAACACAATGCGTGGTCGTGTTAATTTCGACTCGAACACTGTGATCTTGGGTGGCCTTTCTCAACACATGACTGTAATTCGGAGATGTCGACGTCTGATTTTCATTGGTTGTGGGACCAGCTTCCACAGTGCGATCGCTGTATGTCTTTGATATTTCACATGTTTTACGGTTTCATATATATTCGTGCTATTCGCGGCGACTGTGTGGATTGTCGCCGTTGTCGCGGCTTGTTCAACATTTATGATATGATTCAGACATCGATCATGATAATCTGTTGCTATCGTTTAATATCAGCGACGAGCAGACGCGGTGGTCAACCGATCATCGCGGTGGACGCTAGGCTCTTCTGTCCGCGGTTGGTCACTCTCCAATTGGCCGCGAACCCCTTTCCTGAAATGTTGTTTAACTACCATATACTAAGAAGGAAATGAATAATAGAATATATTGTTTAGTATTGACACGAAGCAAACCATTAACAGCCAGCCCCCGGGTTCTTGAGTGTTCACACGTGTGTAGTTACTCGTACATGCACCCCGGGTCCGAGTCCTAGTTGGTACTCGGTGGATATGCACTACTGATGGTTCCTAACAGGGAAGAAACCGATGTGCGTTATTTCCGGGAATGGGTTCATTAACATTATTAACATTATTCAGGATAAATCGGTTTATCTGAATCTTGTTTTAAATCCATGTGTACATTTAATATCACGGTGGTTTGAAATTGCGGCATACCAAACTTGGTCGCTTTGAGTGGTTTGGTTCAGAACGAATCGCAGCAAACCCGATAGGGTCTTCTATCATTTCAGCATAACCGAGTCGGAAAAGATACAGTTTTCATACAAAAGATAGATCCACAAGTTGAATAATGGGTCAGGAGTCCAAATTCATCTAGGGTATCTACCGCTATACACGGAGATGCATTCCAAGGAACACAATCAGGAAGTCCAACACTATTCATGATGGTCATGTTTTTGTTTTCCTTTTAATTCACCACACATAAGTGCTAGGACATTTCCGGGAGAGGTTCGCGGTCGACTAGAGAGTAGCGAAGGAGAAGTGGTCGGCAGCGGTAGTATTCGAACCCTAGCCCTCCAGGTTTGGGGCTCAACATGCGAGTCGTTTCCCCATTGCCAGCATAGTTTACTGGATAATGATATCAAGCGATTCGAATGTTATCAACTGCCCATCTGCGTTTTCATGATATTACATCGACTGATCTACATGCCAAACTGTGCAATAAGGACCACACGGAAGCCTCCAACCTAATGTATGAACACCGACAATATTCATAGCCATTGCAATGCAAGCCTGTCCTCCAAGTCGTAACCATCTCAATAAAAAAATACCGAGGGAGTTTATAACAAAGGCGTCCCAGCGGGCAGGATCGATCCAAGTTGACTGTCCAGTCTACTCAATGCTCTGCGATCAAACTCACCATTGTTGACCTGGCCTTTCCACCATCAATTAATGGGATAGATCTATGACCTATCTGTATGTGAGCGCTAAGTTTGCAGCTTATACTCGCACATATAGATGGTTATCACATCGAGATCGCAAAGTACTGAATTTGGTATAAATCATCTATGCCTTCTGTGTAAACAATGGCACATCAGATAAACTCAGTTCTACAGCAAGACCTAAGACAGCGGTTATCTCAGATGAAAGCGAAAATGCTATCGCAATGGCTGTTAGGAGTTTTGGGCATTTTTTACAATCCCGTGAAGGTTCAGTATGATAAACGCAAGGGGATTCGTGGTTGGGCTCAGTGTTCTGTACTCGTCAATTTGCCAGAAGATTCCGTCTCTGAGTTTCAGGGGCGGGTAGACCGAGATCTTTCATTGTTGTAGTCCCATTTGTCGCTTCTTTTCACGAATAAAGAAAAGGTGATGGCCAACAGCGTTCAAGTGACTGCGGTTTTTCGTCTTGGAAGGCACTACACGCCTGAGAAATAGCGATCCCTGAAGGCCGTCGTGAACACCGTGGATGCAGCCCGGACGGTTCGTCGTCGTGCTCGCAAACCAAAGAGCGAATCGATGTGTATTCGTCGTGACCTCTCTCCGGAGCAGCGGCTACAGGTGATATTGGTTACTTTAGAGATACATGAACGTCATTGGAAAGGTAAAACCGACCTAGTTATTCGGGGTTTTTGGGTGCAAAAGTTGGGACCTTGACTGCGGCGGGCGCCTCTGGTTCTGTCAATCACTGTGTGCCTATCGGTCCCGTTGTAAGTTCAATATTTTAGGAGGTGGTAATTCAACCTTATGGTGCAGTTCCGAGAGGGCCATCACACTGCCGTTCAACGTCCGTAACATCTTTATCGAACGAGATGAGCTGGAGTCATTGGTGGCACAGAACCCTCCCACTATTGTTGCCGTTACGGGAACTTGGTTGCACGGTAACGTTTCTGATTCCGAGGTGTCGTTTCAGGGGTACACTATCTTCCGTGTGGGTAGAAGTGATGCGAGGTAAAATGATGGCGTTACCCTCGGTATTCACTTTAATATGCCTGCCTGCCAGTTACACGGCTTTGCGGATACTGAGGGGTTCTGGGAAGCCCCGTGTTATAGGGTACGACCAACACCCCGATAATATGTTACAAAGGGGATTTGTTTACAGGTCGCCGGGCGTGGACCACACTACTACCCATGAAGTACTGCGTTTGAGGCACGATGGACACTGCATCACCCATGAGGGCTTTAATATGTCGCAAATTGTTTGGGACGAGGGTTGCTACAGTCCGTCTACCAATACATTCGCATGTGCCTTCTATGCGGCCCTTGAGAACATGACCCTATACCAGCACGTGCTAAGGGTCGATAGGGTCACGGGATTCTCAGTCGTCCATTCTGATTCGTGCATATCACCTAGGTAATCGGACGTTGAGGAAATCTCTCTATCTCGCCAGTCGGTTCATGCGATCATTCTATCTTAGCAATCCATTGGAGACTTGGTGTACCTTATTTTGGCGAGCAACACGCGGGACGCAACATATGATACATAAACTTTAAAGAAATACGAAAGGAATCATCATGCACAGTATGGTTTGCGGCAGCTCCGGTTAGTGTGGAATCCGCCTGGCCCATCGTACGGGAAGGGACCAACGAACTGGTATCTACATTTGCGCCTCCAGCTCGCTCTCGATGGCATACTAAGAGTTCTTCGTTGTTTGATGTCGAGCTTTGGCAAACTTCCAGCAGTAAAGGCCGAGCATGGCAACGTTTTCATAACCCCGCCGATGAATATAAGGAACATCGAACCATTCGAAATATGTGTTCTTCTGTGAAAATGGATTAGAGAAAGGATTTTGAAAACATGCTTGCTGAGGATTGTGGTACTGCGCCCAAACGGCTTTGTGCATAGCCGAGACGTAGTCTCCTGTTCGTTGTATAACGGAGGTTCCCGGAATGCTCCAGTGAACTATCGTCCGATGAGCAGTTCGGGCGAAGAGATTCTGGTGTAACCGATCTCATCAGTGATAAACCACTTCGGACATCATCATGCGAGAGAGACCTTGGGGTTGTTCATCGTCTTTCAAGACCCGAGCACACACTGGTAAAGTTTGCGCTACTGTGAGAACCATGATTGGATCGAGACGAGACTGCATCTTGGCGTGGTGTGATGGCTTGCGTGCCTCTATGACCCAAACAGCTATGCAGGATGGTATCCTTAAGCCGGAGGTACAATCATACCTGACAGGTCAACGGGTAGAGGCCAGACGAAGTCCAGTCTCAGAACCACTTGATGGGCAACATCTGTTTCTATTCACTATGCCCCTGGAGGGTACACTCCAGCAAATAAATACGGAGAGAAACAGTTTACCAGTCTGAAAACCTCCACTAGATAGAAGTAGGAGTGGAGAACCTGAGGTTTCGCCTGACGGTGGGAGAAGCCATCGCAATTCATTGGTCAGCTATCGCCCACCTAAGCTGGGCAACCCCCAGCCCAAAGGATGCTGCCCCGTCCACGTTCCGCTTGCTCCATTGGGTAGATGGGGCTAAGGAATGAATCCGAAAAGCGGACCGATAACGAAGCACCCTGTGAAGACAAGGCAAAACACATGCAGTAATCAGGCCTCACGTGACAGACCAGAAGAAGTTCCTTCACGGATGCTTCGGTCACGTTCCCGTGCTGAGTTAAGGCCCCACTGCCCCACTGACTTTTGAGTCAAAGGCTCCGGTTAAAGTTCCCAAAGAGAAACCCCCTTTGCGGTGTGGGCAGCCGCGAAGTATGATTCGCCCAGAAACCTCCAGTATCTTTCCTGTAGAGGGCCTTACCAATTTTCCCTCTTTTAATTTAAGGTCGATGCAAAATGCCACGGGTAATTGCGGCTCTGGTGGAGGCAGTAGTTCAGGAGTTGGGTATAAATCAGATGCACTTCTTAATCCTAATTGTTCACTTCACTTGGCTGCCTTTAACGTCCGAACACTGTCAGATAGGGCAACAGGCTGCCCTCGCTAGAACTCTTGACACTTTGAAAATAGATGTATGCTGTGTCTCCGAAACACACATACAAGACCCCTTTTCTGTGTTAAATCTTCGCACGTCGGATAAAACAGTCTCTCACTTCACTCTTCGCGTGTGAGGTGATTCGGTGTTTAGAGCTCGTGGTCAGGCTGGCGTAGGGATTGCTTTGAGCATAAAAGCTGATTGGATTCCAGTCAGCAGTCGTTTGTGTGCAGTTCGGTTGGACGGTTCTGTTCGTGTCAACAACAACATACTGTAGCGCCGATGCTTGTTCATCGCGTCTGTGTATGCGCCGACTGACTGCAGTTCCTCTGAGACCAAAGACGAATTCTATCAGGAATTGTCTAAGCTGCTTCGAAGCGCACGTTCAACGGACGTGTTGGTCATTGTTGAGGATTTCAACGCCCAAGTTGGCCGTTCGGGAGATTTTTGAAGGCACATTGGAGGCCCATTTGCTATCCCAGCCGATCGTACCGATAACGGTGATCGTCTCATTCAGCTGTGTTCTGGCCACGGATCGTTTCTGGAAAGTACGGACGTCTGCCATAAGAAACCGCGAAGACTCACATGGCGTCCTCCTTCGTCTTCACGACGTTAGACTCAGATCGACCATATTGTGGTTGGTCACCACTGGCGTGGATCAATTGAAGATTATCGTTCATTTTGGTCTGCGCTTATGGACTCAGATCACGCCTTGGTACTTGCTCGCTTCTGTTCACGTCTCGTCCGTGGTCTCACCAAAGTAAATGCTACGCGTCCCGCGCAGTTGCTTTCAGATGATAACCAGCGGCACAGTTTCCAGATGGAGCTGTCTACGCAGTTATCGATGCAGCCAGATGTTCAGGACCCAAATGAACGCTGACAACAGGTCATGGAAGCTTTGTATGCCGTTTCGAATGCCACCCAGAACTCTGGTTCAAGTCGGTCTCATAAACGATGGATATCTTTGACATCAGTTGCTCTGTTGTATGCTCGCAGATCCTTCCCTCCGAGTGCCACATTCGATGAAGTTCGTGGATCGCTGGGACGCCAACTGACTAGGAGCCTGAGAAATGGCCGTAAGCAGTGGTGGATTGCGAAATGTAAGGAAATGGAAAAGGCTGCATCCATTGGCAATGGTCGCAACCTTTTCCGTTTGATTAGAGGTACCGGTCCACAGAAGCCTCGTGTAAGTGAGTTAATTAAGGAATCCGACGGCCCACTGATTCACTCTCAGGGATGTCGTCTGAATCGTTGAGCGGAGCACCTTAGGAAACAATTCAGTTGGTCCACTTCAGCGGTGGATCTTCCAAATGTACCTGCCAGAGAAACGATGCAGATGGATATCAGTCCCCCGTGAGAGATGGAGATTATGCGGGAGATAGGTTACTTGAAAACGTATAAAAACACTGGACCGGATGGGTTGTCTCCATCTTTTTTCAAGGATGGAGCGAAACTTTGGTTTCGGAGTTAACAAAACTCCTCCGTGTTATTTGGGATAGTGAGCAGATTCGCATGGAATGGTGTGAATCGGTGATTGTGCCGATTTACAGGAAAGATGACAGGTCCCCTTGTGAAAACCACAGAGGAATTAGTTTGGTAATTATCGCGTCCAAACTGCTCACCGGTTTTATTCTCCACCGATTATCCAGTGCCCGCGAAATGTGAACGCGTGAGAATCAAGCAGGTTTCAAACCTGGTAGGGGTTGTATCGACCACATCTTCCCTCTTCAGCAAACCTTGGTGCACAGACACATCTTTCATAGGCCCACAATCTGTGTCTTTCTTGATCCGAAAGCGGCGTTGGACTCAGTCGACCGCACAGTTCTCTGGCACTGCCTCCCATTGAAGGGTGTGCCAGAGAAGTTTATTTCTCTTTTCCAATGCTTGTATGGAAACAGACGAAGCCGAGTTCGTGCCCACGGCGATCTTTCTCCCGAGTTCACCATGGAGAATGGTGTTAGTCAGGGTTTCTCTCTTTCACCCTTCCTCTTCAATTTCGTATTTGGATTGATTTTTGAGATAGCCCTATCCTCGTGTGAGGATAGCAGCGTTGATCTTTGCTCAGGCAGTAACCTGGCTGATTTGGAATATGCGGACAATATTGTTCTTCTGAGTGAAGATCCAGGTAAGTTGCAAGTATTTTTAGATAGCCTCAACAACAGTGTAGGAATGTTTGAGATGCATTTCGCACCTTCAAAGTGTAAGATGTTGCTCAACACCAAACCTCTTCTTGTCAGGGGAAGCTCTAGCTGAAGTGGATAAGCTTTGTTACCTGGGGAGTTACATCTCGTCAGGTGCACACATCAGATGAAGTATCATCGCGTATACCGAAGGCGCGTTTAGTTTTTGCCAACCTCCGTCATCTGTGGCGTCGGCGTGACATCCGATTGTCTGTTAAGAGTAGAGTCTACATTGTGGTGGTTAGGTCCGTTCTTTTATACGGTTCAGAACACGCGGCCGTTGAGGGTAGAAGATAGACGAAGATTGTCGGTGTTCGAGCACCGATGTCTCCGTAGCATTGCCCGAATATGGTGGGAACACCGTATCAACAATGCTGAGGTTCGGCGAAAAGTGTTGGGAACTAGAGGTTAGTCTCTGGATCAAGTACTGAATCCAAACAGGTTAAGGTGGTTGGGACGTGTGTTACGTATGCCCACGGATAGACTTCTTCAGCGTAGGCTGTTCTCTGAGGCAGGTAGTGATTGGAAGGTAGGTCGAGGTGGTCAGTCCATGACATGGCGAAAAGGCATGAAAACCTTGACCAGTGGACTTGGCCGAGTAGGACGTGTTAGGCTTCCAGGTTGGGGTCCACGTGATCCACCTACTGAATGGTTGAAGACACTAAGTGATATGACTAGGTGTCGCGGTCAGTGGCGTAGTTGTATTCGGACTCCTTCCTTGTCGTCTTGATTTCCCCTTGGTACTTCGACTTTTTGGATCTTTATCACTATGCTTCTTTTCTTTTTGCCCTTTACTGGACGATGTAGGAAGGTAGCGACGGAAACCAGGGCACAGAAGTGCGAGGTAAATGGTTAAATAAACTGAAACTGATGATTGGATCAACCCGTCGGTCATTCAACCTGCTGAGTCGTGATGGCTTCCAATCGTTATACACTTCCCACTTTCGGCCGAGACTCGAATATGGATATGCTGCCACCTCCCCCTGTAGTATTCATGAGATGGTGAAACTTGAGGGAGTAAGACGTTTTGCTACGAAACATGTCGATGGGTTACGTGGGACCAGCTACGAAAGTCGGCTAACGTCTTTTGGATTGTTTCCTGAGTATTGCCGGAGAATCCATGAGGAGGATCCTTCGTGGATCTGGATTGCAAACAGTCTTTCCTCTCCGAATGAATGCCGGATGCGAGACAATTCCTTAACATTACCGAAGCTTCAATCAGCTGGTCTTCTATTGGTGTATCATCTTTCACAAAGAACGCTTTACCGGCGGTCGCGGTGCAAGAGAAGGATACTGCTCGGTTCAAACGACGTCTTGGTGAACACTGAGTGAGTATAAAGGAACAGATATTGAGCGGGAGTTCGCAGAATTTATGCGATGAGGCTCACATGGAATGGTTCCCTCTGCCTTCGTACATAAAGACTGAAGGTAGATTAATAGTCCAGGTTCGAAATTACTTTCATGCGGCTGACTTATGCTTGAGGGTAAGGTGGCTTCTTTGGATGTCTTCTGGCGTCACTCATGTTTTGTAACCAGTGACAATGCCCGCACAAATCGAAACCCTGTTTGTGGGCCACTAACAAAAACTGAAGATTGTACCAAATTGAGAGAAAGATGACAGACCCCCTTTTGAAACCATACAAGAATCAGCTTGTTTAAAATGGCACCCAATCTGCTCATCGGCGCCATTGTCCCCCGACTATCCAGCGCCCGCGATAGGTGTACGCATGAGAACCAAGCAAGTTTAAATCCCCGTCGGGATGGTACCGACCACGTCTCTGTCCGAGAACGAATTTCAGGGCGCAGCGATACCTTCCGTTGACAGCAAAACAACGGATGCAGTTCAGTCAAGAAAGTGAGAGCGAAAGCGATGTGACTATCTTATTAGCAGCTCCCGACAGACAAAATAGATCCTACAGAGGAACGAATGGATTGCTGATTACTGGAATCGGTCTGCGACAACAGTGGACAAACATAACAGCAAGTATCATGGAGGGAAACGATGAGAGTGATGAACCGAGTAATTCGGCTAGCGCTAATGAACTTCTTGATGGTTAAGAACAATGGATGATACGGGTAAATGTTGCCATAAGTAGCCCTCGGATGCGTCGGGAACATCGTATCACTAATACTGAATTCAAGTGTTGGGCGTTAGGGTTCCAGATTTCAGCCTCTAGGATAATCTCTTAATCCAAACAAGTAGCGGCTGCTGCGATATGCGATTCTCGTGCCTACAGATAAACTCCCTCGGTGTCCGTTGTTCTTCAAGCCATCTAGTGGTTGGATGATAGGTCGAGTTGGTCCGTTTACACCTGAGGAAAAGGTATGAAAACCCCTAACCAGTGGATTTGATCGTGTACCAAATGTTAGGCTTTTGGGTTGGGATCCACGAAATCCGCTTACCGCTTGGTTAGGTGCCGTGGTTGCCAGTTTCACATGCATTCTTTCATCTGTACCTTTTTCACTCAATTTTATTTATTTATTTGTATTCTCACCATGCTGCAGTTGATTGCCCTTTCGATTCGGTAGCGCTGCGAGGCACCACTCAGCACTCATGACAATCCAACTTTCGGTCGGATGTTGTGAACGAACTGCCGTTTGCCTAAGCGTCAAAGTATAATAATAATAATAATAATAATAATAATAATAATAATAATAATAATAATAATAACAATAGTGAGTGCATAAAGCACTTACTTGACTTGGCTACTAACGACCGGTTTCAGTAGTCCGAGCTTCAGCGTGTTTATGAGTTGGTGCATTACCCAATGTTGACCCCCCGCTCACTACTACAAACTGTGGACGGTTTTCATCCGACTAGTTTGGCACCACAAATTGCAGTGGATGTCCATCGGGTAAAAACACAAACTTGGACACCCTCGAGGGGCGCGTGATTGTGAGCCACGTACGTGGTCGCTAGATTCACCATCAGGCATCTTGGGGGTTCGAGTCCCGGTCGGGTCTCAGTGAATACGCGCAAATTGCGGCTGATGGGTACTAACAAGCAACTGGATGGAATAACTCTTCGGCGCGCTTCCTTCGTTTCCGGTGGTGACCTGAATGCTGACTGATAATCGTTTTATAGGTTATGATAATAATTTTACATAGTTTTTGAGGTTTAACCATACACCTCACAAATTGGAATTGCCGGGTAGAAATCGCACAAGGGTGAACAAAACAAGCTGTGATGAAACAAATGAATGGGAAAATACATTTGGTTAAAGGCTTTTATCCAGGTCATCTATCACGTGGTTGTGGTTCACAAAGAGGGAAACAGAGTGAAGGATAACACTGTTCCTGTTTTTGATGACCTCGGAGGAGGGGTGAAAAATGAGGGCTAGTTTTGTCGAACATTAAACGAGGGCAGTGATTCTAGTCAGTTATCAAACTATTGATACATTTGTCACGAGCAGTTGATAAGATCAGCGAGAGTATACCTGGTAATATCACTACAACAAGAGTACACCTTAGAATACATTTCAAATTCCACTATTTCAGATGAAGATTGAGTACCGGGTGGGTGATATAAGATAAAAATGATGGGAAAATGAAAGAACAATAAAATCTGGGGTACAAAAACTTAAGGGATACAGCGTTTTCTAAACCTGAATGATGGATAGGAGAGCCTGTGCACTTTCGTAATCTTAATAATTCCATCCAAATTCACTTATGTTCCCTTCCACCCAACAGTTCGAGACGATTTATTCATGATACACCGTCCGATTGATTTTCACTGTACAAAATTACTACTGTATGTAAAGAGAACACCAGACCGTAGGAGAATAATCGAATTCGTATAGTTGTTTCTCTGAGCATCATATACTGGAAGAAGCTTTTAGTTACCCATGTGAAAACAAACACGTGACATCCCTCCTGATATGTTTGTCCTTGAAGCATCCACATTTCCATTAAGAGTTAATGATCATATCACTACTGGTAAGTACACCAATTTCTTTTGTTATGGATTCGCTTGTGCTCTGAGTTATCCTTCTTCATGCCTTTGATTTACAACCTGGGTGTTTCCGAAGGGAGTTTTGAACACCGTTGCTAAATGCCTTCTGTGCCCACTTTGGACGAGTCGCTGTAGAATAGTACAATTGATAAACGTAACTGTCTACTTCTGACGAAAAACCACGTGACATTATATAATTTTGGTTCTTATGCATCCCTTCAAATACTGACTATTCAACTATTGCTTTAGATGTGACCAGTGATTGCAACTCAGAAAAATAAGTGAATCATACAGCAAAAGACCGCAGTCTTTGGCACGTCTTTGACTTATATAGTGGATAAAAGGTTTGAAATTGGCACCAACCACTGGTTAATTACTCATGAATAAAACAGTGCCTCAGGTGAGTACCCTTGTTAATCACAGCTGGGAACATAATTCAAAGCAGTGTCTTATTGCTACATTCGAATACCATAGATTGAGACAGAACTAACACATTCATGGGTCCCTGGCTTACCACCTTCATATTGGAATACGCGATAGCAAACGATCTATTTTTCGGTATTCTACAACCGCCGGGATGACTACAGTTTACCTGAGCATCCGTCTTACGCGCATTCGGAAACAAAACATAAGACCTCAGTGCCTCCAATCCTGGCCGTGGACGCGAGGCAATGGGGCTTAATCACCAAACACACGCGACCGACTTAACAATCATCAATACACGTCATATTATTGTATTGTAGCCACTATAAATATGTGGAAATGTAATTGTCCACTATCGTCATCACTGTAATCCATTTTCATGGTTTTGCTATGATCCTGACTACAATACTCAGATCGTGTTGTATTGATCCATTTGTGATGTACCAAGGCACCATCTTCTTTGCTACCACCAGTTCCAAACATCTCGACCAGATATTTTCAAGTACTACTCGACTTGTTTATCAAGACAGATTGATCGAAAAATCCCAGAACCAGCTAAGAGACTCAATGTAGAGGAGACCCCCCGAAGCTGATGAGGAATGGGAGAGGAATAACGAAATGTTTTTCACCACAGCAAAGGTTTCCATGTGGTTTATATTATCCCAGAATGGGGACAAGTCCAACTCGTCAATGATTATCCACCAGTTCTCCAATGTAAGTAGACTACTGACCGCGGGACCTAACCATGCCCTCTTGTTACTAGCCATCCGGTAGGCGAATCTTTCTGATCTCAGCCCGGAAGTCCTACTTCATCGAGCCCACCTTTCAATTTTTTCAACTCTTTTTCCCACGTTATGGGTGAACACATTAATGTCTTTTCCAACCGCTACCCGCCTCGGGAGATGATGTACATTTGCTGAAAATCCTATCGATTTCCTGGGAAGAAAATATGTTCTCTCTGTCGATTCCCTTATCTAACCGACTAGATTTGAAGTTCGAGTCTGTCATCAAGAGTTGGTGAATCTCACTGCAATCAAATGCGCAATGTGTCCCTTTCCTTATTATTTGTTTGCGCTCCAGTGGAGTGGAAACGATATATCCCACAACCCGCTACGCTTTAAGGCATAACTGGCATCCATGATCTTGAGACTTGAAATGGGGAACCACAAAAGTCCTCAGTAGATAAATTCTGCTAACGAACCTGGTGATAGCTGATCACTGTTCGCCATTAGAGTGTAAGTCACTCCAGTAAAGTCGAGCTTTATCGATGCATTGCTGCGTTCAAAGCTTGTCTTTATTCACGAAAACTGTTTGAAATGCTTATTTCTGCTTGACGTGTTCATCATAAGCAAGACATTGTAGTGTGTAGATATAAAGAATCAACCTAATTCGTATTTGTGTCATACCTGACTTATTGGGACTACATTGTATGGTTTTCCTCTCCATAACCAGTTCCAGACTGCCGGCTATCCCTGATAGTGCAATGGGCATTTGAGGCTATGGGAAATACCCTTTCCACTGCACTCATGCGCGAAAATGCAGTTAAAAAATACTTGTTCCCAATTTCGGTATTACCCAGAATTTTCTGTTCCTCCCATCATCATCATCAACAGACACGTGCACTTTTGGAGGAGCTATCCGAATTGCCTGTCATGGTCGAATTGGCCAGTGATCTGCTCGATCGAAAGACTCCGATTTTCCGTGACGACGTTTGCGTCTTCATCAGTCAGTCGGGTGAGACTGCGGACACATTGTTAGCCTTGCGCTACTGCTTGAGTCGCGGTGCTCTTACTGTCGGGATCACGAACACGGTGGGATCGTCCATATCACGTGAATCACATTGTGGGGTGCATATCAATGCCGGCCCGGAAATCGGTGTAGCAAGTACCAAGGTGAGTGACCCGAATTCCTTCCTTTCGCATTGTGACAGATTTGTCAGTGAAGCACGGAGATGCCTTAAACACCAACTGACTCGGAGCCTGAGAAATCATGAGCAATGATGAGTTGTGAAGTGTAAGAAGGTGGAAAAAGCTGTGGCAATTGACAGCAGCCTCAAACGTTTCCGTCCAATTAGAAATACCGTCCACGAAAGTCAGGCTTTAGTGCGTCCATCGATCAAAAAGATGAACCGCTTACTTATTTGGACCCAGGAGCGTCGTCTAGATCGTTGGATGGAGTATTTCGAGAAACAGTTCAACTGGCCCTATTCACGGCCGGTGTTCTGCGTAGCACGATGGTAAGAGTTCTGGATGTAGGTACGAATCTTCCGTCAGAAACGGAGATTTTCCATGACACAAGCTACCTTAAACGACAAGAATGCTGGATCGGATTGGTTGCCTGTGTTTATTTTCAAAGATGGGGGCTCAGCATTCTCACTGGAGTTGTCAAAACTCCTCGGTTTGATCAAGGAGAAGGAACAGGTTCCAAAGAGTCGATGTAAATCGGTGGTCGTATTGACTCACAAGAAAGACGACAGTTCCTCGTCTTAAAACCGCAGAGGAATTAGTCTGGTTAACATCTCACCTAAAATGCTCTCTGGTATAAGTAACCACCGCTTTTTTCACGTTCGCAAACAGTGCTGGCGCGAGAATCAAGTTGGGTCAGACCTGATCGGGATTGTGTTGGTTATATCCTCTCCCTTCGTCAGATTTTAGAACGCAGGCACACCTTTCATAGGTCCCCCATCTCTGTTTTCCCTGATTTAAAATCGGCGTTCGACTTAGTCGGTCGTACAGTTCTCTGGTGCTAGCTTTTATTGAAGACTGTACCACAGAAATTTACGTCCATAGTAAAGCCTCTGTACATGAATAGCTTGTGGTGATATTGCACCCGAGTTTTACCACGAGGAGTAGTGCTCGTTAGGGTTGCCTTCCTTTTCTCCTTTTCTGTTTAACTTTATGGCTGATACGGTCCTAGATACTGCCGCTTTATCTCGTGAGGATAGCGGTTTTGAACTCTTCTCGGGTGGGAAAATATCAAACTTTGAATATACGAATGATATAGCTGTCTTAAGTGAAGATCTAGGTAAGTTGCAAGCTTTTGCTGAGAGCTTAAACAACTGCGTAGCAATGTTCGGTATGCGTTTTGCACCTTTCGAAGTGCAAGATGCTATTGCAGGGTTGGGTCGCTTCATCACCAAACCTCACAGTATCTGTGGTGAACAAAGTCCAAGTAAGTAAGTTTTGGTATCTAAGCAGCTGCATTTCACTCGGAGGCCGGATATCGGGTGAGGTGTCTTTGCGTATACATGAGGCTCGTTTGGCATTTGCCAACCTCAGTTATCTGTTGCATCGGTGCAAAATCCGTTTATCTACCAAGGGTCAAATGTGTGTTGCGGCATTCAGACCAGTTCTTCTCTACGGTTCAGAACTGTGGCCACGGCAGATGGCGGTATACGCGGATTTTCGGTGTAGGAACACGGGTGTCTTCGTAGCTTTGCTAATTCTCGGGGGGAACACCGTATAAGCAATGCTGAAGTTGGGCGCAGAGTATTTGGCGTAAAAACCAAATCATTGGATGAAACACTAACACTCACATTGGGTAGGATGATTAGAATATGTTTGGCACATGCTACCGGGTAATATTTCTTGGCGCACAATGTTCGATGCGGTGGGGGGTAATTGTCAGAAGATAAGGGTGGCCAGTTCATGACCTGGAAGATAGGCAAGAAAAATCTAATCAAAGACACGGCCATATTAGTCGTGATAGGTTTCCTCATCATCATCATCATCGCGCAGCGTTAAACAACAGTGCGAGTCCCACTGATCACTGCTTTTCGCACCGTGTTGCACGTAGGAATAAAAAGAATGAATATACAAGACGGATAGAGAACGGACCTACAGGGGTGGGAAAAGCAAAGAACGCCCTAGTAGCCAACACACGGAATACACAGTCTAACTGTACAAACCCACATTGATCAATCATTCTGATTCGACAGAAAGTGATAACACGATTGCCATTGTTCACGGTTCGCTGCCACATCCTTCAGTGTCCCCAGTCAACTGGTTGGGGGATCTTTTCGACTCCAACCACGAAGAAGTGAGGCACCTACTTTTGTCAAGTTCGCTGTACTTTTTCTCATTCCTCACTGCCACGTCATCTGGTGACTTTTAAGTGTCTTTTACTCCCGGGGAGGAACGGAAAACAGGGCACGGTGTGGTATACGTGTGTTTGCCATATGTAACACGTGCTCCAACCAACGAAGTCTACCAATCTGGATACGGTGTGAAATAATAGTCTCTGAACGGGTACCAAATACTCAATATCTGACCTCAGTATTTCTCACTCGATCATTCCATTCAATCTTAGCGATACTACGCAAATATCGATGGTTGAAAATCTCAAGGCGACGAACACCTGCACGCAGACTCCATGTCTCTCAACCATACAACAGAACTGGGTGCATTGCGGCACAGTACACACAACCCTTCAACTTCAGTGAAATATCCGGGCGGCGCCACAAGTGCTTCAGTCCAACGTACGCCGCTCGAGCCTTGAACATACTTGTGCTTGCCTCTACTTTCGTGCTTCCATCCGTCGTCAGGCTGCTGCCGAGGTAACTGAAGCGGTCGATAGTTACTAGCAGCTAGCTTCCCATTGAGCATCAAGCTGGGAACCGTCGACGTCCACTCTTGCAACACCGCTTTACACTTTGGAGGTCCAAAACGCATGTCGAATGAAGCTACAGCGCTTGTGAGTCTGTCTAGTGCATGTTGCGCATGTTCCGTGCATTCAGACAAGCAGACAAGATCGTCCGCGTAATCTAGATCACAAAGTCATTCACTAATGGGTACAGTCGATGATCCGCTCCATGATAACGAAATACGCTCGTCGTTCCAAATGTCACGGATCAAGGTGGTAATTGGTTTCACCAGCTTACCACCACACATTTTGAAAAGAACTGGAAGAATTTCGTCGGGACCGGCCACTTTCCCACGCTTGTTTAGTCGAATGCTTGGTTCTAATTCCACTTTCGGTGGTGGCTGAAATAATACTCCCCAAGGAATCACATTTGGTCACGTTGAGTTACTACAGCAGCGCACGGCCAGCCAAACTGTTTCTTCAAATGTTCGGCCCAACGATCAAGTCTTCGTTGTTTGCCATGAATGGGTTCTCCATTGCTATCGCGCATCATTTCGCTGACCGAGGTTCGTCGTCCACCGGTGTCGCGAATAAGTTTGAACAGTCCTTGACTGTTACCCGAAGCAGCTGTTACTTACATATCTTCGATTACCTTGACCCACCAATTTTTGCAATCCTTCTTAGGGTTTTTTGTAACTTGCCCTCGTAGATGTCTTCGTATCTTATTCATCTCCTTACAGTTCGAGAGTTGACGGTTTTGCTCCATTAGACTGAGCGGCTCTTAAGAAATCCTCCATCTGTGATGGAAATCGAATCTAGGACCACAGGTGGGACCTGCTCCCATATGCATCGCTTGTTTGATATGGGCTCTTCGCTCATCTACATTACCGATCGTCGTGGATCCCAACTCAATATGTTAATCCCTGCTCATAATTCGTGCGAACTTCTAGGTCAGACAAACGTCGTGAGGCTAACCGGGTTTGTGGTTTGCGTCGATGACCATGGAGTTGGAGTGACAGTCGCAATAAAAACCAATGTATGGTCCGACTCTGCGTACGTGGACCATCAGGATCTACAGTTCTGAATAGAACTGCGCCACCGATAACTTACTGCCATATATTGGATCTGGCTCCGAATACCTGTAGCGTTAGAGAGCTCTGTCCATGTGCGACGCGAGGTGTGTCGTAAATTCGTACTAGACAGGACTAATCGATTGTCTGCACAAAACTGGGGAAGCTTATCCCCGTTATCGGTACGCTGAGCGGTTAAGGTACAACACCCACCTAAAGATGCTTCTGACGCAATAAGTTTGCTAACTTGTGCAATAATATCACCTGCTAGCACTACAATGTCGGAGCTTTTACTCCTGCGAACGAGAGTGGTGTGTTCATCACAGAACCCATCCGTCTGCACGTCGGAGCTGCAGTCTGTTGGGGCGTATACCCAGATCACAAAAAATTGCGCTTAACACAGCTATCCTTTCGAACGCCAACTAACCCCTGGAGTCTCACAGCACATAAACGGCTATTAACCGGTATCCAGTATAAAGAGAGCAGTCTGAGCCTTGTCACTCAAGCCTATTCCTACACCACGTTGACGCTCATCCCTAGCTGCTTCGTCATCTGAAGTGGTAGACCCGGTCGCTTCGTGTTGAGGATGCTCAGCGTCTTTCTGTGTTCGACAACTGATGTTGCCGAAGCATTGTTCACGACTGGTGGGAACATGAAGTGAGTAATAACGAGGTGCGCTGTCGTGTGTTGAACACGGATAGCCGCCCTCTTAACGAAGTGATCACTGTACGTGGCCTCCGTTGATTCCTTCATGTTTTCGAATACCTGTCCACCGTTTACTTTATTGTGCTCTATTCGCACGTGCTGGGCAGAGCTGAAAGAAATGACGCAGCCGTCAGGCCATTGAATTGGCGTTGAGTATGAAGAAGCTGGCGTCAGCATTGGCTTCGGTTGGTGCTCCCCGCCTCTTTGGTTAAGATCCAAGGGACGAGAATTGTCGTTGGTTATTGATGTTGAGAAACAGGGCTCAGGTTGGAAGTCAGTGGCGCGTATGCTGTGCGACCTGTCTGTCGAACTTTCGTGTCCCGTAGTCACAGAGAAGTCACTCCAACAAACAGAATGACAAAAAACATATCAAAATGTGTACGATAAAATAGGGGAAAATATTACAGGACTTCATTTTTTTTTACTAAATGTCTTTTTTTCTGTGTACTGCTTCCCCTCAGCTTCAGCCTTGTTGGTCAAGACTATTCCTACATCACGTTGATTTGAAGCTTAAGCTGCTTCGTCTTCTGAAGTGTCCAAGTGAATACCTCGATGAGATACCAGAAGCAGTTCGTTGAATCACACTGCTCGAATCATGGATATGTGATTCACATACGCAGCGGACATCAATCGCTGGAGAATGCATTGTGATAACTAGGCATGCCTGCTGGCCGGCCTGAATGAATGTACTCACGTTAAGGAAGACGAGCATCAGAGGCTGACGAGGCTTGAGAGAATGTGAGTTACAAGATAGAGGATTAGTAACGGCACAATTTGACAATAAACCTTTGCAAGTATCGTTCATGTTATCAATGGGATCATTATGGGTAGATAGACGGGACAGAAGACAAAAATTGAATAAAAGAGAGGGAACTCTGAGCAGCAGCTCACTTATCACTACCCACCTCGCTCGATGCAATGGGAAGCGCGGTCCTGATTATCCTGTGCGACGACCGATGCAGTATGGAATTCTTTGTATTCGTGCAGTTCATGGGAGATGTTGGACCGGTACTGCTAAGGTGTGCAGCCCCAAAGCAGGAGAACGATTAGAGTTCTCAGCCAAAGTCTTTAGTGCTAACAAGAACCTGTCCGCAAAGCAGGGGGATGGCTGAGTGGAAGCCCATTTGCTTGGATCAATTATTCTTCCACTGAATTTACCGACTTAGTTGCCAACTCAGATCGACCCCAAACCTGGAGAACCAGGAGACTGGAATTCGCCTGGCCTCTACTCATTGACCTGTCAGGTATGATTGAATCTTTGGTTTGAGGTAAGCTAACCTGTGTAGCTCTTTGGGTCATAGAGGCACGCAAGCCATCACATCACGTCAATGTGCGGTCTCGTTACGGGGTTTAAAATATCCCCCGACTCAGCGGTAAAATACATTGGATGATATGGCTTTGTGTTGGGACTAGTGGCGCTCTTGTATTCACGAACGTTCTTTGCCGACTTGATTCTAGTTTTTTTTTTTAGTTCTCGCTTTAGTCTTTTCATGCTCTCATTTTTTCGTTACTTCCGATTGAGGTTGCTGCATAGAGAGAGCATCGAAGACCACCGCACTCAGTGTATGATGAAGGCCTGTTTGAACCGAACTGAACTGAACTGGTCACTGCTGGATTCCATTGCCAGTTTTATCTGTATACACGGCACTTTTTTCATCAGCGATTATTTCACCTATTGATAACGACTTTAAATCGAATTGACTCCATAAATGATTCGTGTATATTTGTAAATATGTTACTCCAGCATCGTACCGATGTACTGTTGTTGGTACCGGCATGCAGGGCTCCCGCTTCACTGTTACAAAAGGAGAGCGCAGAAGAGAAGAAAGCAAGAACATGGTCACCTGTGAATCGTTAGGAGTAATTCACAATGGCAACAAGGTCTGTAGTCAAGAGCACGTAAGGCTACATTATGTATCATGGGCCGTTATATCGTTCGGTTCCTCAGGTCACTACTAGGTTGATTGTGCGAACCTCTTCTCGGCCTTCCTATTTAAGGGCGCACCTCTTACCTTTGCACTACCAAGTGCGCACTACAAGGCAACAGTAATGCCGGTAATCGGTGACTCCTGCGCATGTTAAGTACATTGCATACATGACCATTGAGTTATGATCCGATAACCCTCAGACCACCTCATCAAAACTGAGTCCACACGTTTCAGGAGAACTGTTTTGCTGTTTCAGCGATCTTTAGCTGGAAGCACCAGGCACCATTTGTCCAATTTATCAGTACGGAAGAAGGCAAATACTGCGAGACATTATCCATGATCTACTTTCAACCTGGTCTGCGTCTCTTTTCGAACGACTTATCGGGGTATCGTTGCTGCCTAGGAAAACCGCTTCTTGACGCCACGGGTGAGATCTGAACGAAAATTGGTGACCGTAAATCGCAGGGATACCTCGTCAGGACGTGGTAGACCCCTATATTCAGGAGTAGTGCCCGCCAGTCGAACTAAAATCTATTCGGTAATTTCGGTCCCTTTTCGAACTGATCGAATTTCAGTTTTCACCCCTCTGAAACTATTTGCAGCAGTAAAAGTTGTGCTCGGTTTAAGCCGTCACGTACGCTGTGAGACGCTCTCGCACACACGCACACACACACACACACACACACACACACACACTCTCTCTCACACACACACACACACACACACACACACACACACACTACGGACCACTGATCCGTATCCCACACACAAACACATTCATGTGCATACGAAGCTGACACGAGCCATACTCCATCTCGGACTGCACTGAGCAATCATATGCTTTCACGTGTCTTACGATCTTGCGCGATCTGGTCCAAATGTACTCCTGACTTTCGTTTTCAGTGGCACATGACTCTGATTCGCATACCTGTTTACTTACCTGCTTTCATCTCTGCTGACGCGCTTGCCCTCGCGTTTGCCGTACGCTTTTGCTAAATATACGTTCGTCCGTACAGCCATGTTTATATTTTACCTACCGATTATAGGACACAACTGCTTTGTACTGGAGGAAGAATCCTGTGTGGCAAATACGCTCAGTCGGAGGATCAACAACACCACTGTTTACTAATTTTGGCTGCTACGAATGTGGTGCTCGAATAATGTATAGCTTTTGATTGCCACCCTGGAAGTCGGGCGTTCGAATCCCCGCTACCGCCGGTCACTTTTGTGGTTGACAGTAATCCCCACTGTCGTCTGGCTCGTTACGACCCCCGACCTATTGAGACCTCATATGATAAGCCACTGCAAGTCCCGGGATCTGGTGGTCGGTTATCTCTAAGAACGCAGCGGGCCTTTGTGGCTATGGGGTATACTCCTTTCACTGCGCTTATGCGCAAGCCTGTCTCCCGCTATTGCAAGATGAGAAACAGATGTACGGCCGCTCCATTTCGCCAGGCACCACCAAGTTACAGCTGATGACCCGGTTCGACTGTCAACAGTTCGTTTCACATCGGCCTCACCGACGGTTGATATTGATGCCCAGCATTTACACTCGCCTACTGATACCCCAAAAACCCCTTCGGGTCACACAGCGTTCTGTATTGTGGTTATTGTTATCATCGTTATTTATTTATTTCATTATCATTTCTTCAAAACGTATGATCACAATTGTGAGATTACAACTCATGCACTATCAACTCCCAGCTCGCCACTGAAAACCAGCTACAACCAGTTGTACACAGCTGTTTCGTTAAGCTTGGTAAGAATTCGTAGTGCACTTGTGTCGAGCTCCAACATGAACTCGAACGTAGGGCGCATGATGGTCAGTCACAAACGTTACCACTAGTTTTTCCGGGTTGGCTCTCAACTAGTTGTTTCTCATCACGTGATTGAAAGTGACCGAAGTTGTACCCGATTCTTCCTTTAAGTTATCCATGTGCTATTTACGCTTCTCGACCCCCATTACCTTTATCGCACACACACACACACACACTTTTGTCTTATTCCAGGCCTATACCAGTCAGCTGATCGCACTGATCATGTTTGCGCTTGTGCTTTCCGAGGATCGAATCTCGCTGCAGTCCAGACGAATAGATATCATTCAAGGATTGCACAAACTATCTGGTATGTTCTATCCTTCACTCGTCCCCTCCTCTTTATTCAAATTCTTCGAGTCTGGTAAATAATGCAGTTCAATTTGTTCCGATGAGTGACTCCACCGAATGCTTACCGGCATTTTACACACTAGGGCAGTGCTCTTCCAATTGGGGGTTACTCGTTTTCAAAATGCGAAAACTGCGTAATCCGAAATTCGGTAAGTGCAACAGTGGGAGGTCCACAGTTACATCATCCGAAAACCAAAATGGAGGCCTGCAGCCTGTTGTTGTAAGCTGACAACATAAAATACCTCCGAGAGCCGTCTGCAGTACTAATGCGTGCTCGTTTTAGGCCCTCTGAATCTCTGCAGCTGCTCTGCCAATTTCCATGGTGGAGGAAGGGTTGCACCAATTGCCGTGTTCCTCAGTTTGCCTGACCTTTCCCTCTCTCATGGCCCTTTCTAGATAGACAAGATAGATAATAAACATGCATTCTTGATAACTTGTGGTGACCAATAAGCGAAGACAAACAATTTGTGATGATCAGCTTTGATGCCATTCGCATGTCCAGTCAGAATCTGGCATTCTTCATGCACTGTGAACGCTTAGCTGGCCATTGCCAGTTCGTGGAAGCTCTGACGTACGGCCAGCTTTTTCGCCACTATCGCTTGGACTTCACATTCCGCGGTAGCGACTAAGCCGGGTCTCGATCGAGCAGCATCATCCGTGATATCAGGATTAGGGTGGTTAGAATGTACTACAAAGGTTTTCGTGGTGAACTCTTCAAACTGCAGGTGGTGCAGGTAGCGCCCAAAAGGACTTCACGAGCTACATAGGACTCCGTCCAGCCATGAGTATACTTCGCCACTACTCCCGGAAGTAACAACTCTGTGCATAGTCAAACTCGGTCACCCGGCTGTACCGGGGTACCAAACGTTTGGATGTCATAACAGTCTTTCCGCCGACGGTGTGTCGTTTGTAGTTGCAGTCGCGCCATCTGAAATCCTTTCGTTGGGCGTGCTCGTAATTGAATAATGGTCCATTGACATGAGTCCGTCCGGAGCCGCACAAGGCGTGAACACATCGGTAGATATTCGCATTTCCCGCCCAGTCACCATAGAATGTGGAGTCTACCATGCGGTTCGATGTACACTAGCACGACATGCGGAAAAACAGTGAGAACAAACTTCATCCAATGACCGCGTATTCTCACTGTCAGCAACCGCTTTCAAGAGGTTTTCGAGGGACCGACCGTTCCGTTCAGTGACTCCATTCCGTTGTGGGTGATATGCCGTAGTCCGTGATTTCGACATACACAGTATGGAACACAATTCTCTGGTCAGGTGCCCTCCGAAGTTGCAACTGCGGTCCAAGTGGAACTGCTTCGGGACTCCCCAACCTGATATCCAACTGGCAAAAAATGGTTGTGGCCGTGGTTCGAGCATCGATTCGCGGTATGGCGATGGGTTTACACCAGTTGGTAAAGTGATTTACGATCTCGACAATATACGAATTTCCTTTTGTGATCTCAAGCAATGAAAATATTTCATCAACTGTCACAATTTCCCTGGGATATCCTGCCAATGGGTTCTGCATTGAAGCCTGGTTGTGTTTCCGTGGTTCTTTAAGATCCGCGCAGAGAAAGCAGGACGTACAGACATTTTGAACACCACATCTCGTTCGACCAACGTGTCCCAATGTAGCAGGAAGATGCGTCAGTAGTTCATGCACTGTTGTATATCAGCGGGGTCTTTGAACACCAGCCGGGCTTTAATGACTACTGTTCCATCCTTCGTGATTTACCAAGGAGTTTTTTTTTCTGATCCTGAAGTTGAACCAATTTTCTGGGCCAAGTGTTATCTTACAGCGGCTCCTTTTTGAGTTCCATACGGATCCTTGCGCTTGGAAAAGAGCTCGGAGCATCTTAGAATGCAGTCAGAAATCGTGTAAAACGTCTGTTTCGGAAGGTAAATTGGCACTCAGGGAAACACCGTATTGGCTGTAGAGCTGCTGTAAGACATCATACTGTTTCGAAAAACATTATTTTCAAACGTTCGTTCCCTTTTGGGAAAATTTGATGAATTGCCCAATATCGCCTTGCAAAAAGAATAAAAAGACGTCGGTGCAGCACTCGTCCAGGAAAGTTGGTTGTACGAAGAAATTGAAGAGCACGTCGTCCATTTGGAGGGTTTTGAAGCTTTCAGGGGCGATCGACGTGCGAACCCAAGAAACCGAAGAGGTGGTGGAGTAATTACATTTACCCGTCGCAAATAGCGTGAGCCTTCTCACCCCTTATTTCAGTTCAACACGATGAAGTTCAGTTAAATTGCAGTTCGTTGTAAGACACCTATTCTAAGTTCCTTTCATCATCTGGTCCTCGTTGATTCTAATGTTGTACCAGATACTCCCGCTGGTGATATCATCTGGTTAGTGGGCAGTCTTTCCAACTATCTTATTACAAATCTCGACCTATCCTTGTGCGTAATAGCAGGTCATATCAACAGAGTTGACTCAACCTTTCTGAACACCTTGTGTTCTGTAAATTTTGTGCATTTCCCAACACGCTTCGATGCCCTTTCGAATTCAGCATTAGTTGATTATCCAAATATCCTGACGGTTTTTAAACGTGCCCCCGTTGGCACACCTGATCACTGCACTTTACTTCTTCACCCTGAAATTTATTGCAAAGCAAATCTTTAACCAACTCTCTGCACTCATTACGAACTGTCTACAACCGAGCTTGCATTCCTGAGGATCTCGATAAGTCTCAAGCATTCGTTGGCTTCACTGATTTTTATGTTTCCTTTACACGATACATCCCCATACTGTGAACAACTGAATGACTACCTCAACATTTGTTTCGATCTGTGGTGCTTTTTGGAAACCTGTTATGTTCGACCCGATAAGTTCTCCCCTTGCAAAAAAGGCTCCATCGAGATGAAGTGAAGAAGGGGCGTACAAATCGGACCGACGTCATGAAGTGCAAAATCTGAATAATCTGTATATAGACACAGCGCTGCGTAGCAAGAACTGCTGTGAGGAGAAGAAAGCCCGGAAACAGATGCTGTGCCAGGCCCAAGCTGAAGCTAAACGTCGAAGATTTGAACCACCTGTTCGCCGTTAACTTCGATGCATCCTCACTTCCTCCTTCATATCTTGAATCCCATAAATCTAACCTTGTAACACCTTATTCTGTCCTTAGAGTTCTACACCAAGCCCAATGACAAATCTAGTGGTCCGACTTGTTACCACCAGTATTACTAAAAGCCTGCTCTTTCGAATTCTTATCCCCTGTGACTGACCTGTTGAATTGATTCTGAGATGATTCCAAATTGTTGGATACCTGTACCCAACAAAGGACCCAACAAATAATCGGCACATCTGCTTTGCTGAAACTGTTTGAGAATTTGCTCTCCCACCGCATTATTCATCATTTTGACCCGATACAATTTGCCTACAAACCCTCTCTGTCAACCTTTGATGCCGTTGGTTACATTGTTAATTCTATTGCTTGTACTCCTGCTCACGGTGGTTCTACCGTCAGGCTAATTTCTCTTGACTGTGCGAGTGAATTTGGTTCTCTTCATCGCGGTGCTTTTCCTGATAATGGGGTTGACTGTCGTATCTTGAACACCCTCCGAGATTATTTTTACAATCGCACACAATTTAGTTCTTGCGGTAACCGATACCCGTCTTCTCTTCTAGTTTACTCCGGTATTTTTCGGGGTACCAGCCTGTCCTGATATATTTTCCCCTTTATATTAGGGAAATCCTCGTTTCACCTGATCTTACTGGCTGCAAATATGCCGATGATTTTGTACTTGGATGTCCCTATAACGGAAATGAAAGTTTTAATTTTATTCAAAACAGTTTGAATGAACTTGGTTACTAGTCTTCTTACCGTTCTCTTCCCCTAACGTCCTCAAATGTGTCGATGTGCCCTTCAATCCTGCTTTTAATAACCCCATATCTCTCCATTGATAACCAGCATCTCTCTAGAGCTTCTTCCTAGGAGTTACTCTAACTCACAACCTTTGCCGGGCTAGTCACGTTGAACCAGTCTCCACTAAACTCAGAAAGCTTCCTTTTCTGTCATTCAGGCTGTGAAAACTTAGAGTACCTTGTAATCCTGTACTTCTCCAACAATGATACTCTCGATGTCCATATATCATCAACGATATCTGACTGTCTTTTATTTAATGTTTCTGTATGTGTGCAGGGGACGAGACACACCTCATGATCTCAATAGTCTCCTGCTCTGTGAACCTGGATCAAGAACTTTGAGACCTAAAGTGTGTAACCAAATGAGACCCCAGTGGGTCAGATGTGACAACAGGATTTGTCGCTCTCTCCCTCTCTCTGTCGGGACTGACATTTATTGCTGTTGCATTCCCCCCGCTCACACACACACGATGTAGATCAGACCTCATCAGTTACTACTGTGGTTGTAACAGTATCGGGAAAATCAAAAAATCACTCCAACAAAACTATCGCACTGCACCAGTACCAAGTAAACGGCCTGTTTTATTTTCCTTATTAGATAACTTAGATGTGTAATTTCATCTTGCAATCGTTGTCTTCCTCTTTTTCGCAATGGATGAAGTGAACCAGTTTCTCCAACTACTATCGATGCCTTCTTGGCAGATGTGTGTATTACCAAAGATAGTCGTTACGGCTTGCCAATCGAATCGGGTCAGTTTATGTTTCGTTTTGTGCCACTTCTACAATATCACAGAAAGCGGCGAGGATATCATCATGTAACCGGCTTAGCGTAGTTCTCAATTTTGGTTGAATATATGACCAATCGGGTCGGATGAACTGTGTACCTTGTTAGTATTCCCGGGAATTATCCTCTCAGTCTCGCCTTCGTGTTCCTGTTTTCTCATTTTGGTGATGGATGCTTGACCCGATCGATGATCGATCCAACCAATCTATATGCCTCAGTGAATGCAAAAGTGTATAGCACGGTCGTCCGCAGAAACCTATTCAAATTGGCAGACTTTTCCGTTCACATTCGTCTCCAGTCTGATCGCGAAAAAGACACTCTTCTACGAGTGTGGTCGTGAAAAAGTGTAGACTTTTATATATGGTCTGTTGACGGAGTTTTCGGATTCCGCGCTTCTAAATGAGTCTTGACCGCAACCTTCGTCCCAAAGCCTAAAGCATAATCGACTTACATAGGTCAGACGAGGAAGCAGGGCTGGGACAGCAGATGCTGCCCGTCACTAAAGTTGACCGAACAAATGTGGCCGATAAAGACGTCTATTTATTGGTCGTGGGAGTTGGTTCATGGGATTACAAGCATGAATATAAATCGACCAGTCACATGCTTCAGAAAAAGGCCATCATACCACTCTTGTTGCAATCTTTCCAGAAGCGTTTGTTAAATAATTGCTTTTCGAAACAACACGTGACAGATTCGGATCGAGAAAACCAAATGGAAAAACTCATAAATGTAGCAAAGTTGGAGCACTACCCGTCGGTCTCAAGTCTCTCGTTTGAAGTTTTCCAAACCAACCGTTCAGTATGATTGTCCTAACCACCTGTTCCGACCGCTGTCCATCTGTATCGTGTTTCTACCTTTACTAAAGTAAAAGCATACCATTTCCTTTTCTGTTCGTCTTCCGCGTGATAGTAGGCTTACTACTTCTTTTGTCTCTCGTGACCGTGTTGGCTGGAAACCGGGTCGACACGCACATGGGCCCGGCTAGCATATCAATACACTCCGTTGTGATGATTCGCGCGATGCATGTGCATCTTTTTGCATTCGTTTCTGACTCATTTTTGTTCAAGTAACCTGCCCTAATAGTAGGAATTGATAAAGCAAGCTGACCAATCAACAACGGATTCCCACTGTTTCAACGACCATTCGTACTTCTGTTACGTGCAATCTTTTGTACATTTCCCTTTAGGCCTCTGAGTAATTTTTTTCGTTGTTGACTAAACACGGTATTTTCTCACTCTATGTATTACTTTTTTTACCGGTTTTCTCTTTGCCTCGAAAGATCAAATTCGACAGGTGCTCCAATTGGATGAGAAGATTCGCGAATTGGCTCAAGTGATGTACAACAAGCGAAGCATCTTAGTCATGGGTCGTGGAAGTAACTTTGCCACCTGTCTTGAAGGTGCTCTGGTAAGCTCTGGTTTTCGGAGGATATTTGTCTCGCCCCTTGAATTAGCCGGTAACTCTCGCTCAAAAATGGTCCTTATTTATCCTTTTCACTCTATGCTTATGTATTATTGCGGTGGAAATTGTATTACTCGTGGTCTCAAAAACCCACTACACTAGTTATGGATAGCCGGCAACCATAACTGAAAAAATTTGAATGAAAAACCACATAAATTTCCGATAGGTTGGGCGTGATAACGAGCCAGAAGATAGTGGGGATCACTGTCCACTACTGAAGTGGCCGGATTCGAACATTGGACCTTCGAGGTGTCGAGAAAATGCTCTAAACCACTCGACCACCACCGGGAATTTCCTACTATCCCCTGTGATAATTAAGATCTGATTTATGCCTCGTGGAATCCTCCATGCGGTGTGCGTCTTCAGTAATGTGCCGTGAGCAACTCCTGCCTGTTGTTTTCCCGGATGAGTGTGTCTCTGCTAAACTGAAAAACAGAAATGTCCGACTTTATAACTGGAATGATGAACCTTTGACAAGTCATCCGTAGAAGTTTGTTGAACCCGGATTCTGTAGTAGTTTCCGCAGATTAAGGGCCTTGCACCGTAGTTTAACAACCGCTCATCACCATTGAATAAATTCTACATCAAAACATGGATTGTATCATTTATTTTGCCAATGAGATATAATCACACACTAAGAAGTCTTTGGGTGGTTGTTTGAATGCGAAGTTATGTCTACCGTAGTTGTTGTTGTGCCATGAATGTATATAGCAAAATTATTGTAATAAAGAAAACCTACGCATCCTCGCAGACCGTCTTTCTCGTATCCTCATGATATTTCTCTGTTCTCTTCCAAAAAAAATTATTGCCGATCCTCTGAGACAGGTATATGCCTTCTTGATAAGTTTTAAAGGGTACTATAAGGAAGAAGAAAATGGGAACGTCAGCCGGAAAGATGAGCTTCAGGTGCCCACTCTCTGGGTTCAAATAGATTATTCTTATCTCCTTTGTCACTTATTCGGCGGACATTTTTGTTCAGTCGCCCCTCTCGTATCATTATAATAGGGTAAAGCTAAGCGAACGACCAAGAGCCACTCGGAGCCAACGGTCAACTGCCATGCCTTCGTACGCCAGTCGATATGATGCAGTTTTCACATCACGCGAATTAATCATTTTGTTTTACCAAGCCCACTTGATCCCGTCGTCCCCTCATTTAGGCTTTTACGACATGGAAAAGAAACAATCACATGCCATAGTGATTGCACATTTTATGCGCGCATATTGCATCTTTGGTTTTGCAGCCTCGTTATACTTTGAGGTGTCATTATGTTGGTGTTGGTGTTGGTGCGAAAGTCATGTTTGCACCACTTTCTCGAATTGAAGATCCATACTAAGAACTTTCGGTTAGATGTTTGAATGAAAATATCTGATGTTCCACTGTGTACGCAGTATGAAGAATAGAAAGTCCAATTGAGAATGAGACGGGGTTCTTAAACTGCGGTGCAACACTATTAAACTACGAGAACACTAGACCATACAAAACTAGGCGTACGAACCAGTTATTCTATCGGCACTTTTTTGACTGAACAGTCGTTTACCACTAAGGAACTCTGATCGTATCAATCGTGGTGAAAGCTAAGGATCCGGTGAACCAATCCCTGGCCCCTAGTCGGCTATAGTCTACGTGCACGGCCACACTGTTCGGTAGGTGAAACTTGCGGTTTAGAGCTGAAGACGAGGATCTGTTAGTCAGGATTCATCGACCATGTAGAGCTGTAGTCCTCAAACATTGACGCTTCAGACTCCATCCGTTCATCCTTTGTTTTGATGATGTTTTTGTGGTAGTATAACCGTGCCTGTCCTCGGTTTGCTTTACCTCATATTGCGATTTCTCGTCATGTATTGGCATGTTTACTGCTTTTCCCACGCTTTCTGCTTCACGTCATGTTTCTTTGAGAAATGTTTAGTCTAGTAATACCAATCTATAATCTCGAGCTTCACATATATGTGAAAATCGGTCTAAATAGTCGGCGAAATCATAATTGATGAGAATTATCATGAATCACGTGTTCAACCTTTTGTCTCACACGTACGGTTTAATACGTAGTCTCTGGTTTTTTAACTCAAGTTGTATCAGTAACCGAAAATCATCACACGTGCGTTTCATCGCGCCGACTTGCCTAACTAGATGTTTGGCCAAACCACCAGCTCGTCTGATTGGTTATAATCCGCCCGATTTCCTGGTCTACCCGCACGTACATGGTTGGTTATACGTTGGGTCTTGTTCAGTATCTATTGCTTGGTCGCCGATCGGTTTGACCACTCGTCCTTGTATGTTCTTCTTCAGTTGGAGCCTTTGATTCATAATTCTCCTGCTTCAGTCGATACAGTATGAACTGTCACTAAGAAGTAGGAAACTGTTGATCATGCAACAGAAGCTCTTCAATCCACATTGAGAACATTATATATATATATATATATATATATATATATATATATATATATATATATATATATATATATATATATATATATAACACCAGTTACTTGTGAATAGTGTATGGATTTGATGAGGACGACATCTGAACAGGCTTAACTCAGTGATTCGGATCAGCCCGGACGGGAGTAGGGTGGCACAGTGGTAAAACACACGCCCTCGAGGTGTAAAGGCCCGGGCTCATACCGTGGACACGGCGGAGGATGTGCATTCCTGATGAGCTCTAACAAGAGTGAAACTCGACTCTGATGTTTCTGGCTGCAGGGTGGTCGGATGACCCGCGTTTTGTGCGTGAAACGTGGAGTCCAAGAGACAGTCAGCCAACGAAGTATTTATTTCCAGTTGTAAGTGTCGAATTTTTGTGACGATCGGCAACAATTGTTAATTAAACGGCAAATTCTTCGGTACTAAATCATCGGATCCCAAGTTCGAATCTCCAGTGACAGCCTTCAGTTAGCCCTGTCTCTCTTCCAGATTAGCAGATAAGTTCAGTTCAACCATCAATCCCACACTTCTATGTCCTGCATTTTATTGCTGCTTCGCAGTATCGTCTGGTCAAGAGCTGAACGAACAGAAGCGTACGAAGCAAACATCAGAATGGATAGTTATAAAAGGAAATCAAACAGTCAAAGGAGCTTGATTGCATCTACACCACTGATTGCGGCACTTAGCTATGTCACCTAATGTATCCACTCATCCGGTAGGCGGTCTCCTGTGGACCTAACCCGGAAGTCCAATACATTCTACTCAGTCGGATCCACTGATCAAGATTTTGATACCTTTTTGCCATGTTTTGGACTAACCGCTTCAGCCTACCCTCCAACATCTAATCAGCTTGGAGGACAGTGTACATTGGGGGAGTTTATCTGTGTGCATACGTAACACGTTCCAGCCACCGTAACAGTTGAGATTGATTGTTTGCTCAAGAGACTGACCTCTTGTTCCGAAAACCCTACGTCTAACCTCAGCATTGCTGATCCGGTATTCCCACAGTATCCGAGCACTTCCGCGAAGATATCGATGCTCAAACACATTGGTAAATAAGCTACTTACTTAATAAAAATCTATTAGATGTGAAAGTGTGTGGCAACCTACGGGAATTCTTGATATAAAAGCACACCGAGACTGCAATGGTTTTTTTAATTCACGGATTTTCCGTTTCTGCTCCTCATTCCTTTGTTGTCTGTCTGTACTGTGTCAATCATCCGTGCATTGCCTTTCGTCGCTTTCAGAAAATCAAGGAGCTGACTTACCTGCATGCTGAGGGGATTCTCAGTGGGGAATTGAAACACGGCCCATTGGCTTTGGTCGACAGTGAAATATCTATCATCATGCTCATCACCCACGATGGTCTGTTCAATGTGAGTGTTCCATCGCTGCTACTGTGGTTAGTGGTTATCATCGATGTGATTGTATTTCTAGTTTGCCGTTCACTTTAACTGATTCAGTACTGTTGCTCTCATTGAAATGCTATCTCCGCTTGTCATTTCCACTTTATTTGGTGTTACTGGTCTGTGGTCCTCAGGGTATTCCAAATTGTACTATTCGGTCACTTTTCTCACATACAGTTCGCTTTCAGTGGCCATCGGTTTTCAGTTTCAACTAATACACTTGATAAGTCAAAGTCGCTCCGCCTAATTCACTGGTCATTGCAACCGCTGGGCATGTTCACAATGTTGTTCCGGTCATCAAACCGACCGGGTGGTACTTTGGAAAGGGAAGGAAATCAAATTAGTTTTTTCCAGCAACCGATGGTGATCGAGCGATAGAAGCCGCAGGTTGTGCAGTTTACCTGAGGTACGAAACTCGAACCCCGTAAGTATGTTAAGAAGCATCTCAGTCGACATCACTCCGTTGCGGGAGGCACGTATAACTGCAATAGATTAGGCGCGGTAATGAGTCGAGTGACTGTGGACTATTTTCGAGCACCAAGTATGATAAATAAATGTGGAGTTCTAGCTTCAGACTACTCGACAGAAACTGAAACCATGTACCCCCCCCCCCTCCCCGTTCCCCCCATTGACAACGGTCCAAAATGAAGTCACCGATCGAGTTTTTCTAGGCACAGTCAGACACGACATCTACATTATCGATCATAAAGCGCCAACCAGCAACAAGCATCAAGACCAACCTTCCGTATCCTGTGCACCAGTCTTATTTCACACTTCCTCGATGGGCAATGGTGATATGCAGACTACGACCTAACGTATCACCGTGACGTAATCTCCATTTCAGCCTGATTCTCTGCCGTGGTAGGGGAAGTCTGATTAGAATGGTTATGTTTTGTGCACAGATTGCAGCGGAAACCAGTTGGTACGTATTAGAACGATTCCACATATAAGTTTGATGACTGTGCTTTTTCTCAGTCACCGTTATTGGCACGTCTTGAGGCTAAAGACAAACGGCGAGAACGTTTCCGCACTGGTGACTGTATTCAAACAGTAAGCTAGAATGCAATTTGTTTTACCAAAGTTTAGGTCCTCTTAGGCTAGTCACAATGGGTTCATTTGACAACTAATACCGTTGTATCGCACTTGTTTACACAGAGAATTGGATCGATATCGCTTATCATCAGTTGCATTAGTAATATAAGTTGGTATCAACCTGAAAATCCCAGAATTTCTGGCTTATCATTTCTGTCTCTATTTCAGAAATCGTTGAACGCGTTAAGTGAAGTTTGCGCTCGACAGGTAAGTGAAATTGTTCCCGGGTCGGTTCGTGTTCGGTAGTGGGTCTCCCCACCTCGGTTGGTCACAAATATCAGTGTGCATCCATTTAAACCGATCATTCTCTTCTCCTTGTGAAAACCAAGGAACCTGATTCCACCTTCTACTCTCATTGCTGTGATTTTCTGTTTTATTTTTTTTCTCGATGGCGATCGACCGTGTCGTTCTCTAGTCGGTGGTGTTCATCGACTACTTGAAAATCGCGATGTTGCACTCCCCTAGATTAAGTTACACTAGACTTATCAAGTACGATGCCAATACTTCGCTCACTGGTAATTGCCGAAAAGCTGCTTCACTTTTATTCTAAACCAGTGCGTTGTAGAATTTCGAAAGAATCTCGGTTCTTAGTCTCTCCTCATTGGTTAGAACACTAGTCAGCTAGAGTAAGGAGGACACGTTTGCACAAATCTGAATCGACAATACCATAGAATTGCGTGTTTTTCTCCACGTTTCGATTCCAGCCTGTTTACATTCCGATAGTTATTCTGGGATCTTTATTCGGTGACGTATACCAGTGCAGCTTAGTCCATCATAGTAAATATGTTCAGCACGAATAATTAGTGGGAAACCTTCTGATAAGCTTGGGGTCATAATTCCAACCAGCGTAGTGCCTCTTAAAACAAACGGTAAATGTTAAGTTTCTTCGCACAGACAAATGTCCGTCAACTGGTAGTCGCAATCAAATGCAAGCAACACGCATGTACCACAGAAGCGGAACGCACACAGTGAAACGGAATGACTCTTCTTAGGACTTTTGACATTTCTAATGTTCTTGGTCTTTTATCCCCTAATAGATTATTGGTCTTTTCCTGTATACTGGTGAATATAAGTGGGGTCTAATACCGCTGATTGCTTCCTTTTTGTGAAACACTTTTAGCAGAACACTATCACAGTTGTGATGAGCGTGATGATCTTTCGGTTCAAATTATCCGCGATACGACGCAAACGTGTTGCGATTTCGCGCGAATTGGGCGTGGTTGCCCCGTGATTACGTTGCGGCACACTCGTTCACGTATCACGCATGTTCAGCGGTGATCATATTAATATTAAGACACTTGCGTGGATTGTTTTTCTGTTTTGTTCAGCCATATTCGTATGTGGCGTCTGCGTGATCGAAGTCGGACAGCTTTGAAATGCAACCCTCGCGTTATATATATATATATATATATATATATATATATATATATATATATATATATATATATATATATATATATATATATATATATATCCGCACAAGCAGTACCAAGTCTGAGCATGGGATATTAGACAGAACACTAGACTCAGTGGGTGTACCTTTGTGGACATGCATAGCTTCAGTACAACTCCGATGAGACTAGTCTTGGTCAAAATGTGAACTTAGGTAGTTGTAGGCAATGGTTACACAGATCACGGTGGGCCGGGCCACTCATAATTGTCAGAAATCCCAAATTGTTCTTGCAACAACCAGCTACTCGATTGTGGAAAACACAGGAGAACGCAATGGCTTTGCGTGATCGCTGACGCACTCGTTAGACTTCGCCGGTGAGTTACAAGTGATCCAACCATTTGGGGGAAGGTGACAATGAGAGAGGTGTGATATTGGACCACGACCAGTTGATATTAGTACTTGCAGTTCTCAGTGGTCAGTTTTTCCAGTTTGTAAACCTCCTCCGGTTTTCGAGTAAGGTTCTTTATCAGAGAGGCCAGTGATTGGGTTGCTCTCTGTTGTGGGCTGCTTTGGCACTTGGTCATTCACTGTGCACCTGCAAAACAAATAAACGACCTGTGTCAAGAAAAGGTGGTTTAAATCCGTCGAGAAAATGAACTAAGTTGTTTTTTTCTTCAAAACCTTCTATCGCTGCAATGGCTTAGCCAATCCATGTGGTCTTATCTACACTTCAGTTGGTGATTCCAGCTTTCGATGTGTGTGTGTGTGTGTGGAACAGTTCAGTCTAATCCAAATTTTGATTTGTAGTCATGTTTACGCGCAATAAATTGTATGTGAGCGATTTGCAATTGTCGGCTTAACCTCGTTTTTGTCAACTACACCAGACCGACCTCATCCGCGGAGAAGTTTTGCCGGAAAGTAACACCGCGTGCGCGGTCTTCTAGGCCTTGATGCCGGTGGTTTTAGCCTCCCCCCCCCTCCGGTTTCTATTGTTCTCCGTGTCATCTTTTGATAGGCTGTAAAATTAATTTCAAAATACTAGGTTGCTCCTGAAATTGTTTCACTGTTTTGTTTTGCATTAGACAATGTTTAATCGGCATTGATTGGCGACCTGATAGACCTGATGTCGAGCATTCGTTCGAGTCTGAATGATAGTCGCCTTCTCTGTATCCTCTTCTCTTACCTACATATCTGATTTATTGCGGTTTTGCGCATCTCGCCACTGCCAGTTCCAGGGCAAACAACGCTTGCCAGTTCTTTTACGTAGTACGTAGTGATGGACTTTCATTTATGCAGAACCGGACACTACAGAATAAGCAAACATCTCATCGTTCATGGGCCGAGGATAGAACATTAACAACCACTTGTCTACCAAACATGAAACGATTATTCCTGTTGAGAAAGACACGAGCCTTTTCAGTACGTAGGAAAATAAATGTGCAAGGCTCCTAGGTACTGAATTCCCGTTCCAACAGTACCAACAGGCACTCACAAACCATTCAATCTGATGAACTTTAGTGATATGAAATAGCAAGTAATATAAGGAGCCTGGCTGCTTAATCAGGCCGGTGGTGACCGAGTGGTTTAGTGCGTTTACCTGCCAATCTTAAGGTCCGAAGCCTGAGTCCCGCCACCGCCGTCACTTTGGTGGTAGACAGTGATCCACTGTAGCCCGACTCGTTATCACACCTGACCCATTGGGCTCGTTCTCAGGGTCAAATTTCCGGTTATCCCTAATAGTTCAGTGGCCTTTAAAGGTTATTCTGTAATCATATATATATATACAATAATGCTTTTCTTAGACTTGAAAGGCGCCTTCGATTCAGTTGATCGAACAGCGCTTTTCAGTACTCTTCATCGAAAAGGTATGCCCCAGAAGTTCGTGAACCTAATGAGATCATTGTATTCTCATACTTCTGGCCGCGTAAGGGTTTACGGTGAACTATCCGATCGGTTCGAAACGACCAGTGGTGTTCGGCAGGGATGCCCTTTGCCTTCATTCCTTTTTAACTTCGTCATGGACGAAATAATGGAGAGTGCTTTGCAAAATCTTCAGAATGTAGGCGTCGAACTAGGAGATAGTGAAAAGCTATGTGACCTAGATTACGCAGACGACGTTGTCTGCTTGTTCGAATCCACGGAACATGCTCAGCGTGCACTAGATAATCTCGCAAGAGCTGTAGCTCCATTCGGCATGCGTTTTGCACCTTCAAAGTGCAAGGTGATGTTACAAGACTGGACGTCAACGATTCCGAGCTTGATGCTCGATGGGGAGGTGCTGGCAGTTGTCGATCACTTCACCTACCTCGGTAGCTGCGTGCCGACGGATGGGAGCACAGTAGTAGAGGTGAGTACGCGGATATCCAAAGCTCGAGCGGCGTACGCTGGACTGAAGCACTTGTGGCGCCGATCCGATATTTCACTGAAGTTGAAAGGTCGTGTATACTGTGCCACTGTGCGTTCAGTTTTGTTGTATGGTTGCGAAACTTGGAGTCTGCGTGCTGAAGATATTAGTCGTCTTGAGGTTTTCGACCATCGATGTTTACGTAGTATCGCTAGGATTGGGTGGAATAGCCGAGTAAGCAACCATGAGGTAAGAAAGCGAGTATTGGGTACTAATTCAGAGAACGTTTTGTCACAGCGTATCCAGCTTAGTAGACTTCGTTGGTTGGGACACGTGTTACGTATGGCAAACACACATCTACCGTACCGTGTCCTATTCTCCGCCCCTCCCAGGGAGTGGAAGAGACCACGTGGAGGTCAACAGATGACGTGGCAGCGAGGAATGAGAAAATGTACAGCAGACTTAGGAAAAGTAGGTGCTTCACGTCTTCGTGGTTGGGGTCCAAAAGATCCGTCTACCAGTTGGCTGGAGACACTGAAGGATATGGCTGCGAACCGCGAACAGTGGAGATCGTGTTGTCGCTTTCTATCGAATCAGAATGTTTGATCGGTGTACGTTTGTACAGTTAGACTGTGTATTCCGTGTGTTGGCTACTAGGGCATTCTTTTCTTTTCCCACCCATATAGGTCCACTCCCTGTCCATCTTGTATATTCATACTTTTTAATTCAACGTGCAACATGGTGAGAAAGGCAGTGGTCAGTGGGGCTTGCCCTACTGTTTAACGCTGTACGATGATGATGATGATGCGGAAGCAACGAATCTGATAATAGTTATCTTATGGAACCACAAAAGTTCCCAACAGGCCAGGTGCAGTAACCGTTCGGGTGTCAACGGATTGCTGTTCTGCACTCGCAGTGACCCCTTGTGAACGGGGATCTATGCCACTCGACAATTAAGTAAGAACTATTCAATTCTTCATTGTCCCCTCCGTTTTCACTCGTTTCAGAGACTCGAATTTTTCACTCCGCTGGCATACATGCTCTGTGTGAACGATTTTTACTTTTTCCCTGTTCAATTCAGGGCAATCCGATCGTGATTTGTACCGAGGGTGACGAGGTCACGTTGAATTGCAAAGGCACGACTGTTGCCATTCCGAGCACCGTGGACTGTTTGCAGAGTATTCTGGCTGTGATACCACTACAGTTGCTCGCCTTTCACATCGCCGTGCTAAGAGGTTTAGATGTGAGTCTATGATCGTACGCGTTGTATCTTTCTACTTCCTTATTTGTCAGCAGCCACTTTACGGTGGATGATCGCCCGTTTGCGGACGATGACTACATCGGTAGTTCGTGGATCATTCAGAATTTTTCTCATTGTTGATGTTTGCTTCTGTTAATATTTTCGTCTTCATCTGTGATTGATATGTTTACTAGATTTATATTAATTGGGAGGTGTTTTCCCTAAATACCGAGAGGACGTCTCAGTGAACCGAAGTAATAGTCAGCTACTGGGACATTTTTATACATGACTGTCGTACGGGAGGATGAGTTTGAGGGGGATCGGAGTTGAATCGAACCAATTTCATTAGTCCGTGTACAGTTTTTCAGGCAAAAGAAAGATGCTCAATCCATAGTCAAATAAACTTCTTACACTGCTTCTGGGTTTTGGTTCGAATGAAAACTTCAACCAGCAGAGTGTTCATCGTTTGATAACTGCTTTGTGTCATTGTTTTTTTTGGCTGACGTTTGGTTTTGATATGAATGATCTGTCTTTCGTTCTCCAGGTAGTATTTTCTCATGTCTGGATGATGTTCCATTCACGTAAACCGAAAAATCAGTTTGATTATTTCGCCTGATGTCGAACGATTCAACTAATATATATATACGTTTTTGGAAAATCCACTTGCATTCTTCACATCGAAAAGTCGGATGCCGCGAACCGGAATCGAACCGGCAACCCCCCGCATACCGGGCAAATGCTCTACCAGCTGAGCTATCGCGGTCCGGACAGTCCGGTATGAATAACGCTAGTGAATAATCGATAAAGCGCGAACCACTATTCCAATGATACACAGTATTTGTCCTGGTGTTAATCATTGGGCTAGCCTCGTCGGTCACTTCCCAAAGGGGCGAACAGGAAAATCTGACCTCGGTGAGCTATACGAAAACGGTGATCATCAGATTACGTTTGCAGATCTCAGTCAATTGGTTGTCACGATTAGTAGCTTCCAACATCCCAAAAAAGCACCTGCCGACCAGGGACTACAGTAACAACAGGACAACAGTCCAGATCGTCTACATCTTCGCGAGGTTTCGCAGGCTTTCATCAGTCGAGAACTCTGAAGTTTGCTGCAGAGGCGATACTGGAAACACCAATGGCGCTGACCACACAGTCATGCGTGCCCGCCTCAAGATTCATCTTCCAGTTCGAGGGAAGCCTCGCCCTCAAGGGAGAAGTATGGTTTCTTCGCTATCAATTCCTGGCAAAGCTCAAGCCTTCTCAAACACTATCGTCTCTAGATTGGACACGATTCCTGTCTACAGCGGTATAGATGCGCGATGGGTAATGCTAACAGTATCTATAACAGAGGCCGTCCTTGAACAGCTAGGTGAGTAATCTCGCATGAAGAGTGTGTATCGCTGAAGCAACTCTCAACCGCTGCTCAATGACTAGGAAAGCGCGACTCCATAAGTCACCAGATTTCCGCATCCTTCACCGGAGAACTACGCACTTGGCAAAAAACGACCCTGGACGATATTGGTCCCGAATTTTAGATAAGATGAAGACTTCAGTCGCCGTTGCAGATTTTGGGAACTTCCGACTGATACGACCTGTTTCAGGAAAAACGATAACCGGCAACGGGAAATAGCTTCTACCATCGAGAAAAAAGTCAATTACGAAATCCCCCGGTGAGGGCGGCATCCCATATGAGGTTGTAACAGCCAGATTGGAGGCCGCCATCTTGTTGTTCGTCTAGTAAAAGTGTTGGTGCCTGTTGATACACTTACTGGGCCTCCGCTCATGGAGTTTTTCCTTCTCTTGTTCTTTTGCAGATCACACACGGGCCACCCTCGGTGGAAGAGCATTGCCCCTGCATGTTACAAGATCTTTAGGGTCTGTCTGCTAACTCTTACAGATACCCTGACTTTTCCGCCAAATTTTGGAAATAAGATTTCTCTAAAGACTGGGTGAACTCCATTCTGCTTCTTATACCAATGGAGCCATATGCACGAACCACAAGAGAATCATTCTCTGACACAAACGTCAAGCTTTTCTCCACTGTGCTCCTAAACTGCCTTGTTACCTCAAGGGACGCGCAAACGCGCCCCACCCATATTGTTTTTCGCCGAGGAAGAGGTTGTGTGGGTCAAATCTTCACGCTGCAACGTATCCTCAAACACAGTAGCTAGTCTCAGCACACAGCGACATCCTGTTTCATCAACTTTTGAGCTGCCTTCGATTCCGCTAACCGTGAGCCGCTAAGTGCCGATGGGATGCCTGAAAAGTACACAAAACTGTTAAGGTCGCATTATTCAGCAAGCGCATGTCTGTACCTATGGCAAAGAGTCTCCAGAGTTTCCGCTGGATTCTGGCGTCCTCCAAGGTTACCCCTTGTTGCCAGTCCTGTTCAACTGCGCCATAAAATGGATGATATGTGGTGTTTTCACGGAATAGTGCGGAATTCAACTAAGCCAGGAGAGTTGGATCGCGGATCTTATTTTTGCTAGTGGCATTGTGGTTCTGGGGGATAAGCCTAACAGTTTGTAACTTTTCCAACTGTATCGAGTGCGAGGCCAGAGCGGTCGGTCTTTAGATAAACACCACACAGACCAAGATATTCGCGACTTCCTCAGACCTAGCACGCTCCATTCACGTTAGCGGCCAAATCTTGGAAGCAGCCCGCAGTTTCAAGTATCTTGGATTCATCATACAACCAAACGGCGAGACTAAAGGTGAAATCAAACATTGTGTCGAATGCGCAAGGAGAGTCTTCCTGTAACCTCGCATATGACTGTGATCCCGCAGTGAAATGAGCCCCCGCATGAAACTGCGCGTTTACCGGGGCACCGTTCGCCTCGTTCTCGCGTACGCATGGGGAACCTGGCATGAGTGCATAGGATCCGAAAGTGCTACAGAGCTTCGACCGCTAGTGCCTCCAATATATAGAAAAATCAAATGGTACGATCGCGCCCTGAGCTCCGCTGTACGACAGCGCCTCTTGAATATTGAAGTGTTTTCCTCGTTTCTTCAACGGTGCGGATGCCAATGGTTCAGCTATATCCTCCGTCGAACCAAAGCAGAACTCACAGTCAGCAGCCTTCAGCCTTTACCTTGTCCAGGTTGTTGTTGGCGTCCATTTTACGACGTGAGTCTACATAATCAGATCTGCCCCGCACTCAAATACCGCAGTCACGTGGCTTCGATTTTTCGGAGCTTGCCTTGTTGGTTCTCATCTATCTAGCTTTTACCCACCCTTCTCGTACACAAGTGGTCAGTCATCCTTATCAGGTTTCTGTCTCCAGATGTCATACCCTGTATCTTCCAATCTTTTTTCGGCGCACTGGGTCACTCTGTCCGTTTTTGTCTTCCCATTTACTCAAAGTCTTTCTTCGAAAGCAACATCAAACTGCCGATTCTGACGAAAGTGTTCTCCCAGACTCCCTTTCACAGCACATCTTTTGGCTAATGAAGTTTATCCCTCTACCGTAAATCACTGTTTAGTAAAAAAAAAGAGCATCTATGCCTTCAGTCGGACTGCGTGACGGCGTGAGAACTGGTTTTTACTGTGTACCGACCTTGCAGCTGATGAATACGCATGGAAAGTCGCTATCAGAGACATCCACGAAGCCGACATTTCTTCACGCAGGACATAGCCGTCTAAAAGTAAAAAAATACTTTATTTCATGAATTTCAGACATGTGAACATCAACCGCTTTCCCATGTAACAGAGTATTGTCAAAGATGAATACGGCATTCGTATTTGGCTAATTTTTGTTGGTCTTGAACAAGCTGTGAGATATTCGTTCAGTATCAATCCGGTTTTTTGGGGGGTAACATTCGTATTTCAGAACACCGAAACTTTATATATATATATATATATATATATATATATATATATATATATATATATATATATATATATATATATATATATATATATATATATATATACCAGAACATGCAAGTTTGCACCCGCGGCATATGGAACGGTTCTAGCGCAACACTCCACAAAACGTGATCCGCCATTTGTTCTGATACATCAAATGGTCCATTTATTCAATGCTTTTCGCCGAAAAGATACGCCACAGAAGTTCGTGAATCTACTGAGATCACGGCATTTCTCATACTTCTGGCTGCGTGACTGTTTACGATGAACCATCCAGTCCATTCAAAAAAAACCAGCGGTGTTCGACAAGGATGTCCCATTTCGCCATTCGTGCTGAACTTCATCAGGCACGAGATAACGGAGAACCTCTTGTGAAATCTTCAGGATGTTTGCATGTAGCTTCCAAATGGTGAAAAGCCGTGTGAACTAGATTATGCTGACGACCTTGTTTGCTTGTTCGAAAGCACAGAACATGCGCAACATGCACTAGACAGACTCACAAGCGCTGTGGCTTCATTCGACATGCGTTTTGGACCTCCAAAGTGTAAAGCGGTGTTGCAAGAGTGGACGTTGACGGTTCCCAGCTTGATGCTCAATGGGAAGCTAGCTGCTAGTAACTATCGACCGCTTCAGTTACCTCGGCAGCAGCCTGACGACGGATGGAAGCACGAAAGTAGAGGCAAGCACAAGTATGTTCAAGGCTCGAGCGGCGTACGTTGGACTGAAGCACTTGTGGCGCCGCCCGGATATTTCACTGAAGTTGAAGAATTGTGTGTACTGTGCCGCAATGCACCCAGTTCTGTTGTATGGTTGAGAGACATGGAGTCTGCGTGCAGGTTTTCGTCGCCTTGAGATTTTCAACCATCGATATTTGTGTAGTATCGCCAAGATTGAATGGAATGATCGAGTGAGAAATGCTGAGGTCAGATATTGAGTATTTGGTACCCGTTCAGAGAATATTATTTCACACCGTATCCAGATTGGTAGACTTCGTTGGTTGGGGCACGTGTTACATATGGCAAACACACGTATACCACACCGTGCCCTGTTTTTCGTTCCTCCCCGGGAGTAAAAGACACTTAAAAGTCACCGGATGACGTGGCAGTGAGGAATGAGAAAAAGCACAGCGAACTTGACAAAAGTAGGTGCCTCACTTCTTCGTGGTTGGAGTCGAAAAGATCCCCCAACCAGTTGACTGGAGACACTGAAGAATGTGGCAGCGAACCGTGAACAATGGCAATCGTGTTATCACTTTCTGTCGAATCAGAATGAATGATCAATGTGGGTTTGTACAGTTAGACTGTGTATTCCGTGTGTTGGCTACTAGGGCGTTCTTTGCTTTTCCCACCCCTGTAGGTCCGTTCTCTATCCGTCTTGTATATTCATTCTTTATTCCTACGTGCAACACGGTGCGAAAAACAGTGATCAGTGGGACTCGCTGTGTTGTTTGACGCTGTACGACGCTTCTGCAAGTTTTAATATTGATTCCTTTGTTCAAGAAAATAAGTCTTGAACCTCCTCTTAACCGGATACATAACACAACACTCACTCCGTACTTATTACAGTTTTTCGTTGCACACACGTGTTTTCTCAAGTTGAAAACAACGACCAACTCTGTGTCCATCGTTGTGTGCAACTGCGTTCAGGAACTATGGTTATTTTGAGAACACGTATGGCTTAGTCACGGCAAGGATACCCGTAGTGGAGAAAAGTGCGACTTGGGGAAGGGGGATGTGCTGAAACGGATCTCAACTAGAAAATTATGCGATACCACTGAGTTGCGATAGATACCCTGTAATTCCATCTAATGGGGTTGTGGTACTCATTAGACGCATGCATAATAGACCGCAAAAGATTCTAGGTGTCAACCTTTCTTCACTCCCCTGGTGGGCATCATATAAATTTCAAGGCGCGCACTGAGTTGCCTCACATTTATTGGCTTTTAAATCCAAACTAGCATTCGTTATCAAACGTGAGTGAAGAGCGTTGCTATTTCTGTGTGTCCTGGTGTACTGTTCTGTGTGGGTTTTGCTAAGATGACGCAGTCCTTATTGATTTTAGGTGTCAGTCGAACGTGTTTTTCAGTTAGAGTGCGTCGAGGATCACACTCCCTGTAAGCTCCGGCCGTTACCCGTGTCGTCGATGTGGACCTCGTGACATGTTTGCGCGTATGGCGGTTCCATAGCTGTGAGCATAGATCAGCACTGTTACCGTTAGTCTGTATTCATGCTGGCCAAAGCCCGTCTCGCCTATATACATTTGTGATAGCCTAAACACTCTGATTTATCGTGCTTGTTTGTACTGCCTTTTCCGTCGGATAGGTTAACTTCATGGTGTCGAGCCTTTTGTTTCTGTGACTTGGATGTTTAACGGCTGTAGAATGTGTTCGGCAGCCTTGGAAGCCTCACTTACATTTGACAAGACGATAAAAGCCTTAACGTTGCTAATGTATGACTTCTTTCCGGAGGTACAACAGTTGAACATATTTAGGAACCCATTAGCTTCTGACAACCTACACAGTATGTCGTTCTTTATTCCGTAGCTCGTGCGTTTGTCTTGAAACGTACACGGTACCAGTACCGCACCAAAAAACTATCTGGATGACTGGATAAAATTCCCCTGGAGGCACACGTTTATGTATCGTTGTTATAAAGTTTAGCGCTGTTAACCGACTATTTTATTTAGGAAAAATCACCGTTTGGTCCTAAAAATGGACTCCTAATGCATGCACGCTTCATACGATTCAAATGAGATTGCAGCTAAAAACCAACTTCAGAGCATTGATTCATAGGGACAATTTGGCGGAAGAGTACCGAGTAAGCATATCTGATGAGCGGCAACAACCGTGAAACCGATCGTGTCCTCCCTGGGAAATTCTGTCCTGTCATCCAGATACAACACCATACTACTCGTTTCGAAAAGTTAGTGTTACACTTTCCTCGCTGTTTTTTATTCGAAGCTTTCTGCAGCTCGGATTACGTGTGTATCAGTTCCGTGGCGGGTAGTTTCCGTGTAATTACTTGCCAAGCTGTTCTAATGTTCTGTCAAACGTTCCACCCCAATCGTCCCGTGGTTTTCATTTGTGTTTTGTTCCGCTTTTTCGCTTGTTTTATCACAGGTTGATTGTCCAAGAAACTTGGCAAAATCTGTCACTGTCGAATAGTGGAAACCGGCTTCCCCTTATGTCTCGCTATCTGGTCGTCATAATCGCTGCCCTCCTTCTCGTCCCCGTTTATTAAACTTCTGTTTTGATGCTTTTTGCTGTGGAGAATTTCCGCACCATAAATTACTTTCCTTTGCAAATAGGATATTTTGTTTGCTTCGTTTTTGCTATCTCCCTCCATCCTCCACCCTTTGGCACAAGTGTACTAAACCCAAAAGACCACATTCTATCCTGTCTTTCTTTGTTTCCAGTGGCTTCGAACAATCACACAATGGTGAACCTTCATTCTCCCGGTTTTTTCCATCCCGTATCATCCTGTGTTTTCACCATTTGTGTCAGTCCAATGCATTCCGTTCTCACGTAATTAAGATTACCTCGGTGATTGTTCCCCATTGAGTCGTCCTGTCTCTAAACTTGATCTTTACAGTCGTGATCTATTACTCCCCCAGTGTCTCAAAGTAGCCGACTTCTTTGGATAATTACTTGCCTTCATTCACTCATCTGTACGACTGATTGATTGGTCTGCTTATTGTTTTACACTCAGGTCCCGTCCAGCCCGTTTTAGTGAACCAGCACGAAGCCTCTAAGTGTTGATCTGTATTACTTGTTTTGTTTCGTTTGTTTTATCTGTGCTTTGTTCATCGGTGTTTTGGTTTCTTTTTCTGTCACACACACGCACTTTTATGTCCATTGCTGGTTCTAATCAAAGGCAAATCAATATTTGACGAAGGGATAATATTCTATTCTGCTTTAGATATAGGTTTTGGTCGATCCTAGTTTTCCCGAGATTGGACGTTTTTATAGGTTTGAAAACCTTGCATTTGCTGATTTAATTCCAAATATGCATGTTCCTTGTTTGATTCGTGCTTTACATCTCAGTAAAGGACGACGTCATTGTTTGATTTCTGGATATCCTGATGTCTTGTACACTTATCCGCAACCCGGTTATTTAGTGAATACGCAACAACGCTGATTGCGATCTTTACTTCGAACGTCCAGAAACCGAGTTTTCTTCGTCGTTGAATCTTTGGGAACAGGTAATGGTTGACGACTTCACCCAAGTTTTGCGTACTTATTCTAACCTGTATGCAAAAATGGTACGATTCGCGTCACGTTATTCACACCAGGGCACTATACGCTAGGTATTTTCAATCGGGTCACAAACTGTATAGTCGAAAACCAAGCGCATGCGTTACCCAGGCTTGCGTCATTTTTAGCACCGATTTGCCTACTAATTGGACAACAGTAGCAAGCTACCTATGTCGATTTTATTTAGGTGGCTTCGGATTTCGGTGCACTATGCGTCAATCTCTGCTCAGTGTATTGCTTTGCATCTGAAAGCTCATTTTGCTCTTGAAAGATTCGCTTGAGCCTGCCTTCGACTGAATCACCCTATTCATATCTACTCTTTTGGTCGAATCTTGTGTCTAGGTCAGATTGTTACCCCTTTGTACCATATGACTGAAGCGATTATATATATATATATATATATATATATATATATATATATATATATATTGGTCGTCCAGTTAGGGCTTAGGGGCCTCACGTGATTTTTCGTTCGATGATGTACTTTGAGTATTATCACAACCAAGTCAAATTCTCAGGGTGGCTAGGTTTCGGTGCCTTCAAATTTTAGTTGGAGTTCACTGACCTTGAGATTCCATTAGAGCATCGTCTTCATCGCCGTTGGATTCTCCTTCGCTCATTTCACCGAAGAGGGCATTTTCTCACCGAGGTTTGAAAGTTTGATCTATTACTAACCTGGTTTGGTCTGTCTATCAGAGGGTTTGCCGGAGAATAACTTCTGCCTGGTGAGAATTGAATTCCGGGTGAAGACTAACGATTAGAGGGATACCCCATGAGGAGAATGCAGACCCTCGATCAGAAATGCTACTGCTAAACGGTCCTGAGAACAAATCTCGCCGAAACTTCTCAACAAGCAAGCTAATGACATTACAGCTTATCACTTGTGGTGTTGAATTTTGAACTCAAAGGGTTATAAAGGTTCGAATCAGTGACGATGACCGGTTAGCTGGTACCGAGTCCAGTTGTGATTACCCTGCTCTGCCAACGTTACTCTCATAAAAGTGCATTGTATTACAGCGACTAGTGTAGATTCTGTAATCCTCCAGTGCATGTTATCTTGCTCTTGACTCACAACTGACACAACGATCGAGTCTTTTCCGTAGAACCTCGATTACCTACACAAGCATCCTAGCTGAATTGGATTACTGAGAAAGCGGATTGACTGAAAAAACGGAGGGCACTCCCCTGGTATAAAATAGCTGTCAATCAAACGCGGTGTCCACTCAAGCATGTGCACTGTGTGGCTATGTTGTGTTGCCCTTGTCTTCTTAAATCGACTTGGAATTCACCAGCATCGCATGACGCTATGTGAGTTTTTTCCGTATTCTAAATGTAGAGCGAATTAGCTAAGGCGAAGTCGTTAGTATCTGACATGAACGATATCGTCGGCATACTGTGTACTTCATAGAACCACAATGAACAGGCACCGAGAATCCATAGATGGAAGAGAAACAAAGTAATAGGAGAATGTCTGTCATTAGAAGCAGTTATGCACACTCCCGAACATGAAAACGGGTGAGCTGTTCGCCGTAGGTAAAGCAGTCAGAAAACTGGTCTATAGTGGATAGCAGATCATCACCTGCAGCTAAAATATTTGACAGCTTTTTCCTCGTTACGCATTTGATTGAGTCATTGTAGTCTGGAAAATAAATACCTGTAGCTTTTCATATTCGACGGAGTGGGAAGTAAAACATATTGCGAAAGAGATACAGTGATATCAAGTGACGCGCTTCAGCGACGATGTTCGAATTGAGTTCTTACCAAAGAGCACTCTTTCAAACAGCTTAAATACAACTAACGTGCGTCGTAATTCAGACATGCTTCTTTGGCATAATTGTGATGGATGCCACTCTCATGTAGGGGGATATTTCACAGATTAAAAGTCGATTTATTACACGTGTTGACGCTGAAGATGAAATGAGAGCCAATTAAATTGGCGAACTCGTCGGCACCCTGACCTTATCACATTCAGTCTGGATTATCTCCCTATAGACTTCAGAGGAATGAGTCACACAAGCCGCCTCCATTTAACATAACCGCCGAGCGTTGAGCTATTATACGCTGTCGTATATTGTTTAGGCTCAATAATTCGCTTGACTGTCTAACTTTTACTGGTGAGTACTGTACGGAATCACGCCTGACTGTCAAGGTATACAAAAAGGCACAAACCCTAAAAACTACCCTGACGGTACGAAAATCTGGGTGTACTGTGTACTACCCCAAAACCCGATAGTGTTTAGTTCGTCATCCTGTTTCGAAGATTGACAAAGCGGTACTTTCAGTAACGTTAACCAGATGCGGTGGAGAGGTTCACAACTGAAAAATAACACTCGGAAGAGGGAACTGAATGGTTATTTATCTATTTTCAAATTCTGACACACCCTTTGTTTCGCAGTACATGGAGTGTACCTAGCGATTGATAAGTAGCTTTCATGAAATGTATGGGAGAAAAATTGCAATACGGTACGGTTAGGACGCATATTTTTGCAGACGTTTTTCATTGACTCGACAGTTTTGTAGCAATCGATACTATCGAAGAATAAAGTTAGAGTAGTGTTTTTCTCTTTGAATGCCCACACGTTTAGACCATATAACGCTCCTTGATTTTGGTCAACGTTTCCTTGGCCGTAATGAATCTCACAGGTTGATAAATGGTCCCTGTTTTGTCCTTGTAAAATTCACGTTGTTGTTGTGCCTCCTGTAATATTTTATTTAAAAGCAGAAAATAGAGACAATATTGCGATCTAACGGGAAAAATAAATGTTTTGTTTGATTTCTTTGTGTAACCCAAAGTTTTGTGCTATCGGATCAGATCTGCTCAATACCGTACGGATGCTTTCTCCAGCGTTGGTGCCTTATAAAACTGCAGACTAATAATACCGATAAGTCCTGATTCATGAAGCATCTGAAATTTTATTTTGCATCATTGTTCATGAAAATGTTGCAGAACGGTAATCAAGTTGTCGTGGTTATTGTTGCTGTTGCCTATCTGTCGATCGATAGAACTGCTAAAAAGTGCACTCTCGTCATCTATATTTAACGGTCTATGTTAAGTTGGAAAGGATTACGTCGAAGTTACTAGACAAAGTAAATAGCGGTGAGATAAAGCAGGCGCGCCTTATCCCTCTGGTTAGGGTCAAAACATCCATCACCGGTTGGTTGGAGATGGCGGAAGACATGCTAGCAAATCAGAATGATGTTTATCACTTTTTCTCTCTTCATCTTATACATGACGAGTTTATTCACAACAGGCGTGCCCATATTTGTTGATATATCACTAATAGTGCGGTGAGAGCACATCGCTTGCTTCATGTTGTCATTCTACGGTAAAAATGAATCGTTTTTGAAGCTTAGAAGATCTCGGCACGGGTCATTATCATCTCGAGCTCATTTTTTTCGTCCGACGTCAAAATCTAGCTACTGCTATCCTTTTCAGTTGCATATATAGAAATTCTACCCTCCCGGGGGTAGATGCACTTCCGGTGCATCCCCACTACACTTACCATCCCAAACGTTCTTTGTCCATTGACGAAAGTGTTTAGTGAGATACCTGAAGTCGTTCCTCGGTACAGTACCATAATGTTGCTGAAAAAAGGATGACTTCTAAAGTCAAACTAACTTGCAGTTCCAACTGCCACCAGCTTTTTGTCACCAATGCAGTACGTCAACAGAATAAGGTTGCTTTTTGATGTGACATAGTGACCTGTGTGCTAGCATGACATGGTATGGGGGGATAAACTGACTCATTGTCGATAGACAGCCAAGTCTTGTTAGGAGTCATTCGGCCAGCACGTCAAAAATCCAAGTCAAAATTTGAACAAACGACAGGACAACGGATCGATAAGAGGAAGAAGGATTTCCGTCAAGTGGTGGTTGGCCGTATCACCAATCAACCAATGAGAATAGACGTCACCCCATACCAGTTTGAACTAATTAGTTTGTGGTGTGACGATTGGTGAAAGTAACTCATGTATCCCATATAAATTGTCTGTTTTCCTTTAATAAAATGAGACGGTTCGAAGCCAGAAGTGTCTTCTCACTTGAGTTAGTGGGACTGATTTAAGCACTTAGTGATTTGTATTAGGTAGTAACTTCTTGTCCTGTCTGATGGATCAGTGTATAGCCTCCAGAATATCCACAAGATATCTACGTTTTTCAAACGATAAAGCTGCTTAATGTGCTGGTTGGTTTCGATGTGGTGGTCATCCTGACCGTGAAAGCTGAATCCACCTTTATGGTCTCAACCCAGATATATATGTAATTTGTGTAAACTAAAGCTGCGTGAAGCGGTTTTTATCTCTGTGTCTGCTTTAACTGACTGTGGTTCGACCTTACGATAAACTCGCCGATCTCGCGCGTATGAGTAGGATTGCTTACGTTATTGGATTCCAGTCGGATATGAATGAGCACATTGAAAAATGGTATCACTCCTATATGAACTATTCTGAATTATAAATCCGGTTAGGTGTTGTCTGTTCAAAACTTACAAGATCGAATCGTTTTATTTCTTCTGATCTGTCAAAATCGTGATTGTACAGCTCGCATTGGAATCGATCTTTGTACCGCTCTCGTCCAGTTTTTCTATTATTAAGCACAATATCCGGGTCATGTGAGAAATAGGTTGCATAGTAGCCTCCTTTGCTGTATGGTGTCAAACTGGATTGAAGCACAGTGGAGCGATAATCTTGAAGCTGTTTCGCTGTGAATGCTCCGTATGTCTGGCCATAATCAAACTTCTGACCTGGGCAATGGCCTCTGTATCTGTCAAATAAAGTGAATCATTTACGGAATGAAAATTCAACTTGTATGCTCACTTACCCAGGCATGAGCCCCGGTGCAATATAAGTCGCGTGGTGAGTTGTAACTAGGCGATCGGATGATGGCTTTTGCATCTCAACAGAACGGCCAAAAAATCTGAAAGGGGGTGCAGTATGTGCATATGTTATTAATATCGGTCTAAAGCTAAGGATCATGTGAGTGGTCGTTTTGGTTCTTAGAAGCCTATCTTTCTTCAGTATTCCTATTAGACGCGATCAATGGTTTTGAAACAATGATGGTCGAATGCAGTAAACCGCGGAGCGTCTCTGGTGTGGAGTGGCTGAGTCTCAGGAAAATGCTACGCTCCTTGTAATCACCCACATGTCTCTCCAAAGAAATTTGAATGTAATGACGGTACTCAAAGTGTCGTCCGTTAACGAAAGCCAGTCGCCTTTCCATTCATGACATGCCTTCTTCCTTTGTCCTACGAACTTTCCAATGCACTGTAAGATCTCATCCATCTGGAAATGATTGCAGACATAGTCGAACTGCCACTTTTGTTTGACTGTGCCGTATCGCATACCACGAGCGCCAATTGGTTTAAAGCGTGCGATATCATAACCTTACAATGAGTGCTTTTATTTTGACCCGATGAATGCTAAATTTCTTGCTTATACATCATCTACAGATAAATCCGTGGACTATTAGTATAAAAACTTGATTGAAGGCATGGGTAATGGTGAGAAAATGAGGATGAACTGACGGTTGAGGTGGTCAATGGGATCACTACTTACCTATTTTCGACCCACAGGTGGGCAAAAAAAGGTTTCTTCTGTACGTTGGGCTATGAGTAGGGAGGGTTGTGCAGTTTCAACAAAGGGGAAAGTGCGGATTGGCTTTGCGGAGCAGGCAGTGGCTGGTATCAGGTAATAAACTTGTCAAAAGCATGAAAATGTTGACGAGTTTACCTACGGTGTAGCCGATATACCAAGAGTGTAGTTTCACATATTTCGAGATGAGGCTGAGATCTTTATACTTTAAGCCAGGAAAGAATACAGAGGAACAATAGAATCAGTGGGGGGGGGGATTCAAGCGACAACAAAATAAACCACTCCGAGTCTGAGCGACAGGGAGGGAAATGTTTTGGTTTGAGGAGACACTATAACATCATGAATAGCCCGGGAAAATGGTCTGAAAATTACTTCGAGATGCCAAGCGGGTTTTTGAAGAGGCCACTGTGTGGGAATGGCAAAGTAGGGCAGGTTAGCAATGTTTTCTTGTAGCGTTGACTATATCAGCGATTAAAAGGGACATAAGCCAACTTATGCAATCTGCGAGAAGCTCTTGATTAATATCAGAAAGCAAGGTGTAGGCAAACATATTTTTCGGTGATTTCATACACGAACCATTACAATCACATTTATGTGCGAAATATAGGAGAAACAAACGAACATGTGTACTCAGCTGGTCAGTAAACTAATCGATCAAAAAACAGAGATGCAGGCCAAAACTAAGTGTCACAATCAGTGGCCGGGATTCGCTTCGCGTCCGGAGTGGCGTCGTCGATCTTTGACCACTGAAGTTTAGATGCTAGCATCAGTTTATTTTGCGTATCCATTTTATGCAATGTCGAACACAATTTTAACTAAAACCCTGTCTCCCGGGTCCATGTTTTGTTATCTAAGAAAAACATAAAATCAGATAGATCCAGAAATTGACAGATACGTCTCAGTAATTGGGACAAAAGAAGTGGAGTAGCCGTTACGAATCGTAGTGATTATGTTTCGAAGTTACTGGACATATTGAAAGATGAATATAAATGTGCTCAAGACTTGTCGGGAACAGATCAAACGGATCACATGGATAAAGAAATTACTAAAGGGCTTTCTAGTTTGGAAATCAGTGACTATACATCACCCAGTCCTTTTGAGAAATTCGAATCGGTGGGCTCACCTATACCTCTTCTTTTTGGACTACCGTAAGTGCACCCTTTATCAACTTTTACTCACGGCAAACCCAGCTTATTACGCGACAACTTGGTCATCGATAAAGCTCTTGGAGCTCATTTGACAACAACTTGCTATGCACACACTTCTTGGCAGCTTACAGTTGGTGGAAACCAATAAGGGCTTGATCTTTCAAAACCAACAGATATTTTCACCGGACATCATATCCCTGCTTACCAATGCACCTCTCGTAAAAACGGTGAAAGTATTTGGCACAATCATTGGAATTAAAGGTCGTTCGATACCAATTCCGACAGAGAACATGAAAAACCTGTTTCTGATATACGCTTAATTCAACGGTATATATTATTGACATGAAGATGGTATCTCAACAAGGTTTACCCTAGTTCCACTTCGTGTTGATATTTTTATAACTTAATTGGAAGCCGGTGAAAAGAATGTAACTACAAACGGCTCATTCCTCTGTCATCTTACGTAGGTGATATACTTTATGGTTACCAGCGGGACTTGAACGTCAGAGAAATGGTAAAACTGTTCAATCCCACACACTCAGAAACACGATTCCCGGCGAAAACAGAGTTTGACCGCGGTCTTCCACTATTGAACGCTGGTTTAATTAGTCGCGAGCAGGAAGGTAAAATGAACCGGACGACATACAAACGTCCATAATTTTGGTCTCACCGGTCAAAAACAAAACCCAATTACATCCGTATTATCGCCAGAGTTACAATTGTTGAAAACGTGCTGGTCATTCGCGGCGTTCAATGGAAACAAATGGACTATAACAACATCGCTCATTTGCATCATAGCTATCCAGTCCACTTGAGGGCAGTCTTTATTCGGTCGAGGGATACAATAGTGTGACTCGTACGCCTTGCTGCACCTAACTGCGTTCAGTCCGTGTGACGTGATCGTGTTTATTGTCGCCTCAAAATCGTTCTGAATAATTAACAACTTACCTATTCGATGAGTAGCATGCATACTCTACCACACAAGGATCTGCCCCGATGATACTTTAGTTCTAGTGTTGAGAACAACCCTTCGGATGCTATTGGAAAACCGCTGCCCAGGCAGGCTTGTCAGATAGAATATGAAGCACCGAACAAAGCAAGAAAAAGTACCATAATCTGAGAAGTAGACCCTCTTTCTTAAGCTTCCTTACAAAGGTGCCGCGGAGGGGGAATTGGCCGAGTTTTTCCGCCACATGAAAAACCCTTTTCAGGGCTGCTAAGCTCAGATGTCTTGTCTCAATATCGGTAATCATAAAATACGGGAAGAAAGACAAACTGCCTTTTCTACCTCTTCAATGATTACTCATCAACTATCGGCCACGGAAAAAAAATCATTGGTAAATGACTCATGGCATCAAGATTCACAACTGAGGACCTGTAGGCGGAAGGAGTTGGGTCAACGGGGTGAGCTTAGGTGTTCGTAGAATTAGAAAGTACATTTTCAAGCGCCTTCAGCGGGACACAGGGGGAAAATTATATAAGGATACCTGTTGATGATTTTCTTGTGGATATTTCCATTGTTAGTTTTATCGAGAAATCAAAAGCTATGCCAGAAACACTACACAGAATAATGTGATAGGTCAAAGTGCATATGATTTCAGACGTTGAGCATCTCCTGAGGCAGTAAGTCGGAGCCACCAGACTAGTCGTTTTTTAATTGCCAAAAAATTATGAGGACAAATGAAAATTTCATAGGAATGGGTTTCGTAACAAAATACAACTTCGTTCATTCTTTCAACGCCTTTTTTAACTGAACGTTGATTGCCAACGGTGGTTGCCATTTGACCGTTGCTCTTGCACGCACCTCACGTACGTTTTCGCATACACACACCAACCGTCTTTTTCCCGATCGCCTTTGCTAGCTCAGGGTTCATGGGAAAGACCGTCTCGGTTATCGCGTTTGCATAGTGCCGAGCATTAGAGTAACGGGCAGGTGGTCCACATTTAACACAAACGACAGGCGAACGTTTACTAAGGAAATAAATTCTAAGACAATCGATCTTACAGCTTCATTGAGGTTAATATAGAGAGGAAGAATTAAAAACGCGTCTGGGTTTAAGCAAAACTGATAAGTAGTGTCTTCCACAAGTAGATTCAACTTGGGCCTCATGTACTGTATGGACGAAAAATGCGTATACACCCCGGGGAGGTCGAATTTCCCAACTTACTACTCATAACCTTGTTAGTAGGCAAAACGAAGCAAATACCGCAAAGTAAATGATTAAGTCAGTTAGAAAAGTGTACGCGAAAATCGCATGATAGAGAAGCAAATTAGCGGACTTAACCGGTATTTAATGTTGAATAATGACTCTAGGCTTTACACTAACCCCAAATGAAGGGCTCACACGTAGCATATTCCTTCTGAATATGTGGGGTACTAATGAAGATGAAGTGTGATAAAGTCAGTGGTCCAGACGGGTCGTAGCTAAAGCCACAAACTGAATTTGCTCTCGTTTTATCCCCAGCGGTAACATACTTGTACAATCAATCTTTGTTCCGTGAAAACACCCTGGATTACACTAGAGTAGCATCCATGATGCGAGTGCATGTTCACTGCCTGGAAGATATATCGTGCAATTTGTATACTGCTCGATTAAAAAGAACGGAACACTTCATGCAAATAGATTGTGTTCGTTATAATTTGTGGATAGCATGTAAAAAATACAAAAAGGATACTCAAACTTAGCAAAGTTCTGACAGATGAAACAAGTTTTGGTCTCCTAAAATTATATTTCTTTGTCGTCTGATCTATTAGGACTTATTTACATGCCGTGGTTTGAAACTGATCAAGTGAAGTCAGGTCAAGTGATTGCCTTATGCACCCCGAGGGATGAATATTCTGCTTTCGCATAACCATGTAGACGTCCCCAAAAGATGAAAATTATACTGTGCAAAGTAAAGTGGAACACTGGGTTACTAGGTAGTAAGCCTCAGTGTTATTCCAAAGGTTGGGTTAATCCAATTACAGAAGCTGGACTGTGCAAATACCTTACCAGGTAGGGAACAGCAGAACTGCTGTACCCCTTGGTGTGTGTATAAAGATTTTTGTACTGATAATCTGCGGAAGAATAAGACATACATTTCGCTAGGTCTTTACGAAGAGGATGAGCAGAGTCAGTGAGAATCGTTGTAGACAGCTTTCAGCAAACTATGCTATGTTGGGATGTGACAACTGAGTAAAGTACCGTCGGGGTATACCACTGACAGATGATGAATTCTTAAAGGATCTAGCAATGAACTTGAAGTCTTTCAATAGCATGCCAAGAAAGACGACGGGCAAAGCATATAGCCAGTCAAGTAGGATACGCGAAAAGACAGAGCCTTTGATAAAGTGAGTTGGTACGTTATTTATGAACTCTGCAAAGATATTTACCAATGAACATGGTCGCTGATTGCCTCCGTTAACTGATTGATTTGAACCTAACGTGAATAAGAATCAGATTCCGATTTTGATCCGCGCTGTTAGCTTTCGCACAACCCTTCCATTTCTTTGTTGGCTGACTGCCCTTTAGACTCCATCTTTCACGCACAAATCTCAGGTCATCCGCCCATTCTGCACTCAGAAGCACCAGACTCGAGTTTCGCTCTTGTTAGAGCTCATCAGTGGTGCTTATTCTCTGTGGTTGGATGACCTGAGGTTTGTGTGTGAAAGGTGGAGTTCAAAGACAGTCATCCAACAAGTTATCACCAACCTCAAACATTAATCACAAAAAATTGCGAGATATATATCTTCCATTTCTATTTGAGGTAATTTTTGCGAAATCTTGCCTATTCGATCACCGCATCGATTGGTTGATCCACAGAATTATGATCAATCAAGAACAGAACACGAAACAGATACTTTTAATTTCCACTGTTTATGAATGATTATAATATACCTACGTCAAGAAAACTCTCATTAACCTTGGTACGCTCCGAGCCAATGATGAAACGGACTTGGGCTTAGCGACCTCACTTCAGGTGGAACCACTGACATTGGTGTTTCAGCCATCCCCGAAACTAACTCCGTCTAAGGAAGTGAAGCGATCCGTATTAGACCAAGGTGGAGAAGACATCATATTGTCTAACATCCAAGGCCTGCTTAGCAAAAGATATTAGGCAAAAGTCTGCATGAAATTCCATTCTCCGACAGTACTGTCGATGAATCAAACCTGGTCATGCATAGATATCTAGGACTCCTATAGGAATATCCAGGGCGGGTCACTTATAGGTAGTCTCCTCTGGATACCCCATATTCAGTGATCTCTGGCGCTGGCGGGATACCAGGGGATGGGTTTGAACCGCGGTGGTTAGATCTGTTCTTTCATACAGCTAAGAAACATGGTCTTAAAGGTAAGAAATTAGGCGAAGATAGTCAGTGTCCGAGCACTAATCCCCTCGTAGCTTCGCTCAAATATGGTGGGAACACCGTATCAGGAATGCTGAGGTTAGGCGTAAGGTGTTGGGGACTAGAGAGCAATCACTGGAACATGTAATGAACCTAAATAGGTTTGGATGGCTAGGACATGTGCTACGCAAGCGTATCAGTAGACCACCTTGGTATGCGCCGTTATCCGAGGCAGGTAGTCGAGGTGGTCGGTCCGTGACATGGTGGAAAGGTATGAAAACCTTGACCGGTGGACTTGGCTGAATTTCAGAATATTGAAACATCATTCAAGCTGTGGCGGATATTGTGAATGGGAATGGCATCTTAGAACGTTTGTTGAGAAAAACTGCGTTGAGTATAATATCAGTTGCGGACCATGGTCCGGTGTTCACCTTCCTTCAGTGCGCCTAGTTCGGACCGGAGCATTCAATGTTTTCGTTGCGGACATTACTAGTTCTCTGGTGACTTTCCGCTTATCACTTAGATATATTCTGCTTTGGTATACGCAAGCAGCGTGAGTGTCACCCTGAGCGCCACAGAAGATCCTCCCCCCCCCCCCCCCCCCCTAGTGCCTTTATTTATGTAAATTGAGTGTCCAAGTTGCACAACTTCCAATATCGTTGAGCGCTTCTCAGCGAAACTTTCAGGTGGCGTACATCATTTGTCTCTCCCAAAAAATGACAGTTCGTCATGAGCACATATATGTACACTGGATGCAGCTACAATCGTGGTGTTACCCTACATTGTACGAAAGGCTGTTATTCGTACGAGTACCTACCTTTCGTTCACCAAGTTACCACTCCCTGTAATAGGATTACGATAGTTGTATCTGGAAATGAGACGACTACTTCAATCCAGAACCGTCGAATTTTGACAAACGTATCTTAACACCCGTTCCCATATAGCACAGCTCGTTCGCAACATAGGTTTCCGGCCGGTTTCTGGTTGATTCGCCTAATAGTCGATTTTAGAAAGAAAAATAAGCATGTTTAAAATGAAATTTGGAAAACTATTATGAAAATGTAAGAATCGTTAAGAATTATGACCGTAAAATGCGTTACATTTCGGTGGAGCTTGTGTTTTATTACACCAACGTCGGTTATATCGTAGTCATTGCTGGAGGCCGTTTACGATAGCCATTCATGTACTGAGCAGGCTGTCGGTATTCACACTGGTGTTTGATTAATGTAAGTGCAGGATCCTGTTGATACACTTACTGAGCCTTTGGCTCATGGAGTTTTCTCTCCTTTGTGTTTCTCAGATCGAACACAAGAAACTCCCGCGGAAGTACGCCGATCTTTTACATACTATATTTAGCGTAGCGAAACGCGTTTTGCATTATCTAGCAGTTGTATCCACCCACTAGGACAGGGTGACATATTTAAGCAGTCCGTGGACGTATTTGTAGAACAGTGATATTTTTCAATATACAAAGTTAAAAATGTAAGTGAAAATAGTTAACTGAATATGAACCAAATAATTTCGCTTAAACATTCTTCTTCTTTGTACTATCACACTAGATTCTAATGGTCTTTAAATACCTTATACTGGAGTTTTGTGGAATAAAGCGACGAAGTTAGCCGATTAGTTTTCTTTAATGGCTTATAGATGAACTATTCCGTAGTGTAAATGGGAATATGACGAATACATGAAGCACTTTCATTATTATATGATGGATACAACTTTCGATGAAAGTGTACAGGTTTCACCTACCGTTTTCACTGTTAAAAACAACGTTCTGGTCATACTGTCTAGTCAATCACAGTTGGTCGAAAGGTAGTCCCATGTGATATTCAAGATTGACTCTCTGTTTTGCGTTACTATATTCTCCCTGTTATAATACACACTTGTACCGTACGCGATTCCGCACATACGAAATAGTATGCTACATTCCACTCGATCTTGGAGTTCTTGATTCTCAGTAGTTCAGAGCGGGGTCCGGCTTATTCAATCCATTCGATATCACATTTGGCGTCGCGCAAAGGAGTTAAACTATGGTTACTTCTGAAATAGAACCTCGATGTAAATTCTACATCCCGACAGGTCGAGGACTACATGGAAAGTTTTGACGCCTAGTGCTTGACCCGAAATCATTTGGAAGATAAGAAAACAGCATTTTTTCTTTATTTCATTGGAAAGGACGCTTACAGTCTCGTGAAAAACGTCTTTTCCGGATCCTCCCATCAGTTTACCATATGAAAAGCTCAGGACCATTATTCTATAGCATTTCAAGCCAGTCAATTTCTTTGCTGCTGAGAGAGCTAAATTTAACTACCTCATTAGACTTGAAAACCAACCAGTGCGTGAATTCATTCTTCAGCAGCAGATACAGACAGTGAAGTGCGACTACGGTCCCACATTGGAAGATCAACCGCGCGACTGCTTGATTGCAGGAATGAACCTTCCAGATTTGCAAAAGAAGCTGCTACTCATCAGACCTTTCACCACATTCGCCACATTTGTGAACAGTATCAGGACGTAAAAGCTGTAACTGCTGTGTCGGAGTCCACATTATTCAATTCTACTAAACATCAAGGCGATTGAAGTGCTCAAAAAATTGCCACATTCGAACAAGCCAATAAATTACCGTGGCAACCAGCCCCCACTTCAGCGATCAACTCGTTTGAAATCTAACTATACCAGTTCGAATTTGGGCAAGTGTATCTCATGTGGTATGATACATTCTCGTTTCACATGTCCCTATTGACGAGTTGTGTTTTGCCTGTGGTAAGGTTGGTCACATTAAACGTGTTGGCAGAAGTAGCCCAGCATGTCGACTAACAACTCCCTCAGCATCATCTGACACTTCTTCACTTGACACACATTTTTCGACTTTTGCATTATCCATTTTGCCAGAGAAAGTTCCACATGTTCACCAGACATTACTTACTTCAGAGAGTAGCAAACACACTTTTATTGTTGACACTGAGAGTGTAGAATCCATAATTTCACATGGATCTGTGGATTGTTTTGCCCCATTGCTAAGATTAATCCTACCAATGTGACTATTCAAGGTATTACTGGACACACTCCCACTTGTTGGTTCTTGTGTGGTTCCAATTCAGTTACCTGACTCTGATCCTACTAAACGTGAGTTTTTGATTTCTGATTCAGGACCTTCAGTTCTTGATTTGAAAGTTATTCACCTGACTCATTGGATATACAACAGCTTGTTTTAAAATGTTCTGAGGCTTCTGGTGGGATGCACATTCCTGGAATAAGGGTAGAAATATCTGGGGATCCCATTTTTCTAAAGTGCGGAATAGTTCCTTTTGGTATGAGAGAATCTTATCGCCAAGCACTATAGTCTATGTGTGAGCGCGGAATTATTAGTCCTGTGGAGTCGTCTAACTGGTCACACTGATTGTTACTCCGTTAAAAGCTGATGGAAAGACACCACGGATTTTCGGTGACTACCGATTGATATTGAATTAATGCTTACTGCAGCGTATATGCACAACTGAAGAACCCGAAGACGTGCTCTACCGACTTGCAGGGTCTGATGTATTCTCGAAGATTGACTAAGAAGATACATACCTGCGAATACCCCGCGGATAAGGAATCCAATGCGTTAACTACCATCAACACTCTTTTCGGTCTATATTGATACAACCTTTTGCCTTTTACTCTGAATGTCACGCCCGCTATTTTTTAACAGTCTCTTAACCATATTGTTCAAGGTCTTGAGAATGTTGAGTCATACCAAGATGATATTGTTGGACATGGTTCCACTTGGGTCGTACATGATTATCGTCTCTGTTGTTTGCCGAAGCAGTTCATGAAGTTCAACGTTTCCATTAACCCAGACGAGTTTATTTTCGGTGTCTGAGTTTTCGTGTCTTGGTTACATCAATAATGCTAATGGTTTCTCACCGGACCCAGCACATTTAGCCCCGCTCATTGACATATCTTCACCCACAAACACTCACGGAATATGTTCTATTCTTGGTGGTCTTCAGTATTATGCTCGTTTTATCTCCAATTTTGTCTGAGCAAGTCAGTTGTCTGTTCAATATTCTGTCCACCAATTCCTTCTATCGGAATCAAGCTCATGAAAAAGTTGTTCGTCAGTGGCTATCTTTCGTACAATCCGGCGTTGTTCTTAAGCCGTTTTCTCCGAAAGATCATTCAACTGTTATTACTGATGCATCTCCTACTGGCATAGGTGCTGTTCTTAAACAATGGAAGCGGCCAGTGATTTGCATTTCAAGGAGGCTCACTTAAACTGAACAAGGATATCTACAAACACAAAGAGAAGCCGAACGCCGCAAGCCGGAGCCGAACCGGCGACACTCCGCTTACCGGGCAAATGCTCTACTAACGGAGCCATTGCGGTACGAACAGTCAGGTGTGAACAACACAAAGTGAGTAATCGATGATGCGCGTTTGACTTTTCGATGTGAAAAATGCAATGGGATTTTCCATTACATAAGATTCAGGCTCCTCGTGCCAACAATACATTCTGTGAACAAAGACAAGCCTTGGCAGTTTATTGGGCCTTCAAGCGTTTGCATATTTATTTGATCAGAAGTTCACTGTAGGTACTGACTATGTGGCATTGGAGTTCATTTATCATTCGCATCATTCGTTGTCGAAGTAATCAGCTGCAATGGTTCAACGATAAAGTATTTCACTCAGCTTGTAGTGGCATTTAACCTTGGTTATTTGTTTAACAGACATCAGTGTTTATCTAAACTCACGCCACCAAGCGCGGTGGCCACTTGACTGTTACCCGTGCACGCTACACGCACGCTTTTCCAATATACACTAACCACTCTTCCCCTACCTGTAGTGTTCCCCTTCTCATGCGTTGTGGGAAATCTTGCCCTGGCGATCGTGGTGGCATGTTGCAGAGTACCACTGCAGCGGACAGGTGGTCCAAGCGTGGTGGGAATGACTAGCGAACGCTCGTACTAAGAAAACAGCTTGGTAAGGCTTAACCAACGTTACAAGCTCATATGATTATGATATTCTGCATCGTAGTGCTAAATACATACCACACGCTGATCTTCTATCCAGAATGCCATATTCATCTCGACCACCAGTCACTCATGACTGTTTGTTGATATAACCGCCACCAGCACGGCGTGAAGATCTTGGGAAGGAAACAAAAGCATATTTCGCTTCAGTCATTTCAGCTCTACGTCGGGGTTGGACGTCGAACGAAAAGCGGAGATCCCCTGACCTCTACTCTTGTCGTGATGATTTGTCGGTCATTCCGGATGGATTACTGTGCCTTAATGACCATGCGGTCATCCCTCCAGTATCCCGTTGTTATATTGGCAGATCTTCATTCAGGGCATTCGGGTGTTGACAAAATGAAGTCACTGGCACGATTTACTTACTTTACTTTTACTTTTACGCGACTATCTCCTGCGAGAGGACAGGTCAGCTCCATGGATATCACGAACCATTGCTGACCACGCGCGGCGGTCGGAGGCGAGCTCCGTACAGATCTTGATCCAGTCCTTTTTCCATCGCCGGGCTCCATAGACTGACCGAAGGCCTAGAAGCTCTACGTCTTTCTCGATTGTACTGGTCCACGTTTTGAGCTGCCCACCAAGGCGACAACGCCAACCAGGGCAGGGAGTGAGGCAGAGTGTTTGCTTGGTTATCTCTGACTCGGGTCGCCGAAGCGTATGGCCGAACCACTGAAGTCGTCGACGTTGGAGGAGGACGGGGAGAGCACCGATATCACAGCATCGTTTCCTTACCTCGTCGTTGGACACCCTGTCGCGCCACTTGACTTTGAGGATTTGCCGCAGGCACCAGTGGTCGAAAACCTCCAGCCTTCTGGTATCCTCAGCTCGTAGTGGCCAGGTTTCGCAGCCATAGATGAGTACGGGCCGGATGGCAGCACGGTAAACACGAGCTTTGGTTCTTAAGCTGATTTCACTGCGAGTCCACAGCGTTCGTCTTAGTTGAAGAAAGGCTCTCCTGGCGCTGTCGATCCGTAACACCACTTCATCTTTTGCCTGGCCGTTCGGAAGCAGAGTTGAGCCTAGGTATTTGAATGAAGGGACGTATTCGACTGGTTGGTCATTGATCGACAGTTGTTGAATTGTCGGGCCAAGATGGGTTGTGAAAGCTTTTGTTTTGGTCGAGTTTACTTCAAGTCCAATGGACCTAACGAAGGAATTGATTCGGTCGAGGATTGGTTGTAGCGTAGCGGCGGAGTCTCCAAGCACGACAATATTATCCGCGAACTCCAGGTCCGAGATGTATATTTCCTGGCTAAGCTGAACGCCAGGGTCGTTGTGTAATGCCTGTCGCATTGTCCAATCGATGGCGTAGTTGAACAGCACCGGTGAGAGGGGACAGCCCTGCCTAACTCCAGTAGTGAGTGTGAACTCGCGGGACTCTTCACCGTACATACGAACCCTAACACCGGTTGTCGAGTAGTATCCCCTTAACAGCCTTAAAAGCTTATCGGGCATTCCATCGGATTGGATTATGGTCCAAAGAGACTCGCGGTTCACCGAATCAAAAGCTGCCCGGAAGTCGATGAAACAAGCTACCGTCGGCTGCTGGAACTTATAGCGGTGCTCCAGTATTCGGCGCAGAGTGAAGATTTGATCCACACAGCCTCTGCCACGACGGAAACCCCCTTGGTTCGGGCGAGTGCGCTGGTCTCTTGCCTCGGAAAAACGGGTTAGTAACAACGAACCAAAGATCTTTGCGGCCACATCGATCAGGCTGATCCCTCAGTGGTTCTCGCATGCCGATTTATCACCTTTCTTCGGAATGGGAAGCAGTATGGACATTCCCCAGTCGGGTGGAAATGCTTCCGCTCTCCAAATGGAACCAAAAAGTGTACACAACCTGTCAATCAATGATGATGAACATGCTTTACACACTTCTGGAGGGATGCCATCTTCCCCAGCAGCCTTTCTGTCTTTCAGTTTGTTTATCATCTCCGTGATTTCCGCGGTGTTTGGCGGGTCACAGTTGCTTTTGTACTGGACTGGAGGGGTTGATATTGGTTGGTCCGTCCGGTAGTCCGTAGGCCGGTTGAACAGCTGACTAAAGTCTTCCACCCATCGGTCCATTTTCTTACTCTGTTCAGGTATTAAGTTTCCTGCCGTGTCACGAAGAAGGGAATCTTGCTTACAAAACCTATTAGAGGCGCTGCGAATAAGGCGAAACACCAATTCCGGACGCGGTCTCCATTTTTTCGGCTATTTCTATCCAGTATCTTATGCGATCAGCCTTGGCGGAGCGTGTGGCCTCTCGTTGCAGTCTGCGGCGTTCGTTACTACCTGCCAGTCGCGCTTCGTGTGCTCTGGTTGACAGCTGGAGCGTGCTCTCCGAAATCCAATCCTTTGTCCGCCTTTTCGTTCTCCCGAGTACTGTCCAAGAAGCTTCCTTGATTGTCGTCATCATTTGAGTCCACTGCCCTCCCACAGAAACTTCATCTGCCTGTGCATTGGTTGCGCTAGTTAGTCGGGTTGTGATTGCTCGTGACAACGCTTCTCGCTTCTCTGGATTTCCTAGGGCAGCAACGTTTATCCGAGAGGGTGCAGACACTTTACCACGTGTAGACAGATGAACTTTTAAACATGCGCGTGGGAGGACATGGTCGGTGCCGTTTGTGTTGCCCGTTTTTGCACCTCAGTACGCTCGGCAATCCTCCGCAGACGAGGCCCAACGGGCTCTCACCAGGATGTGGTCGAGTTGGTGTGCAGTGTGACCATCATTGGAGTACCATGTGAGTAGATGCTTCTTGGGGTGTTGAAATCGAGTGCTGCAGACAACCATTCTGTTGATGTCGGCTAAACCAATCAGTCGGCCACCGTTCTCGCAGCGTTGACCAAGGCCGAATCTCCCGAGAATATGGCGAGTAGATTCGTCGGCCGTACCTGTGCGAGCGTTCCAATCTCTTGCGATGAAAAGTACATCGCGCCTCGAAACCCGGTTGATTACCTCCTGCAAATTAGTGTAGAATTCGTCTTTGGTTTCGTCATCAGCTGAATTGGTTGGAGCATAGATCGCGATCACCGTCAAGTCGTGCGGGGAGCCTTTAAAACGTGCCAAGGTGAGTCTGGATGAGACTGGTTCCCAAGAGATCATTGCATCATTAGTTGCTTTGTTCAGAGCAAACGCGACACCGTAGAGACCGGAGTTGTCTTTCGGGCCACTGTGATAAAGCCAATAGGATGTATCCACACCCGGGACCTTTATTTGTCGGCTACCTGAGTTGGGCAGGCGGACTTCCGAGAGGCAAGCAATATCTGTGTCATAGTCGTGTAGAGTTCGCATTGTGATGTACTGACTGCCGACGTCTAGAAACGTCCTGACATTCCAACAGGCTATGTGTGTTCTTTTCCTGCAGCGAATAATCCCAGCTTGTTGTCTTATCACCTCGACCGCCGGGACACGAGGCGCGTCGCTTACCGGGGACGCCGTAGCATGATGAGCGCTTGAGGTTTCGTGAATAATCATACAGAGTCGCGGGAGTAGGGTACAAAGCGGTGTCCCCAGCACCTTTCCGCTTTTTGTTCGAGGTCGCACCTCTAGCCCTTGCACACCCAAGTGCAGACTGCAAGGCAGCAGGGTGTTCCCAGAGAAGCCGGTGACCTGCTGTACGGTTCGTTCGCCTCCTCTGGAATGCCGGATCAGGCAGTTGAACAGGTCTCCTTTGTGGCCGTTGGATCAGTAGATCTCGTCCGCCCATTCAGAAGGATCTGTCTTCACATGCCGAACACCGTCTCGCCGGAGTTTTTTAGACCTCGGTAACCCTCAACCTGGTTTAGCCCGCCTGTCGAGCGGTTTGCCGGGGTGTGGCCGCTGATGCATGCTTCAGCTTCGTGGAGCCACAGGTGAGAGTTGGGTGAATGATGGAGATCAAAGAGATGGAGGATGCCCCAAGGGACACGACAGTCAACCAACTCAGAAGTGCTACTCCTCTCAGACACCCGATACACGATTTACTTGCTGGTAGCCGGAACCGGATGCCGACATAGTACGTACAGTTAAGAACCGCAAGCAGTGTTTACATGAGATACATTCCTTGGCCAGTGCCCTGTGAAGTGTGGCAGCGATTACATGCAGACTACTGTGGACCCTTCTTGGGTAGATACTACACTCTTGTCGCCATTATTACGTTTTCCCGCTGGCCAGAGGTATATTTTACAACTTCACCTGCGGTTGACTTCACACAGACTACCCTCAGGAAAACATTCAGCAGAGAAGGGGTTTCCTTTGTGCTAGTTACTGACAATGGCACACATTTCACTGCTGAACTCTTAGATGAGTGGTTACAAGGTCTTGATTGCAAACATGTATACACTGCTCCACGTTACCCACTGTCTAATGGCCCCGCAGAGAAATTTGTAGGCGCGACTAAGAGTGCAGTTCGTTCTGTGAATCCCCATACATTTTTCGAACTTGATCGTGCCGTTGACAATTTTCTCATGCAATATCGTAACGCTGTGCATACTGCTACAGGTAAAAGTCCATCCTAGTTATTTAAATGCGTAGTTTGAGAACCATTTTTGAGTGTATCTTGAAAGCTACTGTCAGTTATTTTAGAGGGAATGATTTACGACCGGCGAACTGGATTGTCATTTCGTGCAACGGAAACCGGATGGTCACTATTCTACATCTAGATGATCTATCCAGTCATAGACACCATGTTGACCAAGTACAGTTCAATAACAAAGGTCAGTCTGATGTCCTTTCACCTATTGTTGCACCATCTGATAATTTTGATTTAGATACATTTGAATCCGAGTATCCCACGGACCAACCAAATATCCGAAGATCTGAAAGGATTCGTTCATCACCACGAAGAGATTATAAACACCCCCCCCCTCATTTAAAAGTGCGGTGGATGTGATATTCAAAACTAACTCTTTCTGTTTTGCGTTACTATATTCTCTCTGTTATAATACACACTTGTACCGTACGCGATTCCGTGCATACAAAATAGTACGATCTTGGAGTTCTTGATTCTCAACAGTTCTGAGCGGGGTTCGACCTACTCAGTCCATTTATTATCACATCCCAAAAGTACAATTTGTGAAATATGCGACCAATTAGAATGTTGTGATAATGTTTCGTTAGGTGCTCAGTGTTGTCAATGGTGCTCCACAATGACTTTCACGTTTAGATTGTTGAAAATTAAATGTATTGGTTACTTTGCACGCCAAAGACATCGTCAGAAGAAGAAAGCACTCAGTGCTTCTAAGTGCCCGATTTGTTCCGTTGTCAGTTAACGGGAACGTTTTTGCGGATGTTCAGCAACATTGCGTATTCTCCATGGATGATTTTAAAGTGTATTGCCCGTTTATTTTTAGCACCTGTACATGGTAACAACGGATTTATACGGCGGGATACATTGACACCCTCGGAAAAGGGTTCATCACAGGAACACGTAGAGCTTTGTATACCGACATCTATAACATCTGACGTGGTAATGGATCGTTTTGAACATCGTGAGTAGGTTATGTCATGCAATAACATGGCACTAAATTGTACAAGTGCACCAACGAAGAAAAAGCTCAATTTTCTGGATGGTTGACGTTGCTGATTTCTTAACTATCTGCTTACAATGGAGCAGCGTTCGGGGATACTGAATTTGCTGGGGAACTACCTGCCGAACATTCCAAGGAACTCGAGAACTTTGTGTAAAATCCCAATACAATGTATGTTTGTGCAGCTAGAAGAGGGAGAGCGTTTCCTGGCACAAAATATAGGAAGCGTCCATTGCAATATATGTGGGATGACTATGCCTCAGTTCAGAAGCATAGACTGACAAGTGGTGTCTTGCCAATATATCCACCTTGTGTTCATCTGTAATTCCCAACGAGTGTGCATTCTATAAGGCTGGGATGGCAGCTGTAGTTTGTGTCCTCCGTCGCAGGTAAGCAAACAGACGTTTGGGGGCGCGACTCGACTTCAGTGAGAGGTTTATTGAGGCTGGTTCGTTGGCAGTGGTCCACCACACCTGGTTGGTGGACAGCACCCGTGTTAGGTGGTCGCAGGTAAAATATTTTCCCACCATCGAAGGCTGCTATTATTGGAGCGATAATTGTTAGACATTGATCCAGTTTACCGATTCCGAGGAGTTTGTTCTTCTGATATACTTTAATATACATGTAATATTCTGTTTCAGACAATTTTTCCTAAATATTTATAATGAAGGTTTACAGGATTACTCCTTCAAGCAGTCGGACGCTTCGATTCCCGTGAAACCCTTTTCGCAAAACATTATTGAATGTCAGTTTGAATTTATTTATAGACGTCCCGTACCATTAACCAGCGGGTCTAAGAACACGGAACAAGAGTATGCAAGAGTAAAAGAAGTTCCATCAACTACAACACCAGCTTCTGTCTTCAGAACTGGCCCGCCCATCACGGGGTTTGTAAGGTTGTTTTTAAAATATAATCTCTTTTTGTAGACCTTCCACCATACTCATTCAAACGACAATGTGCGCCGCCACATCCATTGTTCTGGTCATCAATACGTTGACAACTTATCATTGTTTTTTCATAAAACTTGTTACCGTTTCTTGGGTTTCCATCACATTCCGTGAAAACACTGCCAACTTTAATTAACTGGCCGCTGTTGTGTTGTAAATCAGTGTAGGGAGCTCTCGGAGCGTACTTAAACAAGCATGTATGTACTCTGTGCCAGACACAAACTACGCCAGCATCATGGGCAAATTAGCCAACCAATTTACAGCGACCTTGTGAGTGAACGTGAAAAGCCAATCATAACATCATATGTAAGCAAAAGAAAAGACAGGCTGATAGATCACGCAGAGCGCTCGATAGAACGCGTCTTTACACCCAGTGAGCACACAGCAACCTCCACCGTACGTACAGCTCACATTATCATTACAACGTTTCACATCCAATCACCTTCAGGCGACTGGAAAACAAATCTCAATGGCATTAGTGCCACCAATGAGTGCACCGACTGAGGCAATTGCGTATCATCAGTGATATGAAAGATAAATTGCCCTCTGCAAATAAACATATGTAGGTCACTTTAGACGCGGTTTAGTAAAACCTCATGCTGGGAGATTTATTCGGTGATGACAAGAGGAAGCACATTCAACGACGGTTTTCTAGTGCAAGAGATTGAGAAGTTGTTGGGATAAAGATGAGTTGGTAATAACTTGGCATCACCAACGCAACAAGAGGTAATTTCGTTAGTGTTTTAGTAGCCATTGTGGTATGAAACATTGAAGTATTTCCAGTGCATATTTAGTTCACGTCCATTATGAACGTATGCCAGTTAATATTATAAATGAAGCTTACTTGTATACAGATATTCCATTCTCTATCAAATTTATTTGGCATTAAACATTGATTACAATCGTCTGTCTTTGTTAGACGTACTTCCAACCAAGCCTTACTGTTAACAGCAGATAATTTGTCGATCTTTTTGAGTGCACAAATTTATTTCACGTTTGCATCCCGTTTGTTCTTTTGCAGGTCGGAAGCAATTAGGGAAACAGATATGGCAACTCTGTGCTTGATATGCATAATGAATATGGATTGGCTATATATATATATATATATATATATATATATATATATATATATATATATATATATATATATATATATATATATATATATATATATATATATATATATATATATATATATTTCTGAGCGCTCTTTTAAAATATATTCCGTTTCATTTCAATTAATAAACCGGTCGGTTTCTGAGCGGTTTTGCTATTCAGGCAGCACAGGGGGACACTCGACCGTCCCCTGAGTGTCCCCCAAGGCGAAACAGCAATAGTGGAAAAACGTTTAATCATATAACGATGGGATATCGTTGAATAGAAATGTAGTTATCATTCACTGGGTAAGAATGTAACTAAAATACGCTCAAAAAGCGTTTTCATGGCTCCTCGCAGACCGTCACGAGTGTCTCATTCCTTGTTTCATTGGAGGTCACGCGAGTAACCCCCCTGTAGCACACAGCCAGTTTGTGATCGATATCTGTTTTTGAACAGTGTTCGACCGGTTTGTTTACCAGCCATTTTACACGGATCAAAAAAGAAGTGATACGAAGGAAATCGGTGGCCAGAATAATTTTCAATTCTTAGTTGGCCTTTTATTCCAATATATTGGTTTAATTCATCGAAATGCCCTGAAATACCTCGCTACAAATCGCTCTATTTCATGCCCTCGAAATGGGTAAAATTAGGACAATTATTCGGTAAATCATGACTTGAGAGGTAGAAATGAACATCGTAAAACGTAAATTAGGAAAAGTGACAGAAAATGACGAAGCAATCCGCATATTTAAAGCGACTGGCACGAAGCCATTCACGAACCGTCCAGAAACTGGTCAGAAACCACTCTGGGGCCGCTCGAAAACCGATCGGCGCGATGGTAAAGGCCACTCGGAAACCAGCCAAAAACCTATCGGTTTCGGAGCGGTCTTGCAACTGAACAGGGCCCTGCTCAGTGCAATGAGTCCCGTTGACCTTTGGTGTGGTCAAGGAGACACTCGTGCCTCATGTATATATATATATATATATATATACTCATATAGTAGTAGTAGTATTAGTATTAGTATTAGTATTAGTATTAGTAGTAGTAGTAGTAGTAGTAGTAGTAGTAGTAGTATTAGTAGTAGTAGTTATGTTTACATGAGGCACGATCCTTGTATCACCAAGCCCGTTCGTGAGGTCGGTCTTCGGTCGGGTTTTTAGTAGCCATTTTACACGGATCAACATTGAATTTATACAAAGGAAATTGACGACCGAAGTAATGTGCAACGCTTGGTTGGCGTTTTATTTAAATATAATGGTTTAATCCATCGATATGCCCTGAAAACCCCGGTATAGATGGCTCTATTTTATTCTCCCGGGAGGAGTAAACTAAGGACAATTATTAGGAAAATCATAAATTAGAAGATATAAATTAGCATCATAAAACGTAATTTGTATTACTGAAAGGAAGTAAGGAAGGATATCACGTATTTCAAACGACTGGCACAAACCGCTAAGAAACAAGCCAAAAAGTGCTCCAAAACCGACCAGTTTTTGGCCGGTTTTCGAGCTTTTTTTACCATTACACCGATCGGTTTTCGAGCAGTTTCTGAACAGTTCCTGGCCGTTTTCCTGGACAGTTTCTGAACGGTTCTCAAGAGGTTTGTGCCAATCGTTTGAAGTACGTGATATCCTTCCTTACTTCCTTTCAGTAATACAAATTACGTTTTATGATGCTAATTTATATCTTCTAATTTATGATTTTCCTAATAATTGTCCTTAGTTTACTCCTCCCGGGGGAATAAAATAGAGCCATCTATACCGGGGTTTTCAGGGCATATCGATGGATTAAACCATTATATTTAAATAAAACGCCAACCAAGCGTTGCACATTACTTCGGTCGTCAATTTCCTTCGTATAAATTCAATGTTGATCCGTGTAAAATGGCTACTAAAAAAACCGATCGGCGTAGTAGCAAAAATCGATCGATTTCGAAACGGTTTTGCAACAAGGGGAGTAAAGAAAAAAATCTCAGTGTTTAGGACCTTCTTAAATCTGGTAACATGGCGAAAACTCAGCTCGAACTGCAGGCAATCACCGGGAAATGATAAAAAGCAGCGAAACAATAAAGTGCGTATATCTCCAAAACCATGACGTTTATGGGGATAAAACTTCGCAGTTGGCAATTTCAGGGCTAATTAGTACAATTGCCCAACTTATTTATCATAAAATGGGATTTTGAAAAACAGTCCCGGAAGGTACCGTTTGGGGGCGTTTTTTCGACCCCTTGTGCTGACTGGGTGCATAATAAACATGGTCTCTCGCGGGACATTTTTGATACTAAAAAATGCAGTCTATACTGGTTTGATGTCCATAAATTCGTGTACAGACTCATGAACAACGCTTGTTTGCTCGTAGGCAAATGCTTTTTTCGAGGCATACCCAAGTAGCACGTTGCCCAACCCTGTTGGGCACTGCCCAACGGAGCGTTGGGGTGGCGCACGAAGACGATACTTTTCAACAGAAATCGCATAGATCCTCCTGAACTGCAGGGCGCCGTTTGTATATAAAGATTTCGTTCAAATAAGTAACAAACATTTCTATGACATTTGCACACTTTTTGTTTTACTGCGTGCCCCCGTGACCGGGTGGCCATCATTAGTTTCGTTCATTGTTCGTCGGCAGGTGAGTGTTTTTATCGGTGCGTAGTTGCGGTAGGTGGTCTAATTGTCTAAGTATCATGGATAAGTATGGGTTAGATTGTATAGTTACTGTTACGTCGTCTTATTCTTGTATCGTGGGTATTAATTGCTTGAAACATATCTTTATTCATATAAAATTAGAAGTTTCTATGAACGTTCTTATAATGGAAGTAACCAGCATTTCCTAGAAAATAAATTTCATAAATAAAATGGTTACCCGTTGAAACCTATCCTTTCATCATTTCTCAATCCCATAGGTAACATTTCGTTATGCCGAAAGAGAGCAAATGGCAAAGGTATAGGAGGAGAAAGAGGGAACTGGGTTCCATGGTGTGTCCCATATGTCACGATGCCAGTTTGTGGGAGCACAGAACTTCGTGTCCCAAAGAAAGAACTTGGAGTATGCTCTTATAATGGATTTATTTATTTGAGTTTTTGAACAGCAGTTACAGCTAGCACTTCCGGTGCATTTGTTGAAGCGGAGCCACGACCTCCGGAGGTACAAACAGAAGGAGTGCCCGGGGACCTAATCAGTGTAGATACACTTCCCACTGGGTGCACATCCGTGGGGTTTGTTCCATCGGGTAAGATGCTATCGTTTCTATATTGCGTATTTTTTAAAGCGACGAAAGATGTGCAACTTGGAAGGAATATATCCATTACCGTTAACGTGGATGTGCTGCAACAGTCGCTGTCCGATTTGTTCGTCAGCTCAAACTTGAGCATGAAACAGCGGCGAGACGTACTTTCCTGTGTGGGCAAGTTTGTGCCGGGTCTCCCGCGCGATCCACGTACCATTTCTCATACACCACGTTCGTGTGAGAAAATTCAGCTACGCAGTGGAATATATATTCACGTTGGGCTGACAGACGGGATAAATATGTGCCTTAGCAGCATGGATGTTATTCCCAGTTCTATCGATCTACACGTGAATATAGACGGGATGTCGTTGTTTCGGTCATCTTCCGTTCAGATCTGGCCGATTTTGGCAAGAATAGTGCAGCCAATGTGTGCGCAAATCATCACTGTTGGAATTTATTGTGGTGTTCAAAAACCATATCCAGTGCATGATTACTTATGTCACACCGTGAGAGAGCTCGACCAACTTCTGCAAAATGGCCTAAGCTATCGTAATTCTTCCATACGATGTTGCTTGAAGGCCGTTATCTGTGATACTCCAGCTAGGGCCTTTGTTCGTCAAGTCAAAAGTCCTGCTGGTTATTTCGGCTGTGATAAATGCAACCAACGCGGCTTGCATATTGATGGGAGGATGACGTTTCCCGTCGTCGAGGCTACCTCAAGAACGGATGAAAAGTTTCGCGCCGGGAAATATCATCGTCATCACATAGGCACCACCCCGTTTCTATCCCTACCCATCGACATTGTGACTACATTCCCGTTGGATTATATGCATTTAATATGCCTTGGGGTAACCCAGAAACTACTTTTCACCTGGCTGAAAGGCGGTCATTCATCACCTTGCCGTCTGAGTAGGTCGGGTGCGGAGGAACTTGGTGACCGAATTCTGGAAACCCACGGTGCTCTTACTTGTGACTTCCAGCGCAAATGCCGTCACACGCGTGATATCGAACGCTGGAAGGCGACGGAATTTCGCCAGTTCCTCCTTTACCTTGGTCCTGTTTGTTTGGTTGATTTATTACCCCATGATTTCTATGACCATTTTTTACTTTTGTTTGTTTCTGTATATATTTTTTCGCATCCCATTTTACATGTCCACTTACTAGATTTCGCTCACGGAATTTTGCGTGTTTTTGTGCAGGAGATGTCGAAGTTGTATGGCCCCAATTCAATTGTGTACAATGTTCATTGTCTGACTCATCTAGCAGAGGATGTGAGAAGACATGGAACTTTGGACCGCTTTTCATGCTTCCCTTATGAATCTCATTTGGGCAAGCTAAAAAGTTTGATAAAAGGGCCGGCTAGACCAGCGGAGCAGTTATACAAGCGGCTGCACGAAGTTAACACTGCCCGCTGTAATCTGCAAAAAGATTTGGTTCTAGATGACACGCTCCTGCCTATACCACGTTTCAGTAAAACTCCGTGTTCGTGTGTTCTTAATGGTATATTTTTCTCTAATGTACATCCAAATAATATCATTGTGATAGACAATAAACCTGCGACTATTGTCAATATTTTGAACGATGAAGTTCACTTCATCTATTTTAATATCCTTGGAGACTTTTTTACGCACGCGTTGCGCTCAACGCGTTTATTTATCTTTTCAGTAAACGGATTGCAGTCAGACATCCATACCGCTGCCATTCACACAGTCTCCTGTAAATGTTTACTTTTATCCATCAATTCTTACAATGTGTGTATTCCCATTTTGCATACCTTTTTATAAAATTTTTGGTTCCACAGCTGTTTTTCCTTTATACATATATATATATATATATATATATATATATATATATATATATATATATATATATATATATATATATATATATATACGTGGCAGTTTCTGTTCGTGGAAAGCACCGACGAAGGTGGCATCTGTTTTCTACATATAATTATTCTTGTTTAGATGTACATCGTGGTCAAGTTTGTAGACGACAGTTCGTATGCTGTGGTTCACAGCAATTGGATGGTCGATTGCCACCGAGTCCGGTGGCCGCGGTCAAAAAGTAAAGGCGCTTACCGGCAGTTGCTGCTTTCGGGTGCGTCACTGCCTGATTCGGTTCCGGCCCACGAATTCGTGGAGATGTTTGCCACAGGTAAATGTTTTTAAATGTAACTCTCCTAGACAATTTCGGGGATGCTTTCGTTTTCGAAAGTAGGCTTGTAAACGAATCTTCAATCTGCAGCACAGATGACACTGTGCCACAGACACTGTTTGGCCAGCGCTATTCAGTTCGCAGGAGGTAGGAAGGATTATGAGTTAACACTGTTTAAAGGGTACCGACACAGTTAACGTCGGATGACAGTTTCGAGGAGGGGCGCACGTTGGTATCTCGTGAACCCCGTGGATCTTTCGACATGCCGCCGTCTCCGCCACCTGTTTTGGAGAGAGCACTTCGCGTTCCTTTGTAAGACAACTATTTTATTCCTGTAAAACTTGTGCATTTAGTTTATCTGACACAATGCCCAATATCACGTCTACCCCAATTGCGGCACGCGAACCTCCGGTTACTGTTATTCACCGGAGTCCATTGAAAGACCATGGGTAACCGTAATTATCAAATGTTATGAACAACTAATCATATAGTAACGTTGCTGCTTCCGCAACAAGCGAAGGGCCATTGGACAGATTAAGCAAGGATTTCCGTGAAGTTATGCGTGAGTGACTACTACATATAATCATGTATGATTATAGGTATGATGTACGATGTGCGCGACCGTTTGGGCAAGGTCGAACGTGCCCTTGATGGGCTAACCGTCGCGTTGGGTGCCACGCACGCATCAGCTGTGCCGTCCAAGGCGCGAAGAGCCGAGACGTGGGGGGAATTTCAGAAACTCCACGAGACTCTGAGCTCGCCCGAAGTGTATGCGAGCATGGTAAGTATATCCACTTTAACTGAACCTTTTCAGGTGGCAACGCTCAAACGGTTTGCGGATTGCGATTTGGCTGAAACCGTGCGTAGCATGCTTTTCGCATCCATCGGCGACGAAGTTGCCCTTCACTGTTGTTGGCTAGGGAGCCCTCAAAGGAAGGCCGTAAACGACCATAAGTTGATCGCCGCCGTTAAGGGTAGGTTGTTCACATTTATTATCATACAAAACGTCAGATGCTATAAAAGGAATGGAGCGTTTCTCCAACGAGCCAACGTCTGTCATTGACAGACATATAAAGCGCTGGTTCATCAACGCTCGGGATAGAGGCGAAGGAAGACGGCTAAGACGGTACGCTATTCTCCTATAGGTGTTGTCACATAACAATTTCATTTCCTGCAAATTGCTTCGTTAAAATGTTTTGCCATTACGGTTTACATTGCTTTATATGCTTACTTGGACATGGGATTTATTACCGGTTTCTCCGTTGTAACTTAGCAGTTTCCTAGATGGAAATTTTGTCCAGTGTCTAGTAATATAGTTATATATATATGTATATATATATATATATATATATATAATCTAGTGCGGAACTATTGTTCCTTGAATGTCTAACGTTTAAATTTCGCGATGCAGCTTTTTTCTTCATTTGCCAATGATGTAAGTAACATCCGCATTTTCCTGAATTGATTTTCCAGATACCGTGAGCATCAAGAAGAAGAGCCAGGAACATCCTCGCGGAGAATGGATTGAGGGAAAAGCGGCTTTTTGTCAGATAAATCGAACTTTATTTTCAATAAATTTATCTACTTTTTTAATAAAATGGTCATTTTGCTCATATATATAGGGTTAATTTAGTGGTTAAGCTCGAAAGGAAGGAGAATACTTTAATGATATTAGGCGATTGGGCGAAATTGGAATAATTGGCGAAAAGTGAAAAGCCGTTTTTCGCGATTTTTTCGATGCGTTGGGCATGCCCAACCCTAGCCCAATTGGGCGCTGGTAGCTCTGCCCAACGCATTTCAATGGAGTTGCCCAACGTTGCGATGGGCATGCCCAACGTTTGCCCAACCCTAGCCCAATTGGGCAAACGTTGGGCAGTGCTGCTTGGGTAGTGGTAAAAGAAACTGGAAAACCAATTAAAAATGAATGTAACATGCATATTTCACATGCGAATACTCCGGTTCGAAAACATTCAATCCCCTGAAGAACTTCCAAGAATTAGCTAATTCTTTTTTCCCCTTCAGATTGTGGATGGTAGTTCAATCCCTAAATTTCGGTGCGCATTGCTCCCGAGTAAAAGCATTCGAACATTCCGCGAAGGTCAGTCTGCCGTTGTCAAGGTTTTCATTCATTCATTGAAGTCTTGAAGTCTTGAAGTACTACACGGGTTCGAGGCTTTGAGCCCAGTCGTCCCGGTTTTTTAGGAAATTTTTGATCTTCTGTCGGATTCACCGAGCTGAAACGAGAGCAAAAAGAAGGGGGGGGGGGCAGGGGTGGCAGCGAAAACAAGATACAAATAACCTCATTCAGTGTCACACTGTGGACAGTGCCTTAAGCTGAGTGGGGGTGCGGCATTCATGAACATATATGCGATAAAAGACAACTATTTTGTTTGTTTTTTTTTGACAAAGGGAATTATTGAGAGAGACCCAGGTAGAGGTCTAGCTTTTTCTTGAAGATAGTTTTGTTCTGCGAGAGAACAATATCTTCCGGAAGTGCATTCCACACAGTAATAACCCTATAGCTAAAAAAGTTAATCCTTAGTGAAGTTCATGGCCTCGGTTTGAAAACTTTTCTGCTGTGACCACGGAGAGAAGAGGCTGGACAGACGGAGAAGAAGCAATCACTTTGACCTGGTTCAGAAAAGTGGAACATCAAAAACTGATCGCCCCTTACGCGTCTTACGTCAAGGGGATAGAGGTTGAGGAGTGAGAGGCGGACAGGATAAGGTAGGTGGGATAGACCCCTTACTGCCTTGGTGGGGGCCCGCTGAACTCTTTCTAGGATCTCACGGTCTCGGACAAGACCAGAGTGCACTATCTGACTACCGTACTCCAGCAGAGGTCGGATATACGTGCCGAAAATTATGGGGAAATCATCCCTAGATGTGGGCGGAAAGGACCTTCGAATCATGTTTAGGATTCGAAAGGCAGACTTGCTCGCAAGTTCGTGATGATGAGAGAAGGATAAGTTACAATCTAACCAGAAACCGAGCACCTTGTGTCGGTCAACCCTAGGCAGTGTGGTTGCTCTGTTAGTGGAAAACGTGTGACCAGTCTCTCTGCCGAAAGACATGCTCACGCATTTGTCATCATTAACTGGGAGGTTCCAATCCTCGGACCAGCGTTTTGTTTCAACAACTGCAGTTCGCAGGTTTTCAACGCTTGGATTCCAGAGGGTTATATCGTCTGCGTACATGGCAATGTTCGCAGGAAGGGCTGTCGTTAGGACAGAAACCCTACTGCTTAGTGCAGTCTATCGTCTTCCAGCATGCAATTCTACTCATAGCCTAGGTCCCATAGACTTGTTAGGCCCCCCTAAAATCTACACAGACTTCACCCATCTGTTGGTCACTGACGCCTTCGACTCACCCAGTACCGACTGGCAGGGAGCTGATACCCCAGGTATCACCTTTGGTAGACCCCTCCTTGATTTCGTACTGAAGAACTCATGGGTGTAGAACGTAAGAGATCCGACCAGACGTCGCAAAGGACACGCCCGTCCCTACTAGACCTGGTCATCACCAATGATCGGTTCCAAATAGATGTGGTGCACTGCTTGCCGCCTCTCGGCAAAAGTGATCACATTATCATTGGGTTCGATTATGCTGTGAAATGGCCTCCTCCTCCTTCAGAAGTCAACATTTTGAGATCCTTCAAAAGGACCAATTTTGATCAAGTCTTTGCATTGAGTCGCTCCCGGCTAAATGCAGCTAACCCAGTAACCCCACTGATGAAACGACACAGAATCTCACAGAGTTGATCCCCTTAGCTGATAGGCTATTTGTCCCCAGAGTTCGCCTTCCACAGTCCGGTAGGCGGCCCCTCCCTCGCCCCATTAAGCGCATTCTAGACGAACGCGCACGCCTCTTTGCTAGATATAAAGCCACAGGCCTTGCCCGTGAAGCGGAAGGTTTCAGGATCATACGGAACATATGCAAATGCAAGATTAGGTCCTATCAGAATGCAGTCCAACCTTCTGAACCTGATCGAGCATGGCATGCACCTGATATCTCTGGTCACTATTTAAATATAGTGACCAGAGATATCAGGTGCATGCCATGCTCGATCAGGTTCAGAAGGTTGGACTGCATTCTGATAGGACCTAATCTTGCATTTGCATATGTTCCGTATGATCCTGAAACCTTCCGCTTCACGGGCAAGGCCTGTGGCTTTATATCTAGCAAAGAGGCGTGCGCGTTCGTCTAGAATGCGCTTAATGGGGCGAGGGAGGGGCCGCCTACCGGACTGTGGAAGGCGAACTCTGGGGACAAATAGCCTATCAGCTAAGGGGATCAACTCTGTGAGATTCTGTGTCGTTTCATCAGTGGGGTTACTGGGTTAGCTGCATTTAGCCGGGAGCGACTCAATGCAAAGACTTGATCAAAATTGGTCCTTTTGAAGGATCTCAAAATGTTGACTTCTGAAGGAGGAGGAGGCCATTTCACAGCATAATCGAACCCAATGATAATGTGATCACTTTTGCCGAGAGGCGGCAAGCAGTGCACCACATCTATTTGGAACCGATCATTGGTGATGACCAGGTCTAGTAGGGACGGGCGTGTCCTTTGCGACGTCTGGTCGGATCTCTTACGTTCTACACCCATGAGTTCTTCAGTACGAAATCAAGGAGGGGTCTACCAAAGGTGATACCTGGGGTATCAGCTCCCTGCCAGTCGGTACTGGGTGAGTCGAAGGCGTCAGTGACCAACAGATGGGTGAAGTCTGTGTAGATTTTAGGGGGGCCTAACAAGTCTATGGGACCTAGGCTATGAGTAGAATTGCATGCTGGAAGACGATAGACTGCACTAAGCAGTAGGGTTTCTGTCCTAGAGGGTTAAACACAACCCACAAACAATCAATAAATGAAAAGTTAGGAGTTATCTGTATGGTAAGAGGAGGGATAGAATTATCGTAGTATATGATAACCCCTCCGGCACGACCTCTGCTGGAGTCCTGCCTGACTGTGGAGTACCCCGGAACGAATATTTCGGCATCAAGTATGTCAGGGGTGAGCCAGGTTTCTGTGAGGGCTATGATCTGAGGCTCCTTATCCACTGCAACCTGTCGAAGCTCCGGAATCTTATTCGGCACGCCCAGGCACTTGTTGTAAAAACACTTGAGCACATGCTCAGGAGTTGTTGCAGAATCGCCGGAGACAACTGATTTTGGGTTTGAGAAGAGGGAAATGGGGAGAGTTGGGGGTGTAAAGGAGGTCATGGGGGAGTTGGGAGCTGAAGATATCGAGGGGCTAGAGAGTAAACGGACTGTTGGGAGGGGGGACTGGTAAGTTTTGATGTCCCGTAACCTGGAGGGTATCATACCAGGCGGACGGTCTACATCCTTCGGTCTCCGAAAAGGGTGGGCTGCTTTTTGTGGTTTACCTTAGTGCGTACTGCATGGTTCACAGCTCTGAGTTTTCTTGCTGGTGATCCTGTTTTGCATGAAAGCACCAGAAACCTTTTCTTTTCTGTCAACCTCCTCGCTGCAGCTTTCAGCAGAAACAGGTTGTAGGTTTTTGTCTGGACTCAAGGATGGGTGGGTCTCGTCCGTTAATGCGGTCCTATTGGCAATGTTAGGGTTTGGGATAGTTTTTGTCGGCCTCAGATGTTCAGTAGCTCCAGGTCTACTATTGGGGGTACTTTCCGCAGCTGGAGATAGAGTTCGTGGGGAAGCAGCGGGTGGTGGGCATGGAGCTCGATACTCAGGGCGAGAGACCTGCCCGACAGGTAGCACTCAGAGCTTGGGATCGGTTTTTGTGGAATGGCTGGCTTAGCCTGCTCAGTGCAAAGCCTTAGATGCAATGGCTTGTCAGTCGATACTCCCTTGAGCCCTTTTATTTCCCACTTGAGCTTTGTGGCTGAGGAAGCCATTCGTTTGGCTGCCTCTGTGGAGCTCGTTTATATAATAGTTTGTTTCGGATAACCCCGAAGCATGCTGCAATGCAAGATCAAACAGTACAGTTGAAAGCTGAATGAAAGTTACAGTAGAGCTGTACAACTATGCGAACGCGATTGAATACAAGAGAAGGCATTCAATTCAATTGTTGCGATACCACCCGGTGAATTTAATCTCAAGGTCAAGTGGTCGATCTGGCTGGAGGTAGGTGTAGTTATTCTGCCAAAGTGTGGGGTGGGTGGAGAATGGTTCGAAATCACACAAATCCTACAGGAGGAAGACTGTGCTGTCGGAGAATTAAACTAGATTGACGGATACGTGGATATCGTGAAGAAGAAACATTCCTGAAGGAGACGTATTCGAGCAATAGAGCTTTGCAATGTATGAGAGGAGTTGCGATGAAAAATTCGACGATAAAAAATTGTGGCATAATACATAAAGATCAAGAAAATCGGTCGAAGATAGCAATTTTGGGGTACAGTGGCCGTATATCGGTGGAGCCAGTTGTAAAACGAAACGGACAACACACTGGACTGTGGGTGTCAAATTGATGGTGAAAGAAGTGACCGGATAGAGCATATGGACGTTGAGTGGATTGTTTTGCTTTCAGAAAAAAGAAATGTAATGCATCAGCAAGAAACTGGTAACTGACAAAAAAAATCGACGTGTGGTGCGTAGCTACGATAGTGGCAGAAACGTGGCTTGCAAGAAAGACGACCGGTTGAATGACAGGTAAGTATTTACATACTGATAATTATCAGCAAAGACTTCACGTGGTGGTAAAAATGTATCAAGTATCGGAAGTGCCTGAGACGATCTATCGGAATGGAGCATGGGAAAGGAAATACACAGAACAACCGATGAATAGGTTTGCAAAGTTCGGCAGCCGGATATGGGCGGAGTGTGTGTGATAAACCAAATGGACTACACATCTGGACCGTGGTTGCCAGAGTGATGGTGAAGGAAGTGACCGGATAAACCTTATGGACTTTGAGTGGATTGTTTTGCTTTCAGAGAAAAGGAATGTAATGCATCAGCATGAACTAGGAATTATCGAAAAAATCGTTGCGTGGTGCTCAACTACAACAATAGGATGGACACAGCTGGAAAAAACGATGAAGTGATGGGCAAAAGACTATCAGATTATGTTTGATACAAAAGGTGGACCACTTTGTGGCGACAGAACAGAACTCTGCGGCACAAGAGCTTATCAGATGTGCAAAAGTGGGACACGATACCTTGCAAGATGGGGACATTGCAATGCAACAGCCTTAAGTGGGCAAACAGCGGAGCTGGCAGAGAAAGCAAGCAAACACAGAGTCGTCGATTATTGGGAATCTCGAGAGATAAATTTCGCAGTGTCATATACTGTCTGGAGATTGTGGTACGGCAGTTAGTGACGGCAATAAATGCATTATTTATCGAGTATATCGATAAAAGTAGCAAAAAGGGGTGGGCTTTATCTTAGAGAATGGTTAAGTTTGCAAATAAGACCGGTGAATAGTTTGACATAAAACCGCGGGAAGTAGACCGGGAATAATGAGCCAGAAGTGTTGATGGGTTTTTAGGTATGCGATAATTGTGCACCAAATAAAGCAACTTCTGCCGGACGAAAAAAGCCTTAGGTTATGAAGGCAAATTTGAAGCGAGCACGATGGAGAGTCAATGTTGGCTGGAGGAGACAGCAACATTTTGAGTATATGAACGGTATTCCTTTCGTTCTCTTTTGTTGTTGTTTTTTCAATCCGCAACTGGGATGCCGCGTACCCAGTTGGTGAGCTCGGTTACCAGCCAAGTGGACCGAAATTTAGGTGGGAAAGGGGGCTTAAGGCTGCTAAACACCTGGATATAAGTGTCATGAGGGTGATCCGAGTTGGGGGGTCGACCTCGAAGCATGACTCTCCTAGAGCATTCCTGGATATCTTGCAAAATCTTGGCGACATCAACAATTTGCTGCTTAGAAGCTCTACACACTTGATGTAACAGCCGGTCGTGGAAAATCCCCCTTTTTTCCCTCGCGATTCAGTGTTTTTCCCAACATCACTCATTTCCATACACTATTGACTTGTCTTTACGAACTGGTTGTTTTTCTGGACCAATTGTTGTTTGTTCGCGCCCAGAGCGCTACTTTGGCACATCCTTGTTCAGGACCTGCGTGACGCACTTGCTGTCTGCTCACACGCTGCTATTCGGTTTCTCGTTGTTGAGTCCTTGTGATCGTATTATTGAGGTTTGTATATTGTTTATGTCATTGTTTATTGTAATAATCTAGTATCGTAGAATTATCACGGATAATCGCCTTCTGATTTCGGAATCCGTTGCGAATTTGGCTACGCATTGCTCAAACGTTCGTAACAATACTCAATAGATCTATTTGGAACGAGGAAAATTCACGCAAAATGCCAAGAAAAGGATCAAAAGCAGTCGAATCCGGACAGGAAGTAATACGGCAAGTCTCTGGGGCGGTTTTGGGTTCATATGATTCTTTAGTTAATGCTAGATCGCCTAGTCCTGTCAGTGCTAGCTCATGTGTTATTGAAAGCAATATTGATCGTAAGGATGTCGATTTATATAAGCTGAGAATACTAGAACTAGAGCAACAGTTACTTTCGGCTAGACTACAGGCGCATGAAGCAGAGAAGTGTACACAGAAACAGCGAGAGCATGAGACCAGTGACTTCGACACTTCCGATAGGTTAGGGTGCAATAAGGTAGGGAACCCCACGCCGGTCGCCGACTATAAACCACCATCGATCGATCTGCCTAGAGTGGAGTTAACGGTTTTCGACGGGCGAGCTGAGCAATACTGCAAGTTTGTCAAGCAGTTCGAGACGTTCGTTGAAAACAAGGTAACCGACCCTGGGCAAAGGCTTCTTTACCTTACTCACTACTGCCGAGGCCGAGCGCGAGAAGCTATCGACGGGTGCACCATGCTCGATCCAGAACAAGGCTACACAAGGGCAAGAAAGATTCTGAGGGACTTGTTTGGCCAACCTTTCAAAGTAGCCCGTAACCTAATAGAGGGCGTGATGGCAGAGGCAAAGAGAACCAAAGGCGACGTCTACACCATGGCCGACCTGGTGATCAAGATGCAGAGCTGCTCAATAGCCCTCGACCATTTAGGTTACAGGGCTGACCTAGACGCCATGCACACTTTGGAAGGCATAGTCCGTCACCTCTCTCCCGAACTACAGGGTCGGTGGGCGGAAGAAGCTGAACGGATAAGCCGAGGCGACAGAGAAGCCAACTTCGAAGACCTGACTGAATACTTAGACAGGCAAACGAAGATAGCTGACAGCAGATTCGGCCGACTCATCCGGGACAGCAACCGAGCAAACAAGCCCGGTACTAGCCAAGTCTAAACCACTGTACGGGAACATCCAAAGTACCAGCCTTGGACCAACACACACGTCATTTCACGAGATGCTACGGCGAAACCAAATTGCAGATCCTGTGGTACTAGCCATGGCCTACCAGAATGCCCCAAGTTCGGCAACGCCACAATAGACGAACGGTGGGGAATGGCGAGGATGGCAGGAGCATGTTTCATCTGTCTCAACACCACGCACCGGGCAGCAGCCTGTAGAACAAGGAATCGATGTGGTTACGAGGGCTGCACGGGCAGACACCATCGGCTGCTGCATCAGGCGAGAGTAACCATATCCGAGGCGAGTGCCAAGCCCAGCGTGATTTGTTCAACTTCACAATCTGCCAGTAAACCGGTACGTTTAGGCGTAGTGGCCGTGGGAGTAGTGACTCCGACTGGGATAGTCAAGGCGTTGGCTTTCGTTGATAGTGGATCCGACACCACTTTAGTGAAAGAGCGGTTTGCCGACAAACACCAACTGGCTAAAGGTGCGACGTCGTTAGCAGTGAGCACGGTGGGCGGAACACAGGTAATGACTGCCGGTAGATTAAGGCTGCAACTCATCTCTCTAGACACTAACGAGGAAATTGAACCAACGGAGGCATTCACGTTAGCGGATCTCCCCGTGCGAGCACCAAGGTCGGTGGACGCAATCTTGACTCGGTGGCCCCACCTGCAGGATGTAACCGTTGTAGACTGGGAAGATGATGAGGTGGATCTCCTCATCGGATGCGACGTGCCAGAGGCGCATTGGGTGCTTGACCAAAGAGTGGGCGACCGCCAGGCACCTTATGCCGTACGCACGGCTCTGGGATGGATGTTATACGGTCCAGTAGGGGTACGCGGTTCCGTGAATTACTTATCCGCCGAAACTGACCGCACAGAGTATCATCTGCAACGGCTGTATGAAAAGGAGTTTCATGACATTGGAGACGAAAGACCGACGTTGTCTCAAGAGGATCGCTTCGCTCTACAAACGGTGCGGCAAGGCACTAGAGGCCTCAAAAAACGGTTCGAGGTTCCCCTCCCATGGCGCACACCGGTCGACCCGTGGACTGACAACAGAAATTATGTTCTCCAACGATTACTACGACTAAAAGAACGCTTCATTCGAGACCAGAATCTGTTGGAACGATACGCGGATTTGATGAAGCGAAACGAGGCCCTCGGTTACGTTGAAAAGGTGCCTGTTAACACCGACAGCAAAAGGGGTATCTGATATCTGCCTCACCATCCGGTTATCAACCCCAAGAAGCCCAATAAACTGCGGGTGGTTTTCGACTGTGCGGCCAAGTTTCAGGGCAAGTCGTTAAACGATCGCCTACTACAGGGGCCTGACTGGACCACACCACTGATCGATGTTTTGTGCCGTTTCAGAGTGGGTAAAGTGGCTTTGTCTGCTGACATTAGGGAAATGTTCCATCAGGTGAAGATTCCGGTAGGGGAACGAGATGCTTTGCGTTTCCTGTGGTGGGAAGGGAGCGACCGGGACAACGCAGTGGTGAATTATAGGATGACCGTCCACCCCTTCGGAGCCATATCGTCACCATTTTGTGCCAACTACGCCCTCCGAGAAGCAGCGAACAAACATGGCGATCTGGTACATCGGACGGTGGTAGAAAGCGTCAGCAGGAACTTCTACGTCGACGACTACCTTGGGTCATTCGATGATGTGGAATCAGCTCTAGAGCAGTTCAGGGGTCTGACGAGATTGCTGGAAGAGGGCGGCTTCCATCTAACTAAATGGATGTCGAACGCTTCAGAAGTGCTGAAGGTCATCGCGTATCACGAAAAGGCCGAAAGGGTAAGAGATTTGGACGGCTCTCCACTTCCTATCGAGCGCACTTTAGGGATACAATGGGACGCGGAAACGGACGATTTTGTTTTCGAACTGAACGTTCCCGAGCTGCCAGTAACCCGTCGTGGCATACTATCTGCCGTCTCAAGTTTGTTCGACCCGCTCGGTTTCGTCTCACCATGGCTGCTACCCGGAAAGATCTTGCTGCAGCGGCTGTGCCGTAAGAAAGTTGATTGGGACCAGTCACTGGACCGAGGGGACCGGCTGGACTGGGAAGAATTTCTGAACACCTTGAAGAAATTAGGGGACATAAGAATCCCACGATGTTTGACTCCTGGCCATACGACACGGACTGGAGAACTACATGCTTTTTCCGATGTATCCAAAGTCGGTTATGGAGCTGTGGTGTACGGACGATGGTGCGCAGGAGATGGACAATATACCACGAGGATCCTGTTCGCCAAAGCCCGCGTTGCTCCACTGCAGTCGGTCTCAATCCCACGCCTTGAACTCAGCGCAGCCGTGTTGGCAGTCAGGGCGGTGCAAGCTGTGAAGAGATGTTTCGATCTCTACATTTGGTCGGTGAGCTTCTGGACGGATTCAACGATAGTACTTTACTATATCAACAACGTCCGGAGCCGGTTTAGTACTTTCGTTGCTAACCGGCTCACGATTATCCACGATGAATCAGCCACGCACCAGTGGAGTCATGTCAGGTCTGGCGATAATCCGGCCGACCTGTGCTCCCGAGGTGCGAACAACTTCAGGCAACTGGACACGTGGACGAGAGGGCCAAACTTCCTGCAATTGCCCAAACAGGACTGGCCCGCGTTCGAATTAAAAACCCCTACGGAATTGGAACTGGAGATCAAAGGCGTAGTGATAGCAACCAACGTCGTCGAAGCGTCGTCCATTCTATCGCGACTGGTCAGGTTTTCTTCCTGGATGAAGACGCTTCGTTCGCTAGTTTGGTTAACCAGGTTCAAGATAAAATTACTAGTCATGAAAGGGCTACGGCCCTCAGGTCGGATACCGGTCGGCCCGATAGGTCCCGATGAGCTACAAGCGGCAGAGTACGATATTTTCAGAATGATACAACGCGAGGCTTTCGCCCGAGAACTCAAGAGGGCGGAAGAAGTGGGGCCGACCAATGAAGACATGCCATCTCCAAGAGGCGAGCTGAGGCGTTTAAACCCCAAACTCATCAACGGACTGCTGCGGGTGGATGGTAGGCTGACAAACGCACACCTGAACTTTGACACAAAGTATCCTATACTGCTGCCTGCGAGACAACCTGTAGTAGAGCTAATGATTCAACACGTCCACGCCATGGAGGGACATGCCGGGGAAAGTCACGTGACGAGCGTCATCCGAAAGCGTCTTTGGTTGTTGAGAGGACGAGAGACTGTAAAACGCGTAATCCGACGGTGTGTGCAATGCAGGAGACGCAATGCCACAGCAGGCAAACAACTCATGGCCCCACTACCAGAATGCAGGGTGGCTACGGGCTGGTGGCCGTTCAGTGACACCGGGTTGGACTATTTCGGGCCCTTGTGGATCAAGTGCGGGAAAAGATTAGAAAAGCGATACGGATGTATCATGACGTGCATGAAATCACGTGCGGTTCACCTAGAAGTCGCACATTCGATGATGACCGATTCGTTTCTACGGGCCTTGCAAAGATTTATCAACCGAAGAGGCGTACCGGCCGATAAATACTCAGATAATGGATCGAACTTTGTGGGCGCTCAACGGGAATTGCAGCGTTGGCACAAGAACATAAACAGAGACGAACTGCAGAATCGAACCGTGGCCTACGGCATACGATGGCATTTCAACCCCCCACAGGCCAGTCACCGAGGCGGCATATGGGAACGCATGATCCGGTCCGCCAGACGGATATTGCTGTCAATCATGGAGCAGCAGCCGCCCGACGACGAGACGCTGAACACCGTCATGACTGAGGTGGAGCGAATCCTGAACAACCGCCCCCTGGTTCCAGTATTGAACGGCGACCCCACCCACCTGGTGCTCACCCCGAACGACTTATTGACGCTAAGGTCGAACGAGGGTTTCCAAGGGCCGGTAAACCTCCGTGGGAGCTACCTCCACGGGTGGAAGCAAGCGAACTATCTGGCCAAGGTCTTCTGGACTCCATGGCTACGGGAGTACCTACCGGCTTTGCAGACTCGACAGAAGTGGCTGGCCAAAACAAGACCATTCAAAGTTGGGGACGTGGTTATGATCGCCGACGAACGCGCACATTTCAGCGCTTGGTCTTTGGGAGTAGTTACGGAAACCATCAAAAGCACTGACGGAATGATAAGAACGGTGAAGGTGAAGACAGCTAACGGAGTGCTCATTCGTGACATACGCAGTATTAACCTACTCGAGAGCGAAGACGGAGGAGCTGATAACCCTGAGGCCTAGTACACCTTTTCACACCAGTAATCGAGGTGGATAAAGAAACACCATATATACCACACAATCTCCGTCAAACACGTTAAGGTGCTCGCGGTCCTTTCGTTGACATTACAGAAGGTTCTTTCCGATATGTGGTGATGAGTGCGATTCCATTATACATCCCGATACATACACGCATGCACGACGCACTCTACATCCCGTAAACCCATCATACATGTGACAGTGTTCTTTGTTTGCCTTTTGTTGACGTTACCGAATACCCTTGCATATGTGGAAGTAGCGGAGCTCAGGTCACACACACATGCTACATTTACTCGTCTTCTTGCCACGCGGTCTTTTGTTGACATTGATGAAAGTCCTCCTTTGATGTGTAGCCATACCTGTGATTTCATTGTAACCCCGGCACACACACACACACGTACACACACACACACACTCAAGCACGTACTTCCAGGACCGGACGGCCCCTTACGAGGACAACGTCTATGCGACCATTCACGCCCGCCATCGGTCATTTGGTCTTGTGGAAGATGTGGACTAGCCTCACGTCTATGTATCCAATGGATTAGGTGCGACCAGTAGTAGAACGTCGACGACGAGCATTAGACGCGCGCACTGACAGCAGGGCCTAGGCAGGTAGGAAGAATCAGTACCTTTATACCGAACCTTTGACTCTGCTAAGGATCCAGGAGGATTTTGGTGGGCGGTGTAACAGCCGGTCGTGGAAAATCCCCCTTTTTCCCTCGCGATTCAGTGTTTTTCCCAACATCACTCATTTCCATACACTATTGACTTGTCTTTACGAACTGGTTGTTTTTCTGGACCAATTGTTGTTTGTTCGCGCCCAGAGCGCTACTTTGGCACATCCTTGTTCAGGACCTGCGTGACGCACTTGCTGTCTGCTCACACGCTGCTATTCGGTTTCTCGTTGTTGAGTCCTTGTGATCGTATTATTGAGGTTTGTATATTGTTTATGTCATTGTTTATTGCAATAATCTAGTATCGTAGAATATCACGGATAATCGTCTTTTTGATTTCGGGATCCGTTGCAAATTCGGCTACGCATTGCTCAAACGTTCGTAACACCTGATGGGCTGCCTGGGACACTGGGAGGGATTTGATAACCAAGCTCCTCAGGATGGTGAACTCCTCCCTAATGGTGCGGACAGCGGCCTCCAGCTCAACTATCTCTGCAGCCTGAATTTGGACTGCACATTTTAGTGCAACCGTTGCCAGGGCACTATGGGGTACCGTCTCGTCTGGAATGAGAAATGAGACTTTACCTCAAGGGGAAAGCAGCCTCGTTGCCAAACTACGTTCTGCGTAAGCAAACGGTATTGAGGGTTATCATTACTAACCGCTCTTAATCGTGAAGCCCTGGGTCTTTTATTAGTAACCCAGCGATGTCATGCTCACGGGCAAACCATAAATCCTTTGAAATTCATACACAGTTACCAAGCCGGTGTACGCAACTTCGTCAGCCTGCAGCAGTATAGCTCAAACCCACTGCGAGCCTATTTTACCCATGCCCCACTCACATAGACCTAACCAATCCATTGTTTATTGTCTTCATATATTATCATAACCCACAGCTGGAACCACGTCCAGACTGAAAATCCCCCTTTATTTCAGGTTCGTTGTCTCCCACCATCTCAGTCGCCAAATTGGCTAACCAAGGATGCCGCTTTGACTCGCACGGACAGAGACTCAAGTGGGACCTACCATAGCAACTGGGACTGAAATCAAACCACACAACAGGAGATACCCCTAATTGCTTATCAGATCGTTTAGCGTTTTCTAACGCAACCAACACGAATTCCAGTTCACGCGCATGCCGCTAATATACAGCCACACTCGGCTGATTGATCGACACATACTTTGCCCTGCCAGACGAAACTTACGCACTCGATGCCGTACGTTACCAGAAATGACGCTGAATAACACTGAAGGCAAATGCGTCAATACATACATATATATTTGTCAGTGAAACAGCATAATAACGCTGAAGTCCATGCGGAGATTTTCCAACTTTATTATCCGTTACCACAGGTTATCTTTCCTCCGAACCGTAGCCGGCTGGAAACTGACTCTCCACTTCTCGAGGACCCTCCAGTTGCGCCTTCTTATTTCTGAATAGTACATGTTATTGGCCTTGAATCTAAACTCACCTTTTTATGGACTGCCGTTTCTCCCACATCCACCAGTTCATTTTCACGAAATTGGCCTCATGTCCCCTTGCTTCAAAACTCATTCCGTTTATCGAACTCCGGTAAATCCGTCATTTAGTGTCTGCATTGTCTTCATGGATCGCTATCCTCTTCGCATGCGTCGATTTTCCCCCCTCTTCTCCTTGTTCAAAATTTACTCCATCTGCAGAATCTTAGTTGGCCTCTGGTTTCCTTGGCTTGCATCATTCTTGTTCATAATGCCTCCTTAGCACTGCGTTAACGATTTTTTCGATATCTCCACCGCGCACCACTGCCTAGCCCGGATTCGAAACTGGTTCAAAATCGCCGCGCAAACCATTATCAGAATGATCCATTCAAACTGTTGCTGTCTTTGTTTTTCCATCTCTGATACTCTCGACTTTCATACTTAGAATTTGTGAATATTTCATCTTATTGAGTAACGTGTTACACCATGATCATGCGTTAGCGCGTGCGTCTCGACCATGGCAGAGAAATACACCATTGTTAATATGTCAGTGTTGGGAGAAGTCACATTATTCAGGATCAAATCCGTACAGATTAAGATCGACTTAAATGAGGGGGGAAGAGCGGTGCCTTCTAAAATCTCCTGAAACTGCCACACTTACCAGAGTAGACAACCGCCCCGCTGGCGTACCGCAGTTCAGCGGAGTTTGCACGGGGCACCTAGTGTCTAGAAGTCTTGAAGTAGTAAATGGGTGCAAGGCTGAGGCCAAAAAGTCCGGTTCGGTTGTGTTTCCCTCTGTGAGTCTAGCCTTTTTGAACTTTTAAGTTTTTAGAACACACAGATCCTTTCCCTTTTAGGGCTCCGGATACTAGGTACTATCTAGATCCCAAGAATGGCCTGTGGAGGGGGCAATAAGCCAACATTTCCGACACGTGCCAAAAGACGGTAAAATCCGGTAGGATAAGGCAAGGGCGGTCTGTGCTGAAACATTTTTCTTCACAATTACGTTTGGGGGAGACATTGAAAGCGATACTATCTGGGGGAGTTCACGGTTCAACCGTCGGCAAACAAAGGAGCCAAAAACCTGTTTGTCAATTGGCGGGAACCACATGTTATTATAGATAGCAGACAAACGACGCGCAGCCCTGTGGCGCCGAACAACATGCCAACTGCTTACAGCCAAGTGCAGACTGTCTGTTTATCTACGGTAATTTTTGGTCATGGATGTACACTTTCGAATTCAGTTATCTCCGGGTCGCTACATACCTCCATTTAGGCGAGCCTTTATCTGTACTGAACTTATCCTGAACAACGTCGACTTCCCCCACCGTAGATATAACCAGACAAGGCTTCTTTCCCCATTATGCAAGGTTTTCCCCCTTCTGTGACCTGTGTCTCATCTCTAAATCCGGACAAGACTGTTATTCATAATACTTTGTCAACGGATGCACTACAATACGAGGCCCGAATACAGGCTGCATAGATGGTCCAACTAAAGGGCACTGTCCGCACCTATAGGGATGAGATGACCAGCCTGAGGAGTTTGGTTACCAAGTCTCTCCCAGTATCCCAGGCAGCCCATGAGACGTGTAGAGTATCCAAGCAGTGAGCTCATGATGTCGCCAAGATTTTTCAAGACACCTAGAAATGCTCCAAATGAGTCATGCTCCGGGGTCGACTTCCCAATTCGGATCGCCCTCCTGACACTTATGCCCAGGTGCCTAACTGCCACAGGCTCCTAGCCCATTCAAAAGTCAGTCCACCTGGTTGATAACCGAACGCACCAGCCGGGTACACGGCATTCCAGTTGAGGTGGGTTCCACAGAGACAGTCAAAAGAATGGCTTCCCCAGCCGCAACTCTCAAAGAGGAAATAAAAGAGCCCAAAGGAGCACCCGTCGACAAGAAACTTTATCCCAGGCTCCGCAGTGAGAAGGCTAAGCCAGCACCCCCACCAAAAGACGAACCCAAGCTCACAGCGCCGCCTGTGTCCATATAACTCACCTCGAGGACTTGCCTCCATGTCCACCATCCGATATTCCCCTAGTCACCCCAGCTCCCGTTGCAGAAAAAACCCGAGTAGCAGGTCTGCTGCTACAGAAATCCATCGCCAACAGTAAGCATCCCGGGCCCCGAAATCGTTAATCAGCCCGTACTAAAGGATGAAACTCACCACTTCACGAGCCCAAATACCAACCTGCAACCTACTCCTGCTGAAAGTGGCAGCCACGATGGTAATGCACCAGAAAAGACGTCTCGCATGGTCATGAAGCGTAGGATCAAACAAAAAGACCCAGAGCAGTGAAGTTAGCAGCGCCTACAAAGTTAAATCACCAAAAAACAGCCCATTCTTCTCGGAACTTGGGGAATGCAGACATTTCGTGTAAATGAAAAATATTTAGAATCCTTCCAATTGTTTTACGCGCTTCATGAAGGTGACTATATTTGCCATCACTTTGCTAGGCTGGTCCACACACCACACTCTTGTACACTTGTTTGTTTGTGTAAGACATTTTGAACCTGGTCTTGAATCGTTTCCGCCCGTGATGCTTGAACCACGGGGATTCGAACCTTTGGGTTTTACGACTGAGTCTACTCGGCTGCATACTTGTGTTTGGCATATATTCGTGTCTTTTGTGAATTTTGATTTGGTGCCGTAGAAACTACGAATCAATCTTGTTCTGGTTTTGGGCTTAGTTTGAGTTGGCCTCTCGTTGCTCGATTTGCGATTATCGTGACTTACAGCAACCAGGTGGAACCTTGACTAGAAAACCCATTGGAAATGCCGAGACTAAGAAACGAGGACCTTATGTGACAACAGGAGTTAACTCTGAAAGTCGGTGAGGATGGTTTTGGTGTTATTAATTCCCTGGATGATGCTAAGTCTTTTAGTTCTGTCAGTGCCAAGTCATATATTTCCAATCACGATGAGTTTGAAGATGTTAGCATTTATAAAGTTAGTGAAGGAATTAAAGAATCAGTCGTGGTTAGCTAGAAAGGAAACAGAGCCTGTTGAACAGGGAATTGGTTTCAGCGAACCAGTAGGAGAACCACGTAGTTCATGACATCAACATCGAAATTGCGACTTATTCGGTGAAAATAAACCCTGGGGACCGACTGAAACTTAAGGAGTTCTAGCCCTGGACTTGCCGAGAGTGGAGCTAGCCACTTTCGGCAGCCACCCTGAGCGATGCTCCATATTCATGAGGCCATTCGAAAGTTTTGTATGGTCCAAAGTTGCAGATCGCGGACAAAGGTTTTTTGCATTTGATGGAACACTGTCGTGGGAGGGCCATAAGTGCTATCAAAGGTTGCGCGATGCTTGGGCCACCAATGGTGTATGTCTTAGAGCGCAGAATCCTGAAAGATTTGTACGGACAACCATTCAAGTTGGCCGGAGGCTTGATTGATTGCATTTCGCATGCAGCTTTGCAAACGAGATGACTGTTACGAGCGTTTGAGCAATGCGTAGCCGAATTTGCAACGGATCCCGAAATCAAAAAGACGATTATCCGTGATATTCTACGATACTAGATTATTACAATAAACAATGACATAAACAATATACAAACCTCAATAATACGATCACAAGGACTCAACAACGAGAAACCGAATAGCAGCGTGTGAGCAGACAGCAAGTGCGTCACGCAGGTCCTGAACAAGGATGTGCCAAAGTAGCGCTCTGGGCGCGAACAAACAACAATTGGTCCAGAAAAACAACCAGTTCGTAAAGACAAGTCAATAGTGTATGGAAATGAGTGATGTTGGGAAAAACACTGAATCGCGAGGGAAAAAAGGGGGATTTTCCACGACCGGCTGTTACACCGCCCACCAAAATCCTCCTGGATCCTTAGCAGAGTCAAAGGTTCGGTATAAAGGTACTGATTCTTCCTACCTGCCTAGGCCCTGCTGTCAGTGCGCGCATCTAATGCTCGTCGTCGACGTTCTACTACTGGTCGCACCTAATCCATTGGATACATAGACGTGAGGCTAGTCCACATCTTCCACAAGACCAAATGACCGATGGCGGGCGTGAATGGTCGCATAGACGTTGTCCTCGTAAGGGGCCGTCCGGTCCTGGAAGTACGTGCTTGAGTGTGTGTGTGTGTGTACGTGTGTGTGTGTGTGCCGGGGTTACAATGAAATCACAGGTATGGCTACACATCAAAGGAGGACTTTCATCAATGTCAACAAAAGACCGCGTGGCAAGAAGACGAGTAAATGTAGCATGTGTGTGTGACCTGAGCTCCGCTACTTCCACATATGCAAGGGTATTCGGTAACGTCAACAAAAGGCAAACAAAGAACACTGTCACATGTATGATGGGTTTACGGGATGTAGAGTGCGTCGTGCATGCGTGTATGTATCGGGATATATAATGGAATCGCACTCATCACCACATATCGGAAAGAACCTTCTGTAATGTCAACGAAAGGACCGCGAGCACCTTAACGTGTTTGACGGAGATTGTGTGGTATATATGGTGTTTCTTTATCCACCTCGATTACTGGTGTGAAAAGGTGTACTAGGCCTCAGGGTTATCAGCTCCTCCATCTTCGCTCTCGAGTAGGTTAATACTGCGTATGTCACGAATGAGCACTCCGTTAGCTGTCTTCACCTTCACCGTTCTTATCATTCCGTCAGTGCTTTTGATGGTTTCCGTAACTACTCCCAAAGACCAAGCGCTGAAATGTGCGCGTTCGTCGGCGATCATAACCACGTCCCCAACTTTGAATGGTCTTGTTTTGGCCAGCCACTTCTGTCGAGTCTGCAAAGCCGGTAGGTACTCCCGTAGCCATGGAGTCCAGAAGACCTTGGCCAGATAGTTCGCTTGCTTCCACCCGTGGAGGTAGCTCCCACGGAGGTTTACCGGCCCTTGGAAACCCTCGTTCGACCTTAGCGTCAATAAGTCGTTCGGGGTGAGCACCAGGTGGGTGGGGTCGCCGTTCAATACTGGAACCAGGGGGCGGTTGTTCAGGATTCGCTCCACCTCAGTCATGACGGTGTTCAGCGTCTCGTCGTCGGGCGGCTGCTGCTCCATGATTGACAGCAATATCCGTCTGGCGGACCGGATCATGCGTTCCCATATGCCGCCTCGGTGACTGGCCTGTGGGGGGTTGAAATGCCATCGTATGCCGTAGGCCACGGTTCGATTCTGCAGTTCGTCTCTGTTTATGTTCTTGTGCCAACGCTGCAATTCCCGTTGAGCGCCCACAAAGTTCGATCCATTATCTGAGTATTTATCGGCCGGTACGCCTCTTCGGTTGATAAATCTTTGCAAGGCCCGTAGAAACGAATCGGTCATCATCGAATGTGCGACTTCTAGGTGAACCGCACGTGATTTCATGCACGTCATGATACATCCGTATCGCTTTTCTAATCTTTTCCCGCACTTGATCCACAAGGGCCCGAAATAGTCCAACCCGGTGTCACTGAACGGCCACCAGCCCGTAGCCACCCTGCATTCTGGTAGTGGGGCCATGAGTTGTTTGCCTGCTGTGGCATTGCGTCTCCTGCATTGCAAACACCGTCGGATTACGCGTTTTACAGTCTCTCGTCCTCTCAACAACCAAGGACGCTTTCGGATGACGCTCGTCACGTGACTTTCCCCGGCATGTCCCTCCATGGCGTGGACGTGTTGAATCATTAGCTCTACTACAGGTTGTCTCGCAGGCAGCAGTATAGGATACTTTGTGTCAAAGTTCAGGTGTGCGTTTGTCAGCCTACCATCCACCCGCAGCAGTCCGTTGATGAGTTTGGGGTTTAAACGCCTCAGCTCGCCTCTTGGAGATGGCATGTCTTCATTGGTCGGCCCCACTTCTTCCGCCCTCTTGAGTTCTCGGGCGAAAGCCTCGCGTTGTATCATTCTGAAAATATCGTACTCTGCCGCTTGTAGCTCATCGGGACCTATCGGGCCGACCGGTATCCGACCTGAGGGCCGTAGCCCTTTCATGACTAGTAATTTTATCTTGAACCTGGTTAACCAAACTAGCGAACGAAGCGTCTTCATCCAGGAAGAAAACCTGACCAGTCGCGACAGAATGGACGACGCTTCGACGACGTTGGTTGCTATCACTACGCCTTTGATCTCCAGTTCCAATTCCGTAGGGGTTTTTAATTCGAACGCGGGCCAGTCCTGTTTGGGCAATTGCAGGAAGTTTGGCCCTCTCGTCCACGTGTCCAGTTGCCTGAAGTTGTTCGCACCTCGGGAGCACAGGTCGGCCGGATTATCGCCAGACCTGACATGACTCCACTGGTGCGTGGCTGATTCATCGTGGATAATCGTGAGCCGGTTAGCAACGAAAGTACTAAACCGGCTCCGGACGTTGTTGATATAGTAAAGTACTATCGTTGAATCCGTCCAGAAGCTCACCGACCAAATGTAGAGATCGAAACATCTCTTCACAGCTTGCACCGCCCTGACTGCCAACACGGCTGCGCTGAGTTCAAGGCGTGGGATTGAGACCGACTGCAGTGGAGCAACGCGGGCTTTGGCGAACAGGATCCTCGTGGTATATTGTCCATCTCCTGCGCACCATCGTCCGTACACCACAGCTCCATAACCGACTTTGGATACATCGGAAAAAGCATGTAGTTCTCCAGTCCGTGTCGTATGGCCAGGAGTCAAACATCGTGGGATTCTTATGTCCCCTAATTTCTTCAAGGTGTTCAGAAATTCTTCCCAGTCCAGCCGGTCCCCTCGGTCCAGTGACTGGTCCCAATCAACTTTCTTACGGCACAGCCGCTGCAGCAAGATCTTTCCGGGTAGCAGCCATGGTGAGACGAAACCGAGCGGGTCGAACAAACTTGAGACGGCAGATAGTATGCCACGACGGGTTACTGGCAGCTCGGGAACGTTCAGTTCGAAAACAAAATCGTCCGTTTCCGCGTCCCATTGTATCCCTAAAGTGCGCTCGATAGGAAGTGGAGAGCCGTCCAAATCTCTTACCCTTTCGGCCTTTTCGTGATACGCGATGACCTTCAGCACTTCTGAAGCGTTCGACATCCATTTAGTTAGATGGAAGCCGCCCTCTTCCAGCAATCTCGTCAGACCCCTGAACTGCTCTAGAGCTGATTCCACATCATCGAATGACCCAAGGTAGTCGTCGACGTAGAAGTTCCTGCTGACGCTTTCTACCACCGTCCGATGTACCAGATCGCCATGTTTGTTCGCTGCTTCTCGGAGGGCGTAGTTGGCACAAAATGGTGACGATATGGCTCCGAAGGGGTGGACGGTCATCCTATAATTCACCACTGCGTTGTCCCGGTCGCTCCCTTCCCACCACAGGAAACGCAAAGCATCTCGTTCCCCTACCGGAATCTTCACCTGATGGAACATTTCCCTAATGTCAGCAGACAAAGCCACTTTACCCACTCTGAAACGGCACAAAACATCGATCAGTGGTGTGGTCCAGTCAGGCCCCTGTAGTAGGCGATCGTTTAACGACTTGCCCTGAAACTTGGCCGCACAGTCGAAAACCACCCGCAGTTTATTGGGTTTCTTGGGGTTGATAACCGGATGGTGAGGTAGATATCAGATACCCCTTTTGCTGTCGGTGTTAACAGGCACCTTTTCAACGTAACCGAGGGCCTCGTTTCGCTTCATCAAATCCGCGTATCGTTCCAACAGATTCTGGTCTCGAATGAAGCGTTCTTTTAGTCGTAGTAATCGTTGGAGAACATAATTTCTGTTGTCAGTCCACGGGTCGACCGGTGTGCGCCATGGGAGGGGAACCTCGAACCGTTTTTTGAGGCCTCTAGTGCCTTGCCGCACCGTTTGTAGAGCGAAGCGATCCTCTTGAGACAACGTCGGTCTTTCGTCTCCAATGTCATGAAACTCCTTTTCATACAGCCGTTGCAGATGATACTCTGTGCGGTCCGTTTCGGCGGATAAGTAATTCACGGAACCGCGTACCCCTACTGGACCGTATAACATCCATTCCAGAGCCGTGCGTACGGCATAAGGTGCCTGGCGGTCGCCCACTCTTTGGTCAAGCACCCAATGCGCCTCTGGCACGTCGCATCCGATGAGGAGATCCACCTCATCATCTTCCCAGTCTACAACGGTTACATCCTGCAGGTGGGGCCACCGAGTCAAGATTGCGTTCACCGACCTTGGTGCTCGCATGGGGGGATCCGCTAACGTGAATGCCTCCGTCGGTTCAATTTCCTCGTTAGTGTCTAGAGAGATGAGTTGCAGCCTTAATCTACCGGCAGTCATTACCTGTGTTCCGCCCACCGTGCTCACTGCTAACGACGTCGCACCTTTAGCCAGTTGGTGTTTGTCGGCAAACCGCTCTTTCACTAAAGTGGTGTTGGATCCACTATCAACGAAAGCCAACGCCTTGACTATCCCAGTCGGAGTCACTACTCCCACGGCCACTACGCCTAAACGTACCGGTTTACTGGCAGATTGTGAAGTTGAACAAATCACGCTGGGCTTGGTACTCGCCTCGGATGTGGTTACTCTCGCTTGATGCAGCAGCCGATGGTGTCTGCCCGTGCAGCCCTCGTAACCACATCGATTCCTTGTCCTACAGGCTGCCGCCCGGTGCGTGGTGTTGAGACAGATGAAACATGCTCCCGCCATCCTCGCCATTCCCCACCGTTCGTCTATTGTGGCGTTGCCGAACTTGGGGCATTCTGGTAGGCCATGGCTAGTACCACAGGGTCTGCAATTTGGCTGCGCCGTAGCATCTCGTGAAATGACGTGTGTATTGGTCCAAGGCTGGTACTTTGGATGTTCCCGTACGGGGGTTTGGACTTGGCTAGTACCGGGCTTGTTTGCTCGGTTGCTGTCCCGGATGAGTCGGCCGAATCTGCTGTCAGCTAACTTCATTTGCCTGTCCAAGTATTCGGTCAGGTCTTCGAAGTTGGCTTCTCTGTCGCTTCGGCTTATCCCTTCTGCTTCTTCCGCCCACCGGCCCTGTAGTTCGGGAGAGAGGCGACGGACTATGCCTTCCAAAGTGTGCATGGCGTCTAGGTCAGCCCTGTAACCTAAATGGTCGAGGGCTATTGAGCAGCTCTGCATCTTGATCACCAGGTCGGCCATGGTGTAGACGTCGCCTTTGGTTCTCTTTGCCTCTGCCATCACGCCCTCTATTAGGTTACGGGCTACTTTGAAAGGTTGGCCAAACAAGTCCCTCAGAATCTTTCTTGCCCTTGTGTAGCCTTGTTCTGGATCGAGCATGGTGCACCCGTCGATAGCTTCTCGCGCTCGGCCTCGGCAGTAGTGAGTAAGGTAAAGAAGCCTTTGCCCAGGGTCGGTTACCTTGTTTTCAACGAACGTCTCGAACTGCTTGACAAACTTGCAGTATTGCTCAGCTCGCCCGTCGAAAACCGTTAACTCCACTCTAGGCAGATCGATCGATGGTGGTTTATAGTCGGCGACCGGCGTGGGGTTCCCTACCTTATTGCACCCTAACCTATCGGAAGTGTCGAAGTCACTGGTCTCATGCTCTCGCTGTTTCTGTGTACACTTCTCTGCTTCATGCGCCTGTAGTCTAGCCGAAAGTAACTGTTGCTCTAGTTCTAGTATTCTCAGCTTATATAAATCGACATCCTTACGATCAATATTGCTTTCAATAACACATGAACTAGCACTGACAGGACTAGGCGTTCTAGCATTAACTAAAGAATCATATGTACCCAAAACCGCCCCAGAAACTTGCCGTATTACTTTCTGTCCGGATTCGACTGCCTTTGATCCTTTTCTTGGCATTTTGCGTGATTTTTCCTCGTTCCAAAATTGATCTATTGAGTATTGCTACGAGCGTTTGAGCAATGCGTAGCCGAATTCGCAACGGATCCCGAAATCAAAAAGACGATTATCCGTGATAATTCTACGATACTAGATTATTACAATAAACAATGACATGAACAATATACAAACCTCAATAATACGATCACAAGGACTCAACAACGAGAAACCGAATAGCAGCGTGTGAGCAGACAGCAAGTGCGTCACGCAGGTCCTGAACAAGGATGTGCCAAAGTAGCGCTCTGGGCGCGAACAAACAACAATTGGTCCAGAAAAACAACCAGTTCGTAAAGACAAGTCAATAGTGTATGGAAATGAGTGATGTTGGGAAAAACACTGAATCGCGAGGGAAAAAGGGGGATTTTCCACGACCGGCTGTTACAATGACCATGACGATAAAATCACATATACGCCTACCGCGGACCGTCGTAAATTCGTGGGATGCATAAGTTTGGAGTTGGAAGAACGTGAGACAACAGGAAAGGACGGTGTGTGTTCATTGAGGAGGACCTACACAGAACAAACAGATACATTACCTGCTTGGCTATGATGGTAACAAGCACTTTGAATGATAATGATGGTGATGGTATTGACAGTAATAAACTGAATGGACGGGCAAGGCAGTCACGAGGAAAAGAAGCCAATTATTCCACTACGGGAACGAGAAACACGAAGTTGCTGATACCATATCCACGGACATAATACTGGTAACAGCAGTTCTGACAACAAGTCGCCAAATGTATCGGGCAACCAAGTGAATAGAGCATATGTGTTTCGAATTTGGAGGCAAAGATAAAGGGTCAGACCAGTAGAACTGCTAGCCATTCACTGATCTGAAGAAAACAATGATCTGACGAGCGCTCATACAGGTGGAACTATTGAATCTGCAGAAGAGTGCCCGAAGCGGAAATTCATGACACACGGCGGGAACAATCACAAGTGAGACACCGAACTGGACACGGTTCGTTTTGGCTGTACTTTTCTGTCACAAAATGAATTGTAGTTGTTTGCAAATAGCTCTGTTTTAAGGAAGATTGTGGGAGCCGTTAATACAACTCTTCCAGTATACCCCGGCAGGATGGGCAACTGACGACAAGTACCTCATCGAGCTCTGCTGACCCATTTTAATATCAAGAAAAGCCCAGAAAACGGGCGTTTTTGAGGCTTATGTGAACATAGGGTGAAAGCGTGTGTTTCAAGTGCACGACATGTGATCAAACCCATGGGTCGGTACGTGCCAAAAAAAAGAACCACAAGGGCGAAAATGATCGCAAACAGAGCACAAGGTGCAGCTGCCTGTGAGAGGGGTCTCGTCCGACGACGGCAATAAAATATAAAAAAACCAAAGTTGCCCACTGGGTTTGTTGCCACTCAGACTCCTGCTTGCACACATACGCACACATAAAGAGACAGTGACAACGAGGACGACCACCGGGATAACGCGAAACACAACAGGTCACATGAGGTTTGTAACAAGCACACAAACTGAGGTCTGTGGAGAACGACCAGCACAAGAAAACAAGATTAAAAACGCGGCAATCCGCCCGAAAGACAGAAGATGAGAGCACGGAGTGCAGCGTAACCTGCGGTAATCGGTTGGGTGATTTGTGTGTGTAGGTTTTTATAGTGTCGTCACGGCTACGAGGGTCAGGGTTTAAATCCAGCTTATGAATTCGAGTGATATGACTGGTAATAGAGAGCACTGGGCAGACCGCAGCTGGTCGGTGATGAAACCGGAGGGTATAAGGGCGCCGGCAAGCTGGAAACGCAAGTTCACCGAAGCCACAGACACGTACATGCGATCACAATTACACGGACATGATAACAGTTGTGAATTAGCGTGCAGCAAGGCTAAGGGCAACCGCCGTAAAGCGACCGTCACTGTGGTGATTAAAATCCAGAATTGCGGCATAGCACTGGAGCTTTCCGAATACCAGCCTGATCTGAACGCGTTTCACACGCAGGAATGCTTCGTTCGTTGTCTACCTTTTGATTTACAGAAAAGATGGAGAAAGGAAGCTGAGAAAGTAGAAGCATTTGGGCGAAAACCTACGTTCGACTACGTGACGGTGTTCCCAGGTTGTCAATCCCACAGCACCAACAGCGGGTTGGGACGAGTCGTGCGCGATAGCTGTAAGCTAGCGCGAACGGAATCGACATAGGCTCAAATTGTAGGGAAGGAATGTAACCGAATCCAGCTTTTGACTAACTTGCACACGATAAGTCGAAAACCCTGGAGGTTTACTGAATGCAAACCTATGCAAATCTCTGCATCGGTTACCAGGGTGTCCGGACCTCCACGGGATGAGTGTACTCTATCGGAGGCCCGCGGAAGAAAGAATCAGCTCATGCTTTTTGTGTTTACGGATCTCTCATCGAGCCTCAGGATGCCACTTTAGGTTGGAGTGCGACCAGGACAGATGCGTTGGTAGTCCTCACCGGTTACTGCGTGACCCTCGGGTCGATAGGCCTACTCAGCCGGATGAACCCAGGATTGTCTGTTCAACCGGATGAGATGATTTCAAACCGACTAGATCAGGTATCGTACCTGCCGGCACTGTGACACCCAAATGATTGAAGATGGTCGTGGCATTTTTGAACACGTGGTCGGATACTCCTGTGGTTGCGCGCGAGCCTATAGAACGATGTGAACTAGTCGGCGAGCCTACCTGTCTCACGATCAGCACGATTGCATGGGGTCGTGTCAAAGATCCGACTAGGCTGACCCTGCAGTTAGCACCTTTAACTGTTGGAGGGACAGCAGACATTCCGGAAGCCTTTGAAATAGACCGCTTTTCATTGAGACCAGTCGACTCTTTTAGATTAACCGGCAAGGGATGGTCCCACTTCAAAGACATAGCGTTCGAAGAAGTGTCTGGGGCCCACGTTGATATACTAATTGGATGCAGTGTACGAGAGGCTCACTGGGTGCTTGAACAGAGCATGGACGATCGCGAAGAACCATTCGTTACTTAGACAATACTTGGCTGGACACTTCTCGGAACCCTGACGAACGAAGTTCGAAAATCAGCTTCAGCAATTTGCTTCCCCATTGATGAGAGAAGTTCCTATGTAGTACACTACCACCCCTTTGATGTTAAATCCAACGGACTATCTCAGTAAAGTGAAGTTCATTGAAAAGGAGATCAGTTGGTACTTCCAAGGGCAGATTCAAAGAGAAACCTCACTATGGGCAAAACAACGTTGCCCTACCCAAGCCACCGCCGCCAAAGCACCTATCAAAAAATCAAGAATTGGCCCGGGGATGCTTGAAATATCTCAAAAAGGACCTTTTTGGGAAGCCCAATTAAAAGTTGAGCACCAGCAGGTCGCTAAAAGCAGCTTGGGATTAGTCGACCTGGTTGCAGTGCACGTTTTCTGGGTGAAACTCCGTGGCTGGCGGAGAAACAGTGTACCCTTTGCCGGAGCAACAATTACTGGGCGGAAGCCGGTGTTCCTCAGTGAAGTCTTAGTGACTGCATTGTTATTGGGTTTTAGGTAGCAACGACGCTAAAACAGAACAGTGCCAACATCAAACTGAGCTTTGCACATTGGGCGGGTCCTACTTTACCTCCGAAACTACGGCTTCTCTCTTTTCATGAGACTAACACGCCTTACTGATAGTATCCTGGGCCTAAGGGAAGACCATCTTCGCAGTGAAGAAGCCAAAGCTTTGAAGTATCCAAATAAAGCCTAAAAGCATTCGCTGCCACATAAATTCAGGAATTCGACAACAGATACTACCCAGCACGTTGGTTTACCGAACTAACTTTAGGCTTTCTCCCATTCTGATATCACTGAAGCCTTTAACCTTTACTTCGCCAATTCCATGATCCCCGTCTCAGACACAGCCCCCGAATCCTCTTGTTATCGCCAGTTCTACTCTACCTGCCCTAACACTTGAGGTGAACATTATTTACAGGCTCGTTTCACGAAATAAAGCATCTGCGCATCCTGGACCAGATGGGTCACTCCGAGCCGCAATCATCAACGGTGGATCGGACCTTCCATTTCTGTTAATAAACTTGTTTAATCTGTCACTGAAACTGGAATCGTTCAGTCATCGTTGCACGACACAAAGAGGGACCCGTCCACGAACTCACTGATTACTGTCCCATTTCCAGAATAACGGAATCGATTTTCAAAGACGGCTTTACTGCCACCTTCTCGCCTCAGACCTTCTTAGCAATAAACAGCACGGGTCGTTCAAACCGCGACCGTGCTTGGCTTGTCAGTTTGACTTCATCAACCTAGACACTAAAGGCAGACTTTGGTCATTGTCTACCTAGATCTGCCGAAGGCTTTCGGCGGAGTTCAGTACCCTCATCTCATCGCCAATTTGCGCTCATTTGGCATTGCTGACCCACTGTTTTCTTGGCTGCGATCTTATCTCACTCATCTTTTTCAAATGGTCCTCATCAACGGACCTACTTCCTACCCGAAACCTGTTCCAGGTGGCTTTATACGAGGCATTGTACTGGGTCTTCTTCTGTTTCTAATGTACTTTATTGAAACACTGGACCTAGTGCGCCTTGGCACACCATTCTTATTTTGCGTATGATATAAAAATGGTCCATTCCTTCAATTCTGATGACGCGGCACCCAGTTTTTGCAACATTTCCGCGGACCTCTTAGCACTTCGCCACTGGGGTCACTCCCGGATGATGAATTTTTCCACCGATAGAGCGAGGTTCTGACCTACGAATTCCAATTGCCCCCTGGACCCTTAACTCTTGGTGGGTCCTCAATGTCCAATCGACCTGCCGTCCGCAATTTGGGCCTCAACTAGTCCTGATCCCTCAAATCCTCTGAGCGCAGTGCCATCCAGTCGGCCAAGGCTAGGAGGGGTTTCGCCCTTCTCTTCCGCTCCTTTTGTCTCCCGGACAGTATCATCAGCATCTTCAAATCCCGAATCAGGCCTTTGCTTGAATGCTGCCCGATAATATTTGCTAACATGAGGAAATTGGACAGAGTTGCGCTAGAAAGCATACAGGGGCGTTTTACCAAACAACTACTCGGTTGGTCCACGTCTTTGAGAAAGATGCCAACATCTGAGTCATAACCCGCTCTGGCCCCGCCGCTTGAGACTAAACTTAGTCTTCTTTTATAACCTGCTCCATAACCGGTCTTTTTCCTTTAACCCAGTAAGCTTCTTTTGTGAAACCCCTTACTCACTTCGGCACAGGCCTTACATTGTCCTCTCTATTGTAGCTAAGTCGGCCATACGGTCACATTTTTTCTTCCTCTCTACTCCAAGTTCTTAAACAAGTTGCCCATCACTATTCGACCCACAAAAATCAGGTCTGAATTTCTATCGGCACACATCTCGTGCCTCAGCGTCACCTGTGCGCTCCAATTATCTAATATAGCATACGAGAGAAGCCTCGACTTATAAGGCCAACTCCTTCGCAGACCTTGCTCCTCCTAATTGAGGGCACAATCAGCGATAGACAGTTTTATCTATCTGACTGAATTACGAAAGCTTGAATAGATGTGGCCTTTCCCGTAACGAGTTAACGGAATTGAAATGCCATTATTTTCATACACCTTGCCTTCCCCCCCCTCGTGGTCTCAGTCATCCTTAAGCTTCATCCTTTATTGGTTTCTATTTGCCCCCGACAACCGATAGTCCACAGCAGGGGCACATCCTGACTGTCTTTCTTTGAGCGTTTCACTGTTCTAGTTCTCCCCTCATGCCCACTTCGCCCTCAACGTAAGTATACGCGCCCGGATAACGCTGTTGTGTGGTCTTTTACTTACCGCTGGCTCCGCCCTCTGAGACCCCCTGAAACCTGACCATCTGATCGCGCATCTTATACTTTCATATTTGAACTGCGCCCAAATGCGTAAACATCAATGAACATCAGTGCCCTTCCCAACGGTGCGGAGCGCTGTCCGAACCGCCTTTTTGTACGGCGCATATGTGCCTTGCAGGTCGTCCGCAATGATGTGCGAGCGCAACCAGGCTGGCGGATCGAGCTTCCTGTGTTCACTTCGAAGTGATTTCAGGTAGGGTGTCCAGCTCACTGCCAGCCACACCCACTGGCACCGGTTGCGGATCGCACTCTCTAACTCTGCTTGCCCCACCGCATCCAACGCTGTTAGTTTCAGATCGCGCGCTCCCACCGTCCTTGTTCCGCCACCGTATGCCCGACCACCACCCTCACCACTTTCATTTTTTCGCTCCCCCACCCTACGCGGGTCTGCCCATACTGTCCTTGCGCCTATCGACTCTCACGGAGTCACCTCTCATTGCACTTCACTATCGTCCCACCCACTTTACTCCGCCAACTACGCCAATATTTCTTTGTTCCACCCGTGCCTTCATTGCCTGCTTGTGGTCTCTATTCACTTGGCATCACCATGTGCCCACAAAGCTCATTGATCGCATTCTTACGCCTTACTGCCTACCGTCCTGTCAAATCCTACCTCGTTCTCCATTCTCAAAGCTTTATGCCGTTACGCAACAGTCCCACCAGCACCCATGACCAATTCTCATATTAGAACCCGCCGTTCCAAATTCTGCACCTCCCACAGCCATATTTATTAACTAATCAACACCAATACACTTTCCTTGCCTGACTCCACGGTTTCTCTGTATATCTTTCCATTAGGCAGTGCCCCGATCATCACCCTCCAGCTGATTCCACGCGTACAATTGCCTTCAGGCAAGCAGCTCTCCAGTTCCGTTTCCCCAACTCCGGTGTGCATTCATTTCTCGTGCCTAGTGTTCACCCTCCGGTTTACCTGCCTCGGAGCTTCTTTCTTCTCAGTCTTCTTCATGTTTCGCCTGTAACAAAACAGTCTGACTGGTTATGTCTCACCTGCCTTTTCGGTCCGTGCTTCCATCTCCTGTTTCGTATATCTCTCGCCACAGGCATTTTCCATATGCCTTTCAGGCTGTTCTGATTTTCCACGTTTCACCTGAAATCATCTTCACGTCATGGTTCTCACTTACAGTTTCAATCCGTTTGATCTGCAACCACCCGGTTCCTCTGGTGCCCATTTTGCTTATTTCTCTTCCACAGTGTTCGCCGTCACAGCTTCTCCATCTTTGCACTGCAGACTGTCCCACCTTCCAGGCATCTTCCTCCTCTTTGTACCTCTGTTCGCTCTACGCTGCCCAGCTGTGTCCACGGCCTCATCTTCTTGTCGAATTATGTAAGTCCATTCAATAACTCTTCTCCCACTCTCGACCGTCACCGCATGCCTCGCTTACAATAATCGGACTATCGGATCCATGTTTACCTGTCCTCTTCGATACTTCCCTTCACCATCCCTCTTTTATGAACCGCTCTTCCCAGCCGTCGTCTCTTTTGCACTTCCAAATTTTTTTCCCCCTCTCTCTGCTGATCCGCCACGTTTATCTGTCACGAAAAAAACTTACCAGGATATTCCTAAGTTAGTTCTGTCCCATTCGACCTAGGCTTACCTGCTTCTCCAATCACTGGTATTTTTTCCAAGGCCCCATTATATTGCTCCTGCTCCTCTTACATAAACATGTATAAGCATATATGTATTTGCGCTCGCTCTGCATCCTTCAGTTCGTAACCAGAAATTTCCCCTGATATCACCCCACTGACCGTCTTGATATTCTTCCACTCCTTCTACATCCGTGTCTCACGTCTACAGTATCCGTTCCTCGCAAATCACTTTTACATCTGATCCACCCTTCAAGTCTCACGCTGCTCTCTCCCCGTTTTACATTGAGCTTTGTGCCCTGTCTGCCGACCGTCTATTGCAGGGTGCCAATGTTTCGTTACTATCTAATCCCTTGCCGTACATCTATTCTTTTTCTCCTTCGTCTTCAGCTACCACTGTTTCTTGTACCGATTTCTAGCTTCTCCCACGTATATCTGTAGGCTTCCAGATGTCCCCAGCTAGACCAGTCGGATTTTTTGTTTGATCCTGAATTTCACACTTACCGGGCCTCCATTTAATCCGCACCTGGGTTCATTTAAACTCCCCACGTAACTCTTTGGTTTGCAGATGTTTTCATACTTTTATCCCCTTTCAATTTCGCTTCTGAGCCGAACCATCTTATTTTTTGTCAGCACATTTCCATATTTTCAAGAATTTCTTCTGCCCATTTGATGGCTTGTAAGAATTTGATCATGCACCTGGCATTCTTCGGGTGCCTCCGAAATAAGCCAAAAACAATATGGTTAAAAGAAAACTGCATCACCACCAAACTGATCCCTGCATTTTGACAGATATTACAGTCGTTACATTACAGGAAAATAAGGAAACGAAGGGCATGTTGAGAGCATCAGAGAGTTCACTTGATCGTGGTGGAAAACAGCAATGAAGATGCTGATGATTCAGACCCGAAACGACACACAAAGGACAGAGTAGTCTTCAGACCTTCTCGCGCCGAGTTATTCAGCGTTTTGTTCCACCTCATACCCCACAACTATTCGACGTGACCCTTACTTCCTGAACAATTGCAAAGTGCCCTGAGTTCCAATTTTTATACAACGCGCACAGAGGTAAGAGGAAAAAATTCACAAAGACTTCACTTGGGCCGTTCAAATGAGGCTTATTATTTGACACCACATTGTCAAAATATTCCGGCCTTTAAAGAACATTTATCCGCATTTTACATAGTATTGTTTGTCACACAGTGCGTACATAAAGGACCGAAATACACTGATAGGTGTCAGCAATCGATCAACTTCCGTGTTCATGTGTGCTTTAATAATTTCCGTCGAAAGCTTGTTTTCCAAGCTAAGTTTTGATCGGAAACCAATTTTCAGTTCCTTTAGGAAATTCGAAGTGGTAGTTATACTCAATTCCACTGTTTATAGATCTTTCAGTTTTACGCGACATCTCGTCGTCGCTTGAACTTGTATCTACGTTCAACCTCTGTGCGCAGGTTTGGTAACAATATTAGTTTTACCAGATGCCGCGATGGTTTACCGCTTGGGATGAGCAGCCCAAAGTGGTGCAGTTCCATGCTGGAATGCTTACATTCTGACTGCGAGTCTACCTGTGTGCTTTGGTCTTCTGATGAATATGCCAATCTCAAGTTGTGCTGCTGGACTCGGAACTGGTTTCTCATGGATTGTGAAAATGATGACTTCTACGGAAACCTTTTTACACGCAGCCAACGCAGAAAGTTAGTCTCCGCGGGCATTGGCAGTAAGCCATATGTAGGCAAGGTGATGAGCACGACCCCATCCGGAACATCTGACAGCTGTTCTCACAGAAAGGTTCTGGCCGGCCGTGTAAAGGACAGATAAAAAATCCTCCTCAAGCCCAAAGTCAGTCACCCGTGGCGATACTGCAATAACTACTGGGCATACGTGAAAAGCAAATACTGAAATTCCTTCTGAATGCCCCAGGCGCTTTGTGAATGCGACCATATTTGACACTATTTTGATAAGCTCGTCCATACACCACACTCACGTACATTTGTTTGTTTGTTTAGGACATTTGAACTTGGTATTGAACCGTTTCCGACCTTGGTGCATGAGCCATGAGGCTTCGAACCTTTGGGTTTTTCGGCCGAGTCTATTCGGCCGCATGCTTGAGGTTTGTGAACATTCGTAACTTTTGAGAAACTACGAATCAATCTTGTTCTGGTTTTGGGCCTTGTGTGAATTGGCTGCCATTTGCCCAAGTTGCGTTTATTGCGAATCGCAACATGTGCTCAAGCGTTTTGAAGCAACTACCTTTGTGTGCTTAACGGGATCCCGAAGCTTGGGCACCTAGCAGCAGATAAGGAACCACAGGTCATAGCCCTTACAGAAATTTGGCCCACCCCTGAAATACCTGATACTGAAATATCCGTCTCGGGATACTTCGAAGTCAGATGAGACTCCAGCAGATGTCATGCTGATGTGGTAATCATAAACTACGATAATTCTATCACTCCTCCGATTACGTTTGCACCTTTTCATATATTGGTCATTCGTGAATCGTCTTCACAATCTACGCTTGGTGTAGTCCATCGCCCTCCCGCGTGAAATCCGAACGATAGCCTATGTCGCATAAACCCATTTGGCTCCATGAAAAAGCCATGCAGACTTCATCCATCTTTCAGTCATCGGTGACTTCAACTCACCCGGCGTCGACTGGAGAGGAGCTAGTGCTCCTGCTTTCAACTGTGATAAGTCCCTCCTAGACCTCGGACTTAAGAACTCACGGGCACAGAACTTGAAGGGGCCGACCGGATATCGCACAGGATATGTTCCGTCCGTACTAGACCTGGTCATCATCAATGGATGGTTCCCAACGGATGTGGGACGCTACCTGTTACTTCTCGGAGAATTTGATCACATCCCCTTTGGGTTCGATCACATTGTGAAGTGGTCTCTTCTCCCCTCAGAAATCAAAATGTTCAGATCCTGCAAAAGGACCACTTCTGACCAAGTCACTGCATTCCTTCGTCCCCAGCTAAACTCAGCTAACCTAGGTAACTCCGCTGATGATAACACAGATAATCTCAGAGAGCTGACCTCCCTAGCTGATAAGCCATTTGCCCTCAGAGTTTGTCCTCCACGGACCGGTAGACGGCCCCTCCCTCGCCCCATTAGGCGCATTCCAGACGAACTTGCACGCCTCTTCGCTAGGTATAAGGCTACTGTTGTGGGCCCACACCAATGCCGTCCTACCCCAAAATGCAAACAATATCCTGTGTCCATACCCTTAACCATATCATTATTCCGATTTGTTCAGTTTCAAAAGGTTTCCGTCGGCGTACCTAATATTGCCCCATGGGTCCTGACTTGACCCATCCCCGCGTTCACAAGGAAACCGCTGACACATCAGCCACTCTTTATGCCTTTTGCTTTCAGCGATGTGTTGACGATGGAGTTTTCCCCAGAAGCTAGAAGAAAGCAGTCATCACCCCCATCTATAAGAGGGGTAGGAGACACCTTGCTTCTAGTTACAGACCCATGAGTCTGACTAGCATCACCAGCGAAATTTGTGGGCGGATGCTCAAGAGTGCGGCTCTTTCCCATCAGCACAGAAATAGGATCCTATCCCCGTCCTAACATGGGTTTCTTCCCGGCAGATCTCTCATCGCTAACACGCTTACCTTCATGGATAGTCCGACGAAAGCCCACGATGATGACCAGCTCTCGCCGGCTGCTTCCATGGATTTTGCTAAAGCCTTCGACAAAGTCCATCATGACCCTCTTCTTTATAAGCTGCAAACTTACGGGATAACAGGCTCCATGTTGGACATCCTACGCAGCTTTCTTACCTACCGCACCTTTGTGGCTAACTTGGGGTGTGTTTTGCTTAAATCTTCCACGGCAACAACTGCGGCCCCCAAGGGTTGGTCTAGGGTTCCTTCCGTTATTGATCTACATAAACGATCCTCCAACAGTCCATCCTGTAAAGACTGTCATATATGCAGACGATGAAAGCCTCTGGATGTCAGGCGTTGAAAGCCCGAAAGTCTGTGGAACCAAAAGACCGGCCCCCTTATTGAAACATCCTGGTTAGTGATGACAGACATTTGAGCATGTCTTTCGGCAGAGAGGCTGGCAACACTTTCCCCAGTAACGGAGCAACCACACTGCCAAGGGTTGACCGATGTAGAGTGCTCGGTTTCTGGTTGCATTTTAGCTTTTTCCTCCACCATCGTCATCCACCTGCGAGCAAGTCCGCATTTCGAGTCCCAAATGTGATTCGGGGATCCTTCATGCGCATATCTTGGGCTGACTTCCCATGATTTTCTGTACATATATCCGTCCTATGCCGGAGCACTGTAGTCGGATAGTGCAGTCTGGTCTTATCCGAGACCATGAGATCCTGGAAGGGGTCCGAAGGGCTTCCTCCGAAGCAGTATGGCGTTTGTCCCATCTACCATATCTCATCCGCCTCTCACTGCATTTCTACCCCTATGACTTAGGACGCGTAAGAGGTGATCCGTTTTTGATGTTTCATCTCTTTCAATCAGATCTAAGCAACTGCTTCTTCTCCCTCTGTGCAGCCTTTTCTCTCCGTGGTCACAGCAGAAGGAATTTTAGACTGAGACCACATACTTATCACGAATTGACTCTTCTAGCTGTATGGTCAGCACCCCGCGGAACCTTCCTCCGAAAGTTACTGTTCTCTCGTAGGATAAAACTATCTTTAGGAATAAATTAGACTTCCCCGATAATTCATTGTCTATTAAAAACCAAAGAAGTGAAACGGGTGCTTTTTTGCGTCCCCATCCAGGCTTAAACTTGCGTGGTACGTTAAATGTTGCACCCTCATTCCTTTCGAGGCACAGTCCATATCGAGACAGCGCTTGGTGTTATGTATATTTTGGTTTGGTGGCTAACTCCGCCCCCGCCCTAGCCAGCCACTTCCCTTTACTCTCTTTTCAGCTCAGTGAATCCGACAGGCGATAGAGAGTTTCCTCCGGAGCAGGGACAATAAGGCTCAAACCATCGAATCTGCGAACCACTTCGTGGTAAGCTGAAAGATTGCTCTCAGGATAATTGGGCAACGGAATAAATGGGGTGAGTCAGTCGGGATGCGATATGCATACAGGTAGTACACTCATCACGTTCTCGCTAAAAATGAGGGGGAAACGTGAGACCTCGTGGCACATCGAAGGCGGGTATGTTATACTTTGTGAGCTTTCTACTCGGCTGAGTTCAGCTTCCAGGGTTTCACGGCCGTCCTTCAGATTGTCCATTTCCTTGCTGCAGTGAGCCGTTTGATGCCTAGGTGCTTGGAAGCCATGAAAAATCTCCTCTTCGTGGGCTCATCCGTCAACGGCAGCACAGAAGATGTTCGGTTAGACCTACCACTGCGCTTTAATTCAGTTTGACTTCAGGATCATATTGCTGGTCACCAGCCCTGCCTGATATGTCGCCGCGATGGAGGGAAGATTAAAGACAGATAAAAGTGGGGTATATAAGGGCTATGAACGGGGTTCTAATCGCTTCTCTCTGAACAATTCTTCACAGGTTTATCCGGTCTATAATAATACTAAAAAAATAATAATAACAGAAGCACGTACTTCTCGACCGTCGTCGAGGGGCAAGCATGGATCCATGATCAGAGGTTACAGTATCACTCAAGAAGATGGAAAATTCACATATCTCAAACAGTGGTTCACTAAGTACAGCGACAGAGGAATAGGGCTAGGTAGAGTTTAAACGAGGCAGAATGACGACAAAATACACGGCAAACATGGTTCAATTTTCAGTCCGCTGGGGTGGTAGTGAGGACTTGGCCGGATATAAGACGTGCCTTGTCTTAGGGAGCAAACGCTTCGATGTCCACAAGGATGTTGCAGGAAATTGGTCTGTGAAGCATACTCAAATTCGCTTTGAAAGGTAATTGGTGATGATGCAAGGAGGCAGGTAAGAATTTCATGAAAACGTGAGGATGGATACTAGTTTTCGTAGATTTTTGACGTGAAAACGAAGGGTAACCACAGAAATGGTGGGTTAATTTTCGTGAGAAGTAGTAAGTATCGTTTACTGTCGGGAATTCGCAGCTGATTGGAGAACAATGGAGCTCCTAGAAGGACTAACCTGCGAACGGAATATTGTGTCCAAGAGGAGCAAAATGAAGCAAAATAACTGAGCGAGAAACTTTCCAGTAGGCCAGGTTACGCTGGCAAAGTGGAAAGTATATTATTTTGTCAAGTTACCTATGGCCTTCCCCCCTTCTGTGTTGGGCTTTTTGGGCGACAGTAGACTGCGGTTTGTATTAGCTTTTTCATCATTGAAAGAAGAAAGGCATCACCGAATCCGTTAATTTTGTTATTCAATTAGGAATCGCAGCATTTTGGTTCAGATGGCCTCGACGTCGAGGGAGTCTCGAGATAAAAGGTTCACAGTGAGCTTCAGCGGGGCATACGCAGCAATATCAGGACTTCAAGTGGGTGAAACCTCGTAGCCGGATCGCACTAGCGGACACCAGCCTTGGGCGCGGTTGCATGCGGGCAGAGGAGAAGATAGTGTAAAGACCGGTTTTGAGAAAAACCCCAAAAACACTTCAACTTCGTGCTTCCTCGATAATTCTCGCTCACGTACACTACTTGCATATTTTTTCATGCATGTTTTGTCTTTATGAACCAACCCTTGTTTACTCGCGTCCAACGCGCTACCCTGTCACATCCTATCTTGGACCGGCATGACGCACTTGCTTGTCTTTCACAAGCCGCAGCTTGGTTCTCGTTTTCTTGGTTTGTGTGATCATATAATTGAGATTTGCATGTGCTATATATTATTGTTTATTTAATAACCCAGTGTCGTAGAATTCGCGGATTGATTGCGGTTTGATTTCGGGATCCGTTCCATACCTGGCTACGAGGTGCTCGAAAGCGTGGTATAGATAAACTCTCTGCAAGTTGTATCACAGCCAAGCAACACGATGAGTTGGTGGTTCTGAAATTTAAAAAAAGGATAAATACAGTCCGGAAGTTGTTTCGGCTGAGGGTTAGCGTGGGCAAAGTAGGAGATGGGGGCACGGAGGACGCAAACGAGTCGCAATGATCTTAGTGAAATGAGACGTCATTGCTATTATAGCTCGGTCTTTGAGGGAACTACATGCACTTGCCTCACCGGGTCTAGTTGCTGATTACCAATTTGGCAGAGTACAGATAAACCTCATCGTTCCGGGTTAACAAATCCGTGGGGGTTCACTGGAGCTATTGCTTCGAAGGGCTACGCGAAGAAGTAGCTGGGAAGGCCTAGAGGACGTATGACTAGCACCACCGTGGGGTACTTACAGGTCTAATGCTTTAGGTTTGTGCTAGTTTTTGATATACGGAAAGTTGCTGTTAGGTTGGGCAGTGAAACGGAGAGTGGGTCGAATGCATGGTCAACGGAAACGCCACTTTCCTAAAGAAAGAAGGAAGGATAGGTAAGCGTGAGCGGGATTTTCCTTAAGTCATAATATATAGGCTTGTACATGTATTCACATTCACAGATGTACATTTAATGCTATGACGAGACATGTTTGTCGCCTGACGTGTCAAATTGTTGTCCGGAGCAGTGGGATAAGAGCTAGTGCCACGCTGGTTTCGCAAATGATGTCAAACATACATGCCAGTCTTGCGTAGGAGGGCACTGGGTAGTTGAAACTTGGGACGGGACGTGGACAAGCGTACTTGAGGAGTCCAGTTCACTGGCACCCTAGTCAGTCTCGTGCGTAAGAACGAAAAACGTGCCTGGTGGACAAAGGCGGGGTTTTCACCTTCCTAGGGTCATGTCTGAGCTGATGGGAAACATGCCAATGGTTGAAGTTTGCTTATTCCCTTCACAGACCGATATCAGTGGTATCTGGAGATCAAGTCGATCCCACTAGGTCTTTCGTGTTTCCCTCTTCCTCTTTCTTGTTTTCTTTTGCTTCTTAACAGAGGCGTGTTTGAGCCTATTTAGGAACTTTCCGTAGTCCCTCTACCAGACCGTCATATTCCGCGTATATGTCACTTTTCGCAACTGCTAGGAGTGGTCTGTTTCCGCCACCTCCGGACATAGCTTCGGAGTAGGTGCCGCTGACATCAGAGGTTCTGCTATCATGGGCTGGAATTATGTAGTGTGGCCAAGCAAACACACAGTGGGTAGGACAACGAGTGTTGCAACGCGGATTCTTGCGTATACGTGTCAGACCCGTATAGAGCCGGACCCTGCCTAAGACTACTAGGGGCCTTTCTGATGTGGTCGGTCTGCCTGCACTAAAGGGGGATGTTACGGCACGCACTGAGAGAGGATAGCAGCCGATGTTAGGTGATGGGCTTATAAATCATGGCGAAGCAGACCAGCAGTCATAACGGGAAACGTAAAACAAGGAAGTGAAGGTCAGCAGGAAGTTTTTAGAGAGTGGGCTTAGAGGACGAGGGATTTTGGAGCGGGATAAGTGAAGAAAAAAAATTACGGCCGGGCAAGAAAGCTGAGGGGGTGGAAGCCAGAAATAAACGGGAGTGGATTCGAAGAATCAAGGAGTAATTTAGTGGACTTCGGAATTTATTGTCCTAGGATCTGGCACCACTGGTTTATTTGATGCCATCGGGAAACGTCAGGGCTAAAAGCAGTAGTTGTGAAGACCAACAGTTGAATTAGATAAAGCAGGGTCATCTGGATGCATCCGCACAAGCTGCCCCAGTTATCTGTCCGTTACTTCTTCCACTCGTCGAAAGGCCTCACAGCCAGCGAAAGACTCCTAAGATCAGTTCTTATAAGTTTTTGTGCTCTGCAGTCGGTGCCGTGCCCGTCTGTCATCCTGTTGATATCCATAGACAAAATCCCAGGTTCGAGCTGGTTTGTCCATCTCTCTAACTTCTTTGAGCACTTCTGTTAAGCCCCACTTAACCTTGGCAGCAAAAATAGGTTTAACCTGTGTAACCTTTGCCCACGGCCTTGCCTCCGGGGTAACGGTACGGTAAACGGAAATTCGCAATGGAGGAGCTCCTTGGACGGACCCTGGCGGTCACGTCTTACCGCCTGGCGAACAAGCCCACAACTCAGTGTCACAGATGATCCCATTCCGGCAACGACCTAAGGCCCCCTTCGCCGCCCGAAAGGTTCCTAGTTCTGCTCGCCATTTTGGTATTCTTTTCCGGTAATTTACGGCCTCTTCTCTGAAGAAGTGAGAACCAGCTGTCAAAGTGGATTAAACCAGATTGCGCTACACCAAGTGGTTCCACTAGCTATCATCGACGTAGTTTGTACCGAGCTATCTGGAGTGATAATCCAAAGGTGGCTTCTTAGGGCTCTGCTTTAACTCAGAAAAACGCGGGTATTTATCTGGAGAGTAAACTCTGAAGCAGCCCACCGATTTAGAAATCCTGACCTGGTCGACTCCTTGAGGTGTTCTGGTTTACTATTCGCGGATGACCTCAAGATTGTGGAGGAACCATCTTCGAACAGCATGCGGGGAGACCTAATGAGAATACGAGAGTGGACCGAAACATGGGAGCTCCCTTTAAACCGAGGTAAGTGCAGGCAGCTGCTCCATAGCGGGGGAGCAGGAGATATTCGGCACTTCGATGAAGGGACGCTCGAGATAACTGAGACCACCGATGTCATAAAAGATCTTGGAGTTCATATGCGTGAAGCCTTTACACCCACCAAGCAGTGCCCTGAGGTAGCAGCGGAGGGTAACAGGCCCATGTTTCGGCTGTGTCGGACCGTCAGGTCTCGGGAAGCCAAAATAATATTACCACTTTACAAAACGCGCGTACGCCCCACCTGAAGTACTGCTTCCGTGCCTGGGCGCCGAAACTAGTCAGGGACAAACGGCTGTTGGAAACCGTCCAAAGACGGTTCACTAAGATGATCGGTGGGTTGAGGGACAAGACATACAAAGAACGCCTCAAAGCTCTCGACCTGTTCTCACTCTATAAGCGACTCCTAAGAGGCGATCTGATGGGGACTTTTAAACAGCTCCAAGGGTTATCTGAAACCGACAGGCCGTTGTTAGTTCTAAGCAAAAACTCGACGCTCATAAGACATGAACACAAACTGGTGAAACCCAGGGCCATCAGAAGCGACAGAACACGTTTCTTCTCTCACCGCGTTACGAACCCGTGGAACAAACTTCCATCCAATGTGGCAGCAGCGAATAGCGTCGGTGTGTTTAAACGACGGCCGGATGACTGCTGGGACTAGGTTTTCCCGAACCGTGACTGGGAAATTGAGCATACCCTCAGGTTACACCTCTCTCCTTTACCCCCTATTTTCTAAGACACGACAATGTTTACCCTCCAAGCAATAAAATACAGTGAAACTGCGGCCTTTATTTATTCATCCGGTCTACCCCACGGGGGATTCTCGAGCGTAAGCATGGCAGATGGTTGAGACAATGAACCTGTTTATCCAACGCGACTGCCAGTTCTTCGAGAGCAGACCTACTTTTCAATCTCTCCCTTGCAGTCCACCACTCAACAGTCACAACGTTCGGACCACCTGGCAGTCGGAGCACCGTAGGATCATTAAAGCCCTCGACTGCAAGAACCTGGAGGTAGACTGGCCAGGGCCACAAGTCCTGTGACCTGATCTGATCTGATCCGATCTGGCACAAGTAGGCAACGATGGGCGGCGTACAAGCTGTACAAAACTCAGGGGGCATGGAACAGCCATAAGATGGCTAGGATCAGAGCTCAAGAGATCCGAAGAGTGGAGAAATGTGCCTTCGAGCGTCGGTTAGCCGCTTCGGTCCGCACAAACCCAAAGTGATTCTACTCCTACGTGCAATCTCACATACGTATGAGAGAAAGTGTAGCAACCTTGGAAGAAGCACAGAGACGACTGGCTCTAAGCGAGGAAGACAAGGCTGACATGCTCTTAGCATTCTTCAACAGCATATATCGATCAGAAAACAGTGTGGATGAAAGAATGGAGGGCCCACAGGCGCCTCCAATACCCGAACTTACCGTAAGAGAAGAAATGTACCCGGAGTTGCAAACGTTGAATAGAAATAAAGCAGCAGGTCCAGACGGGATTCATCCAGCAATCGTTCAGCCTCTGGCCGAGGTCCTGAAGGCTCCGGTGACGAAGCTGTATGAAACGTCACTTAGAGAGGGAATTGTGCCGGGAGACTGGAGGAGTGCAGCAGTGGTAGGAATTCACAAGAGTGGACCCCGGCAAACGGCCGAAAATTAACGGCAGGTCAGCTTGACTTCAGTACTGTGTAAGGGCCTGAAGCGAATGGCCAGGAGACAGATCTCTAGGCATTTGGTTCAACACAACCTCATACCAAATGCTCAGCATGTGTTTGTGGCAGGACGATCCTGTCTGACGAATCTCCTGCTGTTCCTCGATGAGGTAACCAAGCGTCTGGTCGAAGGGCAATCGATTGCGGTCTGCTACTTGGACTTCAGCAAGGGGTTGGATTTTGTAAACCACAGATTTCTGGGCGTCAAACTGTAGTCTATGGGAATTGTTGGAAAGGAAAAACAGTGAACAAATAGTTTTTTAGCAGGGCGAACCTTTAGTGCTTAGGAGGGGAGTCGTGTCTCGAAACCGGAAGGTGTAAAAGTGGGGTGCCACAGGGCTCGGTGCTCGGCCCTCTGCTCTTCCTCATCTTCATCAATGACCTAGCACGCGGGCTTACAAACCCCACCTTTATGTTCGCCGATGACGTCAAGATAGCTGGAGTAGATATAGAACTTGACGTGTTAGCTCTACAAAACTGGGCACGCAAATGGGACCTTCCACTAACCCCCCCCCCAAGTGTCAATGTTTGACCACAAATACAGGGGCTAGTGAGGATGGTGTGGGTTTGTTGCAAGTGGTCTCGCAGGTCAAAGACTTGGGCTTTATAATGGACAACAGCTTTAAGCCGTCGAAGCAGTGCACCTCAGCAGCCAATACGGCCAGGAGAGAACTCTTTCGAGTTAGATCCATTATGTCGTGTAGAGAGCCGAAGATTTTCGTTCCGACACATCAGGCCATAGTTAGGCCGCATATGGGGTACTGCGTGCAGGCCTGGGTACCGTACTACCAGGAAGCTATAGACTGTCTGGAGAAAGTGCAAGGGCTAGCCACTAGAATGGTGAATGGGCAAGGGGGTTTAGCTACACAGAGCGTCTCCGTGCCCTAGACCTGTTCTAGATGAGAAGACGGCGCATTCACGGGGATTTGATAGAAACCTTCAAGGTAATGAACGGACTGTCAGGAATAAGACGAGGAGACCTTTTCTCTCTGATTCCAGAGAGAAGCACAAGGGGGCAAACCTTAGAATACTAAGGAAGCATTCGAGGCTCCAAATTAGGGTGAAGTACTTCTCAGATAGAGTGGTACCCTATCGGAATAAGCTCCCGGAGGAGGTAATAAATACCACACCAGAAAGCAGTAGACCTATGTCTGGTGGCAGTATACCCCGAGTTATGTTAAGCAGCTTTTAGGGTCAGATGCAATTTACTTATTGTTTCCACCTTACTCTGCAAGGGCTGTTACTGCACAAAATTTCTGCCTTTCAGAAAAAGAAAATCACGCAGTGTTGGGAGCTACGGAAATGCACCGACAACACAACTATCTGGACGCACTATTGGCTCTAGCCACACCAAGTCCTGTGCAAACTGAACTGAACTGAACTGAATTCCTTGTTACGGGCAAGGCGTTCGACTCCGTTAATCATCGTCGTTTGCTATGCAAGATGGAGACATTCGGTATAGGTGGGCCAGTATATAGGTGGCTGGAGGACTTCCTCTCCCACAGGACGCTTTATGTCAAAGTGGGGGACAGGTGCTCCAGTTTGGTGAACGTTACCAGTGGTGTGCCTCAGGGATCCGTCCTAGGCCCGGTCCTATTCTTGTTATTTAATAATGACCTAGCATCCTTTCTTCAATCGCCCAGCCTTATTTTTGCGGATGATGTGAAGATTGTTGGATCTAAGGGTAGGGCGGACTTGGGCAGGGAAATAGGCACCGTCCTGAACTGGGCATACAAATGGGACTTACCTCTAAACGCTCAAAAAAGCCATTTGTTGTCAAGGGCAACAGAGAGCCTAACTGTCGCTCATGATCAAGGGCTGTTCACCGTAGAGGCAGCCAGTAGGGTTAAAGACTTGGGGATCATCATGAAAAGTGACTTCAAATGGTCGAAGCAGTGCAACGCTGCTGCGCATAAGGCTCGTGAGGAGCTCTTTAGACTGCGATCAGCTTTGTCTTGCCGGAAGCCGGAGGTATTCGTACCTATTTACATGGCTATAGTACGACCTCACTTAGAAGGTAGCGTGCAGGCTTGGTCACCCTTCTACAAAAAGGACGCCGCCTGCCTCGAGAAAGTCCAACGTCTCGCCACGCGAATGGTTGAAGGGCAGAGGGGTAAGACTTACGAGCAGAGACTCTGTGACCTGAATCTTTTCTCGTTGGAAAGGAGGAGACGTCGAGGAGATCTCATAGAAACGTTCAAGGTAATGAAGGGCTTTTCTGGCCTTAGACCAGATAGTCTATTCCAAGTGGCCGTAGACTCCAGAACAAGGGGACACGAAAAGAAGTTGATAAAAGCCCGATCTAGGTTGATGGCTAGATCGCACTTCTTCAGCAATAGGGTTGTGAACAGTTGGAACGGTCTGCCTGGTGAAATGGTAGATCTGCAGACAGTCCAATCCTTCAAAGGTGCCCTAGATCGCAAGTGGTACGAGATCTTTCCTTGTAGTGAGCCTTGAGAATATCAACTAGATGGATGACGGGTAGCACTGTGGTCCTTCTGGAGTATGTTTTAGCAGACTTTTTCTCTCATTGCATACTGTCTCAATGAACGCTCACGATGCATAATGTCTCTCGTAGTTGATGTGCGATGAGGTTTTCGTTTCCCTCTCATTTTTAGCGGGGATTCGACGAAATACATGCGGCAGTGGTGGGTGCATAACTGGTGTGCATACCATCGAAGGAATTCTGGACGCTCGATTGGCCGTGGCCATTACCTGTCCTGTGCAGACTGAACTGAACTGAACTGATTTGGACTGCGCTACACCGCGACGTGGTCCTGATTAGCGATGGGTCTGGTGGCAAATGCTTAGGGACAGGAACGGAAAGATTGCTGATATCGGCGGAATTGCACCCCAGTATTAGAAATTCAGCTGCGGACCAGTGGGGAAAAAGGTCTAAACCATTCAACTTGTGCGGTAACCTGGCCGTTGAAACCTACGGGACACGGAGAGGTTTTGGTTCTGCCTGTAAGGTCAGTAGCAGTCAGTGACGAAAAAAGTAGCTAGTGAGTCTCTCGCAACCCTTGTTGATACTCCTTACCATTTGAGTTGCTATACCAGCAGTGCATTCTTTACTTGACCCCCTTTACAGCAGTCCATTATCAAAGTTACCGAAAATCCTCGTTGATCACCGTCTAGGGTCTCTGTTTTCCTCACTTTCAGCTAAATAAGCCAGAGACCGAAATATATGAACACTAGTGCTGTTAAGTAGATACAAGCTAATCCCACTTCTGGAATACCAAGTGCTTCCATGCGGTAGAGGACAGAATATGGTGTGATGGCTGTCACAGCTGGCAATTTCGGAACCACTTAAGTCAAACCAGGACCTGCTCCCGTATTGAGTCTATAGCCCCTGGTCCTCGGTTCGTGACCCGTTAACGAATACCCTTGCAGCTCGTTCGTAACATCGGTTTTCGGTCGGTTTGTTTGGTAGCCATTTTACACGGGTCAACATTGCATTTATACGAAGGAAGTTGACGACCGAAAGAATGTGCAATGCTTGGTTGGCGTTTTATTCAAATTTATAGGTTCAATTCGCCGAAATGTCCTGAAAAACTCGTTGTAGATGGCTCTATTTTATTCCTCCGAAATGGATAAAATAAGAATAGTTAATCAGAAAATCAAACTAGGAGATAGGAATGAACATCGTAATACGTAATTTAGGAACAGTGAAAGAAATTAGCGAGGCATATTAAGTATTTCAAATGATTGGCACAAACCGCTCGGAAACCGTCCGGGAAACCGATCTGATACCACTCAGAAACCGCTCGAAAACCGATCGGCGTAACAATAAAAATCGCTGGAAAACCCGCCGAAAACCGATAGGTTTCGGAGCAGTTTGTGTCAGTCGTTTGAACTACTTGATATGCCTCAGTAATTTCCTCCACTCTTCCCAAATTACGTATTACGATGCTCATTTGTACCTCCTAATTTTGATTTTCTGATTAAGTGTCCTTATTTTATCCATTTCGAGGGAATAAAATGAAGCCATCTATACCGAGGTTTTCAGGACATTTCGATGAATTAAACCAATACGTTAGATAAAACGCCAACCAAGCATTGCACATTATTTCGGTCGTCAATTACCTTTGCATGAATGCAATGTTGATCCGTGTAGAACCGACGGAAAACCGATAGGCGTAATAGTAAAAACCGATCGATTTCAAGGAGGTTTTGCACCGCTTTTCCTACAAGGGTATACTCGGCAGGGTGCAGAAGAACAGAACTCAAAACGTTGGAGCGAGATAACGTGTGTATTGGAGGAACGCAACGGCGTGCAGACAGTATACACAGGCGGAGTAAGTGGCGCCACCAAACTCGGTCATTGTTCAGATAAACAAATTTTTTACTCTTTGTAGTCGTGTGTCGTATCGGTAGCACTACAGGATTCTCCCCCAGAAGACCGACGTGGTTGGGCTTCGATCCGTGATTGGTTCGTCGGCTTCGGTGGTGAAAGACGTTTTCCATGCCTCCCGCCGCGATCAACACAACAACGAAACCAGCACAAACCGTTCTCCATGACTCACACTGGTCTCTGTGCGTCGATTGCAAAATTGCGTCCTCCTCAACGCTGAGTCCGACGTGGGTAGATCCTGTTTGCGACTTGCCAGTAGTGGTTGTATTGTAGGATTTGTCGTTGCCGGTATATCCCAAGGCTCCGTTTGCCGGTGTTTGTTATTGCCTTCGTAAACGAGCCAGCGTCCGGTGTCAAATGAGTCCAGTCACGATCCGATGAGCATTGTATTCTAGCCACGCGAGATCGTGGAAGTCCATGTGGTTCTGTCCGACGGGGCGAGCTGGAAGGCAAGAAACACAAGGAAGCTGCGCCTCGGGGCGCGGACGAACATTCGACCGGGAAGGACATACCGGCGCAATTCAGGCTGCCGCTACCCCTGTCGTGATAAACTACGTGGTCCTGCAGTCATGCATTACTAAACTATGTACAAGTGGGATATAAAGAGTAAAGTTAAATATATACGACTGTTACACATTCAAAAAACCCCTTTGGCTGTCGCAACTCGCGGCCGCGTCGATTTCTCCTGTTGACGGGTGCAGCTGTGTCTTCCGTGGAGTTTGGTGTTGCAGCCGGTAATGGGGAGTTGTTAGTGGGAGTAACAGGTGTCAACGCAGGGCGACTAACCGAAGGTTGTGTGGAGGTGGGGGCATTATGTGGGTTGTACGGGGTGGGTTCTACTTCGGCAAAGGCTGGTTAAAGACGGTCTATACTGATGTTCTCTTTCCTACCTTCAACGTCTGCTGCGTATTTATTTTCCTTTCGCTGGACGACGCGGAACGGACCAGAGTAAGCCGCTTGCAGTAGTGGTCGCACTGCATCCACTCGAATAAACACATGGCTGGCGGTCGCTAGAGTGGTAGGTATGTGGGTGCTGAGAGTTAGTTCTCGTGGCGGCTTGGGCTTTAGCACCCGCATTTGGCGTGACAGCATTTTTGCGTAGTCCCCGTAATTTAAACTCACAGGTGGTAGAGGAGAAACCAACTCGCCCGGAAGTCGTAATGTGCAACCGTAAACCAGTTCAGCCGACGTAACACCCATGTCGGCTTTAACGGTGTTACGCAGTCCAAAGAGAACGATCGGTAGAATTTCATTCCATAAAGGGTTATCACAAGCACGAAGGGCAGCTTTCAGTTGGCGATGAAATCGCCCCACCATGCCATTGGTCTGAGAATGATGAGCCGTCGTCTTGTTGTGTCTGCAGCCAAATGTGTTCAGCAGCTCGTGTAAGGCACCGTCAAAATGAGAACCACTGTCCGTGGTCACGATAGTAGGGCAACCGAACTGACTTACCCAACCAGTTAGAAACACTTGCAGCTTCCTCTGAGGTAGGACGGGGAATAGGTATGACCTGTGGTCAGCGAGTGAAACGGTCTACACATGTGAGCATGTAGACGCAGCCGTTGGATGGTGGAAGGAACGCCATGAGATCCACATGCACGTGACGAAAACGTGCGTCCGGCTCGAAGAATTTGCCTAACGTAGATCTAGTGTAACGACGTATTTTAACGCATTAGCACTGAAAACAAGCGTGGGCCCGAAGACCTACGTCACGTTTGACGCAAGGCCAAACGAATTGCTCGGTGACTAGTTTCACTGAGGCAGTTACGCCAGGGTGCGATAAGTTGTGGAGGTTGATAAAAGCTTGTCGGCGAAAACTGGCGGGAACTAGTGGTCGGGGTCGACCCTGTGACATCGCAAGTAATAGTTACATCCGAAGTTGGAAGGGTCACTGGCACTAGATGCAGGGAGCTGCCGTTTTTGAGCTGCTCGGCCTAAGGATCTGTTGTTTGGGCTGCGGCGATTGCTTCTAGGTCTGTGCCCATCGGTAGTGGGTCGTCGGTATTGTGGACGCGTGAGAGTACGTCTGCTACGGGATTGTGTGCTTGTTACGATGTTTGGAAACAAAAAAAACTTTTTAGGCAAGCCATTTTTCAACTCGAGCATGTCAAGCCGGACTGAGCAATCGATAGTCAATAAATTGTCCGACGACTAATGACGTAACCCTTTTTGCTGATCGAGCATTCATTTACAGTCCGACGCAAATTGAGACAACGGATCAATAGTCAAACTATTTTTATCAACCTGTGGTTTATGGTCTGCGAAAACTGCGGACGTTTGGCTCTCGAGTGTGTGCCGAAAGGGTCGGATACTCGTATTAATTGCCTGTAGTTGTCTGCTGAACGTACTGTATCGGAATTCCGCCGGTTGGAGACGCCTGGAGAAGAAAGCTATCGGTTACCATGAATCGTCGCGACACTGCTCCAACAGCCGTGTCCGAAGGGTCTGTCCCTAATGCCAGGGGAGCAGAAGGATTGGGATGTGAAAGGGGCACTATGTTGGCGACAGCTTCCTTGATCGAAATAAACGCTACCTGTGCCGTGCCGGGAAAAATGAATTCCCGCTTACCTCCACGCAAAAGGTCTTTTAGCGACTGCATTATTTCGGCGCAGTTTGAGATAAACCGGCGATAAAAGTTAACCAAGCCAGGAAATTGGCGCAACTGCCGGTAAGAGTGAGGCTCATGATAGTCACGAATTACCGCCACCTTGCCAGGCAGGGGTTGTATGCCCGAGGCCGAGATTTTATGACCTAGGAAAGTGATGTTTGCCCTACCTAATTCGCATTTGGTAGGACTAATGGTTACACCGTGTTGGCTGGGGCGCACGTGTGCCATATGCTCTTTCTGAAGCATTTGCCACCAAAATATCGTCTAAGTACACGTAGACATTTTTCAAAATGCGTGTTGCTTCATGCATAAACGTCTGAAAGGTTTAGGCCGCACTGAAGAACCCAAACGGCATGCGCAAAAACTCGAATAGTCCGAATGGAGTTGTGACAGTGGTTTTAAGGATGTCAGCCTTAGCTACCGGGATTTGGTGATAGGTTTTAACGAGGTCAATGCGGCTGAAAACAGCAACCAGATAGAGAAGAAGCTAAATCTTGGACATGTGGAATAAGGTACCTGTCTGGGATAGTAGCTCTATTGAGAGCCCTTTAGTCGCTGCAGGGATGACAGTCGTCATTAGGTTTATAAACCATGTGAAGGGGCGAGGTCCAAGGACTACTGGACGGGCGTATTATGCCTAATTGTAGTATGTGTTCGAACTCAGCCTGTGCTACGCGGAGCTTGTCTAAGGTCAAGCGATGGGGTCGGCTAAAAGCTTGGGGGCCCTTAATGACGATATGGTGAGTGACGTTAGTAGTTACCGCGGGAAGGGGTCCTGATTGTCTCAGCATTGCTGGGTAAGCTGAAAGGAGTTCTGCGTAGGGGTGTTCAGCCGGAGGTTTGATGAGTAGGGACGTGATATGATTCACGGGGGAATACGAACCGGTTACGGAAAGAAAAGTCTCAGTCGACAACACTCCGGCATCAACCAGGAGGTCAAGTTGGTCAAAGAAGTTGATACCTAGCATGGGATAAGGGACGTCTGCTACTATAAGAACCCAGCGGAAGGTGCGACGTAGTCCTAAGTTGAGCGTGAGTGACTTACGGCCGTAAGTAGCAGCAGGAGTGCCGTTGGCAGCACGAAGTTTTTGGGTTGATGGAAACGTTGCATCACCTGCTTCCTTTGAAATGAAACTAGCTGCTGCACCGATGTCAGTTAGTAACAGGTTATTGGAAACTAAGCCTCGAACATGCAACAGACGATTGCTGTTGTGGCTGCCGACCGCGTTAGTCGTCGGAACGCGTCGGGATATTAGTTTCCCGGTTTGGCACCTGTGAAGGCGCAGCCGGCTTCGCAGCGCCGGGCCTTTACTCTGAACCGTTTGTGATACCGACAGTACATTGATCGAGATGAACTAACGGGGCGGTCAGGGGTAGGGGCTTCTGAGACGTTCACTTCGGTCAGAGTTGTGATGAGGTTTATGGTGTCTACAGTGAGAACAACTAGGAGTCGGAAAATGTCTGGAAGCTAACTCAAAAGCAGCTATCAGAGTGTCCTCGGAGTGTGTTCCTACGGTGGGAGCGGTGGTCTGGGGGCTACTCGAGTTTGTTACGGCAGTAATTTGTGGATGGTACGGTTCCATGATACCGTTAGCTAGTTTTGCCGCTTCTGTGAGGTTAAGATTGCTGGAAACCTCGAGTAGTGCTTGAATCATCATCATCATCATTGTACAGCGTTAAACAGTAGGGCAAGCCCCACTGACCACTGCCTTTCTCACCATGTTGCACGTTGAATTAAAAAGTATGAATATACAAGATGGACAGGGAGTGGACCTACATGGGTGGGAAAAGAAAAGAATGCCCTAGTAGCCAACACACGGAATACACAGTCTAACTGTACAAACGTACACCGATCAAACATTCTGATTCGATAGAAAGTGACAACACGATCGCCACTGTTCGCGGTTCGCAGCCATATCCTTCAGTGTCTCCAGCCAACTGGTAGACGGATCTTTTGGACCCCAACCACGAAGACGTGAAGCACCTACTTTTCCTAAGTCTGCCGTACATTTTCTCATTCCTCGCTGCCACGTCATCTGTTGACCTCCACGTGGTCTCTTCCACTCCCTAGGAGGGGCGGAGAATAGGACACGGTACGGTAGACGTGTGTTTGCCATACGTAACACGTGTCCCAACCAACGAAGTCTACTAAGTTGGATACGCTGTGACAAAACGTTCTCTGAATTAGTACCCAATACTCGCTTTCTTACCTCATCGTTGCTTACTCGGCTATTCCACCCAATCCTAGCAATACTACGTAAACATCGATGGTCGAAAACCTCAAGACGACGAATATCTTCAGCACGCAGACTCCAAGTTTCGCAACCGTACAACAAAACTGAACGCACAGTGGCACAGTATACACGACCTTTCAACTTCAGTGAAATATCGGATCGGCGCCACAAGTGCTTCAGTCCAGCGTACGCCGCTCGAGCCTTGGATATCCGCGTACTCACCTCTACTACTGTGCTCCCATCCGTCGTAACGCAGCTACCGAGGTAGGTGAAGTGGTCGACAACTGACAGCACCTCCCCATCGAGCATCAAGCTCGGAATCGTTGACGTCCAGTCTTGTAACATCACCTTGCACTTTGAAGGTGCAAAGCGCATGCCGAATGGAGCTACAGCTCTTGCGAGATTATCTAGTGCACGCTGAGCATGTTCCGTGCATTCGAACAAGCAGACAACGTCGTCTGCGTAATCTAGGTCACATAGCTTTTCACTATCTCCTAGTTCGACCCCTACATCCTGAAGATTTTGCAAAGCACTCTCCATTATTTCGTCCATGACGAAGTTAAAAAGGAATGGAGACAAAGGGCATCCCTGCCGAACACCACTGGTCGTTTCGAACCGACCGGATAGTTCGCCGTAAACCCTTACGCGGCCAGAAGTATGAGAATACAATGATCTCATTAGGTTCACGAACTTCTGGGGCATACCTTTTCGATGAAGAGTACTGAAAAGCGATGTTCGATCAACTGAATCGAAGGCGCCTTTCAGGTCTAAGAAAAGAATTATTGTTGGTCGGCGGTGCGTGTGACGCGTTTCAAGTAGTCATCGAAGAGTAAAAATCTGGTCGATGCATCCTCGACCTGGGTGGAATCCAGCCTGCTGTTCGCGGACATTCCTGTCGCGAGCCGGTGTAAGACGGTGCAGCAAAATCGAAGCTAATACTTTGGTGACTATCGGGATTAAGCTAATCCCACGATGATTACCACAGTCATTGCGTATTCCCTTCTTGAAGATGGGAACAATCAATGACTCGCTCCATATTAACGGGATACGCTCCTCCTTCCAAATGTCACGGAGCAAGGCGGTTAGTGATTTTATCAACGCCTCACCACCCAGTTTGAAAAGAACTGGGGGAAGTTCGTCGGGACCTGCCGCTTTCCCCTGCCTTAGTAATCGAATACATGACTCTACTTCTACTTCTGATGGGGGCTCAAGTGATACCACCCAAGGAGTCACAGTTGTTGACACGGGAGTAACTACACTAGCGTGCGGCCAGCTAAACTGTTCCTTGAAGTACTCGGCCCATCGGTCAAGCCTTTGCTGTTTGTTATGGATGGGTTCTCCATTCCTATTGCAAATCGTTTCACTGACCTGAGTTCGCCGTCCACCGGTGTCACGAATAAGTTTGAACAGTCTTTGACTGTTACCTGAAGCAGCTGCCACTTCGATTTCTTCGGCTACATTGACCCACCAATTTTCGCGATCCTTCTTAAGGCTTTGCGTAACTTGTCTTTGCAGCTTTCTCCGCATCTTATTCATCTCCTTACGGTTCGAAAGCTGACGCTTTTGCTCCATTATACTCAGCGACTCTTGCGAGATCCAGTGTCTTTGATGGACAACGGATCCAGGACCACAGGCAAAACCTGCTGCAACGTGCATCGCCTGTTTGATATGAGACCAATGCTCATCTACATTACTGTTCTCCGTGGATCCTAGCTCATGTGCTAACTTCTGCTCATAACGGGTGCAAACGTCTGGATCACACAAACGTTGCACGGCTAATCCGGTTTGCGGTTTGCGACGATGGCCATGGAGCTGGAGAGATAATCGCATTAAAACTAAGGCATGGTCCGACTCTACGTACGTGGACCAGTAAGATCTACAGTTCTGAACAGAACTGCGCCATCGGTAGCTTACGGCGATATGGTCAATTTGACTAAAAGTACCTGTAGAGTTAGAGCGCCATGTCGCTGTGCGACGCGAGCTGTGTCGGAAATTGGTGCTAGACAAGAACAATCGATTGTATGCACAAAATTGGAGAAGCCTATCCCCGTTATCTGTGCGCTCAGCGGGTAAAGCACAACGCCCACCTAAACAGCCTTCTGACACACTGAGTTTGCCAACTTGTGCATTGAAGTCACCAGCTAGCACTACAATGTCGGAACCTTTACTGCTGCGAACGAGAGTGGCGAGGGCATCATAGAACTCATCTTTCTGCAAGTCTGAGCTGCAGTCCGTTGGGGCGTACGCCGAGATCACGAACAAATTGCGCTTAACACAACTATCCTTTCGAACGCCGACTGACCCTTGGAGTCTCACAGCACATAAACGACTGTTAACAGGGATCCAGTCTAATAGGGCAGCCTCAGCCTTGTCAGTCAAGACAATTCCTACACCACGTTGACCCACAGCTCTAGCTGCTTCGTCTCCTGAAGTGCGCAGAATATACCTCGATGAGATACCAGGAGCAGTTAGCTGAATTACATTGCTCGAATCCTGGATACGCGTTTCGCTTAAGCAGCAAACATCAATCTTCAGAGAGTTCATTGTGAGGGCTAGGCACGCCTGCTGACCGGCCTGCATGAGTGTACGCACGTTGAAGGAGTCGAGATTCAGAGGCTGACGGGGCTTGAGAAAATGTGAGTTACCAGTCAGAGGATTATTCCCGATACTACTTGACAGTGAATCGTTGCGAGTCTCAACCGTGTTATCAATGGGAGCATTATGGGTGGATAGATGGGGCAAAGAGGGATGGTTAGGGATAGAAGACAAAGGTTGAATAACAGAGAGGGAACTCTGAGCAGTAGCACACTTATCACTACCCACCCCGCTCGATGCGATGGGCAGCGCGGTCCTGATTAGCCTGCGCGACGACCGATGCAGTATGGAATTCTTTGTAGTCGTGCAGTTCATGGGAGATGTTGGACGGGTACTGCTAGGGTGTCCAGCCACAAAGCAGGAGAACGATTAGGGTCCTCATCCAAAGCCTTTAGTTCTGACAAGAACCTATCCGCAAGGCAGCGGGATGGCTTAGTGGAAGCCCATTTGCTTGGATCAATTATTCTTCCACTGGTTTTTCCGACTGAGTTGCCAGCTCAAATCAACCCCCAACCTGGAGGACCAGGAGACTGGACTTCGTCTGACCTCTACCCATTGACCTGTCAGGTACGATTGCATCTCCGGCTTAAGGAAGCCATCCTGTATAGCTCTTTGGGTCATAGAGGCGCGCAAGCCATCACACCACGTCAAGGTGCAGTCTCGTCGTGCTTGAATATTGGTTGGTAATCGCTGTACTCACAACTCTTTAAGGATTTTTCCTCTAAAAGTTGCCCTGCCAGCTGCTGCATTTCTTTCAGTAATGCAGAGGGCTTCTTAGTATCTAACTCTGTTCCTTGAATAAGCCGCTTCAGTCTTGGCATTTTGACGGTAAAAGACAAGAGATTGCCGCTTTTTCACGGCAGTGTAAGAATGGTTATTGAATAATACGTCACGTATCTGGGTAGCAACGTCACGGGGAAGACGATTGATAGTCCACAAGTAACGAGTACGCTCGCTTGTGATTGTGTGTCTCAAGCTCCGCTTCTAATAGATAAAACCAGAGTTGAGGGTCATCAATAAAAAAACTCAGGGACGGCTAGGGAGACTGTTAAAACGGACGGCTCCGAATCAGGCTAACGGTCGTTGCTAGCCATAAGTGCAATGGTATATCAGATGTAATAGGATATATAAAGGTCCGGTGAGCAACCGTGAAAAGACTCTTATAATATCGACATAAGAAAAATATAACACGGATATTGTAGCAGTAATCGAGATTTACCTTTTATATGTTGGAAAAAGTATATATATATATATATATATATATATATATATATATATATATATATATATAAACGAATAAATGTGATTTAAGGACTTACGAGGGTCCTCGGTGAAATGAATTTGTTGTTCGGGCTCACCAGTTTAGTATTCTGCTAAGTTAGGTGAGGACCTATTCCCTTATAGAGTCTATAGCCCTTGATTCTCAGTTCGTGACACGTTACCGAATATACTCGGCAGCATGCAAAAGAGCAGAACTGAAAACTCTGGAGCGGGGTAACGTGTGTATTGGAGGAACGCAACGGCGTGCAGACGGTGTACAGAGGCGGGGCAAGTGGCGCCATTAAACTCGGTCATCGTTCAGGCTAACAAATTTGTTACTCTTTGTAGTCGTGTGTCGTATCGGTAGCACTACAGTATCACCGGGAATTTAGTCAATTGTCCCTTAAGGCGTTCAACTAATCTGATGAACACGAATGTCTCAAATGGGCCTGCTGAAACCGCCACATCTTTTTTCATTACATGCTTTGCACACGAAAGCAGTAAAAGGGAAATTTATCCCATAGCCACGAAGGCCCACTGCACTATTGAGGATAACCGGCAACCAGACCGTGAGACTTGGAGTGGCGAAGAACCACATAAGGTCCCAATAGGTCAGGTGTGATAACGATCCGGACGGCGGTGAAATGCTGTCTACCACCAAAGTTCCCGGTGGTGGCGGGGATTCGAACTTCGAACCTTCGAGGTGGTAAGCAAACGCTCTAAACCACTCAACCACCAGCGGTCAAAGTGTCAGGTAGACTGGAGGTCATGAACTGCTCCGGATTTCTAGGGATAAATACGGTCATTGAGAAACTCCCAAAACCCAGCTCCATATCAAATAGTGTTGGTAGTAATAAATTGCGTAAAGATCTTGGGACGAAAATGTTCCACATGCGTCATAAGGTTGACAAGCAAGAAGCAGACTGGGATGCTGTTGAGGACAAGTTGAATACGGTCCCACTCACCCTTGGCAATTTACTAAATAACATGGAGATAGCTGTGGGTAGGAAGCGCAGCGCCGTGGTAAAAGGTATCCCTGAGCCTGTCTGTCAAGCAGCCAGACAGAGGGATGGAGATGTTCGACGTGTCAAACCTACTAAGAACAGCTGGACTTCCAGGCCAAACCGTACTGTAAAGATTCTTCAGGCTGGGTAAGTGGAGCAACATCGAGGGCAATTAACGGCCCCCTAGGTGCGCATCGAGTTTGCAAATCCTAGGGAGAGGAGTGCGTTCTTAACATCGGCGGAACTGGTTGGGGCCACCACCCACGGAACGCTCGCACTGGAGCCAGATAACTTGGCCGGTTGGCGAGTATCTACGAGTAAGAACAAAGCCGACCCTGGGAAAGACCGTCAGCTTCGTATTAGCATTGAAAAATACAGATAGGCTTAGTACCCCCAATCCTAACGGAGACTTTAGAAAGCCAACAAAGCCCTTTAGAACTAGCCAAGAGGGACAGATGGAGGATAAAACAGAAGCTCGTCTCCAAGAAACGAGGCCAGCACTCGGAACTAGATTTCGAGTGCTACTCTTACCAGCTCACAAACAGTGCACGAAGGCTGGGGAACCTAGCCGTAGCTTACACCAACGCATGTAGCGTTGAAAATAAATGGCACGAAGTGGCAGCAGAGGCTGCCAATGCTGGTTGCATAGCAGTCACCGAAACCTGGCTAAAAGCGGGTAGTTAAATTGGTGTCCTCTTCCCTTTTGGCTGTTGCATTCATCGAGCTGATAGAGTGGATGGGAGGGACGGCGGGTGTGCTATGATGAAAGTCTGAGAAACAATAAAGCAGATAGCCTGGGAATCTACCACATCACCAAACATACAGACTGTCTTCTGTGACTTGAAGCTACACCGATTTGAAATACGTGTTGTGTGTATCGAAGCCCCTCTGCCACCCCACTTGAGGATCTAGCCTTGCTGAACTACCTTCACCGCGCCCTAGCCGTCATCACGACGAGACTGCACCTTGACGTGGTGTGGTGGCTTGCGTGCCTTCATGACCCAAAGAACCCTGCAGAACGGCTTTCTTTAGCCGGACGTGCAATCAGGCCTGAAAGGTCAGTGGGTAGAGGCCAGACGAAGCCCTGTCTCAGAACCAGTTGATGGGCAACATCTGGTTCTAACCACTATGCCCCTGTAGAGGGAACTCCAGCGAATAAACACGGAGAGAAAAAGTTTGCCGGTCTAAAAACCTCCACTAGATGGACACAGGAGTGTAGTACCTGATGTTTCTCTCGACAGTGGAAGAAGTGATCGCAGCTATCGCCTGCCTCAGCTGGGCAGCCCTCAGACCAAAGGGTGCTGCTTCGTTCACGTTCCGCTTGCTCCATCGGGTGCATGGGGTTGATGGCTCAATCCGAAAAGCGGAGCGGTAATAAAGCACCAGCGAAGACAAGGCAAAGTGGGTGCAACAGTCAGATCTTACGTGACAGACCAGAAGTTCGTTCACGGGTTCTCCGGTCACGTTCCCGTGCTGGGTTAACGCCCCACTGCCTTGTGAGTGAGACTTGAGTCAAAGGCTCCAGTTAGGGTTTCTGAATAAAAACCCCTTCTTCGGTGTGGGCAGCCGCGAAGTATGATTCTCCCAGAAACCCCCAGTGTCTTTCCTGAAAGGACCTTACCAATTTTCGCTCCTTTTATTTGAGGCCGATGCAGAACGCCACAGGTAATTGTGGCTGTGATGAAAGCAGTAGTTCAGGATGCTCCTTATGCCTAAATGTTCACTTCACTTGGCTGCCTTTAACGTCCGCACACTATGTCAGATAGGGAAACAGGTCGCCCTTGCTAAGGCTCTTGACACCTGAAATAGATGTATGCTGTGTCTCGGAAGCACGCATACAAAACCCCACTTCTGTGATCACCCTTCGCACCCCAGATACAACCTCAGTCTCTCTCTTCACTCTTCGCGTGTGGGGTGATTCGGTGTTTAGAGTTCGTGGTCAGACTGGCGCTGGGATTGCTTCGAGCATGAGAGCTGAGCGTGCACTGCTAGACTTGATTCTAGTCAGCAGTCGTTTGTGTGCAGTTCGGTTGGAAGGTTCTGTTGGTGTGAACAACATCAAATAGGAGCGTCGATGCTTGTTTTTCGTGTCTGTGTATGCACCGACTGACTGCAGTTCCTCTGAGGCCAAGGACGAGTTCTATCGGGATTTCATTTCCATCTTGAAATTCCTTTACGATAGTAGCCGAAGCCGAGTTCGGGCTCACGGTGATCTTTCATCTGAGTTCACCACGAGAATTAGTGTTCGTCAGGGTTGCCCCATTCTCGTTTTCCCTTTAACTTAGTGGTTGATGTGGTCCTAGAAACCGCATTTTTGTCGGATGAGGAAAGCGGCATTGAACTTTCTCACGGTGGAAAGGTATCTAACCTCGAATATGCGGACGACATAGTTCTTCTAAGTGAAGATCCAGGTAAGTTGCTAGCTTTCCTAGACATCTTGACGGATTCCGTAGCAAAGTTCGGTATGCGTTTAGCACCTTCGAAGTGCAAGATGCTGTTGCAGGACCGGGATGGTCCAACGCTAAACTATCCAGTGTTTGGGGAAACTATAAACGTGGTAGACAAGTTCTGTTATCTGGGGAGCTGCATTTCACTCGGAGGTTGGATATCGGGTGAGGTGTCCTTGCGAATGCAGAAGACTCGATTGGCATTGGCCAACCTGAATTATCTGTGGTGTCGATATGATATACGTTTACCTATCAGAGGCCGAGTGTACGCTGCAGCAGTCAGGCCCGTGCTTCTGTATGGTTCTGAAATATCGCCATTGAGGATCTAGGGTGTGCGAAGGTTGTCGCTATTTGAACACCGATGTCTTCGTAGTAGTGCTCGAATACGGTGGGAACACCGTGTGAGCAATGCAGAGGTTCGGCGGAAAGTCTTGGGTTCAAGAATCAAATCATTAGATGAAACAATTGAGTTCATCAGGCAAACGATGTTGGGACATGTGTTACGCATATTCCCTGAGAGGGTTCCTCGGCGTGCTATGTTTGCTGGGCGGCTGCCGGTTGGAAGATGAGTGAGGCTGGTAAGTCCATGACATGGAAGGAAGGTATGGGAAGCCTGACTAGTGGACTTGACCATGTAGGGCATGCTAGACTTCCTGGGTGGGGTCGAAGAGACCCTCCTACTCTATGGTTAGATACATTGGGGGATATGGCTAGATGCCGCGATAAGTGGCGCTCTTGCATCCACAAACTTTCTCCATCGATTTAATTCCAATAATGTAGTTCTCCTCTTACTCCTTTCATACTCTTTCCTCCTTCGTTATTTCCTTTTGATTTTGCCGCTACGAGATAGCAACTAACCATGGTTGTCTGAACAGAACAGTAAATGCATTCACCTGGCAGACGATAAGGAATTTCAACTGACTAGTACCTTGGAGAGGCAAATGTGCACTCAGAAATCACGGGAGGGACAACGGCGAAAGGACTTTGGGGTAACCATTTCGGGCAACTTTCGATCTGGAGCGCAATGCTGCTCGACCACTCAAAAAGCCTTTGGGGAACTTTACCTGCCTAAGAGAGCCGTTGCGTCCAGAAAACCCTGGGTTGTATTACCGTATTACAAGACGTTTGTTCGGCCGCACCTGAAATACTGGGTCCGGGCGTGGCAGCCCTTCTTGGTAAGGTAAATCAAGCTTCTCGCACGGGTTCAACGACGTTTCACCAAGTGGTTTGCTAGCCCAAGGTGCATTGCTTACCAGCAGAGACTCCAGACAATGAACTTGTTCTCGTCCGAGCGCACAAAGTGTAGAAGCTACCTAATGGAAGCTTTCATAGTTCTCAAGGGGCATATTTAAATCCAGGGGTTGATTACGCCGCTATTGAACCTCAGCGAGGGTACGGTCACCAGAGAGCACCCATTGAAGTTGACGAAGGAGATAATTCTAAGTCGGTTGAGAGGAAGTTCCTTCGTCGTTAGAGTTTCAATGGGATGGGACCGGCTCCCGATAGAAGTGAAAGCCGCCGAAAAAAACTGCGGAGGTTGAACATGAAATGGACAGCTGCTAGGACAGTGTGCTTGCCGAAGCCAGCAGGTAGGTAGCCGTCCTACTTATTACGCTTTTTCACTCCTGTCCTTATTACCGTTGTTGCCATTGTAGTTCCCCAGTCAACCTTTTCTTCCTTTGTTCTCACCGGCCTCCAAACTTCGTCAGTGCCCTTTCCTGTTTCAATTTATCTACTGCCCTTCTACGAATACCGTCTTGCATCTTCTTTCTCCACATCTAACCTTTCCACCATCGTAACTTCAGTCCCTAAGCGAGATCGGGCGCTAGCTGGAACTCACCAAGGGGCAATGATCTAACGGGGCTCCTCAGGTTGGGCACAGCGGCGGAATGTCCCCTCTTCCATTTATTCTTACCAAACCACTGGAAAGAACTCTGTTCTTCCATTTGTCGCAGCATTGAGTGATCAAAGGAGACCACGCTGCAAGAACTTGGACAAAACCGGCATGCCGCTGTCTACGTCTTGTGATCCGATCTGAATCGGTTTGATTTGAACGCTCACGGAAGCCCGGTAAAAGTGAGCAAATCAAGATATCCGACGGCTCAGTGATTCCCTCACAGGGACGTCGTCTGAATCGTTGAGCGGGGTACTTCAAGGAATAACTCAGTTGGCTCACTTCAACAGTGGACCTTCGGAATATACCTTCCAGAGAAACGATGCAGGTAGATATCACTCCTCCATCAGAAATGGAGATTTTCCGGGAGACAGGTTACTTGAAAAAGTACAAAGCCGCTGGATCTGATAGGTTGTCTCCATTTTTTTCAAAGATGAGGGCAAAACTTTGGTTTCGGAGTTAACGGGACTTCAAGTGATTTGGGATAGTGAGTGGATTCCCGGGGAATGGTGTAGATCGGTGGTTGTGCCGAATCACAAGAAAGGTGTCAGATTCTCGTAAAAACCATGGAGTAAGTAGTTTGGTAAGTATCTCATCCAAACTGCTCGCTGGTCTTATTCTCTACCGATTATCGAGCATCTGCGAAATGTGTACGCGTGAGAATCAAGCCGGTTTCAGACCCCATCGGGGTTGTATCGACCAAATCTTCACTCTTTGGCAAACCTTAGAACATAGACACCTCCTCCGTGGACCCACAATCTGTGTTTTTCTTGATATGAAAGCGGCGTTTAATTCAGTCGACCGGACAGTTCTCTGGCAACACCTCTTATTGAAACAATTACCAGAGAAATTTATTTCTCTTTTGCAATGCTTGCACACAAACGGCCGAAGCCGAGTTCGTGCTTACGGCGATCATTCACCCGAGTTCAGCACAGAAAGTGGCATTCGTCAGGGTTGCCCTCTTTCACCCTTCCCCTTCAGTTTATTGATTGAATTGTCTCTTGAGACAGTCCTATTTTCGTGTGAAAATAGTGGCACCGATCTTCGTTCAGGCAATAAACTGTCTGACTTAGAAAAGGTAGATATTATTTTTCTTCTAGGTGAAGATCCAAGTGAGTTATGTTTTTTTTGGTTGTCTAAATAACAGTGTAGCAATGTTTGGAATGCGGTTTCCATTTCCAAATTGCGAAATACTGATGCAGGACTTGTTTGGCTGTACGCCAAATCTTATCTTGGCAGAGGAAGCCTTAGCGGAATTAAATAAGTTTTTTATCTGGGCAGCTACATTTCACTAGGTGGTCGGATATCGTATGAGGTGTCACAACATACACAGAGGGCGCGTTTGGCTTTTGCCAACCTCCGTCATCTTTGGCGCCGGTGTAACATTGATTCTCTGTCAAGACACGAGCGTACACTGCGGCATCGAGTCCGTTTTCTTAAGTGGCTCAGAATCAAGACCGTTTAAGACAGGAGTTAGGCGAGGACTATCGGTGTTTGTGTATTGGTGTCTCTAGCATGGCCCGAGTATGGTGAGAACACCGTATCAGCAGTAAATAGGTTAGGTTTAGGGTTCTGGGAACAGGTACTGAATCCTAACAGGTTGGGGCGGCTGTGATTTGTGTTACGCATGTCCAATAATGGATTTCCTCGGCGTACGCTGTTCTGCGAGGCAGGTTGAGTTGGTCAGCCCATAACATGTTAAAAAGTATGGAAAAACCTTGACCACTGGACTTGGCCAAATAGGACGTGTTAGATTTCCAGTTTGAAGCTCCATGACACTTGCCTCTCAGATGGTTAGAGACATTGAGTGATATGACCTGATGTCGCGGCTTGTGGCACGTAAGCCTTCGGCCTTAGCTTTTTCTTCATGTTTCTCTCAATACTTCGTTTTCGATTATTTGTCATTTCACTTTACTATTCATTCTGTCCTCGGCTCGACAGTGCTGGCAGGCAACTACCAAAATCAGGGCACAAGTGCGAGGTTGACGGCTGATCGTTCGATATCTAATGCTATTTGAGTTGCATTATAATAGTTGTCTACGTGTAATAAGAATACTGATGGTATTCTCGCACCTAATCTGTAACAGTTTTCTTTTTAGCCAATCCCCCGTTTGTTTGCACGATGATGCTCCTTGGTGATAGTACTTTCAAACCACCGAAAACTGGAATAATGAAGTATGTGTCAAACGCGTGTACTGTTCTGCGCTTGCTTTTCCAATTCGGATACATCCCCTTGGTCATCTACTTGGGTGTGACCAACCAAGGGCGACCTTTAGAATATCCTATCTCTCTGTGGAGTGTGTTTGTCCCTCTTTCGATGGGACAACCGTGAAGTGCATTGGTCCTTTCTCACAATGATTGGTCACTGATTCCCAATTTGTACTGGTAGCCATGAGTTCCCGAATTTCATTTGCTTCAATGATGAAAATTCGTACTATTTTTGACGGGGATTTTTTGTCTCTCTTTGGCAGTTGAACTATAGCACATCAACACGTTACGTTCAGGAAGAGCTCAATGCAGTTGATAGATTATATCTAAGTTAGTGCACAAATATGGTCTAAGTTGAAGGCCGATGTCCTCGGTGGCAAATTTTCTTGGCACCGAAATTACCAGTGCATAACGTAGTTCGGCCCTGTTATCGCCGAGCCGATTTCCAATCCACCAATTAAGACATCAATCGGGTGTCAAAATTCAAATTGGAAGTGGTTGGTTCGTAAATATAGGAAGACGCAGCATGCACAAGCAGTCTCTTAGGGCTATCAAAAGAAATTCTAGATGGGTTACCAGAAACGGCCTAAACTGCCCTGTTATGATGCGGCCGCAATCAGTAGTGCCACATCTACCCCGTTATCAAGAGAATACGTGTATCAGAAATATATCAGAATCTCCGACTCGCCCCACTTCTCGAGAATGTACTTTCGGATGAAGTTTCCGTAATTACATTTCTATTTCGTGTCCGATTACCTTTTGATGTGGTTCGGTGGGTCCAAAAATCAATATGCTCAAGAAGACTAGTCTGCTTTCAGTTCAGTTCCTGAATGAATCTATTTTCTCGAAACAGTACTTTTCTGTGTTGGAAAGGAACCGGATATACGTATCGAGTGTGCCCCTTAAGCGTCATGAGTCCAATAAGCGTGACACTAACATTTTGGAGTTAGAAAGGACCTTTGTGAAGTAGAAAAAAACAATCATCCGGGGATTACGTTCAATCAGCAGGGCGTAACCAGGTTGTTCGTAAATGGCAAATGCTGTTCAAACGGATGAAAATGTCAGCACCAGTGAGTAAGTTCCCATCGAATCCTGAAACTTTCGTACACCGTTTATCTGACATATGTCTACTAGGCAGGTTAAACTTGGCTCATGCAAACTTGCGTTTCACAGTAGAAAAGGCCAAACAACACAATCGTCCTCCTTGATGTTTGAATGAGTCTTCATGACGGTGGTTCAATCGACCGGTCAGTACACGCAAAAGCAACCTGGAATAGGCATACATTCACTTTCACATTTTTTTGCCTCCAAAGATTAAAAAAGAACTTACTTCGATGCCCCATGGACAGAAATAAAATATGCTCGGGGGGGGGGGGGGGGGAGAGAAATTGTTGAAGAACTCTAAACGGTCCAAACTGTCTTCAGCACAACGGTTACTCGGATTTATTAGTGATGATGATGTGGATGGAAATTCCAAGAAAGTGTGTAGCGGAAAGGAAACATGTGTGAATCCCTTTTCCATTCAATGGTGATACGGTGACAAAGATCGTGCGGAGAGGATTGTCGGGGGTCATCAGCAAGACGTACTAAGCACCCAAGTTCTAGGTTTCCTTTGAATCCGAGCCAGTAGCGCTTTTGTGGTTGAAAAATAAAGTACTTGATTCTGCAGCGTCATTCTCTGCTCATTCGTTCACTTGTTCCTGTGTGACAGTGTACGTCGGCCGCACGGCCAGGCGTTTGTCTGAATGCATCGGCGAACACCACCCCGCAGGGCTAACCACTGGAGCGCAGTAGTTCCATAGCTTTCTCACACAATAAACGTAACTGAGGCTTCCCGTGCTGTGTATAACGTTCGGAGTCGGAAAAATGCTGTACACTGGCCACAGCGGGGGCACGAACAGAAAACACTTCATACTGCATCTGTCGGCGCGCAGGACAATCGGGACTGAACTGCCCATCGCATCGAGCGTGGTGGGTAGTGATAGGTGGTCTACTGCTCAGAGTTCCCTCTCTTTTATTCAACCTTTGTCTTCTGTCTCCAACCACCTCTCTTTGCCCCTTCTGTCTACCCATAATGCTCCCATTGATAACAAGGCTAATACTCGTAACGGCTCTTTGTCAAATAATGTCGGGAATAATCCTCTGTCTTGTAACTCACATGTTCTCAAGCCTCTTCAGCCTCTAAACCTCGGCTCCTTTAACGTGTGTACTCCCATGCAGGCTGGTCAGCAGGCGTGCCTAGCCCTCACAATAGATTCTCTGAAGATTGATGTTTGCTGCTTAAGTGAAACGCGTATCCAGGATGCAAACAGTGTGACTCAACTACCTGGTCCTGGTATTTCAACGAGGTATTTCCTGCTCACTTCAGGAAACGAAGCCGCTGGAGCTGCGGGTCAACGTGGTTTAGGGGTAGTTTCGACTGAAAAGGCTGGGGCTGCGCTTTTGGACCGGATCTCGGTTAAGAGTCGTTTATGTGCTGTAAGACTCGAGAGGTCAGTCGGCGTTCGAAAGAATAGTTGTGTTGAGCGCAATTTGTTCGCGATCTCGGTATACGCTCCAACAGACTGCAGCTCTGGCATACAGAAGGATGAGTTCTATGATGAACTCACCACTCTCGTCCGCAGGAGCAAAGGCCCTGACATTGTATTGCTAGCTGATGATTTTAATGCACAAGTTGGCAAACTTAGCGCGCCAGAAGCATCTTTGGATGGGCGTTGTGCTTTACCGACTCAGCGCACAGATAATGGGGATAGGCTTCTCCAGTTTTGTGCAGACAATCGGTTTTTCCTGTCTAGTAACGATTTCCGACATACCTCGCGTCGCACAGCGATATGGTGCTCTAACTATACGGCTACTCTAAGCCAGATTGATCATCTCACCGTAAGCAACTGGTGGCGCAGTTATGTTCTTAACTGTAGATCGTGCTGGTCCACGTACGTAGAGTCCGACCATATATTAGTTTTAATGCGGTTATCTCTTCAACTCTATGGTAATCCTCGCAAACCCGGTTAGCTGTGCAACGTTTGTGTAATCCATAGGTTCGCACCAATTGGGAACAAAAATTAGCACATGAGTTAGGATCTACGACGACCGGTAATGTAGATGAGCATTGGACCCATATAAAACTGGCGATGCACGTGGAAGCAGGTTTCGCCTGTGGTCCTAGATCCGATGTGCACCAGAGGCACCGGATTTCTCAAGAATTGATCAGTCTAATGGATCAAAGGCGTCAGCTCTTGAATAGCAAGGAGGTGAATAAGATACAAAGACATCTACAGAAGCAAGTTACGAAGATTAGTGAGTGAAGGTAGTTGAAGACATGGGTATAGCAGCTGCTTCAGGTAACTGAAAGATTATTCAAACTTATTCGTGACACCGGTGGACGTCGAACCACGGTCAGTGAAACGATATGCGATAGAAATGGAGAGCCCATTCATGGCAAAGAGCAAAGGATAGACTGTTGGGCCGAATACTTCAAAAAACAGTTTAGCTGACCGCGCGCCAGTGTAGCTGCTCCGACCCCAACAACTGCGATTCCTTGATTGGTATCGCTTTAGTCCCCATCGGAAATGGAAGTGGGGTCATGTATTCAATTACTAAAGCGTAGTAAAGCGGCCAGTCCTCACGAACTTCTTCCAGTTGTTTTTAAAATGGGTGGAAATGCTTTGGTAAAATCACTTACCACCTTTCTCTGTGACATTTGGAACGAGGAGTGTATTTCGGTAGTATGACGCGAGTCATTGATTTTCCCCCTCTTTAAGAGGGGAATAGGCAATGACTAGTAATTATCTGCCTAATTCCGCACGCGCACATCCAAGGCTCGACCGGCGTACGCTGGACCGAAGTTGAAAGATCGTGTGTACTTTGTGGCGGTGCGTTCAGTTTTGTCTTATGGTTGTGAGACACGGAATCTGCGTGCGGAAGATATTTGTCGTCTTGAGGTTTTCGACCATCGATGTTTGCGTAGTGTAGCTAAGATCGGATGGAATTACCGCTTAAGCAATAATGAGGTCAGAAATTCAGTGTGTAGTACTAATTCATAGAATGTTCTGTCATGGCGTATCCAACTTAGTGGACTTCGTTGGTTGGGGCACGTCTACCATACTGTGCTTCGTTTTCCGTTCCTGTTAGGGGGTGGAAAAAACCACATGGAGGCCAACAGATGACTTGGTAACGGGGAATGAGAAAATGTAAAGCGAAAAGTAGGTGCCTCACGTCTTCGTAGTTGGGGTCGAAAAGACCCTTCAACCGGTTGGCCGGAGGCACTGAAGGATATGGCAGCGAACCATGAACAGTGGCGATCATGTTGTCAGTTTCTGTCAAATCATAATGATTGACCAACGAGTGTTTGTACAGTTAGACTGTGTATTCCGTGTGTTGGCCACTAGGGCGTTGATTCCCTTTCCCATACCCTGTCCACCTTGTATATTCGTCCTATATTTCCACGTGCGACATGGTGGGAAAGGCAGTAGTCAATGGGGCTTCCCTACCGTTTAACGCTGTACGATAATGACGACGCCGGAGGTCTTCGGAATTCGACCCCATATCCCGTTTTCCCCTGTGCTCTTCATCTCCCCTGACCCACCATCCAACCTAATACAGGCCCGCTTGTTAGAAATCATCAGCAGTGTTCATCCGGTTGTGAGTCGGACACCTTACCACCAGGCTATCCAGAATGGCTCTCAGTGGATCGTTGATCACACGATGTAGCACACTTCATCACCGGCTTTGAAAGCTAACGACCATTTCGCGTACAGCCATTGACTTCTCTGTGTGGGTCCATGTACGGCGTTCTTCGGAGGGTCGAATTTCTAATACTTGTACTGAAATTGGCAGACTTCGTCCTATTTTCCGTTAGAAATGTTGCGTGGCATTGTCTGCTTGAGGAAACGGTGGACGACAGGAATTCGCAAATTATAAATTCAAAGGTATATATTAATAAATATGACGCAATCACTTGCGAGTAGTGTGTGGGATTGATGAATCTTCGTTTGGCTGACCGTCCTTTAGTCTTCACCTCTCACGCACAAACCCCAGGTCATCCGACCAACCTGCACTCAGAAGCACCAGACTCGAGTTTCGCTCTTGTTAGAGCTCATCAGTGGTGCACATCCTCTGCCACACCCAGGGTTTGAGCCCGGGTTCACCACTGTCATGATATGTATTCGTATCTTCCTGCCTACATATAGTCACTGGTTTCGGGAAGTCCGATAGAACAGAAATCAAATTCAATGATCCGACTCAATATATTACGTCCTTCACTAACTCAGGTGGGCCTTGAACGCCGGTCAGACTCAGTGGACCGCAGATTTTGTGGTCGTTTTTCCCATAGAGATGCGTATTTTACAAAGTAGACGTTGGATCTTTAGGTCCCCTTTGCGAGAGGGACAAACACTGTGTTATCTCTAAACTCAAGGAGTTATGCGAGCCCCTGAGACTTCTGCGCTGACTCCACAATCCTAGAGCATGAAAAAAGTTCAAATTCGGCGTAATTCTTCGTCAAAGGGTTTCTACTTTTAGCAGGTCGCGCCGTTCGCTATAGTTTACCTGAGTCGAGTAACCAAGTAGTTGTTTTGTAAGCAATCTTTGAATATTCTCAGCGACTACTCTGTCACAATGATGCATATTTGTGTATGTCACAGAACGGTATTCCAGCATGGGACTTGAAAATACTAATCCTACTCAATGGGCAAGTCGTACGGAATTTGCGCCACTGACTTCTGTTGTGCTCACATCCCTCAAATCACTGACAAACGATAACCCTTATAACTTGGACCCGAACCAAAGCCAACGTCTTTTAATTCCCCTGCGCCAAGTTATGGCCTGGCCGTCACGTCGCTTCCGGTACACCAGAAGAGCATGAAAAGGCGAGAAAAACGATATGCCCATGAAATGCGACGTTGTGCGAGTTCAATCACCAAAGTGATATCTACGTGTCTCGCAGACACCACACCCCATCAGGTGATTTTTGGGGTCTTCCCGAGGTCAGCCTGCCACCGTATTCGGTAGCATGAGGAAACTGCAGCAGCTAAGTAAAGAATGTCTCGTATGAGCATTGTATCCATACTTTGTATTGTATTTGTATTCGACCAGACTTTTGCATAAACCGACGTCGCATTTCAGTCAAGAAAGATTTACACTTTGCACCTTGTCGAATCAATGGGATGAAAAAAGAACGATTCCATATCAAAATTGCCAAGAAATTCTGCCGATATTAGTTCCCGGTTTGTGAGGATTCGGACCAGATATCGGATGGTAGTTTTTGTAGATGCCAATACGAGAGGGTCGAAATGAGGAACGCGCAAAAGCGAGGAAACTACATTTGGATTGATCCTTGTGTAAAGGGTGAGTGCTGTCTGCAAGGATTTCGTGAGCGAACATTTCACATGCGGCCAGGTGTAGTTCACACAACTTAGCAGGTAGTTCAGTTAGGTTATGAAAGATACCCGACTGATAAAATATAGACCTCGACGAAGAATATTGAGATTTTTCTTCAGTCGGTCAGAAGAAAAAAACAGGTGGACAGTAAAGTAGAACAGGGAAAACGCATTGATAGACAAAAAGGGAAATAGCACTATTTAGCATTGAAACCCTGAGGTTTTGGATTTGTTAAGATAGCTGGCGCAATTTTTCATAGCTTGAAATATAAGATGTCGACTTCAAATTTGCATCAACAGTGATTCCTAGGTGTTTGACAGAACTCACTCTAGCTAGTGATTCTGTGAAAATGACAAATGGATCAGAAGGATAAGCCGATCGTGAAAGGGTAAATATGCATTCAAATCACTCGGACAAATTTAAAGGTAAACCGGACCGAACAGAGAATCCATAAATATAAGACAGATCACTAAAAGTCATTGAAGCTCAAAGTTATGGAAACAGTTTGACAAAGGTCCGCATTATCGGCATAATCAAATAATTGTACATGAGAGCTGGATGAAAGACCAGTTATGTAGATCGAAAACGAATAGGAGGAAAGGGCAGCTCCCTGAAGCACTCCTGTCGGCAAAATAGTCAGACAGCCATACAAATAAGTGTGGGATAGCTGGAAGCTATGTTTACAGAGGAGACACCACGAAATAGAATTAAAAGCGGATATGCAGTCTAGAAAGGCGTATCTCACAGATTTCGCTGATTCATCCAAAGATCTGGTTATATCGTGGACTAAGGAAGCGGTAGCATCCAGAGTAAACCCGTTCGATTTATAGGCAAACTGTTGGAGTCATGGGAAGAGCTTATAGAATTCAATCGTTCAAAAATGGTACGCTTGACGTTTTGGAGTTACGCCTTACTGGAACGACCCTGGGTTGCTTCCTGCGTCGCTTTAGAGTTAGAAGGGTAAGTTGTGCAGGACTCATTTCGAAACGAAAAACACTCATAGACTCCGAAGTTTCCCCGGAGACCCTAACGCAGGCCGATGCATATTATAATGTAGTGTGGAGTGCTGTGACAACAAGACGAGACGGGAATCAAACCGATCGGGCCAATCAGTCAAGAACCGACAACCACAGAAGTGTCTAGCAACAGACAGAAGGAGCTCTGTGGATTTGTAGATGGAACTCAGTGGGCTCCAAGTCACTCAGTAAGATCGCCCATGTGGGAGATACCGACAGAGATAGCAGTGGGAGCAATCGGACCAACGAAACAGGAGCAGTTTGTGAGAGAACCGATCCAGTGGTCATAGACACGTGGCTAGGACGGGTCCGAAGTTCCCAGGCAGTCGGAGAATCGATATTGCTGCACCGCGGACTTGAAAAGAACTACTCAAATGGTTGTATATGCCTCACTTTTGGGTTGTCTGACTGGTCAAATACGAGTGTGCCTCACTCGCCATGTTCTTGTTCGTTACAATAAGCCTTGAATGCCGAGGTACAGCAGTTTCATAGTTCCCCATCTAATAAGGATTTTAAGCAACTCCGGTTTGAAATAAAGCTGGCCTCACTTCCCTAAAAGTGTGAATCATTATTTGCTTTTCTGAGGATGTGCTCTTGGTTATGTGAAAGCTGGATATTTAACGCCCGGACAGCATAAAGCATTGACTTGGCTTTGGGTTGATATCTACGTCACAAGCATTTCATCACTTGTGTAAGTGACGTTTGCCTTACTAAGCTAGGGAATCAAGAGTTTTGGTGGGGTAATATACCCGGTAATCTCACGGTCATAATGCAAGGAACATTAACTCTCGTTGGAAAAGAACAAAAAGATCAGTGCAGAAAACGAACATTTTTAATTAAAAAATAGAGGATGATGATTATCTGGATAACTGGGTAGCACATTGACTGAACGGATGACACAATTCAAAATAGGGTGTGTTGCGCAAAATCAGATCCTCCACCGCGTCACCCACTTTGTTCCTCACTTTTTGTATTGAGGTCTGGGGAAGAGACATTAGAAATATCAGTGTTTCTGGGCCTTGGTTATTGGAAACTGCCAGGTGCATCGGAGTTTGATTGCTGTTTGTCACTGGATGGGAAGAAAAAAATACTCGTCATTTCACACAATATACGGAGCATTGCTGTCATGTAAAACACGAGTTTAAAGATAAAAAAACCTCTCGCGAGTTGCAACGTGAACGTTCGCGAAATAACCAACGGAGACTACGACTTAGTTAGATTTGACAAGGTTTCTGATAGAGCACACTGTGGGTTGAGAGTCCTCGGCGCATACAAGCGTGATGAACTCATGGAAGGAAGCTTGGATGCCAACGTTTTGATCAGCTGGTATCACATCAGTGTGGCCCCACGGTACTTCTTCCAGCCAACCCCAGGTTCAGCAAGAGGACGACAGGAAATTTTACGGTGGTTTAAGTAACACGTTCCCTGATCAACGAGGCCTGTGAAGCAGTGACAGTAAGCCATTCCAGTTGGTGACACAACCGGTCCCGAAAACACACGATATTCCGCGAACGGCGCGATCGATAGATAACCGACCAGATGGGATAAGTTTCAGAAGTGTAAAAAGAAAGCTACGGAAAAACAGTGTAGTACAGTCAACATTTCCGCGAGAGGCAGGGCATTCGCTGTATACAGTTACCAGAATTGCAGGATACTGCCTAAGTCTCCGCAATGCTATTGTTGACCGCCCTACTAAATTTATGATTATAAACTATATAGCTACCTAGGCTGCATCTAGAACTGTGGTAAAAATGACCACACAGTAGCACGGGCTTGATATCAAAAGATAACCGAAATCCTTGACCGTGGAATTAAAGTTGGTAAACCACTCAAAGTCTTAATAATTGAGGGACAGTTGACCATCTGTGCTAGGGCTGGAGCTTATACCATGTTAACTGACTGACATTTATCAGTCAATGACTATATGGTGAACGATGGTCCGTGGTTCTGCAGAGCGAAATTACATACAATTTTTGCAACGATCTAAAGGGAGTTTAGTATCAAAAAATGGGGGTAGGACTGAGAGAAAAATAACTGGTTAACTAAGGTTGTCCCACAATGTCCATAAGGAAAGAGATGGCGTTGAATCCTTTCAGGTGAAAACTGAGTGGCATACATGCTTGAGGATCAGCTCCGGCATAGACCAATGTTTGAACACACGCCAGTTGATTCCAAAAAGCCGCGCTATGCAATGGCGTCCAACCATCCTCTGTTCGTGAATTCAGGTTTGCCCCAAGTTGAATGAGGCGCTAAAGGGGTAGCAAGAGATAGCGAGTACTGATAGATAGATGATCTTACGATTATACTGTTTGCCTAGTAGGAAAGGAAAAAACATGACACTGAGAGTGCTGGGTTTCACAGTAAGCAATGGAAACATGAATGACACATACCTCCTGTCACTTAAAACAACTGCTTAATCCTGAGGCTCTTAGGTGAATGAAATTTGTGCGCTTGCCAAGAACCTATAGTGCCGCGTAAATTTCCTAACGAAAAGAGACCCTGTCCTCTAAGGTGATTCCGATGTTCAACATCGTCAATCTCTGTGGAGCACGAACACACGCTTTGGCATTCCATGTGCCATACCAGCTAAGCTGAAGTCACTTTAGACGCTTTGGAAATCACATAAATGGATCGCAATGGTTAACCAATCAAATCACAGCAACATGAGCTCGCCACCTGACAGGATTCTGTTGAGTATTTTTTCGGACTATCCCACCTGATTAAGGAGAGTCGGTGCTCATCACCAGGAACATGTTCGACGCCAAAGCAACGTCAACGACACCGCTGCAAGCAGTAGACTTACTATGAAGAGTGTACCAAGAATCAACTTTGCTTATTCGTTCAATACACATTCTTGCTCGACTGAAGGTTGATGGCCAAACGCGGCTGCTATTTGACCATTGTGCTTGCACGATCTTGCAGATACATACTTACCACTTACGCCCCTACCGGACTTCTCTTTAGTTGGAAACATTGTTCTGCTTATCATGTTCGCATAGTGCCGACCATTAGAGTAACGGACGGGTGGTTTACAAGTAACACGAAGGATTAGCAAACGCGTTTATCAGCGAAACGGCGTGGTAAGGCAACCGATCTTACAGCGGTACGGAAATCGACCGAGAGGTATATGCAACAAAAAATGAGGAGCAAGGTCAGTGTGCGCGCATTGTTTGGGTGGGCAATCGTCTAGATAAGGGACAGTCGACGGCGTGTTGATCACAGGCGACACGTGCGACATCTAAGAGGATCGGAGCTAGTGCAATGAGCAGACTGCTGGCAAGCATATTGGTGTTCGATTAATGTAGGTGTAGGATCCTTTTGATGCAATTACTGAGCCTTGGGCTCACGGAGTATTTTTTCTTTGCGTTTTGCAGATCGAACACAAGCAACCCCCGCGGAAGTACGCTGATCCTTTGCATACTACACTAAGAACTCATCTCGCATCGTATAAGTCAAGCTAATAGTCAACAACACGGAGTGTGAACGTCACTGCTGATAGTTAACTCTGGTGGTGGGTATCATCAATTTCATCGGTTTACTATACCATCCCACCAAATGAAGCTCGTTCCACTAAGTGCATGAAATTAAGGACTGGATACGAAAAAGGGGACAAAAGAGAAACAACAATTACACCTTGCTTGGCAAACCAAAAGCTTATTCAAGGATAGTTCGGTCATATTCCCGTACAGCGCTACCTACCGTCTCACTGCCTTGTGAATCAGGCTGTTGAGCCAAAGGCTCCAGTTACAGTTCAGATTTGTTGGTATCCGCAATTTTCCTTTTTCTACACACCGGATTTTTTATATTTCCGATTGTTTCCCGCTGGGGGACAGCAGTCGAAACCACCGCATTGTGCATGGCTGTTTGGAATAAGCTAACACCCATCGATCACAATAAAAACGTCTAGTAGACAGACACCAAAATGCAAGTATCGTGGCTGGAAACATTTTATCCGTACAACGGTTACCGTAAATATGATACCAAGAACAGACTGGTTAATTCATCCACCGAGTGACTTCCAAGACAGTTCGAGCGATCAGTTACCTTAAGAACGAGTAGATGTCCACCATATGCCGCTCGATGAAGAGCCGTGTAACCATCCCTATCCGTAGCCGACAGCAACTCTTCCAAGGTTGGATGTGGCGAATCGGGTACCTGCTTTTTCGATCTTATGGCCATCTCGTTGATCGTATTCAATTCGCCCTTCTCGGCGGCCACAATGAAGCGTTTCAAAGGATCAGCTAGATGAAAAAAGAAATTTTGGAAACACCAAGTAGAACGGCAGATAAGATAATAATAATAAGATAATGATCCTCCTGATGAATAAAAGATGGTTTACGGAATGATTCATCATGTGGTATCAACGCCCGTGAAATAGGGCCCGTTAAAGTTGTTATGTTGCTTTTAGGGGAATCCCCAGTAATTCGCGTCATCTAATGAGCCGAAGATACAAACTACTAGCGTTTGATCATGTCTTCGCAGCAATCCCGATGTTAGGCGTAAGATATCAGTCTCGGCCAGATCCAAACAGGTTAAGATGTTTTATGCACTCTCGCACGTGGATTTCCTTTGGATACACTACTTTCCAAGCGTGTATCGGTTGTAAGATGCGTGAGTGTGGTTGGTTCATGACATGACAGAACGGTATATATAAGCCTCAACCAGTAGGCGTGGTGCTAAACTAGCGGTTGGAGACATTGGGTAACGTGACTGGGGGCTGCAGTCGGTGGCACACTGCTTTCGAACTCTTACTCAGTCTACACAGCTAAGTATGTTTATCAGACTCGTTAGACTATCTGTTTCAGTTCATTTCAAACAGCCATGCGCTGGGCGCGTTGGCTGTGTTTGCTACCTCTCAGACGGAACTGCAATTAGGAATAAAAACAGTAGGGAGATTACTGCAAATAGTATTATCAAGTTAACAAAAAGTCTGGATGTAAAAGCGACACCTAGCTACATCCTTCAATACATCCAACCAGAGTTCGTGGATTTCTTCGTATTTGTCCGCGCATATACGTTAAGTGTGATCCAAATGTCACAGTACAGTCGTTATCTAGTTAGCATACTTTGATTTAATGTTTACTGCCTTGCCACAACTAGTTCTTAGCAGCGTGACCACTGGTGGTGTTAGGTCGACTAACTGTTTATGCACGCTCCACATTTCCGATGGTAAATAATTTACTCATTCCGTATCGAAAATGTTTGCTAACAGAAATGCAGTCACATTACATCCACAACAGTGTAAGCCTTGATATGCAAAACGGTCAACTCATACGCATACAGACATACAATTTCTTTTTACATAATCCCCCACTTTTTTGACAGACTTAGATCTTATATATGTCGCTCTATGATGAGAAAATACTTGTGGACAATTGTATTCATGATTCAGTTCCTGATTTCCACTGATAAAGAACAGATTTCAGACGGAAAACGGGCAACCTCACCTTTGATCTGGGATTTACTCCATGAATCAATATCATTTTCATCCGCTTCCCATGCACTAACAAACATGCCTGGATTGTCACGTTTGGCTGCCATCACCTAGTAAGGAAAATAATACTTAGTCGATCTGCAGTTCTGTTGGTAATGTCTGTCGTTGTTACTATTTTGTGGTTTCGGTGAAGGAGAGCAGTTCACCACTGACTGTTGCGAAAATTGGATGTATAAAAGTGAAAATGTTACTATCCGTAGTATTTGGATTGAATTGCTTACTAAATTCGCACTCAGTACAAAGCTGAATGGACCACATTTGAGGAGCTCAACAGAAGCTACATTACTCGGTCTAATGTACTTCATTAAAACTAGTTTTTAAATTAAACAATTTCACATCGATCGAGGAAGGGAATATAATACCAAAGTTGGGAGGAAGATGCGTACTACAGGCTTCTAGTTGAAAGTTATTTACAGAAGTTAGGGCCTTAGTGGAAACATCTTAGGGTTTTAAAGCTTGGACACTCATTTGCCTAAATGCTAGTGCGCCTGGTTTTGGAATAAATATACTTACACCGACCTGAGGACAAAACATGAAAACAGTCCAGGATAGAAAGATTCCGTCCGGAGATAAGATGTGTACAAGTGCTTTACTCTATGTCAGGTGTTCACATGGCGTGGACGCTTATGAAACACTATAAAGTTCTCGCATCACTGACTCCAGGTTCACATTTCATTGTCTCTAAACAATTAAAATCTTCATCTCCGAACGGGAATTTAGGGCACAACAGCTGAGGTCACTAACGAGTCCAGATTCTGCATAAACCTAGGTCGGATCAGTATAACAGCCTCGTTGTTTCCTTCAGCTGTACCTAGAACGTGCAAACAGCACGAGGTCAAATAGACAATGTGCAAACATAAAAACACCCGAGATAGTGAGATTAGTGCAATTACTTTGGTCCATCACGACCAGACTGCACTTTGGCGTGGTGTGATTGCTTGCGGACTTCCGTGACCCAATGATATACGCAGAATGGCTTCCTTAAGCCGAAGAGGCAGTATTGCTTGGTAGGTCAATAGGTGTCATATTCATTTCGAATCAAAACGATGCGATTCGAGACGCCCCCATAAGTGGGATGCTGTCGAATATTGTCCAGCAGCGACTTCTAGAAAGTAAATATCTGGACTTACAAACTGTTTTGGAATCAGCCCGATCGCTCGCAATGGTCCAACAGCAATCCAGTGCCTTCCACACACCATTGGTATCGTACTCTTTCAGGGAAACAACCTCAGCGGCGGTGAGAACCAATTGTTATTTCTGTGGGAACGACAAACACTCTCGATTCAAATGTCTTGTTAAGGATGCGATTTTTAGTAGCTGCGGAAAGAAAGGACACTTCAAACGTGTCTGCCGATCGCCTACAGAGAAACGAATAGCCTTTGCCACAGCACCTGTGCTCTCTACCACTGTCACCATCTCTTCTCCGGAGTGCCTCTCAAATGCGCTGACAATGATTACTGTGAGCAAGATCTCTATTTCTATTCAATTATTTCTATTACATGCTTGTGCATGAGTGCAGTGAAAGGGGTATATACCCCATAGCCACGAAGGCCAACTGCACTATCAGGTATAACCGGCAACCAGACCCTGGGACTTGGAGTGGAGATCCACATAAGGCCCCAATAGGTTCTGATAGATACGGGAAGTCCCGACAGTTACATGTTCGAATCCGTAGTACGGCGTCATCGTCTTAAAATTATAGTCATCCAGCGTTATCGCCATGGTATCTACAGGACTAATCAGCTGAAAGTCACTCTTTTGTTAATATAAGTATAAAGAATAATTCGTACAAATTCAAACTCCCTGTGCTTCCTCATCTGTGTGTGGATGTATTACTGGGACACGATTTTTCGCAATTTCACACAGCAATTGAGATTCCATTCAGTGGTAGCGAACCAACCCTCTCCTTTTGTAGTGCGACAGCTTCACGTATTCAACATCCTTCCCTTTCGGGAACTTGCCTGCAGACTGCAAGCCTATCGCAAATAAATCACAACTCCATATTCCTGAGGATGAAAAATTCGTTCGATCGGAGATTCACCGACTTCTGAGGGATATCACCACTGAGGAATCAAAGTCACCCTGACGCACTTAAGTCCTTTGTTGTAACAAACGAAGGACACAAAAGACGTACGGTAGTTGACTTCAGTCAAACTACCAACCGATATGCGTAACTGGACGCTCATCCGTAGCCAGAATCGATGACATGGTATCTAAAATATCTCGACTTTCTATTTTTAGTGCATTTGATCTGTGAAGAGCATATCAAATCTCCACAGGAAAACAAGATCGGCCATACACTGTTTTGAAGCTTGTGGTAATTTATATCAATTCTGCCGGATACCGTTTGGAGTGACGAATGGTGCCGCATATTTTCAGCGTGCTATCGACAAAATCATTCTTGGGGAAAAATCAAAAGAAACCTTTACCTACATCGACAATAAAACCGTGCGTGATGTAAACGAAGATGATCACGATAGGAATCTCACTAACTTCCTTACTGTTGTGAGGAAATACGGACTTACACTGAACGAAGAGAAAAATATTATTGGTATGAAAGAACTTAAGCTCCTGTGTTATGAAGTTTCACACAGTCTGATGAAGCCCGGTCCCGAAAGATTACGATCCCCCCATAAAAAATGTTTCAGTCTAGTTTAATTAACTAATAACCTCTCAGTTCTGTGCTCTGGTTTCGGTTGCTATCTTCCAGCACCATTCATTAAGGGACAAAAAGAACAGAAGCATGAAGTGAGAGATTCAAAAAGATCAACTTAAAAGGTGGAAATCACGAACACAAGGAAAAAGTCCGGATGCAACTACGCCATTGGCCGCAGTACTTAAACATGTCACGTAATGTCCCCAACCATTTGGTAGGCGGATCACGTGGACCCCAACCATGAAGCCTAACACATCCGCCGGTCAAGGTTTTTATATCCTTTGGCCGTGTTATGGACTGGTCATCTCGATCAACCTCCCAATCAATACCGGCCTTGGAGAACAGCGTACGCCGAGAAAAACTATCGGCAGGCACGTATAACACATGTTCCAACCACCCTAACCTGTTTAGATTCAGTACTTGGTTCAGAGACTGACCTCTGGTTCACAACACCTCACGTCTAGCCTCAGCACTGCTGATACGGTGTTCCCACCGCTTCGGACAATGCTACGGAGACATCGGTGTTGAAACACCGACAGTCTTTACCTATTTTCTACTCTTAACGGCCGTGTTCCTGAACCGTATAAGAACGGACCTAACCGGTGCATTGTACACCCGATCCTAAACAGACAATCGGGTGTCACGCCGGCGCTACAGATGACGGAGGCTGGCAAAAGCCAAACGTGCCCTCTGTGTATGTTATGACACCTCATACGATATTTGTTCACCTGGTGAAATGTAACGGCCAGCTTTTCCTGCCATTACCACATTTGCTGTAAAGCCAACCCAGTCCTGCAGCAGTATTTCACAATTTGAAAATGGAAACCGCATTCCAAACATTGCTACACTGTTGTTAAGACTGTCTAAAAGAGCTTGGAACTTATCTGGATGTTCACTCAGAAGAACAATATCGTCCACCTTTTCTAAGCCAGACAGTTTATTGCCTGAACGAAGATCGGTGCCACTATTTTCACACGAAAATAGGGCTGTCTCAAGAGACAATTCAATCAATAAACTGAAGAGGAAGGGTGAAAGAGGGCAACCCTGACGAATGCCACTTTCTGTGCTGAACTCGGGTGAATGATCGCCGTAAGCACGAACTCGGCTTCGGCCGTTTGTGTGCAAGCATTGCAAAAGAGAAATAAATTTCTCTGGTACTTGCTTCAATAAGAGGCGTTGCCAGAGAACTGTCCAGTCGACTGAATTAAACGCCGCTTTCATATCAAGAAAAACACAGATTGTGGGTCCACGGAGGATGTGTCTGTGCTCTAGGGTTTGCCAAAGAGTGAAGATTTGGTCGATACAACCCCAATGGGGTCTGAAACCGGCTTGATTCTCACGCGTACACATTTCGCAGATGCTCGATAATCGGTAGAGAATAAGACCGGCGAGCAGTTTGGATGAGATACTTACCAAACTATTTACTCCATGGTTTCCACGAGAATCTGACACCCCCTGTGATTCGGCACAACCACCGATCTACACCATTCCCTGGGAATCCGCTCACTCCGAAACCAAAGTTTTGCCCTCATCTTTGAAAAAAATGAAGATAACCTATCAGATCCAGCGGCTTTGTACTTTTTCAAGTAACCTGTCTCCCGGAAAATCTCCATTTCTGATGGAGGAGTGATATCTACCTGCATCGTTTCTCTGGAAGGTATATTCCGAAGGTCCACTGTTGAAGTGAGCCAACTGAGTTATTCCTTGAAGTACCCCGCTCAACGATTCAGACGACGTCCCTGTGAGGGAATCAGTGAACCGTTGGATATCTCGATTTACTCACTCACACCGGGCTTCCGTGGACCAGTACATCTGATCAAACGGTAAAAGTCGAGCATATTGCCAGTAGACGCTGCCTTCTCCATTTCTCTACATTTCACATTCTATCACTGCTCGCGGTATTTTCTCAGGCCCCTAGTCAGTTGGTGTCTCAGGGATTTACGCACCTCACTGAATGCGGCATCCGAAGGGACGGATCTGTGACTACCCAACAGAGCAACTGAGGTCAAAGATATTCATCGTTTGTGAGGCCCATTTGAACCAGAGTCCCGTGTGGCATTTGAAGAGGCATATAAAGGTTCCCTGATCTGCTTCCAGTGTTCATCTGAGTCGTTCACACCCGACCGCATGGGTAACTGTGTAGACAGCTCTGTCTCAAAAGCAGATCGCCGGTTGGGGTGTAGAAGCAATGACGTGGAACGGGTAGTACTCACGTTGGTGCGACCACGGACGAGACGTAAACGGAACCGAGCAGGTACCAAGGCGTGATCTCAGTCCACAGGCGTAGACCAAAATGAACGACAATCTTCAATTGATGCACGCCAGCGGTGACCAATCACAATATGATCAGTCTGAGTCAACATTGTAAGGAAGTACGAGGACGCCGTGCCAGTCTATGCTGCTTCTTACGGCAGAAATTCGTACTCTCCATAAAAAACTGTGGTCGGAGCACAGCTGGATGAGACGATCACAGTTGTCAGTGCGTTCGGCTGGGATAGCAAACGGGTCTTCGACGTGTCTTTCGAAACCTCCTAAACGGCCAACTTGGGCGTTGAAATCCCCAGCAATGACCACCACGTTCGTTGAACGCACGCTTCGAAGCAGCAAAGAAAAATCGTGGTAGCATTCGTCCTCGGTCTCAGAGGAACTGCAGTCAGTCGGTGCATACACAGACACGAGGAAAAGGCATAGACGCTTCAGTTTGTAGCTGTTTACATACACAGAATCGTCTAACCGAACTGCACATAAGCGACTGCTGACTAGAATCCAGTCTAGCAGTGCACGCTCAGCTCTCACGCTCGAAGCAATTCCAAGGTCGGCTTGACCACGAACACTAGATCCTGGATCCCTCAGCACACGAAAAGTAAAGCGAGAGACTGAGGTTGTATCTGGGGTGCGAAGGGTGATCACAGAAGTGGGGTTTTGTATGCGTGCTTCCGAGACACAGCATACATCTATTTCAGGTGTCAAGAGCCTTAGCAAGGGCGACCTGTTTCCCTATCTGACATAGTGTGCGGACGTTAAAGGCAGCCAAGTGAAGTGAACATTTAGGCATAAGAAATGTATTCGATTTATACCCAACTCCCGAACTACTGCTTTCATCACAGCCACAATTACCTGTACCGTTCTGCATCGACCTTAAATTAAGAGAGGGAAAATTGGTAAGGCCCTTTCAGGAAAGACACTGGAGGTTTCTGGGAGAATCATACTTCGCGGCTGCCCACACCGAAGAAGGGGTTTTTATTCAGAAACTCTAACTGGAGCCTTTGACTCAAGTCTCACTCACAAGGCAGTGGGGCGTTAACCCAGCACGGGAACGTGGCCGAAGAACCCGTGAACGAAATGCTGGTCTTTCACGTAAGATCTGACTGTTGCACCCACTTTGCCTTGTCTTCGCTGGTGCTTTATTACCGCTCCGCTTTTCGGATTGAGCCATCAACCCCATGCACCCAATGGAGCAAGCGGAACGTGGACGGGGCAGCATCGTTTGGGCTGAGGGCTGCCCAGCTGAGGCAGGCGATAGCTGCCTAATGAAGTGCGGCGACCTCTCCCACCATCGAGGGAAACTCTAAGTACACCACTTCGACGCCCATCTAGTGGAAATCTTTTGACCGATGAACTGTTTCCGTATTTATTCGCTGGAGTGTCCTCTACAGGGGCATAGTGGTTGGAACCAGATGTTGCCCATCAACTGGTTCTGAGAAAAGGCTTCGTCTGGCCTCTATCCACTGACCTTCCAGGCATGACTGCATCTCCGGCTTAGGGAGACCATTCTGCGTATATCTTTGGGTCATGGAGGCACGCAAGCCACCACACCACGTCAAGGTGTAGTCTCATCATGACAGCTCACCAGGTCAAGATGGTTGGGACGTGCTGCGTATGTCCTTTGACAGGATTCCCCGGCACGTAATGTTTTCTGAGGCGGGTAACAGTCGGAAGAAGAATCCATGAACTTGGCCATGTAGGATATGTTAGCACTCCTGGGTGGGGCTCAAGAGACTTTCCCGCTCCATGACCAGATACATTGGAAGATGTGGCTAGGCGTCGCGATCAGCTGCGCTCTTGTATCAAGAAACTCCACGGACTTGACACTAATATCTGTGGTTCTCCTATCACCCCTTTCATACTGTTAACACTTTTCGTTATTTCTTATTGAGGTTGGCACTAGGGGATAGCAAACAAAACCACCGCATCCAGCGCATGGTTAATGGTTCGTTGAAGCGAACCGAATTACCTTGGAGAAATGAGGGTCATTCAAACCAAACACACGACAACGAACTTCTACGATACCACTGGCTAAGGTCAGTACTTTCAAAACTACCATCTGCAGATACACGATGAGGATCCATTGCGTGGAACAGCAGGTTCTCGTACCCACCAAACAAAGTACCCAACTTTATTAAAAAGTAGTTTGTCGTCGTGAAAGTGTGGCAGGTTAACAAGCCAATATTACTCTTCCTCTTTGTGATAAGACCTGTTCTTCCAAACCTTCACCGAATTTGATGCACCTCTCGAGATACTGTTAATAATAAATTATCCAAAAAGGACACTCCAGGTGCTTGTTTGTCAGTCCTGTACAGCTACTTGCAATCTCGTAGGAGCAAAGTATACTGTACATTTTGAAACTCTAAATACCAGGCAGCTTATGGCGCACTCTTACTCTTACATTATCAAAAGGCGTGTTCTCAATCAACAACCATGTCTGCTGAGATATGTTCAACTCTACTGTTTGCTGAACCAGAAGAAGAACTCTTCCGCACATGATCATCGGTAAAATTTAAAACAAACGGGCCACAGGTTCGGTTCAACACAGGTTTACGGAGAAAACAAGGTGATGAAGATTTTCGGTACACGTTGATTCAATATGATGTAAGAAGACAAACCATCAAGCATCGAAACATGCTACTCATGCACTATTTCCCAACAACCATTATCACAGTCCATTTCTAGCTGGAATAGATACTTTTTTTACCGAAGTAGTTTCATGTCACCGAGTGGTCGGATATCGGATAAAGTTTCGCAACGGATACACAAAGCCGGTTTGGCTTCAAAAATTTGAACCCCCTCGCATCGGCGTGAATTCCGGCTGTCCGTCAAAAGGCAAATGTATAGTGACGTAGTTAGGACTGTTCCTTTACCCGAATCAAGAACATGTATTTCATGTGTAGAATAAATGCGAAGACTTTCGATGTTTGAGCATAGATTTTTCTCAGTGTTTGAATATGATTGAGACACCGTTTCAGAAATGCTGAAGTTAGATGCCAGAACTGTCCCCAACCGCCTTGTAGGTGGATCTCGTGGGCCCCGCACGTCGCATCCGGCTCAGTGCACTGGTTAAGGATTTTATGCATTTTTGTCAAATCACTGACTGACCACCTTGATCAATCCTCGAAACAATCTTTCTCGGAGAACAATGTATACGGGATGCGTAGCACGTCTCAAACATTGTAACGTGTCAAGATTCGGCGCTTTCTTCATAAGCTAACCTCTCACTTTCGACATCCTACGCCCAACTCCAGCATTTCTGATACGGTTCCCATATCACACTTGGAAAATACTGCAAAGAAATCTACGACCGAATACCAAAAGTCTTCGCATTTCGTCTACGCATAGAGAACATTTTTTGATTCGGGTAAGAGAACAGGCCTAACTAGTGCACTGTACACTTGCCTCTTGACGGGCAACCGGATGCCACGCCGACGCGAGATGACTCAGGTTTTCAAAAGTCAAACGGGCTCTCTGCATACGTGGTGAAAATTTATCCGAGATCTAACCACTTCGTGATATACAGTTGCCCCATTGAAAAAACATTCATACTTTGCTAACACAACGTTCGGTAAAGGGTCAAATCAGTTCCGTTGCAGCATTTCACACTTATAAGAGGCAAAACGCATCCAAAACCTTGCTGCACTATTCTTAAACCACTTGGAAAAATTTGCAAATTACGTGGATCTTTACTTGGCGCAAAGTATTATCCACGTATTGTAATGCAGAGAGTTCATCGTTTGAGCACAGATCGATGTCACTGGGGCTATTTCCAGAACCATTTTAACGATAATGTTGAAAAGGGTGAAGAAGCAACCCTTACTCACATCACTCGTTACGAACTCAAACGAAAGATCGTCATAAGCACGAACTCGGCTCTGACTGTTAGTGTACAATTATTACAAAAGAAAACAAACTGTCACAGCCCTCAGCAAGAGGCAACTTTAAAGAACTGTGCATTCTACCGAGTCAAACGACGCTCTCATATCAAGAAACGCAGAGATTGAAGCTACGGAAAAGGTCTGTCCCAAATTTGCCATACGGCAAACATGATCGATACGATCCGACCGCGTCTTAAACCGGCTCGATTCTCAGGCGCACACACTTTGTAAGTGTTAAATAACCAGCGGATAGTAATGTTAGCAACCAGTTTGAGTACGATGCATAGTTAACTCACTCCTCTGCGGTTTTTACAATATGGTCAAGTTGAGTAGGCCGATGTGAAGGCGTGGGAGGACGACACATTTTGCGATATTTCATGCTCGCGAAGAACAGTCTATGGCCAAGACGTACGACTGAGACGATTGTCGTCGTCGGTTCAATCGGCTGGGATAGCAAATGGGAGTTGTATACTCCATTGTCACTTGAATATCCAATCTGGGCGTTAGATTCGCAAGCACAGCAACTAAGCCATCACGGCGAGATTGCATCTTGGCGCGGCGTAATGACCTGCGCACCTCCACGAACCGAAAATGTGGGTGGTTCCCTAAGACGGAGACGCAATCATGCATGACAGGTAAATAAGCAGAGGCCAGAAAATGTCGTCCCATTGAACCAGAAAAACGGGATCGCGATCTGCGCAAAACTCGCACAGAGTCGACTTATTCTCCCTTATATATTCGCATAAAAGCAAAACGTAAATAGCCAATTACTGGGTGACAGCTGGTTACCACCACCGTGCGGCTGGAGAGGACGTTTAGGCGAATAAACATGGAGAGAAACAGGATACCGGTCGATACCTTCAGCATGTGCACATAGGAGCAGAGTACTCCAGGTTTCTCCGACGGCGGGAAAAGTAATCGTATCCAACAGGACAGCTACCGCCCGCTCAAGCTGGGAAACCCCAGTCTTAAGGATGCTACCGCGTCCATGTTCCGTTTGCTCCATCCGATGAACGGACACAAAGACTGGATCTGTAAAGCGGACGTTTGCTCCAAACAATCACTAGGTATGTGTTGGATGCAGTAGCTTCGGTCGCTATTTCTCTGCGGCAATTACAATCAGAAATCATGAAAACAAGAGTGTGGAAGGAGTAATAGGAGAACTACATATGGTAATATCAAGTCCACAAAAGGCGTGAATAAGACAGCGCTGCGGATCGCGATATTGCCATATCCCCCAACGTATCTAACCACTGAGTGAGGGTCTCTTGGGCCCGTCTAGGTGTACTGAAATAGCACAACGGTTATGGTTCTGAATGTAGATCTAATTCTCGATCAGAAAGGGAAGTTCTTGAAATGGCATCCAATAGACGACATAAGGCTGCCGGCCCGGATGAGTTTCCTCCAGCTATGTGGACCGCCTGAGGTCTCCTTGGATTTTATCCAAATACTGTAGGCGAATCCGTGGAAGCCTAATCACTTTGCGGAGAGGTTCTTTGTGACGACATAGGTCCGAAGTTACAGGTAGTTTTCTAAGCGGATATACGGCCGGATGTGAAACCACCCTTGTAGAAAAACCGCTCCGAAACCGATCGGTTTTTGGCCGATACCTGGACGGTTTCCGAATGGTTCGTGCTCATCGCTTTAAATACGTGAATTGATTTGTTACTTTCCGTCATTTTCCTCGAACTACGTTTTACAATGTCCATCTCTATCTCCAAGTTATGATTCTCTGATTAGTTGTCCTTATTTTAACCATTTCGAGGGAACGAAATAAAGCGATCCATACCGAGGTATTTCAGGATATTTCGATGAATTATACATCTATACCTAAGTAAAACGCCAACTGAGCATTACACATTACTCAGGTCGTCAGTTTCCTTCGTATCAATTCATAGTTGATCCGTGTAAAATGACCACTAAACAAACCGACCGAAACCGATGTTACGATAGGGGTTGGGTGCTACAAGGGCAGACGGCTCAATCAACTGGTCTATCAGTGACTTATCATTTTTTTACGAAGAGCGTCAAGACTCTGGAACGATTAGCCGGTACCTATGGTGAAAGAGGAGAGTGATGCCCGATCCAAAAGACGCGCCGGTGCATACTTGGTGGCTGTCTGGAGAAATAGTCTTTGGAGAAGTACCACGGGGTGATCACCTTCTCACCCCTGCATTACTGGGAACACGAGTTTGAAAGCACAATAAAAACAATACTTAAGTTATTTCTGTACGTTTCTTAACTCTAAAAAATCAACCTTACCTCATCAATGTCGTAGGGTAGTTCTGTCGGTTCATCGTCCGCTTCGGACTGCGAGCTCATTATTGGCTGAAAAATTTATAGGACTTGAACAGCATTATCTCGTAACGAACCAGTATGTGCAATAGAAGACCTTTCACAAACTATATTTTATTTTCTACAAGCGGTTTCACTGATTCAAAGGGGAAATGCCTGAGTCCAGTCATTCATTCGTACAAATCGTATTTATCACAAATATATCGAACGATATCCCCAGGAGTGTGGAATTTTTCGGAATCCATATCTGGAATTTCAAAATCTGAAAAATGAGAAGACATTTACGATATCTTACTGAACTCCTCCTCCATGGCCATAACCAACTCGACATGGTCCAAACTGTCGATTCCGAAATCCTTGGCAAAATTTGAATTCAATGTGAGCTGGCAAAATTAAACGTTAGTGTTTCTTACTTTATTTGGGTCTACTTTGTCATAAAGACGCAGTACAAGCATTACCCTATCTTGAATCATCGGTTTCGTCAGGGGAGGTCCGTGCGCAAAAGTGCGACGGAATTCTTTCGGGACAGCTGGTATAAGGCGGTTGAACCTAATATTATTATTCTTTACAAACTTCATACTTTATTACTAGAGAAACTAATGAATACCTGACGGATTACCACACCCAGGAGCCTGTCCATGACCAAAGCCAGCAACGACCACCTTGGAGGGACAAGACGACCTTGGATCGTTTCAGTTCAGTTCAGTTGTCTTTCAGTTCAGTTCAGTTCAGGTTGCACAGGACAGGCAATGGCCACGGCCAATCGAGCGTCCAGAATTCCTTCGATGGTATGCACACCAGTTATGCACCCACCACTGCCGAGTGTATTTCGTCGAATCCCCGCTAAAAATGAGAGGGAAACGAAAACCTCATCGCACATCAACTGCGAGAGACATTATGCATCGTGAGCGTTCATTGAGACAGTGTGCAATGAGAGAAAAAGTCTGCTAAAACATACTCCAGAAGGACCACAGTGCTACCCGTCATCCATCTAGTTGATATTCTCAAGGCTCACTACAAGGAAAGATCTCGTACCACTTGCGATCAAGGGCACGTTTGAAGGATTGGACTGTCTGCATATCTACCATTTCACTAGGCAGACCGCTCCAACTGTTCACAACCCTATTGCTGAAGAAGTGCGATCTAGCCATCAACCTAGATCGGGCTTTTATCAACTTCTTTTCGTGTCCCCTTGTTCTGGAGTCTACGGCCACTTGGAATAGACTATCTGGTCTAAGGCCAGAAAAGCCCTTCATTACCTTGAACGTTTCTATGAGATCTCCTCGACGTCTCCTCCTTTCCAACGAGAAAAGATTCAGGTCACAGAGTCTCTGCTCGTAAGTCTTACCCCTCTGCCCTTCAACCATTCGCGTGGCGAGACGTTGGACTTTCTCGAGGCAGGCGGCGTCCTTTTTGTAGAAGGGTGACCAAGCCTGCACGCTACCTTCTAAGTGAGGTCGTACTATAGCCATGTAAATAGGTACAAATACCTCCGGCTTCCGGCAAGACAAAGCTGATCGCAGTCTAAAGAGCTCCCCACGAGCCTTATGCGCAGCCGCGTTGCACTGCTCCGACCATTTGAAGTCACTTTTCATGATGATCCCCAGGTCTTTAACCCTACTGGCTGCCTCTACGGTGAACAGCCCTTGATCATGAGCGACAGTTAGGCTCTCTGTTGCCCTTGACAACAAATGGCTTTTTTGAGCGTTTAGAGGTAAGTCCCATTCGTATGCCCAGTTCAGGACGGTGCCTATTTCCCTGCCCAAGTCCGCCCTACCCTTAGATCCAACAATCTTCACATCATCCGCAAAAATAAAGCTGGGCGATTGAAGAGTGGATGCTAGGTCATTAATAAATAACAAGAATAGGACCGGGCCTAGGACGGATCCCTGAGGTACACCACTGGTAACGTTCACCAAACTGGAGCACCTTTCCCCCACTTTGACATAAAGCGTCCTGTGGGAGAGGAAGTCCTCCAGCCACCTATATACTGGCCCACCTATACCGAAAGTCTCCATCTTGCATAGCAAAAGATGATGATTAACGGAGTCGAACGCCTTGCTAAAGTCGAGGTAACATACCTCAACTTGCTTACCTTCGTCCAGTCGTCGAGTTACTTCGTCTAAGAAGCACAGGAGATTGGTCAGACAAGATCTATTTTTCAGGAATCCATGCTGCGCCGGGCTTAGCATGGAGTGCTGCAGTAAGTGCTGGCAGATATGCGCACGGATGATCTTCTGGAGAACTTTACAGAGAATGCTAGTTAGGCTTACCGGTCTGTAGTTCTGCACATCCGACTTAGGCCCACTCTTATGCATTGCCACGACTGCCGCGACTTTCCAGTCCTGAGGCAGCTTTCCCTGGTCCAACGTGGATCTATACAATCTGCATACCGATGGAGCTATTATATCCGCCAACGGCTTGATGATAGCTGGATGAATGCCATCTGGGACCGCTGACTTGTGGCTATTTAACTCCTCTAGGTACTTACGCACGCATTCCTCTGAAAGATCTAGCTCGTTTAACTGAGGAGGATGTACCAGAGCCAGATCTACTAGTACCCCACTATCTATCCTATATACACTACCAAAGTATTCCCCCAGGGCGTCTGCTTTGCCCTGGTCGTCAGTGACAATACCATATTCTCCAGTGGAAGTCTTGAAGTACTACCCGGGTTCGAGGCTTTGAGCCCGATTCTCCCGGTTCTTGAGGAAATCTTTGATCTTCTGTCGGATTCACCGAGCTGAAACGAGAGTAAAAAGAAGCGGGGGGGGGGGGTGGCAGCGAAAACAAGATACACATAAACTCATGCAGTGTCACACTGTGGACAGTGCCTTAAGCTGAGTAGGGGTGCGGCATTCATGAACATATACGCGATAAAAGACATCTGTTTTTTTTTTGACAAAGGGAATTATTGGGAGAGACACAGGTAGAGGTTTAGCTTTTTCGTGAAGATAGTTTTGTTCTGCGAGGGAACAATATCTTCCGGAAGTGCATTCCACATAGTAATAACCCTCGGACAAGACCAGAGTGCACTATCTGACTACCGTACTCCAGCAGAGGTCGGATATACCTGCCGAAAATTATGGGGAAATCATCCTTAGATATGCGCGGGAAGGACCTTCGAATCATGTTTAGGACTCGAAAGGCAGGCTTGCTCGCAAGTTCGTGATGATGAGAGAAGGATAAGTTACAATCTAACCAGAAACCGAGCACCTTGCGTCGGTCAACCCTTGGCAGTGTGGTTGCTCCATTAATAGAAAACGTGTGACCAGTCTCTCTGCCGAAAGACATGCTCACGCATTTGTCATCATTAACTGGGAGGTTCCAATCCTCGGATCAGCGTTTTGTTTCACCAACTGCAGTTTGCAGGTTTTCAACGCTTGGATTCCAGAGGGTTATATCGTCTGCGTACATGGCAATGTTCGCAGGAAGGGCTGTCGGTAGATCGTTTATATAGATCAGAAAAAGAAGAGGACCTAAGACCGACCCTTGGGGACCCCAGTTGTTACTGGGGAGGATTGAGACAAAACATTCCCGACTTTAACCACAAAGGTGCGGTCGGTAAGGAAGCTGCGTAGGATGGCCAACATGGAGCCTGTGATCCCGTATGTCTGCAGCACATAAAGAAGAGGGGCATGTGGGACCTTATCGAAGGCCTTAGCAAAATCGATGAATACAGCGTGTGAGAGCTGGCCATCATCATAGGCTTTCGTTAGACTATCCATGACAGTAAGCATATTGGTGATGCATGATCTGCCAGGAAGAAACCCATGTTGGGACGGGGAGAGGATCTTATTTCTATGAAGATGGGAAGGAATCTCACTCTTAAGAATTCCCTCAAAATTTTTGCTGGGGATGCTAGTGAGGCTTATGGGTCTGTAACTAGAAGCAAGGTGTCTACTACCCTTCTTATAGATGGGTGCGATCACTGCTTTTTTCCAGTCACGGGGGAAAACTCCATCGTCAACACATTGCTGAAAAAGCGAGGCACAAGGAGCAGCTAATGTATCCGCGGCTTCCTTGGTAATACGGGGGTGGATTAGGTCAGGACCCATAGAGCAATATCGGTTGAGCCGTCGGAAACCTTGAGCGACTGCACCAACGGGAATAGTGACGCGGTTAAGGGTAGTGGTCATAGATAACGGGTGCATGGTAGGGTGGGATGATATGGGTATGGAGCTAAAAATTGTACGGAAGTAGGAGCTGAATGCCTCGGCTACCTGGCTGGGGAATTGATTGGAGATCCAGCATTATCTTTGACAGCTAATGGCGTCGGAGCTGTACCCCTAAGACGGTGCATGTACAGAAAGGAAAATGCCTTATTGGCCCATGCTCGATCAAGTACAGATCGCTGGACTGCATTCTGATAAGACCTAATCTCGTCTTAGCATATGTTCCGTACGATCCTGAAATCTTCTGCATCATGGGCAAGGCCTGTGGCTTTATATCTAGCAAAGAAGCGTGCGCGTTCGTCTAGAATGCGCCTAATGGGGCGAGGGAAGGGCCGCCTACCGGACTGTGGAAGACGAATTCTGGGGACAAATAGCCTATCAGCTAAGGAGATCAAATCTCTGAGATTCTCTGCCATTTCATCCGCAGAGTTACCTGGGTTAGTTGAATTTGGCTGGGAGCGAAAAAATGCACAGACTTGGTCAAAATTGGTCTTTTTGAAGGATCTCAAAATTTTAGTTTCTGAGGGAAGAGGAGGCCATTTCACGATATAATCGAATTCAATGAGAATGTGATCACTTTTGCCGGGGGGCGGCAAGTAATGCACCACATCTATTAGGAACCGATCATTGGAGATGACCAGGTCTAGTAGGGACGGGGCGTGTCCTGTGGGATATCCGATCGGATCTCTTACGTTCTGCACCCATGAGTTATTCAGTACGAGATCAAGGAGGGGTTTACCAAAGGCGATATCTGGGGTATCAGCTCCTTGCCAGTCGATACTGGGTGAGTTGAAGTCACCAGTGACTAACAGATGGGTGAGGTCTGTGTAGCATTTCAGAGAGCCTAATAAGTCTATGAGACCTCAGCTATCAGTAGAATTGCATGCGGGAGGACGATAGACTGCACTATGCAGTAGGGTTTCTGTTCTAGAGGGTTAAACACAACCCACAAACAACCAATAAATGAAAAGTTAGGAGTTATCTGTATGGTGGGAGGAGGGATAGAATTATCGTAGTATATGATAACCTCTCCGGCACGACCTCTGCTGGAGTCCTGCTTGACTGTGGAGTATCCCGGAATGGATATTTCGGCATCAAGTATGTCAGGGGTGAGCCAGGTTTCTGTGAGGGCTATGATCTGAGGCTCCTTATCCACTGCAACCTGTCGAAGCTCCGGGATCTTATTCAACACACTCAGGAAACTGCTGTAAATGGACTTGAGACATGCTCAGGAGTTGTTGCAAAATCACCAGAGGCAGCTGATTTTGGGTTTCAGTCCAGTTCAGTTTATACCGGACAGTTAATGGCCATGGTCAATTAAGCGCTCAGAGTTCCTTCGATGCTATGCACACCAGTTGTGCACCCAAGGCTGCCGAGTGTATTCCATCGAATCCCCGCTAAAAGCGAGAGGGAAACGGAAAACCTTATCGCATATCGACTGCGAGAGACATAAAGCATCGTCAGCCTTCACGGAGACAGTCCGCAATGAGCGAAAAATTCGATTAAAACACTCTCCAGAAGAAATACAGTGATCCACATCATCCATCTAGTCAATATACTCAAAGCTCACTACAAGGAAATATCTCGAGCCACTCGCCATCTAGGGTACCTTTGATGGACTGGGAGGTGTGCGGATCTATCATTCCACCAGGCAGACCGTTCCAGCTAATAATTGCTTTGCCGCGAAATAATTATGGTCTAGTCATCAACCTAGCTCCCCTCTGTGGCCAATGTCTCATCCCTCAATCCGGACGAGACGGTCCTCCATAATGCGCTGGCAAGAGATGCACTAAAGTGTGCAGTCCGAAGTCAGGCTGTAGAAATAGCTGAGCTAAAGGCCACCGTCCGCACCCTTAGGGATGAGTTGACCAGCCTGATGAGATTGGTTATCAAATCCCTCCCGGTGTCCCAGGCAGCTGATCAGGTGTGTAGAGTCTCTGAGCAGCAAATTCTTGATGCCGCCAAGATTTTACAAGAAACCAAGAATTTCTCCAAGCGTGTCATCATTTGGGGTCTCTTTCTGGACTCGTATTGTAAGGTTGGTTAGGCCTTACTTCGCGGTTTCCTTAGTAAACGCGTGCTTCGGTCCTTTGTATTGCGTGGACCACCTGCACGTTACTCTAATGCTCGGCACTGTACGAATATTTTAACCAGAACATTATTCTCCGCGCCCCGTGAGAACGAGAAGGTGATTGGGAGAGATAGTCGTTAGCGTATATTTTGGGAGTGTGCGTGAGGGCTTGCGCAAGAGCAACGGCCAAATGGCAACCGCGCTTGGCAGTCAGCGTTCAGTTAAACAATAAACGTGGTAAAAGTATGAACGAAGATGGCTGTTGCTACAGGGGCCTCCTCCTAGAAGTCCGACGGAGTTGGGCTTCGATCGTGATGGAAGGCCGGAATTATTGGTTGTCCAGGAACTCCTCATAGCTTGTCCGTTATATTGTTGGTGACGTCGAACGACTGCTGATGAGTTTACCGGTGCCTGAACTCTCGAGGCCCGATGTGCGTAGGTCCAACTGTGTTTTGGCGCCCACGGGTCTCATACGAATGCGAGCCGGAAAATGCCTCGTCAGGTCCATCCAAAAAGGCGTCCAGTTGCCGTCTCCAGTGCCAGGCTGACCAATCGTCCCGTTGTCCAGTGAGCGGTTGGCTCCTTGAACGTGCACGGGAGTCAGCCATGCTACGGATGAAGCCAATGTGACTGTGTAGATCTGTCTGAGAGAGGGAAAGGTAAAGTGGAACAAAATAGCGCCTGAGGGCGCCGGCGGATGTTGGACCGTAATAACAACACACAAACGATGTTCGGTGTTGTTGTAGTCGCCAGGAGACCAGAGGAAAATGAAATCATAACTACCGATTGTAATTTCACTGGTCTGTCGGTTGGTAAATCCATGGCGAACTTCCCAACTTATTGCTAACAGTCGGTTGTAAAAATCGTCACGAAATCGGCGAAGCGGAAGGGATTTCGTAGTTGGCGAACGCGACGGCTACTTCACGTTGTGGGTACGGTTGGAGAATCTGATGGACTAGCTGCCGAGTCCTCACTAGGCGTAATTGGGGGTGGTTCGAGTGGTAACTCGCTCGATGCAGGTGACTAAGCGGCTTGAGTAGGTGCAAATTGGCCAAGCGGCTTGCACTCCATGACGGCAGGCTTGAGACGGTCGATAGATACGGTGTCGTGTCGTCCGCTGATATCTATGACAAATGTTTTTGCCCTACGTTTTATCACCCAAAACGGGCCAGTGTATGGCGCTTGTAGTGGTGATCGAACGCCATCGACGCGAAGGAATACGTGAGTAGCGGTTCCTAACGCAGTTGGGACATAACTTGTAGACTGTTGTTCACGCGGCGGACTGGCCTTGAGCACTCGCATGTGCTGTATAAGGCGCTGAGCATAGTCACCGTAGTCGAAAGTCACGGTTGGTGAGGGGGCTACCAACTCCCCGGGCGGACGAAGTGTACAGCCATATACTAGTACGGCCGGTGTTACGTGTAACTCCTTCTTAACTGTACTACGTAGGCTTAAGAGTGCTAATGGTAGTGTTTCACTCCAAAGGGGGTTACCGTTTGCTCGAAGGGCGGCTTTTAATTGCCGGTGGAAACGTTCAACCATACCACTGGCCTGAGGGTGGTAAGCGGTAGTCTTAACGTGTTGGCAACCAAAAGTAGCGAGTAGGCTGCCAAAAGCGCCATCAAAGTGTGGACCGCGATCGGTGGTCACTATTGCCGGGCAACCGAAATGACTAACCCAACCGGTCAGAAAAGCTTTCGCGGCCTCTTCCGACGTGGGACGAGGGATAGGGATGGCCTGCGGCCAGCGAGCGAAACGATCCACGCATGTGCTTATGTAAACGTACCCAGGCGACGGTGGAATTGGTCCTACGAGGTCGACGCACACATGATGAAAACGTGTTTCAGGTTCTGGGAACCTGGCTAACGCCGCCTTAGCGTGCCTATGGGTCTTAACACGTTGACACTGCAGACAAGCACGAGCCCATTGACGGACATCTCGTTTGACGTTGTGCCAAACAAAACGCTCAGTTATCAGTTTCACCGAGGCAGTCACATCCGGATGAGCCAGATTATGGAGTGTCAGGAACGTAGGATAACGGTGGGCAGCAGGAACTACTGGCCTAGGGCGACCTTGCGACACATCGCACACGATGGTATTCTGGGAAGCTGGGATAGGTACTGTGGTTAAACTCAAAGAACCGTTTTGTCGAAGTCGTTCGATGTCAGGGTCCATAGTTTGAGCCTGTGCCATTGCGTCCAAGTTGATGTTAGGCGTTTGTGACAGACTTAGTTGATATACGTGCGATAAGGCGTCTGCGACGGGATTAAGTACCTCGGAGACGTGTCGTATATCCACAGTAATCTGTGAGGCAAAGTCTAAGTGGCGAATCTCGCGTGGTGAGTATCAATCCGAAGCTGACTTTAGTGCGCAAACCAAAGGCTTGTGGTTTGTAAACACCGTGAACGAACGGCCTTCGAGTGCATGTCGAAAATGACGGATTCCCAAGTGGATGGCTAATAACTCTCTACCGAACGTGCTGTACCTTGATTCCGCGGGTTGTAGGCGCTTGGAGACGAATGCTAAAGGTTGCCAAAAGTCATCCACGAACTGTTACAGTACTGCTCCAACCGCTATGTCCGAGGCATCCGTCACCACCGGAATAGGAGCCAAAGGGTTGGGGTGTGTAAGGAGTGCTGTGTTGGCGACAGCACTTTTGTAACAGCCGGTAGTGGAAAATCCCCCTTTTTTCCCTCGCGATTCAATGTTTTTCCCAACATCACTCATTTCCATACACTATTGACTTGTCTTTACGAACTGGTTGTTTTTCTGAACCAATTGTTGTTTGTTCGCGCCCAGAGCGCTACTTTGGCACATCCTTGTTCAGGACCTGCGTGACGCACGTGCTGTTTGCTCACACGCTGCTATTCGGTTTCTCGTTGTTGAGTCCTTGTGATCGTATTATCGAGGTTTGTATATTGTTTATGTCATTGTTTATTTTATTAATCTAGTATCGTAGAATATCACGGATAATCGTCTTTTGATTTCGGGATCCGTTGCGAATTCGGCTACGCATTGCTCAAACGTTCGTTACAATACTCAATAGATCAATTTGGAACGAGGAAAAACACGCAAAATGCCAAGAAAAGGATCAAAAGCAGTCGAATCCGGATAGGAAGTAATACGGCAAGTCTCTGGGGCGGTTTTGGGTACATATGATTCTTTAGTTAATGCTAGAACGCCTAGTCCTGTCAGTGCTAGTTCATGTGTTATTGAGAACAATACTGATCTTAAGGATGTTGATTTATATAAGCTGAGAATACTAGAACTAGAGCAACAGTTACTTTCGGCTAGACTACAGGCGCAGGAAGCAGAGAAGTGTACACAGAAACAGCGAGAGCATGAGACCAGTGACTTCGACACTTCCGATAGGTTAGGGTGCAATAAGGTAGGGAACCCCACGCCGGTCGCTGACTACAAACCACCATCGATCGATCTGCCTAGAGTGGAGCTGACGGTTTTCGACGGGCGAGCTGAGCAATACTGCAAGTTTGTCAAGCAGTTCGAGACGTTCGTTGAAAATAAGGTAAACGACCCTGGGCAAAGGCTTCTCTACCTTACTCACTACTGCCGAGGCCGAGCAAAAGAAGCTATCGACGGGTGCACCATGCTCGACTCAGAACAAGGCTACACAAGGGCAAGGAAGATTCTAAGGGACTTGTTTGGCCAACCTTTTAAAGTAGCCCGTAACCTAATAGAGGACGTGATGGTAGAGGCAAAGAGAACCAAGGGCGACGTCTACACAATGGCCGACCTGGTGATTAAGATGCAGAACTGCTCAATAGCCCTCGACCATTTAGGTTACAGGGCTGACCTAGACGCCATGCACACTTTGGAAGGCATAGTCCGTCGCCTCTCTCCCGAACTACAGGGCCGGTGGGCGGAAGAAGCAGAAGGGATAAGCCGAAGCGACAGAGAAGCCAACTTCGAAGACCTGACCGAATACTTGGACAGGCAAATGAAGTTAGCTGACAGCAGATTCGGCCGACTCATCCGGGACAGCAACCGAGCAAACAAGCCCGGTACTAGCCAAGTCCAAACCCCCGTACGGGAACATCCAAAGTACCAGCCTTGGACCAATACACACGTCATTTCACGAGATGCTACGGCGCAACCCAATTGCAGATCCTGTGGTACTAGCCATGGCCTACCAGAATGCCCCAAGTTCGGCAACGCCACAATAGACGAACGGTGGGGAATGGCGAGGATGGCGGGAGCATGTTTCATCTGTCTCAACACCACGCACCGGGCGGCAGCCTGTAGGACAAGGAATCGATGTGGTTACGAGGGCTGCACGGGCAGACACCATCGGCTGCTGCATCAAGCGAGAGTAACCACATCCGAGGCGAGTACCAAGCCCAGCGTGATTTGTTCAACTTCACAATCTGCCAGTAAACCGGTACGTTTAGGCGTAGTGGCCGTGGGAGTAGTGACTCCGACTGGGATAGTCAAGGCGTTGGCTTTCGTTGATAGTGGATCCGACACCACTTTAGTGAAAGAGCGGTTTGCCGACAAACACCAACTGGCTAAAGGTGCGACGTCTTTAACAGTGAGCACGGCGGGCGGAACACAGGTAATGACTGCCGGTAGATTAAGGCTGCAACTCATTTCTCTAGACACTAACGAGGAAATTGAACCAACGGAGGCCTTCACGTTAGCGGATCTCCCCATGCGAGCACCAAGGTCAGTGAACACAATCTTGACTCGGTGGCCCCACCTGCAGGATGTAACCGTTGTAGACTGGGAAGATGATGAAGTGGATCTCCTCATCGGATGCGACGTGCCGGAGGCGCATTGGGTGCTTGACCAGAGAGTGGGCGACCGCCAGGCACCTAATGCCGTACGCACGGCTCTGGGATGGATGTTATACGGTCCAGTAGGGGTACGCGGTTCCGTGAATTACTTATCTGCCGAAACAGACCGCATAGAGTATCATCTGCAACGGCTGTATGAAAAGGAGTTTCATGACATTGGAGACGAAAGACCGACGTTGTCTCAAGAGGATCGCTTCGCTCTACAAACGGTGCGGCAAGGCACTAGAGGCCTCAAAAAACAGTTCGAGGTTCCCCTCCCATGGCGCACACCGGTCGACCCGTGGACTGACAACAGAAATTATGTTCTCCAACGAATACTACGACTAAAAGAACGCTTCATTCGAGACCAGAATCTGTTGGAACGATACGCGGATTTGATGAAGCGAAACGAGGCCCTTGGTTACGTTGAAAAGGTGCCTGTTAACACCTACAGCAAAAGGGGTACCTGGTATCTGCCTCACCATCCGGTTATCAACCCCAAGAAACCCGATAAACTGCAGGGTGGTTTTCGACTGTGCGGCCAAGTTCCAGGGCAAGTCGTTAAACGATCGCCTACTACAGGGGCCTGACTGGACCACACCACTGATCGATGTTTTGTGCCGTTTCAGAGTGGGTAAAGTGGCTTTGTCTGCTGACATTAGGGAAATGTTCCATCAGGTGAAGATTCCGGTAGGAGAACGAGATGCTTTGCTTTACCTGTGGTGGGAAGGGAGCGACCGGGACAACGCAGTGGTGAATTAAAGGATGACCGTCCACCCCTTCGGAGCCATATCGTCACCATTTTGTGCCAACCACGCCCTCCGAGAATCAGCGAACAAACATGGCGATCTAGTACATCGGACGGTGGTAGAAAGCATCAGCAGGAACTTCTACGTCGACGACTACCTTGGGTCATTCGATGATGTGGAATCAGCTCTAGAGCAGTTCAGGGGTCTGACGAGATTGCTGGAAGAGGGCGGCTTCCATCTAACAAAATGGATGTCGAACGCTTCAGAAGTGCTGAAGGTCATCCCGTATCACGAAAAGGCCGAAAGGGTAAGAGATTTGGACGGCTCTCCACTTCCTATCGAGCGCACCTTAGGGATACAATGGGACGCGGAAACGGACGATTTTGTTTTCGAACTAAACGTTCCCGAGCTGCCAATAACCCGTCGTCTCAAGTTTGTTCGACCCGCTCGGTTTCGTCTCACCATGGCTGCTACCCGGAAAGATCTTGCTGCAGCGGCTGTGCCGTAAGAAAGTTGATTGGGACCAGTCACTGGACCGAGGGGACCGGCTGGATTGGGAAGAATTTTTGAACACCTTGAAGAAATTAGGGGACATAAGAATCCCACGATGTTTGACTCCTGGCCAAACGATACGGACTGGAGAACTACATGCCTTTTTCGATGCATCCGAAGTCGGTTATGGAGCTGTGGTGTACGGACGATGGTGCGCAGGAGATGGACAATATACCACGAGGATCCTGTTCGCCAAAGCCCGCGTTGCTCCACTGAAGTCGGCCTCAATCCCAGGCCTTGAACTCAGCGCAGCCGTGTTGGCAGTCAGGGCGGTGCAAGCTGTGAAGAGATGTTGCGATCTCTACATTTGGTCGGTGAGCTTCTGGACGGATTCAACGATAGTACTTTACTATATCAACAACGTCCGGAGCCGGTTTAGTACTTTCGTTGCTAACCGGCTCACGATTATCCACGATGAATCAGCCACGCACCAGTGGAGTCATGTCAGGTCTGGCGATAATCCGGCCGACCTGTGCTCCCGAGGTGCGAACAACTTCAGGCAACTTGACACGTGGACGAGAGGGCCAAACTTCCTGCAATTGCCCAAACAGGACTGGCCCGCGTTCGAATTAAAACCCCCTACGGAAGTGGAACTGGCGATCAAAGGCGTAGTGATAGCAACCAACGTCGTCGAAGCGTCGTCCATTCTATCGCGACTGGTTAGGTTTTCTTCCTGGATGAAGACGCTTCGTTCGCTAGTTTGGTTAACCAGGTTCAAGATAAAATTACTAGTCATGAAAGGGCTACGGCCCTCAGGTCGGATACCGGTCGGCCCGATAGGTCCCGATGAGCTACAAGCGGCAGAGTACGATATTTTCAGAATGATACAACGCGAGGCTTTCGCCCGAGAACTCAAGAGGGCGGAAGAAGTGGGGCCGACCAATAAAGACATGCCATCTCCAAGAGGCGAGCTGAAGCGTTTAAACCCCAAACTCATCAACGGACTGCTGCGGGTGGATGGTAGGCTGACCAACGCCAACCTGAACTTCGACACAAAGTATCCTATACTGCTGCCTGCGAGACAACCTGTAGTAGAGCTAATGATTCAACACGTCCACGCCATGGAGGGACATGCCGGGGAAAGTCACGTGACGAGCGTCATCCGAAAGTGTCTTTGGTTGTTGAGAGGACGAGAGACTGTAAAACGCGTAATCCGACGGTGTGTGCAATGCAGGAGACGCAATGCCACAGCAGGCAAACAACTCATGGCCCCACTACCAGAATGCAGGGTGACTCTGGGCTGGTGGCCGTTCAGTGACACCGGGTTGGACTATTTCGGGCCCTTGTGGATCAAGTGCGGGAAAAGATTAGAAAAGCGATACGGATGTATCATGACGTGCATTAAATCACGTGCGGTTCACCTAGAAGTCGCACATTCGATGACGACCGATTCGTTTCTACGGGCCTTGCAAAGATTTATCAACCGAAGAGGCGTACCGGCCGATATATACTCAGATAATGGGTCGAACTTTGTGGGCGCTCACTGGGAATTGCAGCGTTGGCACAAGAACATAAACAGGGACGAACTGCAGGACCGAACCGTGGCCTACGGCATACAACGGCATTTCAACCCCCCACAGGCCAGCCACCGAGACGGCATATGGGAACGCATGATCCGGTCCGCCAGACGGATATTGCTGTCAATCATGGAGCAGCAGCCGCCCGACGACGAGACGCTGAACACCGCCGTGACTGAGGTGGAGCGAATCCTGAACAACCGCCCCCTGGTTCCAGTATTGAACGGCGACCCCACCCACCTGGCGCTCACCCCGAAAGACTTATTGACGTTAAGGTCGAACGAGGGTTTCCAAGGGCCGGTAAACCTGCGTGGGAGCTACCTCCACGGGTGAAAGCAAGCGAACTATCTGGCCAAGGTCTTCTGGAGGCGATGGCTGCGGGAGTTTCTACCGGCTTTGCAGACTCGACAGAAGTGGCTGGCCAAAACAAGACCATTCAAAGTTGGGGACGTGGTTATGATCGCCGACGAACGCGCACATTTCAGCGCTTGGTCTTTGGGAGTAGTTACGGAAACCATCAAAAGCACTGACGGAATGATAAGAACGGTGAAGGTGAAGACAGCTAACGGAGTGCTCATTCGTGACATACACAGTATTAACCAACTCGAGAGCGAAGACGGAGGAGCTGATAACCCTGAGGCCCAGTAAACCTTTTTCACACCAGTATTCGAGGTGGATAAAGAAACACCATATATAACACACAGTCTCCGTCAAACACGTTAAGGTGCTCGCGGTCTTTTCGTTGACATTACAGGAGGTTCTTTCCGATATGTGGTGATGAGTGCGATTCCATTGTACATCCCGATACATACACGCATGCACGACGCACTCTACATCCCGTAAAACCATCAAACATGTGACAGTGTTCGTTGTTTTGCTTTTTGTTGACGCTACCGAATGCCCCTTGCATATGTGGAAGTAGCGGAGCTCAGGTCACACATACATGCTACATTTTACTCGTTTTCTTGCCACGCGGTCTTTTGTTGACATAGCAGAAAGTCCTCCTTTGATGTGTAGTCATACCTGTGATTTCTCCGAAAAACCCCCCAGAGCACATTTGGAAAACACAAGTTGGCGAACAATCTCGTTTTCAGTGATTCTTAATCATGCCAATACAACACAATATATAGGACTAGATGCATAAGGGATACAGTCAACAAAATCGTGTCAGGGATCATCGTTCACACCTTGTGTGGTACAGGATTATCCGGAAACCAGTTGTGAATGGACTAACGCGCTCTCAACATGTAAGCTTTCGGACGTTCGTGGGCCTGACGTTGGGTGGTGAGTGGGCCAGGGTAGATTGAATGCATGCACAAATTTCTTCTGAGCACATAAAGGGGGGTTGTGGAGGCGAATTCCGACCGCTTCCGCTGTGGCCAAGATGCGACTTCTCACCGATCTTGAAAGCCGACCTCGGACCCTATACAGGGGGCGGAATGCTTGATACACGTTCACCATGTGTGAAACGACTGCGCTGATAATTGACCTAATTGTTCCAGTCCTCAACCACGCTGGATGATGCTCACGGATGCGTTCAGACAAGCGTCTGGTCGTGCGGCCGATATACGTTGTTCCACAGGAACAAGTGAAAGAATACACACAAAATGAGGCTGCAGAAACAGGCACATTGTCTTTTATCCGCAAACACACCGCTGGCTTAGAGGTGAACAAAACACGCAGTTTAGCAGCGTGGAATGTTTTGTTGACGACGCTCGCCAATCTTCGGTGAATTACATCTGCCAGAGTGTCACCTTTAAATGGCAGAGAGATGTATACTGATTTCTTTTCAACTACCATTTTCCTTGGAATTTCTTTATCCAACTGCATTATCGGGTCGACTAGGCGTTCCGGGTAGAAATTCAACAGGTCGGCAAACTGGCGCAACTGGCGAAAAGATCGGGGTTCAGGGTAGTCGAGAATAGTGGAAACTTTATCTGACAGGGGGTGGATACCCGAGGATGAAACAGAATGTCCTATGAAGGTGATATCAGCCCGGCCTAATTAGCATTTCGCGATATTGATCGTAACGCCGTGCTGGCTAAGGCGTTCGAAAAGTGCTCGCAAGTGTGTAGCGTGCTCTTGCTCTGAAGAACTTGCCACCAAAATATCATCCAGGTATACGTGGACATTTTCCAAACCACGAGTTGCCTCGTGCATGAACCGTTGAAAGGTCTGGGTTGCATTGCTGAGTCCAAACGGCATTCTCAGAAACTCGAACAGCCCGAAAGGCATAGTGACGGCAGTTTTAGGGATATCGGCCCCTGCTATCGGGATCTGGTTGTACGCACGAACTAAATCGATACGGATGAAGACGGAGCAACCTGATAAAGACGAAGTGAGGTCCTGTATATGGGGAATCGGGTATCGGTCAGGGACGGTGACTTTGTTAAGCGCTCTGTATTCACCACAGGGTCGCCAGTCGCCACTAGACTTAGGGACCATATGAAGAGGGAAGCCCAAGGGCTACTGGAAGGGCGTATTATACCCAGTTCTAGCATATGTTCCAATTCGGCCTGCACAACACGAAGCTTGTCTGGTGCTAACCGACGCGGCCTACTGAACACTGGGGGTCCCTTAGCATCGATATGGTGAGTGACACTGGTCGTCACTGCTGGGAGAGGCCCGGCCTGCCAAAACATGGCTGGGTAGGCGGCGATGAGTTCGCTATAAGTTTCGTGTGCCGGTGGTTGGACGTAAAAAGGCGTGACGTGATTCACTCGCGAATTATAACCCGCAACAGCGAGAGTGGTCTGACGATCCACCACTCTGCGGCGCCGTGCATCAACTAACAAGTCAAAGTGTTGCAGGCAGTCAATGCCCAGAATTGGGTACGGGACGTCGGCGATGATGATCACCCAACGAAAATTACGCTTTAAACCTAAATTTAAGGTGAGCGACCGCTGGCCAAACGTTGGGATGGCCGTGCCATTGGCAGCGCGTAGTGTTTGGGCCTGCGGTGTGCTATTGTCGTCTTTCGCTCGGGGGAGGACGCTCACTTCGGCACCGGTATCTACAAGGACTAGGTTATTTGAAATGATGTCCCTTATGTTCAAAAGGCTACTGATGGTCTGATACCCGGCTTCGTGGGTCGCCACCACGGGCCGGGGGTTTAGTTTCCCTGATGAGCACCGGGAAACGTACACCCTCGTTCGCATCGTTTGGCTCCCTCACCAAAACGACTGTGGTATTTACAATACCCTTCTTTTGAAGAGCCAAGACGTCGTCGCCATGACGGACTATGACGCCTAGGTGAGCGTGCACGGTGCCGCTCCTGTGACCCACTTCTTCTAACTGCTAGGCGTTGCAGGCTCGCGTCAATTCTAGACAAAACTGACGCGAGGTCGTTAGATGTTGGCAAGGCAGGCACCTTGTGACCGAGGGGTTGTATCGTGACATAATGTCATCAGCTATTGCTGCAGTTTCCTCCAGTGAACACTTGCGCGTGGCACTTAGTAAAACTGGGATGTTGTGCGGCAAACGCTGCGGCCAAAGTTCCCTTAAGAGCGGGTCCTCGCCTATCGTCGGTCCTCTCAAGCGCTGCATCTCACGCAGCAGTTCGGAGAGCTTCAAACTTCCAAGCTCAACGTTTTGAAGTTGTTGCATGCGTTGGTCCTGCGTTGTGGTCGTGCGGGCAATGACGGCCTCCTTTGAGGCCTCATAACTTCGGGAAGAGATTATTACGTCCCTTACTTGCATTGTGACCTCCGGCGGGAGGCGGCCTGTTACCCACCTGAAACGGCTGGCGTCACTGGTTTTACGGCAGTTTTCGAATTCTAACTCGACGAGCGTGAACCACAGTTCTGGATCAGCAGGCGTGAATGCCGGTATGTGCGGCGTGATCTCCCCAACGGTGGGGTCTGAGCAGGGTTTCCGTTTGGCAGACGTATCGATTACTTTATGGAATACAGACGGGAAAAGAAATCAACGACCAATGGGGGACTATAGTCTTCGCGAAAAAAATCACGACGAAGTAGACACACGAAATATGTATGGACGAAAAAAAAATTATTTGGTAAACCGACCAAAAAAAATCAACAGATAGGGAAAGAATAAATCACACAAAAACGTAAGCAGACGGGAACTTGAACGGTAGAAAACAAGGAAACTCACGTGACCTGGGGATCACGTCGGACTCACCAATTGTAGGGTTGGTTAGACCTTACTTCGCGGTTTCCTTAGTAAACGCGTGCTTCGGTCCTTTGTATTGCGTGGACCACCTGCACGTTACTCTACTGCTCGGCACTGTACGAATATTTTAACCAGAACATTATTCTCCGCGCCCCGTGAGAACGAGAAGGTGATTGGGAGAGATACAAGCATTATATAGTATATTTCTTCACCGTGGTCAATACACATGCACAAGGCAAGATCAGAGTATACAGCAGTACATGTCAATGTGAGGTATTCACAGATTCTAAATTTATAAATCACACAGCAACCGAAATACACCAGTAAAGTCATGTAGTGTTTGAGTGAACAAAAGTGGTTATGGTTGAGTCGGGAATTCCGAATCGGTTTCGAAATCGCTGGAGGGCGGTGTGGATAGCTAAACAGTCGTGGGATTGCTGATATAAGCGACAATTGGACGGTCACTAACGAGTAACCGGGCGGAAGAGATGCCAAAGAACATTGTTAGAGGTAAAGCAAGCATGGGGCTTTCAAAGTGCAGTCAGAGATACCAGCGGAATATTGGACACTGATCCAGCATTGGGTAACTAATTGTGGAGGAGGCATGTGAAATAAAGGCAAGTGAGTCAAAGGTGATAATAAAACGGACCTTTTGTGCAGGTGATTACAGTGTCATATGGAAATTCAAATGAAGGCGAAAAGCTTCACAGGGACTTCAGTGAACTTTTGAAGAGCATGAATGGTGTATGGACATATAACGGACTTTTAAAGAAAAGAAAAACCGTCAATGAAACGGATTAGTGGAGACAAAACGTCAATGGTTCGGCTAGGCAGAAGTTGGAAGAGTGTAATTTTTTTGTTTTTGTTTTTGTATGTGATAGAAAATTGTTAACCAAATTGTGGTTGGCTGCAGATGGCTGGTATTCTGTTCCGTAAAGACCTTGGTTGCAGGTAGTGGCAGGTGGACTGTTGAGGGAAGCAGGTAAAAAAGGGCTGGTTTGACAAAGTTGACAGCTGCGAAGGCTGGGTTCCGGCCATTGGTTTCGTACTGCAACACGGGAAGAATTTGAACTGTTGGGTTGGATTATTTGGGAATAAACGTTGAGCGGATGTGTTGATGGTTGGTGTCAGGAATCACCTCTGCGATCCGGTGAGACTTTCATGAGGTTTTGTTAATCCATGTACGGTGCCCCATGTAACGTCAGCGGGCGAGAGTATAGGTTTAAACCATTGATCAAATCGTCCGGTCCTTACGGTAATCCGGAATAAACGTCGATTCGGCCGATGGCTACCCAAGTAACCAATGCAATCTGGAAGAGATCAGGAGTGCGGCAGTCTGGAGAGTGTTCCAGCTGTTATCCGAACAGTTAGTTATCGTTTGGCTAGTGGACCGGTCTATTAGGGATCCCTAGACGCAGACTGGTAGCTTTCTAGGGTAGTTGGGTGATAGTAGAGATTTGGGGCGATATCAGGTAGGCGGTGGATGAGGAGAGGGTGTCCGCTAGGGAACCAGGAATAAAACAATAGTAGATGGTCTGGTCTGGAAGAAAAATGAGAAAATAGGAAGATAACAGTCTGGTCAGTTCACCAGCTGTGGTCGAGGACGGCAAACAGTAAAAAAGGAGAAAAACACTGTGTTGAAATGAGGATTTTTCATGTGGGAGCAAACGTGCTGGTATTCGGCAGGGGCATACGGATTCCGGTTGGAATGGAGTCTCAACCTATCATGAGCATATGCGCAGAGAAGTGAAGCCTAGTTACTAAGGAATGGTAATCCGTGTGGCAAGGCTTCAGTGTACGAGAAAGGCGCAAAAAAGCAGGATGGGACGGCTGAGTTCTAGCCTGAGCCAGGAATTAAGTGAGAGCGAGCACCAATCGCTAAAGGACGGAGCGGTTTTATTTATATATATGCAAATTGTGTTGTAAAATGGCACAATCTAGTTAGGAAGGGGGACAAGTGAGTGGAGCATACCCAAGGTATATATATATATATTGATGTATAGGTGGGTGCGGTCATCGGACGGGTCATGCGAAAGCGGTCGGACGCAAAAGACTATGGCAAGGAAAGTGAGATAGAGTGACGCAGCTGAGGATCAACGGTTAACGGAAAGAAGAACAAAAGTTAAGCACGGGCTCAACGGTGCGGCGGATCCCAAAGGCACATTGAGGCCACGAAACGTGAGACTAAAGGAGAAACGCCTAAGTGTGGCTAAAACGTTCAATGGGAAAGTTAGTAATTCGCCTAGAGTGGTCATTGAGGAGGAGTAAAGACCAAGTTCTGCATGAAATTACAGAAGAACCTTAGCTGGGGGATAGGGTGGGAGCAGAAATGGTAACGTCATAACTGGGTGTTGAGTTCAGTTAGTGAGTCACGCTAAGTGGGATGAATCAGACTGGATTTTCCAGTTCGAAATCACAGAGGTGGTGAGGGAAGTATATGTGGTGGGACCTGGTGCGGAAGAGAGGCATTGTAAGCTAAGAGATATCGAGGAGCGTTGAGTTACTCACCGTGCTTGTGTTAATAATTATAGGACGGTAGTGAGTATATATACATATATATATATATAGTATATAAAAATGTTATATAATTACACATATATATGTATATATATGAATAGGTATATATATACATATATATATATATATGCATATATATGTGTATATATAAATGTATAAAGCTGAGAGGAGCGGAAGCCAGGATAAATAAGAGGATCAAGGAGTGAATTAGTGGGTGGTGGGACTTAATGTCTTAGGATAATTTGGTGCAGGGGGAAAATATCATTGGCTAAAACCTTCAGCTAGAGAAGAGTTGTTTTACATGGCTGCCCTAGTACTATATGGCGAGGGAGGCAGTAGTTGTTTAGACATGGTTGTGGAAACCGACCAGTGAATTAGATGAGGCAGGGATGTATAAGGGTTAGGTGATGGTAGGTGAACGTGGGTGAGTAGCGAGAACCGGCAGGCATCTAGATATTTATAGTTTTAAACGACAAAAACTATCCTTCTGCAACGTGGGTTATACGTAAAAAATAATAATAAATGGTAAGCCTATCGTCTGTCGTTAGGCAGAAAATGGTAGGTTTGGAATATGGTGCCGTGATCCTAGTAGTTGAACCCGTTTTTGAAGGCCAGCTCGACGGATAGCAGAGAGCGGGAGGAGAGACTGAAGCTAGGGTTCTAAAGTTCGATGCCTTCTTCATAGGCTCGATCCTCAGATATGCTGGCGTTAGTCAAAGATGACATATGACTAACGGCAAGTTGTGATTTAAGGGCATGGCTGAACTGGGTTATTGACGCACATTTGCGAATGGTCCGAGGCAGCTTATTCCAAAGCTTTGAATATTTAATGAGAAAGAAGTTGGATCTGATTGCCAGCCTGCAATGTGGGATGGTCAGACTGAAGTCTCTGTGGCGCAGAGGGTAAGATGAGGGTAGGGAAAACTGTATAGAGTTGGTAGAAGTGAACGCAGAGCAATGAATAAGTCTGTATAGAAAACACAAGTTAAGCCTGACATGTCTAAGCCATACGGGGTCAAGTTTTAATAGAATGCATCGCTCTTTATAGCTCAGTGGAGAGGAATATCCCATTAGCTTCTTGGTGAAGGTGCGCTGGACTTTCTCCAGGCGTATTCTGTCAGATTTAGACATTCCAGAGAAGATTATAGGGCAGTATTCGAGGTGGGGTCTAGCATGGGATTGGTATGTAAGGAGGATACTGTGTTTCATTTTAAATGATCTGAGAACTAGGCCTATCATCTGTCTGGCCCTGGCCGTCTGAAATGAGACATGTTCCGAAAATTGTAAATTGTTAGTGTATTGAAGCCCAAGATCCTTCGCTGATGAGCTTGGGGCGATGGGTACTTGGTTCAGTGACAGAGTTCCGAGGGGGACTTGACATCTGTAGGTTGTGTAGAAGATTTCAGATGTCGAGAAGCACATTTGCCATGAAGTGCACCATTGATCAAGTTTCTCAAGATCACTACCTATTTCAGACAGTGCTGTGCTCAAATCTTGATGGCGGAAATCATACACGATTTTGATGTCGTCGGCGAAGAGGAAAGGTGTGCCATGTCGCACAATCGAAAAAGTGTCGTTAATATACAGTAAGAAAAATAGCGGACCAAGTACACTTCCTTGTATGACTCCACTAGTCACAGGCGCCGGTTGCGATAGATGACCATTAGCATATACAACCTGGGTTCGATCCGACAGGTGAGAAGTGATCCATGATAAAAGCGGGTCATGGATACCATAGGCCCGGAGTTTTGTTAACAATCGGGAGTGAGGAACTCGGTCAAATGCCTTGGTCATATCGAGGTAGATGGAAATCATAGATTTTCCGTCGTCAGCTGCCGTGGTCACTAGGTTGAAGAAATCAAACTGGCATGTGGTACAAGAACGTGACTTTAGGAAGCCATGTTAGCCACTGTGAATGAGGTTATGGGAAATGAGATAATCGGACATCCGCTGTTTAATCAAACGCTCCATTATTCTGGCAGCTAAAGGGGTATGGTTGATAGGACGATAATTTGAAGGGTCATGCACTGGACCTTTTTTGTGGATAGGAATAATGGTTGAAGTTTTCCACTGGGATGGAAAAATGCCATTTTTAAGGGATAAGTTGTAGAGATTCATAAAGATAGCAGCGATGTCAGTTCCACCAAGATGAAAGAGTGCTGGGGGGATGCCGTCATAGCCAGGGCGGGAGGAGGGTCTAACACGCAGCAGCAGGTGGGTCACATCGTTCAAACTGAATTCAATGTCAGAGAGAACTTGCTCGGTGATGAGGGGTACGGGTGGCGGGTTTACAGTGGCGTCAGTGGTCATGGATTCTGGAAAGAAGGTATTGAGCGCCTCAGCGATTTCAGCTGCAGATTTAATATGCGTGCTGTTTCCCAAAATTAGATATGGTATCCCTGTAGGCTCTCTCTGATTTCTGCTCTTCAGATAGTGGTTAGCGTATATTTTAGGAGTGTGCGTGAGGGCGTGCGCAAGAGCAACGGTCAAATGGCAACCGCGCTTGGCAGTCAGCGTTCAGTTAAACAATAAACGTGGTAAAAGTATGAACGAAGATGGCCACCGCTACAGTATCACCCTCATGACACCTACGCCCAGGTGTTTAACCGCCTTAAGCTCCCTCTTCCACTTAAGGGTCGGTCCACTTGGTTGGTAACCAAAGGTACCAATCGGTTACGCGGCATTCTCATTGGAGTGGGCTCCACAGAGGCGGCCAAACGAATGGTTTCCTCAGCCACAAAGCTCAAGTGGGAAATAAAAGGGCTCAAGGGATTATCGACTGACAAGCCATTGCATCTAAGGCTTTGCACTGAGCAGGCTAAGCCAGCTACTAAACATCTGACGCCTACAAGAAGTATCTCAAACACCAAGATAGCCAATAAGACTGTAATAACGGACAGGACTCACCTATCCTTGAGCCCAGACACAAACCAATAACCTGTTTCTGCTGAAAGCTGCAGCAAGAAAGCTGACGCAAAAGAAAAGATATCTGGTGCTTCCATGCAAAACAGGATCACCAGCAAGAAAACTCAGAGCTGTGAACCATGCAGTACGCACTAAGGTAAAACACAAAAAACAACCCACCCTTTTCGGAGACCGAAGGATGTAGACCGTCCGCCTGGTGTGATACCCCTCAGGTTACTAGACCTCAGAACTTACCAGTCCTCCCAACAGTCTGCTTACTCTCTAGCCCCCCACACAAAGAAAATATCTTCAGCCCTCGACTCCCCCAGGACTTCCCTTCCACCCCCAAATCTCCCTCTTTCTCACTCTTCAAACCCAAAATCAGTTGTCTCCGGGGATTCGGCAACAACTCCTGAGCATGTCTCAAGTCCATTTACAGCAGTTTCCTGAGTGTGTTGAATAAGATCCCGGAGCTTCGACAGGTTGCAGTGGATAAGGAGCCTCAGATCATAGCCCTCACAGAAACCTGGCTCACCCCTGACATACTTGATGCCGAAATATCCATTCCGGGATACTCCACAGTCAAGCAGGACTCCAGCAGAGGTCGTGCCGGAGAGGTTATCATATACTACGATAATTCTATCCCTCCTCCCACCATACAGATAACTCCTAACTTTTCATTTATTGGTTGTTTGTGGGTTGTGTTTAACCCTCTAGAACAGAAACCCTACTGCATAGTGCAGTCTATCGTCCTCCCGCATGCAATTCTACTGATAGCTGAGGTCTCATAGACTTATTAGGCTCTCTGAAATGCTACACAGACCTCACCCATCTGTTAGTCACTGGTGACTTCAACTCACCCAGTATCGACTGGCAAGGAGCTGATACCCCAGATATCGCCTTTGGTAAACCCCTCCTTGATCTCGTACTGAATAACTCATGGGTGCAGAACGTAAGAGATCCGATCGGATATCCCACAGGACACGCCCCGTCCCTACTAGACCTGGTCATCTCCAATGATCGGTTCCTAATAGATGTGGTGCATTACTTGCCGCCCCCCGGCAAAAGTGATCACATTCTCATTGAATTCGATTATATCGTGAAATGGCCTCCTCTTCCCTCAGAAACTAAAATTTTGAGATCCTTCAAAAAGACCAATTTTGACCAAGTCTGTGCATTTTTTCGCTCCCAGCCAAATTCAACTAACCCAGGTAACTCTGCGGATGAAATGGCAGAGAATCTCAGAGATTTGATCTCCTTAGCTGATAGGCTATTTGTCCCCAGAATTCGTCTTCCACAGTCCGGTAGGCGGCCCTTCCCTCGCCCCATTAGGCGCATTCTAGACGAACGCGCACGCTTCTTTGCTAGATATAAAGCCACAGGCCTTGCCCATGATGCAGAAGATTTCAGGATCGTACGGAACATATGCTAAGACGAGATTAGGTCTTATCAGAATGCAGTCCAGCGATCTGTACTTGATCGAGCATGGGCCAATAAGGCATTTTCCTTTCTGTACATGCACCGTCTTAGGGGTACAGCTCCGACGCCATTAGCTGTCAAAGATAATGCTGGATCTCCAATCAATTCCCCAGCCAGGTAGCCGAGGCATTCAGCTCCTACTTCCGTACAATTTTTAGCTCCATACCCATATCATCCCACCCTACCATGCACCCGTTATCTATGACCACTACCCTTAACCGCGTCACTATTCCCGTTGGTGCAGTCGCTCAAGGTTTCCGACGGCTCAACCGATGTTGCTCTATGGGTCCTGACCTAATCCACCCCCGTATTACCAAGGAAGCCGCGGATACATTAGCTGCTCCTTGTGCCTCGCTTTTTCAGCAATGTGTTGACGATGGAGTTTTCCCCCGTGACTGGAAAAAAGCAGTGATCGCACCCATCTATAAGAAGGGTAGTAGACACCTTGCTTCTAGTTACAGACCCATAAGCCTCACTAGCATCCCCAGCAAAAATTTTGAGGGAATTCTTAAGAGTGAGATTCCTTCCCATCTTCATAGAAATAAGATCCTCTCCCAGTCCCAACATGGGTTTCTTCCTGGCAGATCATGCATCACCAATATGCTTACTGTCATGGATAGTCTAACGAAAGCCTATGATGATGGCCAGCTCTCACACGCTGTATTCATCGATTTTGCTAAGGCCTTCGATAAGGTCCCACATGCCCCTCTTCTTTATGAGCTGCAGACATACGGGATCACAGGCTCCATGTTGGCCATCCTACGCAGCTTCCTTACCGACCGCACCTTTGTGGTTAAAGTCGGGAATGTTTTGTCTCAATCCTCCCCAGTAACAACTGGGTTCCCCAAGGGTCGGTCTTAGGTCCTCTTCTTTTTCTGATCTATATAAACGATCTACCGACAGCCCTTCCTGCGAACATTGCCATGTACGCAGACGATATAACCCTCTGGAATCCAAGCGTTGAAAACCTGCAAACTGCAGTTGGTGAAACAAAACGCTGGTCCGAGGATTGGAACCTCCCAGTTAATGATGACAAATGCGTGAGCATGTCTTTCGGCAGAGAGACTGGTCACACGTTTTCCACTAACGGAGCAACCACACCACCTAGGATTGAACGACACAAGGTGCTCGGTTTCTGGCTAGGTTGTAACTTGTCCTTCTCTCATCATCACCAACTTGCGAGCAAGTCTGCCTTCAGAGTCCCAAATATGATTCGAAGGTTTTTCCCGAGCGTCTCCAGGTCTGAGTTCCCTATAATCTTCGGCAGATATACCCGACCTCTGCTGGAGTACGGTAGTCAGATGGTGCACTCTGGTCTTGTCCGAGACCGTGAGATCCTAGAAAGAGTTCAGAGGGCCTCCACCAAAGCAGTAAGGGGTCTATCCCATCTACCTTATCCCGTCCGCCTCTCACTCCTCAACCTCTATCCCCTTGACGTAAGGCGCGTAAGGGGTGGTCTGTTCTTGATGCTCCACCTTTTTGAAGCAGGTCAAAGTGATTGCTTCTTCTCCGTCTGTCTAGCCTCTTTCCTCCGTGGTCACAGCAGAAAACATTTCAAACCGAGGCCACGCACTTCATTAAGGATTAACTTTTTTTAGCTATAGGGTTATTACTCTGTGGGATGCACTTCCGGAAGATATTGTTCTCTCGCAGAACAAAACTACCTTCACGAAAAAGCTAAACCTCTACCTGGGTCTCTCTTAATAATTCCTTGTCGAAAACGGCGAAATAAATGTCTTTTATCGCATATATGTTCGTGAACCGCACCCCCACTCCGCTTTAGGCACTGTCCACAGTGAGACACTGCATGGTATTATGCGTATTTTGTCTTTGTAGCCACCCCCGCCCCCGGCTTCTTTCTACCCTCGTTTCGGCTCAGTGAATCCAACAAAAGATCAAAGATTTCCTGGAGAACAGGGACAACTAGTCTCAAAGCCTCGAACCCGTGTAGTACTTCAAGACTTCAAGACTAGCCCGGACATTGGTCAGCTTCTTCTCGTGTCCCCTTGTTCCGGAACCTAAAGCCACTTGTAACAGACTATCCGGTCTAAAGCCAGAAAACCCCTTCGTTACCTTGAGCGTTCCCAAGAGATCCCCTCGACTTCTCTCCTTTTCCAACGAAAAAAGATTCGGATCACGGAGTCTCTGCTCGTAGATCTTACCCCTCTTCTCTTCAACAATTCGCGAGCGAGGAGTTGAACTTTCTTTAGGCAGACGACATCCTTTTTGTAGGGGAGTGACCAAGCCTGCAAGCTACCTTCTAAGTGAGGTCGTACTATAACCATGCAAAAAGGTACGAATATTTCTGGCTACTCGCAAGAACATGCTGATCGCGGTCTAAAGAGCTCAACACGAGCCTTTTGCGCAGGAGCTTTGCACTGCACCGACCATTAAAAGTCACTGCTCATGATGACCCCGGGTTCTTTAAGCCTACTGATTGCTTCTATATTGAACAGTGTAAAGAACAAATACTGAAAATCCTTCCAAATGTTCTACGTGCTTTGCCAAGTTAGCTATATTTACCATTACCTTGAAGAGCCCGCTCATATACCGCACCTTCTGAAGTTTGTTTATCCATGTGAGTCATTTGAATTTGGCCTTGAACCTTTTCTGACCGTCGTGCTTGAGCCACGGGGCTATGAACCTTTGGGTTTTACTGTGAGGTTTATTTGGCCCCATACTTGAGGTTTGTACATATTTGTACCCTTTGTGAATGTCAAGTTAGTACCTTAGAAACTACGAATCAATCTTGTTCTGGTTTTGGGATTTGTTTGAATTGGCTACGCAATGCTCAATTTACCAGAATTTACTAACAAACAGCCCTTGTTCATGGGCGACAGTTAGGCTTCCTGTTGAGCTTGACAAAAATGGCTTTCCTCGGCTTTCAGGGGTGAGACCCATTTGTAAGCACAGTCCAGGATGGCTCTCATATCCTCGCCTATGTTCACCCTACACTCAGATCCGACAATCTTCCCACCATTCGCAAAAATAAAGCTAGGCGACTGAAGAGCGGATGCCAGGTAGCTAATAAACAACAAGAAGAGAACCGGGCCTAGGACGGATTCCTGAGGTACACCACCGGTGACATTCACCAAAATGAAGCATTTGTCCCCTACCTTGACGTAATACGTCCTGTGGGAGAGGAACTCCTCCAGCCATCTATAAACTGATCAACCTTTACTGAACGTCTCCATCTTGCACAGCAAAAGACGATGATTAACGGAGTGGAACGCCTTACTAAAGTCCAGGTTGCATACCTCAACTTGCTTACCTTCGTCCAGTCATCGAGTTATTTCATCTAAAAAGCACAAGGGGTTGGTCAGGCAACATTTATTTTGCAGGAGATCATGATCGGCCGAATTTAGCATAGGGTGCTCCTGTAAGCCCTGGCAGATGTGGGCACGGATGGTCTCCGAGACCTTACATAGGTTGCTAGTGTGGTTTACAGGCCTATTGTCATGCCAAGCCGAATTAGGTTTACCCTCATTTATTATCACAACGGTCACGACTTTCAAGTCCTGAGGCAGCTTATTCTGTTCCAACGTGGACCTGTACAGCCTGCATAACGATGGGGCTATGAAATCCGCCAATTGCTGGATGATGGCTGAATGGATGCCATCTGAGCCAGCAGGCTTGCGGCTGTTTAATAACTGAAGGTACCTACGCAAGCTTTGCCCTGAGAGATTTAGCTAGTTTAACTGCAGAGCAGGATGCACCAGAGCCAGATCGACTAGTACCCCCCATCTCTCTGATGTACACTACCAAAGTATTCCCCCAAGGCTTCTGCTTTGCCCTGGTCATCAGAGACTACACAACGGTCGCTAATGGATGGTGGACCTGCGGTTTTCTCTGTTGAGCCTTTCGACTGCACATAGCTGTAGGATGTTTTCGGCTGTTGCCCTAGGCATTGAGCCAATCTGGGCTCAAATTCCCGCTTGCAAGTTCGCAGAAGGCTCACAGTCTCGTTTCTCAGCTTTGTATAGCGGTTCCAAGCTAGCCGACTGCCGGAAGCTGTGTTCTGGTTCCAGCTATGGTTTCTACCTTTGATGGCTTTGGCTATTGCAGCCTTCTACCACATGAGTTTGCCCTCCCCACTCCTTCTTTTCAAGGGTGCGAACTCTTCCTGTGGGGCGATCAGGGATTCTTTTATGACCTGCCAGGTCTCCTCGACAGTAGTCCCCTCTATCATGTCCCAGGTCAAACCCATCACCCTATTACGATGCCTTTCTACGTCCACACCACCGAAACGTCTAACCAGCCTTGAGGGTGCCTTGGGTTGCCGCATGCATTGGATGATTTTGATACACACATGGTCACTCTTGCCCAGCGGTGCACAGTAATGCAGTCCAGATATGTCCTTGGGGAGATTTGCTATTGCTAGATCCGGCTCGGATGAGACGCATCCAGTTCTATATCGGGTATTTTTCCCAACATGCCGGTGCGGCGCATTGGCATGCAGCTTTTCTAAGTAGGTTTGCTTCTCCGATCCCTGCACGCAGGCCCCAGCCGTCCAGTCCATGTGCGAAGGATGGAAGTCACCCACTATGAGGGTCTCTTGTGCTTCCCCAAATAGTTTAGTCAAAGTCCGCAGTAAACAAATATCCTCTTCTCGGTTTGTACTTGGTGCCCTGTAGCCACAGACAACGTTAACCCTTCTGCTCGGAAGGATGATCGTAACTGAGCACAGCTGGACGTTGCGAGTGCACATCCTGGTCATGGACTCAAGGTGGTTTTTACCTGACCTAATGAAGATTGCTACTCCCCCACTCAGGCGATCGTGTTTTCTGTCCTGCCAATAGACTGCAAAACCGTTACTTATTAGCCGTAGCACATGGTCTCATTTAGAAAGCCACTTTTCCATTGACGCTTTGTGCCCCCGAAAGACTCCTAACAGTTCCATCCATTTGTTTCTAATAGCGTTTGCTCCGTCGCTTAGTTGTCTCTTGTTATCTACTCCTGCCTGGTTCTCAGGCGCAACTCCTGGGATGATGACAAGAATTTTTGCATCGGTCGTCTCTACTGGTTCGCTTGACTCCGGCTACCGATCCAGAAATTCCGATTATATAGGAGTTGCCAAGATATCCAGGCTGACCAGGGTCAAGCTGTCCTCTAACTCCGGACAGCACCGCCAATTTTCATCTCCCAGTGAGTCCTGAATTACAACAGTTTCCGACCCCGCAGGCTGCTTCTTTACTACTTTAAGGGCCAGGGCCTGAGAGTCGAGTATGGCATTCTGCTGAACTTGCTGGTTTCTCACCAGCACCCTGGCTGGTCGAGCCAGACTACCCCACGGTGTTGGATCCCCGGGCCTTACTTTATACTCTTCTGGCACAATTTAGTACCCACTCTTGGTGATATGTTCAGTTCCATTGTCTTGAAGCCTTAAAGTAGTTCACGGGTGCGGGGCCTGGGCCCAAATGTTCCCGGTTCTCGTATGTATCTTCTTTCCTGCAGTGCCACCGAGTTGGATTGGCGAAACTCGACAAAAAGGGGGAAACCATTTTCGCAGAAGCAAAATGAGAATAATAGTAAATGTTTCCCGTGTAGTACTTGAGTCCGACAGTAGAAATACCGATACATCAATAATTCACCAGTTTTGTTGTTTTGAAAGTTACACAGAAGATTGATTTGCGTATACATTCGTGAGAGGAAGGAGAATGAATCTATTTAAAACCCCATGCATGTACAAGTGCATAGCACTGAAGACGGGACTTGAAGATATGGTGGAGAACTATCTAAGAGAGGGCCATCAGAGATTTGGCTGGAATTGGCGTCAATCCTGACCAGTCCTCTAGTCTGGCCTTAAAGGCCTCTTTTGAGGAGGCATTCACTACCTCATGTGGAAGGCTATTCCGTAGAGATATTATCCGGGAAGAGAAGAAATGTTGTCCAATGAAGGCACTTGGACTGGATTTGATAAGTTTCCTCTTGTGTCCCAGCAGGGCCTTCACGTTTGGACGAGTGCAAAACTGATCCAGTAGGCTACTCTAGGAATGGGTAATATATATCAGGAATAGGTCTCTCCTAATGCGGCTTGTCTCAAAAGGTGAAGATAGGGTGATATTAGACGAACCGGGTAGGGAGCAAAGTGTAAGCCATGCACCATTTTGGTGGCTTTCCGTTGAGTCCGCTCTAAAATGTCCCGATCCCTGACTAGGGCAGAGTGTACCATCCGGTCGCGTATTCTAAAAGAGGTAGAATATAGGTTCTATATAGAAAATGGAAGTCCTCCCTGAAGATCATCGTAAAAGTTCGTCTAATAAGGGTAAGGACCCGAAAGGCAGTTTTACTAGCTTTCTGTTGGTGAAAGGAGAACGAGAGATTGTTGGGCAGCAGTAAACCAAAGATCTTGTGTTGATCCATTATTTGGATTTTCTCTCTCACTTATCTTGAAGAGATAGGCTGGGGACTGCCAAGTGACAAGCTTGCTCATTTGTCATGATTTGTTAGGAGGCTCCAGTCAGCTGATCAACTTTTGACTGAGTCAGTGGCTGACCGCATAGCATTTGTGTCGGGGTCCCAGGTTGTGACGCCTTCTGCGTACATCGCTATGCTAACCGAAACCACGTCAGGGGGGTCGTTGATGTAAATGAGGAATAGGAGAGGACCGAGGTCACATCCCCTGGGGATACCTATATAGTTGGGCGCAGGCTGAGACTGAGAAGTACACACACGAACCGAGAAGGTTCGGTTTTGTGAAAAGCTCCCAATTAGCACACAAGGCGACCGGAGATGCCGTTCAGTTCAGCTCAGTTCTGTTCAGTTTAGTTTGGTTGGCACAGGACAGATAATGGTAACTGCCAGCCTGGTGTCAAGAATTCCTTCGAAGGTAGGCACACCAGACAGACACCACCACTGCACAGTTTATTTCTTTGAATACCCTCTAAAAATAGACGGGGAACGTGACACCTCATCACTCATCAACTATGAGGGTCGTTATACATCGCGAGCTTCCACCAGGTCATTATTCGAAGAGCGGAAACGTTCAGTGACGAAACTGATTGTAAGGAACCCAGTGTTCACAACAGTCCGTCTTGAGACATGCTTCTGGCTCACAGTCAGGAGTGATTTCTTTCCAGTGACGTACTAGAGCCCCCTTGAATGCCTGGATGATTTACAGTTCTATTACAGCTTCTGGCAGTCTAGCCCAGTAGTTTACCACCCCACTTTTAAAGAGATGATGTCTAGCTATCAACCGACATGGAGCTTTTGCCAACTGCTTCCCTTGATACCTTGTCAAGTATTCCGGCTTCTCAGGGAATAGGCTGTTCGGCTTAGGCCTAGAAAAGCCTTTTATTGCCTCAGCAGTCTCTATGAGAAGCCCTCGGAGCCTCCTCCCATTCAAACAGAAACTTCCAAGGTCCTGGAGTCTCGGCACATACTTCTTGCCCCTCTACCCCCCCCAACCATGCGTGTTGCAAGGCGTTACACCTTCCTCAAATAGGCGGAATTCATTTTGTAGTAGCGTGGCTACATCTGAACGCAATTTTCTAAAAGAGGTATAACCATCGACAAGTAAATTAGCGTGGAAACCTTCGGTTCTCGGCGCGGAGAGTTGCACGTCAATCTGAATTGCTCACCACGTGTAATTTTTGGGGCTGCTGCAAGCTTATCCGACCACTTAAATAGACATAGGTCTCGTACGGCTGTCAGGCTTGTGGCTGCCCTTGACAACAAGTGGCTTCTCGCAGCATTAGGAGGTGAGCCCTGCTCGCGTGCCTAGTTTGAAGCAGCAACTATATCTCCTCTCAGCCCCTTCTTCCCCGAGCCCCCACCAATTCCACATCATCGTCAAAAAAGCTTGGTGACTGTGGGGCTGAGATCAAACCATGTACAAACAGACGAAACAGCCTAGTACTGACCCCGGCTGTACTCCACCGATGACGTCCTTTAATTCAGAACTCTTTTCATCTACTCTGACATAGAATGTTCTGCCCGTAAGAAAGTCCGCTAACCATCCCCGAATCCGTCCAATTACGTCACGTGACCTCAACGGGGTTAGCAGAACGCGATGGTTGACTGGGTTAGAAGCTTTGCTGAAGTCAAGATAACACACTTCTACCTGTTTACTCCCAGTCACCCTTCGAGGTTATATCAGCAAGGAAGCCCAAGAGATCGGTTAAGCACAACCTGATTTTCGAAATCAATACTGAGCTGGGCAAAGCACAAAATTCTCTGGTAAGTGCTCGCAGAGGTGTGACCGGATGATCTTCGATACTCTGCGTAGGATTCAGGTTAGGCTAACAGATCTGTATTTTCTGATTTTTAGGCGGGGTCCCCCTTTGTGTACAGCTAACGTTACCGCCTTTTCCAGCTTCGTGGCTACCTTCCACTGTCCAGGGTGACCTCATAAAACTTCTTTACTGGAGCAGATAAGACCTCTGTCGGCAGCTTAATAACAGCATGATAGATATTACCCGGCCTGACATACTTGCGGATATCCGAACCTTCCACCTGTCTGCACAGGACTTACTCCAAAAGATTGAAATCTTTTGTGACCGTTGGTATGGATGACCCCCCCAGGACCTATTTACAAGCCTTTATCCACTCTGTGAGCAATGCTAGAGTACCCAATCGGATCTTCTGCCTTGACCTGGTTATCCACAACCTCTCCATGATCATGGGCCTCCAGTGGTCCTAGGGCATCCTTCAGGGGACCCTTGGACTGCAGGTGGCAAAGACACTTCTTTGGGTGCTTTTTTACAAGCTGAACCAATTAAATCTCATATATACTCTTATGAGTAGCGAGAGGTTCACTGCCTCATTTCTATACTGGAGTGGTGAATCCAAACCTGTCGCTTCCAGGAAGCCTTAAACAGAGCCCAACTACGGTTTTTATCCGTGGCCATCCTCCCCTTTACGGCTCCGCACCAAGACAGTTTGCTCTCGGTCGTCCTACGCTTCGAAGAAGCAAGTCCGTTCGTAGGGTGGTTAGAGGTCCTTTATTCATCCGCCAGAGTCTCTCCAAGCTAGGATCTTCCGATATATCCCACACTTGATCCACGGCTCTAGTGTAAAGCCCAGCAGCACCTTTACTTGCGAAGCTTACGACCAACCTAGCAGCTACTTGAGGTAGAAGCGTGCAGAGCGATTTTGACACTTGTGTGAGCGCTTCCTCCTAAAGGAGAGTGAACCCGGAGTTCCGTCACATAGTTCGTATGATTCGATATCATAGGTCCAACAAGAAAGGCTCACAGCCAGTTCTATACACAGCTTCTTCCCTCAAGTGTTGGAATAGGGCTTCGGAATACAGGAGCTATAGATACCCCAATAGAAGGCGTTTGACGGCGGCTAGTGAATGTGCTTCCCATTCGGTCTGGCAGCGAAGTACCAGCGTTATCTCTGTCGTACGAATAGAGAAGAAGCAAGTCGGTCTACAGATGCAAAGGTGTATTCTATATATCGTGGCACCAAAACAGTACCGGTAAGATAGATACACCGAAAGGAAAACGAAAGCAATGGCTGTGCAGAAAGCGAACCGCGAGCGTGTACAATCGGCGAAAGGCCAAAATTGAATGTGATTCAAAACGAGGTCGACGGAAACCTCGGAAAAGACAGTCCAATAAAACGTACGCAACCAAACAACATAATAGGGTCGATGTAAAATGTCGGAAAAGATGGTAGAGAAAATAAATCCAAAATGCTCTCCAGAAAACTGTCATTTTCTCAGAACGATCGAGGTCACTACGCCCTGTTTTCGTGTTACGGAAGTGCAAGGCTCAACAATCCAGTCTGTGTGGTAGGTTGGAGTCCCCTGCTATAAGCCTCCCATTAGTCCGCACAGCCACCTTGGACGTTACTTACAGAAATCAAATGTCCTCATCTCGGTTTGCACCCGGGGCCCTTTACACATAAACCACATTCAATCTCCTGCCTGAGGGTGGGCGTAGCCGTGCGCAGTTGTGCATTTCGAGTACAAACCACGCCTAGGATGCATACTTATCTCTGCTGTTCATTCTTGGCGTGATCTTGGACGCAAAGCCCGAGGTGATAGGAAGATTTTTGTGGAGTATATCACCGGGGTGCATGGAGACCGGTTGAGATCTAGAACTGCTGCACACTCCCAGTCCTCCCCCATGGGAACTGTCCTGACACCCAAGTTGGCAAAGGTCCGCCAAGCTAAGCTGCTTATTTTTATTTTTCGATACATCCTTAATTAGCACAAATCTCCGCATCATATATGTCCTGCTTATAGTTCTCGGCGAAACGGCCCGGCAGCCGGGTGAGGAATTCTGTAGTCCTCGGTGACCTTTCGTTAGTGCTCCAGCGGGTGTAGCCCCTTTTTCATGAGCAATAAAACATCCGACATTACTCTATGTGAGTCAGGTGTATTCTGATATCTACGTTAGAACTCTTCTGTTATATGGCTCAGTCATTTTCTAGGGCATGCGACAGAGAGACCGAATAGTCTTTGAGAATGTACGAAGGGCATTCACAAAACGGCTCCCAGGTTTTTCTCTCCCTTTAAACTATATGGAAAGTTGGGATCCCTGACGGCGGTGTCGCCTAAGAACTAACCTTCTATTCTTTCATGATATCTCAAAAAACAGATCACGTAATACAAATTTTCGAGTGGGAACCCCTTCTAATGTTTCCTTACGTAACGATGAGTTCTTGGCTTTCGTCCCTTTGCCTAAGTTTGCACTTACATCAAACTTCTTAATTAACAAGTGCGCCTTCGTCTGAGACAAACTATCACAATGCATTTGGGCTTTATCACCGACATCGATGGATTTAAAACAAGAAATATCCTTGGCTCCAACGGTAAGCGCGCTGATTAGGATGTGCCGTCCTTATTTCTCGAGGGCTCAGGCCTTTGAGATAGGAAGGAGCATAAATAAAGAGGATAACCGATATAAAAATCCTAGCCTTAATTAGACTCATATGTTGCTGACCTCCTCCCGACAGCAATCAGAGAACTCAGTATGCGACACAGGGACTCAGCGGTTCATTCCCACCATATGGGACTGCAAAACCGTCTCGGTTCAAGGCCTCAGATACCAGAGTCCATAAACTTAGATGTCCAACCCAAATCAAAATGACCTCTTTAACTAATCCACCGCGTTCATCCTCTTTTGACCTCGTTGTTAGCGCTGCCCGTAGTGCCTCACCTCTACTCAAACTGGTGTTTCGGTGAACATGAACTCCATCAATTAGTCTCAGGCTGTGGTGGACTCTACCTGCTCTTGCATTTTTCGTCCCGTGTAAACCGCCATGGTGTTCGGACTTCACTGATATCGCTAGTGTTTCCGCGACACATTTGCGAACATTCCCGGCTGGGATTGTCTCTATGCAGAGGGTTGACCACCACAACATGAACATTAAAAATAAGCGGTTGGCATAGGAGAGAAAAAATACCCTACTGTTTAGCCTTACTTGCATACCATGTCTCCGGGCTGCATTGCTTCTACTAATTGCCTGGTTTGGTCCACCTATTCCGGACGCGGCTTATTACATACAGTCCATGTTTCGGCTGGGCTTGGGTGCTGTGGTTACCAGGCAGAAGCAGCTCCGTCTTTACTACGGCCAGATATCTGATCGCGATAAAACTATAAAAAATAATGAAAAAAATTGAGTGTGGATTACGCTTGGAGCTCCACGTGCTGGAGATCAGTGGATGTGTATCGTGCTACCTCTCCACGTGAAGCAGGCCTTAGTGCCACCCACCGTGAGCACTAAATGTAGACCGTTACTGTTCGCTGACGTGACAAAACTTCAGCACCATCCCGTTCCCACCTCACATTTTTCCGAACCAACCCTCATATTGGTGTTGTCCTGCTCTGAAGTATGCTAACGACGACAAAGATATCACAGTAACCATGCAATCACCGATACATAACCTTTCCTTGCGCACACCCGAGTTAAGTCTCAGCAAGCTGGCGCCGCGGGGAAATTTTTGTAGATTTCGCTAATTTTTCATGTTAATTATTCTAGGAATATTTCATCAGGAACCTACATAAAACACTTCACCATTGGCATATTTAAGAAATCCTCCCCTATCTAAACTACTGGTCCCTCATAATTGGCGTGAGCGACTCAGAGTTAGCTACAAAAAGACTGCAGTAGCTGTAATTATCCTCCCTTGGGTTGCCTATCCGTTAGTCCCCATCGAAGATCATATCGCCCACCATCAATATTCTGTAAAAAGAAATGGCAAGGTCAAAGAGCAAACGGTTCCAACCAATGGCTTCTCACTCTGCAGTAACTAAGAAACCCAAACAATCTGAACACAAAGACACCTCCAATACGATAGAAATATTTGGGGAAGCTAGTGTAAGAGCCAGTGCCATTGAAAGTAACTTAGCAAATGTGTCTATCCAGATCGCGTCGGTTGATAGACTATTATGAAAACTAACACCACTAACCTACATTCTTGACCGCACGGGACCGCCTGGTCCCCGAAACCTAATAGCAGCTAGACAGTTTCTTGACTCAGTGGCATCGGAAAACCTGCAACGGCTGCAGAATGCAAAAATGCAGTTGTCTTCAACATCCCTGATCGGCTAGACATCACAGTGGTTAAATACACAATCCTTCAAGCCGCAGGCATCGCCCAATTTTCATGTCACTGCGGAAGACTAAGAAAAAGGTCACGAAAGCGTTCTTCTCCATTTTTTTTCCGGTTTCCTGATGAAAACATCGCTAGAGAATTCATCACTAAACGGCGTTTAGCCGCACTGCTTCACAGATTGAATCAATCAAGATACAAGCCAACAGAAAGCCTCCGCGAAGAGAAGTGATAAGATGTGCTGGTAAAAATTCCAATCACACTGGCATTAAGATCCAGAAGTCACCCTCTTCCCCAGGCACTTCACCAAGGATCAACAAAACCCCTCAAGCTTCTACCTCTAGAAGATCCACGGGGTTAGTTGACCCAGGCGAATTTCTCCCCACCTCCCCACAGCTGCCCCAGCCAAACGACAACACATATCAACAAAAGCTGCAGCCTCAACCTAGGAGGGTCCTTACATTATACCTCCAGCTCCGGACGATTGTTCCGTGGGACTTCAAGGTCTCAATGGAATTAAATCTGCAGCACCATTACCTGTTCCATAGGCCCCCATTTAAAACATACTGAAAAACCCAGGAGTGCCACTCGTGAGCCACGTATGTCGTACACAATAAATAACCATCTAGAAGAAAGGATCAACGAGAGGTCAGTTGCCAAGGCTAAGTCTTCGTGCGGGCAAACGACACGGAGATGCACGAACAACGACATTGATAGTTCCTTCTCTATACCAAAGTCACCATCGGTCGACTTCCCCCATCGGGGATACCCTCGTATCTCCCAGCATATGAAACAAAACAGCACTTCCAAGAGGATGATGCAACAGCAGTGGGACCCTGCCCGTAATAAAAATAGATGGTTTGATGAGCAGACTGCGTTCGTACCTAACTCCTGACTAATAGAACCTTCCCATCTGCCTAATCTTCCATTAATTCCATCTTTCTTACCTCCCTTTCCGTTAAATTATCGCAGCGCGTAGCATACACTCCTTTCTATCAGCGGGTACCCCATATCTAGGAAATTGCCTATTTTTTCCCATACCTACCGTGGGCACAACATGGCCCCACAACTTAGATATGCTCTGTACGAACCTTTCTAATCAGCCGTATAGTAGTGTAATACCTAATACCCTGTCATTTAATGTTCCCATGCAGACCCAATTCCTTCTTTGCGAATGGTAACTTAGGAAGGCTTGCATTCTGCACTGGTGATTCTTTTAAGGTTAAATGCAGCGGCCAAAGAACTGTTAGTACTGGTATCAACGATGATGTCAGAGGCACTCGAATTCTCGCACTGTTATTGGTCAATGCACGCTTTATTAGGAACAAAACCCAATACGTAAGATCAGCTGAATTAACAAACGAATATAACTTTACTTTAGTGACGGAATCTTGGTTAGCGGACTCCTATCTAGTGGAGGACATTGAAGCACTGGGCTAAAACTCCTTCAGCAAAGGCAGAACACATCAATGTGGTGGAAACTGTCTAGTGTATGTAAAGGAAACTATCAGGGCAACAGGCTTTCAGCATCATATCCAGGACGGCACTGTCGACTCTGTATGGTTGAACTTTGGGGTCAAACGTCAAGAACTGCTACTAGGTTGCTTATACCGTACGCCCTGATCTAATTCTGACGGCTTCCTGCAAATTATCGAGGCACTCAACTTGGGCCCAAAATTGACAGCGGAGGACTTTAATGCACCAGAAATATGCTGGACATCACTCGCAGCACCACGCCACCCACTACCTTTTGTGAGTGCAGTTCACCTTGGGGGATGGAAGCAGCACGTCAAGTCCCCAACCAGACTCGACCACACTCTTGACTTAATCTTGTCACCAGGATTAGCCCAGGCTAAAACAACAGTTCAGAATAACCTACCCGGGAGTGATCACGCAACTGTCCACTGCTGCTTCACAGTGCCCATAAAATATAATAAGCCGAAACCCCCGCATAAACCATATCATAAAACCAACTGGAACATACTGTCTTCTCTGATTCGCAGCCAAGATTGGGACACATTTTTTAAGTGCAGACCCCAAGCTGGTGGTAGATCAACCCTACACTATCTTTGAACAATTCCCCAATCTGATATCCCCGTCACAAGGATCGTCAATCCGCCCTAGAAGCAATAAATTGTCTCGTCCTGACTTGAGGTTAGGTAGACTCCAAAGCTTTTATCTTGAAACAAGGAACTTTTCAGTGTTTGTACAGTTAAATCGTTAAGCTGAAACGATAAAACTGTACTCCGAGGGCGAAATAATACGACAGGAACACAGGGCCCAACGTCATTACAAGAAAGCCAAGATTCTTGCAAAACTGATGAAGTCAAGGAACCTCAAAACAACTTCATCTATCTCTTCTACCTCTTTCAATAAAACGTGATTCGACAAAGCGCTGGACACAGCAGAAGCGTTTAACACGGTTTTTGCTCCTTTCTTAACTAGTGGCACAGCACCATTTTTTCCACAATCTACCAGTACCCTCATATGGACCATTTACTTCTGTATTATTCCTGCCCTCCAAAATCGAGCCTTTAATTTCAAAAATCAAAATGATTTTCCGTCCCGGATCGGACTCGTTACCATCGGCCATCTTTAAATAGGGCGGCCCATACATCCCAATTCTTCCATCAAACTTATTTCATTTGTCTATGCTGTTTAGTTGGTACCCTATACAGTGGAAAACTTCGGATATTATTCCAATTCATAAGAAGCGAACACGGTAGGACCCGGATAACTACGGGCTTGTGAATCATGCCCCAGTAGTATCGAGGATTATGGAAAGATGGATAAAAGTTAAACCAACAGATCACCTCCTAAAAAATCACCTTATAAGTGAAGGTCAGCAAGGTTTCCTAAAACATCGATCCTGCGCAATCTGTATGAGTGACATTCTGAACCTTATTACGATAGCTGCCAATGATAGTAAGGCAGTGATCTCAGTCATTTTAGACATGTCTAAGGCCTTCGACCGGGTGTCTCACATTCGTTTTTTGTCAAAGGCTAAGATATTTGGCAACGTTGACCCACTATACGCCTGGCCAGAATCGTACTTGTCCTCGCGCAGTAAAGTGATAAACGTTGATGGCACAATTTCCACACCCAGCCCTGTGACCAGCGGCGTGATCCAAGGTAGCTCACTGGGCCCGTTGTTGTTCCTCGTGTATATCAATGATATATTTACCGTGGATCGCCATGGAACTCCGTTTATATTTGCTGATGATATAAAGTTGTTGTACACTTTTGACCATAATTCATTGGGTAATACTATAGGAAAAATATCGGAGGGCTCACGGATGCTCAACTCGTGGGGGTACTGATTGAGTAACAAAGTTCTCGGCGGACAAAAGCTGCATTCTTACATACAAGTGTCATGTCCCTCCCGAAACGTTCAGTACAGGTGGTCATCTGATCCCCAACGAATCATCATTGCGTGACCTGGGCATATACTTCTCCTGTTCGTTCAGCTTATCAGACCAGACAGACATTCAAATTGCTAGGTCCCGCAGGTTAATAGGACTTGTCCACAAAACATTCCGTTTGCGTGAAAGTAAACTCAGTGTCTATACAACACACGTTAGGCCATTGCTAGAGTATAGTTCAATAGTTGGCTCTAACACGCGCCAGATTGACAGGATTGCGATTGAAAAGGTTCAGCGCACCTTTACTAAACAAATAGTTGGCTATTCGTCTGTTCTCAACTATAAACAGCGCCGTGACCTACTACACCTCGAACCCCTTTGGCTCCGACGGATAAAGAACAACTTATCCTTTTTTATTCACTATTAAAATACAGATCCTGCAAAGCCTCTCCTGTGGTTCGAAACCCATTAGGCCTAAGGTTTTCGTTACGACACAGCAGTCATTCTGTTATTCTGCCGTCCTCGGTCCAATTTCCTTGCAGTCAAATATTCACAAATGTGGAATAAACTTCCACCAAATGTCCATGAAATAGGCCACTTAGCTAGATTTAAAGAGGGATTAAACAAGTTGTTTGATGTCCTGACTTTCGTATCAAACAACGATCCATACACTAGGGAGGAGCGAGCGTACGAAGTATGTTTGGGCTACTGACATGCGGGTCTGAGTCAGGGGCCACGAGACCCACTTACCACACAAGTTGCCGTATATATCACTCAAGTTTTAATAATTCTTCATGTAAAACCTTGCGTTTCGCAAAGTCGAACCATCCACTTAGACAAGGCCCACTCAAAATGGCAACTACGGCCCTAGGTCTACGGCCTCTTTCTTGCCCGTCCCACTTACTAAGTTGTCCATCGGAGGAAGCTAGGTCACAATTCTTATGCTTGAAGTGGCTTATCAGGGTAATTCAATCTCCAGTTGTGACGCCACGGGTGCTGATCCCACTAACTACCCACATACTATCCTCCAGCTTATTTGATTCCTCGCCTTCAAACAGACCTTTTTATTCTACAGCGTGGTTACTCCAGACCCAGTCTCAACCTCTTCTCTGAATCTCTTAGCTCTCACCTCTCCAAAGGTTTACCGTTGATTTTTCCTCTTACGTGCCATAGTCCCAGCATATTCGTAATTAGCTTACTTATCGACTATCATTTAGGTTCACTTGTTCCATCATCTTCTATAGTAATCTTCCTCCCGGATAACATCCACTTAACATGGGAACGATGACCCTGGGCTTAGAGCCTCCTTCTTGCCCGCCCCATATACTAGATTCTCCGCTGAAGGTAATTCAGCCCTAGTTCTTATCCCCTATCTACACCGTGCCACGTTCACTTTGCTCAGTGCAACCGGGGCTCACTCCCCTTCGCTCAGTTCGCCCTAGCACATCAACCCAGAATCCCATCCCGGCGACCACCACTAATTACCAAATCATCTTTGTCCTTCCTCATTGTCTTCGCCAGTTTGGCATTCCTGCCCCCCCCCCTCCGTTAGTATCCCGCATTTTTAAAAGTAGTTCCAATTTCCATATACTAGAGATCTCCTTTTACCATTGATGGTTGATCCCCAGCTGGGAGCATCCCAGACTGCTTTTTCCTATTTTTATTTTTTTCCAGACAACCACTGATGTGTATATTCTCTTCGATAGCTCGGCATAATACCTGACTCACATTTCCGGCTGAAATTTCGATACCTGCCCGTCGTTTCGTCACTGACACATTGGCCCTGCTCTCCAGGATCCCTCACAGTCTGGTCGCAAGCTCCCGGACTAATTGATCTCTACAACTATGTGAAAATGTCAGTATTACTGAAGCTAACCCGCCGGTGCGGGGCGCGGTCAGGTCAACCGCTTTATTCGGCGCACATCGGGCGTGTAGGAAGTCTCCAACGATGTGCGAGCGCAACTAGGAGGGCAGATCGCGCCTGCTGCCACCAAAAACGGTTTTCGGTTAGGTGTCCAGCTCACGGTCAGCCCCACCCACCAGCACCGGTTGCGGCAAAAAAACACCATTTGTACACCCGAAATGCTGCAAGTATGCCACTATCTCCCCCAGTTACCACCTATTTTCTGTCGTACTCGTCTCCACCTTCGCCATCTCAACTTACCGCTTCTTACCCCCTTGGCAAAATTTACTTTCCTTAGCGCATAGTTATCACGGGTTTAAAGGGCCCTTACCATACTCGGCTTACCTTTCATGATCCTTTTTCCCGGGGGTTCCTGTCAAACCATCCACGTGTCCCATTCGCAAACTTAACTACTCCCCAAGATAAAACTCGCCCCTTTTTATCACATTTACGGATACATTTGCAAAGGTCACACTCGCTGTTGCCATGCACTCCCGTCCCACAATGTCCAAACAGTTTATTTTACTGAGGAATATTTTCCTCCAGAGCATCCCAACAGTCGACGATATTGGGATAGTTCGCTCTCTCTATCAGTCCTTCTGTTCGCCCACACGGCGTAGCACCGCAATAACCTCACCTTGCAAAGATTCATGCCTTCCTCATATATTCACATCTGAGAGACATTTGTATCGCAGTGTTTTGGTCTTTCGCCATCACATGATCCAACTTTTACATAGAATATCAACATATAGTATTTACCTGTCAATTACTTCACTGCCCTAATCTGCAAACGTATCTGTTGATTGTTTGGTGCTTGCTCGTGTCCGGTATGTTATTTTGGTAAATCCCCTCAGATAATTTTGATCCTTGCAACTCTCCGGTCATGTTCAGCCCTTAGATAACGATAATCGTTATGTAAATGCTTACTTGTCATTTAACTACTCATCTCCTTTGCAAACCGTGTATCTACTACTGTCATGGCTACGTATCACAAATTGATCTGTAGCCCAGTTCCCATTTCCATTTGGAAGGCTCGGTCGGCTGCTCAAGGTCATCTAGACGTCAAAATCAGCTTGTACCGTATTTTTTGGTTTTTTCATCATTAAGGCTCGGCTATGTGCCATTTCTAGCAGGAATGCTTATCCACAATGAAATGTTGTATTTTCAGAGCTGTTAGCTGCAAGCCCCCACCGTGAATTCGCAGTTTATTATCGTGAGATGTCAACATAAGTCTCTTCCAGAAAACTTCGGTTTAAACCTACCTAAACTCACCCTTAGCGATCCTGTCTATAAAGCACACATTGATCCTCGGATGGATCATATCATTCAGGTATCTACCCGTACCTCGCTGTGAGTTGTCACCTCTCCGGCCTTATAGGGTATTCAGTGCTTGGTTGGGCGTTTCGGTGGTAAAGCCTAGTCTAGATACTCAGAAGAATCCAATAATTTTTTTTCTTACACGCGAAATCTAACGAGACTTCTGCTGAAGCTATCACTGATATTTCGGCCAACTTTGAAATCCGAGCCCCCAGCCCTCAGTCACTCTCCTTACATACATTTGCACATCAAGCACATCAACCTTGATCTAACCGAGCAATTATATTTATTGACGGAGTGATTCGGTGAACAGTCTTGACGCTTTTCTTTCTGAAGTGTATACACTTCTGCTGCTGTAACAGCCCAGTAAAGTTTACCTCTACAAGGGTCAGATATAACCTCCACGCCCTCTTCAAACACGGATGTCCCTGTTTCAGACCCAGAAGAATGTCTAAGCCCGTATTCAAACGTTATTGTTCGCCTGGTCCAGAACTAACCGTTCGGGCCTCCAGAGTGAAAAGAAACACGAAAGCCGACACGACGGCAGCTGTCAATACTTGCTCTGTATCACTAGACGATATAAACAGAGGGGCCAAAAATGAAGGCAGTGATTTGGAAGGGAAGATAAACAACTTGTGTGGTAAATGGCAATCGACTGAGCGTGCTTCATCAAAGATTTCTCCACTGACAATCATTGTTGAACCAATCGATCAAGTTGACCACCAAAATCCTATTCAAAGCCGGTCGTCATATATAGATGCAATCACCTCGGAAACTCACAGGGGGATAAAGAACGCTAACTATGCTATGGCGTTAAACGTCCCGGACAAACTACCAACACAGTCTGTCAGAGCCACAATACTGAAGGCACGCAACATCACTCATCACATGAGCCATTGCACTATGCTGCGGATAAGGTCACCACGATACCCTTGCCCCCTGCGGTTTCAGTTTTCCAACCAATTAACAGCCGCTGAGTTCATCAGTAACTGTCAAAGGATTGCCACAGCTAAGTAATTTAAAAACATCAAAATACACACCGATAAGTCTCCTCTACAAAGAGAGATGTTTCGCATGCAGAAAGGCAAGTCAGCACCTTCCACTGGCCCCGATCAAACGGGACCTGTGGAGGCATCACCACATACTCCTATGAACAGGACTTCAGCCAGAACACCCACTACCCCTGTGGCTCTTTCGGCGTCAGTGTACCTTCCCCAGTCTAGTTTCCAGGACCCCACGCAAGTTTCGTACAATTTATCCCTGAGTGCGGCGCGGTCTTCTTCCGACAAGCTGAAAAGGCCATCACAAAATGTTCATGTAAAACCCATCAGGCAAAAAATAACTGTGGCGAAAACCCAAGGCAGCAAGTCTGTAGTGAGAAATGCATTGGCATTACCATCGGTGCACATGATGCCAGCAGAAACTGTACACTTAGACACATCGCCGTATGTGTCATCAACCCAACCACCAGGAAAACATAGGCGCCTTGCCTCCCCACTTACTACTTCCGCTAGAATAAATAGCCAAAACCGACCTCATCAAACCTACAATCCCACATTTTCAGGGTGTTCTACAAATCAACCCAGAAGTTCTCCATCCCCGGTTAGCCACAAGACAACTGATCTACCGGTGACATCATCTCTGAAGACTAGTACGTCTACCTGGAGGCCTCATGATATGACTGCAACAATACTGCAGCTGCATATACCTGGAACCATGGTGACCAAGCCCGGTGGGCACTGCTCAACAGGCATGCAACCAGCTAACCCCCCTAGCCACTATCAACAGATGCCACTCCTCTCCCAAGTCAGCTACCAGGTCGTCACCCACTTCACAATCCTCCATATTCAGATGCAGCTGTGGGGTTCAGGCGGGCATCGGGCCCTACAGCCACAACACAGTCGCCTTGCATCAGCTCCATCTGTCTAACAAACCTGTAACCCTTATGAGCCTAAAAGTCCCTTTCACGTTGGGGGCCCTATCGAATCCACTAACGTCAAACCATCCTCAGACAATGTATGGCGTGCCCCACCATTCCTTAGACCCCGTCTCTGATGGACAAATCCTCTAAATCCATATGACATTAGCTCTCCAAATAGCGGCCGTTATTTCCTTAGGCACATTTCACCACCGTTTGTGCCCTACCTTTGACAATGCCGCATGTCAAATTTACCGGTTGCTCGTTCATCAATTCTATCTTCAAGTGAAACCGGGGCTGTTAACGGACTACGTTGTTATGCAGTCTCGCATCTTCAACCTTCTCTGGACAAATGGAAATATCATTAAATCAGACACTTCAGCCATCCCGCACTTCCTAAACGGTTCATCTACTTCGGATCCTAGCACCGCCCGAAGCCGTACTACAAACCCTCCAATTCACGGTGCTGATTTGCCACCAGCATATGAACCTTCTAGTCAGACCAAGAATCTAGACTATTCCACACTGCACATTCCAACTGACCAACAGAATTCCCCAAAACTAAATACCAATGACAGTATCTCTTTGGTTCTTTTTAATAGCTGATCCATCATAAACAAAATTCGGCGCTGAAGGTATCCGGCCACTAGTTCTAATTATGATATAATCTTGATTACTGAAACCTGGTTAACAGATTACACTCCAACGGACCAGATTTCTCTTGTAGGCTATAGTGTCTTCAAAACGAATAGGGAAACTCGACGCTGTTTAGGTTGTTTGGCATTTGTCAAGTAGATCTTTTATACAACAGCCCTTCATCACCCTCCACTCGACTCTATTCCCGATTCACTTTGGCTAACTCTCTACATTCCTTGCTCTCAACCTCATGTTGGACGTGTGTACCATCCATCAAGCGAAAATTTCTCCGGACTTTCATAACTAATTGATGCGTTTGAATACTTGTCCTTATTGCCCTCAAGTACAAAGGTTATTGCTGGTAGCCCTAACCTGCCTAAGATAGCTTGGCCATCTTTATCTGCACCCGCTAACCTTTTACCATCCGTAACAAGTAATATTGTAGGAGGGTGGGTACAGCATATCCGCTCTCCTGCGAGAAAGAACGGCATTTTAGATCTCATTCTCATCCGTGGCCTCCCTTATATATTTATCTCAATCTCCCAAAGTTTGCCCGGTAGCGATCACAATCTGGTTAACTACCGCATTCCCACTCGCCCACAACCTACCCTGAAATCACACTGCATCAAACCCCTTCCTCTCACTGGCTGGAAGATCCCCCCCTGCCACTCGACAAGCTGATTGGAGTGAGTTTTCTCTCGTGATCCACAACACGCCACTGCTATTTTCTATGCACAGTTCTCCAGATGTTTTGATGGGATTACCTACCTTCCCCGGCAAAGGAATAATAGGAAATTCTATATCATCCCTCTTTAAACAAAGTACGCCAAACTTCAAATTATTCATGGAACTACACAAGACTTCGCAACACTTATTCAACTTTTTTGCCTCAATTCTACTATTCAAAAGCTTGAAGAAACCACACTGCGTAACCGGGAAATAAAGGCTCTGCGACACCAAAATAGATCTCTTCGACTGTCATTATTGCACAGGACCAGAACCTCTAATACTCGTGGAGATATCCCACACACTGTTTCAATGGACAATGTATCCGCCTCTACTCCCCTTTCTATTGCAGAGGCCTCCAACTTATTTTTCGCTTCAACTATGGCCCCTATTATTAATGTTGACCCTCCACCTCTTCCCCTAATTATCGCTCCATCTCCGTTCACAGTGGAATTTGACTCATAAATCATCTCCCAATTATTGACCACTTCCAAGCCCTCATCTTACCCGGGACCTGACGGCTTACCGCCTACTGCAATAGTTAAATGTGGACCTGATATACCTTACCTACTACTGAACATATTTACTCTGTCAATGAACTCCGGTCTGGTACCCGCAAACTGGAAATGCTCAGTCATAATCCCGCACCACAAGAAAGGTCCACTGCAAGAGATAACAAACTACCGTCCCATTAACCGTACACCTGTCCCCTCTCGGCTAATGGAAAAAATCGTAAAAGAACGCATCGTCAAGCACCTCTTTCAATTGGACATTATTAATCCTCGGCAACACGGTTTCCTTCGGTCACGATCTTGCTCAGCCTGCCAACTCGATTTTTTGAATCTCATTACTGAAATGGCACACAATGGAATGGCCCTTGTAGTACTTTACTTGGATATATTAAAGGAATTTGGCCACGTGCCACACCCACATCTTATGGCCAAAATCCAATCCTTTGGCATTACTGACCCTTTACCATCTTAGATCAACTCTTACCTGTCTACTCGTTCACAGGTTGTCTCAATAAACGGACACTGTTCCAAGCCTAAACCAGTTACAAGCTGTGTCATACGGGGTAGCGTCCTTGGTCCTCTGTTGTTCCCCATGTATATAAACGACACATTCCTCTCAATGAGTCATGGCACCCCATTTCTTTTTGCCGATGACATTAAAATTATCTACTCATTCAAGCCTGAACGCATCGCCTCGACTATCTTAAACATATCTAAAGACATAGTTACACCCCATAGATGGTGCTTGACCTGACAGATGAAACTTTCCGCTGACAAATGTGAGGTTCTTACATATAAAAGCAAGCTACTTCCAGGATCTTCAGCTGTTTGCGGTTCAACCATTGCTAAGAAGCAAATCGTTCAAGACCTTGGCTAAGGCTATTCCTGCACATTTGATTTCTCGAAATATTCGGCCCTCCAAGTCGCTAAGGCCAGAAGTTGCTTAGGGCTAATATTTCGCTCCCTCAGACTTCAAGACTGCTTTCTTTTCCTTCATAAATCTCATGCCAGGCCTTTATCAGAATACTGCCCACTGATATTTTCTAGTATGCCGAAATTAGGCAGAATTGGTATCGAATCAGTTCAACGTAGTTTTACTAAGCTACTGATTGGATGGAGCTCGCTCCTCACTTATAAAGAACGCTGCTTATTTTTTGAACTAGACCCTTTATGGCTTCGCCGTATGAAACTGAACCTTATCTTTTTGTATAACATCCTCCAAAGCCGGACATATACTCCTAATCTATTGCACTTTGCGCCTGTTTCTACCTATCCACTACGTTCTGGAATCCCTACCCTTTCAACCCCTGTTACCAACACCAGCTTACGTTCAAAATTCTTCATCACAGTATACTCTAACTCATGGAATAAATTACCTTAAGAAATACTCAGTTATACTTCCAGCCGTCGGTTCAAAAGCGCGTTGGATAAATTCCTCACGGTCACCCAAACCTCACAGCTCCAAAATGTAGACATACCCGGTAACCAAGCCTATGAGAAGGGTCCAGACTTTTGAATCGCGCAAACATCGGCGGTCCATGACAGATGAAATCGAGTAAAAATTCTTAGTTTTTCTGCCTTCTGCAATCGAAAAGCCAGCCTCAGAGAGTCACTGTCTATTAATATTGCCTCTTTGTATCGATTCCCATTTATCCTCAGCTGTGAGCATCCCAGACTGCACTCCTCTACTTTTTCTCTGTTTCCAGACCTTCATTCGTGCGAACCTTTCTCTCGACGACTCTTAATACACTGGGGACCACACCGGTCACTAACCTGGCCTATGCATCCATCTGACGGTCGGCTATTCGTAAGCTACCCGGTCGGTGCTCCCCTGGCTACGTTCCAGGATCCCCTGGTGCCTGGTCGCCTGATCACGGACTACCTCATAACTACGGCTGTTTGGACCCACCAAGAAGACTCATGTCAATCAGAACGGTGCAGGGCGCGGTTAGGTCCACAGCTTTGGCCGGCGCACATCGAGCGTGCAGATCGACTGCAACGATGTGCGGGCGCAACTAGGCTGGCGGATCGCACCTCCTGTCACCAGAATTGGTTTTCAGGTTAGGTTTCCAGCGCACGGCCCGCCTCATCCACTAGCACCAGTTGTGGATTGAAAATCAACGCCCCCTATATCTTACTGTCGCCAACCATTGCCTCCTCCAAAGTTCCTGAACAAGGTTTACCATACACCCGGTCAAGTTTCAAATCAAGATATGCACATATACTCACTCGGCTCAGAAATGTACCCTACTATTTGCGACTACTGACATTTATATCCGTCGATTTATCCTCTATCTGCCTGAACTGCTGCCATGTTTACCCCCATCCTATTATGTCCAGTTACCGGATTCTGTACCCCAAAACATAAAACGTCACAATTCCTGATATACTCTTGAGGAGACCATCCATCCACTTGGCAATTTGTATGTCACCACTACGTTTATCTAACCAAAACCGTCATTTAAAGATCCGTTTCTCACTTGCCAACAATTCAACACAAAACGAAATGGTCCTTCTCCCAGCGCTTCATATGCGTGACACCAGCTCTATGCACATTGTATCCTTCCGTTGCATCTCTTATCATTCAGCCACTTGCATTTCACGACAGTCGCATTGCAAGGAAGTATCCACTATCCAGGACATAAATAGTTCGATTGCCTCCTCAGCTTTCATGTCAGACTTCAGCATATCCAGCTATGCAATCATGTGCACTTCCTGAGAGCTGTTCATATGTACTACTTTTATACGACTGTATCAGTCCACCATATGTCCACCTCCCGCATCCACTTTGTTACCAACTTTAGTTGCCCCCATTCTACTCACCAACGAACCCAGACAAATCCACAATTTTATCACTTTTCGCTCATCTGTGACCTACTGCTGCTGTTCCAACAAGATATCATGGCCAGCCACCTGCACCACAATCCATAGAGTGCTTTTTCTACATCTTTAGCTGAAAGTCTACTACCTGTTGTTTAGGCTGCCGTTATTATGTTTGTCCCCCCAAGTCTCAGGCTGGACTTTCCTGAACGTACCCAGCCACACAATTATCCGAGCTTTTCGAGGGTTCCAGTGATGTACTACTTTCAGTTTATTCTGTCAGATATTAAACGTATGGACCACTATTATGCCCACTTCGTTGTAAATTTGTATTCATCATCTGTCAGTCTTGGAGTAACCCCCGATAAACCAATAGTTGAGCACCGTTTCACCCACCTATTACCTATTGCCATTTTTTCATCGGTCCTCCACGATTGGGCATCTATGCCAAAAAAACTGCGAAAGCAATTTCTCCAAACCTTCGCCGGAAATGATCTATAACTATACCAAGTTACTGACATTCCGGTTGTTTCTCAAATGCTACATGTCGGACTCTTACCAGCACAACCGTTAGGCAGTTCTTCACATGTTTTGACGGAACCGTTTATGCACCACCCCCATACGACTTCATAAGATCATCGTACATCGACTCCTCCGTCCACCCCGTTGTCAACTTGTGTTCACTAATTAACCTGAAGCGAACCCTTTATTCGAATCGTGTTTCACTCACCTGTCAACTTTCGTCACTCTGCTCCGCCAAAATTTCCAGGCTTGGACGTCTACATACACCTCTTTATGAGGGCGTCCACTTCAACCTCTTGACGAATAGTAAGTACTAGTTCAGTAAAAAAACGGACTCTGGATCATTTACGAAATTCCCCTCCCCAGATGACACCACAAATCCTTTGGTATCATATTTCTGCTATTTTCCGGGCCTTTTGAGCTATTGGTTCAAGTGCGTGTCCTTAATCAACAAAAATTCTTCAATTTTTCGTTGGTATTATTTCGAAGGTTTTTTGTAAGTTTACTCACCCCCGCGACTTTACATCGATGCTATCCAAAATACTGCGCGTTTCTATTTCATCCTCGCTTTACTTCATAACGTATCTCGACCGCGGAGCTCATTTCACTCACTTCGGAGAGATGCTTCTACCTGACCCTCAAACTCAAATTTGCCGGGCATTCGTTCGTGCGACCACTAAAACCTGTACACTTTTATGCTGCATTCATCCTAATGGATATCCAAGGAACCTTTTTGTGACCTCAATTGTATCACATGATCATGCAAATCAAGCATGCTTCGGGTGTCCCCGAAATAAACCACTATTATTTTTATGTTGGTGCGTCACTTTTCACTTTTCTGAAGGCAAACCGTTTGCTCAGCGAATACACTTTCACATCCGGCCACTTCTTCCATCATCACTCCAGTGACCTCTCCAGATATGCTGTCTATTTGGTTTATCACTAACTCCACCCACAACCAGCCGCTCAACTTCGCAACTGTATTCATCGGTGGTTTGGTGCTTGTTTATATCCGGCATTCTGTCTTGGTAAGTCCGCTCAGATAGTTTCGATCCTTGCAACTCTCCGGTCATGTTCAGCCCTTAGATAACAATAATCGTTATGTAAATGCTTACTTGTCATTTAACTACTCATCTCCTTTGCAAACCGTGTATCTACTACTATCATGGTCGCGTACTACAAATTGATCTGTAGCCCAGGTTCCACTTCCATGTTGGCGTATCATGCTCCACCTCTGAAAGTAAACAATCTGCCCAACGGTTACATGTGTACGTCTGGCCACTTCTTTCACCATCACCTGGGTGATCTCCCTCTACAAATGAGTCCTGCACTGGGTATTTAACTGACTCAGCCGATATTCGGTCTCCAAACGTCAAAAGGGTAATCTTTAAAGGATTTTTCCCGTTATTCGTCCGCAAATTTATTCCTTTCATCGTCTGATTTTTCAATCCTAAGCCGTTCCATACTCCGCGGAGCGCTATGGCTGGTTCGCGTCTCCCTTGGAAACTTCTTTTTCCTCAAGGCGAAAAAAGTTTCATCAATTCTATTTGGTTCTGTCTTTGCGCAGTCCTTCGTATTGTAATATTTGATTTAGGTCTACTAATTCCAACCACCTCCACCCTGACTCGGCCGGCTTGGCCACCTGACCTTGAGTTCAAATTTGCCGGGTTGCACCATGAATACCAACTTAAATGCTCTCTCCCATACTATATCGAGTCCACATACCTGAATCACCCTCTTTGAATTCGGACTCTACTTCCGATTGTACCGTTTGGTCTTGCACTGCAGCATGCCTCGGGGCCATCCAAAACAAACCATTGTCATAGAAGTATAGACGAACTTACGTCTACATCTCTCTGCAAGGGACCGACTTTCTCCAAAGCATCACCGCAGATACCCCAATAGTTTCTTTTGTGATCATATTTTATTGTTCTCCAGAACGTATTCATTATAGAATGGCCAATATACCGGAAGAGACAGTAAAAATGTGGTGCTTTGCTAGCAGGGTACCAGCCTCATTCACTCGCGTACTGTTCTTTCAAACCTATCTTGCCATCACGGTGATGACCTGCTTTCTGCATAAGCAAACTTTATTGGAGGTCACTAACTCTGGCTCCACCTAGCTGTAACTCCTCGGGCTTCTTTAGTTTACGAGCGCTGACAAGCCAAGGTGCAAACCACAGATCGTTTCGAATGCGTGAACAGCTGCCAAGCTGGTGTATGCAACTTAACCAGCCAGTAGCATTAAAGCTCAATCCCCCTCGAGCCTACGTTACTAAGACTGCGGAGTAGGTACCATTTAAAGCTTATATGAAACTTCATCCTTGCCCCGTTCACATAAGCCTAACCAATTCATTATTTATTGTCCTCATCAAATACAATAATCAACAGTTGGAACCATCTCTAGACCGCGAACTCCATTTATTTCAGGTTCACCGTCTGCCACTATCTCAGTCGTCACACTGGATAACCAAGGATTACACTTCGACTCGTGCCAAAAGAGACCCAAGCGGAACCTTTCTGTGACAACTGCGACCGCAATCAAGCCACAAGACAGACGATACCGCCAAACTGCTCATCACACTATCGGAGCCTACACAAACGAAAGTTCACGCGCCACCTGCTACTATACCGGCCAGTAACAGTCATCAGTTTCATCCGTCATACCTTGCCACACCAGGCTGATTGGTCGACATATACTTTACCCTAAAAGATGAACCATACCCATGGGGCGACATACATTACCAGTAATGACGCCGAATAAACCCGAGAAGCAATGAGTCAAAAAAATATTTTTCAGCGAAACAGCATAATAAGGCCCGAGCCTATGCGGAAATTTTCCACTTTAGTATACATTGCACGAGGTTATTTTCCCCTCAACCCACATCCGGCTGGAGACTGATTCTTCACTGATCAAGGGCTCTTCAGCTTCCCCTTCTCAGTTCTGAATGTTGCAGGTTACTGATCCTGCTATTACCTCATCTTTCCATGGACAGCTTTTCCCTCCACATTAACCAATGTTTCCGAGTGCAATTTCATAAAATTTGTTCACGTCTCGCTGTTGCGTAACTCAATCAGCCTACCGAACCCCGGTAGATCCGCCATTCAGTGTTCGCATCATCATGGATTTCTATTCTCTTCACATTCAGCGATTTTCCCGACTGTACTCCCATACGAACTTTTTCCTTCATTTCTCCCTGCTCATAAATAACTCCGTTCACAGAACCCTAGTGGGCCTCCGTTTTCCATGACTTACATCATTCTGGTTTATGATGCATCTTTAGCGCTACGTAATAACGATTGTCCCGGTACCCTGTCGGGGCACATCACTCAATCCGAACTCAATCCGGTTCATATTTGCCGGCAAAACCGTTATTAGTGTGATCCATTCAAACCATGATTAGCTATGTTTTTCTGTAGCTGACACTTCTGGATCCTACTCCTAAAATTTGTATGTGGTTCATCTAACTGAGTAACCCTATACACCGTGATCATTCACTTGTGCCTGTGTCTCGACCTTGGACAAGAAGCACAACTTGATTTTCATTATCCTCCCTATGAACAGGGGACCGGAACATGAGGTTTCCGTGGTCGCCTTCCGCTGGAAGGCATCGATTTGGGCCCCAACTGCTTCCGCGAAAAAATCAGAACCAGCTATATTTAATGTCTTTGGCAGCTGATCCCTCCTCTGCCTAGTGTATTGGTGAAAGTGCTGTATTAGTGCCTTTCTCTCAGTGTGGCCAAGCGACCTCTGGCAGAATTACCTCGCCGGCACCAAACTAACGTGCCAATAAATCTCCGTTGCACTAAAGTCCCCCAGCACCAAACGCCCTCCTCCTTTTCTGGTTGACACTTCTAGGTATTCTAGCAGACCATCATCTTCCTCCTCGTCGAAGAACGGGCTCCTGTTACAAACAGTAGTGCCACCGACTTATTTCGGATGTTTGTGCTGCCACTCTCTGGATTCTGTGGGTCGCATACTTATTACCCTCCTTTTGAGTTCTGTTGGGCTGCTACCCAAACTACCCTTTCGCCTGCTTCTTCACTCTAACGGTTGGCCCTTTGTACCCTAAATCCACCCTGGTACACCGGACTTAATTTGTTGCTTTCACACAGCCACCATCCGGCCGTGCAGCCTGTTCCCTTAGACTCAACGGCGAGGCTCGCTATCCACTAAGGATACCGCAAGCGTTACTCTGGATCACTGCTATTCTTCCTTTGTCTTTGTTGCTCCTGGACAGCGATGTATTTATTTCGCACTCATGCTCTACGCTCGAGTGCCGCCTACGGTTTTTGTTTCACTTGGGCTTCTGAGTTGTTGTTCATCATCATCCCCACTCACGGCTGCGTTCCATGGGGTATTTTTCAACACCTGATCGCTTCTGTGTGCGACTATCCACTTGGGACGCACTTTTGGAGGGGACGAATAGAAAGGTTGTACCTTCTTCACCAACTGGGATGGTGTGAACGCTTCCGTTTCCTGAGAGCCCTTTTTGACCTTCCGGGGGGCTGAGTTATCCGGTTCTACTCTGGTGCCTCTCCTGAAATTCCTACTGATTTTATCATCAGCGGAGAGGAATGCATTTCCATATCTGAGGTTCCCGAACTCCATCAGGGTAGACCCCTCGGTGACTGCCCGTCAACTTTTGGTCTCCTTCCCCCAGACGGATCACCCTCTTAATAAGAGCGTCCGATGGTACCCCATCTTGTTTCAATAGGTCGGTAACTTGCTGCCTCTGACCTTTATTTCCTTATTGTATCGTTTTGCAAAATGGTTCGCTTAGTCTGTCTATAAATACATTTCTATAGTGTCCCAGTACTGTTCCTGTGCGTGCAGGCGTCGTCCTTATTACGTCGGTCATGGAAGCTGCCCGACATAGCGGGGTTCCCATTTGAGTGGATTGGCGTTGAATCAGACCAGACAACCTCTTCACTTTTAATTCAGTCCGATGGTGGAACGTTTTGCCTGACCGCGTGTCTGGCGGACTTCACCCTCCATCTTCGCTGTGGATGATAGTAGCCTTACTTGTTGGGATGGGGGAGGAGGCCCCAGTTGTACCATTGTGAAAAAGAGAGCTAGCTTCCTCCTCATACAGGTCTAAGGGTGAGGTGATTTCTGGTGATGTTTTGTCAAGGCTTCGCCGGGACTAGGGCGGGACGTGCTCCCGTCCTTTGCTCTTACCCTAAGCATACAAAGGTCAGGTCATTATGGCTCATATAGAGCACCAAGGATATTTTTGGTATTTTGCTACATTCCCAAAGGGGACCAGAACAATCAAACATCGCCGCGTATGCCCTCGCGAAAGCCGAGGAATATACCTCTGACTGCACGAAAAATCCACTCTGGCCGTAGGCTTTGGCGCTTGGGGAATCCTGTTGGTGGTTTCTTTGCGCTGGACCCACGTGTATTTATGCTTCCAGAAGTACCATTCGATTGATGCCGTCACTGGAAAGGTACATCAACAGCTCAGGTGGGGAACCGCAGAAGCAGTAAGGGCATGGTGGACAAGGTTCCACGTGGGTATGAACTCCAGCTTCTAACGGTAAACCCATTAGGTACAACAGCACAAACTAGCCAGTGGGCTGGCTTTGGGATTATTTTCTCTTTGTACTCATTCACTCACTCCCTCTCTCATTCACTCACTCACTCACTCACTCACTCACTCACTCACTCACTCACTCACTCACTCACTCACTCACTCACTCACTCACTCACTCATTCACTCACTCACTCACTCACTCACTCACTCACTCACTCAATCACTCACCCATCCACTAGCTCACGCACTAACTCATACGCGCATACCTATAATCGTAAGCTCGTTTGTCCAACATAAACAGCGCGTTCGGAACACCTACTCACCATCACCACCTTTACTTAAGCTTCTTTACTTATTGCACAATTCGCGAAAACCGTGAACCGTAGACTAAAAGAGGACTGTGAACTCCCTAAGATGAACTAATGTATTTGCGCCGCTGGTGGAATATGTGTATGGTTGTACCCAGTGCACAACTGAAAAGATTCTCCCCTCCAATGTTGGTGGCACGGGTGGGAATCTGTACATGAATTCCAACTCTTTGCTATCACTGGGCTTCGGTGGATTTCGATGGGCTGTGCGATACCAGAAGTGGTAAACCTCCCGAGGACACCACGATAACATAGATTCGTGAAAAAACTGGATCTTGTGCATTCCTTGTGTTTCGCACCATATAAATGTTTGTGTGTCAACCTTTGTTTATTCGCTTCCAACGCGCGACTTTTCATATTTTTTTGGGACAGTGTGACTCACTTGCTGGTCTTTCCGCCCCGTTAGTTTAGCTCTCGGTTTGAGTCCTCGTGAAGAGACGTATGGGGCTTGTTCATATTTGCCACGTTGTCCATTCCAAATTCCAGTGTCGTAGAATAAGCAAATCAATCTTGTTTCGCCTTGGGACTCAGCTGAATTGTTCAGGCGTTACCCGAAAAGCTTTACAGGGGCATATACTTTAGTTCCGTCTAGTTCAGTTTTTACTGGGCTTAGGGAGGCTTCAGCCAACAGTTTGTTCGGATGTGCTGTCGGCTCATCTCTGTAGCTCCCAACAAAGAGCAAGTTTATTATTCTTTCAAGTGATTCATGGTGTTTATTCTGGCGGTTTTCTCACCATTTTATGTTACTATGTTCCAGTCCGGAGTCATCTGCGTCCCCTTTGGGTATTTTCAGCCACTGACTGCAAGTAAACATCCGCCGGTAATTTGTCTGCATCAGTTCCGTTTATGAAGTACCATCCACGTTTGATAACTACGCCCATCTCAGCTACTTCATGCCTGTCCGATATTCTATGGTGCCATCAGTCTGGTCCAGTTTAGGTCAGGTCAGATCTCGCCAGATAAGAGTACAGGACTGAAGGCCGATGCTCACAGTATCCCAGTTTCTCGCCCCACTGAGGCTCCGGATCTCACCGCGCTCCAGATTTCTGAGATCCTTTGTATTTCGGTATCTGAGAGCACGGAAAACCGGGACCGCCATCTAAGAAAGTACCGAAGAGCTACATTCTAGTAGAGGAGACCCCAGCAGCCATGTAAGGGTCAGGACCTCCAGCTGTCAACTCTCACCAAAGAGAGGCAAGACGAAGAGACCGAGAATTATTTAGGGTAGGTACTTAGTAAACTGGAAAACAGCGAGAAGAGAAATGGTAAGAATAATGGGCAGACTAAACGGCTGAAGCCAGGTTAATGTTGCTGGCTCACAGGCCATCCGGAAGCACATGTTTCTATTTTCTGCCCAGTTCTTCTCTAGACACTGTCACAAATTTCGCTTCCACTGTCGGCCAGGGGAGCTTAGTAATCTTGTCCTTTATGCTGCAGGCAGAAGACCGAGCTCCGGTGGTCTTGTTGTCCCTCGGCTTGGTTACTTTTAAACTATGTCTGTGGAAGGAGGAGTTTCTGTCGCGGGTGGACAATGGCTTATACCCGGCCGGTAACCCATTCCATTGCTTCATTGTTTTAAGCAATTTCCCCTCTCTTCCGCGCTTTGCGGGAAGAGCTCTAGCTCTTCTGTCCTGTCTCTATGCTGATGCCCGTATAGCATTGGAACTTTTCTCGTGAACCTTCTATGAACCCTCCCCAGAGGGAGCTTCCTTTGCTTACTGCGGAGCCTATGGTTGTAAACAAAAAAGTAAATGGGTTTGGGCAAGGGTCGTGTACAGCGCAGCAATGCCCGAGGGTCTAGTAAAGTGAGCCGTCTAAGCAGCTGGCAGATGGATTTTAGCCCTAATAGTGGCCTGAAGATATTGTACCGAGTGTTTAAGGCCACCTGAAACAATCACGCACAAATCTCTGACCTCACATTACTGGGCCAGTTGTTCCGGGCTTTTCGGGTTTGAATCTCGCTGTCGGTTGGATCAGTTGGCGGTCAGAGGTGCGCTTTTTAACATATTTCGGGGCAAGCCACACTCTGCAGACCAATGATAGGGCGTATCTAAGCTAAACTGAACCTGATTAAATACTGGGCGCCCCAAAATCCCTACGTCACCAACAAACGTGAATTAGAGCGACTTTAAAATCCGCGGTCGTCCGTTCACATGAATCAGCAACAGTAAGGTACCCAGTGCTGATCAGTGAGGAACTTATCTAGTTGCTGTTGCCACAGAGAATTTTGGGTCCTCCCCTTTGGCATAGAATCAACGTCCACCCAATGAAGCTTTCATCCATACCACTAGCACCTCATTCACGTCCGTCCCTCCTAGCCTATGTAGAAGCAACCTGCGAGTCTCTGCCAAAAGCTTTCCGGAAGTCCAGATGACACCGCTCTAAGTGGGTTCACTGTGGCAGAAACTGCCCCCTGAATCCGTGTGTTCATAAACGATTAGCTTGTTTTCCTCCAGGTATCTTACCAAAACATTTTGGGTTATTCTTTACAATATCTTTAGTACTACTGGTAGCAGGCTAACAAGCCGGCGGTTCGACCTGCTATTATGAATCTCCTTTGTGGTTTGGCGCGACTTCAGCAGTTTGTCGTTCAACAGTAATAATAGTTTATTTCCGATAACCCTGAAGCATGCTGCAATGCAAGATCAAACAGTACAAATGAAAGCTGAATGAAAGGTACAGAAGGGTCGTACAATTAAATGAACGCGACTGGATGTAAGGGAAAGCATTCAAGTCAGTTGCTGCTGTACCGCCCGGCAAATTTACACTCAAGGTCAAGTGGTCGATCCGGCTGAGTGTGGATGTAGTTATTCTGCCAAAGTGGGGAGTGGGTGGGGAATGGTAAAGAACCACGCAAATCCCATGGAGGGAAAACTGTCCTGTCGGAGAACCAAACTAGATAGACGGATGCGTGGATATCATAAAAAAGAAACATTTCTGAAAGAGACTTATTCAAGCAATAGAGCTTCGCAGTGTGTGGGAGGGGTTACGATGCAAAATTAGACGATAAAAAATGGTGGCGTAACACATAAAGAAAAAGAAAAATTGGTCGAGGATTACAATTGCGAAGCTCAGTGACCGTATATCGATTCAGCCAGTTGAAGAACAAACGGACAACACAGTGAACTGTGCTTGTCAAACTGATGGTGAAAGAAGTGACCGGATAAAAGCATATAGACTTTGAGCGGATTGTTTTGCTTTCAAAAGAAAGGAATGCAATGCATCAGCATGAAACTGTGAACTGGCAAAATTAATCGATCTGTGGTGCGTAGCTACTATAGTGGCAGAAACGAGGCTTGCAAGAGAGATGACCCGTTAAATGGCAAGTAAGTACTATCATACTGATATTTCTCAGCAAAGACTTCACGTGATGAAAAGAGTTTATAAAGTATCGGAAGTGTCTGAGACGATCTAGCGGAATGGAGCATGGGAAAGGAAATACATCTATCCAGCTTAGTTCGCTCAACAGTAATCTGTGACCAACGAGTAGAAGGATTCACTGAAGTTTTGATAGCAAAATTCCATTATTTTTCCTTCGTTCAGTTGTGCTGTGGCTTCATCCGAGAACCCAAGAAGGTCTGAGATAGTTGGTCTCCCTCTTGAAAAACCTTGCTGTGCATCAACCTGCTTGTTTTCTACTAAATGCATGCCAAGGTATTCCCTTAAGAGTTTCTCTATGCGTTTGCAAAGATACAAGTGCAGCTTACAGGTCTGCGGTTTTGCTCCTATGGATGCAGTCCACCTCTCTAGGTAGCCAATACTGCCACTGCCTTCCAGTAAATTGTCAGTGCTCCTTATTCGATAGTTTCACGAAGTGGACAATAAGCTTGTCCACTTATACCAGAGTCCCGTGGTTCTATGAGTGCTGGATGCATATCATCTGGTCCAAACGACTTATCCATGTTCATTCCTTCTAGTATTGCCCTTTTCGCCTCCACCATTGTAGAGCGCTTCTATTGGGTCTCTTGGTGTTCTCTGATGCTCCCAGTCCCTCGATACTCACTTTCAACGCATTACCCGGGTGCCTTCTCTTCATTCCGATCTTATCAGCCTTCTCCCCTATCGCATGATATAAGTGTACAAACTCCATCCCTCAAGGAGCTTTTGGAACGAGTATACCTAAAATATCTTTTTGGGTTTTACTGAGCTGCTTTTTCCAGTGCTAGTCAGAATGTTATCCTCGCTCTTCTCTGTAACTTGAAGGCAGGGTTTCGGTATTCGGTGTATTGTAACCATGCCTTCTATCTTTTAATAGCCTTAAAACCGTGCCCGCCCATGTTCCTTTTCCGGATAGATTTTATAACTGCTACCGTCTCTCACTGAGGCTTTCCCTGCAGTGGGACAAACCGGCCCTGAAGAGCCAGTAGATTTCGCTCAGGTGTCTGCCACTAGTCTCCTACCTCAGCATTTTCATCTTCTGCGCCTCAGTCCAGTTAAGCTACTTCTGTAGTTATTTAGGCTGCATTCAGCTTCCCGAGATTCCTAAGCCGTTCCCCAGTGACCAGTGGATACTTTGGGCGGAGTATACGGTTGGCCAACACATGATAGCTCCTGCCCAAGGATAGGTGAATAATGAGCCCGTCTACGTCTCTTCCATATGACGTGACCACCAGGTCTAAAATGGACGGCTAATTTTCCGTTCCATTTCTGGATCTTCCCCTTATGTACTGGAAACGGGTTCTCCCGTAGAGCCCCTCAATAATGTAATCCTCCACCTTACCGTGAATATAAACTTTCCGGGTCCCGTCCCACTCCTTGCAGGTTGAAGTCCCACCACAGTCATTAGTGCTTTAGCTCCTGCCCCTAACTTTTTTGGTATCTGTATGAGTTCTGCGTTCTCTTCCGTTTCCCAGTTTGAAACCCCGTACGCACATGCGGTAGCAATTTCTTCCGTGGGCGTTTTTTAAAATGGCTTCACATATTTGCGCGTTTAATTTACACAAATTAACTTCCAGTTCGATGTGCACCAAACCCACTCTTATAAGAAGACTAACTGCGCCGCTGACAGTATCATCGCTTCTGACTTGTCGATAGACAAGTTGATAATTTTTTACTCGCTGCGGGATGTAGCCATTCTCAGAAAAACATTTCTCCGGTACTGCAGCTATTTCAGCTCCACTGCTCTCGGACCTTTCTATGAATTACGCTTATTTGTTTGTCATAATACAGGCATTAGTTCATAAAATTACTTTGGACCTTCCTAGAAGAATGTCCCTGCCCCTCTTCAATTTGTGTCCCGCCTCCGACGGAACACCCGGGCAAAAGCCGAGTTTTTGAATCCAGCTGGGCAGAGGTCACAGTGTCCTGGTTTGCTTGCAATACCCTTTAGTACTCCATCTAGATTTATTGTGTGCACCTCGCCTGATTCTGTAGTGATTCAGCAGTTTCCACACGCAATCATGTGTGCTATAGCTTCATATGCAGCATACAGCAAATTGAATAGAGCCGGACCGCAACCGTCAGAGAGCGTAGATATAGCAAAGTAGCCTTGTGATTGGTTAGCACGTTATATGAAAATGGAAGCATGTCCTTATTCGTATATAGACGAGTAAGCATCAACCAAATGTAACAGAATACTTTCTTGCTGCTCCTGTCCGATCTTGTTGTTCGTCCAGTGCGTATAGTTTGGGTCCAGGTTGTTTCATTGCGTACGGTTGGCCGGTTAGATAATTCTCCTACAGATTCACAAATTCGTTTTCCACTGTCGTTTGTTTCAGTGGCCTTTCGTAGAAGCTTAGGACAGCTGTTGTCCTCCAATGGTTGGCTTTTTCATGAAGCATCTCCATTACATCACCAACTGCGACCAGTACCTGTTGGTATTGTCCTACAGAAGACTTTAGAGAGCGGCTAGCGAAAGTGTCTTCTATTCGGTTTGAGAGTGAAATACCAGGGCTATCCCTTCCGTAGGACGAATAAAGAAGACGCGAGTCGGCCGAAAGAAGCCAAGGTGTATTCCGTATCGTGGTACCGAAACAGCACCGATACGAAGAATACACGGAACGGAAATGAAAGCATTGGCTCAGCAGAGGGCAAACTGTGAGTGCTTTTAATCGGCGAAGGACCAAAAGTGAAAGTCATTCAAAAAAAGGTCAACGGAAACCCCGGAAAAGTCAGCCCAGTAAAGCGTTTGCAACCGAAAAAAGCAGCTAGGTCGATGACAAAAGTCAGAAAAGATCGTAGAGAAAGTAGATCAACAATAATGTCTAGAAAACGATCACTTTTTCAGGACATTCAGGATCACTACAATCCCCGAGGTAGTGGCTTCCTTTTATTATTTTATTTGAACCCGGACCTCAGACTTTATTAATCTGCTTGTATATATTCTCGGTTGTATAAAAAACCCACTTGTTTTCTTCTTCTCAGTTGTGAGGCCTCCGATAAGTTGCCATGTGTCCCCCCTGTATGACTGAAGAGGCCGCCTATTCGTGGGTGAGACTGAACCCCCGTGTTACACTCTATAGGCTCCACAGCAATGAACCGGGATGGGTGCATTCGTTTTCTTGGTCTCGGCTGTCTCCTAGCTTGCGCTTTGTGAATGCTCCTTAGCCCTGTTGCTTGGCCTAGTCCCACCGTTCCGAGGACGTCCCCTGCCTTCCTGCGGTCCATTTCCCCCCTTAAGGCCTGCTGTGGTCCGGTTCTCGTTGTGACCAGTGAGCGGGTTTCTTCGCTTAAAGCAAACGGGGTCTCTTCTCGACTTCACCTGTTATATTTTTTTGTGGGGCATTACACTTTTTATTGAAGCCCTCTCAAAGTTTCCTCATCTCCGCCGTCCATGGCGCTTGCTAACACCATTCCGCTCTGCTTTTGGCGTGCTGTAATTCCGTTCATCAATTTATTTTCCTTCGGTTTTGATGCCCAAGGGCCCCATTCCCTTGGCTCCTCGGTATCCTTATCGGGTTGACTTCTGTTGCATTCTTAACTTATTTTCTCATCATTTTAGCAACACTGAGTTTCACCTTTTCGGTCGCCTTTCCACCTTCGCAACTAACTTGCTTTCTCACAAGTTCTCCTTGATATTTCATATTCCCTTATTTCCACCTTATAGGCAGGCCCGTTTTGCAGCATGTCCACTCAGTACATTTATTCTGGCTGTAAACCGAATGGTGCACTTACTTGATGCTTGAGCAGTTTGCTTGCACTCAGTCCCGGCGAACGCAGCGGGCACATCGTTTCCCACCAGATTTCGCAAGACTCTAACAAGCACGGGACTGATATACGTAAATGATGTTATTAGAGTGATACGCATAACCTCAAGATAAACTGAATAAAAGCAGATAAGATTTTTGGTTGCGAAAAATGTTGGGTCTAGCGGACTGGGAGTTACAAAAATTTGGTATGGCATCAATGGAAGTCTCAGAAATATATATAGATGCCGACCGACTGCTTTCACTGGAAAGCCAAGATCTCTGTTCCTTCGAGGAAGAACAGCGAGATTTCAGCCGATTATGAACCCGCCGTAGTTTGAAAACACCAACAACCTTGTATGTTACCCTTCGGTTTACTTACAGGTCCTTAATGGACAGGAAGAACAGCATGCGGCCAGGACTAATCCATACTGTGGGCTGCCATGCCCTCTTGTCAAGCCGAAAAACCATTCATACCCTAATCAAACAGCCTTCTAGTGAGCCCTCTGTTGGCACCTCTCTCTACCAAGGGACAAAACTTGGAATCTTTCAGATCACCCGCCAAAGGCTTGCGGATTGCAGAGTTAAGTGCCTTTTGGAAGTCTCAATATCGGGCTTGAACTATCTCCCCCTTGTATAGTTTTCTAGTTACTTTATCTAAGTAGTGTCAGGTTGGGCAACTCGGACGCTCGGCGCATAGAACCCTGCTGTTGGGGTGATATCGACCCTTGGCTTCTCAGATGCCTGGATATGCCTTCTTGGTTTGCCTCTTCCACGACCTTCGGTGAAGGTGACTCCAGATTTATAGGCGGATTGTTCACACACACATCCATGTCTCCCCCTTAGTGGTCTGAGGTGACGGTGAATGCCAGCCAGTCCTGTGGCGCCTTGCCTTCTTCCAGCAATTCCATTGGTAGAAGCAACAGTGGTTTGGATAAAAGATCTGGTATCTGTTTCACTACCGCAGGATGAGTTCCATCAGGTCCCACTAACTTACAGAATATCAAGAGCCCAAGATTCTCGTAAACTTCTCTCTCGTAGACCTGGTTTATGCTATCTCCGGGAAGAGCGCCTTTTGTCTAATGGATGGCCTGGCTCTCCTTGGTCCGATCTATATTATGGAAAGGTGTGAAATATTGCACCTGGAGCCCCTATGGCTGCGCCGTCTACGAATGAACCTGTCTTTCTTTTGCAATATTGTAAAACGTACATCTTGCAATTCAGCCCCCCAGGTCAAAACTCCCTCCAACTATTCTTTACGACATAGGAACTCTATGGTCTTGATTCCAGTATCCAGGACTGCGATGCGGTCAAACTTCTTTATTGTTAAATATTCTTCCCTCTGGAACAAACTCCCACCTCAACTTAGGTCAATGTCTTCGGCCTCTTTATTATTCAAAAAAGAAATAAATAAACATCTAACTGTCCAAAAACTGATCCGAATGCATGATCCCTACATGTCTATTACCCGAGCCTACGAACTGGGCCTGGGATACTAACCAAAAGCTTAACAACTTTGTTCAGTAGACAGTTATTACCAACGGATGGTAAGGAGCATTCTGTATTATAGTTAGCAAATAAAAGCAGTCCAACCTATACTCCATGACTGTCAACAGCACACTCCACGTGTTTGTCTAGCCACTTCCTATTTTCAACGCTTCTGACCACGACCCACTACTGGCCACCGTTACTCCGGTGATTCTTTTTTCATGCTGTCAGATTTTACCATAGTCGGTTAGGTTCTTTTTTTTAATCAGCTGCCGCCAGGTATAAGAGCATTTATAATGCTATAAAATACACAGCAGCATATATAATATGGTCCTCAAGGCACCAGTCTCATCCACACTTCAACTATTTACTCATTGAGACCCTATTTCAACACACGAGATTCCAGGCCTTGTTCTGATGAACGAACCGCCACAATCGATGTGGTCTTCTATAAACCATTCGTCGAACTACACATAAGTATTTGCCCCCAATGTCGCCTATTCTCGCCTCCTTGCTTTTTTGGTAATTATCACTAAGCCTCACAATAATTAGTCGCTAGTACCGGTCTTCTTCGCTTTCCGCATGTTGTTTAATCCAAAAAACAAGACCTCAACGTCGCGACCACCCATTTCTGTTACTGGCATGATATTGGTGTTCTGTCTTTCTCCCCTAACCCACAGCTGGTAGAATTGCCAGACTGCAGCCCTCTCGGTTTTGTTTTCAGAATTTGCACCCTAAGGACGATTGTCGCCTTCCACTTCCCAGGAATAACTTGGACCCTCTCTTGCAGGACAGGACAAACGAGATTTACACACAACTTCATTTTCGCCCGTCTCACGATCGCTTTCCCCAAGATTCCCGCCATCGGACTTCTTGAACCTGGACTACTCGACCTCACTGCATTCATACAACTCATTTTAATCCCATATGTCATCCTGCCCGTTCCGTGTTAGAACCCGCTAATACTGTTCAAACATTGGAACCTTTATCGTCACTGTTCATTGCTACATCGGTCACCAAAAGAAAACAACGCCCGGCGCTGACATATCCTTCAGTAGTCCTCCAGTGGGCAGCGAAGTAATTAGTAACTACCTGCACTCTTCATCGGTCCATCCGATTGCATCCGCAATGCTGTTGCATCGAGTGTTCGGGCTCTGTAGATCACTGCGTTCCCTCCACGATTGAACGTCTTCGATACACTCCCCACGCTGCATCGCCGCTCCGCTCCCATCATTTGTTACACCTGTCAAATTGGTCATTAGAAATGTGACACTCACCGTCTATTTACTATACCATCACCGTTATCGAGACCTTTGATCTTCCAGATGTTGCATTCGTGTTATATTACCGAAACTGACCCCGTATGCAGCCTCTAAATCACACCACTATCTGCACCAGCTGATACATTTTATTTCTATATTCGTTGATCCACGGCCGCTTCCCGCGATATACCTGGGCAGTTTTATTGATCTGTCATTTTTGCATGGTACATACCACACAGCATTCATCTATTGACGTACACTTATCTGTGGATTACTCTACCTTTCCTCTCGCAGAACTGAACACCTGTATAATGGATGTAACCACACGGTCAATATTGATCAGTCTTCCACTTCCGCTTTGACATTTCATACCAACCCTACATTAAGTTAACAACTTGCCGCACGCTCTCCTGTTTTCCTCCGGCCGTTCCCTGCCACCATCACTCTGGTAGTATCCCTCCCAAAAAATGCACAATTGTTTGCCACATATATGATTCCTCCAGCATACAGCCACCACTTTATATACTACCATCTTTGAAGGCTGAAATATTTCCATGTTAATACTTCTTGACATACCTGTCGTAAAGTGAATAATTCACCGAATGCTTCGACGAGATTTTTATCCATATGCCTCTCATATTTTGTAGCGCACCAAAAACATTTCCTTTGAATATGTTCGAATTTCCACTAGTAATAATTATTTCATATACCACTTATGCATGTACTTCAGACCAACTGACATCATTCGACCTTGACCTTCAAATTTGCCGGGCATTATTACAGTTTTAGTTCACCGTAACACTCTCTTTGATACTCTGCATGCACTTATTGTACCCTTTTGTGAATTATCATTCCGGCATCACTATAATCATCTGATCATGCATTCTAGCATGCTTCGGGCGCATCCGAAATATACTATTATTATTATTATTATTATACTCACTTAAAGAATGACACTAGATCCTCATCCTCTTCTTGAACCGTGTGCTTTCTGCCCCGTTTTCTTTCGTAACCTTCCTTACTAAACTTTGCATGGGGGCTTTTCGTCGCAAGTAATTATAGTACAATTTGGGATTTGCCAGCCTTTCTGGTGAAGTCCTGATATCATAGCTAAGTCCGCATTCGAGCTGTATCCATGAGGCCGTCCCTCTGCCTGCCCTGTGCTGCGGAAAGATGCTCTGCCCATTCGCGCGAGGGTACCTTCGCCAGGCCGCCGGCGTTGCCTGATAACCTCCCTCACACCACAACCACAGAGGTGAATTTCCTCCTTTATTTTCCGCAAGGAAGCTACCTCGTTGGAGACTTCCTATGGTTTGCCCTGATGTGCTGCCACTGTGACTCCACAGATCCTGCCCATCTTGACACTAGCCAATCGAACTTCGGATCTGGCTCCAGCAACTTTCATTTTTCCGGAGAAATCTCTTGTGCATTTTCCGGTAACCCCCTCTTCGCTCGGAAACTCACCATCATTCTTCAGAAACCGCAATTGCTCTTGCCTACCTGGCTCCCTATCCTCGGATTTATAGATCTTTCAGAACCCTCGTGATCGCCAAAGCAACGAGTGACGGTGCCTGAACTTACCTCCACCTGTTTAATTGCTCCATTTGCTGACTGGAGTCTTCAATTCAGAAAGAATATGCCATTCCTTCGCCGATAGTTCCGCCTGGGGCCGCCTCGGTTTACCGGTCATTTTCAGGCTCGTTGAATTCATCAAGTATAGGTTTTCACCGCCCTGCAACCTCCGCCTCACTGAGACATGACAACTATTCTTCATCCTACTCCTGGCGAGGTTCTGAACTTTGACAAATACACACTAGCGGAGCTTCAGGTCTCGTTGCCACAAGAACTACTTCCAAATGTTGCAAGTTCGGAGAGGCAAGCCTTCCTCCTCGATAGGTGAACAAGACTCAGACATCTTATAAAATCGTCAACCCCATCAACGTGACAGGCTATGTGATGCCCCACACACCATCTGATAGTGTCTTCATTGGGCTGCATGATTCGATGAACCATGATTCGATGAATGTTATGACATCAGTAATCTGTCCTGGCCCGCAGCTGTTGGCCCCTGTTCCATGCATCTGCTGTGTTTGTCAAGATAGTGAGTAGCCTCGTCCTTCCCTGACTTGCTTTTGCCACCTCAAGGGAGATTTTGCTCACCAGGCATCACACCCAAGGTAGCCGACGTTTTGTTCCGCAGAACGGTCTTGTTCACCTCATCGCTTTTATATGGTCCGCCTCCACCGGCTGATATACCAGCATGCGGTATGCCTGCCTCGAGAGGCAAGTGCTTCTCAGTTTACGCTGTCATGTTCCTGGTGCCTACAGCATCCTTATGAGTAGCATAGGCCACATTTATGGATTTATTACTGGCTACTGCTCATCAGTCCTCTGGGATCATGTTTGAGGTGACTTCATAGGCACTGTGTTACATCCATTTATTTGAATACCTTCAGGTCCCGCCTGCTTCTTTGTTGGTTTAATATTACCAGGTAAAAACCGATTGGTGAAAATTGTACTATGCTCTGCGCATTCAGTCATGCTGATGAGCCTGTTCCAACATCGCGGATTGGCAAATATGAAAAACGTGAGACTCGACTGGTAATCGCACTTTTCTGCCGCAGTCAACTGTCCCAAGAGCTTTAAAATATTAGGAGGGATATACCTGGATATATCCACCGTCCGTAGGAGATTCACTGCCCAGCACCTGACGACCCTCCTCTTCCGCCTGCCCTCTTCCATATAGGGTTCTATTATACCGCTGATGAATTTGTTTGTGTTTGTTAGCCGAGTGATTAACGAGTGCAGTGTCAGAGAAGGCTCTCTCGTCATTTGCGTTCACAATCTCGCCGACCAACTCACCAGCTGTTTTGGTGTGTCACACTGTTTCTCATTGTCTGAACCTGACCGCTGAAACGCAGCTGTTGCCCATTGACGCCGCCTTATTTTCCTATTGATTCTTGAACTGTTTGGCCAGAGGGATCACTACTGAGGCCGGTTTTCGTACGGTTGCAAACTGTTAATTGTGCAGTACGGTGCATGGGCTATTTGGTGATACCCAACTCTGCGACGGTCTTTTGACATTTGTCTAAACACTCGGGTCGGACGAGTACTTGATTGCGATTTTCGTGTTTTCGTGCCGACCAGCGGGACCGAAAAAATGAAAACGACCTTTGGGACTGGATCAGGCGTGACTGAAACTTGGTTTTACAACCCGAAAACATCAGTGCTCAATACCCCCTTACTCACCCTTGTTCCTGCAGCGAATTTGATGGTGCCAATTAAACTTTAAACGAAGTTGACGATATGAAGGTCAGCTTCCGAAGAAAAATCTCCACGTACCGTTTTATCTCGAAAAGAGGAAACAATGAATCCGTAAGCAGATAAACGCTTTATTGCCATCATAACTGACGAAGATTAGTCCCTTTGCGCTGTTTTCACTCCTGACTTTTGAGATCCTTTCATTTTTAGACGGCTGCTTTCCGCGATTGCACGGTTGTCTGGAAAGTTGAGCGCTGTAATGAGCGGAGGCCCCTCGATCAGTGCGGCCTTATGTCATGCTAGTGAGACAAACAACCTAAATGTTTACGATAGCCTAACTCTCGAGGTTCATGTAGGCGGACCGGAGGGAAGATTGACTGGCTCGAGCAAGAACTGCAGCTGGAAGAAAATGGGTTCAGATGGAGCAATAAACAGTTAGGTTTTGAGGAAGGCTTAGCCGTTGCTCAAGTGACTCCCTATGATAGTCGGTGTTTCAAATATGACAGCAAAATGACTCACAAAACTGGCTATTTGTCGGAAGAGACGATACGTGGAATAGAGTCTTCTTTGAGGCCTTTGATCACGGAAGCCACCCTACTAAAGGCTGGGGCCGACACTTTTTTGAGTCTCTACAGAACTTCCATAAGTCCATGCGGTGCTTCGAGGGTAATTTAGCTGACACGCTGGCCGAAGACAGGATTCACAGCTTCGTCTCTGTCAGTGATAAACCTCTGTCGTCAACCTGGGCTTTAAAGAGGGCCCGCAACACGATCCGGATAACTATCGGCCCATTGACCACACCCCAGTGATATGCAAAATCAAGGAAAGAATGATTAAAACGCACGTTGCTCATTATCTCCTCTGAAGACCTGCTGAACCGCGGCCAGCACGGCTTTCCGGATTCTTGCTCCCACTGATCCTGTCAGCTGGGCTTTCTCAGTGTTTCGTTGTCTGCAATTGACATCGGAAACTCTGCAGCTGTCCTTTACCCTGACATGTCTTGAGCCTCTGAACGCGTTCTCCATTTGCACCTGATTGCCAAAGTCCAATCCCTTGGTATCGCGGTTCCTTTCCTCTCCTGACTTTCCTCATGCCTCTAAAAGATCACAATATACGCTGGTTGAATGTCACCCATCATCTGCCAAACCCATTACTAGCGGCGCCATCCAAGGCAGCGTCTTAGGCCCACTACTATTCCGCGTTTATACCGAAGACCGTTCCTTTTCTATTCACCACAGCACCTCACTCCTCTTTGCCGATGATGCAAAAATAGTTTACCCCTTCCGTCCTAATAACCTATTCATGACCATTTGCAACATATCGCAGGACTTATCCTCCCTCCAAACCTGATACACCTCGTGGTTCATGAAATTCCCTGTTTCCTCGCCCTACAAACACAATGTAACTCCCGGACAAGTTAATTTGGACGGCCTTCCTATCCACATACACCACTCCGTCGTTGAATCGGCTTACGCTAATTCCTTTTTTTAACGTTTTGAAACAAGCATCTTTCCAAATCTGCAGAGATAGGCGAACCCTAGGCTTGATGTTTTTTATGTTTCTTACTACCCACCAGTTGCCTCTACATATATCCCTCACAAATGAAGACACTCCTCAAATGCAACTCAACTGCCTCCGGCAACTGGCCACTTTCTCCATCATATCGTTTAGGAGCCTTTGGCGCACCTTCTCCAAGAACCCCTAGGGTGTATCCGTAACTAACATACCGCCGACAATGTGAGCTCCTACATGTTGATTCCCGGTAGATTCTTCTCAGAAGGTTCAAATTAGCCTTCCTCCTCAAGTCAGTTCACCAGCAAACCTATTCCTCTCATCGCATCTCATTTTCTGCCACCTGCTCCTACCTCCTTCGTCACCACGCCCTTTCCCGCTCTGTTTCCTAGTCTAACCTCAATATGAGGCCCCGATTCTTCTTGTCGGCCTATTCCGAAACCCGGAAAAACTCCTTCCCAGTATACGCGGAGCCCCTTCAGTGTACGCTTTTAGGCTTGCACTTCTTCCCTACTTGACTGTCCCTAATGTGATACTGCTAGTCATCAAGTGCGCCTCCACTGATTCAGCCTTCGGAAAAGGCTTCCAGCTGTAACCCTGTCACCTCTGCGCCACTAGCCAATGCCTATATACCGTGTCCAACGCTTTTCTTCTCGTTACCACGAACAAGGATCATTGCCTCCTCTGATTCGCAATAGATCTATCCCCTGATTTCGGTATGCTAACTCTACCTCTAACCCACATTCGTCTGCGTACCATCCTGATATCAACAGTCTCCTCCTATCTTGCTCTGTTAGGATGACCCCATCACAGCTCCCCGCTGCCTATACCCATGCTGATAAAACAGGTTACAGTCACTTACACCCCATACTATTCTCCAACTAGACTTAGAGACCTGCTTCACCGATGATCCCATGTTCGCTCTTTTGTTCTTCTTTTTCTCTCTCCTTTAACCTTTGATCCTCGGCTGGGGAGTGCCCATACTATGTTTTCTATCCTATTTTCTTCTCCAGTGATCCCCAGCGACGGTTAACCGCTTCGAAAACAGCACTGACCACTACTCTGACGGAAGCTTCTGGTCCATAATGCCACATGGTCATCTACCAATCACAGCTCCCCATAGCTCTGCTGTCCAAGGTCTCTCACAACCTGATCAGACGATCCTGAGTCGTGTGCCGTTGTCGTGATTGCTGTGTCCAACTGCACAAACACCACCGGTTACTCGAGCCTGTCCCAACTGTGTGTAGCTCGGTCATACCCACCACTGTGACCTGCTCACGCAGGGCTTGCGGGAAGTCTGCGAAAGTGTGCGGGCACAACTGGGTTGGCGGATCGCGCCCCCTGTCACCAAAAACGGTTTTCTGGTTGAGTTTTCAGAGGGCGACCCGTCCCACTCACTATGAAAGTTTGCAAACAAGAAAATATCATTTTTAGCCCGTATTGCTGCTGTCAGCATGTCTTTCGCTCTGTCTCTTCCAAAGTGTGTTTTGTCCCCTTCGAACTCGCTCTCAACTGTTACATTCCAAATTAAATTTTCATGCTCGGCGGGGCTTATCATCTCGCTTATGTACTAAATAGCGTGTAGCCTTCATTCCCACCTACCAACCCCCCTTCTCCTCGGCACTCTGCGGCTGCCTGTAAAAACACCCATCGATTGCTGCAGGCATCCTACAGCCTACGTTCCCTGCGTTTCGCTTTTGAATACTCTCTTGCCTCTTCCGTGAACTTGCCCAATACACATGTCAGAACCCGCTGTTATTATTCATTCGCTGGAGCATTTGTTGTCACAGTTCGTTTCCACACTACAATCGGCAGACGATGTCTTTTCTGAAGCACATTCAGCAATCTTCCAGCAATCAGCAGCAAGATTAACGATTACTTTCCCTCTCAATCAGTCCAGCTCTCTGCCTACACCGTGCCCTTCCATTGCTTCATCCAGATCCTGCAGGGCACCGTGTGACCTCTGCATCCGTACCACCGAGATATACTTATCATGAAGCTCCGCTGCTCTTAATTACTCAAGACACTTTACAAAGCGGTAATCAACAGTTGTTCTCTTACCTTCCACCCACGATAACGTCACTCTTGCATACCATTCGCCCATGCAATCACCTTCCAAGGCATCCCAGGCCGACTGATCACCCAAATACCACCACACTGATACACGATGGTCAGTCTTTTGTACTGCAAAAATCCGCTAAGTGCTTATATTTTCTCAGCCGGCCTTTCTTTCATCACTTTGGGGGTCTCTCCTTCTAGTTGCGCCATCCTTTTGACCCGTTTAATGCATAAGTAATTCCCTAGGTGACCTGCATTCATATTCTACGGCTATCGTTGAAGCCTGGATTGTTTTATGCTGTGGCTGTTTTTACACTCCAGCCTTCTCAGTCAAATATCGTGCAGCTTTATTCGCCTGTCATTATCGCACGGTATACTTGCCACAATGTTCATTGCTTCCGGAGCATCTCCCTGTCATTCACTCTTTCAATTCTCCTTCGAGCTGTACAACTTATTATTCTCCGTACCTTTGCGCACTCCATACTTACTTACCTACCGTTATAGCAGTGATGTTTCTAAGTAGATCCAATATAGACAGACAATTCTTTATCCCCCAGAGTTGTAACCGTTTCGCTATACAGCTGAGTCCACCAACATTCATCCACCAATTGCTACTGCCATCTCCACAGACCGTTTCTGATTTCCAAGTCCGATATCCCGGGCCGGTTTTCCGTAGCAGACTCACTGATCCCGCAGCTGTCTCTTTTCCCTGATATTGCGGTCATCTGTTCACTTATCTACCCCATGCTCCGTTATCGCTTTTGCAAGTCATTCGCCCCGCACTAGCTACGTAACGAAATTCAAACCGATTCATAGCCTTATTGTCATCTCCTTGCTGATACTTCTTGACAATTATAATAAGACGAAAAAACTTGCTTTCCTTTGGCTATTTCTTCCTTTGCCGCTTTTGAAACTTCCTCTACTTTTCATCAGTTTTGTTAAACTCTTTCCCTGTGATTGAATCTTTCGGCTTCTCACCGTCAAATTTAACCGCCGAATCGCCCGTCTATTCATTGTATTTTATCCCCGAAGAACCATTCTCGTACGTCGACCAGTCTTCTACCTGAATATTTTCACTCTGTGCAGCATGAAAATGGGTCTTTAAATTTCCTCTCATGAACTCTTCCATTTAAAAGGGCTTAACGAATATCTTTTGTTTCTGCTGGAATTTCTAATGGTTATGATCACTTCCGGTACTATTTATGCATATATCCCCCTTTTACCCGACTCCAACCACATTTAGCCAAGTCGCTTATTAGATCTTTATCTTCACGTAGTATTGAATGGGTCCACTTTAACACTCCCTCAAAACTTTGTGCGCATATACGCTACCCTTTTGGAAACTTCAACTTTGACCACTTGATTCTTTTGCTCATGCAATCTGAAATGCCTGGCGCTCCTCCGAAATATGCTATTATCATCATTAACGTTATAATTACCACAAGTTTGTGCAGAGTTTCCAGGGTAATATAGCTGATAAGCTGACCGACGATGGGCACAAGTTATCTTACCCGTTGCAATACTGTAGGGTTCATGCTAAGGAAGTGATCGAACGTGGCTCTATTTTGCCCACGGAAGAGAAACTTAAGGGGGCGATGAACATCCTCAAGCAAAAGATTGGCCATTCTCATGATACCATTCAAGCTGTATGTAAGAACCAATACGAAGGGGCCTAGAATTTGAACCCAGAGAAGTTAAAGGCCTCGGTCGTCTAGTTAGGAAAGTGGAGGCACGTTTAGCTACCTTAACACAGTTGGGCCAAGCGAGTGAGCTAAATTGCTCAAACAATCTTGCAAAAGTGGTCAATAGATTGCCTTGAGGTCTGCAAGAGAAATGGTCGAACTATGTAGACAAATATATTGAGGCCGGGGCTGAACCTCCGTACACGAACTTGCTCTTGTTTGTGGAACGCAGAGTCTTAGCTACAAGCAGCCCATATGGCCATCTTCCACAAGCTGACAATCGAGAGCATGATGTGTTTTGAGGAAGTAGACACATTCCTAGTTGAAGTAAGACCCATCTCAGAAAGATAACTGTTGGTCAAAATGATAGTAACCAGCGGTGCCCGATTTGCCTTGAGGACCGCGGCTTGGTTACCTGTAGCAGTTTTCCTCTCATGTAAGTTACCGAACGCCGGCTGTTCGCAGGAGACTACAAACGATGCCTTCTCTGCTTGGAATCCAGTCACTTAGCTGTTCCCTGTCGACCTGGTGACTGGTGTGACAAACCTGAGCATGAACACCGCCGAAAAGAAATATTACATAGAGATATGATTCCATCGAGTTCCAACCAAACTGAACAAGTTGAGTGTGACGCCACGACAGCGAATGAAGGGGGTGTTCGCTTCGGCTACATTCCTGTGATGTTAAATGACCATTCACAGCCAATATGAGCTTGAGCCTTTTTCGATAGTGGATCAGATCCGACCCCCGTCCGTCAAGATGTAGTAAATGCTGTCGGTTTAGAGAGTGGTGAAGTTAAAATTGCTGTTCGCACTCTGAGTGATGTCAAAACCACGTAGTTTTGGGACGTCCGTCTGTCAGCAGAGTGGCTGAGAGATGGTTTCACTGCCAGAGCTGATAGGGGGTATGCAATCAACAGTTTTCCGATAACATGCATAGAGGATTACGATGTGGGTGCTTTAGTCTTCTGGCCACAATTTGGGGCTTGGGCTTGGAAATGGTGTCAAAATAAACTCTTTGGAGTCTCAGCAGGTCGTGACGTGCCCGACACTCACTGGACTTACCGATCACAGAATGGGCGCAAGAGACCAACCGTTTGCAGGTAAATCACACACCGGCTGGATCGTGAGAGGACCTTAGTCAAACCCAAATGCGGCTATCGCAGAAGTCGGCTGTTAGAGGTTAGCTGAGCCCATCCAGAGGATCCAGAATCTGGTTAAAGAAGATTACACGAAGGAAAAACTCAATGAAAAAGGAGAGGATTCCCTGGAGGGCACCCAGACCAGGCATATTGTGGAGAGGAGTACACTGGTAGTTGATGGAAACTACGGAGTGGTTTTACCACCCTGCTGTGCCACCTCGTTTTAGCACCAGCGGCGGCTTGCTTCGTGAGCCGAGCGTCTTAACTCTAGACCAACAATAGCCCAAAAATGTGAAGTTGTTGAGGACCATTAACTCGAGTGATACATCTGGAGAGTGGCCATCCAACAGGCCGCAAATACAAAGCAGTGGTTTCTGCCCTACCGTTTCGTGTTGAATCCTAATAAACCTGGCAAGAACACGGTAGTATCTGATTCTGCAGCAGAATAAAAATAATTTCCTTAAATGGTTTATTGCTGGTTGAACCGGACATCCCAAACGGTATTTTGAGGATGCTGACGCACCTCCAAAATTTTCCCGTGGCGTTGTCCGCTGGTATAACAGAATTGTTTCTGCAGGTTCGAGCGCAAGTGCTAGACGGATGGGTCCTGAGCCTCTTATTCTAAGACTCGGGTAATGTTGAAAAACCAACGGAGGTTTAAGAAATGAGCATGTATCCATTTGGAGCCACGTCAACCGCGTTTTGTGTTAACTGTGCTTTTAGGCGTACGGCCACTGGCCACGGTCAGGCGTACTCAGCCGTGATCACTAGTGCCTTTCCTGTGAACCTCTATGTTGATGATTGTTTACATTTGGCAGATAGTGTACATAATGCCATTAGGTTGGTAAGGGAGTCGAGAGGTGTGCTTCGGGAAGGATGGTTTCATCAGCCGAAGTGGTCATCAAACTGTCCAGAGGTTCTCACTTACCGGAAGGGTAATGGACTATCCTCGGGCAACCTCAGTATCAGCGAGCGGGCGTCCCATATACAGAGGGCTTCAGGGGTGCAATAAGATGTTACCAATGATTGCTAAATCTTCGAGGCAGAGCTGTCTAGCGTACCGTACACGAAAAGAGGAATACTAAAATGTGTGGCTCCACCGTACGACCTCCTGGGCTCAGTCACTCCTGTGTTGCTGCTAGCAGGGAAGATCATCCAGGATTTACGCAATCAAATCTAAGCTAGAATCCTGAGGTCAATGAGCTTTAGCGGGACAGAGGAAAGATGTGGTTGAATAGCACAGTCTATGATTTTCATTCGAGTCGATAGATGTCCGATGGATGAAAGCCGCTGAGTGGGACAGTGGAACCGCACACCTCCAGTGAAGCATCAGAAACTGGTTATGGAGCAGTTGGATATTGCCATTCCAGTTCGACTGTGGGCCTATTTGCGGTTTCAGAGTGGGAACCTCTAGAGAGGCAACGCGCAAAGTTCTTGCAATGCTGCAACTTAAACTAGTTGCAGATGTTCTCGGAACATGGTTAATGAACGACATAACAGACTAGCTACCAATGCATAGAGAAAGTACAGTTCTATGGAAGAATTTTGCTATCGTTTAGCAGTAAATTATTAATGTCACAGCCCGATTTACCACCTTCGTAGCCAGGAAAGTTCCAGTCAAAGAAATTCCACTGCAGACCACCGGTGGCGATATTTTCTGACCGGTCAGAGCCTGGCGGATGTCGCCTTTAGGGGCACTGTCAGCGCCCTGACGCCTGAAATGAACGCTTAGATTCACAGATCGAGCTTTTTGGGCCAGTGCGAAGATGATTGGACACGTATATCAACAGCTCTGTCTGCTTTTTCTAAGGAGGCATGAAAAGTGAAAAGTTAGTTGTTATGATTCGTTATAGCATCTTCTCACTCGCAGAATCCCTCGAGTCGCGTTGTTCAATTTGTAACGAAATGGAGCTTGCAGTGGCCTGGCTTGGACGGATTATGGAATTTATTCTTGAAATGAAGCTTTGACAGCAGCGCAATTTCCGTTTGGGATCTATGGGGGTGAAAGACCTATGCCACGCTTCACTCACACAATAAGCCCAACTCAGTGCCAATAACTCGAAAAGAGTCTGAGATCTGTGAACGGAAACCTGCAGGGGGCGACAAATATTCTGAAGCCCTCAAGAATAACCGTGCTTGGAGAACAGATTTACTCCGGAGGCAGTGTGACTGCGACAGCCAGTCTAGCGGATGGATGGTTGCTCATCCTGCCTCCACATTGTCAAGCCATCGAAGTGGTTTTAGAACGTTGTCACGAGGTAAAGGGTCATCTTGGAGCTTCTCGTATTTTGGCGCCCTTTAGAAGTTCTGGATTGTAAGAGAGTGGCCGTTGTACGTCGAGTGCTCGAAAAATGCCTTCTTTGTCGAGAGTCATTCCTGCCACCAAGTGAAGAGATTGAAGTCCCGCTACCGATGCATAGGACTCAAGAAGGGCGACTGTTTAAGTTCTACGGTGCCATTGCTTTGATTGTTTCAAAGCGAAGTTGGTAGGAGGGTTTTCGAGCGATAGGGATGCATGCTTTTCTGTGCGGGAATGAGGGTCGTGCATATATAGGTGAAAAATAACTTGATAACCCACGCATTTCTGACGTCTGTTATGAGATTCATAGCTGGAGAGGATTAACTGAGGTAGCTTTTAACAATAGTGATTCTAATATGATTGGGGCCGAAAGATGGTTGAAAAGGCCGTGTGAAGGAGTTCCAAAGACCCCGTTCAATTCATCAACATCCATACTACTAACAACACTAATCAACTCGAATGAGCTATTTATACCGGACAGCCGATCATTTCCTTCATTGCTATAAATCCCTGTCACAAGTTAGGCCTTCACCGTTACGTCCAGCGTGAGCCGCTCAGCTCGAAGTTTGACGTGACTGCGTTTGGTAATTTCATCTGTTTATAGCCTTTCGCTAAAATTCAGCTGCGATTGTTGATTCCTTTTCACCTTGGGGGCGAGAGCCCATTCCAAATGCTGTTGCTTTTTGGTCATTGTAAAATTGCCTAATATATTGTATATAGTATCGCAGCTGTTCGGAATGGGCCTTGTTTTGACTCATGTGGAAATCAGCTGCCACGCGTGGCTCGAACGTTCCATGGACAAGATTTCACAAGTTGATAGTGTGACTGGATAGCGAAAGACTGGTAGGCAATTTTCCGAAGTGAAATACTGAATTTCGACTTCAACCACATGAAGCAAACACCGTGGTGTCATATAGGAAAGAATGAATCATTTTTATGCGAATAGTGACAGCTGTGGTAGTTGGTCAATTTTTGGCAGGCGAACCACGGTTGACCTGTATCATTGAGGTCGAACAGATCATCAATGACAGGTCAATCATTCCTGTGAATGATGACCCCCCAACAACGAGAGCTCTGAAGCCTGGTGATTTATTTCAGGTACATTCCGATCCAGCTGGCATCCATAAGGATACCACTCCTAACGAAGGGTATACAAAGGGCCGGTTTCAGGCGCCGCAAATGGTTGTAGTGACCTCGACCGTTTTGAGAAAATGACCATTTTGTGGACACCATTTTGGATCTGTTTTCTCCACGATCTTTTCTGACGTTCGACATTGACCTCAGTGTTCTCCGGTTGCCTACGTCTTACTGGACTGACTTTTCCGAGGTTTCCGTCGACCTCGTTTCAAATCACTCACTTTCGTTCGTTCGCTCGCGGTTCGCTCTCAGCACAGCCGTCGCGTTTCGTTCCGTTTTCCGTTCGGTGTATTTCTCGTATCGGTACTGTTTCGGTGCCACGATATATAGAATACACCTAGCATCTGCAAACCGACTTACGTCTTCTCTATTTGTCCGATAGAGGGGATATCGTTGGTATTCGCTGCTGGACCCGATAGGAGACACGTTCGCTAGCCGCTCCCGAACGTCTTCTATATTGGTGAGCCCAAAAACTTCCAGAACCTCCTGGATTATTCGCCCGCCCGGTGAGTCTGTGATTTATCGCTGTTTCACGTCCTCCTTTCGTTGCACGATATATATTTTTTACGATATATTATCACAACGTAGCCATGTCAGAGGATAAGGCACAGCTCAACACAGATCTCACTTTGTCTGCGGTTGCCTTTAAACCAGTGGCGTTTATCCCTTATGATCCAGAGGTCTGGTTTGCAGCCTTAGAGCTGCAGTTTGAGGCACGTAGGATTGTTTGCCAACGCCAACGATTTTCCTATGCCTGAGAGGCAATTCCAGGTGATGTTATCGCCTCGGTGGGGGATTTGGTATTAAATCCTCCTCAAGTGCAGCCGTACGATCGGCTTAAGGAGGCTATACTGCAACATTTCCTTCCTTTTCGGGAGGAACGGTTACGTCATCTACTAGCACGGCACCTTATAGGGGATACTAAACCCAGCCGCAACCTAGCTCATCTCCGGTCTTTGGCAGGGCCCGCCGATAAGGATTCGGAGATAGTTAAGTAACTGTGGTTGGACTCTCTACCCTTCCATGTGCAGACCACCGTTACTGCTCTCCTCGAGGACTCGTCCTTGGAAAGAGAAGCCGCCGTGGTTGACAGAATTGTCACACGTGTCGGCAGTGGGGCTAATCTCCTCATTGCCACGACATCGCGCAATCCTGGGGGTGTCGACCTGGATAGATCGCCGGAGAGGCCTCGGCACTCTTGATCCATCCAGCGCCACCTGTCCTTCAAGGACAGAGTTAAAATACCGACTCCTCGCAGTAGCCCACTTAAACAACGGCATGGACGGACGCCCTCCACTGTCCACGTCCGCCGTGAATCCGCCTCACCTGCCTCATCCAAACCTGATCATCCTACCAGCGGCTTTTGTTGGTTCCATCGCGTTTTCGGACCAGCCGCCCGTAGGTGCAGACAGCCGTGTTCATACGCCGCGGGAAACGCCACGGCCGGCGAGTAGAAGCGGCCGTACTCGCCGGCAATCAGTCTCAGGTTGGCCGTTTATTTTACGTGCATGATTCGTGCACTAACGCTAGGTTCCTGGTCGATACTGGGGCCCAAGTTCCTGTCTTGCCGGTTGGCAAAGACAAGCCACGAGCTTCTTTGCTTCGGCTGTCAGCGGCGAATGGTTCCTCCATTCCTACCTACGGCACTAGACAGTTGCGGTCAACCTGGGACCACGACGGCGGTATCTGTGGACGTTCATTCTTGCGGATGTTCTCACAGGCATTCTGGGAATCGATTTTCTGTAGCACTATGAATTACTTGTTGATTCACGTAAGCTGCAGCTTATCGATCCTTCGTCGGACATTAAATTTACGGGTCTAGCCGCTCGAACAGATACCCACCGAATCACAGGATTGTTTTCTAACATTCCGCACGATTTTCAGTCTTTGTTTATTAAATTCCCCATATTGACTAAACCATTTGAAGAGATAGACGCAGTGACCGATCGCGTGGCACACCACATTGTCACTAACGGACCACCGGTCACGGCACGACCTCGCCGACTGGCACCGGACAAATTGGTTTTCGCCAAACGTGAGTTTGACACTTTACTTTCTAAAGGTATTGTTGGTCCTTCTCACAGTCCATGGGCCTCACCTCTGCACTTGGTTCTTAGGAAAGATGGCGTTAGCTGGCGACCATGTGGCGACTATCGCGCACTAAATTCCGTTACCCGTAACGATAGTTATCCGATACCCCACATACACGACATCACGGCATCACTTCACGGCACGACTGTATTTTCTAAGATCGATTTGGTGCGAGCCTATCACCAGATCCCAGTCGCCGCTGAAGATGTCGAGAAAACCGCTGTCACGACTCCTTCTGGTTTGTTTGAATTCCTACGTATGCCTTTTGGTTTGCGAAATGCTGCTCAGACATTCCAGAGGTTTATCGATAGTATTACACGAGACTTGGAATTTGTTTACGTCTATATCGATGACTTGCTAATCGTATCGTCGAGCGTAGATGAACATTTCCCACATTTGACGCTACTATTCCAAAGTTTGTCCGAACATCGAATAGTAGTCAATCCTGATAAATGTGAACTTGGCAAACCGGAACTCGTGTTCCTCGGCCACAAGGTCACTCGAGAGGGTATTAAGCCTTGCGAGGACAAAGTGCGCGCTATTTTAGATTACGCCGTACCGTCCTCAATCAAGGAGCTCAAGACATTTTTGGGGTTAGTTAACTTTTATCGTCGTTTCATACCCCATGCCGCTGAACGTTTGCTTCCATTAACTGACCTACTACGTGGCAATCCACGTAAGTTGTCGCTTACGGATGCCGCACGAGTAGCGTTTTCGGAGATTAGAGCGACATTAGCTCAGACCACGCTCCTAATGCACTCAGTTCCGTCCGCCACGCTAAGCATAGCGGCGGATGCATCCGACTTTGCCATCGGAGCGGTCCTGCAACAGTCTGTTTCTGGGATATGGCAGCCATTAGAGTTCTTCTCTCGACGCCTCAATCCCACGGAAACCAAATATAGTGCTTTTGGTCGCGAACTGCTGGCTGCATATAATGCCGTTAAGCACTTCCGCCATGCAGTCGAGGGTCGATATTTCATCCTCTTTACAGACCATAAGCCTCTGACGTTTGCATTGCATACTAAGTCTGATCGTTACTCTCCACGAGAAGTCAGACATTTAGACTACATTTCTCAGTTCACGACTGATCTACGACACGTTAAAGGTGAGTCGAACTGCGTTGCAGATGCTTTGTCGCATATTCTGCTTAATGCCAATAAATCTCCGGTTTTAGACATCCCTGCCATGGCTGCCGCACAGGCACAGGATTCTTCATGTATGGAAGCAGCTCTGTCATCGTCGCTACAGTGTCAGTCCGTACCTCTAGCCACCAGTGCTGGGACTATACTCTGCAACATGTCTACGGGCATATCTCGACCAGTCGTACCCTCTGCATAGCGACGTCTCGTGTTCGATACCCTTCATGGACTCTCACATCCAGGCATCGCAGCCAGTCTCCGATTAGTAGCTGCACGATACGTCTGGCCGTCCATGAATAAAGACGTTCGTATGTGGGCAAAAGTGTCTACAATGTCAACGATCTAAAGTGCATAGGCACGTAGCTTCGCTTAGCGGTACTTTTGCTACGCCTGGTGCTCCCTTCGATCATATCCACGTAGACATTGTGGGTCCATTGACACCATCACACGGGTATACCTATTTATTAACGTGCATCGATAGATTTACGAGGTGGCCCGAGGCTATTCTCATCTCTGTCGCCACGGCCGAATCAGTGGCTCGACATCTGATAGAACGATGGATAGCTTCATATGGTTGTCCTTTCACAATCACTACCGATCGAGGGCAACAATTTGAGTCCGATCTATTCTCTTCATTAAATCACATGCTGGGTACGGAACGCATTCGCACGACCGCGTACCATCCGGCATCGAATGGTTTAGTCGAACGTTTTCATCGCCAACTCAAAGCGGCTCTTAGAGCACACGAGAGCCTCGACTGGTGCAAAACGTTACCGCTAGTTCTGCTTGGTATCAGGACTTGCATAAAGGCAGATATCCAATGTTAAATCACAGAACTTTTCTACGGCACGACAATAACGACTGTCGGGGGAATTCTTTACGCCACGGAGTACAGATTCACTTGCCGTACAGACTTACGTTCACCGTTTGTCTACGTACATGCAAAATCTCGCTCCGGCGCAGACTCGAATACAGCGACGACAGGTTTTTGTTCCGACCGAACTCGAAACTTGTTCGCATGTATTCATTCGTGTTGATTCGGTACGGAAACCATTACAGCAGCCTTACGAAAGTCCATTTCGCGTGATTTCTCGTCACGATAAGACCTTTAAGGTTGATCGACACGGTCGCGTCGATACCGTTAGCATCGATCGTCTCAAAGCCGCGTACGTTGATAACAGCGTGTCGCCAGCTGACATGAGATTCGATGTTAACCCTGCACTACCTGTTGACGACACTTCCGTGTCACGCCAAGGTCTGCTACGACTTCGAATGAGGCTATCGTCTCACGTTCAGGACAGCACCCAGTTGGTACTGCTACGACTTCGAATGAGGCTATCGTCTCACGTTCAAGTCAGCAGTCCGTTGGCCCTGCTACGTCCTCGAATGAGAATACTGTCTCACGTTCAAGTCAGCAGAGCACGCCTACGCACCCGCCCGTGAATGAGGCTCCCGTCTCACGTTCCGGTTGGAAGATCGTTTGCCCAGCACGTTTTTGCGACTAGGTCAAACACGATCTTAACCATTGCACTTCGCAATAATGACTTTCGTGTTTATCGTCTCGCCACGATTTAACATACCTCATTAGTTATTACTGTATTCTAGTCAAGTCCATTGCGGTTGCTACACCAGTTTTTCGTTTCGTTTTGTTTCATGGAACCTCGCCATATGGTACGCTTCGCTGGTCCCACGAAATCTGGAGAATTTTGGCACCAACGTTTGCATTCTGGATCGGCCTTGTCGTTCTCGTTCCTGGCCATTTACGAACCTATCGATTTGGCTTCCGGATATCATATTGGTTAACGGTTACCCGACGCTGGACGTTATTGGTGTGGCACACCTTGATGACGATTTACGCAACCGATGTCATTGGCAACGAATCTGGTTTACGCTCGAACATCATCCTACGGTTCCTGCATACCACGGGTTTTGCTCGTCAGCATCCTACAGCACAGCTACATGCACGTAGTTTGCGCGCATTCGCGCACACGAATACCGTTTGTATGCCTTTTCCTCCTTGACATTTTTTCGAAAGCTTTCCGTGCCTTCCAGCGGGGGGCTGCTGTAGTGACCTCGATCGTTTTGAGAAAATGACCATTTTGTGGACACCATTTTGGATCTGTTTTCTCCACGATCTTTTCTGACGTTCGACATTGACCTCAGTGTTCTCCGGTTGCCTACGTCTTACTGGACTGACTTTTCCGAGGTTTCCGTCGACCTCGTTTCAAATCACTCACTTTCGTTCGTTCGCTCGCGGTTCGCTCTCAGCACAGCCGTCGCGTTTCGTTCCGTTTTCCGTTCGGTGTATTTCTCGTATCGGTACTGTTTCGGTGCCACGATATATAGAATACACCTAGCATCTGCAAACCGACTTACGTCTTCTCTATTTGTCCGATAGAGGGGATATCGTTGGTATTCGCTGCTGGACCCGATAGGAGACACGTTCGCTAGCCGCTCCCGAACGTCTTCTATATGGTCATCTGCCAAATCGTTGATTTAGTTTTGCCTGTAGATGAAAACACACCTGAAGGAAGCTGGCTAAAGGGAACCATCGATGAAGCTTTTCTTGTTGCCGATGAGCACGTACATCAAATGATGCCCCTTACCGTAAGTCCGAATCGAAGTTCAGGTTTCCACTTCCTGAGCTTATAAGTAGGAGTCATTTTGAACAGATACATTAAAAACAGCCGGCTTTCCTGAAGCCGTCCGAAATCTTCCACAAATTGTAGACAGCTTTCTTAGTCAGTTGTAAATAAGTTTATGGTACGTTAAAGAATACCACACTGGTTTTGGGGGCCGATGTTCTAATTTTGTTTGGTTGCTGGCCTGTAACACTGTCGCGGATTGGCAAATATGAAAAACGTGAGACTCGACTGGTAATCGCACTTTTCTGCCGCAGTCAACTGTCCCAAGAGCTTTAAAATATTAGGAGGGATATACCTGGATATATCCACCGTCCGTAGGAGATTCACTGCCCAGCACCTGACGACCCTCCTCTTCCGCCTGCCCTCTTCCATATAGGGTTCTATTATACCGCTGATGAATTTGTTTGTGTTTGTTAGCCGAGTGATTAACGAGTGCAGTGTCAGAGAAGGCTCTCTCGTCATTTGCGTTCACAATCTCGCCGACCAACTCACCAGCTGTTTTGGTGTGTCACACTGTTTCTCATTGTCTGAACCTGACCGCTGAAACGTAGCTGTTGCCCATTGACGCCGCCTTATTTTCCTATTGATTCTTGAACTGTTTGGCCAGAGGGATCACTACTGAGGCCGGTTTTCGTACGGTTGCAAACTGTTAATTGTGCAGTACGGTGCATGGGCTATTTGGTGATACCCAACTCTGCGACGGTCTTTTGACATTTGTCTAAACACTCGGGTCGGACGAGTTCTTGATTGCGATTTTCGTGTTTTCGTGCAGACCAGCGAGACTGATTACTGATAAAAATAGTTTGTTTCGTACAATTCCGAAGGGTGGTGCAATGTGGGATCAAACAGTACATTTGAAAGCTGAACCAGAGTTTCAGGGGGACTGCACGATTATGTGCAATCCATTGAATGTCAGAGAAAGCTTTCACGTCCATTTTTGTGGTGCAGTCCGACAAATTTATGCTCGCGGCCAGGGGGTAGAGCCGTCCGAATGTAGGGAGTAATTATTCTGCCAAAGTATGGAGTGGATGGGGAATAGTGAAGAATTATTCAAATCCTACGGAAGGAAGACTGTCTTATCGGAGAGCCATACTGGATTGACGGAATTACGGCTACCGTGAAAAAGGAACATTCTCGAAGGACACGTAATCAAGTAACCGAGCTTTGCAATGTATGGCAGGTGTTACGATGTGAAATTAGACAATGAAATAAAGGTGTACCTACGTACAAAGAAAAAAAAAATTAGTCGAGGATTATATTCGTGAAGTTCAGTGACCGTATATCGGTTGAGCTAGCTGTATAACAAACGGACATTATACTTGACCGTGGTTGTCTAAGTGATGCTGAAAAAAGTAGCCGGATAGAACCATGTAGGCTTTGAGCGGATTGTTTGCTGTCAGAAGGAGGGAATATAGTGCATCAGCATGAAACCGGGAAGTAGCAAAAAATTGATATGTAGTGCTCAACTGCAAAGGTAGGAAGTACACAGCTGGCAAAAATGATGAAGTAACGGATAGGAGACTACCAGTTTATGTTCACCGCAGAAAAAGGACCACTTTATGGCGACAGAACAAAACTCTGCGGCACACGAGCTTATCAGATGTGCACATGTAGGACAATTCTTTTGCAAGATGAAGATATTGCAATGCAACAGCCCTAAATGGGTGAACAGCAGAACTGACAGAAAAGGCAAACAATCACAGAATCATCGATTATTGGAAATCTCTGAAGATGTATGAGGCCGTGTGATGTACTGTTTGGTGATTGTGGTACGGAAGTAAGTGGCAATAATAAATGCGTCATTTTTCGAGCGTATCGGTAAAAGTGGCAAAAAGGGGTGGCATTTATCTTGGAGAAAGGTTAAGCTTACGAATTATACTGGTGAATGGTTTAGCACGAAACCGCGGGGAAGTGGACAGAGAACAACGAGCTAAGAATGTTGATGGGTTTTTAAGTGTGCAACAGTTGCGCACTAGAGAAAGTAAATTTTTCCAGGCGTTAAAAGCAATAAGTTATGATGGCGAATTTGGAAGCGAGCACGAGGGAGATTCCATGCTGGCTGGAGAAGATAGCAGCAAATTTGCAGCATTTTGATTACACGGATGGTGTTTTTTTTTAAACCGCAACAGGTGCTAGTGAGTGCTGAACGTCCAACCTGAAAACCACTTCTGGAGGCAGGGGGTGCAATTCAACGTTCCATTTGTGCCCGCACATCATTGCAGATGTCCCGCAAGCCCGATATGCACCGGCCAAAGCGGTGGATCTGACCGCACTCCGCACCGGTGGGATTTGCACAGATGGTGTTGGCTGAGATCACAGCCGTAGAGAAGGAGCAGTCTAGGAGATTGCGGGGATCCTGAGCGAGCGACGGAATGTTGGTCTGGTATCAGCTTTTCAGCCGAAAGTGTGGGCCAGATATTTCGCCGGTGTTACCTCTGGATTATTCCAAGACATCAAAAGGGAGATGCGCGCCGGCTGGTGTCTGGAGACGTAAGAATGGAGAGAGACAACCTGGGATGCTCCCAGCTGAGCATCAACGGTCAACGTTGGAAAGAGAATCTAGTAATTCAGGCACAGATTATTTTGGGAAGAATGAGGGTCATGAGCCATTGGAAGTGAATGAGAATAAAAAATGAGGACCAAAACTAGGAATAAGGAGGATGATTTGGAGGTGAATGTTGGTCGCCGGAATTGGGTCCAGTGCTGAAAGGCCAGGGCCAAATAAAGAAGGGGAATTGGGTCAGTTCGGGCCGAGTAAAGCGACTTAAGTATGATGGAGATAGATTAGAGACGTTAGAGTGCGTGAACTAGGGAGAATCTAACAAGAGTGTTATCAGTGATGTGAGTCATTCTAAGGGATACTAATATGCTGGCGATGGAGAAGGCATATGGCGTAAGTAATGTCGACGTTGCAAAGGATGTTAACCGGGTCGTGCTTTCCTTCTCTATTCAAAAATCTAGGTTACCCTCATAAGCTTGTTCCAACGTGGTGCACTTATGGGTTAATTGTAGTAATTTGGCGACATCTAAATATTTCGTAAGGACGATTTTGAAACGGTCTAGTGTCTGACAGGCCCGAATGTTTTCAGGCTATCTGGTCCTTATGCAGGAATAGACGGTGTTGAAGAACCTTTCGCTTAGTTTTTTCCTGGAGTATGGGACTTTATTAGTATGATTTCGGTTGCAAAGAGGGTAGGGTGCGTCGTGGGCCAAACATAGATCAGTGACGGACATTTGTGCTCTAAAATGGAGGAGGTTGAATAGAAGATAGGGATTGAGTTTCATACGTCGTAGCCATAGGGGTTCAAGCCTTAGTGGCTCACAACTGTCTTTGTAATTCAAGGGGGATGACGAGCTGAGTAAGTGCTTGGTGAAGGATCGCTAAACTCTTCCGATTGCAAGTCTGTCAGATTTTCGCGTTTGAGTATATACCAGAGGGCTGTAATCGAGCTGCGGTCTAGAGTTGGATTTAAAGATCAGAAGCTGGCTGTCGCGCATTCTAAAAGTTCCGCAGATGAGGGCTATCGTTCTCTAAGTCTTAGCCACCTGGTAAAATGGCTTGTTCTTGAAAGGTGAAAGTGTAGGAATACTAAAGGCCGAGATCTTGCACCAGCGGAGTAACACGAATGCAAAAGCCTTTTAAGGCGACGGATTCATGAGGAATTTGACTTTTATACGTGAGAATGGCACTCTCAGCAGCGGAGAAACTCATTTTCCAAGTGTTGCATCATATGTCAAGAGCATTCAGGTCCTCAGCTATTTCGGCGAGGGCGTGGGTCAAGGTATGGGGTTCAAAGGAATATACAGTTTGATATCGTCGGCGAATAGGAACGCGGTACCATGGCTTATTACTTTGAATACGTCGGTAACGTAGAGAAGAAATAAAAGTGGGCCTAATACCCTGCCCTGTGTAACACCACCTGTAACTGGCCGGGGTGATGAGGGTAACCGTCAGTGTTTACTGTTTGCGATCTCATGCTAAGTTGGGGTGCCAACCAAGAAAAAGGTGGGTCTATTATGCCATAAGATTTAACCTCGGTTAGCAGCTGAGCTTGAGGCACGCGATCAAATGCTTTCGTCATATCAAGGAGGATAACGATAAATGCCTTTTCAGAGTCTGCCTACGTTGTGGTTAGATTGAGAAAATCAAGTTGGAGGGTCTGAAACGACCTAGACTTTAAGAAGCCGTGTTGTTTGTTATGTATTCACCTACGGGCGGGGATAAAATGGGCAATCTTATCGTTACCTACTCTTTCCATTATCCTAGATATGGTGGGAGTGTGGTTTACGAGGCAGCAATTAGCAGGGTCATGCAAGGCACACTTCTCACGGAGGTAAGTGATTACGGAAGTTTTCCACTGGGATGGAAAAATGCTTTGTGACATGGAGAGGTTAAGTAGGTTGAGCAAGGGCCGCCAAGACGAAACAGAGCTGGAGGGACACCGTCGGGTCCGAGGCGGACCAAGGACCGGGTAGCATTTACCAGCTTTTTGACTTTGCTGGTTGAGAAGGTGAAGGCTGTAAAGGAGGTGAGATCCTGGCTTGGACTTTCGTGGTCTGTTATGCAGGTGGAAGAGAAGAAATTATTGAATGCTTCAGCGATTAGCAACGGAGAGCTCATATAAATGTTCTCTTAAAGGCGCAAACATGGTATTTTGGTTGTACAGCAAAAGCTTCGAATTTTAATATGGCCAGAAAGGTTGGCTGTTTTATTTGGCTGGTTAAGAGCTCACAGTTCTGGCTTTTACAGCTTGTTCTCCTTTTTGTCTAGTGTCTGGCGTGAGAGGTGGCTGAGGCAGAAGAAGATAGAAAGATGGTTGGTCTATTTGTGGGCAAGCTGCAACTTATTGAATCTAAGTCGCATCTTTTTTGTCGATGGGTCTTTTTCACAAAGTATTTGGTTATCCCGGGAGAGGTGATGTTTGGAGGACAGAATAAGTTAGAGTACGTCACACCCGACGCCAGCTGAGGAGCAGACGTTAGGAAGGAATCATCCCCGGTCTTATAGCACAGGATGGTAGCCAGAATGTTCCAACTTGCTTTTTGGAATGATTTCCGACTTTGGGGACTTTCGTGTTGATGCGGTTGAACGGAGAATTAACATAGTATGACCTTTTAAGCACACCCAGGAAAGTGGCTAAGAAAATTTGCTTTTATATTTCAGAGGCCTAAAGTAAAGATAAGGTCAGGAGCATTGCTCCCCCTTGTTGATGTCGCCTGTTGCTTCCTTCAGCCTGCACGGATACATCAGATAATACTGCACAATTTTGGAGAGAGTCCAGGGTTGTCCAACAAATGCCAGGGAGGCTGAAGTTCCCCGCTATGATTCAGGCAGCGTGCGGGGTTTCAGCTAAGTGACAGAAGGCATCTGTGATTGCATTTACGTTGCCCATGTTGAATCCCGGCGGACAGTAAACACAACCATTGACGAGCTGCCTATGGAGATGGGGTGTAGAGATCCGAACAGAGTCTTGGACCTTATCAAGGACAGGAGTTTGGAGTAAGTGTGTTCAAGGACTGCTCTTACTATAAGCAAGACATCCACCATCCATTCAAACTGTTGCTGTCTATGTTTTTCCATTTCTGATACTCTCGACTTTCATACTTAGAATTTTGTGAATAATTCACCATATTGAGTAACATGTTACACCATGATCATGCGTTAGCGCGTGCCTCTCGTCCATGGCCGAGAAATATACCAATATTATTATTATTATTATTATCTGTTTGCAGCAAATATATTGTAACTGGGTCTGGAAATGTGTCGGATGGGAGTTCTATCAGTGAGCCAAGTTTCAGCTAATAGGATCACATTCGGGTGAGATTTCAGTGCAAAGGAGCGAATGGGTGTAAGTTTGCTCTCAACGGAGCGAGCATTGAAAGTGCAGTTGTGAAACTATCATTATCATGGCCGTGAAGCACATTGAGTATGTGACCCTTCAGGTTGACAACCAGGTTTGGAGAAATTGTAGCCCCTGGTTGAGTGTAAGATGGTGTGGGGAGATATATGGTGTACGAGGAAGTGGGACGTTCAGAGGAAAAGGAGAAATCGGTAAATTTGGACGGGGTAATATGGACTCCGAAAGTTTGCGGCCACTTGTAAATCGGGAGCACGATGCTAGTGGTTGGATGGGCCGTAAGCAGTCAACCAGAACTGCATTTGGATAAGGTACTGGCATAACTATCCGAACAATCTTGCCGAGACTTTCTTTTACGTTGTTGGAAGAAGTGTTGTTATGTTTCACTCTACCTGAAGGCGAAAGACTGATTGGGTTCGGAGGGCGAGGCTTGGGTCCCTGAGCTGAGATGACTGATTTTGCCTATAAATTTGCTCTATTTATTTTAGAATTTGTTACGAATACCGGTACAGATACATCTAGTCCCGGGCCATTCTGGGGTGTGCAAGGAATGGCTAGATCTGACATGCGCAGCTGAGGGATTACTGTTTTTACTTCAGGTATTGGGCTGTTTTCCCCGAAACGATGTTCGATTTTGGACTCTTGTGAGTTTCGGCTTTCGTCTTCTGAACAATATGCTGTGGGAGTATGTTGTAAAATCGACCGGACACTCATCGAACTAGTGGAAGGAATCATGTCAATAGGTTTTTTGTGTGATATTTTGTTACTAGTCCTGGAGTCAGGGGGACTTTCATCAGTTTTGTGGACGTCAGGAAGCGCATTAAGTTGGACTGTTTTACTGAGGCTATTCTGCAAGTTTTGACGCTAGCAACGCGGCCTAGATGGAGTGGAGACTGATGAACTATCTAGGCCAATCACTATTCTGCGACTAACTACAGAACAGGTCTTTTCATGATGGCCGACACTTGGTAAATTGACAACCTGAGGGTGACTACTAGCTAAGTGTTCACCAGCGTTATGGTTCTTCGCATGGCTTATGTGAACCTTTGTTTGTGGAGGGGTTTATCGAGAAGTATTCTTGTCCGCTCGAATCCTGTATTGGCGACCGCAGAAGACTGTTGGCTAATGAATTCCTTGGCAGTAACTTCAGCATTAAACTGAAACAGGAGCGGACATGTATTTTGCAGTGAAGTTCCGCGGAGTCTGACAAGGTAGCACGGTTGCGAATCCAGGTTTCCAGCCCTCAAGAGTAAATTCTTAGCAGTAGGGGGGATTATTCTATCTGGAATTATGAACACTATTGCATTGTTGGCTTCTGTGATGCGCCTAAAGACTTCAGAGGCAACGGTATCGATGAAATTCGTGGCCATGATTAGGTTTGCCTGAGTGTGGTGTAGGGATGGGTCGAACAGGAACGCTAATGGATCCACCTGACCAATGGTTTGGTGAGAAGCTTCAAGCCGAGGGGAAAAACTATTCAGGGTTTCGTCTATGTCAGCGGTTGCCTTGGTAGCATCTCCAAGTATATCTACGAGCAATGCTGAACAACTTTTGAGCGTGCTTCGGAGGTGAGGGGTCTTACAACGGCGAGTGCTAGCTGCGATTTTGGGCCGGTAGGCGGCAGCGGAACACATGGTTAGGCTGTTAGAGCGATTGGTAATTAATCAGACGCAATGCTGTAGGAAGTAAAGTGGTGCCAGTGGGGTGACAATTGGCCGATAATGGTCAGGTTAACGGACTATGTTAAACTGCGGGGTATTAAAAGGGTGGGAGAAAAAGTGACCGACTAGTTTTGAGAGACTGGATAAGGAGAGACTACCTAGAGAGTGTTCTGAACGATAGATTTAGTTCTTCGGAAACCATCAAACTCTAAAAAGATCTATTGTACTGATTCGCAATAATGACTGATGTCCGCAGGTTGGTGTGACGCAGTTATCGCTGCTATCGAATCAGCAAATTAGTTGGAATAGTACTAAATACTGGTAATGGCTGAAAGCTCGGCCTTAATGCCGGGACGGGAATAAGACTCGGACAACCTGATTTCGCGTCAAGACGACCCTGACACGCGACTGAGGGACTGGATCAGGCGTGACTCAAATTTGGTTTTACAACCCAGAATCAACGATAGTTAAGCACGAAGGTTGTACAGCCATGTAAGAGCTTTAGGCCATCTTGTTGCAAAAGCTCTTTTGAGCTGCCATACAGAGCTGAAGGTTTACCGGGCAATCTAGTTTCATCATATACTTGCTTTGAAATCACCAGAGATTACAGCCTTATGTCTTCTACTCTAAAAGCCCATGGAGCGCCCACCTTTTGCTCCCGCTGCTACATTTTCCTCAAATGGAGTATCCACATGACATTCGCTAAAGGCTGGCAAGTGCCACCATTCGGCGGCAGACCCAGTTCCGCAGAACACTGATTTACCCTCTCCAGCTCTTGCAGAATGGAGTCGGTAGTAAAGACGTGATCATTATGGCGTCGTCAGTTAATGCGAAGACGAGGTTCTGTAGCTCCACGGTGAGGTAGTTCGCCAACACTGGAAAGAACAAAGGCCCTAATAGTGAACCCTGGGATAAGCCGCTCTGCACAAGCCCCTTTTGCGAAACGTTCTCCTCTACTTTAACCTGGAGGCTTCTTTGTGTTAAACATTTTCCATTTTAGGCTGTAGTTTCTGGGGTCAAACCGAAAGCCGCTATTTTGTTGAATGGCGGAGTTTTACTGGGACAAATGCCTTTTTTGGCCGAGGTGGCATCTTTGCTTTGTCCCCTCGGTCCAGTAGACAGGGATGACCGGAAAGGGAAAACAATATCATGTTTACTGAGCGCCATTAGGCGATTGGCCTCTGAATTTCGCATTTCTGACTCCCAAAGTTCCTTCTATAACCTTCAAGGTTGTCCAGATTAGGCTCACCAGACGTTAGCTTGAGCATGTTTTCCCGTCTGCGCTCTTTTGAGTTTGGCAGACCGTGGAGCTCATTCGGTCCTCGTGGATGACGGAACCTTCCATTCGCTAGGTGAGCAATGATGTCAGGCGTTCCACGAGTACCTCAGCAAGCGGCTGCGGGAAGGCTGGGTGGATACCGCCGGGGAACTTTCTTTTGCATCTCCCGTTTGTTCAAGGGGGTGGCTACTTCTGAGTTGCCTATAACGGCATCCCTCGAAGCCGGCACAATGATCGGACCATATAGAGGTCGGATCGGTGTACCACTGCCTACGGCGTAGACCTAATAAAGGTAGACGGGCGAGCGCACCTGCCTTGTCAGAGCTAGTTACGGCTTGCCTACTTTGATTCTTCGTTACATCGCCCACGGATACCCATAAGACCGAATGCGACTCTACGCTCAGTAAGCTGCTATCGGTATAGCTTCCACTAATCTATTTAGGGTAATAAGAAAAAAACATCTTCAGGCTTCCTGATAACCCAGAAAGATTCAGGGGTTTTTTCTAAGCAATAAATGCTTGGGAGATCTACTGATTTAGGAATCCTTGTGGAAGTAATTTTTAAAAGTTTTCCAAAGGTAACAGCCTGAAAAACACTTTTCTATATTAGAAAGGTTTAGCCGACTCATCAGCATCCCAGCAAGTTGCTTCGGGCATCACCAAATAAATTAGTCAAATCTTCCTTCCTTGGAGTGGATTTTGACCATTCAGCTTCTTCCCGAACCGGAAAACGCGTTTTGAACCATACTACCAACAGACTATCATAACTCATTCCCGGAACAAATGGATCCCGCAAAACTTCCCCAAAATTTTGCTGAGGGAGCAACAGAAGCTCTCAAAAATTGTTGAGAACAAATAATTTCACTTCATTGTTTAGCTCGCGTTGAGGAGTGTGCAGAGCCTTATAGCCGCATCCTCTCCGTTTAGGAAGACGAGAATCACGGCTGATAACATTCATCCTCAGCCAGCAGCGTGGTGCGCAGCACACGGTCACAAGTACAAATCAGGCAGTTCGAACTAGCGGTGGACACCACCCACTCTTCATCCTCGACAGCTTCCGGCATGTCACCCGGCAGCAGCATTGACGACAAAATTGCCCGTCTGCCCCTGCCGCTTTGTGTAAACACGCCCGGAGATGAAGATCTGGACCGTAACTCCGAGGCCTCTCTTGGGCCAACAGCAATAAAACGTCCACGGCTTCCGTCGCTCTGTGCCTTTCGAGGAAACGCTATTCCAATACAGAATCCAAGCGCGAGACCTCCCTCATCACTGACAAAATCAGTCAGCCTCCTCAACTTATATATACAAGCCAAACTACCCGAAACTACTTATCCTAATTGCCCACCCCAAAGTCTTGTTTGCTAGCCGATCCACTTACTCCCACTTCTTCCACACCTATCATAAAATTACCTCAGAAAATCACCGCATTCCTACCCGCCACATAAATGCAGAGTCAATCGACCTCGCCTATCCCCTACAGAAATCGTAGTCCTTCACACCTGGGACATCCGGACACTATTCGGCTAAAACTTGCCACACCTCCTTTTGTGCAATGTCAGACGCCTGAAGACCAGTCGGCAGCCATTGATACAAAGTCCCACATCCATCTTACAGCCTTCTATGAGCTTTCATCCCGTTTCTCAGCACCCACCAGAATTCGGCCCACTTGCATTTTAAAACCTCTCATCACTGCACCTTTTTGCCTCACCTTGCCTTTCGAGTTCCCAAGCAGTGCCGAGCCATTGCTGCATTTTTGTTACTGAGCATCACGCAGTGCCAGCCGTTTCTTCCACACATACCACCGTTTCCGCTCGTTCCTCGCGACCTACACTCCCGAGTCTCTTGATAACCCTGACTGCCCTACCAATGACGACCACCCACAGAGCTGCTTTCCTTAGCCTACTCTTCAAACGGCAAAAAGCACCTCGGTGCAACTGCTAATCTGAAGTTAATCTGTTCCTCCTTTAAACCATCAATGGTTGGTCTGCCAGCTACCGACATTCACGGTTCACCCAGTCCTTTTACTGCCTCTTCCAGCAACCGCAACAACGAACCGCAGTAGGGTAATTTGGAGACCACAGTTGACGCTGCATTCCGCGTATCCACTCGACCGACGACTCCCGAGAATGCCCGTCAAGGTCCGACCTAACGACCTCGGAAACGAGGTGTCCCCCTGTGTAGCACCTCCACCAATAAACACCATCCATATATAATGCTCATTTCATCTACAGGAAGTTTAATTCCATCCAGATGTTGCTCGATCTACGAGGTTTGACAACGAAGTTGTCACTGCACCTGGGTAACTGCCTACACCCTAACCAACCAGGTCTTGCTTTCTGAGAACCAGGCATTTAGGGAGAACAGAACAGGTGACAACGGAGGTTGCTTCATATTTGTAGTCCTCAAATAAGTCGTGCGCCTCCTTCTTCACGAGACCTTATTTTCCATACCAGAGTCCATTTCGTTCACCAGACCACCATATAATTAGTTGTTGCACTCTGGGTGCATCTAACAGTCTCCACGTCATCCAGCAACTGAGTTCCGTCTGCTAGCCAAAGCCTTTTTTAACTATTTTGCTCGAATTTCATTGTCTAAAACCTAATGGCTGGTGATTCTAGAGTTCTTGGCGTCTGCTAGCGAACCTAACCAACGACAAACAGTCTTACACGCTTGGTTTTCTGCATGGAAGCGGGCCTCCTGACCCAGCAGGTAGATTCTCTAACCTGGGGAAAAACTCAACTGATTTGGCTTTCATCTCGGGGATATCCGATGTGGCTGTTGAAAATATGGATTACTTCCCAGGCAGCGACCACAAAATAGTGCCTTGCAGGTTTTTCCTCTCTCAACCTAACCTCAATCCCCTCACGTTCCGACGGTGAAGCTGTCTGCTGACCGAGCCAACCTAATAGCCGTGCTGAGGGTGGAGAAGTAGATAACTTTCTTCATGATACACAACCAAAAGTTTGCGTACGACCAAATTAGAACTATTCGCTGCTGCTGCTGCGCTACACCAGGTCGTTTTGCGTGCTGTTATCGATATAGTTTTCATTCATCTGTCTTAGGAAATACTAAAAATTATATTTTCTCAGAGTATTCCGTTAACCCATAGAAATTAAGGCATTTCTTTCTCAGTGGTAAATTCTAACCCAGCTCTAGTTTCCGTTACTTTTCCACCTCATTCACAGCATCTTTTTGATATTTCAAAATGCCACGTGTAGCAAAGAAAACTTCCAATACTACCCCGTCCACTCATACCCCAGTTACTAGGAAAAATAGGCTTCTTCAAACTCCCGTGGCCTTAAAACAATGTTCGATTGACCTCTGTGACTTTGTAGGCTTGGCGACGGAAAGAACAGCTGTTCTAGACCGAAGTATTTCAGATATAAAGTCTCAGCTTCTGAATTTGGAAGATACAATATCTAAACTCGCCCCCTTACTGTGCATCACTGAAAGCATCAAAAATTCCACCTTACAAAACCTGACAGCTGCAGGCCGCTTTATCGTCTCTGTTGCATCCGAAGTTCTCATAAGAGTGAGGAACTCTCGTAATGCAGTCGTGTTTAATGTCCCAGAGAGAATACCTCTGCAGCATGTCAAGCACACACTGTTGAATGCATGTGGTATGGCCCACCTTCCTTGTCAAATTACAAGGCTGCGTAAGCGCGTTCAGCGCTTCAACTGTCCGATCCTTATGCGATTTACAGATGATCTGTCTGCCAAAGAATTCATTAAAATGTCTAACACTATAAATTCTAATTCCCCCTATAAAAACAAAATAGCCGAAGATAAAACTCGTCTTCAAAGGGAAATTACTAGATCTCCCTCGACTTTCTACTTCTCATTTTTAGCGGGGATTCGACGAAATACACTCGGCATTGGTGAATGCATAACTGGTGTGCATACCATCGAAGGAATTCTGGACGCTCGATTGGCCGTGGCCATAACCTGTCATGTGCAGACTGAACTGAACTGAACTGAATAGAACGACGCCCGATAGTTCCGAGCCTTCGACACAGACGGCTGGTCGCTCCACAGCTCCTTCTCAAGTCCCCACTGCTTTATCTTTACACTCGTCTCCCGCATCTTCACAACCGCCCACTGCCTCCTCATCTGCTCCCGTACTGTACTCTTTAAAATCTAATCCCATTACTGTTGATCTAGACACTTCCGCTTCTCCCCAACATCAACATATTCCCCTTTGACCCTAACCTCCGCTCCTTCCAATCGCAATAGCCTGCCTCCTTCCAAATTACACCACCCCCCTGATGTGCCTATACCACCTCCCACAAATGGTTTATCTCTAGCCTTATTCAACTCGCGTTCTATTCTTGACAAACTCCCGCACCTTAAAAAACTTGTCCTTACAAATAATTACGACATTATCTTAATAACGGAATCCTGGCTTTCTGAGAGCACTTCCAATGATCAAGTATCTTTGGTAGGGTACAGTCTTCTAAGGACCGATAGACCGAACCGGCGTGGTGGTGGGTGCCTAGCCTACGTCAAGGAAGTCTACACCACGACCCCTCTTTTACATACGGCACTCGGTTCTATTCCCGATTCTCTCTGGTTCACTATGAACCTGCAAACCACTGTTTTTCACATTGGCTGCGTGTATCGATCACCAAATTCCCCCAGTTCATTGTTTCCACTTCTCATTAGGTCTTTCGAATACCTCTCTTTGCTTCCTTCTGAAACCAAGCTTATTGCGGGTGACTTTAATCTCCCTCACATCTGTTGGCCCACCTTCTCGGCTCCTCCCAATTTTATGGACCTGATCACTAGCATTCATCTTGGCGGCTGGACACAACATGTTGTCGAACCTACCAGAAATGGGAACATACTAGATCTGGTATTCACTCATAACATGCCTTTCATCGACATGACCGTAACACGAAATTTCCCGGTATTGACCTTAAAATGGTTATCTGCCATCTGCCCCTTAATGGCCCACCTAGTCCCGCACACCCCTCCAACAATACATTCCTATGCAGAAATTGGGCCTTGCTAGTCACGCTTCTTCGACAGAAAGACTGGGGTGATTATTTTCTCACCCAGGACCCTCAGCACGCTGCGGATATTTTCTACTCCTTCTTTTCCGATTGTCTGGAAACATTGTCCAATACTGCCCAGGCTGTATCTAAAAAGAGGTCGTCTGTCTCGCCACTCCATAAGAAGTACCATAAACTTCTCAAACAACTACATAATTCCAACGACTTTTCACTTTTAATTCGTCTAAACCGCCTCTCCACACTCATTCAACGACAAGATAATACGCGACTTCGTGAACAAGAAGCTAAGGCTTTGAGTCATCCTAACAAGTCGCAACTTTTTTTATGTTGCATAAGTCTAGAAACGCTGATTTTAAAGCCGACTTCCAACTTCTGATTCTGGATAATAACTCATCTATCACCTCCCCACCTTGTATAGCCGAAGCCTTCAATGCATTCTTTGCTTCAGCCATGGCTCCAGCTACTGTCATTGCCCCGCCCCCATCTTCACCACTTACCGACTCTGCCCTTTCTACGATACCCTTCGATGCCAGGAGTATTTCCAAGCTACTATCCAGTAGCAAACCCTCCCCTCGATTAGGCCCCGATGGCTTACCACCAATTGCACTCGTCAATGGTGGACCGGATCTCCCCCTGTTTTGCTTAACCTTTTCACTCTTTCACTTAATGGTAGCACCGTACTTGCTAATTGGAAGCGCTCGGTAATCGTTCCCATTCATAAAAAAGGACCTTTACATGAGGTATCCAATTATCGCCCTATAAACCATACCCCCATCTTATCCAGAATAATAGAAAAAATAAAGATAATATTATTAGCTATTTGTTAAGCCTCAGTCTTATTAATCACAACCAACATGGATTCCTTCGTTCACGGTCCTGCATGAATTGTCAGTATGATTTTCTGAATCTCGTCACCGACTCTGCTGAAAGTGGGAAATCTCTTGTTGTTCTTTATCTTGATTTATCCAAGGCATTTGATCGTGTCCCTCACCCCCACCTTTTAACAAAGCTACGGTCATTTGGGATTGTCGATCCACTTCTTTCTTGGTTCTCGTCTTACTTATCTCATCGTTCACAGGTTGTCTTAATTAACGGGCACACTTCTAATCCTAAGCCTGTTACTAGCGGTGTTATTCAGGGCAGTGTTTTGGGCCCCCTGCTTTTCCTCCTACATAAAAATGATATGTTTCCGACAATACTTAATGGCACGCCGTTTTTGTTCGCGGACGACATTAAGATAGTCTACACCTTTTCGCCTGGCAACCTCAGTACTACTATCCTCAAAATGTCTGCTGATTTAGCCGCTCTTGATGAATGGTGCTCAACCTGGGCGATGAAATTTTTCCGCCGACAAGTGTATTTTCCTTACTTACAAATGCCAGGTTCCTCCTGGTTCTTTATGCATTGGCGGTTCACCCATCGACAGCCAGCCTTTAGTAAGAGACCTTGGTTTAAGTTATTCTTGCTCTTTCAACTTCTCGGAACATGCTGTCCTCCAAACGGCGAAGGCTAAAAAGTGTCTTGGTCTTCTGCTCAGATCCTTTCAGCTTAGGCAGAGCATTCTCTACATGTACAAAGTACAGGCCAGGCCCCTTCTCGAATATTGTCCCCTAATCTTCACTAGCATGAGAAAATCCGACAGGATTATTATCGAATGTATTCAAAGAAGATTCACAAAAAAGCTTATCGGTTGGTCGTCCAACTTAAACTACAGGGAACGATGCTTATCTCTCAAAATCGAACCACTATGGCTTCGTCGCATCAAGCTAAATTTGATATTTATGTATAAGCTATTGACTAAGCAGTCATATTCCTCCAACCAGTTGTGCTTCTCCCCGGACACTGGATATTCACTCCGGAATAGACAGTATACTATTACCACACCCTCCGCGAGGACCGTTCTACGCTCTAAGTTCTTTCTCTTCGCGTACTCCAGAATCTGGAATAAACTTCCCTTGCACATCAGATCTTCTCGGTCAAAGTATGCATTCGTGCATGCTATTGATAAATTCCTTACTGTCCCAATTGTTTTGCGATTATTCAACGTTCACGTAACCGAACGTCAAGCTTACGAGATAAGCCTTGACTTTTAAGCCATTGCTCTGCTTTCTCTCTTTACCTTACCTTCCAAAATAACCTCACTGCTTTTAAAATTTTGATTGCTTTGTTTGACCGCTTCTCCTAGCCTTCGCCATCGACATATGTAAGCACGTCTGCGTCCACTAACTGTTTTTCCATACCAACTTATAGGATCCTGCCAATTCAACTTTGAAATAAATCCTCTTAGATGCGCTCGCATTTATACAGACCACCGTATTACTCCCCAAAGGTTGTCCATATGTCTCACCCGCTCCACGATTTATTAACTTTATTTAGTTATATTGCGTCTGCGGCCCTGAAACCAACCTCAACATTGCCATAAAAACTGCTTCAGTATCCAACCCCTGGTTGGATTTATATATATATATAATATTTGTATATACAAATAAATATATATGTACACGTATATATATATATACTCACTACTGTCCTATAATTATTAACACAAGCACGGTGAGTGACTCAACGCTCCTCGATATCTCTTAGCTTACAATGCCTCTCTTCCGCACCAGGTCCCACCACATACACTTCCCTCACCACCTCTGTGATTTCGAACTGGAAAATCCAGTCTGATTCATCCCACTTAGCGTGACTCAGTAACTGAACTCAAAACCCAGTTATGACGTTACCATTTCTGCCCCCACCCTATCCCCCAGCTAAGGTTCTTATGTAATTCCATGCAGAAGTTGGTCTTTACTCCTGCTCAATGACCACTCTAGGCCAAATACTAACTTTCCCATTGAAAGTTCTAGCCACACTTAGGCGTTTCCTCTTTAGTCTCACGTTTCATGGCCTCAATGTGCCTTTGGGATCCGCCGCACCGATCAGCCTGTGCTTAACTTTTGTTCTTCTTTCCGTTAACCGTTGATCCTCAGCTGCGTCACTCTATCTCACTTTCCTTGCCATAGTCTTTTGCGTCCGACCGTTTTCGCATGACCCGTCCGACGATCGCACCCACGTATACATCAATACATATATATATACCTTGGGTATGCTCCACTCACTTGTCCCCCTTCCTAACTAGATTGTGCCATTTTACAACACAATTTGCATATATATAAATAAAACCGCTCCGTCCTTTAGCGATTGGTGCTCGCTCTCACTTAATTCCTGGCTCAGGCTAGAACTCAGCCGTCCTATCCTGCTTTTTTTGCGCCTTTCTCGTACACTGAAGCTTTGCCACACGGATTACCATTCCTTAGTAACTAGGCTTCAATCCTATGCCCATATGCTCATGGTAAGTTAAGATCCCATTCCAACCGGAATCCGTATGCCCCTGCCGAATACCAGCACGTTTGCTCCCACATGAAAAATCCTCATTTCAACACAGTGTTTTTCTCCCTTTTTACTGTTTGCCGTCCCCGACCACAGCCGGTGAACTGACCAGACTGCTATCTTCCTATTTTCTCATTCTTCTTCCAGACCATACCATCTACTATTTTTTTATTCCTGGTTCCCAAACGGACACCCTTTCCTTATCCACCGCCTACTTGATAACGCCCCAAATCTCTACTATCACCCAACTACCCTAGAAAGCTACCAGTCTGCGTCTAGGGATCCCTAATAGACCGGTCCACTAGCCAAACGATAACTAATTGTTCGCATAACAAAATGTTTATTTTCTCGCTTCCATAAAAACGACAATCATAACCCACAGCTGGAACACTCTCCAGACTGCCGCACTCCTGATCTCTTCCAGATTGCATTGGTTACTTGAGTGGCCATCGGTCGAATCGACGTTTATTCCGGATTACCGTAAGGACCGGACGATTTGATCAATGGTTTGAACCTATACTCTCGCCTGCTGACGCTACATGGGGCACCGTACATGGATTAACAAAACCTCATGAAAGTCTCACCGGATCGCAGAGGTGATTCCTGACGCCAACCATCAACACATCCGCTCAACGTCTATTCCCAAATAATCCAACCCAACAGTTCAATTCTTCCCGCGTTGCAGTACGAAACCAATGGCCGGAACCCAGCCTTCACAGCTGTCAACTTCGTCAAACCAGCCCCTTTTTACCTGATTCCCTCAACATTCTACCTGCCACCACCTGCAACCAAGGTCTTTACGGAACAGAATACCAGCCATCTGCAGCCAACCATAATTTGGTTAACAATTCTCTATCAAATACAAAAAAAACATTTTACACTCTTCCAACTGCTGCCTAGCCGAACCGTTGACGTTTTTCTCCACAAATCCGTTTCATCGACGGCTTTTCTTTTCTTTAAAAGTCCGTTATATGTCCATACACCATTCATGCTCTTCAAAAGTTCACTGAAGTCCCTGCGAAGCTTTTTGCCTTCATTTTAGTTTCCAAATGACACTGTAATCACCTGCACAAAAAGTCCGTTTTATTATCACCTTTGACTCACTTGCCTTTATTTCACATGCTTCCCCCATAATTAGTTACCCAATGCTGGATCAGTGTCCAATATTCCGCTGGTATCTCTGACTGCACTTTGAAAGCCCCACGCTTGCTTTACCTCTAACAATGTTCTTTGGCATCTCTTCCGCCCGGTTACTCGTTAGTGACCGTCCAATTGTCGCTTATATCAGCAATCCTACGACTGCCCAGCTATCCCTACCGCCCCCAGCGATTTCGAAACCGATCCGGAATTCCCGCCTCAACCAATACCACTTTTATTCACTCAAACACTACATGACTTTACTGGTGTATTTCGGTTGCTGTGTGATTTATAAATTAAGAATTTGTCAATACCTCAAATTGACATGTGCTGCTGTATACTCTGATCTTGCCTTGTGCATGTGTATTGACCACGGTCAAGAAATATACTATACTATACTATAATAAATTACATGAGATTTCAGCATCACGCTCTAAGGGAACCATGTAAGTCAGCTCTCAGAAGGATGCCCAGCAAACTCCGGGGAATCCTCGCGGTTCATTTAAAGTCCCTCAACCTTTCCTTTGTCGAGCGGATATGTAGCCTCTGCCAGAACATTGAGCAAGCTCTCTATAATATTGCTTTATGATCCCAATAACTAAACCTCATTGATCTCACCCCCTCTGCTCGAAGACTTATAGAAAGACTGGTAAAAGGGAAATCGACTAATTACCTGTTTACTCGGGACCTTAGCCGTACCGGCAAGCGCGGCCTCCTCCAAGGGCGCTCTTTCATTGTCTACTCATTTGCCTTTCAAAGTCTCTTACCGATGCATCTGGCAAAGGCAAATCACTGGTCATTATTTCCGTATACGACGAAAGCTTCAAATCGGGTTTTTCGCACCAAACTGCCTTCTAAAACTTTATTCTTGCGGGGTCTGTGGCTCACCGCGTGCTCACTTTACTTCATATTTTCCAAAAAGATGACAAACGTTTTCCACAGATGGTCATGCACTGCGACCGGCCCCGTCATAAGAGGCGTAACACGAGGCAATACTCAGGTCCATTGTTGTTTGCAATCTGAAATAGCTACGCATTTCTTGCAACCCACGGCACTCACTTTTCTCTTTGCGGATTATATCAAGGTTGTCAACGATTTACAACCTCGAGGTGTTCAGACTTTCACTGAGGATATTACACATGACCTAAGATTTCCCAACCGTTGAGTCAAACGTAGGGAAGAACCATTGGTATTACCACTAAAAACCTTTCACTCATAGTAAGGTAAACCGACCGCCAAGCCCACCACCCAAGACACGTTTCTCTTTGAGAATTGTCCCATTTTTCCCCGGCACGAAGAAGTCTTATTACGTCTCTGGAATCCCTGTAGCTCTATTTCTACAAGACATTAATGTGACTGTCTGCCAGTTTTTGTCACAGGGGTCGGTAAGTCCTACCTCATCCCGAACCCCTTGGCTGAGCAGTATGAGAGTTAACCTAGGCTTTTTGTTCACGCCACACCGCCGCTTGGAATTTTAATTCACGAAATACATTTGCCCCACTCCTCCAAAAACACGTGCTGCACATCATCGCTTGCTGTGGTTTTCATTCCCGGATAGACACTGCCGTCGAAATCAAACTTCTCCCCATAAAACATTCAAAGTTATGAATCAAACTCCGGATAAACATTCGTACAAGTCTCTTTACATCTCAGTTGAGAGGGGCAGTGTTTTACTTCACCATTTTCCTGATTTCACCTTCCTTACTGCCCAAAAGGCCGCGGTAGAGCTGCTTCCCCGAAACGGAGTCGAGTGCTAGGATAACGGCACCATATCCTAAATCTTCCTCTGCCCGCCAAGTTATAGGCGCTAGCCGCACTATCCTCTGCTGCGCCAAAGTGAGCATAGTTTACAAAGTGGGAGGGTATGGTTTGTTGCCCCCTATAACCAAAAGTAGCTGAATACTTGCCAGTTCTCGAAGCCGTATACCCTATCCATGTTATCCCGCCTACAGCTAGTGCGCAAGTGACCCTGCTCAGTATAATTTAGCAGCGGATCCTCACAGCTGTCACCAGAAAACTGCTATCCCCTCCTTATGCAGTACGAATTCGGTGGTATTCAACCGTTTTCCTCTAGTCCTAGGTTTGCAGCTTTGATCATTCCACCAGGCACTAAATAAATAAGTGGCACTGAATCCTAAGACTCTGAGTCTCCTCGTCCCCAATTTACTTTTTGATTTTTTGACTCCTTTCCCGTTCATCTTGTCTTCAGTCGAACCCGGCTTCCTTGTCCAGCCTTAATTAGCCTTCTCAAATAACCTCGCCTTAAATCTCTTGTCCCAAGATCCCACTTTCTAACAACCGCCGGTTCGACTCAGTTTACTCATTTTACACCTCATGCGACCGCCGATATAAGTTCCCCTGATTTCTGAATCCACCACCCACGTACAATATTACCTCGCCTTCTCTACCTACCATACCGTCTACCATAAATGCAGGTAACCCCACCAATACCAGGAGATCCGAAAGTACCCCGATGGTTTTAGGAACAGTCTAGCGTTGTATGAGACTACATGTATTCATAGGCTTGCTCCTTGTTATATTTTTTGTCCGACCCCATAAGTGTGCTTAGCCCCGCTCCTCCTCTTTCCGGCCCAAGCTAGTAGAGCCTCTGATATCAACTGTTCCTGTACTATGGTTTTGCCCGGGGGTGGGGAAGCGGACCAACCACATCAGGTGCGAAAAAGACAGGCCGGCAACTACGGTCAGGAGGAGGGCATAGGAAATGTTCCTATGTGGGTCCAGCCACCACCCTATCCGGAAAAAAGTGAAAACAGAAGAGCCTACCCGGATCATTTTGGTTTCCGAATGCCACCAATACCAAGCTATTAAATTAATCGACTACCCTTACTGATGGCAGTGTTCCATTGGCTCAGACCTGATCCTACAGAAAGGAAAACCCTGATCTCCCCTGTTGGCTGGACATGATTTCGGATTTGCGGACAACAACGACTGCGGTGACAGCGAGCTGGATTCCCCACATGGGTTCATTCACCTCCCGCTCCAACTTTCGGCCATCCCATGGTCTCCCTACACATGCTTGTCACATTTGTCGTAGTCAGCCACAACTGTTTCCTTAGCTTTGGCCTTTCTCCAGCGGCTGTAGAGAGCAGATGAAAATACTAAACCTCAAACATCTGTCTGATCGTAGCCCCCAAAAAATTAAGATAATGACAACAGTATCATTTTTTTAACTCACACTTATCTATCCCTCGTCTTTGTAGGTAAGCGGCCATCTCCACTTACAGACATTCAACTCACTTTCCTGCTTAAAGCGTAACCCCAAGACAGCATTTTGCGAACCAAAATCGGACATCAACCTGTGGCTTCACGTTTGTGACTACCCCATAGCTGCATGTCTCATATATCTTTCAGACGATACAAACGTACCTGCTTCTCGGCCCTCAGTGAACTCAGATTGCTTTTGAACCTATCTTTTAACCCAAAATATCCCCAGCGTATCCCTCCAAGTCCCAATCGCTCCCAAAAGAACACTTTCTGACACCCTGGCTAACCGGCGTTCACTACCGGAGCCAAGTAGAGCAACCGCGGTCAGCTCCTACCTACGCCAACTTACAATGGTCAGTACTCAAATCTAGGTGAACCGCCAAAAAATTGCTTTATACTCCGTCGTCACCCGATCCCGGACCGAAAGCACCGCTGTCTGCTTGTTGTTCTCACCCATCAACCATGACTGAAAGCAGGTTCCCGTCTCCCAGAATTAACGTAAACAAAAGCTATCTTGTGCCCAATCTGGCACGGTTACTGATCAAAAGCGACAACATTTAAAAGCGATTGCTTCTCTGAATCTTGTAGATACGTTTCCACTTTCATGCAACTGTAGGGCCAGTGGTTTTATATGGTATTTAGTTAACCTCAGTGTTGTCAGGTATTTGTGACTGAAAGTCAAGCAAGCTGATTGGAAATGTCTGTCCTGCAAATACAAACCTGAATCGGCTCAGAACGCCTATCGGCGGTGTGGTCAAGTCCGGAACCTATGAAAGACGATGAATCATTGACTTCCTGCGGTACACAGTGACTCATTCAAACACTATGGGAATTTGACGGGATTTTGAGTGCTATGAAGTGTGATGCGATAGCTGCGTTCCATTCTTACCTATCGCTGATTTGCAACCCTTTCTATGCACACCAAATGAGCAATACAAGTCATCACTTCCGCGTAGCGTTTCCACTCTTGCTGGCCGCGAAGGACTCTTCTTTTACGGTAAGAAATCTTGAAAACCAGAATTTGCTGTTAAACAAGCAGTCCGTTTGCTAGTGACGAAACACAGGGATCTCTAGTTGATTCGGTGGGCATTCGGGTTTTTGTTGACTTCGCCGAATCCAACGTAGTCTTCTCCTGACGAAATGCAATCATTCCTCGAGTCTCGAAGTTCGCCACGAAAGATCCGTGCAATTCTTCCTTCAGTGAGTCTACGCTTGAAGAGCAGTAATTGAGGAACCATAGTCGGAAGAATTTCCAGTTTGTAGGGCCATAGAGGAAGCAGCAGAAAGCCGTACGTACTGTGCATGGAGCCTTGCTTCCGCCTATTCTCTGCGCCAGCATCCAGTAAGGCACGGGCACGTGACAGTCTTTCGCCAAGTTAACCTCATCGTTTTCCCATCCTCCGAAGGCTGTGCTATACAAATGTGGTTAGGGACGGAAGAGAAAATCCGGGGACACGATAGTTTGTATGGATAAGTTTTTGACGGCGAACGCTTAGGGCGATACCATTGTTTCTTGTTTTTAAAAGAGAACATAGTGAAGTTACTTTGCATAATAGGTATTCAGAGAGAATTTCCCGTACCCAGTAAAGTGCACCTTACGGATAATATGAAAACACATAATACGATAGCAGATAGAAAGCCACCAGCAGCAGATACACAAAAGTCACATTTCACCCTGGCGAAGGAAGAAAAACGAACGATGTCTTTGCCGACACAAACAAGGCTCTCATCTGTGGGACGCAGTCACTTCGGGAAACTGCAGTGTCCGCGGAGTTCGGCCTCAGAGATGTCAGTTGATGAAAGAAACTCTAAAGGTGGGACTGCGATTTCATAAAGTTGATCGACCTTGATGGGACTGCTTTCCCCGTGATCTTCTTTGAAATTAGTTTACGTACACACTGATAAATAACGTGTTTCAGTCAAAAGGCTACCCGGCACAGTTTCCTCTAAAAGCATTGTAAATCGCGTAGTCTTACTGAATTGTCATCGCCAATCTCCATATATAAGGTTTTCTTGCAGCTACCTCTCACGGACAATGACAACTTCAGGTTGTGTAAACCTAACCTGAGTTTTATTATTGCGCTTGGTAGCCAGTCCTTCCCACTACTCGTGAACACCTGCCTGTTGCAGTGGTACTCCACAGTACGCCACCGTGATCACCACGGCATTGTCCTACAACCCATGAGAAGGTGTAAGCCATCGGTGAAAAGGGGTTGGATAGAACGTATAGGGAATCCTGCTTACAGCAAGCACGGGCAAGGGTCAGGTGGCCACCTTGATTGGCAGCACGAGTTCAGATAAACGATAATTTTTCACAGGCAAATAAGCGAAATTGAAGGCCGCCAAAACACAGCCAAACTGTTCGCATGCTGCTCCAAGTCAGCAGTCCGGCAGTCATGCGTTGCAGCTGAAACCGTCCTACTCTACACTAGCAGACAAATGTCCGTCCACCCAGCAAACCGCCAGTTGTCGGTTGACGCCGAATAATTCATCCATTGCATGCCAAACCATGGGTGATCGGTCACCCGTACGGGCCAAACCGAGCGGCAACTTTGACTGATAGTGACTGATCATGTCCAACGGTGGATAAAACATGTGTTAACCGACAAGAAATACACGACAAAAGGTCACCGGCCAGGGTTCCGCCAGCCTCTAGTCGCACGTCATCTGCTAGACATGCAGCACAAAATAGACCAAACCGCTGCGTTGTCTGTGATCTTCTCTGACATCAGTTCAAGTAAATTTATTCGGTGCTTCTTAGGCCACGGATGTGTCGAGTGCTTCCGTGGCACACCTGTGAACAGTCCCGGCTGTGGCTGTCTTTTTGCACAGAGCTGGCCACCAACGAGAGGACATTAACATGAAAAAGTAAGAGATCGGTACAAAAAAGCCAGAAAATTGCCCCAATTTTCTGCCTCTTAAGCACACCAACACCGTCACTAGCAACCTATTTCTCTGGGCCGAAGTTTTGCCACGGAACGACTGGTGTGGTTGATCTATCCCCATCACCGCTTGTCACATGCGCTCCATATTTCGGGCGGGGGGTAGGAGCTGTGGTCGTCAACCAAAAGTGGCTGAGTTCCCTGATATTCAGATATCTGACTTACATGGAACCCTAGAATTTAAAAACATCCAGAAGTTTAGATCACTGTTGGAGCGCCACCTGATGGATACTAATAGATATGTACCGCGCAGCCTGCCTATCTGAAGCAAGTCTTATTGCCGCCCACCATGAACGGTGAATTCAGACCAATAGAGTTAACTTCCATGGCGAAAATTCAGCCCCAACCATTTCCCTCCGCCCGCTGTTTCCGAACCCATCCTTACACCCCTTCCGTCCTGCTTTGCGGTATGCTAAGGAAGATTAAAGTATAATGCTGGTCACGCACTCACCACTCCATGAGATTGCCCCTTGTATTCATGTAGAATCTTGATGCGTCAGAACCGTCGAGTCGGAGCACAGCCGAGCTCAATTCCACGTTTCTCCTGACATGACCAACGTTATTTGATGTATCACTACTGATGCCCCAAAATCTTGCTCTAACGTTCCTCGGACTTTATCCAGTGAAAGGTGACCTCTAAATCCGAAAACGAAGTAACAAATATAGCACAATGTTAGCGGGGTACCAGCCTTGTTCACTTGCAGACGATTCTTTTAAACCTTTCTTGCCGCCTAGGTACCGGCCTCAATTCTGCATAAGCAAAGGACATTGGGGGCTACCGCTTCCAGATTTTCGTAATTAAAACGCCCTGGGCTTCCGGTGTCCGAGCTTTGCCATTCCAAAGTACAAATCTTTGATATTTTGGATTAGTAAACGGTTGCCTGCCCTGTGTACGTGAGTTTGCCACGACCGCGGAAATATATCTCAATCTCCCTCAAGCCTACTCTACTTGAAATTTTCAACTTAAACTCAAATTAAACTATGGAAAAGGTGTCACCGACCATCCTTATGGAAATTCATTTTTCCTTCACTTACGTAAACGTAACCGTATCATCATAAGGTGTTGTCGCTCATCCTCATAACTCATGGCCGGAACCAGGTACGGACAGCAAAACCCCGTTTATTTCAGTTCCTTGTTACTTCCTCGTCGCCCATTAGTTTAGTTTACACACCGGATGGTCAAGGATTTAATTCTGATTCGTGCCGGCTGAGGCCTAACCGGAACCTTCCATTGCAACCAGAGTGACAGTCTAGCCACTGGGCCCAAAATACTCCCAGTCACTTCTCAGTAGATCGAATACCCCGTTCTGACACAGCGCCCCACTACCGACATCACTATTGGAGCCCTCCCAAATGAGAGCTCACTCTCAGCCTGCTACTACAGCAGCCACTAGAGTTCGTCATTTTTAGCCGTCACAACTAGCCACACACGGCTGGTCTAAAAAGATATTATATTTACCCCACCAGACGAACCACACTTACTGGATGGTGCAAGTTTCCAATGACAGCCGCAGCCCGACTATTCTTGGATCACACTTTTGACAACCCAATGTGACGGCAGGAAGGTGCTACCTAAAACACTTTATTGATAAAACTTTGGTGTGCCATCCAAATACGGGAGCACTTACTCTCCTTATCGGTGATTCCCAATAATGTAGCTGTACAACACAGCAACTCAGTAAGACAATATATTTGTCAGCTTAACAGCATGACAGCGGTCGAGTCTGCAGGCAGACTTTTCTTTCTGGTACCTTTTACAAGATTTCATTTTTCTCTCAGAGTGTATCTTGCTTGGGAGTGATTATTCTCTAATCCAGGATCCTCCAGTTGCTCTTTCGCTTTACTGCTTGGTACGGGTTATTGATCCTGGAAAGGACCTCAACTCTCGATGGATTGGCTTTTTTAAGTTCACCAACGCTCCTGAGTTTACCTTCCTGTCGTTTTTTCATTCACGCCTGTTTCTCAACCTACTCCATTTAACAAACCCGGTGAGGCTCCATTTTTTCGTGGCTTACATCAGTTTGGTATATAATTTAGTTTTGACATTTTTGTATTCACGTTCTTTTTAGCTTTTCCACGAGGTGCCTTTGCCCAACCTGAGCAAATAGATTCGTAGGACACAACAACGAATGTTGCCCTATTGGAATAAAGGCTGCTTTTACCGACAGCCGTTCAAAGGCATGATTTATCGTCCGACACAAATTACATTTGCGGACTATAGTGGATGTCATTTTTGGTTAATTTCTATGGTATAGGTATAAAGGGCCGCGGTATATAGGTGCCGTGTCCAAGGTCCGCCTGGTGTACTGCGATGGCTGCTCCCGCACGCTGAGCTACTTTCACCGTTGTCATAGCTGATGATTCAGGAACCTTGTCGTTAAGTTGGCCAAACATTTACTTCTTTTAAAAGTTTTAGAGATTTAAAAGTTTTTCAGTGAACTACTTTGACATCTTTCCCCGTTTTTGAGTGTGTGAGCTGCCGGAAGTGGCTGAAAATCCATTTTGATGCTTTTTCAAGGTTGTTTCCATATTACTGTGTTAAGTCTTGCTGAGTTGACAACAGTCGTCCACAAATGCCTGCAGTTATGTAAGTAGATTTCCTGGGTTTCATGATAAAGTACCCTAGAAATAAAACTATACGCTGTCTTGAGTTTATCGTAGTGCGAGCTGTGGAAACACGGTACGATGCTGTATATTGGAATCGGCGGATAAACGCTGTTTTTATTTGCCTAATTATCGACCGTGTGTGAGGAATAAGCGTTTCACTCCTCAGCAGGAGTTACTCTCTAGCGACTTAATGGGAACTTTCCGTAACCCCCAAGAACTTTTCTCCCGTGCTTGGACGAAGCTTGAAAAGTCGTTCATCTTTGGGTTTGTGTACTCTCTGAAAGCTTGAGCGAGCAAGGAAGATAGTTTTTCCGCTCTTCCAAGGGTAAAGGATTTATTGATGGGTAACTCACCTTCAAAAATGAGTATTCAAGATGGAGTTGCTTGCTTTACTTTCTGCACTACACGAACCGTTGTTCCTTTGATAAATCAATTTAATTATGTTTTCCTGGAAGCTGCGGTACATCAACTGAACCATGGGGGATATATGTAGAGGTTCGCAACGATGATTTACGAAAAACGTTAAGGTGGTCACCTCCACAGCCCTTCCTCAGAATGAGAGCGGCCTAAGACATCTGAGTGCCGCAAGGAAACTGGGAAACCGAAAACTCGGTCCTATTAATGCTAAGATCGTTGTACTAGACGGAAGTTGGGCCCAGTGCAATATATTTTTGAGGTGTTACCCGGATTTGCGTTTAGCTTATCCACTCTTGCGTGTTCCCTGTGACATGAGGCTATGTTTTCAAAGTAATATCGGTTTGTCCCTAAATGCAAACCTCGCATGTATCGATGGATGCGTGGTATGGTATTCTCTTTGGCGACGGACAATTTTGACGGGTTCAAGGGGGCCATTTGGGGTTGGAGTACTGCAACTATGCGGTAACCTGAACGAACCCGGTTGTCATACGAGACTATGTGGACATTCTTGTATTATTAGATGAGCCTGTAATCTGGGCTAGTTTGCCACTAATCGGGTCGAGAGGAAAAGTGAGCGTTTGAAATCGGGCCTGTTGGCCAGATCCTCATTAGTGAATATGTTTATGCACATCCTTAAGAGCAGAGGTGGTTTGAATGATGCTAGGCATCGAGGTTAAAGCAAACTTTTGCTGGGTTCATTCAAGGCAAACTCCGGTGCGGAAGGCTGTGATGGATTTCTCGGTAGAATAACTACCCACCCAATTGCCGCCGTTGAAGAGCTAATTGATAACGTGATGTCGAAACTGTAACCCTAAAGGAGGGATACTTGACTGCTTACCTCGGTGGATCACGCACAACACAGAAAGCGTGCGCGCTAGTCCAGCTTTTGCATGCAGTTTTTGCGCGCAGCTGCAGCTACCTTGCGGTCACTTTCTTAAAATAGCTCGGGTGACGGAGTCAGATATGACTTGGCTTCCACTTGGTCGTTGGGCCAATGAAGGTGAAGGTTTGGTTGAAAACACACATTCTGCAGTGATGCATGAAGACCTTGTGGAGAAAAAGTTAAAATAAATTCTGGATAACAAACTCCGTTTAGGTGAAGATAATGCGAGGGAAATCGCTGCTGCTCTAGTGAGCCTCGGGTATCAAACACCTACGCATTTCTCCTCGCATCTATAGACTTTAGCTGCCACCGTCAGTTTCGGTGAAGGAGCGGAAGCTGATTGTTCTAATAGAGACAATACTGTCATAAATATAAGCAACGACAGCTCTATTTCACGGCACTTGTGAAGGAGTTCAGAGAGAAGAGCCGTTTTCAGTGTGGAGCGATCTGTTGAAATAGGCCCAAAGAGCATCCAGGGGCACAAGAAGGCCTTCGTCTACAAAAGGTAAGTAGGCCATTGAACTTGGAAACACCGACAGACCCGAAATAGAAATAGTAAGGGGCCCAATGCAGCTTGTACCGTTCGGATGCTACGGTACCATGACCACGGCTCAGTAAAGGAATGGTAGGAGATGGAGACCCATGGCCCTTGAGCCATCAACAGTGAGTCAAGAAGTATGCAGTGTTAGTCGAGCGTAGGACGCCGTGGTTGACTTGGAAGGAAGCATCTTCTGGGTGCAAAGCTCCATGTATGGTAGCTAAGCGCTCTATGAGTGCTCAAACTACAGAAACAAAGATACTTACGTGTGTGCTCACTGTTTGTGCGCAAGTGAGTGTACTCCAACATTTTCATGCAAAGTACCATGAACATTTTGAAACAACATTTCTCTTCTATTTCGGGTGACTCGAAAGTCCTCCGACAATGAGCACTGGGACCTGAGGAGGTTCCGACCAGAACAACGCTAGTCACGTGCGAACCCTTCTACTCTACCGTGGGCGCCGGTGGAGGGTGGAGCCACTACTTGGTCTTCTGGACAACGTGTGTCATTTGAAATTCCTTGGACCAAAGGTGGCCGGCTGGCGGTTTTCCTCAATTTAGATCATAGGGCCTCCAGGGTTATTCCCTTGGAGGGGACAGTGACGGGCGGGGAACCGGAGACGACACAGTTCGTTTGTGTAAAAAGCTATTATCGTCAACACTTTTCGTGCACATAGGCTTTAATTGTCTGCTTCCGGTTCGATGCAACGGGGATTTGTTGGCTTGACCATTGTCATCTCAGGCAGCGAGTGTTCTAATATATATCATATTTATCGGCAGGTTTATCGTTGTATTTCATGCTACAGATCTGCCATTTTTATTTGTATACGTGTATGTATGCATATATATTATTCTGTATCGGATATGGCTCTCACTACTTCATTGGTATATTCCAGTGCTACGATATTGTGCGCACGTCTCTGTCATCATTTATGCAACCACATCCTCCCCCCAATATCATTTACATAATACAATTCAAGTAGCGTTATTTTGTGGTGTCCCGGATGGTTGAGGAATGCCCAAGTATGTAATGCTTGGGCCCCAAAGCTGTTCTAGATAACGGTGTACTACAGAGCACTGCATTTGTTTTTAAGAGTATAGAAAATTTCAGGCAACCATTGAGGACTTCTCACTGTCTTCCGGCAGCCGTGAGAGCTTTTGGCTAGTTGACCGTTCCATAGGCTAATTGTTGGGGTCACAATTTGTATTGTACCAACTGGGGAATATTCACCGCGCATAACAGTCAGCTAACGTAACGGCGCCAGCATTTATCGTGATTTATGCGGAACAAACAGTTTCTGCCTACACAAAATACCTCGCAACTTGTGGCCCTTCCATTCAGGTAAATAAGACTGCTCTTCTTCACGGAGTCTGCTGAATAAACGTGGTAAATAAAATGTTATAGGTAATTACAAAGAGGATACCAATAATGTTTGCTTTGTGAAATATAAAAGTGAAATAGGACTCCAGGTGTTTTCTCCGAATACATACAAGTAAACGTATGCGTAAGCATAAATATGTATAAATACATGCAATTAGTTTATATACGTGCGCAAAATAACTTAAATTAATCATGCATGACAAATATACTTGCACATATATTATTCGGTCAAAAATAGTACCCAGGTGTCATATCGTCCAATGTGGCCTTCTCCATCGTTCACGGCAAATTTAGTTGCGCGATGATTATTATTGCCTTCATGAGTGTGTACAACAAAAGCGTACGCAGGTTATACAATAAATACTTCTGCAGTCGTCATCAGTTCTCATGGGCCGTATCTGCTGCGGGCATCGGGCGTTGAAAAATTACCCAGGGTAGAAGTGTTATCATACTTACAATCAAAACTCCCCCCTTATTTCGGGTTTACCCGCAGCTGTATCCAGGCCGAATGCCACTTTTACTCGAAAGTGATTTGCTTTTGCTGCCCAAACCATTATCAGTTTGATCCATTTCAACCCCTGCTAGGAGCTTTGTGCTGCTGCCGAGATTTTTGACTCTTTCTCTAAATTCGTGTTTCAGTCATCGTACTGATTATTGTTGTACACCGAGATCATGCGCATCTACGCGTGAGTATCGGCCATGGTAGGGAAACATACCAGTATCATCCTTGTTAATGTTCATTGTTATGTTATCCACGATGTACACCGGAAGGGATGCTGCGAAATCTTTCCGAACAGAAATGGCGCAACGCAGTTTTGCTTTCCTCTCTTTAGGTTCATAACGGCAAACAGTAATTTCATTTTCTTCATCAATTTTGGGAGTCTCTCGAAGTAATTGCTTTCTGATACCACATGCATTCCTCAAACCATTTGATAACCAACGAAGCTGGCTGATATTTCATAGTATCAAACTCTCTGTTTACTTTACCGAATTCATCAGAACAGAGGGACGACGCTGGTTGCCAGACGCAATCGTTTTGTTTGCTCTTGCCAATAGCGGGTATCAAACATGTCAGATTTATACGTGGTACAATAGGGCGTGAGTGCAACAGTAAAACAGGCAGGATCAACCGTGTACATAGCACACACTCAGCCTTGAACCAATCGGCTTTTTCAGATGACTTGGACATCAGATCCTCCACTTAATCCTAAGGGTTCTCAAACTGAACGCGCGTTTATAGCTGAATCATTTCCTCGTGCAGCCCTTTGAAAATAACATAAAAGGACGGAAAGTTTTTCTCTGCGTCCAGCTGACAGCCGAAAAGGTTGTGAATTTATGTACTCTTGTGTATGTGTGAAATAGTGACCACTGTTGTGTTTTGCACTTGCTACTTTCGAGTTTTTCTGTTGTTTGCGCTCTGGTCTTTCGCATCATTTCTCTTGAACAATTCACGAGTTTGATTTGACAAATTAAAGTTCACGTGTCAAAAACAGTCATAAAAGGCAGCTGCTTTTCATTGAGCTTTAAAATTCTTTCGAGCGCAGCTTCTGCTTGCGAGTTTGCGATGCCTACTGGATTGACACTTTGCTTTGGCGAATTCGCTTCCGACAAAAGTTCCAAAACTCCGCTTGGAAACCAACAGCTTCTTTTGTTTGTAAGACACATGATTGCATCAGGACACAAAGTTCACCCAGTTTAGCATTTTAAAGCACTGTTGCGCAATCAAACACCGAAACTCTTAACACTCATTGAAGCAATTCCAAAAGTGACGCATCAGCGGGCACTCTGTGCACGCAAACGAATGACCTAAAAATATGTGTGCCTCGGTGTCAACACGACAGGCCTCACTCAGTTTCCTCGAAGTGTGTACTGTATGAACTGTCTATCACGCCTGCTTTACCGTTGCATTCACTCCCTATTGTACCACGTATATATCTGACAGGTTTTATGTCCGTGGTTGACAAAAGCAAACAAAAAGATCGCATCTGACGACTTGTATCTTTTATCTGTTCTAAGGAGTCCAATAATACGCTATTTTACAAATCACCTTATCAAAACATCGCATTTGGTACACTACAGTGGGTTGCCAGCGGGGGTCACCATGTACACAGACACAAGCCCTGACGAAGCTGCTTTTCTGGCAGGGTGAGACACGAGGCGAACCGCAACTGGTTTCAGGGTTTCTCAGAAACCAACTTCCGAATACTGTGAAGCAAATCATGTATCCTATGGCGACTATCTCAGCGGCGACTTAGTTCCACTAGGTACGCCATAGTTTGATAGGAATAGTTGGGAAAGGTAAAACAGGCAGCTTTATTTCTCAGCCATTTACCTGCGTTCGTCACATCCTTTTTACAGAACCAGGGACACTGCGCCAGGCTATCTGAAGTCCCACGCCTAAAACCTCCGTGGGAGTTTTGCTTTATCGGGATACAGCATGTGTGTTCTCCTAAGTTAGACTTCTGCTACGATCTCCGGATAAGTTATCTGATAACCTTCTACCTCTAAGTAGCTAGCTTTTCCCAAGCATAGTTTGAGTGAAACAATTGCTAGCTTTTCCCATGCTGCCATCTACAAACTGAGTCCGGTTCTCAAACGTGGTTTCTCGCTGAAACCTTATAGCCCCTTCGACTTCAAGGGCCCATCTACCCTGTAATTTCTTCGATGAACTGCACAATACCGCCTTAAGTGTATTCAGAGCACTGAGTTTCAGTGGTTTGCATCTCACCAATCAGACTGACTGATGCGCTGGACTTGACTTTGGTACGTTAAGCCTCCGACAGTAGGCTATTAACCAAACTTTAAGCGTCCCTGAATGGTTGTCCAAACAGGTCCTTCAAAATTACACGCGACCCAGCTTAGTTTATTGTAAAGTCTAGCACAGAGCATCATTGAAAGCGTCCTTGGCTCTTCAACAACTGTAATGAAGCGGATACAAAAATCTCGGGCCTCGATAGGATACTGTTGTTTTTACATACTTCCTGCATTTTTTGATAAAACTGCCATACCAGAACGCGCTCCCACAAAAATGGCAGCTATACTTCGAGCCAGTCAGTTGTGTACCTTCCGGACTTACAAATTGGATTAGACGGTCCCATAATTATGCTGGACCGTCTGGGCTCATTGTGACGCAAAATCGGGTTGTCCAAACTATTTTGCCTTTACAGAGTTTACATCGAGTGATTGGTTATTTCAAGTATTTACTGCTACTCCATCTGGTTCACTGACCTGCTATTGAAATTAACCGCGCCACATCAGTCAATACAGCCAATTGTCATAGTATATCATTTGAAAGATTAGAGGCCTCTAAAGGACTTGATTCTTTGAGTAGAACTCCATTCCCTTTCAGTCCGGTCTTTTCAACTCAATGAGCCAACCTTCCTCCCATCATTTTCTGACACCCAGCAATTTTTTGTTCCCCGGTCACTCCTTCATTACCCTTCAGTTGGCACCTTACTGGTAAACCCTTAGTTTTCGCTGTATTGTTTTTGATCACCCACCAATAACTATAACGAAATAATAATAATGGTATATTTCTCGGCCATGGTCGAGACACACGCGCAGGCGCATGATCATGGTGTGCAGCGTTACTCAGTAGAACGAAATGTTTACAAACTTCAGGTATAGAAGTCGAAGGTGCCAGCTGTAGAAAAACAGCCAGCAATAGTTTATATGAATCACTCTAATAATGGTTTCCGCGCCAGCTTTGAACCGGTTTCGGTTTCACGCTGGGCGGTGGCGCACAGAGGGGATATCGAATAGGTAGTTCATTCGTGCTGCTAAAGTTGCAACATCAACGGAAATTATGCAAGCCATGAAAAACGGCGGTTTACCGGGTATATGCCAACAACGAAGTTTCAAATGGGAAGAAAAAGAGATTGTATGGAAGTACACTCGGGGAAATTGATGCATGCGAAGAGAGTGGCAAAACCATAAAGCTGATGCAAACCCTGAATGTCGGTTCTACTGGGGTTCAAGAAAAGGAATGGGTTATGAAACAAGGACACATGAAACCAATTTTATGAATGTACTTTTTTGCACTATGGTGAATGCGGAAGTAACAAAGGTCCATGTGAGGGTGAGTTAAATTTCAAGATCAGTAACCTGTACCATTCAGAAATGTGAAAGTGCAACTGGAGGGCCCTGAAAAAGTGAAGGATCAACTTCCAGCCGGACACGAATCGAGCGAAAAGCGGACTGTTGCAACAGATACTAAAGTGGAAAATCTCCGCATTGACTTGGGCAATATTATGCTGTTTCACTGACAAATATATATATACATATATAGATGTTCAGTGACGCATTGAGCCTCAGTATTATTCGGCGTCATTACTGGTAATGTGCTACATTCTATGGGTATAGTTCGTCCGGCTGGGTGAAGGATATGTGTCGGTCAATCAGTCCGGTGTGGCGAGATATGACAGACGTAAATGATGACTAGTATATTAGCGGGTTGCGATTGAACCGTTAATTGTGTTGGCTGTAATGTTGATATCCACCGGAGGGGTTTCGTGTTAGAAAGCCCTAATTAATACGATAGGCATTTGGGGGTATTTCCTGCCGCGTGGCTTGCTTGCAGTCCCAGATTATATGAAAGGTCCACATTGGGTTCCCGTCGGTACGAGTCATAGTGGCATCTTTGGTTATCCAGTTTGGCGACTGAGATAGCGGTAGGCGACGAACCTGAAATAACCGTGGGTGTCCGAGATCAAATTCGGCGCTCGCAGTAGCAACCCAAGCAGCCCATTGCCCGGCTCCATTGGGCTCTGCCCAATTGTTGCGTTATCTTCGTTTCGGGCATCTTCCATCCTGAGGTGGTTGATTTTCGCAAGGGTTGTGCTCCAAAGCGCCTGTAAATTATGGAAGTTGGGTTCCACTGTGGTGTGAAAAACTACTTTCAGTACATGATTATTTACGCCACACTTTGGAAGAACTGGGTGAACTGCTACGGAATGGCCTAGGCTACGGTAATCCGTTACATATACATAATATCTAATTCAGAAACGTTATCCTTTGGATTGCTTGCATATAAAACCGAAAATGTAGGTTCCTTTGTTATATTTGGCAAGGATGAACCCTATGTAAAAGTTTCCACGCCTTGATTTTATAGACCTCTTAAACAGCTTGAAGAATGACCAGGAACATAGCACGTGATGAAGCGATGAAAAACGGAACAGCGGCTTCTTTGTTTATATCGTTAAGATATTCCCATTGGATTTCTCTGCATTTTCGATGATGAGTCCACTTTGCTCATTCATATTGGAAATTCGGTAGTTGACCCGGAAAGTACGGAAAATACTTTAGTGGCACGCTAAGCAGCTGAACAAAAATGGAGTAGTTGGCGGGAAGAAAGTAGTCATTTTCCGGGATTTTTTCAGTGCATTGGCTCGCCCAACCCTAGCCCAATCGGGCGCTGGTAGCTCTGTCCAAAGCTTTTCAGCTGCTAGGAACTTATTGGAAAATGGTTGCAACCTGTAATTGCAACAGTGCCACTGCGCCAGGCTTCGCAAAACTTCTCAGAGGAACTCATGTCTGTTGCCGTTTCACTTTACCACCGAAGTTGTTGCCTAGGAATTTATCAGCCGACAGTCTACTGCCGTTGCTAGCACAGCATTCAGGCACACAAGAATACCTCCGGACAAAAACCCATGACAAAGTTAAGTTTACTAGGGCTATGCCAAAAAAATAACCCCGGTACGCGTTTAACCGCGGCCCTGCTGGGTGGTTAACTTGCCAAACCTCGGCTATCGCACGGAAATCTTCCCTGTAATTGGTCGGAAATTAGCTGTTGATCTGGATTATTTCCTAGTCTCTATTTCGCGTAGTAAGCTGAAAAACCTACAAAATAGTTTGAGTGGAACAGGTTACCACAATGTGCTTCCCGGAGTGGAAAAAGGCGAAAGGTGTCCCCTTGACTCCAAAACTCGCTACCAATTTCCCTAACGCAACTTGAATGGTATGTTTTCCTCTGCTGGTTCAAAAAGTCTTGTCAAAGTTACGAACAAAAATTGCAGAACATAGTTCAAAAAACAAAGGCCCACCCAAGTAGGAGTACCAAACACAGCATCGGTTTAGAAAAAACCCAAAACCTGACCTGAATTCAGCAAACCTCGACTGCCCCTGTGGGAGAACCAGCCGTTCTTTGCAAACTTGAGTAGGGAGTGGGACTAGACGAATTTACTCCGACAGCAGTTCTGAATTTAAAAAATAGAATATCAGCGTTGGCAAAACCTGTTATATCACCACAGCTACCCAGGCCTTGCTCTCCTTTCCCACCCGGTCTTTCGTCCCTGAGTAGGGTTAAATGCAGTACACGGCAGCCGACAGCGAAAAAGGAAATCTTAGCAAGATTGTTCAGGTCGCCAAGCTAGTAACTTATCCGAATTCAGCTTTACTTGAGTAATTACGGCCCGCCAAAGCACAGTATGCCCCCTGCTCCCTAAATGCAACTACACTTGAGCTTTCCGGCTCAGCTCCTCCCATCCAAACTTTCCGGCTTCCCCGTTTCCTTCGAATATCCTGACCTCTGCTTTAAGTCATCTATCCGCGATCCACCTTACAACCCACCAGTTGCTATAGTATCTGAAAACTTGGCAGGCAACTTGAGTGATCACGAGTTCAATATGCCTCGTGACCATCTAACTGATGGATTGAAAACGCACTGTGCAGTGCCCGCTCTCCTGTGAACAAACATATATCCCTCTGCTCTCTTGCAGTGCAAGCTAGTTTGGATGTGATCCTCGTTATTAAAATTTGGATTAACGACAAAGTTCCTCCCCAACATACTTTTATGCCCGGTTATTATGTGTTCGCTACGAAAGAATCCGAGAGGCGTGGCGGCGAATGCCTGGCTTATAACAGGAAAAGACTTGGAGCAAACTTGCTCCAACTTCCTGTACTTAATAAGATCAAAGAACCTGTATCGCTCTCTATACCACAGCAGGATGGGCGGATAGTCATTGGTTGTCTCTACCGTTGGCCGGGCCGTGACCCTATGATATGAATGCAGAAGCCAAAGCACAAACTCACGTGGCTGAATGCTGGAACTCTGCTATAATCAAAGCTGAGAAAAGCTGACTCCCTAGCAACTGTTGGACAACCCCCAGGACCCCCGAAATTTTTATAATTTTATCTCACCTATCCATGCAGGAACGTGGACGGAACACTGAACATCGCCCACGAGTGGGAACAGCAAGCTTGACCGCCTTCGCTCAAGGGATCCCTTAGGTCTGGACTACTGTGATCGATCACCGACCTGGTGATGATCATGGGGTTGTGAAACGTGCTTTCCCCGCACGTAAGCATCAATATAAACGACGCAAAAATTAAAAAGGTGTCGGTAAGCCGCCAGTGAACACATTCGAAAAACAAGCTCGTGTTCAGTGATTAATAAGCATGGAGTCACACCACAATATATTACGACCAGTTAAAGGACTGAACCAATGAGATAAGTAGGAAGTGACAAAAAGAAGGAAGAAAAAAACGAGGGGAAGAAAACAACTGTAATCCGGGCTTAAGTCAAAGCCGGATGTGTGTTGCTGTTCTCGTGTTTGGTCAGTTTTCATCTAATTTATGGCCTGTTGTAGGGTGGGGAGAAGATCAGAGCAGCTTAAGAGCACACACAAGTTAATCTTGAACATATCGAGGAGGGTTGGTAAGGCGGATGCTGATGGCCTCAGGTGTGGTTAGTATGTAACATTTTGCTGGTCTCGATTGCTGACCCCGAACCTTATACAGCGCACGGAGGGCCTCAGCCACATTTATTGAAATTAGTCTGAGCAGAGTGTGGAACAACAGACCTAGTGAAGGAGTTGACCGCTCCAGTGTTTGAGCATGCAGTGTGGTGTTTGCAGAAGCCCTCAGGAAAATGCCTTGTTGTGCGGCCGCCATGCTTTTTCACAGGAACAAATAAATGAACAAGCGCAATATGAGGCCACTGAATTAGGCACTTTCTCTTTCACTCGCAAAACACTGCCGGTTGGGAGTCAAACGAAATCCGGAGCTCAAGTGCGTAGAACGTTTTACTCGTTACCTTTGACCACTTTCTGTGCACAATCCCTGCGAAGTATCACTTGTAAATGGCAAAAAGATGCATATCGGCTTTTCTTCTACCCCGAAGAGCCTTAGAATTTCCACTCTCTTTCGCATTATCTTCTCAACCAGCCGATACACGTAGCCCTTTTTGATGAGAGTTGTTAGCACTCTTTGCAGGTCTTCGACGCAGTCTTCCAGATGTACCTTTTTCGCCCTGCTTGTGAAGCATCGAATAAGATTCTTTTTGATCTTCAGAGGCGAAAAGCTATGGAAATTACTGATTGTCTATTCCACATTACCCTTCTGTGTACTGACCGGCTGACTGAGCAGTCTTCAGGGCGACGCTGCGGAAAGTCAAGGAAGGGGATTTCATTTTCTGACCCTGTTTCTACTGCGAAATGTAAGTTTGTATGATCTGAGTTATTGCTGGCTAACAGTTGGCTAACACTGTGGTTTGGTGAACTGACTACACAGATGTCACACACTTAGCTTTCGTATACAGCAAGGTTATCAGTTTTGCCATAAAGTCATCAACAGGTAGTGGTCCCAGTGAGGAGCCTACTCCCACCTAATTCGTTTGACAGTAGACCTGTTTGTTGAATTTGAACCGAACTTTGCACGTGCACAAAAACAGCAACCTTTTCAGACCTTTTTGAGGTGTGCCTGCATCACTTGTGTTCCTTTAGATATGGTCACATAGATAGTCAATGATTTCACCTATTAGGAGGCTGATGAAAAAAAGCCGATATCCAATGGAAGCATCCGAAGTTCTTTCACGTTTGCTTCTTTTAGGAAGTTTACGGATTCAAAGTGACCTTTAGGCTGCTCTTTGACACCGCCTGTCTTACTGGTTCCAGAATCCTTGTCAACCATTAGGCCACGGCAGGGTACGGTGAATTACAGATGTCGAGGATAGGTCTTAGGTGGACCACACTCGTGTGTTTGGGCAACTCGTACTATCTGGGAACGGTTGTTCCCGTGGAGCATATCCGTTCAAATGTGGCTGAGTTTATCATATTTTTTGCTTCAAACTCCGTGGCAGGCTGAAAAGAGAATTCTCTACCTGTTGTGTCTTCTTTTCCTGCGAACATTTTCGTGAATATAGATGAATCATTCAAAATGGTACCCATTTTTGCAATATGGCTTGACCTGTTGAGAGGCAACATACCCGTTTCCTTGTCCGGCTCTGATGCGGTGACGTCATTATTCTTTTTTAAGTTCGCCAGAAAGTCTCATAAGAGCTGCCCTCGGTAACGCTGTTGGTGACGGCCTAGTTGTACTGTGCTGATGACATTTGTAACGACGGTAGTGGACTCGACAGTCAAGTGTAAATTTTCTAAAATCCCACTCCCACTTCTTGTTGTTTGCTCCGGTTGCGTGGAAAATAAAATTGTGGTCCTGAGGCTAAACTTTCTGACAACTGTTTGCCTAGGTAAAGGTTAAATAAACTGTGTCCGAAACTCTGAGGGTTTTGCTTGGAATCATTCAGTGGTCTTGATTCCTCAATCCGGTAAAACAAGTTTTGGCGTTTGCGAACAATTTGAATACTCACGGCGGATTGAAAGCATTTTTCGAATGACTGCTTTTATCCACGGATAAGTAATCCATAATAAGAGACGATATCCAAAATGTTCGCTTTTACTCCGCAAAATGGTTGAGTACGGCGTCTTGCAGTGAAGCTGAAGTTTAACTTTCGAAAAGTTTATCTGATTCCTTTTCGATGCAGCAGAATATTGTTTCAGGAATAGGGCCTTAACGAGACATGCATCCCAGACCCGAACATGAGCTCTTGCTAGCGCCATTATTCTACAGATCTTATTGCGTTTGTCAAAATCCTTTACCACGGCCGAGTCTATCCTATTTCAAACGTCGGAAAATCACCAATGAACATACTTGAAGAAAAAGCTTGTTTTCAGTGATTTAGACCCATGCCATCGCGTCAAAACATATTAAAGCAGGTTGGGGGATTGAATCATTTGGACAAGGAGGAAGTTCCGAGAGTTGTTAGTGAAAAAATAAGCCAGGGAGAGAAAACCAACCGTCGATTCATTTACTAGGTCTGCCGTTCTACACTCTGCTCAGACTAATTTCAATAAATGTGGCTGAGGCCCTCCGTGCGCTGTATAAGGTTCGGGGTCAGCAATCGAGACCAGCAAAATGTTACATACTAACCACACCTGAGGCCATCAGCATCCGCCTTACCAACCCTCCTCGATATGTTCAAGATTAACTTGTGTGTGCTCTTAAGCTGCTCTGATCTTCTCCCCACCCTACAACAGGCCATAAATTAGATGAAAACTGACCAAACACGAGAACAGCAACACACATCCGGCTTTGACTTAAGCCCGGATTACAGTTGTTTTCTTCCCCTCGTTTTTTTCTTCCTTCTTTTTGTCACTTCCTACTTATCTCATTGGTTCAGTCCTTTAACTGGTCGTAATATATTGTAGTGTGATGGCATGACTATGACTCACTGAAAACGATCATTTTGCTAGACGATGGTCTCCAATTTCGGAAGCCCTCTCAAGGGTGATGTTTTGATATTTCACCCATTATAGTGGTCAACCGGACCTGGAATGATTTCCGCCTTTATTCCAATCTGCATTTGAAGCCGGATTCGATGTTATCTAACTGGCACCCGTTTCTAGTCACCGCTTCTTCCAAGGTGGTCAAATTTGACGTCAGATGGACCAATCTGCAAAAAAATGCGGCGTAATTTTGCGAAGCTGCGGCAAGCTTACTGAGGAACCAACTACTTATCTACCTTTCCTTGCCTCAGGCTCCTTCCAAGTCAGCTACTAACAGAAAACGAGAACAAGCCGAAAAAATAACTGTACGCTCACAAACAACCAGAAAAATAGGCTATCCCTTTGGCCTTGGTGGTATCCGGAGCCCTTGCTCTACAACCAATATACGATATTTGCTCAAGTTGGAGGACATCTTACGAGCTCACCGCTGTTAGTTGCCGAGGCTTTCAATAATTTCTTCCTTCGAATTTTTATAACGGACCACAATAATCCAACCCCAAAATTATGATTTTGACTATTGATGTCACATGAACAGTGATAGTCTCAGCCAGTGGGCCAGAAAGCTGGTAAATGCCAGCCAGCTCCGGTTAACTCTGGACCCGGAGGCATCCATCCAGCTCCGTTTTGTCTTAGTAGCCTGGAAGTTGTGTTGCTTTCTCTAAGGTTATTTGTTCTCTCAGTGAAACAAAGTGCCTTACAACATCAGTGGAAAACATCGGCTACCATTTCCCTCCATAAGGTGGAAGCCTCGCATGTCTCCGCTTAATCCCAACCAATAAACAGTACCTCAAAACCATTCGGAATGAAGGAGCGAGTAGTGAAACACGGCCCTTCTTCCGCTTACCGGCGGGTTCAGAACTAATAATCAACATGAATTATCAGAGTATAGGTCTCGTTCCACCATCCAACCTGATTTTCTCAACCCAATAACAACATTGGCTGACTCCGGCAAGGTATTCATCGTTATTTTTTGAGGTGACGAAGACATTTGAACACTCATCTTAGGCCCAGCCGCTAACTTAGTTCAAATCTTACTGCGTTAGCGGCCCGTCCCGCTCTTGGTTGTTATCCCCTAGCAAGAATTGAACACTGGAATCAACCTTTCATCACACTAGCTATTCATAAACGGTGTTGTACAAAGTAGTGTATTGGGTCGCTTTCTTCTCTACATGACGCCACTGTTGTGTTCAAAGTAGTACATCATGCACCGCTTTTCTGTTCGCTTAAGAGAGCAAAACTGCCCAGTTCTTTGAACTCCATACTTTGACCTATATCCTTGCAACTATTACTGATGACCTGGATGACCGCGACACCAGGTGCAATCACTGAAATCTGGGTCTGCCAGCAGCCGAGTGTGCCGTTCTCACTCATAAAGGCCACATTTTTCTTGAATCTCTCGCCTTATACAGACCGTATATCTCCGTCACTCCTTAGGTAACAGAAGCGGGCCTCCATCATTCCTGCACCTTTATCTTTCAAAAACGAGCCACCCAACAAGTAGCTGTGACCAAGGAAACGATAACCTCTATCAGCAGGTTTTCTAGGATGCACGATTGCTGGCTTCTGATATTTGGATCCCACTCCTCTGGTATACCATCCTGCGCAAGTCTGATGCACTCGCAATCGAAATAGTTTAGTGACTCTTCATCAACACTTTATTTGGCTCGTCACCTCATGAGTTACAAAGAGAGACGTAAGCTTCTCAAACTTCAGTCTTTGTGACTGCGGCCTGCAAAACTCAATCTTTAGTTTCTATTCAGCCTCCTACACTCTAGAGCGCATACGTCTAAAACACATCTATGTTTCACCCGGGACACACCTTTCTACTTAAGTATGGAACAGATTGCTCAAAGACAGCCAGGTCCACTAGGCGTTAGACAGATTCAAAATTGCTCTTCCAAAATTTTTATTGTCGCCAAAGTGCTGCGAATAACCCAAGTATGCAAAACGTCGAAAAAAGCAAACAGGGTGACCTAGATTTTTGATTAGGTAATGTAAGCACGACCCTTGTAACACTCTGCACCGCGAATATCAGCTACCCCATATGACCCCTCCGTTGTCAGCATATTAGTATACCATATTGTAGTTTATATCACGGACACCAACCTTGACAGATTCTACCTAATTAAGGTGGCCCAATATCACTTGTCTATCTTCATCATAGTGACTTCGTTCCATTCGGTACGAACTGGCCCCTTTCCCTCCAGCTTATTATACCCAGGCGTCTCAACTCATACTATCACTTCGGTGGCCGCCAACTACTTCCAAATCTTCTTTATCCTTGTTTTTAGCTTTTATTATTTTAGTATTCCTGTCCGCCTCCAAATGCTCGTAGCCTTCATTCTTTCTGAAGTAGCTCCAGTGTTTAAACCAGTAGATATTCGTGTTGGCCACTGACCACTGATCCTTAACTGGGAGCACCCCGGAGTGCCTTTCTTCATTTCTCAGATACCCATTGAAGAGTATCTTTTCCTAAACCACGTGTAGTGATCCCCAGGCAGTACTGCCAAACTATTCGGCCCACTTTCCGTTCTGGAAGTTCGATATCTCTCGGTTATTTCTTCTCTCTCTCATTGGTCTTGTTGCTCAGGACCCTCTCAACCTCGTCATCAGCTCCTGGATCACTCGGTCTCTACCTCTGTGTGATCTCGATAAAATCACTCGCACAAGTCCGGCCGCTGCTTGTCACTGTCAGATCCACGGCTCCCGCCGATGCACACAGGGCACGCAGGAAGTCTGCAACGATATGCGGGAGCGGCCAGGTTGCAGAGTCACACCTGTTACTAGAAACGGTTTTCGAGCTAGGTGACAGTACCACCGGTCCCACTCACTAGCACCGGTTGTGAGTTGAAGCTCGACTTGTATATTCGCAGTGGCGTAAATACGCAGCTTTTGCCTCCAGTTATCATCGATCTTTCATCCTGCTCACACACACTAGCTGTTATAATTTACCGCTTTTTACGCCCGCTAAACCTACAACACTCGGAGCATAATCATCGCGTATTCAAAAACCAAATAACGTCCTAAGCTCATCGTTCAACCCCTACTTTCCTAAGGCCTCATAATGAAGTACTCGTCAGTCTTGTTCGTGAGACTTAACCAGACCCAAACGTAAAACTCGGGAATTTTATTGCTTTTTCAATGAATTCAAAAACCGACACATTCGTTTCTGCCGTTGACTTGGGTAGTATAATCTTCAAACAGTATATCCCAATGCAATTTTTTTCCAGACTATCCAAACAACCGATGAATCAATGGTAGTTTGCTCCCTCTACATGCTCCACTCTTTGATCACCTGGAACAACCGCACTGCAACATTTTATCTTGCAAAGATTCATGTCCTTTTTATGTATGCACATGAGAGACGCTTGTATTGCGGAGTTTTGCTTTGCCACCACCAAGCAATCCATCCATTAAAAGGAACATAAGTGAGTGATCACTTTCCTCTCAGTCTTCATCATCGCTTTTTGCAGGCTAGGCGACTCTGCTACAGCAGTAGCTACGCATCGCAGACCGATCTGTCACGCGCCTTTCATTTCCATATCGACGCAATATATTATATCTTTCTGGAAATAAACAGTCCACCAAAAGTTTGTCAGTTTCTACCCGGCCACTTCTTTTACCGTCACTTTGGAAGTCTCTCCAAAGCCGTGTTGTTCTTTCAGGGTGTAAGTGACTAAGCCAATATTCGGTCACTGGAAGCGGAGAACTGTAAACTCCGACTAATTTTTCATGCCTTGGGTCCGTAATTACGCTATCTTCATTTTTTGATTTTCAATCAACACTCCTTCCATAGATCGCAAGGGGCTATGGTTTGTCCGCGCCTCTCATGGGAAAATACTTTTTCTAGAAACACTACATATGTGGATATATAAATCATATTTGATCCTGTAGCTGTGTAATCTTAATTTCGTAAAACTGTGTACATTTTCACAGCTTCCAAACGCCTCCTCCTGGACTCCGCAATTTTGTTCAGACTTTTCCTACCCGAGTTTGAATAAAGCAGTTCCTAAATACTGATGAAATTGCTCCAATCCCTCTGTGACTGATAAAAACCTCAACAGCGTAAGGATTTTGTTAACACTGATGGCTGTGAAGTTATTGGGTGCTAGAGAAAAGCTGTTTATGTTGATCGGATGTTGGTGTCCTTCAGTCTGTCGGTCCTCCCGTTCGTAACATTTGACTGGCGCAACTGTCTCGCATGAACTGTGCGCAAGGGCTCCAGATCACCGTTCCAACCTGGTTGTGTTCTTCGGTTGCTGCGGTCTCCATCATCTTGTGGACGTTTCAGCCAGGGTTCGGCCAATGGTACCCAAGGTCGGAACCATTCAGCTACGGTTTTCACAACCGGACCGAGTTTGCACGTTTGAAATTCACGGACCAATGAGCTACCCAGAAAACGAGTTCTTCAAACAATATTCCTTTACACTTTTGGTACATTTGCAATGCAATTTGGAAAACTACGTGTGCTTGCCGATCCCGACCGGAAAACGGACAGTAAAATGCGAAAACGGATCCAGGGAGTCACCAATTATTGAATAATGGCGAAGAGTTGTTCCCATTCAGGTGCTTTCACTATCGCCCTCCAGGAACTTTGGTGGGTCAGTCTTATTTCACTCGTGCAAAAACGGGCCATTGCAATGTAGCTATTGATGAACGCAGTCGGAGTGGCATGTTTGCCCTCATAACAAATAGTGGAGCACACAATTTTTGAAGTAGGAGCCACTGGGTTCTTCGTGGTAATGATTGCAGTGAAGCTCCGGTAATTGTGCTGTCTGTCCGGTAGAACTGGCTGTTAGATGTTCCATTAGTTAGAGGCCGGTGCCCAGGTGTATGGATACCGGTGTTCGACCGGTACGATGATCAGTGTGTCACAGGTGATGGAGCAGTCTAACTGCAAGTGAAAATAGTCGTCTTTATACCCCACTGATCGTCGTGTTATATCAGTTAACTCATGTGCCTAATAAGTAGAAATGCAAAACTTGCTGCATCAAATGAGGCAGTTATGTTTACATTTAAAATACCTACAAGCTTATTATGGAGTGGTCTAAGTGCCGGGGAATGGAAAGAGAATTATGGAGCATACATGGGACCAGTACGTACGTATTTAGAAGCATGTAATATTCGCTATGCGGTGTTCAGTCTTCATTTGGTAATGGACGGCTTTTGTGGACGTAACCGAAGTTTATATATATGTCTTTGTACATTCAGCATAAGAAACCTACCCGTGAAAACCAGTGAGCGGAAATAGACATCAGAAATAAAGGCTGCTAGAGGAGATGTGTCACACTGACTACCAATAGATAGTATAAGGGATGGTACCGGAGCTGCAGAAGTTCGTGAAGGGCGCATATTATTCTGGCGCTACAGCTGATCACAGATATCTATTTATAAATAAAGCACATATATATACGTATAGATTTATCTTGAAATCTCTCAGCGCACAAATACCTCTGTAAGTTAGCCAAGGTTCAAGTGAACAACATCAGATTGCATGTGATCAAGATTAGCAGCTGGCGGGAGACGCGTAAAAAGCGCAGCCCATTGTTTCATATTCCGTTTAAGCGTACGGCGTCGACTACCTAACAGCTACATAAGCGCAAAACCATATTGCCGGAGACCAGCATCCTGGTAGGATGGTGGGGCAGTGCAGCGAATGGCAGTTTACTATTCCATTCTCGTCCGTGAGCTGGTTCAGTTAGTACACGTAATTTTTGTGAAATAACAGGACTTGTGAGCAGCATTTTAAAGTTGCTGGATCTGTTCCAGGAGTGACAGGTTAGAAACCGGTTAAACGATCACAACAGAAACTGGAATAAATACACATATGGTATGAGGCCATTAGTTTTCTATTGAGAACCCATGGCTCCTAGGCGCATATTGGTCGTCTCACACTTGCTATTTTATGCGATACATGCGCCGAGAACTACGTGGTTACTCTGAGTCAGATGTCAAACCGCCAAAAAGTGGTGCGAATGCTTACGCCGGAACTGAATGAGCTCCCAAGGTGCGTATATCATTACGGTTGCACGCTTAACCACAAAAGTCCATTTGATAACAGGATAAGCCTAAGCCCCCGGCTTTCATTTACGTCCCAAGCAAGTTCGGCAGTTAAGCCCCAACAAACAGAACTGTGACGGTACTGAGAGTGAGCCTCGCAATGAGGGAAGACTGTCATTAGAATTGTCCGTGGTGGTTATGTTACTCAAAATTTTGCACATAAATATTCCTACTTCTGCATTATTTTGAGTACCTGTTTCAATGGCATCCTATGCCCCCAAAGCATGTACACCGCCTTCGTCGGAGATTGACGTCCCACAGTGGACATTGGTGGATGTTCAACGGACTTCGGCTGCCCCTAAAGTGGAAAAGAAAACGCTCTCGATATCACTGAAGGTCATTCCAAGTCCGTTCGGTAAAGAATATTATTAGGACAGTCATTATATACATCAGGCAACAATGCAGGGTATATGATTTCATGCACAATGAAACATTCAGAGCAACGAAGTTCCAGTTGGAACTTATTACTAGGCAGCTTAAAGTATGTTGTACTGATACCAAAGCTTTGTGGACAAAAATCTGCAACGAAAATTGATAACTTCCTGCGAGCTCCGTGTTCCTAATTTTACCTCCTACCGGCTAAATTAGCTCTGGTGCTACATAGGGCCCAACAGGAGCCTCAATTTGTTGGGAGCAATGCTGCATATTATTTTATAAACTTAGGTGCACAAAGCACAATACATCGCTTTTAAGATGAAGTTCCAATATGAAGTTGGTAGATCAGTTAGCCAATTTTCGAAGCTGGCGCGCCGTTTGGGAGGGAGTGCAATTCCAAAAGCATGTTTGGTAGGAATATTTCGGGGCATCGACCACTCGATCTAGAGCTCAGACTAGCCGGGCTCCAAATAGGAAGAAGCTTGAGTTCTCCTTCGTACAGTTTATCGCGCGAGCAAAATTTTATCGTTCACTTAAATCTTGGACTCTGCTTTCTCTTGAACCCTTTGATCACGCATTGCACCACTGCTCGAGGTTACCCGAAATGAACTGTTTCTACTTTACATATTCCTCATATTTTCGGTGAAATTGCAATAGTAGCCTGCTCTCCAGTTGAATGGTTGCAGCTCTGTCTCGATCCGGTCAGTTTCAGGCTTTCCAGCTTTACGAATTAGACTCAGCGGTACCATAAAGTTGTTGGGCAGGCCGGTCCCACATTGTGCAATTTCAGGATCACCTCCCTTTCCCACCTTGAAGGTTGCTCGCTCCTGACTAACCCATCCCCTTCTACTTCAAGTCTGATTCGGTACTTTAATTCTGCTGGTCTTAACCGATACGTGTCACCACGCCTACTACTTGTGCCATTGGTGTCTGTACACAAATTTGCTCTGACAGGTTTACCAAAAATAACCCAGAGAACAGCTGAGCTACTTCCTGTGTGGCTTTGTTTGTCTTTTACGTTCTGGGCACTTCGGTTTGTTTTTATCTTCAAGGTAATAAGCTGAGCACAGTAAAGTTATTCCGATTTCGAGTAAACACCTTTCAAAATGAAGATTTGGAAATAACTACCCCGACAAGAACATGAAAGCAGGGTTCAACAGCACTAGATTGCACGAAGTATTCCCAACCATTTCTTGAGGCCTTCACTATTGCATATTGCACTCAAGGTGATCAATTCCCAGGGGGAGGTTGAATGTTCTAACAAAGCCAAGGACAAACCCGCAAACACTAAGTGAATGATGGCAGGTGAAATACAAGCTACCAAGACAAGGCGAGGTGCTAACTAATTATATCTAACGGAACAGGTCCCGTACGACTGGCAGTGGCAACTTCAACAATATGCCCACAACTCCTTTCAAGAAAGTGGAATTTTACATTCAGGGTACACAATAGTAAAAACTCGCCAACTCACTATTTGGTAATCCGATACCTAGGCTGTTGTCATTAATAACTTGAAAATAACATCGACGATCTCTAAACAGGGAGGTTTCGTAAGGGATAACTTAACATCTATTAAGAATCAATACTGGTCTTGTATATCTATCTAGTCAACAGCTCACACATTTTGAAACTATCATTCCCGATGTTCTTCCCGATAGTGTTCCCCACGGGTTTTAGTAATTCCGCAAGCCATTTTGCCGGTTTGTGATGCGGTAATTTGGTCAGAGTTATTATTGTTCCCAGAGGTATACTTCCTTTGTGTACCCCTGGTAAGCCGTACCTTTGTATTTTTCAGCTGTCCCCGCACCTTAGTCTGTTGGCCGTGGATTCTGGGATCATGTTGGCGTTGACAAGGTTGTCCAGACCTACCTTCACTTTTTTATTAGTTTTTATCCAGTCTTTGGACCCGGCTTCAGTTCAACTCCACCTTCCAGTATAGAGTTTATTTTGTCTCTCGAGGTTGATCTTTTCCAAAAAGGCTACTCATGAACCTTTGTCTGGTCGAAAAATCACTAAGCCTGGGTTCCTCCCCAGTTATAGGTAGCTTCGCAAGGGTCCCCCCTCGTGGGACAATTCTCTTTAGTTGTGCTTCTTCCGCGTGTGCCCAATTCTACCCAGTTTGCTGTGAACCACCCATGTGGCGTTGGATGTAAGCCGGACAACTGTTTGAATAACGATCCAAGTCTGGCTCGCTAATCCGTACGGATGGTACACTTTAAAGGAATGCAGCAGATGAGACCACAATATAAGGCCACGGTTGCATTCTATCCAGTCGGAAAGATGACAGGTTTTCAAAGTAAGTCTCCGAATGGCTCAGAAATGGCAACCTCAGATCAGAAATTCACGGTTTCCTCAGTCACTTTATTTCGTGCGCAAGCGCTCCATGGAGCCTATCGGCACAGACGTTCATGAGCTTAATCAGAAAGACCAGGCACTAAATCGACAACCGGCTACGTATTTTGTTGTTCTCACTTTAATGACCTAAGGCATGCTCGCTACCGCTCTCCAGCTGCTCCGTCTCATCTAGGCAAAGCCGATTTATCTAGGTAGTATGTAGCGTACCCCTAACAACGGACGTCCGTCGCACCACGGATGTTTCCGTTTTTGTACTTTGCCTTTTGTATGCGCTGTGCGGTTATCGCTGGAGGTAGAATAACTGCTAGGAGAAAGGAATTTTTCCGTGTTACTGAAAGCTTTGACAGTGGCTAGACTTTGGTATAAGGCGAAAACATTGCTTTAGACTATCTGGATGGTATCCTGATGGCCGACAATGAGATTTAATAAATGAGCTTTAAAAGGTGTACCACTTTATCGCAAGCCGATCACAAGGCCACCGATGCACTCCTACCCCACTGTTGGCGGCGAATTCACCAATACTGATGCTCGTATCGTGAAAAGCTTGGAAAGTTTGTCCATTTTCGATGGAAGTTGCGTGGAAAATTCACAGTTTAAGTGGTATATGCTAGGCACAATTTCATCCGGTGGCTCTGCATTTGTGGCTAATTTGCTCACAGTAGAGTCATGCACATTCATACTGCTTTCCTATACACATTTTAAGCAAACTCCCGTTCCAATTCAGGGTCTACATGAGGGGAGCTCGAGGAGAAGATACCCCATCAGCTCTGTCTCGGGTAAACCTACCTTGGCCATTTACCGTCCAACGGCTCTTAGGTCACCTCGCACGTACGAAGCGCAAACCCATTTCAAGTGGAATTATCCGGCTACTTTTGGCTCAACTCACGGAGCTCTCGCGGGGCCGAAGTTCCACTCGGTAATTCTTCTGGAGAGGGATTCATGTGAAGGCTCTTTGTGGAAAGCGTAAACTCGAAATTCTTCAAAGAAGCCGCTGTCCCCTCCAGTCAACGTCCGCCTTCCATAGTGCTAGCTTTCAACTATGCAGTCACGAATTTCCGCTTTATGCACCCGGGAAAATTTTTTCCCCTCCGTGCATAGTTACCGCATATTAAAAACCCAAAAACAGTCTTGGCTTATTGTTCACGGTCTACTTTCCCAGGTTTGATACCAGCTTACTCACCGGTCTCATTCGAAAACTTGCACTCTCCCCAAGATAAAACTCACCTCTTTTAACTACTTTATCCGGTATATTCGAAAACCGGCACATATTTTGTTGCCATTCACTTCTGCACCACAATCTCCAACGGGTTATTTCATTGTGAAGTATATCCTTAGAGTTTTTCAAGGGTGAATCTGTGATCGTTTGCACTTTTTGTCAGTTCCGCTGTTAGCCCACCTAAAGCCGTCGCAATGCCGTATCTCCATCTTGCAAGGCATCTTGTCCCATATATGCAGGTCTAATTAGCCCTTGTACAGCAACGTTCTGTTCCGTCTCCATCAAGTGGTCTACCTATTATAAGTAACGTCAACAGATAGTCTTCCACCTGTCACCTCATCATTATTGCCAGCTAATTGTCTGTGCTACTGATGCAGCTACGCGCCGCAAATGGATTTACCACGGGGACCAATTTTAACGTTGATGCACCGTAATCCACTCTTTTTAAGGCCAACAATCCGCCCAAATGTTACATGTTCCTATTATGCCACTTCTTCCACCGTCACTTTAATAACCACAGTCCAGGTGTGTAGTCCCTATGGTGTGCTCTTTGGTGGCACTCTGGCTAGTAAGAAGAATTATATTGAGAACAGTCAAGAGGTAATCCAGCGAGCATTTGAATCGAGAGATAGAGAGAAGCGTGGAAGTTTATCGGGATTTCACCTTCCAACTTTAGGTATTTCGTGGGGAAAAAGGTAGATCCCGAAGCTAACCTTGATTTATGAATGGAGGGCCACAGGAAGCGACGGAGTGAGGCGTAATTTGTGGAGGGGGTGAGACAAGTGGGCTCAGCACGTGAGAAGGCCATGCTGTGGTATAGCTTAAACAGAAGACATGCAAAGAGCTTCACGCGAAGCAGACAAAAAGGGTCAAGAATGAAACAAACTGGGTGAATGCCACCGATATTTTAGTGAAATGGAGCTGCACTGACTCTAGATGAATGCGATCATATTTCATCATGTTGGTGAATACAACGAGACATTGATTGAGGACAGGCCCGGAGTGACACTTGTAGGCGAGCTGTCTGTGATTGTTTCAACGAAAAGTTCTGGTGGAGAGACGCAGGATTCTTTTCGCGCTAGCAATCTGTATTGGAGCTTAATTAGAAGACCTAAAGCTACAAGAGCAATGAAAAACAAGGTCTTGAAGTAACGGAATGTACGAAATGGATAGGCTGTGGATCAGCAGGGTTCCGAGGGAAATACGACAGCCTAAGACTTTGTAGCGACTTTCAGAGTTTAAGAATTTTGTAGTAAAACAAATGCACTAGAATCCGAGTTGCATTAGATTACTAGTAATTTCTTTCAGGATAGCGCTGATGGTCTGACTGGGACACTCATAGACGATTCTTATGTCGTCCACGAAACCGAACTGAGTACCGTGACGCAGAACGGAAAATGTATCATTTACATAAGTGAGAAAAGCAAGTGACCTGGAAAACTCCCTTGCCTGACACCACTGGTAACTGGAGCAGGTTATGAGGGACATTTGTCAGTGGAAACTACCATCACGACGAGACTGAATCTTGACGTGGTGTGATGGCTTGTGCTCCTCTATGACCCAAAGAGCTAAACAGGATGGTTCTTTAAGCCGGAAGCGCAATCATACCTGACAGGTCAATGGATAGAGGGCAGAAAAAGTCCAGTCTCCTGGTCCTCCAGGTTGGGGGTCGATCTGAGCTGAAAAATCGATTGGCAGAACCAGTGGAAGAATAATTTATCCAAGCAAATGGGCTTCCACTAAGCCATCCCGCTGCCTTGCGGATAGGTTCTTGTTAAGACTAAAAGCTTCAGATGAGGACCCTAATCGTTCTCCTGCTTTATGGCTGGACACTCTAGCAGTACCCGCCTAACATCTCCCACGAAATGCACAAATACAAAGAATTCCGTACTGCATTGGTCGTCAAGCAGGATAATCAGGACCGCGCTGCCCATTGCATCGAGCGGGGTGGGTTGTGATTAGTGGGCTACTGCTCAGAGTTCCCTCTTTTTTCATTCAACTTTTGTTTTCTATCCCTAACCACCCCCCTTTACCCCATCTATCCACCCATAATGCTCCCACTGATAACACAGTAGATACTCGCAACGGTTTACTGTCAAATAGCATCGGGAATAACCCTCCGTCTGGTAACTCACATTTTCTCAAGCCTCGTCAGCCTCTGAATCTCGGCTGCTTCAACGTGCGTACACTTATGCAGGTCGGTCAGCAGGCATGCCTAGCCCTCACATTAGATTCTCTGAAGATTGATGTCTGCTGCTTAAGTGAAACGCGTATCCAGGATTCGAGCAGTGTAATTCAACTAACCGCTCCTGGTATCTCATCGAGGTATTTTCTGCGCACCTCAGGAGACGAAGTAGCTCAAGCTGCGGGTCAACGTGGTGTAGGAATAGTCTTGGCTGACAAGGCAGAGGCTGCTCTTTTGGACTGGATCCCTGTTAACAGTCGTTTGTGCGCTTTGAGACTCCAAGGGTCAGTCGGCGTTCGAAAGGATAATTGTGTTGAGCGAAATTTGTTTGTACTCTTGGCGTACCCCAAAACGGACTGCAGCTCGGACTCGTAGGAAGATGAGTTCTATGATGCCCTCGCCACCCTCGTTCACAGCAGTAAAGTTTCTGACATTGTAATGCTACCTGGTGACTTCAATGCACAAGTTGGGAAACTCAGTGTGTCAGAAGCCTGTTTAGGTGGGCGTTGTGCTTTACCCGCTGAGCGCACAGATAACGGGGATAGACTTCTCCTGTTTTGTGCGGACAACCGACCGTTCTTGTCTAGCACCAATTTCCGACACAGCTCGCGTCGCACAGCGACATGGCGCTGTAACTCTACAGGTACTTTGAGTCAAATTCATCATATCAACGTAAGCTACCGGTGGCTCAGTTCTGTTGAGAACTGTAGATCTTACTGGTCCACGTACGTAGGGTCGGACCATGTATTAGCCTTAATGCGATTATCGCTCCGGCTATTTGGTCATCGTCGCAAACCGCAAAGCGGATTAGCCGTGCAACGTTTGTGCGATGCAGGAGTACGCATCCGGCATGAGCAGAAGTTAGCACATGGGCTAGGACCTACGAAGAACAATGATGTAGATGAGGATTGGGCGCATCAAACAGGCGATGCACGTTGCAGCAGGTTTTGCCTGTGGTCCTAAATCCGTCGTCCATCAAAGACATTGGATCTCACAAGAGTAGCTGAGTATGATGGAGCAAAAGCGTCAGCTCTCGAACCATACAGAGATGAATAAGATGCGGAGAAAGCTACAAAGGCAAGGTACACAAAGCCTTAAGAATGATCGCAAAAATTGGTGGGTAAAGGTAGCCGAAGAAATGGAAATAGCAGCTGCTTCAGATAATAGTCAGAGACTGTTCAAACTTATTCGTGACACCAGTGGACGGCGCATCCAGGTCAGTGAAACGGTTTGCGATAGGAATGGAGAACCCATCCGCAGCAAACAGCCAAGGCTTGACCACTGAGCCGAATATTTTGAAGGACAATTTAGCTGGCCTCACGCTAGTGTAGTTACTCCTGTGTCAAAAACTGCGACTCCTTGGGTGGTATCACTTGAGCCCCCATCAGAAGTAGGAGTAGAGTCATGTATTCGATTACTAAGGCGGGGGAAAGCTGCAGGTCCCCACGAACTTCCCCCAGTTCTTTTCAAACTGGGCGGTGGGGAGTTGATAAAATCACTTACCGCCTTGCTCCGTGACGTTTGGAACAAGGAGCGTATTCCGTTATTATGGAGTGAATCATTGATTCTTCCCATCTTCAAGAAGGGAATACGCAATGACTGCAGTAATCATCGTGGGATTAGCTTAATTCTGATAATCATCAAAGTATTAGCTTCGATTTTGCTGCATCGTCTTACACCGGCTCGCGACAGGAATGTCCGCAAGCAGCAGGCTGGATTCCGCCCAGGGCGAGGATGCTTTGATCGGATTTTTACCCTTCCCCGACCAATTGAAACGCGTCACAAGCACCGCCGACCGACAATAGTGGTTTTCTTGGACCTGAAAGGTGCTTCCGATTCATAGAATGAACAGCGCTTCTCAGTGCAGTCCCTCGAGAAAGTATGCCCTAGAAGTTCGTGAACCCACCGGGATCATTTTGTTCTAATACATCTGGCGGCGTCAGAGTTTACGGTGAAATATTCGGTCGGTTTGAAACGACCAGTGGTGTTCGACAGGGACGTCCTATGTCTCCATTCCCGTTCAACTTCGTCATGAACGAAATAATGGAGAGTGCGCTGCAAAATCTTCAGGACGTAAGCGTCGAACTAGGAAATAGTGGAAAGCTACATGACCTTGATTACGCGGATGACGTTGTATGCTCGTTCGAATCCACGGAACATGCTCAACGTGCACTGGATAGACTTGGGAGAGTTGTAGCTTCATTCGGCATGCGCTTTGCACCTTCAAAGTGTAAGGTGATGTTAAAAGACTGGACGTCAACGATTCCGAGCTTGATGCTCCATGTGGAGGGGCTGTCGGTTTTCGACCACCTCGGCAGCAGCGTGACGACGGATGGGAGCACAGTAGTAGAGGTGGGTACTCGGATATCCAAGGCTCGAGCGGCGTACGCTGGACTAAAGCACTTGAAACGCCGAGCTGAAATTTCACTGGAGTTGCAAGGTCGTGTAAACCGTGCCGCAGTGCGCTCAGTTTTGCTGCATGGTTGCGAAACTTGAAGTCTGCGTGCTGAAGATAATCGTCGTTTTGAGGTTTTCCACGATCGATACTTACTTTGTATCGCTAAGATTGGGTGGAATAGCCGAGTAAGTTTTGATGAGGTAAGAAAATTAATATTAGGTACTAATTTGGAGAACGTTTTGTCACAGCGTATCCACTTTAGTAGACTTCGTTGGTTGGGGCGTGTTTTGCGTGTTTCAAACATAGGTCTACCTTACCGTGTTCTGTTCTCCGTTCCTTCTTGGGGGTGAAAGAGACCATTTGAAGGTAAACAGATGACGTGGCAGCGAGGAATGAGAAAATATACAGGGAAAGTAGGGGAAGCAGGGGCTTCACGTTTTCGTGGTTGGGGTCTTGAAGGTCCGTCTACCAGTTGGCTGGAGACACTGAAGGATATAGCTGCAAACCGCGAACAGTGGCGATCGTGTTGTCACTTTCCATCGAACCAGAATGACCGATCGATGTGCGTTTGTACAGTTATACTGTGTTCCGCGCGTTGGCTACTGGTGCATTCCCTCTTTTTCCCAGCCGTTTAAGTCCACTCTCTGTCCATCTTGTATATTTATACTTCATAATTCAGCGAACGACATGGTCAGAAAGACAGGGGTCAGTGGAGCCCGCCCTACTTTTTAACGCTGTACGATGATGATGGAGCATGGGTCCCTGTCATGCATACTGGAGGAAAATCTCGTGAACTGTTTGGTGCATTGGGGCTGCACGGACTCAAAAAAATGCGATCAGATTTCGTCATCCTGGTGAAGATAATGGGACATTATTTGAGGAGAGGCCTGGCGTGGGACTTGTAATTCAGCAGTTTGCAATCGTTTGGCAGAAACTTCCCGGAGATGAGACCAATGGTTCTTATCGTCATGGCAATCTGGAGTGGAACATGTTCAAAAAACCTAAAACTAAAAGGGCAATGAAGACAAAGGTTTTAAACTGGCGGGCTGCACGAAACGAGTAGGTTGTGGAGCAACAGGGTTCCGGGAGCAACCTAACATCCGAAGGGAGTGTAGTAGCTTTTAAAAGTTGAGAAGTTCATACTTCAAGGAATGCACCAGGCTCAGCATCGCTTTACAGCACAAGAAATTTCGTCCAACATAGCGTTGTCTCTCACGAGTAGACTCACGGACAATCTTGAGGTCATCAGCGAAAAGAAATGGGGCACTATAGTGCAAAATGGAAAATACATCATTTACGTAAATGAGAAAGAGCAAGGGAGTGGGCGTACTCCTTTGTATAACCCCACTGATAACTGGAGCAGGTTGTGTGGGGGCATTCGTCGGTGGAAAATACTTGTGAGCGGTTCGCTGGGTGTGATGTTAGCCACGATAAAAGGGGACAGAAGAAGTCATCGGCTTAGAGTTTTGTCAGTGATAACGAGTGAGACACACGGCCAAACGCCTTGGTCTTATCGAGGTATATAACGGATGATGCATTTATTGTCACTGGCGGCCGCCGCCATGAGGTTAAGATAACTGTACTGGTAAGTGGTGCATGAGCGTGACTCAGAAAGGCCGCGCTGCTCATTATGGATGACATTATGGGAAAAATAAGAAGTCAGACGTCCGCCGTTTGCTGAGGAGTGCCGTCATTCTCGAGGTAATGGGAGTGTGGTTGATGTGGCGGTAGTTTGAGGCGTCTTTTGTTGGTTCTTTTTACAAATTGAGATGATGACCGCGATCTTCCACAGTGAAAGAGACATACTGTGCTTGATGGATGAATGGTGGACCACCAATCGTGGGTCGGCGACGGGGGCCCTTTTAAAGGGTAGAAGTGCCGGTGGAACGCCAACGTAGCAAGCGTGCGAGGACCTCCGGACACGGATAAGCTGGTTGGTCATCCCACTTTGAACAGCTTCTAAATATGATAATGCGTGCTTTGTGACAGAGGCTACGCAGGGGGATGTGAGAGGGCATATTCGTAAGGGCTGCAGAGCATGAATCAGGCGCCTCAGTTATCGCGACAGATGAGGTGATAGGGTCATGTTTTGCTCAGGTTAGAGAGGGGATACCAACGGACTTCTACTGCTCTCAGTTTTTCAGTAAGCTAACCAACTTTGTGAAGTATATTGGCCTTGCAGGGCAGACAATTCTTGATTTTAGAGCATTTCTTCAGTCCAGGTTCTAACTGATACCGAAGGATGTCGGGGCCACAAGAATGACGACAAGTCAGTGTTGGTGAAAGACACCATCTGAAAACTTATGTATTTGCTTTGCTTTCGGGACAGGACGGCATTCGGGACTCGGTTTGATATGATACGAGTAGTGGTGGTTGCGGGCAGCAGGTTGGGTGGTTTCGCAGGAAAAACTCGTCTCGGTTCAACGATTAAAGAGGGCAGATAAGATCGTCCCAGTTGATCGTAGAACGGACTTGACTGGGTGGGTGGGACTCATCAAAAGCTTTCGGGACTGCGGGGATGAGGGACACTATTCCTTGGCCACTGCTCGGTAAAAAGCCGAGCATTCTAATCGAAACATTGGACAAACCGATGGTTGTTTCTAGAGAAATAACGTTGTTTCCTCCTGTTTTGACAGCTACGTGTTGGATCCACCGCCTCACGCGGCAGCATGACAAAGTCGAGTAACATTTTTGGGTAGATAGATTATGCCAACAAATGCTGGGGGATTGAAGTCACCAGCAATGCTTTTAGAGGAATAAAACAGCGGTAAAAAATACTGAAAGGCTTCAATAATCTTGGTGAGCCACTTGACTTTGGAATCAGTTGGCAGATAAATGCAACCAACGTGAATGTAAGTGTTGGAAAAGGATTTGGAGGATAAAACAATATATGCGGATGCAACTCCCCGTTCAAAGGATAAAACAAACAGAAGGACAGACATTGATGGATTCCGGTGGTTAAATTGATTATCTTGTAGAAAGAATTGAACGAGCTGACGGCCGGAACTGACCAGCTGGAGTGAGCCTGGTTGGGATAGGCACCTGGGCCAATTTAGAGATGACATTGCTTGTGCAGGCACCGGTTGAACTCATAAAATAGATTCCACTGGAGAAACTTGAAAAACTGTGTTCCCTTTATCCGAATGACAAGAAATAAAAAGAGATATATATTGCAAGATGCAAGCATTTGGTTCTCTCTTGCCGATCGCGTATGTGAAACATACCAGTTTATATACGATACAGCACATGAGATACACAGCAAAACCTGAGAAAAAATGTTTATCACAAAGAATATAGCAATTCGTTTTTTGTTTGTGGCTAATACGAGGGAAGACAGATTATTCGTAATGTTTGTTTTTGTCTTGATCAGTATAGCTTCGCTGAAAGCCAGCAGTTTTGCAGTTCGGTTGCTTATTCGTACTTTGAATGATCGGTCCGTGTCAACTAGATGACCCGTAGAAAGTAGATGACTGGCAACAGCTGACGCCGGGTTTCTTGTCGGAATATATTTTGTGCGGTCCGAATGAATTGTTGAGGACAAAAGCAATTCCGGAAAGTGTTCGGTCACTCTTCGCGTCAAGCACCGTTCTGTTCTACCAATATACTTGTCACCGCGACAACAACTGAACAGGTGAATAGCATGTGAGGCAATAAGGGCAATATAAATGTCAGAGTGATCTTACTCTAATAACCTAGTGGTCTGTAATATGCTTAATTGGGTTGCCATATATATCTGACCCAACATAGAGCTTAAGTTGTGGCGTAAGTGATGGAAAATGTGATCATTTTAGAAGGAACCAATAAGATAACTTGCTTTCTGTTAGCCGTTGAAAAGGGGTTCGTGTACATCGTGGTTTGCTGTGGTGCTCGATGAACGTTTCTTGGTGACCTCTGGCCGAAATGATTCCTTTGTAAAATTTTCTTCTTTTTGTAGTTAATCAGAAGTAAGAATACCTCGGGCCCTGTGAAAAGCGTTCTGACTAGACCACGTTTGTAAGCAATCGGCGCGAAGCTAGAAAACTGCATATAATGTCCGCTCCATGTTGCCTTCTTAAAGACTGTCCTAGGCAGTGTGCGGTCCAAAAGCCTTGTGATTACAATATCTAGGAAGGGTTAAAACAAGTTGGGTTCTTTCGCATAAGAAGCACATAAATTTGGGTGTACGGGATTTTGAACACTAAGGAACCAGATAAAATCGCCTTCGTTAGAAATCAATAAAATGTCATCAACGTAACGTTTGTGCAACGGGAACTGGGCAATTCGATCGGTTCACCGATTTTCCAGCATTCTCAGGAAAGTATCTGCTATTGGAGGACCTACAGAGCCTCCCATTGCCACCCCGTCAATCTGTCTATGCGCTTTTCCCTCGAATTCAAATAGTATATTTCCCGCGCATAAAAGTATGTTATCCTTCAAGCAATCAACGGGGATGGGTAGTGTTATATTTTGGGATAAGGTGACATCACAGAGATAATCAATGGTCCCTGGGAGAGATAAAAGACTAAAAAGAGACTCAGTATCCAAGCAAAGCTTTTTGTACTTCTTCACCGTAAAAGTGTCAAGAAATTTTGCGAGTTCAAATAAATCTAGTAAGCAATGAAAAGTAGGGTGTTTTTGGACTGGGTCGAGAACACTGGCCAACCATCGAGTGAGTTCTCGGTAAACTGAACTTTGAGTGATTAGAATGGGCCTCAACGCAACTTCTGTTTTGTGAATCTTTGGCGACCCTCTCGACAAAAGCTTTTGGGTTCCGATTGATTTCGTCTTGTTGTACTCGCTTTCCTATACAAACTCGTGAAGCATTACCACTTGTGAGTTTCCAGATATTTGCTTCTCGGTGAGCGAATTTTTCTCTGGTGTTTTGCCCCCCCCCCCGCTTCAAAACTCGTTCCGCTTATTGAACTCCGGTAAATCCGTCATTCAGAGTTTGCATTGTCTTCATGATCGCTAACCTCTTCGCATGCGTTGATTTTCCCGAACATACTTCTTTACAATTTTCTCCCCTTTTCCTCTTGCTCAAAAATTTACTCCATCTGCATAACCTTGGTGGGCCTCCGGTTTCCTTGGCTTGCACCATTCTCGTTCATAATGCGTCCCTGGCACTGCATTAATGATTTTTCGATATCTCCACCGCGAACCAGTGCCCAGGCCGGATTCGAAACCGGTTCAAAAGTGACGCGCGAACCATTATCAGAATGATCCTTTCAAACTGTTGCTGGCTTTGTTTTTCCGTCTCTGATACTCTCGACTTTCATATCCTGAATTTGTGAATATTCCATCTTATTGAGTAACGTTTTACACCATGATCATGCGCTACAGCGTGCATCTCGACCACGGCCGAGAAATAAACCAGTATTATTATTATTATTAAATCTTTGACCATCTGAGAGAATAGTGTCCATCTTGTCAACGTGGTCCTCCTTCTTCATGATTACCACACCTGAGACTTTATCACTTTCCGGAAATATGAAATCGTTCATTTCTTTTACTCGTTTGATGGCGAGTATGTGCTCCGAAGTAAAGCAGCATCCTTGGCGGGTGGAGGCAGGAACGGCGTGATCGGAAATATCCAGAAGGTCCGGTAAGAAACCCGGCGTCAGCTATTGCGAGTCATCTTCTTTCTACAGATCATCTAGTTTACCCGACTCGATCACTCAAAGTACGAATATGCAGTCAAAATACAAAACTGCCGAAATTGGAAGCTTCTGGATGAGAGGTAGCCTAAGGAAGCACCGTCTGGAAGTATTGGTGATTGCGGTGAATATTCCTGGAGAGGGCCGGCAAGAAAAAAACCATCTGTTTTGCCGGGTGTTATTGGACCAAAAGAAGTGCGTGAGTCTTGTAGGAGTGGGCTGTTATGTGAGGCACGGAGATGACTCCCGAGGATTGATGGGGTAGCGGTTGGGTTTAAGAAGGATTGGTGTGGCGGAGAGAAATGCACTGGCGTCCTGAGAGGAGGGCAAAGTGGATGGGAAGAAGGGGCTGTTGGTGGTGATCCGATGGTAGGGTCAAGATCTGCACAAGGTGTTGATAAGATTTTGCTCGTTTATGCCATTTCTTCAATGTTTGCATGTGCTTTGAGTTGATAGGCCTTGTTCTTTTGGGCGACGAAAAGCTACTTTCTGGGGGAGAATGTGTAATGACGGGCTAATTAGTGGTAGTGGTCCGGGTGATAACAAGGTGCATCCTGGTGGAGAATCGGAGAGGCCAGTGTTAGGGCTCAGAGTGAAGGGGGTATTAGGAAGGATAGGTGTAGACGGAGGTGGGGTGGTTGTGCAACGAGTTATAGGTACAGTTGATTATTTGCACTTGGGGCTAGTATTAGGGAACATGCACTCGCGGATGGATGAGTCAGGGGAACCTTTATCAGTTTTGTGGATGTTATGGGACTTGTTTAATTCTAGGTGTTTGTTTGGGCCACAGTGTTGATACAACTGCCGAGTGGCCTGTTCAGCTGGGAAATCAGCGTAAAGTATAAATCTACCATTATATTGGCATCTGTAATGGACGAGGACGCCGGATGATGCAATTATTAGGTATGCCAGAGATTTCCTTTTCATTGGGGGGAAAGAACTCTGGTTCCGTTCACACTGGGGTTGTTATTCCGGTTGCGGTTCTCGGTAAACATATCATGACAGGCTTGAAGCAAGTTGTGGTTACAACTCAGGGATGTAGGCTAACAACGGCGCCGGAGAAAATCTACCTGTGAACCGGAAAAGAATCGAATAGGTGGTGCACTGAGGAGTTTGTAAGGTCTTACAAAGTAACACGGTTTTGACTCAAGGTTACAAGCACTGAGGGTTGTATTTTAGCTAGTAGAAGAAGCATTCTGTCTGGAACGTTAAACACGATCCTAATACTTGCTTTTAAGCGCTTCTGAAAGTTTCGGGGGCAACTGCCTCCACAACCTCCGTAGCTGGCAGCCCAAGAGGCACAATATTTAAACAGTGAAAAAACTGATTAGTTGGTCTGCAAAATCATGTACGAAAATGAAAGAAGAAAAGTTTTTTGACACTGCATTCGTCCACCGCCCGGCCAGCCACCAGAAAAAATTGAGTGCCGGCCCCCAAAATCGGAGCAGTATTCTTTAACGTGTCACAAATTTAGTTACAGCTGACCAAGAAGGCTGTCTACAATTTGTGGAAGATTTCGGACGGCTCCAAGAAAACCGGCTGTTTTTAATGTATCTGTTTAAAATGAATCCTCCTAGTGAGCTCGGGGATTGGAAACCTCAGCGTCGATTTGCACCTCCGGCAAGGGGCATTATTTGATGTACGTGCTCATCGGCAACAAGAAAAGCTTCATCGATGGTTCCCTTTAGCCAGCTTCCTTCAGGTGTGTTTTCATCTGCAGGCAAAACTAAATCAACGATTTGGCAATCTCGTTTGGCAGATGACCATTTGCGGCTCCTGAAATCGGCCCTTTGTATACCCTTCGTTAGGAGCGGTATCCTTATGGATGCCAGCTGGATCGGAATGTACCTGGAATAAATCACCAGGCTTCAGAGCTCTCATTGTTGGGGGGTCATCATTCACCGGAATGATTGACCTGTCATTGATGATCCGTTCGGCCTCAATGATACAGGTCAACCGTGGTTCGCCTGCCAAAAATTGACTAACTACCACAGCCGTCACTATTCGCATAAAAAACGATCCATTCTTTCTTATGACACCACGGTGTGTGCTTCGAGCGGTTGAACCCGCGAGTCCATATTGCTGTTTTGATGTTCACCTTCCAAGTTTTCGCTTTCCAGCGTCACCATCAGCCTTTTCAACTCTCTTTCGACCCAATAAAATTAGAATCACTGTTGCTAAATTAGACCTCAGGTAGTCCTCCTCTAGTGATAAATCTCAAAAGAGAAAAGAAATGCATCAGCTGTTAGGACATGGGTCACCTACATACGCGCTGCTCTCGTTTGCGTACAAGGAAAAAACATCCATATAGTTCGTGTTTACCTAGCAAAAGCGGTTGTGGGGCGGATCCAGATAAGATGATTGTGCTTATTTATAATTCAACCTCCTATTCAGTATAAGAGGCACAAAAGCATCGCCAGAAAATGACCTACATCCAGGTGGGAAACAAAAATAAAAAAGAGAATCTCGCCAAAATAAGGGACGGAGCAGAAAGTAAAACGGTCCACTGAGCAAGCAGATCAACGAAACTGCAGTGCAGAAGAGTTGCGGTTCAGTCGGCAAACCAGCGGACGTTTACAGCCGCGAATCAATGAACAAGTTGCCGAGAAGCGAACTTGACTGTCAGCGACAAAAACAGGGGTTATAGGCAAGTTAGCACAAACAAAACTGAATTCGTAGCGCAAACAACGGTGCATGCCAACGTGAGTGGACGAATTCGGTACCAGTTTTGTCAGTGCCTGTGACGCGCGATCGTCAGTGGTGGACTGCAGTGGCAGAAATGCCAAGGTGGGAAGTTGAAACCTCCTTTCGGCTATAAAGACGAGCAAATCGGGAGGGTTTTGTAACAACAGGAATGTAAACTTTGGAGGAAACCGAGCTGTAAATTAATAGGTGAATTGTTCTCGTTATAGGCATTACAAAATGCACGTATAAACCAAATTGATATTTGAGAATGAAGGCGAACACTTTACGGACTCTCGAGATTCACCACGTACGTCATCCGTACTACTGATTAAAGAAATACAAGGGTACACATCCTAATTACGTATGACAGTTAACACTGTCCCCGGGGCGGAGGAATGTGACGAACCACATTCTCCAAAATAAGTCAAATTTGAGAAGACACAATCGCTGTGTTTCTCTTCGGTGGAATTCTGTGGATGTGAGTGCTTCAACTTCTCTGATCCGTCCATTGCTTCCCGGTATCTTTTTCTCAACTATCTCCCTGGGCCACTTTCTTCTTTTTGCGTGTCTGTCGCCTAAGAGAAACAATTCGCCCACGTTTAAGTCCTGGATTTGTTTATTCACCCCGGATCTCGTGTGTAGTATTGGCAAATATCCATTCAGCAGACGAGACCAGAACCCACCTCACAGCTTCTGCTTCCGTCGCTACCTTTGTTGAAACCGGTAATTTGGTGGCTTGGAGGGTAACGTCGCTGGAATACCTAGCAGACAAAGGAGATTAGGTGTTATCGCGTCGAAGTAATTTGGGTCGTCTGATATTTTGGTAAGAAGTCTATCAGTAAGTATCCCGTCCACCCAACAGAACATTTTTACTAGCACCCCGTCCAAGGCTAACGGACTGGCCGGAAGTGAAGCCAGAACAAGGCAGACGGATCGTATAACACCTTCCCGTATACCTCCTTGGTGACTCAAATTTAGTGGAGAGAAGGACCGCTCACAGTTTCCATTCCCAAATGCCTCGAGAATCCTGTCCCAGTTCAAGGCCTTCAAACCTCGCACTGAGTTTGTCTAAGCCCTTCGTACTTCAGTTCCATTGTTACCGCGTAAAACACTGATGCGTCCTCGTCTTGCTGCAATCCAAGAGAACACGAAGGGGAGGCATCCGTGCCCGGGGTGTAGGCAACCCCTAGAGGTACAGCTATAGTGGACAGAAAAGTACATATATACAAAAAGAGCTACTCTCAGTCACTCAGCCGCTAGTTGCCAAGAGGAGATAAAGGTAGCCCACTACGACAAAACTGGAGGGGTTCTTACCAATACATCGTGTTCATACCTCACACAGCGCAGGCCCTGAAAATTGAAGTGGTGAAGAACTCCATAATTTCCCAATAGATCCGGTGTGGCAGGAGTCCGAAAGAGAGCGGATTACTCCCTACAGGTGGAGTAACCGGTGATGGTGCGGATTCGAGCCCAGGACCCATGAGAAGTTTAACAAGCGCTCCAAAATACTTGACTGCCTCCAGCTGCGGAAGAAGCATGAAGTCAAAATCTTTGGGTGGCTTTAATTATTGTATGTGACGAGGGTTGTGCCTCGTATGCTCATCAGTTGGCTGCACGGACAAGCTGATTGCAAATGAATTCGCAGCCCCCGCAATTTCAACCAAACTACATTCCACTAAAACGTCCACCTGCACCTTCGCCTCCCTAGGCGTGGATAGTGTTAGAACATCTCTACAGCGGCCTTACGAGGGTGCACTCAATGTGCTAAAGAAAGGCGACAGAGTTGACCTCATTAGCCGAAAAGGTAAACATGAAACCATACCCGTCGGCCGTCTTAAGTTTGCGCACCTTGACTATAGTCTAGAAGGGGAGGCTCTGTTCAACTGTAGTGCTCCGATAGTTCCGTCACTCGCCATAGATACAATCCTTGCGTCCCAAACAGCACAACTCGGAACAGTGGTGCTGCTGCAAACAGCGCAACTTGGCCTTCACGTACAACAGCCGAAGCTTCTAGCAAACACTATTTGTTTTCAGATTCACCGAAGGTTATTTTCACCGGGCTGGCTTCCCATGAAACCAATTTGAAAACCAACGTCAAAGTAACTCGCGTATTTATAAACTGCCTGTTGTATCGATCGACCGGGGTAAGTTCTTCCCGTTCCTATTACGGCTATTTGCTTTTTTCTCGTATCATATTTCGCCCTTAAATTGCGCGTACGGGCACGATGGATGAAGCAACCACTGAGTAAATTGTGACGGAGTATGCCGCACGGTATACTTTGTTTTACCTGCAACACCTAGGTGAGGGCCTGGTAGAAAACCGATGGGCCCATGCGCATTTCGGCAAACCTTTGCAGGCGACGGGAGTGGGTTGTGGCATTGTACCATGATCCATGGACGACTGATAACACATTAAACTTGTGGGGCTGATGGGGACCTGAGTGTGGTACGCTATAAATTAGAACAAAGGGTCACTTTGGCAGCTCCTTCCAAAGGGAAAGGGGGGTTATCGTAGAGGCTTGGACAAGACTCAGTTTAATCTTTCACTTGTAGGCAGTTGATCATGCATCAGGAAGGCCTCGGGCGTCTCCGAAATAAAGCATTATTACTATTAATGTGTAAATATGCAGCGGACGTTAGTTGTGTAAAACACAACGACCTAATTCCCAGCTGTGGGCAGTTTTCAAGTTGTTCTATGCTACAGGGCTGTTTGCTGTTTGTCCACTCTCTGTGAGGACTACTGGATTCCGCCAATTGGGAAACCCTTTCCCGGCGGCTTTTCTTGCGGAAGGTTGAACGTTTAGCTAATTCTGCCCCTGCCATGTTCGAGGCAGATCTAATGCATGAATGTGATGGATACTGCTTTACCACAAACCGTTCTACACTTAGCCCACTGGTGTTTATTGGCTTTCGGCAACCGTTGGAAATTTTTAGCTTGCTTCTCTTTCCCAAGACCATTCCAGGGATCTAATAGTGCCTGGTATCCAGAGTACTAAAAGCTTGTTCGGCCAATTTCTTACACGTTCCCGTCAATTATGAGAAAGGCGGTCATTTGTAAATGGCAAATCAAGCTTCCTTGTGAGACCAAAGACAAAAGTACGAACACACACTCAAATAACGACAGCTTGTAAAAACACTTTTCCAAGGCAAAATGGAGTCCATACTAGGAGACGGAACGAAATTCAAACCGGACTCAGAGACCAATGACACCAGCGACCTAGAAAAGAATATAACGGCAGATGTTGACAAACCGGTAAAATCTAACTTGAGGCCAGGATCCACTTCCAAGATTCTAAGGTGCAGGGGAAGCCAAAAGCCACAACTGTACCGCTTACCAAAAGTACACAAACATGACATGCCGCTTCGACCAATATTGACTATGACCGAGTCCCCGCAACACAAGATGGCAAAATGGCTCGCGGAACTATTAAAGCCGTTAAGGAAATTAGTCGGGAAGAATAAAATGAGAGATAGTTTTATAATGTGAGGGATACTGGGCGAAGTGAAGATCCACAATAAGTACCTATTCATAGTGGAGGTTATTTGCTCATAACAGGTGTCCCACTTCACTAGACCGTTGATGTCATTCGCCAAATTATCGATGATAACAACTCAACTATCGGATAGCAGAACAGTGAGTTCTCATGACTATTACCGTTGTGCACATCGGGCGTAAAATTCCACTTCCTTGGAAGAGGATATAAGAAGGTTGGTGAAGTTGCCGTGAGTAGTTCTCTGAGACCTGTTCTAGTAGATGGATTTGTTTCACACCTTGAACAAAAAATGAAATCAAGCATAACTCAGGCCACTCTCTATCGACGCTATGTGGACGATAACTTAGTCATTGTGAACACGAAGGAAGGGGGTGAAAAAAGTTCCATGACTTCAACGCCATACACTCAGACATTCGACCAACCAAAACCGGGGAAGAAAAAAACAACGTCGTATTTCTAGACGTTGAAATAGCCCGCCGAAAAGATGAACCAATTCAAAGATCAGCCGATCGCAAAACTACGTTGTCAGGACAGTATCTATATTTCACCAGCTTTTCCCCATAAGGCATAAAATCGGCCTCCCCCCTACAACACTCCTTAGAACACGCGAACTATGTACAACTGACACGCTGGAAGAGGAGTGCCGTACATTGTTCAAAAAGTATGAGGCCAACGGATATCCAAAATCATTTGCATCCAAACACTAACAATCACCTCCGCGTAAAACGAAAGTTACCACAAACTCAAAACTGACGACCTCCCTAAAGCTGCTTTGCAGAGTTAATGGCAATAACACCCTTCTCGGCAGATGACTCGATTGTGCTGGTAATGGTACGCATTATGCCGCAAGGGTAATCATTCTCTGTAGAGCCTCCCGGAAGAGAATACAGTCAATAAAAGAACTGCTGCCTCTCCAAGCCAAGGTAAATTACATTCATCACATCAGATGTGGATGCTCGGTCACCTATATCGACAGAACGGAGAGACAACTGCTCAGTAGAATGGTTGAACACTTTCCGGCTTGGTTACAATGGACAATGGGCGGACAGACGCAAGCAGTGACGTTCTCGGGCGCATGCGGAACACTCAAATAATCCATCGCGGTACACATGTGGGAGACAGATCGCTGTGTTGATCTGAGCAGGGCTTCCACCGTCACTTATGCCACAAACAATTCGGCGACCATTGATGTACGCGGAGGCACTAGCAATCAGCCAAGGTAACCCTCAACAGTGCAAGCAGCGAGAATGGATAACTACGTTAGCCTTGCCTTGGCGACTCGATTTTGCTTTCAATATCTGTATTTTTGCCCATGGTTTCACGAGAACTTTCAGTTTACCGTTTATAAATGGTCACCCTGACTGCAGTAAACACTAGGAACAATGCAGCGAAATGGTCCGGAATACATCGTGCAACCTAATGCTATTGACTTCCGTGTTCAAACTTGTGAAGGGAAAAATGTTTTTAATTATCTAAAATCTGCCATTTGCCACCGTAATTTGGCCTGGGTGTGAATTGTAACTGTGTCGATGGTAAAAAAGGCCTGCCACCTACAGTAATAAGGGCAGTAAGATATAGCATCATCCGATGGAGGATACATTGCTAGAGGGATGAAGGAAGAACAACTGGCAGAGCACGTCGTCTCAGTGGTGGAACCTGAAGTGAAAAACAAATGACTCTCCGCTGACAACTGATTTGACGATCCGCGGACCAAAGTGAATATGCCTTAATCAAGCTCTTCACTGAGTTCAATCATTTACTGTCAAAAGACATCACACTAAATTACTCGAGGCAAATAAAACCATCCACAATAATCCTTTATTTATCTGATCCACCTCACACCTACTTTTATTTTCTTTTTATTGTATAATAATGCTATAATATCTCAGGAAGGAATTCACCATCTAACAGAGGCAGGAGCTGTGGACCCAATCATGTGACACCGAATTGCGAAGACCAAAGAACTTCTGTGTCCCGACCATTACTGAATTCGGCTGCGCCACTTGCTTCACCAGCACCTGGTTGCTTTCCTCCAGCACACAGGTTTTTCCGCTCCAGCTTTTGGGTTCTTCTCGTTCTTTTGACGTGTCGCAAGCTGAGAACCAGGGGCCATCGGCTATCTAAGGGAGAGCTTCCGAATATAACCTGGGAGGAACCCTGAACTGGTAAGCCCAAAAAACACCCATTTCACTAAGGAAACTCATAAGTCCTTGAGTCACATTTATTTCTTTACATATATATATATATATATATATATATATATATATATACGTATAAACATGTAAACATTTTCCGCCATATCAACCATAAACCCTTTTAACTGTTACAATGAATTTTTTATATCTACCACACAAAAGGTTTGTAAGTTCCCTTTCACAGTAGTCCAGCAGACCTTTTTGAATCATTTATATTTGATAGACAATTACACTTATAGCTGGCAGCGACCCCAAGCTTTACCCGGAAACTTCCTTTCTGACAGTCTCCCTGACCGTCACCGAGTTTTGTTGAGGACCCTCAACTGTGGTTTCGTGCGATAGGGGCAGATTCTGAGACACTATAAGTCACAGGGCAGCGTAACCCTTACTTATGGACTCTCGATGGTCTTCCACATGACGTTGCTGCTCAGATGGGCGACGTGACATCCAACGGCTATTCCTAAAAGGCCATCCAAGAAGCGGTTATCTCTGGTCTTTTGCCGTCAGAACAGTAGAGGCTAAAGTGGACGACATCCCGGCATTGATATACCTATGCCTAACAGCTATGGGCAAAGCCTGGCCTGTACTGATTGTCGGAACGAGGAACGCAATCACTGCACATTTATAATTTATTATCCTCAAGTTTACTTTTTCTATCCCCCTCGAGCTCAAGCACTAATAATGTTGTCCAAAGTCAGCGATGATTTGTCTGCTACCATGTGGACTCAGTTACAAAACCAGAATTCTTACTGACACTAATTTCTTTAGTAAACTTTTGTTCCTTTAATGATAGGTGCTCACCTTCACCTAGTTCTCCTGTCCCAGGCTATAACTCAGTGGTCCCACCCCCTTTTTCTTGCACTCCTCCTACCAAGCTGATTACCATCCTTTAATAACCAATACTCACCGATCAGCGTATTTGCTCACGGTTTGTTAGCACACCATCTCACCTAGCTAGCTTATGTATCTGATTACGTACTACCCCATGGAAAACCAGCACATTAACATCCACATATGAAGGCCTCACCTTAGCTCTGTGCGTTTCTTTTCTTTTCATGATTTCTCCGCCCCCACCTACAGACGGGTCAACAACCTGACTGCTGTCCCCCTTTTCCCATTCCCATTTCTGACCCCACCCTCTTCCACTGTTTTATTTTTGACCCTCAACTGAGCCCCTTTACTATTCTACTACCTTTCAGCCTAACCACTTTGCACTCTGGCTAAGCGTGCGCTTAATATCCCCATCATCAACTAAACGCCCTAAAAAAACTACCGGCCTCCGCCAGTTAGTCCCTAGTAGGTCAGCCCACTGGCCGTCAAGCAGCATTCTCACTCTAATTTCCGCTAAGCCGTTAATCATAACCCCCAGCTGGAGCATTCTCCAGACTGCCGCATTTCTCCTCTATTCCAGAACTCAGTGGTTACCTGGGTAGCCCGTCAACCAAATCAACGTTGTCCCTGGATTACATAACGGACTAAACGGTTTGATCTATCGGACTGGCCGTGGTTAAACCTACACTCACACCTGATGACGCTTTAAATGGAGCACCTTACATGGCTAACCGGTGATCACAATCCCATAACCAGGATTACAATCATTCATGATAGTCTCACCGGACCGCCGGACGGATTTCTGACATCACCCATCAGCATCCATTTCCCGTACTCCACACAAATAGTTCAATTCATTCTGCGTGCAGAACTGGAGTCTGGCGCTCGCCGTTGCGTTCCGTACCTACTCTCCCTAGATCGACTGCCTAGCCCTCTTTGACTGCTGCCCTCATCTTGCACTACCTGCCATCAATGGCTACCAATGTCTTTATGAAACAAAATACCAAACACTTGGTTATTTATTCTTTTATCACGTATGCAGAAAATTTCACTTTTACACTCAGCTTCCTCTGTTCCATCGGGTCTGGCCTCTCCCAGTCACAGCAGTCCTCCTTTCTCTTCGCCACCTGTGCACACTTGCTTGGTAGCATCAGCGGCGTGTCACCAAGTATTTCCTCGACGGCTTGTTGAAACTCCCAGTAGTGTCCATCCACCATTCAAGCTCCTTAAAAGCACACTGCATTCCTGGTGAGAGCTTCTTCCTCCATGTGATTTTCTATATAATATCAGAATTACCTATACAGAAAGACCAACCTGATTATCCCATTCGACTCACTTGCATTTGTATCACAGGCAACCCCCACAATGAGTTATCCAATGGAGGGTCAATCTTCTCTATTTCCTGTGGGCATCTCCGGCTGCATTTTGATAACATCATGTTAACTCTAATTTTAGTCTTTTTTTGGTAACACTCTCAACCAGTTTTTCAGTACTGGTTCCTCAAATATCCAGTTGGTGCCACACCGCGACTCCTTCTACACTTCCCGACTGTTCTTTGAATCTCTTTCAGTCCACCGCTCTCTCTCTCCATCTTCATCGACTGCACACCAAATTCCATAGACCGCCATGATCTATTCTGGACTACCAGACCCGTCGTAGACAGTTATCGGCATCCTTAAGGCGAGTTGTGTATTATTCTTGCATCAACTCCCTGTTCATGTAGTGCTGTCCGACACCAGTTGCTTTATGGGTTCTTGCAAACGCTGCACTTTTACTCTTCTTCAGTATCGCTTTTTCTGCATTCTCACGTCCATCCCGCTAACCGCATCGTCCCCGTCCCGAATTCGAAACCGATTTGCTAAGGTCGCGCTAACCTTCCCTCCTTTAGCTCACTTAAACTCTGTCCAAGCTGATCGTTCTATTACTGCAATTGTGTGAACCATGTTCTTCAAAACTGTGATTACCCTACATAAATGTGAATTGCTGTGTTCTCTGATCATGCCTTGTGCTTGTGTCTTGACCGCAATCAAGAAATATACCATTAGTATTATTATTATTATCCAAGGGGCCGAGTTTTGGTGATTAAAAGTTCTCCGCAAACTGAAAGTAATACAAAAGCTGGCACGGCAAATTTTACAGGACAAAGTCCTTCAACAGTTATGAAGCCTAGTAACTACCGACCAACATTCAAGGATTGTATCATCACGGATGATTGAAAATAGTCATCTTTTACCCTTATATATATTTTTTACCGACATTTGATTACATTTTCCAGCCTTGCTGTCGCTCTTTTGGGGTCACTAGCCTTCCTATGATTGAGACATTTACTTTGCTGGTTGATTTATTTTGTGAGATAATTTTGCGGACATTTAGTATGGCGACAAGTCGTGATGACTTAGAGAAGTTTGTTTTATTGTGGTTTGGTTTCACTTTCTCTCCTACGTTAACAGACGATAGACGTTTGGCTCGTTTACACTGATTCTCTGGCTCCATGCTCAAGGCTTTGTTCTTTGGGCCTGATGAAGCATAAAGAGTTTGCCCTACTTGTTCGGACTACGGGACAGGTCCTTTCCATTTATTCACTTCCGTCGACTGTTCCCTTTGTTCACATTTTTATCCTAGTTTTACTACATTTTGGCTGGATAAAGACTAGGGCTCAGAGCCAAAAATACGAATAATATGTTATTATATTTTAACTCACAAAGGGTGTCTTGGAATTTACGGAGCCGTCATGTTTTCGACTCGGGTTCTAGTGGATTTGCGCTACGAGCTGCTTTGAGGCTCCGGGAGGCCACCCAGAAGGCGTAAAGTTACTCATTTGGTTGAACGAGCACCCAGTATTTCGACAAAGTTCATCCTGACCAGCACTTTTACGATCCGGTTGATACAAGCCCCACTCTAGGTTCCTAGTGAAATTAGCGGACGACAACATGGAACGGTACCATCCACAAATCACATCCCCCAGACCACCGCTCCCACAGAAAAACACACTGCACAGACACCCTGATAGCTGCCTTCGTGAGGGCTTTCCACTCCCAGCTGTTCTCTCTGAGGGTTCAGATACCCTATCACAATCTAGCTTAACACGTAAGCCCTAGAAGCCTTTCCTTTGATCACCTCCTTAGTCCAGCTCGATCAGGGTGCTATGGGTAATACAAACGGTTCTGGGAGACGGCCCGGTTCTGTGAAGCTGGTTGCACCTTCACGGGTGCCAAACAGATAAACTAACATCCCGACACACTCCGGCGACCAAAGAGGCAGCAATTCACGATAGCTGTTGTCTGGCGCATGTTTGAGATTTAACTTGCAATAGCCCGTTCCTAACCGACACCGGTGCGGCAGTTAGTGCCCTTCCAGAAGCAGGTGATTCAACCATTCCACCAGCCCAACAGCCTCGTGCAGCCCACGGCATTTACTTTGCTACTTATGGCTGTAGTTTACTTGCGCCTAACTAAAGCCTACGTGGCATTTTCCGCTGGATGTTTACAGTGACATATGTCCCCTACCAATTGCTAGATACCAATTTTCCTTATCGTTCCGACCGCCAGGTTGATCACAGTGACAGAGAGTTGTCGATCGACAGTCGTTTCTATTTGTAACCGGTTCGTATTCCTCCGTGAATCACATTACTCCCCTATAAACTGAACATCAGGTAAAATACCCCTAATCAGAACTCCTTTCAGCTTACCCGGCGGTACTAAGGCAACCTGGGCTCCTTCTCGCGGTGACCACTAACGTCGAGCATAATTTTGTCACCAGAGGTCCCCAACATTTAGCCTACCGCGTCATTTGGCACCAGACAAGACCCACGTGGCACAGGCTGAGTTCGTGCACGCCGGACTAAGGCATACTGGGCCCCTCCAGTGGCCCTTGAGCTTCACCCCTATACATGGTTCGTAAGCCTGATGGTGACTGGCTTCCTTGAGGCGACTTTAAGGCTCTCAGCCAAGCAACTATCTTAGACAGATATCCAATTCTATAGATTCAAGGTCTAACTTCTTCCCCGTCCCGTCATTCTATTTCCAGCCGCATCGACCTAGTTACAGCCTACCTCCAAATTCCGGTGGCTAAGACTGGCATTTCCAAAACAGCTGTCACCAGTGCGGCCCAAGACTTACAAAATTTTACGCACGAAGCAACACCGGGTTTGGAAATGCTTACTTGTATTGGGAAGATATTCATGTAGCACTTTCATTAGAGAGGGAGCACACGTTACACCTGCGTTCTCTTTTCTAGAGCATCAGCCAACGCGAAGCAATCACAAAACCTGCGAAATGCGAACGATCTAGGTCCACCACAAAAATACCTAGGTCATGAAACCTCAGTCCCGGGCATGCCGACTCCGCCGGACGGGATGGTGGCAACTCGCGACTATTCTGAACCTCACACTTACTGGCAGTTGCGCCAACCCTCCGGCTTTGTTAGAATTTATCGCCCGTATGTACCCCACCGAGCCGAAATGATGCAACCTCTCACAGACCCTTTGTGTAGAATTCAGCGGGATTTCATGTTTCACGACACAACACAGATAGCATTTACTTGGGAAAAGAGGCTATCGCCAACGTGGCACTCCCGGCACTACCCAACTCCTCGTTTCCACTGGCATTAGGGATGTGCGCTTCGGATACGGCTGTTAGAGCAGAGTTGCGAAAATTTGTCAACAACCCATGGCAACCAATATTTACCTTCCCCAAGTGTCTCCGGTTTGCGGAATCCCGATAAAGTACTTTCAGTGGAGAGTTAGTGACAAGTTATTTTGACATCTGGCACTCAGCGCACTTTCGGGGGCCAAAAGTATATAGCGTTCACGGATCGTAGACCACTAGTGCATGCTCCCCAGGCAGGTTATGATCGATGTTCGCCTCGTGACATTTGCTACCCGGACTATGTTTCCCAGTTTACTGAGGAAATTCAACTGGTCTCCGGGGCAAGCAATTGAGTAGCAGACGCACTCTCACAAGTCCAAAATATGGAAGACCTACTGCCCATGGGCATAGATCTAGAAACAGTTGCGTCAGCCCAAACAGCAGGTTGAGGTAGAGCAGACAAGAAACAACAATTTCCTGAATCCAGTGCCCGTGACCCTTCCAACTTCGGATGTTACCATTATTTTCTGTGTCACAGGGTCGACTCCTACCAATAGCTTCTGCCAGTCTTCTCCGGCAAGCTGTTATCAGAATATAAAACTTCTCGCACCTATGTATAACCGCCTCAGTGAAACTAGTCACTGAGCCATTCGTTTGGCCTCGCTTCAAGAGCGAAGTGCATCTTTGGGCCCAAACTTGTCTTCGGTGCCAACGCGGCAAAATACGTCGTCAATCTGGATCTACACTGGGCAAATTCCATGAACCGGAGGCAAGTTTTATTAAGTGCGCGTGGATCTCAAGGGGCCCCTCCCACCATCCCAAGGTTCGGTCTACCGTTTTACTCGCTGACAACAGGCCATACTTTTTCCCGGCCCTACCCCAGAGGAAGCTGCAACAGTGTCTCTGACTGGTTCTGTAGGTCAGTTTGATTGCCCTATTATCACGGCTTTTCGCGGCGGTTCTCATTTTGACGGTGCCTTCGACGAGCTACTGAATATATTCGGTTGCAGACGCAACAAAGAGAAGGTCTTTCGTCCCCAGGCTAATGGCATAGTACACCAATTCTACCCACTACTGAGATCTGCCCTTCGTAGTAGCAATAGCTCTTTGTGGAGTGAAGTTTTACTGATGGTTTTCTTTGGATTGGGTGACACCTTTAGGGCCGGAACGGCTGATGAGTCGGCTGAACCGGTTTATGATTTCACATTACGATTTCCAGGTGATGTGGTTTCTCCATAACCATCTGTGAGTTTTAAATACGGGGATCAAGCACAGCGTTCGTCTTACCAGATGCGGGTGCTAAAACCCATCCCACCGCGCCAACAACCCCTCACCATTCACTCACCTACCACTCTAGCGACCCCCATCTACGCGTTCCTTCGAGTAGAGTTTACCAATACAGGCTGCTCACTGTAGCCCTTTTGGCATCTTCCAGCGAAGGCAAAGGAAATATGTGGTAGACGTTGGAGGCAGGAAATGGACCTTCGGTGTAGACCTCCTTTATTTATTCTTCTTCAAAGCAGAACCTGCCCCGGACAGCCCGACCAGTGCTACCACCTGCTCACAACCTTTGGTTGATCATTCTGAGCCGGCTCTTGTTGCCGCCTCTAACGACACCTCACTACCGGCTGCATCACCAAACCCCACAGAAGGTAATGCTGCGCTTGTCACCGGGAGAAATCGAGGCGGCCGAGATCTGCGACAGCTAGTAAGGTTTTCTGAATTAGTAACAGTTTATTATATTAAAATCCATTCTTCACATTCCACTTTCACATCTTCTGGTAGCAAATGACTAAAATTCTACGTTGTTTCCCACAACAGGAATAGTGGCAGCCCGGATCACGCTGGTATGTCCCAAACTAGTCAAATATCAGTCCGCCTGTAGAGATGCACCCCTTTTGCGTTTTTCGCCTTCCAGCACGTCACGTTGGACAAAACCCCATGGAAATCCAGGATCTCTCGTGGCTCAAAAGCAACGCCCACTGATCGCGGCCGGACCCATTTGACTCCGGCACTGGCTCTTTTACCAAGGCAATAACGAAAACAGGGAGAGAAAACTTCAGGATACGCCGACAGAGACGACCCCACAATACAACCATCACCGCAAAGTAACAAGTAGAATCCATCCAAGTCGGATTCACTGTTGAGGAGGGCAAGGTTCCGCGATCGGCACACAGCGGCCAGTGTGAGGCATGGAGAATGGCCCGTGCCGGCTTCGTTGAAGTGTTCAATGGCTGGAAGGGAAAGAAAAATGTTTTCCGCAGCCGAAGCAGAGGACCCAACCAGTGATTGAAGCCCAACTGCGTCTGCTGTCCATATGGAGGCCAGTGTAGTACCACCGATGTGACACAGTTGTAAGGACCAACGAATTTGTGTCCCGACCATTACTGAATTCGGCTGCGCCACCTTCTCCGCCCGCGTACACCACCAGCACCCGGTTGCTCTCCTCCAGCACACATGCTATTTTCGCTCCAAAGTTTTGGTTTCTTCTCGTTCTTTTGCCGCCGAATATTATCATCAGCGTGTCGCAAGCTGAAGACCAGAGGCTACTGGCCATTGAAGAGAGCATGTACGGACTTAGCTCGACCTAAAGATTTATACCCGGGACAAAATTGTCCAATTCATCGTGATCACTGCTTGGCCACTTGTTGTAATCAGAAATTACTCTGGATCACTCCAGGTATCCACCATGAATGCTGTACTAGTCCGGCCGGAACCGAGCGCAACCGAACATTAAGAATGTCAGCTGAAATCATACGTGGTCCAAATTGTACTGTGTACAGTCCCATTGCACGTGCAGGTACACGTGCATACAAAGAGCCATTATGCATAATCACCACAACACCGCAGGCGCGTATATGAAAGTGGGCAACTGCAAGAAATTGAAATAAACCCTAAAGCTCTTACTTGCCATGTATGGTGGTGTGGCTTGTTGTGAGCTGCCCCAATAACCCCGGGCAGAAGACTCTTATGCCTCCGAATCATCTCGATTTATTACCACAAAAGAAATAATCCATTTAAGATGCAAAGTGGTCGTCGCAAAATCCTAGCCCGCATACCCTGCTGTCCACCTGTTATTCACAGCTAGCTCTTCCGAGTGGTCAGTCTGGTAATAAGTTAATTTGGTTGGTCCGTTTCTAAAGACACCTGGCACTTGATTGGTCTCCCGGTTTGCTTCGTTCGCTCCAATATTATCCTCGATTCAGAACAGGCGAAGGAGTGTTGGCTGCTCGCTAAACCATCGTTCGGTCCATCAAACGACCCAGTTCGCCTAATGACCACCTGTTACCCCATTCCTTCACACGGTGGCATACTTATACAGGTCGAGTCGAAATGTGCCTTTGTTCATCCCAAGTAATGGATTTTTGCCACGAGCTCCACCGGCAGATTATTCGTTGGACAAACTCATTGTACATTGGAATAACTGAAAAGAATGAAATAAACACACGGTTCAAGCAGCTGTAAAAAACGGATGGCGAATGATCCAAGACAAAATGCTTTATGTGTTTATCAGTCCCCACTGGTGGATTATTGAGGTACCTTGAAAGATATGTCCGGGAGTAGAGCAAGTTACATCCACACTTCATGGAAGGAGGGGAATCAAGCCGATGTGAAAGCGTGTACGGTTAATGAGTCAAGCTCAAAGAGATGTTGGTGCAGATTTTTGCTTGAAGATCAATGCACCTCTGTAGGGAAATTGAATACATCAGGATGGGAGATACCACTTTATCATGACACAACTTTGATCGACCTGCGCAAAGAGATAGCATTTTTCAAAGACCGGCGGAGATGACAAGAAAACGTAAAATGTGATGCGGCTTCAGGCGGGAATATGAAAGAAGTTTCGGGGAACAGTGTGGGAAATGTGAGGGTTTCAAGCGACGAAAATAAAATAAAAATAGTCGAATCCTTTTGAGGGCAATAATTATGGGCTGAGATCTGGTAAGCTCTCGAGAATTCGTTAATCAAAGATGATTTACTTAGCATTGCCAAAAGGTTCATCGGTAAGATTTGTAGGAAATGGAGTGGGGTTGACCGAATATGCTAGAGCATCTAAAGTGGAAAGATTTTGGTGAGAAAACTGCAAATAATCCTCAATAACAATTCATAAATGAGTGCCAGTAAGAACAGGTTTTTTGAGAACCTTCATAAAAAGAAATGCATGCAGTCGGGTAAAATTTACCGATTCCCTTTCTGGTTGTGAGGGTGAATCGAACCGGTATCCGACGGTCCGCGATGGTGCTTTCTTCAATAAATTTGCTAAAATGCACCAGGGAAAATTCAGCCGATTTTGAAACTCACCCTTGAAGGGCCGCTCGTTGGAGTGCTCCAGATTATAAGGTCTTCCCAAATAAGCTCTTTAAGCTCGGTTCGCACTTGGCCCCGGTTGACAAAAAACGCACACTTGTTTGTTCGGGGATCAAGATTGAATTTTAGCGGCGGAAAAATTAAGTGTCAAAGGTTCACAACACATTTTATCGAACTCCGTAGCAATTTTCCAGGGCACCCTTCATGTGGAGCGCACCCAATAGGGTATTTTCATCGTATTTCAAACTCGATGATCATTGGAGTTTCCAAATATAGTTCCTCCATATAGCCTTCCTGGGATTTTGGTTTCAGATTACAATAAACGTTTTGCTTGCTTCACTAATGTACGATTCCCAGTCATGTAAGCGCGTTTTTCTGTCAATGTAATGTTTCCAAGTGAGGCGACGAAACTCTAGTAAACCGGATGGAAACTGACTCTAGTGAGGAACAAGTACCGTGACAAAACTTCAAGTATGTTTTCGGATGGTCACAGTGAATTGGAACATCCGGTTTGTAGAACTGACCGAAATCAGTGTTCTGAACAGTTTCTCGCAGCAAAGTCAGGTTTTTTGGGTTGCATTTTCCATGGGAGATTCTGCGACTAGAAGAACGAGCATCCATAACGTAAAGTGATTTCGAATAAGCCCCAAGGTAAGCTTTGATGATACAGTGGTCGGAGCTGGATGAAGGATTTCTCTTCCGGATAGAGGTAACCTCGGTGTCGTTGACGAAGAGTAAATTGAGTTGCGCATTCTCTCTCGAGGAGAAGTTTACACCGTGCGTCAGAACCAAGCGGTTTAGAAAACTCACATCCGAGTGGTAAAATCTCCAGTGAAGGTGAAGAGTGAAATCTCAGAGTTCTTCTATTTCTGATCTGAATGTCAGTGAATATAAAAATATCATTTATTGAGGAAGACGATTAAACAGACATCCGTAGTGATGATCGATCAATATTCTCTGGAGAGTCGTGGCTTGCACTCCACCGATAAGCAAGTACGCTGTTTGTCACTGTAGGCAAATCAAGCTCTTGGAGGATTACCTCAGAAGCTTTTCATGTACGTGGCCAGGTCGCCTCTGCGATTTCGATGCGGACAGGTACGGTCAATCCGGTGAACTTTGTATCCCTTCAGTCTGACCCAGGTAGCACCACCGTCATCAGAACCTCAACTCATCACCTCCTTAGTGTATCCCCTAAAACACATAAAAAGACACAGGGGACGGTCATTATGCTTCCACTTTCAGAGCCAAGATGTTCTGACGCGAGCCGAGTCTTCCGCGTTCTTTGTTCTGGCCAACCGGCGACCATGGTAATCCAACCGAGGGCTCGGGTGTCCATTTTAGAGTTGCAGTGCAGTCACTTGGAACCTTTATTCATGAATTCGCTCCCTACGACTGCTGCAGCAACTCAAGTGGTCGAGGTATCCCAAAAGGTTTTTCTGGATACGGTTTTGCTAATCACTAAGAAATCCAACGCGAAAAAAGTGCTGTAATTTGGGGTCTTTCTTCGAAAACCTCAGACCCAGTGGTACAGGCTAAAACGCTGCTCAGTGGCCTAGCCACAATAACTTCCAGCCCAGGTGGGCATCTCGGCTGCTTTAGGAGACTTAGAAAGAGACAGGAGGTCCAATCTTGGGATTCGCTCACAAAGTCTAGGACGATAAAAAGGACACTGAAGCACGTCAGATGGGTCTCACATCTAGCCAGCCAACAGTACGTATTAAAACAACCTGTACCCGGACTACGTGCGCCGGGAGAAAGAAGAGACCAGACAAGAACAGCAAGAATTCATTATGATACATTTTGTTAGTGCCCACTCATTTACATACAAAAAATGGGATTTTACTTGTTTTCAGATAACATGCTGATCAACCGAAAGGCAACTTCGCTGTATCTACATGATCCATCCGTTGCGGTCCGGCTTCGCCTGGTTGGCTGGATGCTGGAACTGAAGCTATAGCTCACTGGACCTCCTGTGGGGGCAGTAGCATCACTACAAAACCTCTTCACTTCCGTTTAGGAAGATAGCAGGACAAAGGTAACATATCACGAGATGGAAAATCCCCAGGGAAGAGCAGCAACACCATTCTTCCTCTCCGCTTCAGTAATGTTCTCATCAGACTGGAAGACAAGAAGGAGTCCAAGTCAACAGTTGAACCCGCCGGATCCGCAACCCTCGGCGCCCCTCCCCTCCCTAAGGGGTTTATTTTCCCCACTTCTTACGGTTCAGGCACCAACCGAGCTTCTGGCATTCAGCACGACAAAATCGGGCCTCGAGGAACCTGAGGGCATGCTGCAAACAACGGCCAGTGATACAATAACAGAGACTAAAATCCCCAGGAAAACTTTCAGGCAGGGAAGAAGGAGCTACCCATGGCCCAGCCATTTCCAGCCCCGTAAATGGAACACTTAGGCTTTTGAGATCAGAGCAAACAAGGCAGGACTATGGAATAACCCCTTTGCACCTACCAACACTAGTAACTTCTTGGCCCAACTGTTCCCTAAACCGACATGGCCCCAGTGGGAATCGCAGGTGCAGGTTCCCTCTCAGTACATCCTACTACTGCCTATTACTTCGCTTTTTTCTAGAACTTTCCTTCGCTCCTGTCCAACACAGATCCGTCTTCCAGGAAGGACCCCGAAAAAGGAGCCTCAGAAAAAGTGGAACCTTCGAAAAAGGCTCCACGGACAGGTTCGAACATGAAACAGCACCTGCAGGACCCTCGCTATGCATCCCCCCATTCGTGGTCCCCCACCCTCCGAAATCTCTACTGGGCATGTTCTGAGATTCTTCTCCACAAACAGCCTTGGTATCTCCAACAAGATGTTAGAACTCACGAGGCTGGCGGCCGACATAAAACCTCACTTCCTGGCAGTCACGGAAATTTGACTCACCCAAGATAACCCAGATGGTGAGCTTTCTATCACTGAATATACCTCAGTCCGTAAGAATACCTTGAGAAGAAAATCCAGTGGGGGGTTCTCTCTCTGAGTGATAGACTTTTTTCCTACTTCGTTTGCCCTCTTCCCCAAATTCCCCCTACTGACGGTTCGTGGGTCAGAGGTAGAATTTCTCCCTCAGAGTTTCTCCCAGTGGGTGTGTTTTATTGTCCCACACACACTATTCCGGGCGAATCCCCTCATAACATAGAGCAACTGTGAGTTCTGAAAGCCAGCTTTCACTTCGTCCATCTCTTTGTATCGGGATATTTTACCGCTCCGAGTGTCGTTTGGACGGGAAACACTGTTGATTATTCTTTTCGCCAGGCAATAACAAACCTAGTAGCTGAACTCTCCTGGTCACAGTACGTCGGTAAATCTACTTGACATAGTAAAAGGCACTCTCATTCACTGATCGATCTGATAACCTCCGAAGAGAACCACCAGGCCAACGCACTTCTTCCTTTGGGGGACACTGACCAAAAGGTCCTTCAATGTGACTGCACTACTCGCTGGCCAGCCAGAGCCTCCCAATGCAAACGCACCCGTGCATTCAAAAGAACCGACTTTGATGACCTGAGGTCCTCTCTGATGCAAAATTCGGCGCCTTAGATTGATTAGTCAATGCAAAATCTTTCACCTACTTCGTTGAAGACTATATCCGTTAGACGGACCTCGTTTACGCCACTAGCAATCAGGTCCCGATCAAAAGTAAAATCCGCCACCGTGGTCCATCAGACGTCCGCTGGATGCGCGCTATAGGAGGTTTGCCATGGTTAAGTCCACGGGACTGGAAACGGATGCCGCGAAATTCAAACTCATTCGTAGTGTTTGCAAGGTTAGAACAAGGGAGTTCTTTAACAAGCAGCAAAAGGCTATTCTCGCTCGACGGAACTTAAGCAGATCCACTTTATTCAGGTTTGTACTCACAACCAGCCAGCCAAGTGCTTCCCACTGGCGCTCCCCATTAAAGATGGCACTCCAGCCACAACTTTTCCCAAGTGGCGGAAATTTTTAGGTCATATTTTTAGACTGTTTACACCCCACCACGTATCTCTGTCCATCCCCAATCCCCATGCCTGCCAGTGGGGCAACATTCACGTACTACACTATTTGCAAGACAGGGGATAGAGAGCCACCGCTGCCAAATTAGTCCATTTGGTTTGATAGGCCCGGAAGTGATCCACCCTCGACTTCTTAAAGAAACGTTCGCAATATTTGCTGAAATCTACGCGGAGCTCCTCCAGCGACGACTTGACTCTGGCTCGTTCCCACTGTCCTGGAAGAGTGTGGCAATTAGCCCCGCCTTCACAAACGGTGATTGCTATCAGCCGTAGAGCTACAGACCTATTAGCCCAACTAGCATTCGCAGCAAGATCGTCAAACGCATGCTCAAGCGAGTCATACAGACACACCAAAGCGAGAGTGGTTAAACCTCTTCTGCTCAACATGGCTTCCTGCAGGGGGGGTCATGCATTACCGAAATGCTCTCCTTCATGGATAGTCTTGCTCGGGACTACGGCGAAGACATGATTCCTCATGTAACCTTCATCGACTTCACAAGAGCTTATGACAGGGTACCGCATATCCCCCTTATGCACAGGATGGGATCCTACGGATTTCTCGGTAATGTACTCTTTTCTTTGCGAATTTTCCACTCACCAGTCATTTAGGGTCATAACCGGTCCCCGCTCCGCGGGGCCACCTCTTATGCACTCTGAAGTCCCCCAAGGATCAGTGGCAGGTCCGTTATTGTTTCTTATTTACATAAATGACTCTCTGGACAACACATCAGTGAACATTGCAATGTTCGCTGAAGATTTCAGGACCTCAGGCAACAGATCTACGTGACTGCAGCCGGCAACGTACCACGCCAAGCAATGGTCTGCCGACTGGAGCCTACCAATCATTGACGACATTTGCACCGTGTCATTTGGTAACTCCCCGGCTCAACTGTTCTGGACGGATAATTCCCAAACAGACTCGAAATGTGGAAAGCATAACGTTTTGGCCATCTGGCCAAGAAGGTCGCTTTCTTTCTTCTACGACCATCAACTAGCCAACAGGTCTGCCTTCCGGGTCGTCAAAATGATGGGGTAAGACTTTCCTTCGATTTCGAAAGAAGACTTCAGATCATTTATGAGATACACACTCGACATCTCTTGGAATACGGCGGCCGGATTGTAGGCCGTGACCTGGTGAAGGACCGAGACATTTTGGAGTATGGGCAGCGGAAAGCCATGAAACTAGTTCGAGGTTTTCACGTACCTTTAATCCTCAAAAACTGGTCGACTGAAAACTGTGCCATCTGGAGAACCAGCAGAGTTAGACCTCTTTTCTAAAAGTAAAACCGTTTCACTACAGAGGTTGTAGATCACTTTTTAACGCGGTTGAGCCTCGACACCTTCAAGGGGCAAGCTGTGAAGGTATCCAACGTAAAGAAGAAATACTGAAAATTCTTCGAAATGTTCTACGTGCTTTGTAAATTTGACTGTATTTACCATTACCTTGAAAAGCTCGCTCATACACTACACTTTTTCACGTTTGTTTATCCATGTGAGACATTTGAATTTGGCCTTAAACCTTTTCTGACTGTTGTGCTTGAGCCACGGGGCTTTGGACCTTTGGGTTTTACTGTGAAGTCTATTTGGCCGCATACTTGAGGTTAGTATATATTTGCATTCTTTGTGAACTTCAATCTGGTACCGTAGAAACTGCGAATGAATCTTGTTCTGGTCTTGGGATTCGTTTAAATTGGCTACGCGTTGCTCGATTTGCGAGAATTGACTTACATCCAAGCCCTGTCCTCGTACAAAAGTGCTTCAGAGCTTCTTACCCACAGAACAGTCTCGCTAAGTAAGAGCTTACCGGAAGGTGTTATCGAAGCTCCGAGCAAAAAGCGTTTGTTATGCCATTGGACAGGTTCCAAGTTCCAACCCTTCTAACATTTCTCCCCATGTCTGCTACCCTCTAGAAAAACATATTTCCATAGAATAAAGGTTTCCTTTCCTAAATAAGAAAAAGACTAGGCATAAAAAACTTGCTTTCACATTTCCATCCGATTTAATGTATGGGTGTGGAGCTTTCTTCGCGCAGATATATCTTAGGCATTTGTGCTTGCTCCTGGGGGCAGTGTCCGTGTCGCCACTATCTATAGTACCAACTGCCGCATACACACTGATAGTCACACTATGTTGCTCAGCTCTCTTGGTTTCAGCTGAATGGCTAAAACAAAAAGAAGATACCTCAACTACCTGAAACATTTGGGCTCCAGCCTCGAACCAGTGCAAGAATCTGGACATTCGGGCATCATGCCAAGTCCCGAGCTGCGCTGCACCGTGAATTTGGGCTGCTTGGAGGACGGGGGTGATGAAAAACCATACTAACTCGGGAGAAACATAGGAAGAAAATGAATGAGCGTAAAGAAATAAAAAGTCGACGAAGAAAGAAACAAACACCGAGGAGTGATCCTGGGTGGAGAAGTTATCCTTGGGGGAAGAGAAATCTGGAGAAGGGGCAACAGAAGCTTCTCGGAAACCCTCGGGAATGCTTTGGGCTGCAGCTTCCTGTCGGATTATCGAAAAAATAGAAACCAGCATGCCGTGAAGTTCAGGTTGTCCCAATCATTATTTTCGTTGCATAGATTACTTCCGCGTCTTCCAGTAGCCGTTTGGCCCTGAGAATATTTATTATCATTCCATATTAGATTCAGCTGTTTCCATCATGATGCCTGACTTCCCGTAACCCCTAGTGAAGGCAGAGTTGCTTATAACCATAAACTGAAGTGGCTGCCGCTGTCACAAAGAACACTAGGAAGGACTAAGATGGCCAAATAAGAATTCAGGCATTACGAGGTACAAATAACTGCGAGGAGCTTCTTGACGAATAACGAGTGTTCTGTGGGGCCTACAAGCGATGGTACCAAACGGCATGCAGCAAAACAGCTAAAAGAGCCTATGAGATTTGTGTGAAGCATGAGTACTCGAAGCGGTTTTGCGTGGTTTTCCAATCCACAATAAATAAAATCGGTCAGGGGTACTAGGAATGGCCGGAGGTGTGCGGACCTGTTACAAGGACCCGCAAAAGCATCCCGAAAGCCAGTGCGTGGTTCCGGGGGAAGAAATTGATAAGAAAGGCGATGGGGTTGAAGATAAAGCTGAAGATGGGCCGGGTAAAAGTAGAATAAACAAAGGGGTAAAACCGAGGGGACCTGGAGAACTAACCAGGAACGAATACCGGTCCATTGTGCAAAATAACGAGGTCAATAAACCTGCAAACAATGAGGAGCTGCTTCTCAAAACAGCCAAGAAACAGGAGGATCATGGTAAATTGCCAGAATGCCTACCTGAGGACAAGAAGAATTTCTGTCAACAGATTGGAAACCCGATTGGACTTGCAAAATAGCTACAAGAGGAGTAGAAATGTGGGGCTTCAAGAAATTCTGGAACCGCATATAAAGGCGGACTGAATAAGGATTAGGGCCATGAGGTACCACATCGCAGACCCGTTAGTGTGCATTCGTCTGTCTGACCAGAACACGATATGAAGAAGCCTGCGGCCAGGGCAATGGAGGGGAGATGTATCGGAAGGCGACAGAAGGCCAAGACCTGCCTTTGTAAAGTTCATAAAACTAAGGCACAGAGACAGGGTGTTGGCTGCCTCAGAAGAAATAAGAAGGCTCTCAAACGGACGGGTCTTGGTCGAGCCGGAGTACGCCACCGGCAAGTATACTACCCATGAAATCCTGAGAGCAGACATAGAGTCTGCCACTGTAAAATCTTCGAGACTGGAAATAACTCGAGCTATATTGCCCGCGAATAACAGATTTGCAGAGGAAAGCGGAAGCTCTAGCCCAGAAGATGGCGAAAAAGCGCTGAATGAAAGATACGGGAGGAAAGCGCTTAACGTTCGCTCGTGAAGCTTGCAAACAATGTTGAGGAAAATGAGGCCACTGAAACCAAAAAAGCGGTCCCTGAGCTTAAATGGTCCCTTTAAATGCCCTGGGGAGAAGAGATTGCTTGATCCCGGGAGCTTTCCGTATATACACACAAATGCCTGCAGCATTTGCAAACAATGGTATGCGTGAGCAGCCACACTGGAGGAAGAGCTGATCGTTGCGCTCACCGACATGTGGCTAACACCGTAGGATGTCGTCACTCAGGCTTGCATGGGGGGCTTCAAGCAGTACTGGATGGATAGGGATGCTAGAATACCAGATGGTAGAGTGCTGTTGCTGGTTGCCAAGTCCTCGTGCCAGCGAGAAGGGATAGAAATTGGATTATAGAAAGAACCGCAGAATTAGAACCCAAAGTGTCCCTGCGGCTCTTCTCCGCATTTACCCAAGCCCACCCTCCGTCAGAGTGGAGGATACTGAACAGCTGGCAGTGGTGGACACAGACAGTAAGCGTGAAGCAGTGCTCACCATTGGGGACTTCGACGCCCCATAATAAGATTGGGATTTGGGGGACGCGCAGCCGGAGTCTTCCGGAGTTGTACTTCTACGAGCCCTGCAAGAGAAAGCGCAGCGGGGCACGCATTGGAGGGTAAACTAGAAAGCCACGATAGTTAATATTGGTATGTTTCTCGGCCATGGTCGAGACACACGCGCAAGCGCATGATCACGATGTAGCGCGTTACTCAATAAGATGAAATATTCACAGATTCTAGGAATGAAAGTTAAGAATATCGGCTATAGATAAACATAGCCAGCAACAATTTGAACGGATCACTCTAATAATAGGTTGCGCGGCAACTTCAAACCAGCTTCAACTTCGTGCTGGGCGGTGGTGCAGCTTGGGGATGTCAAGAAAATCGTTAAAACGGTGCCAAAGACGCGTTATAAACGAAAATGATGCAAGCCAAAGAAAAAAGGAGGCTTGCTGGATATCTGCGAACAGAGTAATTTCTGAACTGGAAGTAGAAAGAAAAAAATGTAAAGAAGTACGCTAGGGGGAATCAGCGCTTGCAAAGAGGATGGCGATCCATGAAGATGTTGCAAACCGCGAATGACGGATTTACCGGGGTTCAAAAAAAACGGGATGAGTTTTAAAACAGGGAGACATGAGACATATTTAGTGGAAGTGAACCTGAGAAAATTGGTGGATGTGGGGGAAACAGCTGTCCATAAAATGGTCAGTTCAATTTCTGGATCAGTAACCTGTGCCATTTAGAAATGGGAAGCGCAACCGGAGGGTTCTGAAGAAGTGAAGAGGGAAAAATAAACTGTGGTAAAGAATACCAAAGTGGAAAATCTCCCCAAGGACTTGAGCGGTCATGCGCTGCTTCACTGACAAATATATATATGTAAACGTTGGCGCATTTGGCCCCAGTGTCATTCAGAGTCAAAACTGGTAATGTACAACATTCTATTGGTGTGGTTCGTCTGGCGGGGAAAAGGATACGTCAGTCAATTAGCCGGGTGTGGCAGAATATGACGGATTAAACTGATAACTGGTACTGACCGGTATATTAGCAGGATGCGCGTGAACTAGTACTTGTGTTGGCTGCAATGGTGATTTCGGCAGGATAGGCTTAGCACTAGGAAAAGCTGAACTATCTGATAAGCAAATGGGGAGTTTTCCCTGCCAGGTGGCTTGATGTCGGTCCCGGCTGCTATGAAATGTTTCATTCGGGCCTCTGTCAGTACGAGTCGAAGTGGCATCCTTGGTTATCCAGTTTGACGACCGAGGCAGTGGGAGACAACGAACCTGAAATAAAAGGGGATTGCAGTCCGGAAGTGGTTCCAGCTGTGGGTTATGATAATATACGACAACAGTGATAATGAACTGTTTAGGTTTACGTGATTGGGGAGTGGATGAGGTTTCATTTGGGCAGTCAGTGGCACCTACCTCACATTCTGTGTAAAATAGGCTCGCAGTGGATTTGGGCTTTACTGCTACAGGCTAACGAAGGTGCGTACACCTGTCAGGCAACTAGATGTGCATTCCAAAGGTTTTACGGTTTGCAAGTTGGCGCGGCAGTGCTCGGATACTAATAAAAGACCTGAGGATTCACGATTTAGAATATTTAGAAATGATAGCCCTTAATAACGTTTGCTTACGCAGAATGCGGTTTGGCACCGAGGGGATAAGAAAAGTTTGAAATAACGGAATGTGAGTGAACGGGACTGTCACACAGTTAGCGTAGCGCTATGCTGTTACTGTCTCCTCTGGTTTAGTGGTTATTCCATACTGAATAGTTTCTAAGGAGCCTTAAAGTAGAAGAAACTATTGGAGATTCGCCGGTGAAGCATTAGAGGAAATTGGTCACGTGCCCGGAAATGTTAGCGTGGGTTCGTCTATGCTCTTACTCGATGGCGCTACCGTGCTGAGATTATACTATATCGTGAGCAAGGAAATCTGATGTAGAGTTGATTGCAAGGTTATCGTAGGGTTTTTTCATCGCTATCACATTGCAAAGCAGGGCAACACCGATGTGAGGACTGGTTTGGAGAACCGTGAGAGGTGGGAATGAGATGGATCCGAATTTTCGTCAGGGAAGTAAACTCTAACGGTCTACATTCGGTGATCATAGTAGTCGGCATAAGAGCCTGCTTCACGCATGGAGGTGGCACTTGATTTAGCAATGACGAATATGAAGAGGACTTGGGTCCAGTGGGAAGAGCTTTCTCGGGGTGCTGAACATCGAAATGGTGGAATTTGTGAGCGCACCACCGAACAAATACCGCCAAGAGCTCCGCTAGCTAAAGACTCCGGGGCTATAGTGGATGCGATGGCGGAACTGAATTGGGTGATCATTCATGGAAGCTTGGAAGGGAAGTGAAGTAATATCAAGGGGAACCTGAAGACATTTCAGGATGCTTCTGCACCGTTAGTGAAAATCAAAAAAATGGGTTGCCCCTCGGTGGAATTCCAAAGCACCGATGGCACAGACTGGAAAACACAATACCCGGCTCAGGTTAAGAAAGGGAGAGGGAGACATAAAACTACTAGAATATGTAACGGCTCGTGGAAACTATATAAGAATCCCACTGGAGTGCGCACTCCAGTAAGATGAAGGGTTAGCTCAAGGAGTGAAATGTAACCCGAAAGCATATTCCAATTGTGTTCAGTTTAAGTCAACTTCACGGGTTACTTTTGGTTATGTAAATAACTCGAGGGGCGAAAAGGTATTACTCCACTACTTTTGGGGGTGCACAGCAGAGGAGGTAGTAAAAACACCCCTGGTCTCCCTCTATTCAGCGGGACAGGAAAGCCACTCGTCCAAACTGAGGAGGACGACGCTAGCCGGGAGTTGGCAGAATTAGGCCTGAGTGAGGCAGCAGGCCCAGATGAAATGTATCCAGCCCCGTTGAAGCCGTTAGACAACCTGCTGACCAAGCATATTCCACAGCTATCCAACCAGTCACCGAGGGCTGTCAACTGCCAAGAGACCGAAAGCTAGAGCGGGTAGTGCCAGTCCACAAGAGTGGCAGTAGAGAAGAAGCTTCCAACGGCAGACCAGTAAGCCTAACATCTTTGGTGCTGAAGGTCCCGAAAAGGATCCTACGGAACAAAATGGTAGCCTACCCATCCGGCAGTAGAGTAATAAGTAAGTACCAAAATGGCTTTATGAACAAGAGTTCGTGTACGACGAATCTGATATGCTTCCCTGATGAAGTTGCGAGGAGATTTGCCGGTGGCGAAGAGGCGGAGGTCTGTTGCGCGGACTCCAGAAAAGCTTAGACTCAGTAAATCTCAGACTGCTAGTGCACACACTTCGAGGCTGTGGAGACAACCTTTCGCTGGGTGACCGGATAGCTGAATTCTTCAGAGAAAGGAGATTCTACGGAGAGATGGAGTGTCACAGGTACAGCATGGGTCACGTAGCCAGTAGTGTCCCACATGGGTCGGTGCTTGGGCCACTGCTGTTTCTGATTTATATAAATGAATTGCCTCATGAACTGGATTGCTCAATTTTCATGTTTGTCGGCGACGTTAAGATTTCTGATGATCCCAGGGAAAGTGCCCCGCAGGCTGACTGCAATAAGGTGTACCGGTGGCACACAGAGTGGGAGCTCCCACTTAACAACAACAAATGCAGGCAACTCACCGAGGACAACCCTGAAGCCAGCTCGAGAAAACGTGTGAACGGAGACACCAGGGCGGCTTTGAAGGGGCCTATATTGTCAAAGATCTCGGAATGTCTAGGACTGTTTACTTCAAAACCCAGGGGCAATGTTTGAAAGCCGAAGGGGAAAGGTAACGATGCCCCCTCGCAGTTTTATTAATAATAATTATAATGGTATATTTCTTGACCGTGGTCGACAGGCACGCGTGAGTGTGATCGAAGTTCACAGTATCACTCATTATGATGAATATCTCACACATTTCAGAGACGGAGTCTCAAAATATAGCGCCAGATGAATAGCTGGGTTCAGTTTAACCAAAATAAAGTGATAATGGACCAAACGGTAAGCGCGATTCCATTTTGAGTCACTGTAGGCAGAAGTAATGAATCAGCCGGCTGTTAGAACGATGAGATGGACATTGTCTTAAGATGCATAAAGTGCAATATCCACAAGAATAACTCAAGAAAATGGTCAGTGAAGCATACTCAAGAACACCTGAAAGATAATTCGTGACGAGGCGAAGAGGCAGGTGAGAATTTCGTGAAGGTACATCGAAGAATGCCAGTTTCCATAGATTTGGGGATATGAAAAGGAAAAGTACTTCGTAAAAAGGCGACATTATTTCATGGGAAGTAGCGCTTGTCATCCAGCGTCGGGGCTTCGCGGCCGATGGAAGAAATATAGGGTTCCGAGAGGGAACAGTCAGCAAGCCGAATACGGCTACCACGATGAGCAAAATGATGCAAGAAAGAACGGTGGAAACCCCCAAATTATGCCAGGTTGGGCTAGTAAAATAGCGAACATATTATTTCCCCAGTTTTCTGTGACCCTTCTTATCCTGTGTTGGGCGTTTTGTTGCAAAGGTTGGCTGCGGTTTGTATTCGCTCTTTCATCATTGGAGGGTGAAGGGCGCCACCGAATCTGTACCTTTTGTCATTCAGTTAGAAACCCTAGAGCGATGGCTTAAAAGACTTCGTCATTGGGAGAATCTTGTAGCAAGACGTTTCTAGTAGGCCTAATCAGGGCATATGCAGCATCATTGGGAGTTTGTGTGGGTGAAACTTAGTAACCGGATAGTGTTCGCGGCAGCCATCCATGGACGTGGTTGCGGGCGGGCAAGGAATGAGATAAGCTGTTTGCGCGACATATTACAGCCATACTGCGAGATGACCGAGTAGTTCTGAGATTGACAAAAGGAGAATTGCCGTCTAGGAGGTGTTTCAGTTGAGAGTCAGCTTCAGTTCACCACCAGATAAGGGTTCGGAGGCTGCAAATCAGGCACAATGGTCTTCGTGAAAGGAGAAGTCATGGGTATTGTAAGTCGGTGTTCATAAGCGCTAACTGCTCTTTCACTATTAGGCCGGGTTATTGAATACAGGTTCGTCAGCGTACCTGGCAACCTTATAACTCTGGATTAATAATGCCGTGGAGGTGCTTTGTGTCTGAGGGCTACGCGAGGAAGCCGCTGGGATGCCACATGAACGGCGATGTATTGATAAGTCGCGAGGAAACAGCTGGAAAGCACTAAGAACCTAAATGGCCATTCTCTTTGGTGGGTTCAGAGAATATATGGCACAACCTATCTTGGAATATCTACAGGTCTAACGCTGCAGGTTTGTGTGGGTTCTTGGCATACCGAAGGTTGCTGGTAGGGCGGGCTGTAAGCTGCAGAGAGGGCTGGAATCTAGGAAATAGGAGGCACCGTTTTCCTACGGGAAGGAGGAAAAAAGATGGATATGGGCAAAAATGACGGGGCCTTTTCTATGTTCTTATGTATATCTCTATATGTATACTCATATTTACATAAGTATATTTATTGCTATGACGAGGTATATTCTCCGTCTGACGTATCGGGTTGATGCCCAGAGCAGTGGGATAACAGTCAGCGCCCGGAGGATTTGTAGCTGACGTCAACATACCCAAGCTTGCTTGGGAGGAGACGGATTATCTTATGTGGAGAGTCTATTTCTCTATCACCCAAGTCGGTCTCGTGAGCCCCGAGAAAACGACGCAAGCGAGTGGAAAGCTGGGTGGGTCGCAAAGGTTTTGGGTTGCAAGGCACCTACGAGTGAGTATCCAGGGTTGACTCTGAGGAGGTTATTTAACATACTGTTATTGAGGGTGAGCGAGTGATGATAATATTCGGTCCATGTATCGACAGAAGGGATTATGAACATAGCTGACTTCACGTGATTACACTTTGGGAGGCTTGCATGACCAGCGCAATCCGCCACCGGAGAGCTGGCCGGAAATGGGCTAAGGAACCCGGGACGGTTTAAACCTAGAGCGGAGCGGTCAGTTTTTATTTGGGGGGCTCATTCGGCAAGTTACCGCTTGGCCTAGTGTCAGGCAGAAGTACTAAAAGCTTGGCTCGTGAGATTGTCTGCTTTGAGGGGCTTCTCATAAGCAGGGTCTGGTCTGGGCCGTAGTGGGAAATCATCGCGGTGATGAAGGAGGGTAGATCGGAAATCCGGTACTTACGCAGCTAGGAGTGTCATTGGTACTTCGGTGTTTTTCTTCCCAGAGGAGAGGAAGAATAAACCTATCCCGTGGGAGATTTTTCCGATTTTCCTCTGCCTCCCTTCCTTATGCGTGACCCATGCGGTCCGCTAATTTTGGGGTTGGCTGTTGCTTCCCCTTATAATATGACAACCACAGACATTTTAGCGTTTCCCCATCGGCAGCGTGGCGGCCTCTGCCTCTGGAAGAGGAAGAACTTGGATAACAGACATACAGAACGGCTGCAACACTCGGGGAATGTTCTGCTGGCCTCTCGCCTCAGACAAAGTCCGACAACTTTCAGTTTATATGTGGGCCGGCTGCTGTCACCGCAACCTGTAGAGATTCATGGAGGCGGCCCACAGACCGTTATTCGTTTTGGAAGTTCTGGTATATGGTGCCGTAATCGTAGTAAGTAAACCCGTTCTCGCAGGCCAGCTCTCCGGTGACACTGCGGTCTATATGGGGGATCACGCTGTGAAAATTTAGGAAATGATCCAGCGGGCCTCTGAAATGCAAGAAAGAGAAACTCGCACGGGTGCTTATCGGGAGTTTATTCCATTACTTTCAGTGTTTATAAGAAGGAACGTGGGTTAAAAACTAACTTTGATCTAGGAATAGATCTGCAGTCAGCAATGGCGTACGGCATAATTCGCGGTGGAGTGAGACGAATGGGTTCAGTACACGAGAAGGCCATGCGGTGGTTGGCCTTAACCGAGAGCATAAATTTAACTTCATGCGGTGCAGCCATAAAGAGTCAAGACTGAGTGGGAAGCATAGATCCTTGTTACACATACTGGAGTAAAATCCCGTGAACTGTTTAGTGCATTAAGGCTGCACGGACTCAAAAAAAATGCGATCAGTTTTCGTCATCCTGGTGAAGATAATGGGACATTATTTAAGGAGAGGCCTGGCGTGGGACTTGTAATTCAGCAGTTTGCAATCGTTTGACAGAGACTTCCCGGAGATGAGACCAGTGGTTCTTCTCGTCATAGCAATTTGGAGTGTAACATGTTCAGAAAACCTGAAACTAAAAGGGCAATGAAGACAAAGGTTTTAAACTGGCGGGCTGCACGAAACGAGTAGGTTGTGGAGCAACAGGGTTCCGGGAGCAACCTAACATCCGAAGGGAGTGTAGTAGCTTTTAAAAGTTGAGAAATTCATTCTTCAAGGAATGCACCAGGCTCAGCATCGCTTTACAGCACAAGAAATTTCGTCCAACATAGCGTTGTCTCTCACGAGTAGACTCACGGACAATCTTGAGGTCATCAGCGAGAAGAAATGGGGCACTATAGTGCAAAATGGAAAATACATCATTTACGTAAATGAGAAAGAGCAAGGGAGTGGGCGTACTCCTTTGTATAACCCCACTGATAACTGGAGCAGTTTGTGTGGGGGCATTCGTCGGTGGAAAATACTTGTGAGCGGTTCGCTGGGTGTGATGTTAGCCACGATAAAAGGGGACAGAAGAAGTCATCGGCTTAGAGTTTTGTCAGTGATAACGAGTGAGACACACGGCCAAACGCCTTGGTCTTATCGAGGTATATAACGGATGATGCATTTATTGTCACTGGCGGCCGCCGCCATGAGGTTAAGATAACTGTACTGGTAAGTGGTGCATGAGCGTGACTCAGAAAGGCCGCGCTGCTCATTATGGATGACATTATGGGAAAAATAAGAAGTCAGACGTCCGCCGTTTGCTGAGGAGTGCCGTCATTCTCGAGGTAATGGGAGTGTGGTTGATGTGGCGGTAGTTTGAGGCGTCTTTTGTTGGTTCTTTTTACAAATTGAGATGATGACCGCGATCTTCCACAGTGAAAGAGACATACTGTGCTTGATGGATGAATGGTGGACCACCAATCGTGGGTCGGCGACGGGAGCCCTTCTAAAGGGTAGAAATGCCGGTGGAACGCCAACGTAGCAAGTGTGTGAGGACCCTCGGAAACGGGAAAACTGGTTGGTCGCCTCATTTAGAATAAATTCTAAGTCAGACACCATAGGCTAGGAGACAGGGTCTATGCATCAGTGCAAAGTTAAGGGGTCCGTATTCATGGAGACAGAAAAGTAGGAGCTGAGGGCCTTGGCTACGGCCACAGGTGAGACGATGCTCTCATTGATTGCTACGATTGGGGAAGGGATACCAAAGACTTCAACTGATTTTTGTTCTTCAGTATGCTAGCCCTTATGGGATCGCATGGCTTATACTTCCTGTTTTTTGAGCATATCGCCAGTCTTGACTCTGATTGCTACGTAGAGGCGTTGGAATTGCAAACATGACGACACGTCACTATTGGTGTGGGATACCGTATAAGGCTGTAGATATTTGTTTTATATTCGGGTCAGGGCTGAACTGAGGACTCGGTTCTATATGGTACGAGTAGTAGTGATTGCTGACTGGAGGTGAGATAAGTTGGTAAGTAGCAAATCAGTGGCCAGCTGGGATGGTTTTGCAAGACTTCGTCCAGGTTTGACGATCCAAGCTTGCAGATAAGGTCATCCATGTTGACTGCTGAAAAGAGAGGACTGGGTTAGTGGAATTCATCATAAGCTTGAGGAACTGTGGAGGTGCAAGAGACCATTTCATGATCGCTTCCTGGAAAGAGGCCGAGTTTTCTAGCATGCGCTAATGAGAACCTTTGCCTCGCGGAAGCCGTGTACTGGTGCCGTTCTACACAACCCACGTAGGGCCACCTATTGAGCATGACATTCAGGCTTGGTATCAAAATATTATTTGAGGTCGGCAACTGCATGAACGTGTGCAAAGAAGATTCGCACGAATGTTTAAAGAACTCCGAAACAGGCCCTTTGAAGACAGGCTTACAGCAGTGAAGCTGTTCTCTCTGGAACAAAGAAGGTTAACAGAGGATCTTACTGAAGGGTTCAGGATTATTGAGGGCTTCTTGGACCCTGGAAGACTTCAGCTGTTCTCAAGAAAAGCAGATGAGAGGCCCAGAGAACGCGAGCTAAAGCTTGTAAAAGGTCGCTTCATTACCCTAATTAGGACAACCTTCTTCACCCAACGAGTGGTAAATCGATGGGACAAACTTCCGTTCTCGGTGGTGGAGGCCCAGATAGCCGCTAATTTCAAAAGGAAGTGAGATGCCTATTGGGGCAGCTTGTTTGAAGACTTAGTGCAGAGGGGCGGACTACCTGATGCCCCCTGAGTATCAAGACGCGTAGTGTTTTAAGCTACAGCAAAAAAGATTTTCACCAGGAGACAAAAGATCTGGGCCATGCATTGAAGCTCGCAAATAGATGATGCGAAAATCAAACTTCTGTCGCTTACCTACAAAGGTAAATTTAAGCCTAGATTTATAGGTTGGCCAGGCAAAATAGAGTATACCCATATATTCACACCTGTTTTCTACACTATTGCACGAAGCCACTGTAGACTTGAAAGCCTATGGAGGATCACACACAGCTCAGTCGCTGCGATGTTTAAGGCACGCACATATGGAAAGAGAGCGACTATAATCGAAACACAGTGCGGCTAAACAACACTTCCTCCCCCTAACCCCCAAAATTCACTGCTGTGGAGCACTGATCCTCGGCCTGGCTAAAGGTTTCTACAAGACCAAAAAAGGCTGATACGTAGTACTCTTCAGTTGGCCCAAAACTTGACCAGCTTCGGTCAGAATGTGACAAGCTAAAGAGAGCCAAAGAAGCTCACCGAGGAAACCGAAAGAAAAGATGAAGCACTATACTGAGCTGCGAATTTTGTGCACTTAAAAGAGTCCCGGAGGACATCGAGGAAGTCCAAAGCCCGAAGGTCAAGGGTCAGAAAGGGAAGAGGGGAAAAATGAGGTGAGCTCCTGGGCAAGTGCGTTCAGGGATCTGCCCCCCATCGATCACAAAACAATATGCAAAAAATAACCCATCACCCAACACATAACTGACCCGCAACCTGTTTTGAAATCAAGCTGAAAATGTAGCGGAGATTTTCTTGTACCGCGTTGCAGGTGAAGTGTCCCATATCTGACATCTTGGGTTAGCACATTTTCACTCTCACTGAGGCCGGCACCGCTGCTTCTTCTGACCAATTTCCAACTCGTTGAAATTCTCTTCCCTGTATTCCCCTCCTTCTACGTGTTATTTTTTACCCTTTATTATTAATAATGATTTTCAATTTTTTCTAATCTTTTCTTTATTTTTCTTTTTTCTGGTTTTCCAGTTTCACCACCTTACCCCAAGTCATGTTTATAGAAGCAGTAAAAAGATTCAAAGCCTTCAGCATCATCCAAGCAGGCGCCACGACGGCAGTCTAGACAGAGAACCATGTAATGTGAGGGTTAGGGTCTCACCTTCAATGAAGACAGCTTGTCGTGCTACTTGTCTCACGGCTGAGTTGGGTCCGAGGTTGCTGGTACTTCGGCTGGGGTTCTCTTGTTTTTGGGAAAGGGAAAAGAATGGTCAGACAACTAGAAACCTCACCGCACTTTGGTGACCACTGGAGCGAAATCTGTTTCTCTTTACTGTTGCGGCAAGTGAAGATCTCTGGGGCCTTGGGTGCGAGAAACTAGGTGCAACTTAGGCTCACTCACCCACATACTGCTATCTGATGTGCTCTGAACCCGTGAGCTAATTCAAAACCTCAAGACTCCCTTTTAAAACCCAAAAGGGAAGCAGGTGACGGCCGCTGAAATAGAGTGAAGCTAGCCGTTTTAATCCCACTGGATATTCTGGTACTCATTTTGGCTCAAGGAGCCTAAATATGCTCGTCTCTCCCTGTTTTTATATTATTCTATGGAATAACCCCAATTTATCACCGGTGCAAGAATAATATTAACCTTTGTTTTGTTTCCAGTGACCTATCGTAGTTCTCAACTGAACTGCACGTCACCGCGAAGATGGGCTGCATGGAAGACAAGGAGAGGAAGAAAGCATGTTGGCTCATCAGAAACTCAGAAGACGAACCACCAAGCAGAATCAACGGAAAAAAGGAGCGGTTTAAAATATACGACTGTGTCCAGCGACAAAACCACAACAAGAAGGGCCGGCTTATGGTGACACACCAATCGGTCACTCTCCTCGTTGTTGGTCGATCTCAATCTGAAATCAGTCTAACTAGATATACTTCAGCTTATCAGGACTACTCAAATTGTTCCTCTGTTTTGGTTGGACCGGCAACATGGGGAGACTGGCGAATAGGGAACCCCGCAACTTGAAGAGCTCCAGGCTGAGAAGGCGGGGCAGATGAACTGTGTGAAAGGTCGCGGTGGTCTGGGGGGAATATATCGGCGAGCACCGCAGGAATCCAGCCTGAAACCTATCAGAAAAGGTTCCACACGAAGTGCTCGGGGTTAGGCAAGAAGTACTACCAGCTATACTATGAGTATGACAAATGTAGCTCGACACGCTCAAGGTGCAAAAGCTAATAGGGTCAGACGGCAAAACCTCCAGGGAGGCAGAGGTCGCCAGGGAAAAGTTGAAACATACAAACCCTGAGAAAAACGGCTGGCACCAATCAAGGACAATACTGGTCATGAGGCGATGTCCTAAAGCCTAAAGAACACCGGGGTAAGGCCGGGACAGCAATCAGCTGCTGCGCTGTCAACTCTTGACACGGTAGATGGATTAGAATTCCTAAGTGATCGGGTAAGTAAGTTAGAACAAGACGCGGCTAAAGTCACTAAACTTCTGACTATGTTGAGGAGGAATAGTAATACTTTCCTGGTAAGAAACCAGAATGTTGTAGTTCACGGAATTCCGGAACTGTCAGTGGAAGTTGGCAAGCGGAGGGACAGAGCACAGACGACGTCTGTCCAACTTGCTCCGAGCGTTCGAAATCCCCGAGCATGTAACCGCGACAAGAGTTATGCGATTGGTGCGGTGGAACGAGGAGACTGACCCATACTGATGTTGACTTATCAATATCCATCTATCCCACTTATCAGCCTTCTACTCCATTATCGCTTCTGCACGCTATTCGGCCCTGCAACTGCTGCATAATGCACCTCACGTTAATTTACTGCCATGGTTCCATATCCTTTCTGGTATTTCGTGAAATACCGATATTAATGAAAACAAAGCGCTGAGCACTTACCGGCCTAAGTCTTGCCATTTCTCCCATCACGGCTCTTGAAGCCCTTCCCCCTATTCATTTAATTTGTTGGTCTCTTTCCTCATGATTAGACCCGTCGGCATCTCACCACCAAGTTTTACCACCCCACTTGCCGTCGATTTACTGCTCTTTGTCCCTGATGATTTATTCTTGTACGTCGTTGAGTTTTTTCCATATACTTTACTCACCCTGCAGCGTACAACAGAGCCTTTGAATTCCCCCCGATAAACTTTTTTCTTTTTTCGTCCTTCCCCTTCGTTTTTTAACAAATATCTTTTGATTTTACTGAACTTCATAATGTTGTGGTTATTTCTGGTACTATTTATGCATATGGTCCCCCATGTTTACCAAACTATAACCACTATTAGCCAAATCGTCCATTTGACCCTGGCCTTCAAGCTTGCTGGGCATTATTATCGTTTTAGTTCATTACAGCACTATCAATAATACTTTGTGCACGCTTGTTGTAATCTGAAAGTTCCGATTTTGGCACCTTTCGAATCATCTGGTCATGCACCTTGTATGCTCCGGTAGCATCTGAACCACGCCATCATTATCATTATCAGTAATGGTTGCGAACCAAGACCTGAGCTTGTTGGTTTTGCCAACCTTAGTTGCTGGGACGCTTTCTTAGCAGCAGCCTGGCATATTAGGCAAACCTCGAAGGGAGAAACAGATGTGGTGTCCGATGATAAAGCAGCTGTATTCAGTGAGTGAAGGGTAAAACTGGAACTCCGAGCTTTCGTTCGACCCTCCTAGAGGATTCTAAGGCGGAAGCAAACAAGATGAAGAAGCTAAGCACCGCGGAGTCAACGGCCAGGGTGAAGAAAGCGTTTCCCAGCCCCGTTAATAAAGGACCGGACCGTTGCAACTCCGAGAGGGAGAATCAAGACAACTGACCCTCACCGAGACTACAAGTACGGTGATGTGCAGAGCAGCCCAGGGGGTGGGAATGGCATTAACCGACAGCAGTGCTAGGAACACGACCGTGATACGAAAAAATGGTTCGGGTGCCTGGGTTCAGGACCCGGGCACCTGCCACCTCCCTCTAGGAAAGGCAGGACAAAAGAGGGCGTAGTGATGCTCGTGACTCACACCCATGCCGCAAGTATGAGTAACAAACGGCCACAGCTGAAAGCTAGGACGCAGGGAGTAGACGTGATAGAAATCGCGGAAAAGCTGCTACGACCAGACGAAAGCGGCAATGGGCCGATCCCAAACTTCTGCTTGGGCTTTAGAATGGATAGGCCAGACGGTCGAACCGGAATTGACGTAGAGGTCCTCCTGGCAGAGCGGTTTGACGGCTGTGAGAGCAGTCAACTTGTAACGCCAAATGTACGAGCGGTGGGGTTTGTGACGAATACGGGGAGACCAAAAGCGTCGGCCAATAGCTTGTATCGAAACCCAGGAGCGGAAGGTGCCGAGAACAACGATCTGTTCCACTCCCTCACTAGAGTTTCCAAAGCCCGACGGAAGTTACTTATTGTGGGTGAATACAACGCGCCCAAAACAGGTTGGACCTCCAGAAGGCACATTTGGAAAGAGATTACTCCATTCATCCCACGGGGAAGCTCTTGTTCACCACTTCAACCAATTGACAACAAGGCTGTTTGGTCGGTCACCGTCAACCCTTGACCAAACAGTGCTCAGAGTGTCACAAGGCCTAGAACAACTAGAAATCGTGGAACCCATACGTAAGAGTGATCATGGAGTACTCCAGTTTGAGCCAAACCTTTCAAACCCTCAGGAGGAACTTCTCAAAGATGGACCAGAATAGCCTGGTAAAACTGAGCCTCCGTATAGATTGAGAGATGGTGAGCGGTGATTACAGAACAGAAAACCAATGGAGTTGGATCAAGAGCAGGCTTTTGGAAATAACAGGGGCTTTTGCACCACTCAGAAAAGTCAAACGAAACGGATTGCCACCAACGTGGACGAACCGAGTGAGAAAGGCTCTAAAACAGAGGCAAAAATGATTCAAAAAGTGCAGAAGTACCGGCGGCTACCGGGCCTTCCTACTGTTTAGAGCAGCAAGAACTAGACTATCTCACTTACAGAAACAGTGCAGGAAAGACCACGGGAAACGCATTACGCGGAACGCTGAAAGCAATCCGAAAACACTCTACAACTACGTTAAATTTCAGGCAGAAATGAGGAAAGCCGTAGGTGGGGTCAGGAATGCATAACGAGCGCGGGAAACATGCAGGTAGAAAAGAGCAGGGACCCTGTCGGAATTCTCAGCAGGTATAAAGACAGGTCTAGGGTGCTTAGAGGCTACCTACGACAAATGGCAGTGAAGTCTTGGAAATGCAGGACGGAGAACTCAATGCAAGAGAGATGTTGAACAGCCTGAGGCAGCCAGTAGCATCCAAGTCGGCGGAGCCGGATGACGTCCGCCGAACGACACTGAAGCCACCAGCGTCCATCTACTAGCTAAGCTGTTCAACGAGCCAAAAGACAAGAGTGTACTACCCAAGGACTGCCTCGTATCGGTCATCTAACCCGTTTATAAAGGTAGAGAAAGGGACATGTACGATTTATAGGCCAATTGGCATGCCGTCTGTGGTGCTTAAAACTCTCGAGATCATAATACGAGACAGAATAGTGAGGCATTTAGAGAGGAACAAACTGGTGGCTGCCAGCTAGCATGGGTTTTGGCACAGTTACTTTTGTCTCTCCAACCGAATAAGCTTCTTGGGCGAGGTAACCAGTCGAGTGGATCTAGGGGGACAAGTGGAAGTCTGCCATCTGGATTTCCAAAAAGCATTTGTTTCGGTTAACCACGGCTACTCGAAGCAACCATGAAATCGTTTCAAATTACGGCGAAAATACAGGGGCGGGTTGCACGAAGCCAAATGAGAGTTTTCCGAATGAGAGTGGAAGGCTGCTTGTCGGACAATGTGAGACTTTGTAGCGGAGTTCCACTAGGTCGGTTCTGGGACATCTGTTTTCCGTGATGTACATTAACGGTCTGGCAGGCAAGTGGAAAACCCGTGCTTCTCGTACGAGGATGATGTCAAGGTGGTAGGAGCACCAGGTGACGCGGCGGTTTAGCATAGCCTTGATAAGGTAGACCATAGGACAGTGGGGTGGGATCTTCCCCTCGATTTGAGCAAGGGCCAAAGTCTCATCAAGGTGGAAAGACCAGGGTCCACACGATTTATGGGGCCACCAGACAATCGGAACCAGCTGGCTCACACCATGGAATTCCGGGAGCTAGGGGCGATGGCAAGCCCTGACTTTAAGCTAAGCTGCCAGTGGCAGAAATTAATTCGAAAAGCATTTTCAGCCCAGCACCAGTTGAGGTGGACAGTCTTATTGCCATTTCACAAGGCTTTCGTGAGATCTCACTAAGGAAACTGCGCCCAAGAGTGGAGGCCATATTTGGTCAGGGACACCAAGGCTGTCGAGCAGCTTTAACGGTCATTCAAGCTATGGTTTGCAGAACACCGACATTCATGTTGTGGATAAGGGTTGGGTCAGCTGCGATTATTCCCTCTGGAAGAGAGAATATGAGGTGCTTCATAGTGGTCTTCGAAATACTAAAAGGATTCACAGACGCATGAGATCACAGAGGGGCCTTATATGGGCTGCGAGGCAATGGCCGTCTAAGGGGTCACGAGCTGGCAACTGAGAAAAAGAGAATTTTGACTCCAATTAGGAGTCAAGCTTTTGCATTTGGGGTCACTAATGACTGGAATAAGCCGCCAAAGGATGTGATAAGCACGAGTACCGTTGCTGGGTTCGAAGGAAAGTTAGATAAGGTGTGGCCGACCGTGTCTGGAGAGATATGACTGGGAGCCTTTCACAATGTTTTAGACAACTGACTAGTTCCTTTCACTTCGATCACCGTGGGACCCCTATCTGCAGCCTATCACGTCCTACTGTACTATCTTTATTGCCAGGAGGTTGACAGCAAAGTTTGTGTGGCTAGCGGCTGTGATCCGAAAAATTGTTGGAGAGTAAGGGGGTTGAAGACCTAACCTGAACCCTCACCGAGTATGGCCACGTAGTGAAGAAGAGTCCCTTCGGATTGCCTAGGCACAGGGGCGTCCAAGGAGCCCACTAGTGCAAGAACATGGATTTCCAGGCATCCCGCCGTCAAGTCCTGGAACCTAAGTGAACTGAACCTCCGAAAAGCCACTGGTCTTCCACCGTATTTACATGGAAAAGCCTGTAATTGGAAGCCAAACATGCCGACGGGAGCTCTCCCGAAGGATGTGTCGTAAATCCTAACTGCAGTTCAAATATTTCATCCTCACTTACGTTTCAGTGTAATGAGCCGCCTGAAGCGCTACAGGAAATTGATCTATGCCATAGAAATTCCCATGGCTTGGAATCAAAGTGTTTTGCTTCTATCATCTAGGGTAGGTGTCCATTATGGCACATCCCAATAAATGTTTTAAATAGGTAAATGGAAATCAGAAGTTTATGCAGTCACGAGTGACTTCCAGATTTACAATGTTCTCAATATGATATACATAACCAAAGAATTATAGGTATTTTCGAGATTTCCTGGACTTCGAGGTTGCACCCTCGTGAACTTCTCGGTTACTTAGGAAACTTGAGTAAGCTCCTTCCTTTCACAGAAGGAAAAATTTTCCACTCGAATTCCAATTGGATTTCATTAAAAATCGTAAGTAATAGATCATTGAATTTTCCCGTACTCAAGCAGCGCGCCCAGTTGGGAGTGCGTTGGGCTTCATCATTAGAAGCGCTAAGCAGCTTTACCTGCACCCATTTGGAAATGCGGTGAGCTACGCCCAACGAGCTAGAAAACTGCCTTAAATGGGCACATTTTCTTTTCCCAGTTCATTTTAACTGCCCACTTTTCAGTCTACTAGCCTCATTCCCCATCCTCCTGATTTAAAGCACCAATTTTTAATTCTTTAGAAAAGCAGTTTTCGTTGATCGGTAGGTTTACTGAACAATGGTGTTTTGGAAATACGTACAAATTTGCAATTTCATAACCGCTTCACTCAGAATTCCCGGAAGACGTTCGCCATTCTTGTGTTACGTTTTCACCGGATTTGGAAATATCAGGTTGCAGAAAACACTGAGAAATAAACATTTTCGTGTGTAGATTTCAAATATAGTTTGATTGAAAACCGTGTTCAACAAAAGGGACTAATATTTGATGATCTACTTATCAAGACATCTACTAACAGCGAAAAGGTAAAATGACAAATAAACTACGAACCAAACCTGGAGAACATACAGAATCGTGGTTCATGATAATGACTATGCAGTTTACCAACGAAAACATACAACACTAGATCACATGATGCAGACCGGCTGACACAGTCAGTGGAGCATCTTCCTTCGTGGAAGTAGCTACATGAAAGGATGGTTTACGGGCAAGGATAGCGTAAAGATTTATTGAAGTTAGATGTAGGAATTCATCTCGCCATATCAATGAACTCCCTCACTCTGGTTTTGTTCAGATTCTGTACTATTTGTCACAATTTCTTCCTGGATTTTACCAAACGGTTCGTTTAATTTCCATGCCTCCTGACCACCTGTTTCCACATCGACCAAAATTTCCCCGCTGCGTGATAATCAGTTTGTTCAGTTCCATTGCATAAAGCAGTTTTAGCCTCGTTTTAGTGGCGGGTGCTGGTTGGTCTTAGTTGTCATTTGCGTAACAGTTGATCTTATTTTTCGTTTTGGACTCCAGTTCTAAAGAGATTTCATAGCTTACTTAACCCTCCTTCCAGTTTTAAAATCTAAGCCAACTGATTCACTGGCATCCATGGCCAGTTTTGTTATCACGCCATGATCGCCTGGGCAAATCAACAAGGCCCAAGACTTTTGGACGTAATTACTTCTATCCATCTCTCTGCCTTTTTCGCATGAAGGACTGAACCTGGTCATCCGCTGTAATCACGCATTTCCTCATGGTCGCTCTAGTTTTTTCGTTCTTCATCTCTCTTGTTTTGTGTTTCCTCAAGCAATTACTTCTGTTTCAGCAGTTGATTGGTCAAGATGCCCCCATGATTGAGGACCTTGTTGGCAAACCATTTGACTCTCTTCGGCATTGCGGTCTCGAGCGTTCCCTGTCTATTGTAGCCCGAGAGTTTTGAAGCTTTTATTTCCAGTCTCGGTTCTGGGTCGGTTTGCCCACGATTTGAGGTGTTACCACTGTCGTTTGATAGTCCGTCCGACAGTACTCGTAGTGAAGAGAGCTTGCTTTCTGGGCCTTGGGACATGGTTTTCAGTTATCTGCGGGTCACAAATTTACAGCACGACAACCCTATACGGACAGTGTGGTAAGTAAAGCGCACTGGTCTTCCTCTGACGGCTGTTCGTGCTCGATCTTTAAGATAAAAACCAGAAAACTCCATGAGTTCAAAGTTTGGTTGGAAATTTGGAAACTCACACGTACACTGATGGAAAACCAAAACGGCTGCCAATAGCCCGTTCGCTACAACAATTTGCGCGGTGTTATTTTATGAGAAATAACTGTAAATAAAACAAACTGGGTGATGTGTACTATTGGATTCCTGTTCGTTGTGTTGTTAATCCTGTGTGCACAATTAACACCACTTTTCAAATTAGAACCGAAAAATGCCCGTTGGGGTGCATTTCGAAGACAAAGCGCGATAATTCGCTGCTACAATTCACTGTATATGTATGAGCTTCTTTTAGTAATATACTAAAAACCTTGCTAAGTTAGGCTCCTGTGTACACTCCGGGTTAACTATTCCACCTAATAGAGTGTACAGAAATATCGTTAGCATTATTATAGCACTGGAGGCAAATATACTTTATTCTGCAGATTGTTATGCCAACTGAGAGTAATAAATATGTTCGGGCGCGTCGAGAAAGGCAGTGGTCAGTGGGGCTAGTCCTGCAGATAACGGCTGAATGACGATATCGATGACGATGAGTGTAAATTAGTAACAAAAAAACTAGCTGAATTAGAACGAGCCATTTTGGTCAATATAGCCGACCGTCTTTTGTGTCTCTTTTGTGATTCAGGGGCACGCTCAGGAGGTGGTGAGTTGAGGTTCAGATGACGGTGGTGCTACCTGGGTCAGACTGAAGGGATACAAAGTTCACCGGATTGACCGTACCTGTCCGCATCGAAATCGCAGAGGCGACCTGGCCACGTACATGAAAAGCTTCTGAGGTAATCCTCCAAGAGCTTGATTTGCCTACAGTGACAAACAGCGTACTTGCTTATCGGTGGAGTGCAAGCCACGACTCTCCAGAGAATATTGATCGATCATCACTACGGATGTCTGTTTAATCGTCTTCCTCAATAAATGATATTTTTATATTCACTGACATTCAGATCAGAAATAGAAGAACTCTGAGATTTCACTCTTCACCTTCACTGGAGATTTTACCACTCGGATGTGAGTTTTCTAAACCGCTTGGTTCTGACGCACGGTGTAAACTTCTCCTCGAGAGAGAATGCGCAACTCAATTTACTCTTCGTCAACGACACCGAGGTTACCTCTATCCGGAAGAGAAATCCTTCATCCAGCTCCGACCACTGTATCATCAAAGCTTACCTTGGGGCTTATTCGAAATCACTTTACGTTATGGATGCTCGTTCTTCTAGTCGCAGAATCTCCCATGGAAAATGCAACCCAAAAAACCTGACTTTGCTGCGAGAAACTGTTCAGAACACTGATTTCGGTCAGTTCTACAAACCGGATGTTCCAATTCACTGTGACCATCCGAAAACATACTTGAAGTTTTGTCACGGTACTTGTTCCTCACTAGAGTCAGTTTCCATCCGGTTTACTAGAGTTTCGTCGCCTCACTTGGAAACATTACATTGACAGAAAAACGCGCTTACATGACTGGGAATCGTACATTAGTGAAGCAAGCAAAACGTTTATTGTAATCTGAAACCAAAATCCCAGGAAGGCTATATGGAGGAACTATATTTGGAAACTCCAATGATCACCGAATTGGAAGTACGATGAAAGTGCCCCTCCCTCTACATGGTCCCCAACCTCTTCCTGAAATATTTCACCGTCATTATATACTGAAATAAATTAAAATAAAAGAGGTGGAGTAGCTTAATTGGAAAACAGTGCCAATAGTTTCGTTTGCATTTGGTAGTCTTGGTGATATCTCTGAACAGTAACTGATTGAGTTCGCTGAATAGTGCGATCAGGACGCGTTGACAGCGGTCTGCGGATTGCCAGACCCGCATTAAATGAAGTAATATTTGCTTTTCGACTCGCGTTCAACCATTGAGACGATGTGCTCTGCCGCTTTCTCTTCCTGCAAGCTTCCCACAATGTATCTTCCCTCTAAAGATACCATATCTTATTGCTCTTATTGTTGTAATTAGCAGTATTTTCCCATACAACCAACACAGAGACGATATACATCCAGGCCAGATTACGGATAACAAGCAGTAGATCTCACACAGCTGATGGGAGCTTGCAAGCAAATGCTCACAACTTTTAGTGCTCCGGATACTACGTACTGACCAGATCCCGAGAATAGCCTCCGAATTGGGCAACAGGCCAAAACTTCGAAGGGGTGTATGGGGTGTCTGAGAGGAGTGGCACCTCTTAGTTCGTAGACTGTTGTGTCCCTTGGGGCATCCTCCATCTCCTTAGTCTCCATCATTCACCAAGCTCCAAACTGTGGCTCTACAAAGTTGAAGCATGCATCAGCGGCCACACTCCGGTAAACCGCTCGACAGGCGGGCTAAACCAGGTTGGGGGTGACTGAGGTCTTGAAACCTCGGCGATATAGTGTTCGGCATGCGATGACAGATACACCTGAATGGGCAGACGAGATCTACTGATCCAACGGCTACAAAGGAAAACTGTCCAACCTACCCGACCCGGTATTCTGGAAAAGGCGATTGAGCCGCACAGAGAGGTGCTGGGGACACTGCCTCGTACCATATTCCCGTGAATCTCCATGAATGGTTTTGTAAACATGCACTCTAATCATGCTATGGCGTCCCCGGCAAGTGACGCGCCTCGTGCTGCAGCGGTCAAAGTGTCAAGATAAAAAGTTGGAACACTCGATCGCAGGGAACAGGCTTATATAGGTTGTTGGAATGTACGGACACTGGTAGATGTGGGCAGCCAAAGACACAATGCGAACACTACACAACTACAACTCGACATGGCTTGTCTCTCAAAAGTCCGAATATCCAACTCCGGCACTCGGTGCATTAAAGTTCCAGAAGAGGCAACTCATTCGATTTGTCATAGCGGCCCGACGGACAACTCCGGGCGCCACGGCCTCACATTCGCCATTACCAATAAAGCCAGCAGCGCAATGATTGCTTTGGAGCCGATTTCAGCAAGACTGACTTTAGCACGTTTCAAAGGCTTCCCGCAGAACGTAACGGTGATTCCGACCAACGCGGCGGACAGCGAGACAAAGGATGAATTCTACGGTAGCCTTCAAGAGGTAATCAGTCGGGTCCAGAGGAGCAACATTCTGTTCATCGCAGGAGACTGGAACGCTCGCACAGGTCCGTCGGACTCGACAACGCAGCATGTCCTGGGAAAATTCGGCCGTGGTTAACGCTGTGAAAATGGTGACCACCTGGTCCGTTTGGTCGACTCTATCAGAATGATCGTCTGCAGCACACGCTTCCAGCACCCTAAGAGGCACTTACTGACACGGTACTCCAACGACGGTCGCACTTCACATCAAATCGAATATATCCTAGCGAGGTCTCGTTGGGCTTCGTCTGTAGAAGACTGTCGAGCATACGGCAGCGTAGTGACGGAAAACACAAACGACACAGACCACGTTTTCGTTCGTGCGCGCTTCAGAATCCATCTGTCTGCATGCCCTTGCACCTCCCCACCGACCCGTATAAACGTCGCGTTGCCAAATATTGTAAAGCGCAATCGCCACCCGATTACCTACAGTAACTAACGTATCACCGGATTCAGTTTCAGTAGAAGAACAGTGGATGGTAATCAAATCGACGGTGAGAGAAGCTGCTTTAAAAGAACTAGTAAAAAGCGAAGGGCGTGTAAAAGACTGAATCTCGAAGGGCACACTTCAACTATCGGCTAAACCACACGAAGCCCGGATATCAGGAAGTGATGATCTCCTCAGAATGCAACGCAAGGCCTCGCGCTCCACTAAGGCTGATCGTAGGCGGTACTGAATGGAAGTAGCTGAAGAAATGAAGATTGCAGCAGGGACCGGCGACTTTGGCAAGCTATTCCGCCTCATTCGCAACGCGTCGGTTAGGCGCTGCAGGCAGGAGTTGCTCTTACGCGACACAGCCGGTCTGCTCATACCTGAGCAGAAATGAAAAATAGAGCTAAAGGTAGAGCACATTGGTCAATTGCTCAACCGCCCATCAGTTTACACGGTGGCCCTACAACCTCCAGTTCTTGCAGAGCCTTACGATGTCAGTTGCAATCCACCGAGCACAACTGAAATCACCACAGTCATCAATCAGCTGAAAAATAAAAAAGCTGCTGGAGAAGATGGCATCCCACCTGAAGTCTACAAGTGCTGCCTGTCATTACTGATCAACAGACCACACGCCCTAGTTGGCTCCATATAGCGAGAGGTCTTTCCGACTGATTAGGCACTTCCTTTCTGCTGCCCATCCCAAAGAAAGGGGACAAATCCGTGTGTGACAACTAGAGGCGGATCAGCCTGATCGATGTGGCCGCGAAGATTTTCTGCGTGCTACTGCACAATCGCTCGCCACTTGCGACAGACCACTGCACCCGACCAAACCAAGGGGGCCTTAGCCATGGTAGAGGCTACTTGGACCAAGTTCTCGCATTACGTCAAACACTGGAGCACCACTACAAGTTCCAGCTGCCATTAGTAGCCTGTTTTATCGAATTTTGGGTGACCTTTGATTCGCGTAACCGGGAGTGTCTCTGAGCTATAATGGAATCCGGCGGGATGCCCGCTAAACTCGCAAAGCTTCTGAGCGGATACTATTCGTCCACTAGGGTGTGAGCCTGTATGTATGGTGAAGAGTCATGAGTTCACACTCACTACGGGCGTCCGACAGGACTGCCCTCTTTCACCAGTGATGCCCACTTACGCGATCGACTAAACAATGTGACAGGCACTGACTGACTACCTCGGTATCCAGCTGAATCGGGAGGCGTACATCTCGAACCTGGAATTCGCGGATGATATTGTTGTGCTAGCGGAGTATCCCGTCAGGCTCCAAACGGTCCCCAACCGAATCGATTCCTTCTCGAAGTCCTCCGGGTTAGAAATAAACACTACAAAAACCAAAGGTGTACAAACTTGCTTAGGGCCAACAGCTCAACAGCTGTCCATGAGTGACCAACTGATCAGATGTGTTCCATCATTCAAGTATCTAGGCTCTACCCTGTATCCGAACGGTCAGGTGGAGAATGAAGTAATGCTTCGGATGGGCAACGCCAGGAAAGCATTCCTCTGGCTACGACGAGCGTTGTGGATCGGCAGTGAAATCAGCCTTCGGACCAAGGCGCGTATCTACAGTGCCGTTAAAAGCCCCATACTTAGCTACGACTGCGACACCTGGCCACTAAGAGCCGAAGATACTAGAAATTTGGAGGCGCCTGATCACTGGCGCCTGCGACTTACTTTGAAGACAACTTGGCACGACAGAGTATTCAATGACGAAAATAAGAAACGGTGCTGCGAAATGACCAACTTCCCGAACTCCTCGAGGGTTGTCGACTGCGGTGGCTGGGTAATATTCGACGACGTCTCGAGACGGACCTAGCCAAAAAAACGCTCCGTTCTGAACCCTGCTCTGGATGACACCTTAGACTTGGGGGTCAGCTCAAAACTTGGATCAACACTGTTGAGGAGGATGTAGAGCGCCTAGGCTTACGGTCAGTCTGTGGTGCCCGCCAATGGAAGAAAACCTGGATGGCTATCTGCACCTAACTCGCTCCCAGCCACCGCGCATGGTCTGTCATAATACGAGATACTCATGGAGGCGACTGACCCTCTAGTAGGAGATAGTGGTACAAAAATAAAAAATTATAATTGCCTCGAAAAGCCTCAGTATGACGGGAGTTGGCATCTTAGGCTCCCAGAAGGCTACCAGCCCTGAAAGCTCCTTGAAATGCTCCCAGTTGACCGTGCCTCTAAAACAGCCTCTAATGAGGAAGTCCTACCCACTTTCTTCTCGGGGCAGGGTGTTCTCACTAAACGGGGAGGACTAAGGTGAATGCCCGGCGTTCTCCACCGGGTAGGCTGACTTATAGTCAGCCTACGGGAGTTGGCTAAATCCTGATTCCAAACCAACCGCGGGGGGCGTATGAGGCGTACAAAGGTGTGCTCACCAGCACCAGTGGAGCGGAGGTGTACTGGGCGCCCAGGATGTATGGCCTCATCTAAATGGCGTATGAACTGAGCATCCAATCACCGGCCCCCAGTTGGTTACGGACCCCACGTTTCTTTCCGATGCCTTGCGGGTTAAGCTTTAAATAACTAAAGGCTCCGTTTGTGAGTCGCTAAGGAAACCGTCTATTTTGGCTTGGGCAAACTGGCAGTATTGCGCCCGCGAAAAAATCACGAAATAGGACGGTCCATCCCTTCCTCCCCGTTGTATCATGTTTGTTTGACACACAGTGTAAAACCGGACGGGTGTGAAATACATACAATACACAGGTAAATATAAAACATCCAACGGTCCCCAAATAATGATAAAAGTCAGTGGGATAAGTGAAGGGCGGTTTGTATTAAAACAGTGTTGATCACGTTTACATTAGAGAGCAACACCGGACACGATACTTCTGAAGAAGTCAAATGTTCAACCGATAGCAAGCAGAACGGTCAACTGGTGGAAACCAAATAACAAACAAATAACTAACAGTCCTGTGTCATCGAACAATGTGCAAATTATCTAGAGCTGAGTACTAATTCGTCATGTTTGTCCATAGTAAACTCTGGTCAAGAATTTACACATTCAAACTCAGTTATCTATAGGTATCTACAATAACTCCCCTTTGGAAAGAACTGCCGACGTGACCTTTCGGTCTAATTGAGAGCGTATCGCGAGCAGGTCTCCACCAGCCTCACAAGTTTCATGTGTCATCAGTAGTCCATGGACCATGCCAAAACCCACCCTCGTTGCCGGCAGAGGTTTACCGACATGCGCATGGGCCCACTGGTTGTCTTCCAGGCCCTCACCTAGGTTTTGCAGGTAAAACAACATAAACCGTATAGCATGCTCCGACAGGATTTACTCGCTGTTTCCTCCGTCCATCGTGCCAGTAGGGCAATGTAATGGTAAAACAGTACAAACTAATGGCGAACAAGTGAAAACAGAATGAAAGGAACTTGACCCGGTCGGTCGACGCAATAAGCGATCTTTGAAATGCACAGATTGTTCAATTTTTTAATTTTTCCGTATGGTTTCATAAAACGTCATCCCGGAAAAACAACGCCTGATGAGGCCAAAAACAAATTCTGCCCGCGAGAAGCTCTGGACAATGTATGAGACCATCGGATCGTGTTGTGCGCAGCTGCTCTACGGTTCCGGGTTGTGCTGTTTGGGACACAAAGATTGTATTTGTGGCGGGTGACGGAACTATTGGAGCACTAAAGTTGAACAGTCTCCCCTTCTAGACTATAGTCAAGGTGCGCAAACTTAAGACGGCCGACGGGTATGGTTTCATGTTTACCTTTTCGGTTATTGAGGTAAACTCTATCGCCTTTCTCTAGCACATTGGGTGCACCTTTGTAAGGCCGCTGCAGAGATGTTCTAACACCATCCACGCGTAAGTAGACGTAGGTGCAGGTGGACGTTTTAGTGGAAAGCAGTCTGATTGAGATTGCGGGGGCTGCGAATTCATTTGCAATCAGCATGTCCGTGCAGCCAACTGCTGAGCATACGAGGCACAACCGTCGTCAACCACGCTACCTACAGCAAAATAATCTCCGGTTAACCGAAGACTTTGGCCAAAAGCCACGTCCACAGCTCACGCACTAATATCATATTTACGGGCGGAAAGCAAACCTCAGAGAAATACTGGAAGAGCTTGCACCCAGTTAGAGCTTTCAGAAGCGGTGGACAAAGCTTAGAGCTGAAGATGAAAACGCTCAAAGACATCGTTGGCTGCTGGGTGGTACGCATCACCGTCATCATCGTACAGTGTTAAACAGCAGTGAATGCCCCACTGACCACTGCCCTTCTCACCATGTTGCATGCTGAATCAGAAAGTATGAATATACAAAATGGACAGGGAGGGGACCCACAAGGGCGGGAAAGGGAAAGAATCCCCTAGCAGCCAACACACGGACTACACAGTCAAAGGGTACAAGCACACACTGATCAATCATTCTGATTTGGCAGAAAGTGACAACACGATCGCCACTGTTCACAGTTCGCAGCCATATCTATCAGTGTCTCCAGCCAACTTTTTGACGGATGTTCCGGACCCCAACCACGGAGGCGTGAGGCACCTACTTTTCCTAAGTTCGCCATACATTTTCTCATTTCTTGTTCCAAGTCATCTTATGACCCATACATGGTTTTTACCATTCCCCAGGAGGAACGGTGACAACTTCGCATACGCACTGCCCCCAAACAGGTATGACTCAAATTTAGCAGTGATCAGCAGTTACCATTGCAGGGCAACGGTACGGTGAAACCAGACCTTCTGTAAAAGTAGCTACTGCGGTTTTTGTTTCTACATTGAAAATGGGGACAGCCTTCGGCCAACGGATAAAAAGATAGCAGAAATTTTCACAGGGGTTGACAGAACAAAAAATATCCATGTAAATATGAGGAATCGTGAAGATACAGCTGGAAAGTAGCCTACTGGGTCCGTGGTATGTCTACTTACCTTCGATCATTGACACTGGAGGCATGAAAGAGCCAGGTTAGGAATTATTTTTGCATACCCTGCCAGATGTACCTATCTGCTACTAGGTTGATAGTGACTAGGATGCTGGGATCGGATAAATCATGCAAAACGTCAAAGGCTGTGCGACGCTAAAAAGTAAGTACCACGGGGCTTGGGTGTGGCGAAGTTTTGTCACACATTATCCGGCCCGAGGAAGTGGCTAACGGAAACTCCAAAGCTTCAAGTGATGCAACCTGGCTTGGACCTGGGAAATTGAATTCCGGACCTTGGGCTTCGGCCACAGCTTTGAGGTCTGTGATCCGTGGCTGACCAGAAATATTGTCTACTGGAGAAAGAACATGAGCCGCAACGTTTTTCGGCCAGGGACACAACGAACTTCACAGGAAAACTGCGCTTTGAAGTCCAAATGACGCGATTCACGTGGTGGGCGTTTATCGATTCGACTGTGAAAGCGTACCCCATTGTTCTATGATCAGTAAGTATGATAAGTCGTCTACTTTCGAGGGTATGTCGAAAGTGTCTTACAGTACTGTAAACAGCAAACAGTTCTCGACAAAACGTAGAATACTTTGTTTCAACTGGTAGGAGGAGACGAGAGAAAAAGGATAGTAGTTTCCATTGTGATGTGGACTACAGCTGAAGAAGGCCGCCTATGGCTTTGTCAGGAGAGTCGGTGGCTATACTGAATTGGGTTTCAGCGTCTAAAACAACGAGCAAAGTAGCAGAAGCCAATGCGTCTTTAACCGCATTTAAGGTAGTTTTAGCATCCTCGGGTAATTCTGCAGGACCGTTTTTAGCACGCAGAAGTAAATGTGGTAAAGGCTGCATTAGGCGAGCACCGTTTGGGATGAGGCGCAGATAATAGCTAACCATCCCGTCGAAATGACGAGCGGCGGCCTGAAAAGAAGCGAAAGAAAGGTCACAAACGACCCGTACCTTTTCTTCCAAGTTCATGAATCATGTGGCTTGAAGTCCAACTGAATTTTGGCCAAAGATACTTTTGTCCGCACTGACGGTTATACCATGTGTGGCCAAAAGCTCAAACAAATGTAGATTTTGTTTATATGCGTACTCAGATTCACCGATTACTGAGAAAGCGTCTATGAAGGCGAAAACAAAAAATAAACCTCTGGTAACCTGCTAAAAAACACTGAAAGGCTTGTGCAGTCCTAAGTAAACCAAATATAATATCTGCAATTACAATGGAAATCTGGTGACAGGCAAGTGTAAGATCTATTTTTGAGAACACACAAGCACCGCTGTGGTTGGTCGTGATATCCTGGATATGTGGGGTAGGATATCTATCTGGAACAGTGGTATTATTGAGAGCTGTGACTTGCACATAGTCGCCAGTTCCTTGACGTTTTAGGGACCACGTGGAGTGATGAGACTCAAGGTCTGTTTGCTGCACAAATAATACCCTATTCAAGCATGTACTCGAACTCAGCTCGCAATATTTGAAGTTTTCCGAGGGCAAGCCGGCACACTTTAGCAAAACTGGAGAGCCTGACATGCTAATGCGATGACCGACAGAACTGGTTATGGTGGATAGTACGGACGATGAGTGTAGCATTGTGAAATTCAGGCGAAGTGAACAAATAGTCGCAATTGTCCCAAGTCTGGAAGAATAGCTTGAAGTACGAATCAAAGTTAATTGTGTACCCAACCCGAGGCCATATATATATATATATATATATATATATATATATATATATATATATATATATATATATATATATATATATATATATATAATGATACAAAGGAGTGATAATTAGTAGCTGCATTTTGGACAATAATCACACCCACCACAGCTCGAGTGAGGCTGGGGATTTTTGTAGTCGCTGGTTGGTTGAGTGACCTGGCGTTCAGAAAGTCTCAACAAGGGTTCATTAGGTATTTCCGAATCAGAATTAAAATGTGAGGTATTTTGTGTACTATATTTATTTGTATGATAGACTTTTGCAGGCGGCGTGCTTACATTTCAGTGAAAAATGCTCTGACAAAATTGAGGTGGAAATAACCACACAAGGTGTGTGAGACTGAAGAAGGAGAGGTGTAGCGTACTACTCTGTCTATGTGGTACACTAAATTATTGTCAACAATATCTAAGACGACACTAGCAAACTAAGATGGGCGGAGGAGCGTGCGGTGATAAAAAGGCCAAAAGGGTATGTACATCAAGAATAAAAATGAAACAATAGGTGTGACTCAAACTCACAGTTGTTCAGTGTTCTTGTGATCAGGAAATGAGCGTCAAAGAGCCAATATCCGCCAATGTCTTCAGTTCAGTTCGGTCTGACAGCCATCCGTTGGACAGAACAGGATGGTATTGAGCGAAGTGCCAAGAAACGCCGTTGAAGCTTCTAAAATGTTTTGTTTCACACAGTTAGTTCCGACCGATATGATTCCAAGACACTCAAAACCAGAAGATGAGATCGAGCCAGAGTAAAAGATTTATTTACAGCCTTTTTGTATTGCGCGGTGGTGACGACCAAAAGGTGTGTGTTTCTACATTAAAACGTCGGTACAACAAAGGAGTGTCGCACCAAGGGACGTTGAAAATCATGGAAAAAGTCGGAAATGTACAGGTACCTACACAACTCCCCCGCCAGAGCGTTTGTTGTACAAAATAAACGCTCGATAGAAAAATAGAAAGAGGAAAAGGTTAGCGAGAGAAAACGTCAACTAACAAAGTCTTGAAATCTGACCGGATGTCGAACGTTTCTGCCGGAACGGCGGGTTACCAGGGAAGGTTTTTGCTGTGGTGGTGCTGGCGGGTGTGGTGCAGTGTCTGGTGTGATGATAGAGTTTGGATTATCAACAGGAATTGTTGGTGGTGTGTCTGTGGATGGTGATGGTGTCGGCGTTGCTGGTGATGGAGGTGTATCAAAATACGCGGGTTTTAATCTGTCAACGGAAACAGTGTCTGGCTTATCGGCTTTTTGAACCACGAAATATTTGTCTGTGCGACTAAGCACTTTAAATGGACCATCATACGGTGGTGTGAGTGGTTTGCGAACAGCATCGTTACGAATAAAAACGAAAGGTGACGTAAATAGATCATTGTGTACAAAAACGTGTGTGGATGACAAGCGAGTGGGTGTTGGACGTAGATGTGACATACGGTCTTTGAGTTGTTGGACAAATTGGGATGGGTTAGGACTGGCATCGGTGCTAGGTTGAACATACTCACCTGGAAGGCATATGGTGGTACCGAAAACGAGTTCAGCTGACGTGCTGTGGAGGTCGTCTTTGACTGATGACCGCAGACCTAAGAGAACTAGTGGCAGGTTGTCGCTCCAGTTATTGGGGTTTTGCTGTGATATCAGTGCTGCTTTAAGTTGACGGTGTAGGCGCTCTACCATGCCATTGGACGAAGGATGGTATGCAGTTGTTGTGATGTGTTTACAGCCAAGCAGTTTAGTGAACTCACGAAACAAAGTCGATTGGAATTGGCTGCCACGGTCTGTGGTGACGGTAGACGGTACACCAAATGTAGCAATCCAGTGCTGGAGTAGTACTTTCGCAATATTTTCTGCCGAGGTGTCGGAAATGGGTACTGCCACTGGCCAGCGTGTGAAACGATCAACAACGGTTAATAAGTGGGTATGTCCATTTGATGGTGGTAGTGGACCAACAAGATCGACGTGAATATGTGTGAAACGGACGTCGGGAACGGTGAACGTACTGGGAGGAGAAAAAGTGTGGCGGTGGACTTTGTTTCTCTGACATTGTAAACACTGTTTAGTCCATAATGCAATGTCAGAATTCATATTGGGCCAAACAAATCTGGCAGAAATGAGTTTGCGAGATGCACGGATACCAGGATGGGAACGAGAATGAAAATGATCGAAAACGATCTTCCTGTAGCAAGTTGGAACGAGAGGACGAGGGTTACCTGTAGACCAGTCACATAGGACTGTGCCATCGGCTAAAGGTAGGGGAGAATCCTTGAGCTGGAGTGTGGAGGATGTGCGCAGTTCGAGCAAAGATGGATCATCACGCTGGAGGTTTGCCAGTTCCGTAAGATCGAATTTAGTCTGCACCGTGTTGATGTCAGGTCTGGATAATGCATCAGCCACAACATTATCAACTCCACGCACGTAGCGGATGTCTGTTGTGAACTGGGAAATATAATCCAAATAGCGGATATCTCTGGGTGAATGTCGGTCAGGCTTGGCATGAAGTGCGTGTGTCAGGGGTTTGTGGTCAGTGTGCACACGAAATTGTCGTCCTTCCAAAAGGTGGCGGAAATGACGGAGTTCGCGAGAAAATGTGCTGTATTTTGTCTGTGCCGCCTGGAGTTTTTGCGAGAAGAACGCTAAGGGCTGTAATTGGTTGTCCACTATTTGGTGAAGCACTGCACCGACTGCAGTATTTGATGCATCAGTCGTTAGGACTAACTCAGTATTTGGATCTGAATGTGGATGGTGCAGCATGGTGGCATCCGCGAGAGCTTTTTTGGCTTCTGCGAAAGCTGTCTCAGCCTCGGGAGTGAAATCGATCGTCTTGACGTTGGACTTGAGAAGATCGGTTAAAGGTGAAACGATGGTCGCACAATGGGGAATGAAGCGACGGTAGTAGTTCAAAATTCCCAAGAAACGTCGTAACTGTGTGATCGTTTGAGGTGCAGGAAATGACAGGATGCTGCGCACCTTATCTGGGAGGGGTGTCAAACCTTTTCGATCGATATGGTGCCCGAGGAAGTCGAGGGACGGAACACCGAACACGCATTTACTAGGGTTCAGTTGAAGTCCGTATTGTTGGAAACGTTGAAAGAGTTGACGCAGGTGAATGGCATGCTCTGATGGAGAGGCGCTGGCAATTAATATGTCGTCGATGTAGCCAAACGCGAAGGGTAGACCTCGAAGCACTTCATCGACGAATCGTTGGAACGTCTGGGCAGCGTTTCTCAATCCAAATGGCATGCGAATGAACTCGAACAGGCCAAAAGGCGTGGTGATGGCTGTCTTGGGAATGTCTTCTTCGGCCACGGGGATTTGGTGATATGCCTTTACGAGGTCAACCTTGGAAAAGATTGTCTTCCCAGAGAGATTCTGTGCAAAATCATGAATGTGTGGGATCGGGTACCTGTCGGGGACGGTGACGTTGTTGAGAGCACGGTAGTCTCCACAGGGTCTCCAATCACCAGATGATTTTGGAACCATGTGCAAAGGCGAGGCCCATGGGCTTGAAGACGGTCGAATGATGCCAAGATTCATCATATGTTCGAATTCAAGGCGTGCGATACGGAGTTTGTCGGCGTTGAGTCGTCGTGGTTGAAAGTGGACAGGTTGGCCTTTTGTGGCGATGTGGTGCTGCACAGCATGAGAGACTGGGTCGGTGAACTGACACGGTTTAGTGAGGGATGGAAACTCCTTCAAAATGTCAGAAAACGGCGATTGCGGGATCGCCAGCCGAATACCCAGAGAGTTGGTGCATTTACCAATGCCGACTGCACAAAGCTTGGTTGTGGTGTCTACCAGCTTGCGATTTTTGAGGTCCACTGTTAGGCCAAAGTGTGAGAGGAAATCCGCGCCAATAATGGGGGTCTGGACATCTGCCTGGATGAAAACCCATTGAAAAGAGCGTCGGAGGCCTAAATCAAGAGTGATGGACCGTTGGCCGAATGTAGCAATAGTTGTTGTGTTTGCTGCTTGCAGTGTAAAGTGAGATGGTTTGAGGCTGTGATGTTTGGGTGGGGGGATTACACTGATCTCGGCGCCGGTATCAATGAGGAATCGAAGACCACTGGATCGGTCAACGATATAAAATAGGCGACTTTTACTTGGAGGGCCAGCCCTAGTCGTCGCCGTTACTGGCTGGCCTGGTCGTTTGACTGTGGAGTGTAAGTGCGGAATGAACATGGAGGATCGCAGCGGCGTGCCTTGGAGCCGAAAGTGCGGTGGTACCAACACCACGTTTGTAATCGGCGGTTTCTGGACCGTGATCTAGGTCGATGAGGTACTTCGGTGGACACAGATTGATGAGTAGTAAATGCGCTGCACATTGCACTGACCTGATTGCACAACATGCGAACGGTTTCTTTTAGGTCCGTAATGTCCTTATCGATATGCGAGTGATGGGATGGGGAATCAGGACTGCGAGAAACGTCACCACGGCGATCTGGGGCAGGAACTGGTAATGTCGTAGGGGATTCGTGCGTCGGAGTGGTTTCGGCGGGTGATGTCATGTGAACACAGGGTCTACCAGCCGGGTAGCATTCCATTATTCTGTCGGCGTGCTGTGCAACTTTGTCAAGTGGAGTAGTGGGTTCCAGCATTGACAGGACCTGCTGCATCGGGAGAGGTAGTTTATCAACCCATATCTCCCTGAAAATGGCGTCGTCCATTTGCCGTCCAGCCAGTAGCGACCGCATGTGGCGCATAAGCTGGGACGGAGTTTGGTCTCCGAGCTCCACCGACGTGAACAGTTCACGGAGCATTTTTCCGGCTGATTTTCCGGTACGCTGAATGACTGCTTCCTTAAGCTTCGTGTAAGGAGCTTCTGGCGGAATGGGATCGAGGAGATCTTCCACGTCAACAGCGATGTCAAAGGGAAGTGCTTGGACAACGTGAGAGTACTTCACGCGCTCGCTGGTTATACGTCGAGTGGCAAATACGGCTTCTATCTGTCGAAACCACACTCGAGGGTTGGTCGGGGCAAAAACTGGCAGTTTCAGAGCAACCGCGTGGATGTCAATAGATTCGCTGTCAGACATGGTGAATGGTGTGAAACTTGGACCGAGAGAATGAAGCTAGTTTCAAATGATGGAAAAACAACCTGGGCTCACCAATTTTGTAGCGTACTACTCTGTCTATGTGGTACACTAAATTATTGTCAACAATATCTAAGACGACACTAGCAAACTAAGATGGGCGGAGGAGCGTGCGGTGATAAAAAGGCCAAAAGGGTATGTACATCAAGAATAAAAATGAAACAATAGGTGTGACTCAAACTCACAGTTGTTCAGTGTTCTTGTGATCAGGAAATGAGCGTCAAAGAGCCAATATCCGCCAATGTCTTCAGTTCAGTTCGGTCTGACAGCCATCCGTTGGACAGAACAGGATGGTATTGAGCGAAGTGCCAAGAAACGCCGTTGAAGCTTCTAAAATGTTTTGTTTCACACAGTTAGTTCCGACCGATATGATTCCAAGACACTCAAAACCAGAAGATGAGATCGAGCCAGAGTAAAAGATTTATTTACAGCCTTTTTGTATTGCGCGGTGGTGACGACCAAAAGGTGTGTGTTTCTACATTAAAACGTCGGTACAACAAAGGAGTGTCGCACCAAGGGACGTTGAAAATCATGGAAAAAGTCGGAAATGTACAGGTACCTACAAGGAAAACTATGACCAAATTTAGAAAGTAATTCCTCTTTGTCCTTGTCCTTGTTGGTCAGTACTTGTACCAGATAGAGAAAAAGAGAGTTTTGTATACAATAATTCTGGAAGAAGGGTGTTGAAATTCAGATCTAGTGGATAGACGGAAACAACAAAGAGATAATTCAGGGTATAATGGATGCGTAGGATCCTGGAATATCTTGTGGGCTTGGGCTACGCAAGATTCAATACGCTGATTGACAAGTCCAGTCAAAAGAAAATCAAAGGAGAGGGATGAAACGCGAGTAATAATTAGTAATCAGCGGTGAAAGGCCTTGAAATCTTTTTTCAAAAGGCAGGGGAGTACTACGGCAGAACAATAGAATAAAACCAGAAGAATATATATTGGAGAACTATTTTTTAAAACAATTTCTGGTAGTGTTCGAAGCTGCCTGAGTTTTTTACTTTGAAAGATAGGCGTCGCAGTTTACCGATACAGTACCGAATATGAGATTTCCATCTTAGATTGGCCTCTAGACCAGCACTTAGATACTTGACGGAACCAACTCTGGGCAGGGATTTGGAATTCATTGTAACAGGATCTGTACAACGAAATGAGCGAGAGTGTCTGAGAACACATTGAAGGCATTAGGATGAATGCAATCTTAGACCCAAATGGGAAGAGAAACTTTCTATTCAAGATAGATTTTCACTGACTTCCCTGAAGTCCGAGTAATTAGAAGCAATTCGACAAAAGACAAAGTCATCAACATAACTGGACATGTACATGTTCAATACAAAACGTTGTAAAAACATGTTAAAAACATGTTTTTACCACTTCAAAAAGGGCTTTTTCAGGTGCTCAGTGATCTCGATAATACTGCTTAAATACCACTTATTAGTACCACTTACAAACCACATAAGTAACACTTAATAATGCCCCTTAAATACCACATAAAAAACACTTGTCGATGGAACTCCACAGGACCCTTTTTACTTAGACACCTCTGCTCCTGCTTCCCCATAGTCTCCACACTAATAGTGATAAACATAAGCCACTGAATAAAGGAGATCTCGCGCTGTCATATTAACAATATTTCATCAACGGACCGATAATACGTACATAAACGAACTGATCTTAATTGTTACCGTGAGTATCCCGAAAATATCTCACTTTTCTTCTTACCACTCGATTCGACAAAGTGGCGTAATGAAAAAAAAACAAATAATAACTGGAACAATATATTATGACTTTTAAAAGCCCAAGCAGCACTCTCCGGCTCCTCTGATTCCAGGTGCGGAGCAATCTGAAGATCTACGGAGTTTACTTGGCAATTCCGATTTGACCTGATGCTTTTCCGAGACCTGGTGTTGCGCAGCCACATGCGAACATGAAATCGGAACTCTGAATCCGAATGATTCACGAAAACAATGTGTGATTTAGCAGCACCTGGAAAATAAAGTGAAAATAGGTATAAACTTATAGAGAAACACTTTGCTAGCGTGATGAATATCACAGACTCATAAGCAGTTGAAAGGAAGTACCTTGCATCACTTCAAATAACAGTTTGTCATCGAGCGCCATTTTTTTGTTTTTTTCTTGAGAGGCTGCATTCTTTCACGAGGATGGCATGCAACACTTTCAGCACTAGGGTCCGAATGGTCTCACCAAAAGTTCACCCACATACGGAGGACAGTAGTGTAAACTGAAAAAATAAATAACTTCAAATACATGAACCTACAAAGCTTTTTCGGCTGTGTTCGTTGGTAAACTGCTGCTCAATATTCATAAGATCAACAACACTTTCCAATGGCAGATGAAAATCCTCCTTGGCCGTAGATCCAGATGTGTCTACCATCGAAATGTGAATCTCTTTTAGCTGATTTGCGGCCAAAATTTTGCAACACATTTCCCGTATTTGAACAAGACCTTCTATAGAGAACATTCAAGTAACGACTGAAGAATTACCCTTCATAATTTCAGTGTCGTGTTGCATCTTCTGAAGCCGTTGCTCCATTGCATTATTTGCAGCCCTTGGTGGACAGTAAAAGTGGGAATAAATCGGTTCCACACGAACGCAGTCCTTCGAGTTGGACATTTTTCTCACAGGTACTCTTCTCGGTGTCATTGATATAGATGAAATTTCTCCTCTGAGCACAATGCACATGAAAATATGCTTAAACCTCAATTCCAGAGTGCTTGGAGGTGTCGGATAAGACTTAAATATTGGTGGAACGTTGTTTTTCGGAATTTTTTCGGCAGTCCTCCATTTTAGGCGAGTTATCCAATTCATCAGAGCTTGATTCGGTGATCATGAATCGATGTGGTCGTTTACTGGAAAATTTACCAATCAAAACATGTTCTCACTACATTAAGCGCCGCTGGCGCACATGTCCTTCGTGGAAATCCTGGTTTCCATCACCTCTATTAGCAGAACCACTTCTCAACTTTCTCGCTTCCTGTATATCATCTGTAAAGTGAAATACATGAATTTTTAGGACTTACCGCAAATGCAAAGGATATTGACTTCGTGCAAGGTGAAATTGATGCCAGGGTCTTCATTGTTCCGACAACGACGGGCCACTTCGTACTCTGCAGTCTGAGGCCAGCGCAAGTACCTACCATTTACCACCCACTTTTGTGGGACTGTTTTCGTAACTCCAAGGCTTACGATTTTCACAATTAGGAACATCTAAGAGTGCAGAAGAAGTTGGAGTTTCTGTATATTTTTCTGTTGCATAGGGAGACGACCAGCGAATTACCGCAGTCAGCACTAAGCAAGAAGATGAACACTGTAAAATAACTTTATCTCCGTACTGTATGCAAAACAGGGACCACAATCCCAGTGTCGTCAACTGGCATACAAAAATATTTACACAGGATTTCTGTAAGATTCGCACACAGTGTCGCCGGCAAAAGTACACTTACACGGAAAGTGAACAGACGAGAAGATGGTATTTCGTGAGTGAAAACATCTACTGGTTCTTTGAACAGCTGGTAAACAATGCTGTCATCTGCAGTATCCACAACTTTACCAGGATTCACTTGTACGTTCACAAAACAGTCTGCACCCTCTGTAGTGAGAACTGTACTTTGCCATTTGATTAGCTTGATTCCTCGGGGAACGCGAAATCGATAACAACTTCAATCATCGGACTCCTCTAGCGGCTGCATTCGTTGGTCTATGTTGTAAGCCTCCGAAATACGCCTGGAAATTTGTATGTGGGGTCTATTAGGCCCCCTGATGATTCGCCTAAATTTTGACATGAGTGCCTCATAGACGAAGGCTGAAAATAGGTTTACGTTCCCAAACCGTTTGACATCTAACCCTAAGTGCACCAATGTATGGACATTGCATGATAACTGCGATGGTGAATACGGCTACTGAAGTTGAGAAATAAATTTTGTTAACAGGTTATCAGCTAATGGAAAATAAGCAGAGAAATAATCACTAAAAAGTATGTATAAAATAACGGACACTTTAAAAGTTCAGTATACTGGACCCATATAAAGTGCAAACAGCCGTAGTTCGGTGGCTTTCCACCTTTCCAGATAACATAACGACCTACATTTTCGCGCAAAGTTACATGGAGTCCATTTCCCGCATTTCATGATTAGATCTGATAGGCGATCTGCATCAAGTCGTAATTTATAGTTTATATCATTCTTCAGCAGCAACATGATCTTGCGAACAACACCTAAGAATATCAGAAGCATAGGTTCACAAGGGAATGCAGCTATCATATCAATAGGCAATTCTTCAAAAGGTGAGCGCGTCGATTGGTGGTGACCCGGATGCAAACGCATGCGAAATAAAACGTCTGTGCTAGGGAACTGCACAGACTGGGAAATGTCATACGACCCGCGACATAAACACCTTTGCAAATATATTTGTCACGTCCGTGGTATCCAGTATGTCCCTTCATCTGCGTTATAAAGGCTCGGGTAGGGGCGTCAGACAATACGGCCTGCAGATTGACGTAAATTTTAGAGAGCCTTCCAGGAATAGAAATTCCATTACTTATAACGGGCTTTAATTCCGAAATCAAGTCCGTTAGATATTCAACCACGTTCATCGGTTTGCTGTCACTATAGAAAACCCCAACAACAAAGGGGCACGTGAGAACTGGTTTCCCGATACGAAATTGTATGGGCCACAGATGCTTCGTAGAGTCCTTGAAGCAACACATGCCATCGAAATTTAGATGAATGGAAATGCAGGTAGGAATGGGATCCATATGAACAGCTTCACGGAGTATTGCTACATGTAAGCCTAAATGCACATAAAAACCACCGTGAATGGCACGTGATTCGCATGTGCGAGACGTACCAATAATCGTCCGTGGATCCCGAGGTACCTGGATAATATGAGAACTTAACATTTGTAACCATCGTCTCAACTGCCATAGTGACATGTTGCATTGGCTGTACAAAAGACGGATATCATTCAATATGTTTCCAGTGCTTATCCACGTGTTTGCATCAATCGCACTCCTGAATTCCGAAGCAGCAATATGACTGTCAAATGTAGAAGTATTCACCTGTTCCGCATAGCCTAAGATTTAAATGAACACTATGTAGGTAACCAAGTATTACCAGCCGGACTCAGGCAGACGGCCGTCTCGGCTAAATCTGATATAGATGCTTCTGCTGTCGACCTGTCTGATGCTCGAAGCAGCTGACGCAGCCTTCGTTTTTTAGCGGATTTTGACGAACCAGGATGGGAAAATGTTCTTCCAGGCATTGGTAAAATAGTTAGATCTGCATAATTTTAGAAGAGAGGCTGAAAAGAGACGACCATCAACGAACTGTCACTTTGTTTTATGGTTTTCAATAATATTATGAAACTGAGCGGATAGATCGTTGCCCTAGGACAAAAGCTCACTGATCCAAGTACTACACTGAAGAAACGGTCCGAAATATAGTGCATTATATTACAATAATCTAATTTAGAGATTTGTCCTGAACTTGGCAAAAAATATCGTCACCTCAGGACAGAATCACGAACGAGCAATTAGCGCGAACCATACCTGATGATAGTGTCTTGTGATCCAACCTTAATGATGGCCAAATTGGCGTTATTCGTGAATATTGTAGAAAATGGTTTGAGTTGATGAAGCCATTTTCGCGGAAAATAGGAATGATGTTCTTACTTACCAATACCTGATCGCTCAACAGGGTGGACTAGCAGGCACGCGCTAGAAACTCGTAGCACACTAAAACAAATAGAAGTCAACTAGTTTTCATAATAATCTTTTTGTCGAAATTTCTTTGCTCTACGATGAGTTCCAATGCTAAGCAAAGAAGCTCTCATCCTGGAGAAGAACTGAAGTGGTATTTGTGTGTTGAATCTACCACAAGGAAGGTGGTATTGTGTGCTGGCTAGGGTTGGATGGAGAAACCGGAAGATTGCTACTAAAGATCGAAAATAGAAAGGGGGATAGCAGTGCACCCTGCAATACACCAAAATTGGTAACAAGAGGTTTGAGTGACGTTTTGCCCGACCTTCATTTACTGAACTCGATTATGAAGACAGTTTGATAGGAAGGAGAGAAAATGAGCCGACAGTCGAAATCTTCAAGCTTCTAGAGTAGACGAGATCGGGGTACAGAATCAAAAGCTGAAGGATAATCAAGGAATAAGCAAAGAGTAGATCTCTCAGGGTTATTCGGAGATTTAGCGTCAAAATGGAGCAAGTAGGCTACAGCATCAAGGGTAGATTTTTTGGGTTTATAAGCAACCTGAAAAAGGTCAGGTGACACATTGGGGTGCGTTTGCAGACGAGTGAAAACAGCCTTTTCAGTGGCATTTTGGGGCAGCAGATATGACAGCAATGGGGCGAAAGCGTTTATCTCCACCAGGAATTGAAATTACCTTAAATGGAAGCCACAGATCAGGAATCGAATATGTGGATAGATACTCGTTTATCAAAGTAGTGCTCTGTGTGGCGGATTGGGCAGCATCATACGTGAGAATCGTTGGAGGAAGGCGATCAGGGCCAGAAGCCGACTACCTTTTGGGTTTGCGAAGAACTTTTAAAAATGTCTACCGTAGAGAAAGGTTCCAGGTCATCAGAAACACAAGGGGGGTTTGAAGAAGCGCTATCAATGGAAGGATGCACAGATGCAGTATGGAGGTGATTCACATCTACCTTATTGTTCGAGTGTTTGATCTTATGACCGCATTAAGTTATACGCCATGCCAAAAAGGCTTAGGATTCGTGGTCTGCAGCCACTCTATGGCGATGAAAGCATCCAAATGCTTTATCTCTCTTTATCAGTAGGGAAAGTCTCTCGACTTCTGAACTTCATCGAGACTCGTATTTCTTTTTGTCTTCTGCGTACATTGGGTGCTGACAAGGCAATCCTGCCACCAGAGGCAAGCACTGTCTGAATAGGGCAACACAAATTGAAGATGGCACGCAGGGTTTTCGTAAGCCGTTCTGCAGCCTCGTAGACTCAGGGAGTGGAGGAAAACCCTGACAAGGCCACACTAATAGCACCATCGAGAAGGGGTAGACTGTGATGAAAATGATTACGAAGGCGAAATCTTGCTTGATTTGAAGGCATGAATAATCCATGAGCAGTGTGTGAGTAGATTTTTGGTCCCAGAAGAAGCATGTTATAGCCACTTGAGGAGAGACAGGTTTTCAATGTAAGGGGAAAAAGCGAGGGTGGTTAGTAATGACTTTGTCTAACACAGAGTTCCCCTTGTGGATGAGTTACTAATATCAGTTAGTCCGGACGATAAAGCAGATAAGTATTAGCACGAATAAAATCACCAACAGCCATCTGCGAATTCTCGTCTGGGAGGGGAGTTAGAAATCGTATAAAAAGAGGATAAATTGGATTGTACACAAAAAGACGCTACGTACACGTTAGTGATAAAAGAGCTTCTGAAACGAGCAAATCTGGGGAAACACTGTGTAGAAAGATATTAAAGGCCGTTTACAGAGTATTTACAAACAGCCGTGGACTTGCCACTCCATGCCGAGTTTATGTGGGCCACCACCGCACTTCCGTATTTTTTTCCTCAGCACCCGGTCTTGACGATATCACGGAAGTCCGTCTATACAAACCAGAGAGTGGTAAAAATTCTCGCCTATCCAGGATTCTTGAAAGCATTCTGCACCTGTATGAACAAGTATCGGCGTCCGTAGAGTGCTTGGTAAATGCTACAATTTCGAGTAGATAGAACGAACGTCAGCGTAGATCAAGGATGACACCGTCAGTCTGAATGGAGTAACAGAACCATGAGCAGCTTGCCAACGAGCATGTCTTCGTTTTTTAGTCCAATTTAACTTTATAGAAGCCATAGGCAAAGGACACACCTCGAATGAACATACAACATTGTTTTTAATATCCTAAAGTTCCAGCCGAGAATGGGGGCGGCCTGTAGCCATGATGACTGAGTAGGGTAATAATAAATCCACTTTGTCAGAAGCGGGACAAAAAGTATCATTCCATCCTCGTTTTATTGCAGAGAGAATAGATCCAAGGTATCTACTTGAATAGCAGATTAGATCTTATCGGCTCACAGGAAGTGGTCGCACAAGCGAAGAAGCAGAATCACATGAAGCACCTGACTGAATGTATCTGGGTGGATAATCCACATGTGGAACTTGTTTACCACTACAATGCTGAATGTCATAATCATTTTCATAAAGTGCTATGCATCATCGCCGGACCATTGCAGAAGCGAACTTGTGTAGTGATTTGGATGGGTCATAAAGGAAACAGAGTGCTTTGTGATAGGAAAAGATGGTGAATTTGGATCCAAACTAGTATTCATGAAGCCGTTTGACAGGCCAGTAGACAGCCAAAGCTTCACGTTGAGTCTGGGAATAGCCTTTTTCGGCAGTAGTGAGTCGAAGTGAAACACAAACAATAGGGGATCCATCCTGTTCTAACACCGCTCTAGTTCCAGTGGGTGGTGCATCAGCGATGAAGGCGGAATGTAGTTTGAGAGGAAATGAACGGAAAAATGCCCAGGTTTTAAGGTATGATAGAATAGAACGTAATGATCGTTCTTGTTTGGCTGACCAGGAAGAATTACCGGATGAGAGTACTGTGAAAATAGGTTCTATAATGGGAGTAAAACGTTGAATCAAACGGGAATAATATTTGAGAGAACCAAACAAAGACTGTGGTTCAGTTATGTTTCGAGTGTTACACACGCCAAGCAAAGCAGCGACGCAATTAGGATCAGGTTGATAACCAGCCTTAGTTATACGGTATCCCAAGAAATCAAGAGAAGTGGAGTTAAACACACATTCAAATGGGTTAATGGCAGAGTTGAGTTCCCAAGAACGTTGTATTAACTTTGAGTCTATCATCATGAGCAGCCTCTCAGGTTGTATGGATAGCAACATCATCTTGATAACATTTGACATCTCCAATTCCCTCAATGATAGTGTTCATAACAGAGTGAAAGATGACTGGAGAAACTCTCAGTCCAAAAGACAGAAACTCATGTGTGCACAAACCAAATGGGGCATTAACAGTAGTGAACTCATGGGAATCTTCATGTAAAGGGATTCGCAAGTAAACATCCTTCAAGTCAATACGTGAGAAGTGATTGAAGCCACGGAAGCGAGACAGTATATCCTCTGGTTCTACAGTAGTGCATGTATGCTGACGAAGCGTGGTATTCAAGGTGGTTCTATAATCGCCACACATTATTGGAGTATATCCGTGGTATTTCAACAGAACGAGAATGGGCGTCGTCCACTTGGATGATGAAATGGGTTCAGGAATCCCTTAGGCAACCAAAATATTGAGAACTTTTTTCGCAGGTCCCCGAAGTCCGTAGGCCAATACGCGGAGCTTCACAAACATAGGATCTCCATCTGCACCCCGCTTTACAAGAGTGATCTTCATGCCACCGGAGACTTTGGAGCACCATAAAATCAATCCAGACAACGAAGATTGTTTCCGTGCTAGAAGTGATATATAAATGCCAATGTCTTCAATGACCTTCAAACCAAGTACAGACGAACCAGTCACGGTGACGAGAAACGTAATGGTAAAGGAATATACAGATGTATCTGTGGGAAAAGTATTATATGAGCCCAAAATAGGCAACGTATGTCCGGCGATGGCCTTAACAACAACGTCAGTCTGGTGTGGTGGAATATCAGGAATGGCACAACGTATAATAGAAATAGAAATGAAAGACTCCACACTACCAGCGTCCACACTGAAATTATGCTGAAGCGTAGCACCGGGCAGAAAAGAAATCAAAATATGTTTCTGTGCCGGTGCACTCACCGCAAGAGGAAAACAGGGAGAATCATCTGTGATCGAGTTGTCCGGTGAGCGGGAACAGTACGATCGGGAATGCCTACAGACTGACTGATTGTGGCCAATTTTGTCACATCTGCAACACAGCACCACGAAAACGACAGGTGGAGTGAGAATGTAATTTTCCACACAAAACACTCTGACCAAACGTAGTCCTTGCTTCAAATGCATCTTGCGAGTCCTCGGGGATTGGGAATGACAGGTACTTTTCTGTTTGAATCGAAGATGAGCCACTGAATGACCTGTGACTAGCCCGGATGTGCGAATACACAACATGACCTGAGATGCGGACTCCGTAAGGTTACTCACATTTTGATACTACTCACAGTCTTTACGAACATGCTGAAAAGTAGGAATAGAAAGTAGAAGCAGTTTTTGTTGCAACTGTTGGCTACTGATGCATGTGGTCAGAAGGTCAAAAAACAGCGTTTCTAGTTCATCTCCCAAATTATAACGCGCAGCTTGTGTTTGAAGCTGAAGAATAAATTCATGAATAACCTGAGAGTCTTTCCGTTGAAGATGGCGAAACTTTGCACGTTCATTAATCGTGAAATTAATCGGTTGGGTAGAACGAATTAAGAGATTCTTGATTTCTTCGTATTTATGAGAGGCAGGCTTCTGTAGGAATGAAAAGTTCTTGATAACAGAATACACTGGCTTTCCAACAATATTCAAGAAGACAGCGGTTTTGCATTCATCCAAAATGTCCTCACAAACAATACACCACAGCTCGAATCTGTCAAAATAATCTTCAGTCTCACTCACAGGAGCATCTAAACCCAGAAAGTCCATACTATAAAGTTGCATGATTTCGAATGACTGCCTCGACGCCAAGTGTGGAACTGTAGCGCAGTGAATGAATAGTGGCAGTTATCCCAAGTCTGGATGAATAGCAGAACACAACAGCTTGAAGTAGGAATCAAAACTAATCATTCACACAATTCAAGGTCGCATATGATGTTACGAAGGCGTGATAATGAATAGCTGCATTATGAACAATCATCTCAGGCATTTTTGGGTATGCATCTAATAAGTCACCGAATAAATGCGAATCTGTCATTTTAAATAGAGCAGGACTGACAAAGTTATAATCAACCAAAATCCCATTCAAAAACGGATCAGTGAGGGTCCACAATTTGTCTAAGAGGTCGAAATAATGCAGGAAATCAATACCAGATACGGTGTTTTGAACCTCTGCAATTAAGAAAACTGGACGAAAAGTACCACGAAGACCAAAATCTAACGTCTTTAAAATCTGTCTTTTAGTTTGTATAGAAGTATCATTAGCGGCACGTGATATGGAGAAGGAGCACGCGTCTAAGGTTGGGAGCACACTAGCTTCAGCATCTATGTCTACCAAGTAGCGCGCCCGTGAATTATGATCGACAGTGTAAAATAGGTGACTACCCTGGCCAGTAGCGTCCGGCGCAGCTGCGCAATAGTGTCGTCGTTTCCCTGATTGGCTAGGGCCATTGAACAAGGTGGGGGTACAGTAACGCGCCTTAGAACGATACCTTTGATGATACCAATAAAAGGCATCAGTTTACAAGGGCTGAACCGGGATATTTATACGGATGTTACTGAGAGATCTATTTCAGCGAAACTGTCTATCAATTGATGCATGATTTGGGAGTTCAACTGGCAAGTCACCGAGTGGCTGTTAAAGAGGCAATAACAGGTTCAGTTTATGAGCAACTCACTCGGCGTGTAGGTTTGCCCACTTTTGTTGGCAATCTCGGCAAGCTTTTCAAGACTTTCCTATGTGGACACGAAAAGGACCTTCTGCGTGTCGCTTGGAAGACATTGGAACCAAATCTCCTTCAAGAGACCATTATCCATCTTATAAGTTCCTAGAAGAGTCAGCGTATGCCGAAGCAATAGGGAAGGTTTGTGATCTCTAAGCTCAAAGTCTGCGTACAGATGGACAATTCGCTGTTTGTCAGACATTCCAATCCGGCTAATGACCGCTGCTTTTTGATACTCGTAAAGATTGGGTTCTTCTGGTTCTAATAAATCTTGTACTTTGTCAATCATGAGTGAAGGAAGAACTGCAACCACCTGGCGAAATTGGCTACTTTCCGTAGTCACAATGCGCAGAGTAAAAGTTTATTGTAGCTGCGCAAACTAAATCCCAGAGTCACTTTCTTCGAACGGCCCAAACGGGACGGCAAATGCATCTACCTCAGCGTCAAAACATTTAGGGTCGCTCATACTGCGAAAAAACCAATGTAGTATAAAAATAGAAAAACTGGTTAAAAATTGAGTTGCTATCGACAGAAATTGATATGGTGCACCAGTACTCGAGGATCTACAGAAAAATTAGAAAATACGAGAGGGCTCACCAATTTGGTACTCCGGATACAAGGCACCAATTAGACCCGGAAAATGACCTAAGGAACGGGCAACAGGCTAAAAGTTTCGACGGTTGCCAAAAGATGGTAAAAATCAGGGGGATAAGTGAAGGACGGTTTGTATTAAAACAGTGTCGATCACGTTTACATAAGAGAGCAACACCGGACACGATACTCCTAAAGAGGCTAAATGTTCAACCGTCAGCAAGCAGAACAGTCAATTGGCGGAAACCAATTGTCTTTACAGCAAGTGGACAAACAACGAACAGTCCTGTGTCATCGAACAACGTGAAAACTGCCTAGAGCTAAGTACCAATTCGTCATGTTTAGCCATAGAAACCTTTGGTCACGAATTTACACATTCAAACTTGGTCATGTCCAGGTAGATACAGATACACACTTTACTATCCTATGCATACAAGTTTTCTTAGCTTTCCAACAATGAAAACAGATTACCCGAAATTGTCTTTCCCTCTGTAACTAGTCGTCAAGCATAGAACCTCGGAGTCAAGTGTCTGTTTGAATTAAATGTTGGTTCGAACAGACGAAAAATTCTTCCGACTTTATCTTCTTTTCGGAGTTCATCTTTTTTCATTTTTCGGCGGATGTGCTTCAGTCCCCTAGGTTACCGGTTTCATCTGAGGTAAGTTTTTGCAGGCATGATTAAATCAGTCCACACAGAGGCAATAGTTGTTAAGAGTGCACCACATGAAAACTCACAAATTACATGATCTCATTATGTAACAACCTTTACCTTTATGAGTGGCCGAGATTGGCCACTTTGCATGTTTTGTGTATGAATGCAGCAAAATCCGCCGACATCTTCGGCTATCGGAGGATTATCGAATTGTCGAAGAGAACCTGCTACTAAGACACTGAAATTTATTAGATATGATCGCACACACCACCAGTAGATTGAGCTTGGTAGCGGGCCGTACGACTTGCGTGTTTTCTGTCGCCCCGCATCGACTGGTATGTTAGCGGGAGACTCCTTTACTTGTGAACCACCCACTCACACACGCAGGCACACGCTGACACCCATAAGGATTATTGGGCAAGGATCACGTTCTCATAGATTGTTCTTTCAACGAGAGGATTGAACTGTCTACTAACTAGTGTTCCAGTAGTTAGTTTGACAATTTGATCCAAGTCTGTCTTCTGAGCACGAGGTACAAATGTCGGTGGAATTCCCTGCTGTTCTCGAATTTCATGGTAGTTGATCATAGGAAAGAGCTGAGGCATAAAACTATTAATTAGTTCCTAACCTAAGTTAGTTTTGCGACATTCTGGGATCAGTTGACGTTGTTCAACCTTAATTGCCATGATGGAATAGTTTGAAGCTTTGAAGTAAAAAACTGGGAAAATGGGGAGTATGTTTCTGGTTTGGTGGTGTGTACGAGCTCCATCAATTCCTCTAGATTCATCACTGGGAAGAAAGACGCCCCAAAATGCTTTTTTTATTTACTAGTCAGGAAGTGATGGGTAGAGGTAAAGTATAATTGTATGATGAATAATGTGTGAAATCTAATCTCCTACAATATATATTTATGTATTAACCGAACTCTGCCGATTGTTTGTAACTGAACGCTTCTGCTGTACTTAGGCTCTTAAAGAGAAGTCATCCACCAAGATAGTCATTTGTTTTGCGGTAAACCGACTGTTAGCGCTCAAAACCAGTGGCGCAGAGGTGCCATATCACGTAGTGTATATGCTCAACAAACAGCTAAAAACCAACCTAGATGGCATGCTGTTAAAGGTTTGACTCAGTCGCTCAACTCGGCTTTGAATTCCAGCAGGGATCCGGTGGATGTAGGCTTCTGATGATTCCTAACAAGGATGTGTAGTGTTTCCATGGTCTTTGAATGCAATTTTAACCTGTGTACAAAGTGATGAATCGTGTTATGTTATATGGAAATGTTTTACTAGAATGAAACTTCGTATTTAGTGGATTGGTTGATCCACAACACAGCGATTTTCGACGAATTCCGAAAACACCTGTAGATGATAATTCAATGTGATAGCTTACCAGTGAATTCCCTGAAAGAGAAAGCTTACAAATATGATTAATACAGAGAAGAATAGTGTTTCTAATACTGTGCATAATAAGATGTTTATCAATTGCCAGAATCTGACAACCATTATGATTTTTTAGGTTCTACTCATAACATTATATTGAGTCGTTTCTGACCTTCGGAGAAATCCCAAAATTTATTCGAGATTTTCAGAGGTTCTTACAGTCCGCGCAGAGGTTCCTTGTTTTTCAGCTGATCTCCGGCAAATGAGAACGAAGCGTCGGAATTTGTTCAAGCATCTACAGGAGACTGCAAGATTCTTCAGCGTTTGAGAATAAATCGATTATTATACATTCGTAAAGCAGGCAATGTAACTTGTCTTTGTTTCCCAGACAGTAAAAACTTTTGAAGTGATTAAGTGGACAACTTACTATTTTAAAGTTGTTTAGACACCTAATTGAACTGCCTTATTGGTAAGCCAGTTTCGACATCCAGTTTTTTCAATCGAACAATGCAGTTTATGTGCATCACAAATCCCACTTGTTTTGCACACCCCGGTCAAGCCGAACTCTACTATGGTATTTACATAGACGAAAATACCATGCTTTCGTAAGATTTATGGACACAGACGAGTTTGGTAAATTAGACCCTTCTGACTGACACAAGTCGTTTTTCTTTACCACAACAGAGATCCTCGAAATTCGACCGAAAGAATTAAAGTACCGAGATGCTTAAAGTCTAAAATAGATTCTTTTCTACTAATTAGACCAGTGGTAGCTAAGGTCAATGTTATGGAGGATATTAAATAAATGAACGATAGTTTGACGCCCCCTCCCCCCCCCCCCCCACCTCACTCTGCAACGAAGAAATTCTCATTAGGTAATGGGCTTTTAATCCCTCTATTTAAATATAAAATAATTAACCGTCAGTGCATCTTCTGCTTGTCGGAGACAGGTTGAACCCCGGGAGGCCTTTTCTGTTCTAGGCACTGATGGTGAGGGCTACCGTCAACGCCTAAGTGGACGAAGCAGTAAGATATTTGACAACTGCGATCGGTTACATCTACAAACTCGGTGGCATTATTGGTCCTTGCCTGATCACCGTGTGTGCAGCTACCAAGGATTGGACAAATGTCTTCCGAATGAAAAGTAATTTCACACAGTTCCCATTGCGCTCTTTAGAGAGAGGTATGATGCGTTTATTTGCATGACGCGTGAAACGTGACAGGATTTCATTACGGATTTTCGTCAGATCGGTAGCAGTCAATAAAGGCTTAGTTGAATCAGGTGAATCAATTTTATCAGCTTCTAATTCGCAGGTGTATCATGTCTAGACAACGTTCCAAGCCAGTTTAGCTAATGGTTCACTTGTCGACACACCAATTAGTTTCTGTCTCTTGTTTTAAATTCACCTGAAACCACAACTCTCCTAATCACCTCAAAATATGTTAGTTGCAAATTTTGATGTGCCCCCGATCAAGTACAACCGACTCGAAAGTGATATTTACCAGAAGTTAGAACAAATGTGTAACGCTCAGCGCGAAGAAGACGATTCGACCGAAATGGAAATTTGTCCAAGAAAAGTGGCACGCTACAAATGCGATCACAGTAAGAGAAGAAATGTACGTTACAATTCAGTCTCCGGCAAGAACACTGTCTTTACTTATCTTCGAAGTCCACTGGGTCGATACCTTCCGCTGGAACAGAGAAAGGAGCATGAAACAGAACGCTCGATCCTACGTTAACTGACCGTCTTCAAGTTTCGTAACAAATGGTACCCATGAGGTTGAGGCGATCCTATAGATTCCATAAAGTTGATGAAATCTAAAATACAAGGAACCATGAGTCTTTACAATCACTAACACTAATGACAAGACTGAAGTTTGTCTTATAAAAACGGACAACTGACAAGCAAGCTTTTTAGAAACTAGTCAACATAAGGAATTAAAAACAGCCATAAAGTGACTTGACGGTCCTGGATCTCATAAATTTGGTACCAAATAGATTCTAGCACATTGCTTATTGATTTGGTCAGTTTTACAAATATTCTCCTAGTTCACGCGGTTGATATAAAAAGCGAGCAAATCCAGTGTTGGGTGAGCGCCGGTGGCTAGACAGTTGTCTATGACAAATTCAAACATTTATGTTCCCACTTCGAATCCTGCAGCCACCAGTTTGCAGCTTCAGAATGACTAAGGCTCCCTTTCCTGAATTATTATACCATCGTTACATAATCGAAAGAAGGTAGAGAAAATAATCAATAAGGAACTCTTGCTTGTTGACAAGCAATTGGAATATAGAAGTGCAAAAAAAGGAATAAGTTATGCGTATGACCGTCCTTTGGACTTCTCCTTTGACGCTCAGACCTCAAGTTATCCGATCAACCCTGCACTCGGAAGCTCCATGCTCGAGTTTCACTCTTGTCAGAGCACATCAGTGGTGCATATCCTCCGCCACACCTAGGGCTTGAAGCCAGGCTATTTCACTCTGAAGGCGTGTGTTACCACTGCGCCAACCCACCCCCGTCCGGGCTGATTCGGGTCACCAAGTTAAATTTTTTCAGATGTCCCCTATGGCAGCAGCAGAAGATATGCACCACTGATGGGCTCCAACAAGAGCGAAACTCGAGTCTGGTGCTTACGAGTGGAAGGATGATCGGATAACCTGAGGTTTGTGCGTGAAAGGAGGAGTCCGAAGGACAATCAACCAAGCTAAGTATTAATAATTCCTCACACTACTCACAAGTAATTGTGAGATACATACAAATAATGTTATGAAAATCGATAGCTTGGAGATCACACCTAGAGCTATTAGAGCATCGTGACACGTATTATCTAGGGAGGTGGATGCACTACTCTAAGCAGTTTGGCTCAAAGGGACGAAATCAATTCATATTTCCAGGTTATGAGTGTGAGCCCAGTGGATTGAAAACGGACAATTTTTAGAACCAGTATATCAAAATGCACTGATCATTTCTTCTGCACGATGTATTCAAGCAGCTGATCAAATAAGAATGGAAAAAACGGCTCATCAGTTTTCCTCTTTCATCGTTTCGAATATCCAAATATTTTGTTTACTCTTCGAAATTGGAGCAAAGTTTCATCTGGTTGTGCGTTCCACTCAGTATCAGTACACACAGTCATGCTGTCAGGATGGGATTGATTGGGTGATTGGGGCGATCAGGAACAAATCGGAATTCCACGAAGGAAATAGCTGATACCATTGCCATGTTCCATTTATAAAATTGTCCAACTGCAAGTGAGTTGAGCTGTTAGGCAGCGCATGTTAGCCCAACATCATCAATCCAAATAGGAAAAGGATGAATAAAGCAAAGACAGCAGTTGACAAGAATTGCAGATTACATAGTGTCAACATATTGTCTCTGTTTATCTCAAACGTGGCCACTTGGATTCGTTTCTCGGGCATTTTTCAGTTCATGAGTTAGAAACAGGCGGGCTAAGAAATAGAGTGAAGGCCAACAATAAAGGGTAATGAATAATTCAGTATACGTGAATTATTACCTGTAGGCTATTTCGATCTCATCTTTAAGCTTGAAAGTAAGGGTACTTAAGCACCCATATCCAATAACAAAGATTACATCACAAGCAAATACGTCTCACATACAGGTAAGACAGAGTTACGAAATAATTTACGTCCATAAATTCATGCACTCTTAGGGAAACCATTGACATGGTCACCGATTTTCGGGTGCATTTTTTACCAAAATGGTGGTTTAGACCGAAATGTTACAACCTGACTCAATAAACTGTGGCAAACATTTCTATGGAGGATATTACTGTGCCATTGTGTACAAGGATTCCGAAATGGGGAATTACGTGTGTGCACTCGGGATATAAACTGAAACTGAATGACAATTAAGTTTATATGGAGGGTATTACGGAAAAGTAAGTATCTGGGAATCACAACAATGGACTCTCACAGTTACCATATCGTGCCGTCGTGGAAAAGTGCAAGAGATGTTTCAGTCATTTTTAAGAAAGCACAACTGATGATCTGTATTGAGATGTACGACGTTATGCACCATTAAGTGCTCAACACTCCCACCGATTGATGTATGCTTCATTAATTAAATCCTCATAAAAGGAAGATAATCAAGAATAATTAGTAGTAGTTTCCATTAAATTTTACGCAAACCGGAAGAAGCGCGATTGTGTTGTATGACTTAGATAGTCAGTATACGCACTGTAGTCATGATAAAATTTTGTTGTCCAGTGACTGAGCGTAGTCAAAATCGTTGGTAGGTTGTCGACTTTTCGGTCGCCATGGGGAACGTTTTTCAAGACTGATTTTACAAGCAAATAAGACTATTCATTCTGACACAGTAGCAATGTAATCAAATTTATGGTGCTAGCTGTCTAGTCTGTACAGATAAAATAATAATCACACTGTCAAGCGGATGAAATCCCCTTTCTCAATATTGTTCACCCTACTGCATTCGTGACGAGATGCTTGATCAACGTTTATCCGCACTTCCGTTCTCTCCATGGACTGCTTGTAAGAATGGCATTTACTGTCAAGAGTAAGTCCGTTTTGGGTATCTCCCTGTAGATGAATTCAGTTACAAAACCACACTGTGCATGACTACCAAGTGACTGTAATGAATACTAAAGGTACAGAGGCATCAAAAAGCTTGAAGGATTTTAAGTTCACCAGGGGCATTTTTTGACTAACGCTGGTACCTAACAAAAGAGATTCTCCATCAGTTCTCCCAAAGACTAGTTAGTATGTCCAGACTGAAGCTTCACCAACTCCACTAACTAATAGCAGTCGTAACAGCACACAAAATTCACAAGTTTGAGATTGAAATGATTCCATTCAGGTAGGCCAGGGCCTTGTTCATCCTGTTTACTGAAAAAACCTACTTTCGTGAAGAAGATGCAAAATGCAATCGCGTACAGGACAGTATTGCTTCCGTTTTATTTGTATTTCTTTTTTCAAGCATTAAGCCCAAAACATACATAAGGGGTTCCTAAAATCAACGTTGACAAGATGTCTTAACGGCAGCAAAAGCTGTTCAACTGGGCAGTTTCGACAGTTGAATGTGGAAATTCGTCTGCCCCAGAGGAATCCAAACCCAGGCATGGATACCGTCCACACAGCGCAGCACTACGTGTGCTTCACCAACTGACTGTAAACACATGGGTCAAGTCAACATTTGTCAAAATCAGTCAAATCACAATTCAAACGGAATTAACTTGTAATCTAACTGTCTGTCGCATCATTTCCATAACCAACCTTTCATGCCATTTCATAACGTAATTTGAGTGGGTAAGTAGTATGGTCCATTTGCTGTGGCCCGGCAGATCAGCTGGTAGGACACACACGGCACTATAGCTTTTCTCAATGAACTTTTCATACCGTGATGTCAAGTTCGTCAGTGGAATTCCCCAGCTGCAGACCTCGGGCTGTCCTCAGTGGAAGAGTGTGTCAGAGGTTATCACAAACTCAAGTCTCTGTGCCATCCCGACTCAGCACATGAAGTTGCATCGAACAGGTATGGCTCTTGCGCACGCTCCCATTAGCGTAGCAGTCATGTTATTTTTCTCGTATCCAGATTTTTCTTTACAGCCAACCTGGTGGTACAGAAGAGATGTGCCGCACCTGCAATGCTGACCCATGATGACTACTAACCCTTACTGCGACCAGTCTTTTCCTCATGTTGTATATTTCGGATGGACGTTTAGTCCACTCGAATGACTTTCCAATAGTCCCAGCAAGACGTACGTCGAAGCTCGAGTGTTGTGTTGGGACCCACGCGATGCGTGAGCGGGGGTTGTGTTTGTACGTGAGATTCAAATCACGCCAGAGTCGCAAACTCTAGATCCGTTCAATGGCTGTTCGAATAATGTCATAGTCATGCAGATGAGAAATATCTTTAACCTGCCATCGACCAGTACTCGAAGGCTTTTACAAATGTTGACCACATCAATGATCTGAAGTAGAATGCTTTGCGACTTGACAGTTTTCGATCCTACGGAAGATGATGAGGCACAGAAAATAAACGGATGTTACAACCACACAAAAGTCATTCATTAGAAGTTACGAAAAGAACTGTCAGATTGGATTTCACTTCCTCTGATCAATACTTGACCTTGAGCAAGAAAGGAGAGGACAGCTGGGGAGTTGTCCAAGTCTATCGCTCAACAGGGGCGTTGCAAGTTGATGATCGTTTAATTTCCCCTTTATAGACGGTTGAGGAAAAATTTGGAAAGTTTACTGGGAGGATTTTTTTGAACTGGACAGCTGTTATGTGGGTTGATTCAAACAAATGTCGTTTTCACGATTTAAGGATCATTTTCGTGTACCGAGGTTAGAATTTTTCTATTGCTTGTGATGTTTCATGTATGTATCAGTGTGTGTATGTATTACCATACGTGCTTACAAGTCCATACACGCACGTGAGTATGTGGGTATGTATACGTTTTGGGTCAATTATGGAACCTCGTTGAAATCCGAAAACGTAGATAGTTTGCTACGATGTTTTTCTTTTCTTCAACCTACGCTGTTTTGAATCCCCCTTATTGTTGCTGAAAATTTAGACATGGCCCAATCGTTTTTGCGTTACTGATAGGCATGATTCATTGACTGTACTATTTGAGTGGACAGACCATTTTTGTGGATAATGGCATCCATTAGCAGGTAGAACTGCGTCGCATTAGGACCAGAACACGTTTCCTTGAATTAGAAGCTTGCATCACGTATTTTGTAGGATTTAGTGAATTAAAAACGTAGCAGCAACTTCCGAAGAAATATTGTTCGTTCTTCACCGTCAGAACAATGGGAGGGATTTATCCCACTATGACTTGTTCAAGAAGGAACTTCGATAGAGATTTCGTAGGATAATAAAAGACAAGTTAAGTTCCGAATGGAAAACTTTAGACGAACAGGGGCTTGTTTATGCTATAAGGTGAACGTCTGATTCGCTGGAATTCATGGGGGGCACCCCGTACATCTGGTTCTTCCTGGTTAGGAATCATCAGCAGTGCACCTCCTCGAGCCCTCACGGGGGCTGGAACCTCGAGGTGAACCATGACGGGTTACACACCTAACGGAATAGGCTATCCGGAGTGGATTTCAACGGTTCGTATTAGTCGTACACCAAAGGATGTAGCTCCCTTCAGGCATTGGCTTTGAATGTTAGCACAGCATTTCCCGCACACCTAGCCACCCCTATGACGGGTGGCTTATCTGTATGAAATCTCTGTACAACGAAGGTATTCCGTGAGGCAAGCTACACAGTTTGGCTGCTGTGCGAATAGTAGGAGGTTGGAATTTTGTATAATACTATTTATCTTTTAGTGTGAATGCCCTACTCACGGTTGAAAATCACCGAAGCACTATGAATATGCACTGGTGATGATTTCGAACCAGGAAGACGCAGCTGTATAAAGTGCATCCGTGGTTTCCAATAGTTTCAACGTTCCCTCTGCATGATGAATCATCTTGTAAAAATCTACTATCCTTATACTCATTTAGACATTTATTTAATTTGAAAAAATACTAATCTCAGTGCGATCTTAGGAAAACGTGGGCAACATTTAGGTCATTTAAAATAATTTAAATCCGTAATCTAATAGGATCAATTGAATCAGTCAGTCAGTCATTTTGCAAATAATTCATCACTCATTCATTCGGACTATCATTCAGTATGTTAGTTAGCTAGTCAGTCAATCAGTCAGTCGGTCAACCAGTCAGTCAGCCAGTTAGTGATTCGATCAGTAAATTGTCGGAAGCCATATTAAAAAGAAATTAAAAATGAAAGTACCTTTGAAAACCACTGACGAACTACTGAATGTACAGAATAAAACGTCTAACTGACTTTTCAGGAAAATTCATCTACCTTGTAGTTCACGACACAAAGTTAGACGGAAAAAGGATGAATATCGTCGTTCCCATTAGAAACCGTTGGTCATACCCATCTCACAGGAGGCAAATTCCTTCATGGAATAGCTCGCAAAAGTTGTTGCTGTTCTACTGACCATAGCGTCTTCTGGTTTCTATTTTAACATTAAAAAGTGGAAATTAAGGGTTGGTACGCCACGCACACACCCCGTTCAATTTTGTGAGCGCAAGTAAATGACTGGTATTACTTAAGTGAACATTTAGCTTTTTAAAAAAACTGAGAAAATATCTTTGAATGTCATCCGTTTGCATTTTCGGGAAATTCAAATGGTCGTGGTTAATATAAATAACTCCCTGATCTGTACTTTTTAAGACTAAAAGTGAGGCTCTTTAGATAGCGAAATAAACCCATTAATCTAAACAGAACACAGGATGTAGGCGAACATATTTCTGTGAACTTATATCTTCTCCTAAATCCTGTGTTCTACTACGTTAATGGGCTTATTTCACGATCTAAAGGAATCCTATTCGCTCTCTGTGTTGCAAGGGACTGAACTGGTTTCTTCAGTTTTCTACGAGACTGTGTGAAGCAAACCGTCCCAATAATTTCGTCGAAGAATGCATTACTCACAATCAGCATCCTACATACCACTGGAAACATCTACCTCCAGTACCGGCTTTATCCAAACAATAAAACAAACGTCACGCTGTCAACCAACTGAATACCATACAACTCTGCCAATATTCGATTACATCATATAGAAGCGTGGCTGTGAAGTAAGTTAACTATCAACTTTTAATCAACCCAGTCATTTGTGCAAGAGTTATATGGTCATAGTTGACTCATCCGCCTGCTCGGCACCCCTCCCCATGCCAAACACTGAAAGAGGCACTTAGAATTCTTCCGATTAGCTTTTACACATTTTGTCACCACATAACTGTAACTGTATCGAACTTCAAATTAAATCACCAAAGACATGTTCGCCTCCCCCAGTGTTCTAAAAGTGGAGTGGTTAAATTTTCCAAACCGTGTTATTCTGCTCCGGCTTTCATACTGTGCAAAGTGGTCGAGCTTTACAACTTTGTCGAATTTGACACCTTGGATAAAAGACCCCAGAGTGTGCCACCTTAAGCCCATTTCCTTTATTCTCGTAAGCTTAATTTTGTTATACTACCACCGATTGCACAGAAACACACACCATTTCCGAATTGAGAAAGAATGGTCTGGCATTACCTACCACGGCGTTTTTCGGCTCGAACGGCGGAAGATTATTCTGCCATATCACACGAAACACCAGAGTCTTATTCCCGGTAACAGCTAACCTCATTCTTGTAAATATGGCCGGAAGCAAGCCCATCCATCAGAAGCTCATGAAAACTAAGTACATGTGTAACTATGGCTTTCCAATGATAAAGTGAGCTTTGATGATCCATGACAAAATCACTTAGATATTCTGCTACGTGCACCGGTCAACCAGTTAAGATTGCATTGTCTTCGTTTTACTTAAGACTCTTCTCTAAGAATATGCACATTCAAAAATCCAACACTTTGTGGGTAGGAAATCTGCTGCTTTCAGAGCCAGTGACGAATGATCAGTGGTGGTAATTTGTGTTTTGATATGAAGCAAATTGTTTTCTTAAACTCCTGTGAATGGGTTCAGCAGAAGGGGTATACCCCGTAACCTCTTAGTCCCACTGCACTATTAGAGATAACCGACAACCAGATCCTGAGACTTGGAGTGATAGAGAACCACATAAGGTCCCAATAGGTCGGGTGCGGCAAAGGGACGGAAGAAAGTGGATTACTTTATAAGACTGAAATGAATGGCTGCGGCAGAACTCGAACATCTGACCTGCGCGGTGATTGGTAAAGGCCCCAAACCATCCGACCACCACCGGTTGGAGAGCAGCCTGGTCAACTCTGGGTTTAAATTCACTTCTGATGATACTTACCTAACAAGTAGGAATAAACAGCTATACCAAAGTGCTTCCTTCCAAGATTCTTCAGTGATGAGTTGAGTGTTCGTAATGCAAGATGAAAAACACCAATCTGCTTCTGCTTTAAGTGATAGAAGAAAATAAACACCAATGAAGATCACTGCAGTCTCTAAAGTGGACCAACACCGAATTATTTTCAACTGAGTTCAAGAGTTTTGCCTAATTCCCACTTGTTTGATACAGCAAAATTCTGAGTAAAACATCATCCCAAAAGTTACTCTTTTTCTGGTTGGTATAGACCACGGAAAACAGATTATTGTTTCAGAAGCATTTGACAAAATTGCTATGCAGAACTTTTCAAGTACAATGAAGATACTTTTTCTACTTTTTGTCAAAGCGTACCAACGATTTCCAAGATGACCCAAGATAATCCTTATTCCTCAGGTCTAACGTCAGCATTCATGACTATAAGTTGCGTTGGATGGTGGACGTTGACATTACTTGTAAAAGCTACTGATAGTACCAATCAGTTAGGAACTATATTGCTCGTGATTTAAAACTCAACAAAACGCGCGTTATCCGTTTTTGTGTACAATATACTCAGGTTTCGAACGAGTATAATTTATCCGACCGGTGGCTGATTCAGTTTGATCGATATTTTTGATTCTGTACCGCTTTCCGCAATTGCCCAGATGTTCGATTTACTATTAATTCCGCTTACTCCCACTCACCCCCCATTAATTACGGTAGTAGGGGATTAGACTTGACCAACAAATGATTTGTCATGTAGCAACAAAGCTTTAATCCAGCACTGAACCCCACTGGTTTCATTCTTGTCCATTTATTCCCACTGAACACTTTCGGAGAACATTGATTGTCGAATAAGCTCGGTCCCATTGATTCACACTCGTACAATTACATCATAATCTATTACAACAAGTTGAGGGATTGAACCAATTGGACATGAGGTGGAAGTGATAGAGATTACAAGTGGCAAAATAGGGAAGAAAGCAGTTGTAATCAAGGCCTAACTGAAGACAAGATATATAGATTGTTTCCCACTTGTTATGTCAGTTTTCCCCTGCTCTATGGCCAACTGTGGGAGGGGGGTGTAGGATGGACCAGGGGAGCTTGAGAGCACACAAATTATTTTTAGGCGGATAGAGAGGGTTGTGGAAACGGAAGCCGACAGCCTCAGCTGTGGATAGGATGCCATGGTTTGCTGGTCTTTTACAGTGTGAATAGACTGGGCTATGTGTGAAACCACTGAGCTTGTAAGTAACCTAATTGCTTCAGTGTCCAATCATGTAGGGGGTGGTCGCGGATATGTCCAGACAAATGACAGGTCGTTTGGTCGATGTACATTTGTACCACAGGAACAAGTGAATAAGAGCACACAGAATGAGGCTGCAGAATTGGGTATTTTGTCTTTCAACCCCATACATATTACTAGTCTTTACGGAAACACCAAAGTATTGCCTTCAACTGGCAAAGATATGTATACTGGCTTTTGTTCTACCACAGACTCTCTTGGAGGTTTCATTTCCATCTGCATTCTGTTATCAATCGGGCAATCCAAGTAGCTATTCTGGACGGAAATGCTTCACACGGTGTGGGGTTCTTCCTGATTAGTGTCCTGTGGACATACTCGTCTTGTTCTGTTTGTAAGGCACCTAATTAAGTCCTTTTTCACTCCAAGGGCAAGAAACTGTGAAAGTGGATGCACGGTCCATTGCAAATCGCCTTCCTATGTATTGACCGACTAACTGAACCACGGTCACGACGACTCCGCACTCCCTGTTTTATGTGAACTACAGGTTGCCATGAATTGAGTTAAACATGTATAGCAGCTGACTTATCTGGCCTGAGGAGTTGATTACACACAAGATGTCATCTACGCTACTTTTGTATAAACAGCAGCTGTGGATCGTTGATTCAAGTGAGCCATTTTCCTACTTTGCCATAAAGGCATTGGCAAACAGTGGGTCTAGTGCAAAGTTCGTTTGCTACCCCGTCTTACCGATGGTAGATCTGATCACTGAAGTTGAACTGGATGTTAGGCTTTCAGAAAAGCAGTAGTTGTTTCAAGGCTTCTAGAGGAAGGTCTATCTCGACTGCGTTTCCTTTGATAAAGTCCCACAAATCATCGACGGTTCCACCTATCCGGACGTTGGTAAAGAGTGAACTCACATATGTGTGCTCAAAATCAGTTATGTGTGCTCTCAAGCCACTCTGTTTTATTCTTCACTCCACAATCGGACATAGACCAGACAAAAATTGATATAACACGTGAGAAACAATCCATATTCTCTTTTGAGTTAGGCTTGGATTCTATTTTTGTTAACTGTGCAACTGTCCAGTGCTTACATAGTTTTCAGTAATGAGCTACAGCTTTGTTACTACGTGGTGATTCATTTGTCAACCTCATTATGTCGTACAAAACGAGCTGACGTATAAAGATGAGGGAACCGTTTTCACATCAAGATTGTCTCTAATGAACCAATGGAGAAGGCTAAACTTTGACCAATCAGAGGCTGAAATAGGTCCCTGGGAAATAACTTCAAATTCCAGTGACAGTGTACGAAATGAGATGCCCCACGCCTTACACCCACCAAAAAATGTCTTTATACCTTGACCATCCAAATTTATGTTAGTAATTTCGATGGATACAAGATAATCCGAAACAATACAATAAAACCAAGCAAGCGAAAATCAAACACATTCACGCTATTTTTGATTCTGCTGATGAGATTCCTGAATGAGGGAAATCGTTTCCGAATTCGACAGCTGTTCTTGGTGTGTTGTGCAGTTTGTTTTGGATATACTATTCTAAAAATACAGCACAGCCCGTGTCACGTTATTCCAACTGATTCGCAGAAAGTTGGACACCAATCGTTGGTGTTTATTGGAGGCCATCCCAGAAGTGGTAAGTGTTTGCACCTGTTTTGGGGTAATTATTTTAACACTTGCGAACTTTCCAAAAAGCGTTTAAGCCAAAGATTCATAGAAGTTGCTCTTTTTATCCTCATTTCAGTTTCCATGATTATAGCCCAAGAGTATTTGTTGTATTTCGTTATCTAGGGGACCGGAAATCTATTTACAGCATACCCCGCGATAGGTCGCGAATGCAAATGTATTGACCTACAAAGGCGCCGGTCGTCTCTAAATAACAGATAAGTGCTTTTACACAGCACAAACAAGAGACTTATTGCGGGACTAAATCGAACAGTTCAAATTTCCCGCACATTTCGGCAAATCCGAATCCGGAATTTACTTCCGAGGGTCAGATCTATTGAACGACACAAAGTATTCCACATTCTGTATTGCGACTTTGAGATTAGACGCGACACTGTTCTTCACACAGTTTAGGCGTAGTGTTCAACGGATAAATCGACAAACAAACGAGTTTTAAGGGCTCCTAAATGATGAATCAGGATCGTAGTCGGTTCATATCAAAGTTACACAGCGGGTGTCTAATTTGGATGTTTCTAGTGAAAGCTGCCCCGTATAAGTTTCGGCGCTTAACTTTGCTCTGTTCGACGGGTCCTCTATCCCTGGAATATGATTTCATTTACTGAATTGATCCGCATAGTTACATGTCCATGTTCACGAGTCACATTATCTCATGCCCCAAAGAGCATCAGAAATCGAACTGCTCGAAACAAATCGCCCAATAAATCACGATCGAGCTCAGCCGGGAGGAGTGGTAGGGAAAGATTATCCACTGGCAAAATCCAGTCCCAACTTGTTTTTTTGTTGATTAATTTTCACTACAGTTTGAACACTTGGTAACCGTACCCTGCATGCGGTAGTTCTATTCGCCATCAACTGGCAGAAACCTCAGTCAGGAAAATGAAATCAGTAGTATGGAAAAATAAGGATAGAAGTAAAAATAGTAGCACTCAATGAATAAAGAGGTGGTGTGAATACAGGAGAGCGCTTAGCCACATCCTCCAGTGCATCTAACTACTGAATGGTGAGTGGGGGGGGGCGGGTTCAAACCCTGGGTGTGGCAGAGGATATGCGCCAGTGATGAGCTCCGACAAGCGCGAAACCCAAGTCTGGTGCTTTCGAGTGCGGGGTGGATCGGATAACCGGAGGTTTGTGCGTGAAAGTAGGAGCCCAAAGGACAGTCAGCTACAGAACTGTTCCTTTTGTTGTACTTCCACATTCCAGTTGCTTGGCAACAAATATTACGGCAGGTCAGTGGGAGTGTAGGAAATTATCGGGGAAAGTGATCGTTGGCTTGGAACCAGAGAGATCTGTAGATTACGTCTCAACACCGATCATTTTCCTTATGAAAGTGTTAGCGAACAAGGCTGGTGAAATCAAATCGAGGGTGTCACTTTCACCGTGCTTAGTTCGTTGAGCTAAAATTCTGATTGTAATTCGATTTTCGGTCTGACCTCCGTCACCACACGCCGTCCACATCGTCCTCAGAATAAACATAATTAGTGGTAAGCGTGGAATCTCTCACACAACATTAATTTCATAATAATACTAAATTAGTCAACTGGCATTTTGTCAATCATTCCTTTGGTCATAAACCAGCATCATTGGAGAGAATATGAAATAAGCCCATAATGAGAGTAAGAGTATCCGAATTTACTTTGAAATAAGACACTCATAAGCATTGGTGCTCATGATATATTGCAGAACTCTTCTCGGCATCTCTACTGGTACAGTGAAGTTCAGTCAACAAAGTTGTATTTTTGAAAGTGGACTGAGTTTTTACATAGGGTCAGAGGGGTACGAAAATCACGTGACCAAACTTCGGTGACGTTCAGAGAAAGGAGATGGAAGAGACCGGTCTCTCGCTCAAGAGACAACTCAACCACTCATTCGTCTATCCTTCAGGTACTTCAGCATTCCGATGTTATTCGTTGTGTGGACGACAGTGTCACGACAGAAGCAGAGCTTTGTTCGCTCAAATGTGTTGCACGACTGACGATTCGAAAATCCTACATTGGTATTCTGATTGATGTTACTGGTTTGGTTTGTTCCTCAGAACTGCCTGAAATCGCATCCAGTGGGCTACAAATGATGAAAAGCTGTATTCGCAAAATTCAGCATTTGTGGTTTGGTCATATGTAAGCTTGAGTGAATTCTTGGTTAAAAAACTATGATATAAAAGTAACTCTTTGAAGTCGTTCTGCTAACTGATGAATCCTTTCAAAATAATAAGAATTATAACTGAACACAAAAAAGGCCTCGGTCAAAACCATTCGTCCAGGCTTTGACGAGACGTCTAGGGAATTACCATTGAATTATGCAGTTTTGATATTACGACCATTATACCTGTAGTCTGTACAGACAAAACAGGTTTATCGAATACTGTTTGACCTTTGGAGCAGACCAGTTGCATTTAACCAACACACCTAGAGCGTTTGCTTCAACCATGTTCCATATAGCCAAGCGCTTTCTAAGGTTAACTGTAAATCCATGAAATAGTTGTTAGATTGTTTGGTAATAAATTTGTTCTAATTAGGTTCCAAACAAGGAGTCAAACATGCTGTGTGGACAATGAAATTTCATCTTCCAAGTTCAGCGACGGATCGTAGCACTACGGATGTGAAACTAGTCGTTAAGAGCGATCGATGTTACTACCTTACCGTGGTGACTGGGTATGCGTGCTACTATAATTCCGGGGTCTATGCCGATTGGAACGCCAAGTGCTCCTTCAGGGTCACCCAGTTCGGACAGGCCGAGGGCGAGTAACCTGAAGAAAACAACCCGGCTTTGTTGGACGAGGTGGCGAGTTTTGCTTGGCAGGGAACTTTCTACATAAAAGCCACAGAAGTCCATGCACAGCGGTGTGACGTTCGCGAATTTGGCCCGCTCCTAGATAAGGCCTTTGCTTCTTGCCGTCTTATTCACCTGTCCCCTAGGACGCGTTGAGTTCCCTCGACTGGCAGACCGCCCTACAAAGGGTGTATGAACCGACGGTTCGGTCATTGAATGTCAACGTCCTGTTGCTCGACAGATAGTACTCTGTTGTGCAGGGCTAGAGTTGCTTCCCCGAAAGTAAAGCTGAGTTACGCTGGAGACGCCACTTCCTAACCAATTCCCAGGATTTTTAATAAACCGTTTTTGTACATAAACCGTTAATGGGCAGACGCCACTGGTGGCATCTATGAATCCAACTCATCCTGTCGCAAAAGCTAGCCACGTAAAAGTAAAATAGTTAGGCTTGAAAAGCTTATAAGTTACTCATAATCCGGTTCCGGTTATGATTTGGTGGAGAACACTTGTTAACATTTCCAGCAAGGATTAAAATTATCGTACAGCGATTCCACCGGTTTTATTGGTACATTCACGTTTGACAACAGGAACAGATTACATTCCAAACCACCCCGGTTTTCCAAAACAAACCTGTCACTTAGGTACCACTCTTCTACGAGTTCTACTGGACGTACATCCGCACATTCGTTGCGGCCCGGAAACCCACCTTATTCCCCGAATGTTAAACGAACTGCGCGCTTTACAGTCTGGGTTTACTCAGCAACGACTCGTCGAAGCACATATCTACCCAGGCGTAATACAGGCTGCGTTTCGGGCCTTCATTCGTGTCCTGATCGAGCAAGCTGGGCCACCAGCTCCGGTCTTATGCAGCAAAGATCCGTTGGCTTTTGAACAACTGGAACTCTTGGGTGAGATTTTCCCTGGCGCCAAATTCGTTCACATGGTGCGAGATGGTCGCGCGGTTACAGATTCCATGATAAGGTGAGCTGTGTATGTGAGTAGCGTTTTCATGACCGACTCCGGATTGGCAACTTCGATCATTTCATTTTGGTCTCGTGAAAAAGAATGAGAACTATTTGATGGCGATCATCTACCTAACCTAGGCAATAAACTGGCGCCATTCGAGTATTGGATATTGTAGCCTGCATTCTGACCAATAAAAATTTAAAAAAAAATAAAACGCGACTGTATCTGCTGGACGAATACAGATTCGTAACGGGACAATAATCAATGGTTTCGTCAAAAATATGAATGAGTTGGTCAGATAAATTAACAGAAATAACCCTGACAAATATATAAAAATCAACTGGCAAGGGATAGATAGTTCATCCCCAATTTGTTGAATGCCATTGGGTGTCTGTCAGATTTTAGCTGAAGTGTGACCAACAGACAAGATTTTTGGTTCAATTTGTCGGGAACGATGTTTTGCTTTTGTCCACATGTGCTTCATTTTGTTTCACTAGCTCATGAAAATCATCGAACAAAATCGGTTTAAATTTTTCAACCGAACCCTGACTAAATATAGTGGGTTTATCCAATTCTCGTCTGTTTGGTATTCTGTGAGCATGCCAACACTCGTGGAGAACTCATCAGTCACTGCATCCGGTCGTCTGTAGTGCGATGACTTATCGCTTGATTTTCCCGCTCTCTCTCACTCTCGGTTTGACTCCCTCCACCCCCCCCCCACCCCCCTTTGTCATAATTTGACAAATATGTTATACGTACCATTTAGTATAAGTAACTAAGACCAGGTCAAAACTTGTATTGTTTATTAGGTTGCAGTTTGATCTGTTCCCATGCAGAGCACTTAACGCGCTATCAACTGGGATCGAGTTGGGCTCCGCCCAACGCGTGAAAAAATCGCTGGAAATGAGTGTCCTATTTCTGCTATTCACTAGTTATTACACGTTTCCTAGCTTATTTTCCGTTTGTTCATCATTTTGAACCAAATCATCAGTCTACAAATATTTTTCCAAAAAATGACCATAGTATTTTTTGGGAAATAAATAAGTGTTTTATGAAAAATGTATTGAAAACGTGTACAAAATCATGTTGTTGTCTCAACTTTATTCCGATTCGTCGGACGACATTCTTATTCGTAGTGCTTTGTGGTCACATGACCTGTAATGTTAAAATGTAACAAGAATGAGAGTGGAATTTACGGAAATTTTGGATAGGAAATGAAATTCACATGCAGATGTCAAAAACATTTCCATTGTGAACTATTCTGAGTCCCACGGATACACATCTGATGATAAACAGTGCTCGAGAAAGATCAGCAATTGTAAAAGTATGAAAAATATAGGAAGCAAAACTGTCCGCTGGACAGAGTTGGGGTGTGTCTCTCGTCAATTCACAAAAAAGGCTGGGACAAATAACCGCGTGTGAAGAACAACAGTAGCCTGAGAAACTCGTGAAAGTTCGACTTTTGCTATTATCATCCCCATTCAGAAGATCCAAGAGATGTTGATTATGTCCGACTTAAAAAGCTAAAGAAAACCGGGCACAAAGTTCACCAAAGTTACGTACCTGAATTCTCGTCCCGAATCGCCTCGATTCATCTGTGGTAATGAACCGAAGCTTCATGTCTTTCAATGACTTGCACCTTTGAATGAAACGAACAGTATTCGGGGTTTTGTAAAGGACAACGAATATCATTGACTCATTATTTCTGGTGGCTGTTAGCCTGTATTTTCGAACGGTTATTCGTCGAGTACTTTCAAGCCAACAGCAGCCGGTTGCTCCATCTTACAAACCCGCGGGGTGCGAATGTGTCATCGGGTCTCGAGGTGCACTTGGCAAGTGCTGACACAAACCGCTTAGCCGGTCTACACATTGCTTCGTTAGTAACATGGACGTTATTAGAGCATCGAACTGCGACTGCAAAAGAGTATCCACATTGATGATTGCACACACAGTTCCCCCAAATTACATATGTTTATTCGTTAAACAACAAAAAAATTAAAGTCAACATTCACGAATTCGCTAACCTGGGTGTAGTCTGACCTGTATGTACTGGTTACGCGTGCATCCCCGCGTAGTAAACCCGCAGACCCCATTTCTCCAACTAACCACAACTCTTGTGGTACCACTGCAACAACCTCGATGCCGGCGGCAAAGGTGAACAATGGGTATTGAGGTGAAGGAATTACTCAGCAACAATCGGTTTTTCTTAGCTTATCTATAGATTATAATCTCGGAGACGAACACCAGCGTTCTTGTAAAGTGGATTCGTCAAAACTGGTGAATTTTTTCTCCCTGAGGGCTTTCTTTCGCTCCCAAAATCTCTTCTAATTTGTTTGTTTGGACATAACGAAGTACACACATAGTAAGTCCCGGAATGTGGAGAAAAGTGACAAGCCAGTCAGCAAAACAGTCAAATGCTGTCCAGCTTGAAGCACTTCAGGGATTTATTTGGAACAACTTTTGAACACACGAAGGAGTTCTTAAAACAATTCACGGATCGGAGACCTCAGCTGGAATGCAGTGTTATGTCCTTTACTTTTGAACTTCGGTAGAATATACAACGTTAATTCACCTTAGGATGTTATTTCATTAACTTTCTTCAGCTTCCGCTTGAGAAAAAAACATGACTTGTGAATATCTTCAGAAATAGAGTAGCATCAGTAGTAGTGTGAAATGAGTTGAAATGGACAATTCACCGCAAATCTTTCTAACTGCGTCTTCGGAGAGCAGTGAATCGTCAATCCGTTGAAAACCCATTTGAGACCGGGATTTCTCAGCCCACTACATGTGATCCAGATATTTCCGGAAGTCGATTACCCCTATAAGCGCATTTGGCAGGGAAATGAAAATCTATTTCTGTGTTTTATTCAAAATTCGGATAATTGGGAAAATTCTCGAACTCATACTAGGTGTAACAAACGGTCTCGAAGGGGTTCCCAAAAGGACCTTTTGAGACTAAATACTTTCTTTGTGTTGACCGGGTTGATGAACCGTAATGTTTTTCAAAGAAAAACTTTGTTCCCAATTTTTAGGCTTTCCGGCATATAATTAGGTGAAAAATTTGTCTGAAACTGCAAAATCAAAAAGTGGTCCCACAGTGAACCTTTTTGGGAGTTAAAGACACCCACAACCCCGCGCATTAAATAATAAATTGTACTCATTAGAAGATGCTCTTTGAAAAAAACGACACTGAAAACTGGTCAACTTCCCATCCTAAGGTATCAACATAGAAATGCTTAGGGTTTTTTAAAGAAATATTTTACACTGGTTCTACGTGCACTCTAAAACGTAATACTGAATGATAATGAACGGTGAAAAACTGCTTACCAGCTACATGCACAAGTCATGAACCAAAATTTTACTACAGGAACAACCAAACAGATAATCCAGCCAACACACATCGGAGCAAATCAATAAGCCACCGCCTGGTCACGAGGTTATTCAGTAGGACAAAACGTGCCATCCTGGTTAGGCAGATTTATACCATTTGTTATCTTAACACGTATATCACTATATTTGTGGCAAAAATTGATGAGCAGCTGTGCGAAGTTCAATTGCAGATGTCACATGTCGTTTGTCCTTACGTTAGCGCTACCTTTGCTCAACAAGTTTGGACTTCGTTTCTCGCGTGTTTACCTTTTCCAATCACCACAAAATCACGATTTCACTGGACCAACACCCTTCATTCATGTGTTCACTAACTTCAAGTTTGCAAATTTTCTTCAATGATTGGGCTGTGTCTAACAGGTTCTATCATGGATTTTGCTTTTTCTAACTGGCTTCCTTAGCGTCCCCCGCAAGTTAACTTCCCAATAAATCCCGTACTTAAAGCTAATTGCTCTTACTGACTATTTGTATAACTTTTCGAAATATCTGATATCTAAATCGTCACCCGTTCGTAGAACCGCCAGACATTGAAAACACAAACAACCTTGATTTTCTACCTTTAGGCTTTCTGCATCAAATCCTGATTATCAATCTGAGCTTCCATTTAAAACCATTTCGTCATCGTTCTAAATGATAGCAGTATTGCACTTTCCGTGATATTGTTGAAATAAGTTTCTACAGGCTGTCTAACATCTCCACGAATTATGCATGGACAGAAGAAATAAAACAGCAGACATTTCGTCCAGTTTTCTTCAGATCTATCCAGTAAAACACTCTGCGTCTAAGACTCAATTCACGATGGATAAAATAAATAGTTAGAGCGAGGTGTGTAGAATTTAACGATGCGACGAAAAGCTGGTATGATGTAGGTCATCGAAAATACACTGCATTTTTCGCATTCCAAAGTCTTCACCGTGAGCCGGAATTGAACCGGCGACCTTTCGCTTACAGTGGTGTTGCTGTACCAGCTGAACTAGGGGGTCGTATTAGATTTAACGTGATAGCTCAGTTGATAGATCAACTACAGTATGCAGGAACAGTGGTCTTCCATTAGACAGGGGTTGCGCGTGTTCCATCTGGAATCCCAATGGCAGAGAAAATTTCATGGGTACATCTCAGTAAGTGTACCATGGGGTTCTCACACCTACATTATCGAAAAATCTATGCAACGGGCTGCACTCTGAACACGGCACAGAGGCCAGACATGCATTGGGTCGTACTTTCTATTCCAGCTGACTGTGTGAACTTTGGGGTGAGAAAAATGCAACAGAGAAATATGCTGATACTGGACGTCGTCTAGTCAGTGATCTGCTGTGGAATGCAGGATAGACCAGACAAACTCGATTATGAGCACACCGCTCTTTCCGTTCTTCATTTGAAAAAGGAACTTGCAAACGAATCTGCGTGGGTGAGTAGAACGCCAGTGAATAGAACGCGACACCTTCACTGTACCTCTAATCGAAATCGGACATCTTTGTTGTGAACGGATAAATTTAAGCGCGTTCTCCGATTGGTTCGTCTCAGTCCGTTGCGAAGTTACTTCAGCTTCGAGTGAAACACCACCCCTATTTTCAACCATCTGGAGTAGTTTTCTCACACTTACCCAAACAGATACCCGTCAGTTCATTAGGCCAATGGCTTTACGGAATAGCGGTGAATAACCGGGGACTTATGTCTTTCAGTAGACGACAAGAGGCTTTGCTGCCTAAAGACATGATTAATGACCGTCGGCTTTTCGTGCGTATGTACACCAATCATCAATGTGCCACCAGCGATTGACTGACAGGCTCGAACTGGGAGTTTCGTGGCTCCCATGCGTTCGCTTAGAATACACGGATTATTTACTCCAGGCAGGAGTTCATGAATAGGTAAAACAAAAGCTGACCAAACAAAATTGGTTGGGGCATGTGTTGTTCGCACCCCCGGGTGAATTTCCTCACACTGAACTGCTCACTGAGGTGGGTTGATGTTGCAAAGTGGATGAGAACGATCCGTCTATGATATCAAAGAAAGGTGTGCGATAATCTTTCACCAACGGACATGACAATTTATTGGCTAAAGCTATCAATCCTCGGTGTACCATTCAATCACCACTTGTAGATACGGTTATGTCATAATCACTGGTGTTCTTGTATTTACAGGCTTTCTTTTCCTGCTGAACAACAAAATTTGTGGTTTTTCTTAGCTTTTCTCAACTCTCTCTTCTAGACCCGTGAATCATTTTGTTTGCCCTGTAGGTGTTTTTTAGCTCAAAGGTTTTCCACCTCATTGCTCTTTGATCAATTAAGACCCCGCCAATTTTCACATCCATTTTGTGAATAAATATCCACTAAATGGTTCCATCGCTGTCGCTCAGTTCTTGACCCGACCATCTCGGTATAAAGTGAAGCAATTCAGCCCTAGGGACACAATCATTCGTTATACGGTCACAATACACCACTGCGTGTAATACCTCCCAAAAAGTAAGAGAATTCAAATCAGTGAACCAGAGAAGACCGATTTATCTCCTGTCTAAATGCTGTCTTTCCCTTTCATAGATGCATGTCATGTTCTGTTCACCCTTCTTGATGTCTCATAATTCCTTTGTACCTAATAATCTGGATTTCATTCATAGCGTATTGTATCTACCCCCCGTGTTATCGACGGCTTTCTCTGGACTTTTAGGACAGTTGCATGTCAAAAACGAAAATGACAGCACGCCTCGTTGCAAACTGAATACGTTTACACAGACGTGTGTTTTATATTAGTCCCTTTCAAATCCCAACAACCCTCATCGAATCCGTCAGTCGGTAGCACACACACACACACACGTTCCTCCGATTTTAGGAACGATTATTTCTAGCATATCGAAATGTTTACAGATGTGTGTATTTGTGTACGTATGTCGTTTCACGGTCACTTGTGCACGCACTCATCACAGTTATGCGAATCTCAGCGCTGGATTGTCAACGCAAAGCTGACGCCAACCGGCTACGTACATTTGGTTGATCCTGTTCCGGTCGACCCGTGCCTTGCCTAAAGGTAAATGACGGCTAATTCACAAACACTTTGACTACTAGAAGCTAAAATAATTATTGATTTCGGTATCAGTGATTTTGGGTTTTCTTACCCTTGTAGCAAAGCATAGGATAGGTTACGCCGTCTGTCAAGTCGATGTGTTCGGCAAAAGTCAGCATGAGACCAGTGAAATCAGTGTCAACTTCGTCCAACAAAACTACCATAAGCAGAAATCCTGGAACAATTTAGCCCGGTGTGGTCTGCGTTCTTTGATTCTGACACAGGAGGAAGAAACCGTTACCAAAGTTTAATCACTTTCGTTAAGGGGTGGGGTGGGGTGGGAGGGGAATGGGGTCTTATAGAGTACTAACCGGTCTATATGATACACTAAGTCAATTTTCAAGCAACATAGAATTGACACCGACAAACTGGAATGAGCGGAGGAGCGTGATCACAGGAAAAGCCAGGAAAAACATGTCCAATTGTAATAAAATGAAACCAGTTGTACAAAACAAACTCACAGTTGTTCACTTTCGTTGCAATAGATGTTTGGATGCCAAAAGCCCAAACTCGACCAACTTTTTCAGTATAACTCGGTTCCGGTGCCAGGACTTATGGCAGAATTTTGGTCGATCGAGGTGGTGTAGGAACGAGTGCCGAAGGGTCTCCGTAAAGGCTCCTAGAATGTTTATTGATCCCAGTTAGAACGCTGGTTGAATTAATTCGGGGACACTCTAAAGCAGAAACTGAGGTTGTGCCAGAACAAGCTGTCCATCGGAAGCTTTTTGTGTGTTACGCGTTATCGTTCGCGTGAGTGTTCGAAAACGTGTGTGTGTGCTGATTGTGCGCAATAAAACTTCGGTACAACAGAAGAGTGATGCGCCAAGAGATGTTGCCATTCATGGAAAGAAGACGGAGGTGCGTAGAATCCGACAGTCTGTTACTCTAAGACACGGAATACGGTGCGCCACAGTAGTGAACAAGCTTCGTTTCGATGTTGTCCAACTGGCTGATAAAAACGCGTTTAATTATTAGAAAACCAATGGCGATGATGGTGAAATTTGACAAATACGTGTTCACGTGGTTGTGAATCCATCGGGGACATGAGGCAACGTATACTGATGATTATCATATCGGTTTACTTCCTGGACATACATTGGTCAAAACCTCTATTGTGTCAGCAGAAAAGAAACCGGGTTTTAACTTGTCCTTACCATGGTGATGTAATTAACTTCTTAGTTTGCTCAGCTTTTGTTTCGAACGTGACTGTTTTACTGGAATCTAGTTGGACATTATTTTCCTGCAATCCGGTTGGCCAGCGGTGGTCAAACGGTCACCATCGTGGACTTTGGACAGTAACGACGGGGCACCGATTCCCGCCACCGCGGATCACTCGCCCCTTTGGCAGCCTTTCACTGGCCGCGGCTCCCTTCCCGAATCGTAATATAATACATAAGAAGGAAGTAAAACCAGAAAAAATATGCACAACGCTCAGATGCAGAAAAACCATTCAACATATAAATAGTTCAACATGGCAACACTGGATGTTATCTCTGGAAATTATCTCGGGAAACGTGGGCTTCAGTTCTCGTCACGGCTGCATCAGTTTGATGATTCCGTCGCACTACGTTGAGTCGATGGACGGGGTGGGACCGTAGATCTAGGGCCATAGATGAGGTTGTTCTGGCTTCAAGTGAGTCCCTCGGTGTTGGTTAAGATTTGATCTATACCACTTCTTGAAAATCCTTCCTGGGAAGTGTACAGTTGGCGAAAGACCTCATGTTCATTCAGCATACTGACGATGTCAATTAAATGTTGTTTTTTGTTGCCTGTTTTTCACTCGTCCCTGTTGTGAGGGCATGCGTTGGCTCATTGTTGATAGATAGCCAAATCACGTTAGTAGTCAGCACCTGTTACGTATCAAGCGCAAGGCTTGAACCGACAGAATCTCGGGCGTCAGGATAACACTTCGGTGACGTGGATCGATAGAATGGGGACTGAATCGTGTCAGTGATGTTCAAGCCTCAAGGCTTGTTCACCCACACCACTCGGACCAATAAGGCGGGTATATAGATCAACAACCTACATATGCCTTGTGTTTCATCAATAAACTGCGACGATTCACCGGCAAACGAATTCTCCCTGGAGTTAGTGACACACATCAGAACATCTGGCCTCTGGTTCAGCCAGCTCGAGTAGCACCCGGGTCGTCGTTCCGACAAGCTACCTTGCGGATTAGCATGTGCAACTTACACCATAGATGCGAATTAACTGGTATAAGCGACCAGTGCGGTGGAGTATGCATGCTACTCACTGAGTAAGTAGTTGATTGCTTATAAACCAATTGTGGATAAGCATGGAGCTACTATGGATGTGATTACGTTAGACGGACTAAATATTGATCAGATGAAGGAAGGCATACAGAACAAATGATCACATCTCGTGATCGGATTACGACTGTCTACATAAGAACTGGTGCAAGTAAGCAATTCGGTTATGCATGTTTATGTGTATCAATGATTTTACTGTAAAAAAACCTGGACAGTGTATTTGACCGTGTAGGGGGTATGCATGATTTCTCGAAAGGAACACATGAGATAGCCATGCCCAGTAACTGGAGATTTGCGGGTACTTGCCAACGTGTCAAGACCCGGTAACGCGATTCTGCATTTACAAAGTTTCTTCATTTACCAGATGCTTTGATTTGTGATTGTCTGTTTCAATGCTACTTAATGTTGTTTCCTATTCTGGGTTTTGCATTGTAAGCCAAAATCCAAAACATGAAAATATTCACTCAGTAACAAACAAGGGGGCAGCGGAGCCGCTAGATCGCAGCTTCTGTTGTTGTCAATACAAAGTTTAACTTATAAGTCACTCAGTTTGTGGGTAAACCTTTGAATTTCTACAGCAAATCGCCTGGGTCTCACAAAGATCTGTGATACGCAGGACTGCAAGGGCGTACTACAAAATAATGCAACACATTGCTTTCCATAGATTTTGTGCAAATGATGATATCAACAAACAAGGTTCGCACGATAACATCATCAACAGCATTAGTAAATTTCTTTCTATTGTCCTTCACAGTGATCATAAATTTGTATCAGGCTTTCGAGTGTGAACGTTTTCTCCCAAACAGAGTGAAAAATAATTCCCCCAACCAAACCACTGATAATAACGGGACTTAACAAGTCAGCCATACAAAGAATCTCCCCACCTGGTACTAGATGAAACGTTGTATTGATTGCCTTACGATAAGTGTCGATCAGGAAAGGATAGCCAAAGTGTCTATAGTTGCACATTTCTTGATGGTTAATTACCGTATTATTCTCACGGAGAGTTATGTAACAGAATAGCTGAACATATTCAGAGTTAGGTTGAAGATATAGTCAAAACAGCAGCTTATTTGAAGCTCAAGGAGCTCCAGAAGACTGTCATTAAAAGCAAAACATATCTTAGCAACATACCGCAAAGCCGATCGCAACAAATCACTCCGTTCGTAAAGTTTACTTTGCGAAGTCGATAGTGGTCCACAGGCAATAAATCACTTTGTGGTAGCAAAAAATATCTCCATATAAACCTGACTGTGCTTGAACTGTGTATTGTTGTCCGTGCATCCTTTACAACCATAGAACCATAATTACTTATCATAATGCAGCTGCCACCAGTTGAGTGGCGGTAACACGATTCAGTAGTCAGTGATCTCTTTTCATGTTCGTCAATAAAATTCAAACCTATGCCTCTACGATTTGGCACTGATGGTCACTGAATGCCAGTTGCAAAAATTCAGCCCTACCAAATACCCTATGATACAAACTGATACTTCATGTTCTGTCTTTGTGGTTGCAGGCGTCGCATTCGTATGACTCCAAATAAATCCACCGCTGAAGAAGTGTTTCACCGTTGGGAGCTCATTACCAGTTCCATTTTGGATCAATGTCTCAAACTCACTTTGAAGCGTTGTCTAACGGTCCCGTATGAAAAACTTGTACTTCAACCAGAAAGCACAATGCGGCATATTTTGCGTAAGTTTGCACTACTTTGTCTCTAAATTAGTTCCCGTAACCAGAATCGTGAAAATCAAATTGTTTGTATGTTGTGATCACGCACGTGACACTCACGTGTTCGTACTCAATGATCGAATTATGCACATTCATCCACATTGTTGACTGGAAGCTCAAGATATTTTGTTGAGCACAAAATCTGAATAGGCCGTAAGTGTTTCCATCGGAGCGGGAACTCACGACCTCGGGTTTGTGGATCTGATAAGCGGCACGAAACTACCAAAGTTCAGAAGGCTCCTGTGGTTTATAGGCTGCCCATCAGAACTTACTCGTTAAGCCGTCACAACTGTTCTTAGTTGCATAACTGTGGTCCAGTCCACTTGAAGACAGTCGTATTCCAGTCGAAGTATGTGATCTTGTGGTTTGCTTGCCCTTCTTCATCTTTCTCCGTTCAGTCTGTACGACTCAATCACGTCCACTGTCGCTCCATTACGGCCCATACTTCTGCCTCGTTCAACCAGCTACTTACTTACTCAGTAAGTAGCATGCAAACCCCTCCACAACAGCACTGATCACGCCTGACGCAGCCTATACTCATTACGCAAAAATTACCCTGATGGATCCGGTAAGAATACAGAGTACAAGGCGCTTTGTAAGGTAACCTCATAGACTGCGGAAGATGTGAAAACTTGGTGAAACAGCCCAACATAATTGACAGGTTTTGATTGGGCTAACCAAATTTCCCACTTTAATTAAGGTTCTGTGAAATAAATAAAAAGGGGCACCGAACATTTTCAGGGGAATATTCTTAGAATCTTCCTATGTTTTCCTTCCTAATTTATCCCGTCTCAATTTTCTCGTTTGCTAAAGATCAGTAGCAAACCATTTTAGGAAATAGTATATGACTGGATATAGACCGGCAAAGAGGAAACATGACTAGCGGTTAAGAGATTCCGAACCTCAAACAGTTTGGATCATAATGATAGCTGTTTAGCCTGCACAACATCTTTCTTTCAGTCAGCACCCATCAAACGATGAAATGGAACAGAGACAGTAACGTGCTAGTAAAACCCACTAGTAACATTTCATTTCAGATGAAAATTCAGCAACTCCGGTAAACAAAGATCATTATCTTTAGCCATAAAAATCTTTAAACGATAGTACTTGTCAAGCACTAGAACGAAATGCTCGAATTTTTTTTTGTCACTTATTGTCGCGGTGTTTCTGACATTAGCCCTTGTAAGTTTCTTTTCGGACAAAACCATTTTGGCGGCGGCACTGTCACAGCTTATGGAAGACAGAAACTTTTATTTCCCAGTTTCAGCTTGTCATAGCTTCAACTGAACCGCTAACCGACAAAAATGGGAATATGGTACCACTACCATTGCTGTAACCCAGAAGACGGGTCAGATAAAAGTTTGCTTAGTGTGAATCAAGCTGCTGAACAATAATAAAATAAATACGGTGCCACGCAGAAGGTTATCTGCATCAAATGTAAACATTTGTCACTGTGAAGTGCTTTTACACAATGTATATGTCTGTATCCCTTGTTTAACTTCATACGTTCTGTCCGTGTGACTTCATCACCTTTTCATTCTCTCTAATGCCCATAAATCCTGCGGAAAACGCATCTACTCACGATTAGTCTAGGACGCACTCCACTGCACTACGACTCCTACCACCACTGCTATAATCCAGACGACAAGCCGGGCAATCAGCTCGTCCACTGGAAACCACGTGTCTGAGCAACGCGAAAATCAATCAACCATAACATTATTGTTCATTTCCGTCAAGGATAACCAATTAACTTTAGACCGGCCATTATTCGATCGGAGAATGCTATCACGTGGTTTGTATTGCGTTCAGTTTGTGTTGCGTCATCATGTTCATCATCGCTCTATCGATCATAACTGCTTTCGAGCAATGAACTAATTTTTCTGTGAGTGGCATGCATCATCGACCACGACGGCTTTGGACTTTTGGAAACAAGATACACAAGTGGATTTTCCGTTAAATAGGATTCAGGCTTCCCGTGCCAATAATACATTCTACGAATAGTGAGAATTCATTTTTCCGTTAATTAGAGTTCGTACTTCGTCAAACAGTCAGACATTATAAACATACACCTTGCTTCCCCTGATTAGTTGGTTCTTCTGCTACCTGCCGACCTCCAACGTGAATTGGTTCAGAGCTAAGAAAAACTGTGAAAACAAACGAACTCAGCGCTCTCAGGAAAGCTTTTATCCGGTGTCGTGCACAGCCATAAATCTTCGCCTGTTTGGTTGTTAATCCAATTTCTTACCTTAGGGTAAGTTCTAACTTATATAAATGGCAGCCCGTTAGCGGTCAGAGTATTCCGATTCAGTGTCCAGTCTTTGTATTGCTACTAGTCGAAATAGCTGACAGTTTGTTCAATTTCACTTACGAGTTCATCGAGAGACGCAACAGGAAGTTTAGGTGACCAGAGAGGAGGTGATGAAAATTCGCGAACATGTATTGTCATGGGAATTGGGCTCCCAATAAATCAAGGTGGCTAGAATGTTTCCTCCGAAGTCTCGTGTTTCTTCTCTCTCTCCCTCACTCGCTCGAAGTGTAGGCGTTCCGGACTCGGATACTCTCAGCTTGACAAGCACTCGTCTTTTTCGGGCAATATGGACAATTAGCCAATGGACGGTGATTGAGCGAGATTAGCTTTCGTCCGTTATCTTTTTAGACAATTCTGGTGAATCGATTAATACCATCACTCGTCAGGCACGCGTTCAGGGCTGAGCACTTCATCACTAACATGCAAATCATTTACACAATCAATTCACCTTATCTCCATATTTGCTTGTCACTTGCTCGCTTCCATGACAGTGTAAACGGAGAATCTTATCAACAGGTAGCATCAGTCAAGTGACCATAGCTAAACGAGCTGAGCAATGGAAGAAGTTGACCGGATTAAGTTACAGGTGCTGTTGGGGGGTAGTGATCGTTCTTTCATGGGCGGGACTCAGGTGACCGGGATACGAATGAAGATGTGGTTCGAATCTCCCTCCCCCAAACCCAACTCTGATCTGTCATTTCATGGGTGTGGTTGTGTTTGCCGTTCTGTTAAGTCATGGGCGAATGACACCAACTGCATCCCGCCCAGCAGTGGACACTAAAAGCATCCTCGTGCTAGACGCCATGAGAACGGAGAAAGACGTCGGTGCACACACATACATGCACAGTAGTATCACAGGGAAGACAGATTAGCAGATAAATACGGAAACCATTAAGTAGAATCATGAAATCCAATTTGCTGCTGACTTCGCAATTCCTCTCCGTATAATGGTCTCCTTCAGTTCTATCTGAACTGAGTGAATGGACGTGGGACGAAACAAGCAAAACTCTGATGCATTTATTTAGCCTTAGCACATAGGCCAATTCAGTTGATATGAGGGGTTATTGATAAATAGCATTTTCGTTGTTGGTTCTAGCAGCTCACTGAAGCCTTTCATGTGCATTTCGGGGGTTCATTTTTCCATTAACAGTATAGACGTGTTTCCTAAAGACAGCGTGAAGTCATAGTTTTCATTAGGGCGACTTTGAACACTTGAGAAGGGCTTTGAGTACTTGTGGGAACAAAAAGACGTGCCTACTAAATATAAACTGGCATTCCTCCTGTTTGCTATCAAAATTAGTAAACAACATGTTTGCATCTCGTAACCCATATACTCTTTCCGTTTTTGTCAACCAAACAAACAGCAACCAGTGCTTTAGAAACTGTTCATCCTAGAATTGTAGACAGTACTTGGTTTTTGTTGGGTTCACTATGAGGCCTGATCTGTTGGCATCGTATTTAGTTCTCCTCTCCAAGTTTAGCTATCTTGTTTGTCAGATCTCCCTGTTACTAAAGTTAGTTTCTGTGATCATGAGATGTGGGACTCTTTGCACTCTTGTGTAAACGTGGAATAAGTGATGTTGGATATCACGCACATCATAACTTTTCTCTCTATAGTCCCTTATCTAGAACGCCACTCATCAAGACACTGCGTGTACAGTTACCTTTATTCTCACTGATTGTTGCCTGTAACGATGTCTATTCATCCAGTCCATTATTAGTTATCGCGCATCTGTACTCATGGCAATTAATTAACGTTAGAATTCAGTTTCCCTTTGGTAAGGTTGTCAGTCTCACTTTTACCATACTTTTCGTTTGAGTATAAAACATTAGCTTGTTGGGATACTTGTTTCACGTCGGCTTGGTAGTTTTTGAATGACCGTATAAGCAAACAGTAGTCCAAAGGATTCTGTCTTGCAATCGTGCTCGTTCATTAGGGCGACCCAGCAAGCCCCAAAGTACGCATGACGCACCTACGTTAGTGATCTTACATCCAGTATTCCGGCACAGTTATTTAAACATGCCACTGATGTGGTCCTTTGTTAAGCTGTTTCTGTAATCCAGGACGTCAATGACTTCGCCAGTAATCTGTCCCCGTGTTTGTGATTTCTCTGTTCGATCCGGTTTAACTTTGAAATTGTCCAAATGCTTTCAATGCATAGGCACCCTTTCTTGATCAGCTTATTCATGTGAACCGTCTATCATTTTCACAGAACCACTAGCTAGATTAGGTTCTGTCGAATACTTAGGAATCTTTACCAATGCAAATCTGAAGTGGTCACCTCAAATTTCAAACTGTGTGAAGTAACTATACCGGCTATCTTGTCAAATCCAAAATCCTAGGAATTTTAACGTCAAACGGAGTGCTATTTCAGTTTTCATTTATCAGTGTGTTTTTCCTGTTCTACTTTACAATCCGTTTGTTATTTTTCCTGGTCAACTGAAGAAAGATTTTAAGATTGTTCATCGAGATCTATTTATTATCGGTCGGATATCTTCCATACCCTCAAGTGAACTATCCGATAAGTTGTGTGAACTACATCTGGCAGCATGTGAGATGTTCGCTCACGATATCCTTGCAGACAGCACTCACCCTTTACACAGTGATCTATCCCAATGTAACTTTCTTTTGCTTCTACACATTCCTCCTTTCGATCCATAACCCGTCGTAATAACATCGACATTATCATCTACGGTTCCTTATCTGGCCCGAATCCACACAAATCGGGCACGAGCATCAGCTGAATTTCTTGGCATTTTTGATATGCAAACGTTCTTTTTTCATCTCATTGATTCGGTGAAGTGCGAAGTGTAAATCTTTTTTTTGACTGAAATGCGAAAGTCTCTCCACGCAAAAGTCTGATCAAATACAAATATAAATACAAATACAAATTTATACATACAGCGATTTTATTCAGAGAGAGAGCCTCGTTCAATCTCACCAATACCACATCCACAAGCACTCAGAACGGCGTTCACTCGAAAAACACTGACTAGGAGAATGGAGCGAGCTCCTCTAGCACGTAGCTCATTACCACTAAGCCCCTGAAAATCCAACTTTATCTTAAGAATATGATGAGTTATCCTTAGCCTACAAACTCCCTCTATCTTTTCCCTAGTTCATTCTTGATTTTTAGATCCATTCACGGATTTTTCTTCCAATTATAAAAGTATTCCCTATTCGGCTGGTTGACTTTTCTAAAACAGAGGCCCACGAAATCCTTTTTTCCGTATTGATCCATTTTGTCAATTGCATGGTCATCTACCCAGTCCGTCTACGAAGTGAGGTTAGTTTGTATTACTCTCGTTTTAATCAACTATCAAACGAGGCCCTGTTGAGCTGACTGTAATTCACCTCAGACTCGTCTTTTGCCTAGTTATGCAGTAGGAATGCTAGAAACGAACGATCCGTGGCCAGCCTAATGCTTGCAAATCCGTCTACACATTTCCCACTTCGACCAGCCCTCGTACGACACGTGAACGTTTCACTTGGAATGAATGCACTGGTCTACGACGGATATTGCGAACTACATGTCTGTACGGCTTCATCCAACACTCCCCTAAGAGGTGTGGCACCGGGAAAAACAATCTTTTCCCGTAACTACCCGCATCGAAGAAACAAGTTCACTCATAAGTACGCATCAGACAACGGTGTCCTAAGCTTCAATATAAATTTTTATTCTATTACAATCGGAATTTAACATGGCAGACAGAATGAATAATTTTGCTGGAGCTTAAGTAAAATCAGAAAGCTAAACTCCAAAGTTATCACGGATAAAAGGCTCACATGTGATTTAAGAATCACCGCACCCCCACCAACTCAATCTCAGTACCATCAATCATTTGTGCAAATTACTCGAAAACCAAGACTAAAATTAGAATAATTCATCATACCACCAATTGCCTTGCTATGGCTCAGGATAAGTTCAAGCTTGAGCCAAAATAGTCCTGCTCTTTCAAATTCTGTGTCAAAAAACTAAAAATGTGTAACACAGCCATCAGTATAAGCATTATCATCAACATATTGATTATCATCATCAACATCATCGTCACTATCACTATCATCATCTTAATCCAAATCATCATCATCCAAATCATCATCATCTTCATCCAAATCGTCATCATCCAAGTCATCATCACCAGTGTCATGCCCACTGTTTTTGATTTCGTTAATCTAATTCATTTTCATCTGTTCTTCACTTCAGGCTTTCTTGATGTGCCGTGGGACTTTGTGGTGCTACGTCATGAGCAATACGTTAAGAAAATGACCATTTTGAGCAGGTAATCGTCGGTACTCTGGAATCATCTGCTGCTTAACAATAAAGACACGAATATCACAAATGGTAGTACCTATTTCTATGATACAATTTTGATATTCTTTACTTAAATGACAGTGAAGGAATGGTACTATATCATGCTGCGTATATACTTGATAGACATGTGAGAGCCAGCCTGAATACCATGGTGGTTAGGTATGCAGCTCACGACCGTTTATTTCAGGTTCGAGTCCCGGTGGGGACACATTGGTGAAGAAGCACCGGTGATGATTCTTTACTAACATAAAACAGCTGTACGGTGTGCTTCTACAGTTTTCAATGGTGAGCTGAACGTTTACACTACATGATGAACTACATAAAATAATAGTGACCGATTCTTTTAAAACCAGTCTTGTACAGATGGAAGTAGAATAAACGAACTCTGAATGAAGAAACGCCTTTAGGAAGTACAAAACTATGAAGCTTCTACGTTTTGAAAACCTCATCGTTGTCTTGTTATCTGACTCTCAGGAAATTGTTTGCTTCTGCGCTATCACAGATTGGAACCAAGCACAAAACAAGTGAACTACCCTATTCATTTGGCCGCACTGACACGTTGGGCTGGACCCTGGTCTGTACTTCCGACTGAGTTCGCCTGTAACATTCACAAGAACAGCAGTCTGCTGCAAATTCTTGGCTATGCGAAGTCAACAACCATTCCACCAAATTATGGACCTGCAGAGCCTGAGCTGAAACAGCGCACACTGAAATTGTTCAAAGATCCCAAATTCCGAAGAATGCTGCATTGAAGATCGATCGTGCAACATCAGAACAAATACTCGCGCTTATTCGGAATGAGAAAGAATCATTTTCCAACGTATGAAACTGGTCGATGAACGTTTGTGCATGGAAAAATGGAACAAACTGACATATATTTTCACGTGCCTCACGTGCTACACTCCGGATGAGACTGGGATACTCGGTCAAAATATTGGGAAGAGAAACGTGCAGATTCATTATAGGGTGATCGTGAATAATGCGAACATTATAGTGGATTTAACTGCTATTTTATTTTGAAGGAATACATTGTTTGCCGGTGTTTTTCTGGTGATTCTGTCCTATTCATGTGAAGTTCGAGGAAACCCACCTGGACCAATCAGTGTTCATTTGTTCAATGCACATTCCAATCAGCGTTAATGCGTTTCCGCACAAAAAAAATGCACTACGCCCGTATGACTCATCTTAGTCCAACCATGGATGTTGATTATCGCGGTACGCATGTCTCGCGCAAATGATCTGCTTTCATATCACGTGACAATGTCTGGCAAGTTTGTGCCCATCAATCATATTGCTTATGAAGCAATATTTGAATGCAACTGCTTTCTTTTTCGTATTTTGTGCCTATATAAATGCTGCATTTTATGTCAAAGGAACAATACATTTCAGTGCCAGTTGGTGTGTCTTTTGATTTCATTTCGGGCAACTCGGTCAATACAGGTTTCTCCCACGTGTTTCAGCAAAGTAACAGTATTATCGGTGATTTAACTGCTCAACTCTCAGGCGAAGCCAGAAGTACTAAATTCCACTTAAAGTAGCAGGTAATCTTGTCTTAGGCGGGAAAACTCTGGTTTCTAACTCTCGGCAAAAATCTCATTGGAGAGCCAAGAGAGCAAAGGTATAGAGTGTACAGATAAAGGTTACAAACCGTGGCGGTACTCAGAAGAATAAGAAAGTGAGTAAATATAAGAACCCTACATCTTGGGACATACTATTATATCTACCACTGTCCTTTATTATTGGCAGCAGGTATTACACAGAACAGAATACAAAGTTTCTTGGAATTGCTTGGCGAGTTTTCCGGTCATTGTCGGCCATCAGCCATGCGTACCCCGTACTTCTCTGTCCATTCAGCCCTGCCATAATCACGATATCGGTCGTGAAGTTCTGACCAACTTTCTCCACTCAGCTATATACTAACTGAAGCCAACATATTGCATTTAGTTTCGTAACTCTCGAGGTTATCCGTCAATAACTCAAAAAGATCTCAGTGAATAACAGTTGTCATGCTGTTGAAGAACAGGTGAGATCACAGACTTATGACTTACATCTAAGAAAATGTCTTTCGTGATCAAGTACGCTACTGGGCGCTTTTACAGCTTCTTCTCATGTCCCACATTAGCCATGATCACTTAGGCAACACATCATTGCACTTTCAGGAAGTCTATTCGAAGGTAAAACTCAAACATCTGCGGACTAACCAAGCCCGGTACACTACTGTGTTTCGTCTGAAAGTTTTTCGTATCCGGTACTCTGATGCGATGTCCTCACCGGATTCGAACAACTCTACGAATACCGGTAGTCTTTCTTGTGTGCTCTGCTTGCAGTGACCGTGTTTCTGTGCACTGGTGAAGAACTGGCGTACCTCTTACACCGTAATGTCACTTCAATACCACTGACTGCTCAGTCGCTTCGATCTCAATTGGGTCCTCTAAGAAAATGAAGTTTCGTATGAACGTATCCGTTTTGATTTATGGACTGCAGAACCTAAAACAAACGGGATGGATTGAGTTTTACGTTAAGCAAAATGCCCTGTATTCCAACACAAAATGAACATTTAGATTTGTGGTTCGAGACGCGGACTCTGCCATCAGTTTAATAAGATTGAAAACTGGCGACGGAGGTGGTGGTGGTATGAGAACTCTTTGAGGAGTGGGACTTAGAAGTTGCTGATCTAATTATACGTGACACGAATGAACAGTTGGTGTTACCCTCCTGTCTAGGTGTCTTGATTATCCATACTACATCATTGAACAATATACCTCAGGGCGTGGCAAGCAAAACCGTGTTCATTTACCCTGAGTCTGCATAAAAAGAGACAGTTGTTAACGACAAGTTCCCAATCACTTTTGACTTGTCCGCCGACAAAATCGCTCACCCACACAGAAATCATTTAGAAAAGAGTTGACCTCAGATTCTTGTGAAATTAAAAAGACTCATTCATACGACATCAACACTCACCTAACGAAACCTATATACTTTGGTGAAAAAGGTTAGGCCATGTAGTGTGTCTGTCTGTAAAGTTGGATACAAAAAAACCGAGCTGATACACAGAAAGGCGTGATAGCCTTGTCCATATCCACATGGGAACTCTGGAATGAACTCGATTTTTCAAAAGTGTATTTGTGTTACAATACAAAACATATGCTAGACAATCGTTAGTCGTTTGCAACCATGCTTTTGGACAACAACGAAATTATTAAACCATAGCAAAATCCTCATTTGCGTCAAATTTTACGGGTCCCCTTTAAGCCAATCCTTATTCCGTCGGTGAAAGCAACCATGTAGTTTGTATGCTTTGCCTCACCTCATCTAATAACATCGCTCCCATTTTTGGCCCGTGTTCACTAACTGATTTTGAGCAACGAGCTACTTATTCAGTTGGTAGTGGGCATGTTTCCTCGCTTTTATATGTTCACGAATTCTGTGGATGACTCACTTAAATCTAGGTATGAAACTAACTACTGTGAAGCTATTCAGTAAGTGAAGTAGTTTCGCCAAATGGCCGCCAATGAATGAGACGATGAAAATTGCAATCTGTATCAACTGGCTTATGTGGCCTTTGATCAGATAGCTGCTCTGATCGCAGAGAAAATGCTAGAAGACTGGCCTAATAAGCTCGCTTTGATCTTTTTGCTTAGAGACGTGACATGAGTAGTGTGATTTGATTAAGATGGCACCAATACAAGCACTCATGTGGTGTAATAACCTGATATCGGGCCCACGCACAGCAGCATCACACATACACACGTTCTAAGCAAGTCCGACTGTCTTTTGACCTGACAAAAACTCTAGTTATTAGCATCGCTTCGTTTAACTATCACCTATCAGCCGTATTTGCTCAGAACCTGTGCCTCGGGGGTACGGTTTCTAGGTGGGCAGTTATCCACTTCAGTCCGACTCGCTACCACACTTGACCTGCTTCAGTCATTCAGGCCAGGTATATAGTTTATGCACCCGAGGGTGATTATTTAGCTGTTACATAACCACTGCACTGAAAGAAAACAATGAAAAAAGCCGTAGGAAAAATACGTGTTTCATGGAGCGAGTTAAGAAAATCGTTGATGATAGAATATGGGTTTGGTGAGGAAACAACCGAGGTAAGGAACAGCAGAGAATTTACAACCTCTAGTGCAAATAAACAGATATTTGTATTGGGACAGAGTGGAAAATGTTGCTATGAAAGTGTCAAAATGAAGGCAGCACGCGCGGTTATCGAAGATCTGACGAGAGAAAGTCAGACAACTTGTGATGGTGGATTGAAATTAGGTGGCTGAGCAGTTCGTAAATGACGCATGTCAAGACAAGTGTTTTTTGGGGCTCGACGATAATTTTAGAATATTTTACAAACAACCTGAGGAGTATGTTGTGAATGCATAGAAATACAAAACGTCTTATTGAATGAGACGAAGTGGAAAGTGACCTCAGTCGAATCAAGTGAAAGGTGGATCGTCGAACTTTCAAGAAGACAACCGCGACACGATCTGTCCGGGTAAGGTGACGGCTGATGGTTACACCGAGGTACTTTACGAACGACACTCTCTGTACTGGTTCTCCATTGATGACCATGTCTGGATTGAATGCCGTGAGGTTGGAGCATTGATTGGTCTTATGGAGACAAAACGGAATATCAGAACACTTTGAGAGATTCGACCTTAGATTTCGACTTGAAGACCAGTTGACGAACTCAGTTGGTCATTGTTGTAAAGGGGGAAATGGGGAGCTGTTAGATTTGGACATTCCAAATATCACATCATATGCGTATTTAAAAGAAGACAACCGTCGTGCACTCGCAGGGATGATGGGTTAACAGAAAACAAAAAGGTGATGGAATGGCGTCCTGGAGAACGTCTTGTGTAGAGGGAAGCATGGAACATGTTCGGCCACAGTATCGTGTAAATTGTTGTCGGTTGGAAAAGTAGTTAGACAGAAGATCAATGATGGAGGTACTGACGCCGGAGTCAGAAGGTACATGGACTAAGTTTCATCTTTCAATAGAATTAAGTGCGTAAATGTTATCAAAGAAACAGACCCTAACTACTTGACTTTTTCAATAAATAGATGATAAAACAGAATGAGTGAGAGGGGCTAGGGTATCGAAGGCTGATATTGATCGGCGATTTGCTCAGAGTCCATCTTGTCGATCTGAATACGCAGTGTTTTCGGTTCAATCTTTCCATACCCTTTAAAAGCCACCTATGTACAATCTATTGGACGTAGTTTATGTGTACCCTTTTTGGGTAATGGAGTGAAAGAAGCCACTTTCCAACATTCGGGGGTAAAGAGAGTCGAGCATAGGTCAAAGGGAAGAGAAAATACGAGGTATTATAGACTTGTGCATTCTTTCAGCAGCATCGGTTGCAGGAAGACTGTGCAGCTTGCTTTGTCTGCATGGAGGCAAGTGAGCTGTTTGTACACATCCATTGCAGGGTTCTGGTAGAAGTCAGTATCGTGGTTTGGGATGGTTGGTGAGTATGAGGTAGCAATAAAGCAACGATTGAGTTCGTTAAAGTCTGCTAAGGGTGACTGTTTACAATAATTAGCACCGTTTAGTGGCAAGATCACCTTTTTTCTCCCAGCAACTGGCACCAGCAGCTAGCAATTGGACGTACAGAGCGTTTAGTACTTGAAGTTATTTTTCTAGTGAATGTTGATAGAGGTTCCCCTGTACCATGGTCTCTGGCCTTGAAGGCATGCTGGTTCATACGACAGAATCGCTTCAGTAGAGGGAAAGAGCAACGGTTTGGTCGGTTGTGCAAAGTTTCCACGGGACACCGAACATTAAAGCCGAAGTTAAGGAACTTAATGAAATGCTCACAAAACGATGTCTTTGAATGAGAAAATATGCTCAAGTCAGAATTATAAACCAAATCTCTGAGTCGCACGAGGCTTTCTGTGTGAAACCGTAGCCTCCCGGGGCCTTACATGATTCTTCACTGCAAGTCTTAGAGCCAGGTTCCCTGTGGGGCTTAATAGAGCGGGGAATATTTGAGGCTATAGTTACACCCTTCCCACTCCATTCCTGTGAAAGCGTGTAATAGAAAATCCCTGGTAGTCGCTACCTCTAGAACTCCACATATACCTGAGGACAGTAGGCTGATGTGGCAAACGTGGCTCACCACTTAGTGAAACTGCTGCTCCTTATCGTATTTCACACCAGGCAACGTGACTCCATTACCGATCACCGGCTCGTCTGGAATAACTCTTCTCCATTACAGGTCACACTCTGTTTTGTGAACGCTACTGTCTTATATTTAAACAGAAGGCCGGATGAGGTTCCCTCTATCATTTTTTTTACTCTGAACTCGGCGATCGAGTATCACAATACCCAGAAAGATTTGAGTGAACCCTAGTTCTAGCCTGTTGATGACTATTTCACAAATTGTTGCAAAAAATCTGACACCGCAAACAGCACTTCTTTTTCATTCCTTCGTACATTCCAAATTTTTAATGCATCTCATGTCCAACGGGAGTCTTAGCCACTTGTGCAAGCTGTAGCTTCTCAGGTCGGATCCCTGTGCTCTCAACCACGACCAACTTCTGATGATCCCAAACCAAAAAAGCGTCTGCCGATCTCCGGTAGTCGTTTAAAACGCGTGAGGAGCGCACCCGAGAGTAAAAGACTGGGGTCTGCACCGGTCGTAGGTGCATCTATTAACTTTTCGTTCTCTAACAGCTGCTGGAGCATCGTTCTGTCTTCAAAAGGTCTGTTATTATCGTGTTCTTGGATATTCACTCAGCATTTGATTCCGTCGATGGGCCCATACTGTAGAATTGTTTGCTTACGAATGGAGTACCTGAGAAGTACATTTCTGCCCTCAAAGAGTTGCACTATCGTACTTCATTCCGGGTTGGGACATACGGTTGATTCTCATCGTTATCTACTTTCCTAAATACAACATGGCCGTCTCGTACATACCTCTCTCTTCAATTCTCCCTTAGAGGATGCACTGAGGCGCTCGTTGTTCGGCCTGGCAAAGAGTGGAACTGGACTTCTATCGAGAAACAATTTTCCACTTCAAATACACCAAGGATGTCGCTTTACTTGGTGGTAATCCACAGGAAATCCAACATTTTGGAGACTGAGAGGTCCAAATATACGATGTACTTTTCCCATCCCGTGCCCGCAATTATCCTTTTTAGTGATCTATTAGAACTGGTCAGTAACTTTGTGTACCTCATAGTCCATACAACAGCTGGAGGTGGTATTGGAGGGGGGATTATCTCGTGAATGGTGAAGGCCAGATTTACTCTCGTGAATCTGTGATACTTGTTATGCCTCCACGATAATAATCTCCCATTGAAGAGAAGGGTTAACTATGCAGTAGTGCACGGCGTCTGTACACTACAGTTGCAGATCCTGGCCATTTCGCGCCGACAACGCTTAATAACTTTCCATACTCAAAAGCAGATGTCTCCTCGTGAGCAACCATGGGGTTCGTCATCATCTGTTTGACACGTATAGCCGCTTACTGATCAAAGTAGTCTACATTACCTCCAGTTTCCTAGACACATTTTCCGTATGCCTAACATATGCTAATTTCACTTCCTGTGTACAGCTGTAAGAAGTGTCATGGTGATCGAATCACAACTAGAAGTTGCGGCACAGAAAAGCTAAAATCAACACTAGTATCAGTCGGTGCATTCCGACTTCACTGTTGGTGCTCTTTAGATGAAGATCGTCGTTAGGTAAAGGCCCACGAATTATATATTTTAGAACTAAAGCCAGAAGTTCAAATGCTGTGTGGCTCACTTAGAAACCTCTCAAGCCCGATGGAAATGAAGTAAAAAATTCCCCACTTGTTGTACATTGTACGTTGGTTAAACCCCACTTCACAGCTAAACATGCCCTATATTCAACTAGCGCACGCTCACTATTGCATGGACAAACCTAGCAGTAAGCGATCAAATTACAACTTAGCTCACTGTGGCGGTTACCATATGCTTCTGTAATTTGGGTGGGTAAACTGTATGGTCCCAATGCGAGAAGCTCGAAGCCGTTCGGCTTGTTCTTGGAGCTCGGCCAAAAGAGTGCACGCGGTACTAAGCTCAAGTAGTGTTCATGCGTGGATTCGAATATCGCATTGGGCCAAAGGCATTTAACATTTGGATTATTTCAAAAACTACCAAACCCCATTTCGTAATGGATGCAATTCCGCTTCGTTCCCTAGAAAAGTACCCTTTGTGTAACAGCATGATCTTCTGGGTTATCAAACCTAACGCCCTCTAACCTCTTATGACCGTACCTTAACCAAATATACTTGTGAAAAATAAGCTCCTGGGGCCAGGTTGAACGAGTAAAAAATAATAGTTTTACCTGCAAGAACCTGTAAGGGAAGTATTTTGAAAATGGCTCAACCATTCTGGTCGACTATATTCAGTCTGAACTATAAATGGGTGCTTTCCTGCAACTGCAGGAGAAAATGTCCGTGTAGTGAGACGCGGAGTCGACAAAACTAATCCTTAATTAAAATCGTGAGACGACACTGGGTGGAAGTATATCAGCGACATTCCCGATTCTTTTTGTAGCAAGCATCATTATCAAATTTCTTGTGGACGGCAAACCAGGGCGGATATTTTATCTGGAGACTGTGATTGGATAGGTGTGGGTGGTGTACTCCTCCTCTGACAGCAAAGAAAGAATACACGACTCGTCATCACGTAAGGTAGTGTGAATATTCTCCCCTTCTATATTAAAAATATTTCGCACTCTTGTACTCGTACTTTCTCGTATTTATCTGTGGATGACAAGATATTAAGATGAACGCATTGCCCGAATTGTCCTTTTTGCGGTAAACGGATTGCTAGTTGGGTCGGGCCATTTAAGTTCTATCAAATTACCACGTCCTACATCGCTCGAAGCTCCTTGACGTAATGTCTGTTGTCTGTATGTGACCTGCATCTCTAACCCATAGTAGCATTTTCTCAGGCACTTATATAAACACTGGAAGTTAGGTTCAGAAATAACTTGCTTCGGTCTTCTAAATTATTCAACTTTTCCTTTTCATGTTATACACACTGTTGATGCAGCTATACGAAGGAAATTGCCCCCGCAGGTTTTTTCCTTCCCAATTCGATTTATCCACTCGAATCAGAGGTATCCCAAAAGATATGATAGGCAGGAATCACTAAACTGCGAAAAAAAATTGTCGCTGGACGTTTTGTTTCACAGTTAAAATACAGGCTACTCATGGGTTCTAGCTCATATCACCTGTATCAGTTCATTCCAATTTTTGAGTTGTACTACACTCTCGTAAGTCTGGGTACATGAACCGCTTTGAAGTAGCTAAGACAATGGTGACTTTTTGGTTCAACAAGTCATAACTAACATGGAGCGAAGAAAACGCTTAACTACACAAGTGATCAAGTAGTTGATAAAAAGGCACAGGTAGGAGTCTTACAATTCTTCAGACTGCATTACAAAATCTGTCCTTCAGTCTACCGAAACATTATTCTCCTGAACTGACCGTTTCTGTGATCGGTGACTACTGTTCATGTGGGACTGACGCACATTAGGTTTGTCTTCCTACCAATATTCTCAAGAAAGCGGTAAAACATAGTGAGAGTCTCATCTTAGAAAAAGTCCAGCTGACTGCCACCCGCCTGCACAGAAACAAATACAAGAGCTTCGAGTCTAACCTATTAACTTACACAAGACCTTGTAGCTCATTCAACATTCACACGTATTCGACAAGATACCTATCAAAACATCGTCAATCGTATCACCATTGACATCCCCGTGGCCAAGAGTGATGACCCGAGGTTATAATAGCATCTGTATCGTCACAGTTATCGTTCCCTATACATTAGCAATTAAACGTCAAAAGGCACCAAAATCAAACTGTCCGTTTCAGTGGATTCACCACTGACGTTTGATTGTTCGTCCAACAAAAAGAAACCGCGCCCATTCTCCCCAGACTTTTCTCAGACACAGAAACGTGTATCTTTAAAGGGTGCGGTATATTTAGAGTCGCTTTGAGTTGTCCTTAGAGCAATCCAAACTCGTTCGTAGTTTTCGTAGAACAAACCAAATGCAGGTTAGATGAACAATTTCACTAGACTTTCACATTTGTGCAACTGCCTATTGCAGCATGCGTGCAAACTCATTGGAGACGGTGTTACGGAACGCACTGAAGGTTCGGATTTCTATTTGTACTACTGATAGCAATAAACGTAGTCGGATTTCGATTTCATCAGACGCCAGCCGATAAAAATACGTTCGATTGTTCTTTTGAAAATAGGAGCCTCGACCCCGGGATTTGCTGGTTATAGTTTAAGATTTGCCATAATTAACCACTGTGGTCGCGTGGAGTTACCGACGTATTTCGGCTTCCCTGCGCCCGGTGTGTCTATGAATCTGAACTAGCTGATAATGAAAATCTTGGTCAATTTTTGCAGTCCCGTGCGCAGAACACGAGTTAAATCGCAAGTGATATATTAATTGTTCAGTGGCATGTCATGCGTTATCACGTTATTTATTGCGAACCTATTTGCAGTTCCATTCTGTATATTCACACTGGTCCTTCGAATGCGACTGAAGTGAATCTGATTCAGTTGAAACGACTATCAACGGTTCATTGGTTGCGGCGGTTGTGAATGCTGCTTCTCAGTAGCAACCTAACTGCAAAATCGAAACAACCACCAGGATTGGAAGGCAGGGAGAGACCTTGGAATAATTGAATCAATTCGATGATTAAGTTGTTCAAGTAAAAGCGTCATTTGCAATGGGAGGTAGTCATTATGTTCCCGTCTGTGATCACTGATTAGATGCATCTTGTGGAGGGCCGATACACCTTAAATGGACAAGTGCCTTGGTTCGACATGTACTGCCTCTCTTCTATGTTATGGTGTGATCACTTATGAGCGCCTGCTCCATCAAGGTTGGTGCGTTTGATAGGTGGTATGACGTAAATTGACCAAGTCGGCATAATTGATTCAACTATGGGTTAAATATGCATAACGTTGTACGATGATCATGATGATCTGCATACTGTATTTGTCCGAAGACTGCCTGACGGTAATAAAATAGATCTCCGCATTTTGCAGCGCTTCCCGCCGCTTTAGGGCGAACACTGCTGGGACCGACCAAACTTATTCACCCACGGGAGGTGTTCGCTCTTGGGAGGGAAATTCACAAAGTAGTGCATAACATGGTTAAAACACGAAGATAAGTTGTCGGCAACCACCAAACTTCCAAAAGGTTCAGGTGGGATTGTTGGTACTGTCACGTCGGATATAAGACACGAAACAAGTTTTCAGTTGCAATTTATTTCACCAGAAATGAATCTATTGCTAATCTTATCCTACATTATTGCCCGCGGTATACCGATAGCTTCCTTTCTGTGTTCTTTACTTGTGGCATAAACTCTACGTACGACTCTAGTGCACGTTTTCGCAGTAAATAGGAAGCTTGTATTGCACTCAGTTTTCCCTCCTTCGTCATTGTCGCTTTTAGAGACTAACGTCTGTGTCTACCATACAGAGCTACTAAATTGCTTACCTTCTAAAATAAGGTCTTTCCACTAGCGCTGTCATCCATTTTTTTGACTACGTATTTCAAAAGCCTTTTTTGCGAATCATCTTTGTCTGCCGGAATACGCCGTTGTCTTTGACGGCACGATCACCAACTTTACATTGCTTAGTTTTAAATAGTGATGGGCTAGACAGTTAGCTAAAAAGAGGAGAATCGGTCGTCGCTCCACGAGCACCTGGATATTGGTTTTTGGAATCCATTTTTGGAATATGCACCTGGTCATCCGCACTCATGAGTTAGCTTGTTGATCAACTCCCAACAGCGCCAGGTTTAAGTTTTTGAAGCACCGTAGACCCTTGAGTTTGCCGGTGACTAACGGCTTGAGCTTTTCCACAGTAGCACTGAATACGAGCAGGACGCATTTTCGACTGCCGCTGTGCCAATCACTTTTCACAACCAAGCTGCGTGTTCGAGCGCCTCTAAAATCGAGACTAGTCCCACAACAGTTGAAAATTTTCTCCGAATCATAGTCCTTGCACGTCGTAGGAACGCGTTCAAGCCAGTTTCATAACTCCACAATGGAAACTTCTTAGGCTTCGCCGTTCGATAGTCTTCAGCTAATATTATGGAACTGCTGGAATTTGTACAACCAATCGTTGCTGGCGCAAAATTCACTGTCACCTGTGTTGCTGTCTTTTGTAGCAACGTTTCTGTTACCGGCAGTAGATTCCCATCAGCAGAGAGACACAACACTGCTGACATCATTGAAGCAATCGAGGCGCGAATGCGAGATTTTCGTTGTCCTAAGTTGTTTTCATGCTGGTCTCATTTCTCACAATCAAGTGGACTTTTGCTCTCCCAGCATTGAATCGGGAAGCGATTCCCTTGGAAAAACTGATGACCCTTATTTTATCCCCGAGGTCCAAGAATGTCTTCCTCGTTGACCGTCCCACCAAGATTAAAGGGCACTTGTGAGTTCCACTGCCGCGATATGAAAGGGGCAGTGAGAACATTGAGTGAACCCAGTTGGGTATGAGATAAAACGCTAAAAGTACATCTTCATTGGCCACCATCGCAAGTATCGATGGCTTTCGCAAACAACTGGACGCATAAAGCATATACATGATTCCTGAACATCAACAGACACTGCTTGTAAAACAAGTCCAGTGACCTCCCGTGAACTACCTGAATTGCCCACAACGTTTGAACGTACGTACCCTAGTGCAGCATTTGACACTTGTTACAACGAAAGGCCCTACGAGCTCTCTGTAGCACAGACTTGAGTACCGTTTAGTATCGGTGTGTAGGTATGCGGCCCGATGGCTGTGCCTGCTCTCGATGGGTGTTTGTGGTAAAATCAGTCGGGGCCAAGAAAGAATGTTCACACTGAGGGGGTGACCGCTCTAGGAAATAATTATGTTGTCAACTTCCTTGGAATAATTTCGTTCCGAAGGCTTTCTCAATCTATCGAAAAGAGATGCATGATATTCAAGCCAGTTAATTATGGCAGAATATGTAGCGTTTCTGGTTGTTGTGCTCACTGCCACTTGCGGTAATAGTGCACATCCCCGAGTCTTTGACTGTGTTTTCAGGGGAACAATCGAACGTATTTTTATTGGCTGGCGTCTGATGAAATCAAAATCCGACTACTTTTATTGCTATCAGTAGTACAAATAGAAATCCGAACCTTCAATGCGTTCCGTAATACCGTCTCCAATGAGTATGCACGCATGCTGCAATAGGCAGTTGCACAAATGTGAAAGTCTAGTGAAATTGTTCATCTAACCTGCATTCGGCTTGTTCTACGAAAACTACGAACGAGTTTCGCTTTCTCTAAGGACAACTCAAACTGACTCTAAATATACCGCACCCTTTAAAGATACACGTTTCTGTGTGTGGGAAAAGTCTGGGGAGAATGGGCGCGGTTTCTTTTTGTTGGACGAATAATCAAACGTCAGTGGTGAATCCACTGAAACGGACAGTTTGATTTTGGTGCCTTTTGACGTTTAATTGCTAATGTATAGGGAACGATGACTGTGACGGAAACAGATACGGTGAGAGCAACAGATAACTACTGCTGTTGTTTCCAGTAGCCTACGTAGAAACTCAAACCTTCAAATGAGGTTCCACGGTCGAACACGCTGACGTGGTCAATAGTCCTGATTGCGTCCACCGGACGTAAAAAAATTTGAACTCCAGCAGATGAGAGTAACTTTAGCAGCTAGTTTCTGAACGCGAATGACACTAGTACGAAAATCCCTTCGGACTATTACCTTGAGAGAGCAGACAACGACTGCAGTGCTTTTCAATTATAGCTTGATAAGTGCAATACTTAATCACGAAATTACTCTATATAGTAATCGACATACCCTGATGACGCTTCTTACAATACGTAAGCCCTAGAAAATGCGTTCGAATAACTGCGGAATCTCTCAGCATCACACATCGGGCTGAACCACCTGTGACACTGATTTGACCTTCTTCCGAGACTGAAAGCCGCGTACCTCGGACGGTTCTGCTTCACTGTTGAGAAACCTAGTGGTCAAGAAAACCTCGATTACGGTTTCATATTAAAAGTTACAATTCGGGCTGAAGTGACAGGCAAAGTAGATGATCCGCTCATCGTCTGTCGCCAATATCAGTTAAACAAGCTTCGCTAGTCAAGACGAGTGCTGCGTGTGACAAGGACTTATCTGCTGCACATCGTTCCATCACGTGGCGGAGAAAATCGAACAGCAGAGACACGAGAAAATTTACCAAGGTTACGGGTAGTATGAGTTTCCCTTTATTTTTTTGTACGTTCCAGCACTTCCAAGGGTGTTGACCCAAAAATCTGATTTTTATCTACGGGAGAGACGAATCCGTTATGGCAACCCTCATCAAGGTGACACATGATCATTTCTGTGGAGGCAAATACCTAGCAAAGCATTTAAGTAGACCGAGACTCTATCTTTATGCTTTTTTACAAGCGCATCACTGTTCACATAGTTGACCATATAAGAATTAGTGGACTCTATGGTTCACTTTTAACTGGAATCACATGCCCAATGAGACGGTGATGAAAAACCACAAAGACTCACGAAGATACGCAAATTACATAGGTCGTAAACCTTTTTGTCCCGTGAATGGTAAATTCTGTGATAAGCAATATGTCAAGTAAAAAACTTTATACAAACTTATTTTCATACAAGCCACGCAATCACCGTCAAGTGTGCGTGTGAAAAGAGAAGGGGCGGGGTTGAGTGGAAAATGGACCAGGTCAGGCGATTGTGCATTACTTTTTTGCGAAAGTGATCTCCATGGCATGCGTGGGAGTTAGTTTGAAGCCATCATAAGCAGAACGCGCAGCGGCTGCCTGTGAGTCAGTCTCATACTCGACGAAACCCACGCCGCCAGCTGCACGCCGCGCCTCCTTAAAACCGGAGAACTGACTGAACAGCATGGTGAGCATAGCATCTGTGGTTTCCTCAGGCAAATTGTTGACAAACAATATGTGGTTGGGTTGGTCCAGGAGATTGATCAAATCACCGCCAGCCTGAAAATCGGGAAGTGAGATGCGCATGAGTGGTAGCCGAGCAGTACGTGCAGTTGGAAGGGCTTCAGCCAGTCACCTTTGGTGATGGGTGGCACTCCACTGTTGTTCGGCTAGTTTCCACGTTTGGTCTACCGCATTATAACTGGACCCTGCAGTTACAGATTCTGATCGCCCAAGATACTCACATATAGGTGTGCAATAATAAACACGCAAACTCGGTTGACCGAATAGATATGGCATCGCGAGGGAGGAATCGTTAGTGGTTACAACGAGGTGAATATACCAGTCAAAGTAGTACAAACGGTCGTAATAAGTGTTGAAAATTGTATATATTCTACGTGATTGGTTGAAAATGTGCGTGGCAAGCATTCCCAGTGCAGGCCCTTGTGAATATGGCACCCATCAAAAGCACAAAAGCAAATCTAGATTAAAGTGGCTAATGCATTCAGTCTTTCTGCCTTAGTTTCTGAAAGGTATAGGCAGTTTATACTGCATTCACCACAATTAACGGTCGCCAGAGCTATGAACACTATGATCAGTAAACCCGGACATCTAGAGGAAGTTCAGTTTTTAAACTTGCTACTCTAATGCCTATTTGTGTGAAGCTAAGCTAAAACCACCACAGAGAGTATGAGCGGTTTGATTCTGCACGGATGAAGGTTAGGACAAACAGACAGACAGTCGGTTTTGTTCGGTACATTCTAGTTACCGTTTCACAACGAAACCCAATTAGGGATAGAGACTGAGGGCAGAAATATTAAAAGAAATGCACTCACAAGTAAAATTATCAAATACTTGAGGAGAATGTCAATCCAAGAGCACCACTAGCATATGTACGGCTGTGTACCGCTGACACGGTTATTTTCCTCTCTTCAATCACTTAATAAGCGGGGCTCGAGTGCCTCGAACAAGAGACCTAAGAAGCTCAGTGCCACCAATTCAAGCCGTCGTTCTATTTTTCCCCGTTTTTTAATGACCATCTTCACTCATCCTAGAAAGAACTATTCGTCCCACACAGAGAGTATTCTACACCGAGGACACCCAGTTAAAATATATCAGAGATTCTATCGACTAACCATGAGAGTACAGAACGAACTACTACTCTCAATGTTACCGATCCGCTGTGTTCTAGTCAGATTCAAGGACGTCCATGAATAAAACAACGAACTTCGTGACTCGAATACTGAAAATTGTTAAATTTTTGAAAAAACAAACTAGCCGTGGACGCTGCAGCTAAAAAAGGCTGATGAAAAAATTTGCTCTCTGTTCACACTACGTCTGACATCTAAGCTAAGGTGGCAACATATTGCCCCGCTCTCTAGAATAAGGTGCGCTTGTTGAACCGGTTCAGTTCGGAAACGGCGATTTATATTTTGAAGATGATATTCTGAACCGGAGTTTTCTACAAGCCGTTTAGGAAACCTTGTGAACAACAATATCACCCACATATTCTATACCTAACACTGATCAACCTGAGAAAAGTGTAGGGGAACTAATCTCACTAGAGAATAAAGTGGTCCCTAAACAAGAATGCCAATGGAAAAGTTGAGCTGAAGAGAAACCAATCGGTCGATAAGGGACAATAAAATATCAGTCTGGGACCGTAACGTACACCACCAGCTGCACCCTGCGGAGCAGTTTGAGCTGCTGCAGCAGCCGCAGCACGGCGCTGAGCGGCTTTTCGACGTTTCCGTTTTTCCCGCTCCTCTTCACGCCGTTGGTTGGCTTCGGCGCTGACACCTTTAAGGCGAACTATTTGGATGGAATCACGTTTAGCGTAGGCGACTCGCATAGGCTGCAAAAAGAAGCGGAAAGTTGCACTAAGTTTCGCGGCAAGTATTAGAAAGTAATTAATAAAGAGGGGCCTTCTGATGTGTCAAGTCATTAACTAAATGGAGATCAAAATGCATGATATATATATATATATATATATATATATATATATATATATATATATATATATATATATATCACCGGCTTCAGATCAGTCAAAGTTCAAAAGCGACGACAACTACAAAATACAGTAAAGGGGTACAATACACTAAACCGAGTTAGTGAGAAAAAAATGCTGATTTTTTCGCCTTTTACCGTACACTTTCTAATGGAGAAAAACTGCTACCACCAAAGAAATATAACAAGGCACACAGCGGAAAAAATATAGCGTACATTTATCATCCCAGTTGTTATGAGTTGCTGTCTTTATTGTGTGCGGATCCGAACGGAATGAAAACTGCCTCGGCTAACCTAGTTTTTCTTTGCGCTTGGTCTCAACAGATGGTGGCAGACAGTAATCCATTGTCGTCTGGCTCGTTACCACACCAGACCTACTGAGACCTTAGGTGGTTCTCCACTCCATGTGTCAGGATCTGATTGCCGGTTATCTTTACAAGTGCAGTGGGCTTTTCAGGCTATGGGGCATATACTCATTCCACTGCACCCATGCGCAAGCATGTAATAGAAAATATTGAAAATCATATGAGGGAGCCATAAATGTTTGATAAATGCTTACGCATGAATATAGGGAAAGGGTAGGACTCAAAGCCACAACAGTTAACTGGACTCATTCAGAAACCTGGTAAATTTGATTATGGTGTTTGCCGTGATGTAGAACAAGGTCCCATTTGGTTCACGAGAGCCGGCGAGCTGTGCTACGGGAGCATAACACAAATTGCAGGAAGTAAAACACTAGTCATTCGATGGAACAAGCGAATGAGATCGACTATTTACAGCTAAAAGAACGTCACTGAGAAAAAAAGTTATCCAAGTTAACTTCGGAGAATGGTCATTCTAGACAACGCATGAATCGAAGGATCCATAAGCACTGACCTGCATCGGAAAAAATCGATGCAAGCATGAGATTTGAACCCGGGGTAAAGAAACACACCACTAACGGGCTATCCGAGTTGACGCACAACGAATTGTTTATCATCAACATAAAAGATGTGAGAAAGCAGACAAATGATAAAATTAACCACCCAGGTTTTCTACCTAGGGATAGCGCAGTCGAAGTCACAAGAGTTAGTACGTTCTGACAGCTATTGCCAATTGCATGTGAGCAACGTCATAAGACCTTGCTTAGATGAACTGGTGAAATCCAGAGATTCCGTAGTGCATCGGCAGCTCAGTGCAAACTAGTGCGTGATCGGAGTAGACGAGAATACTCTAGGACGATCGACAATCTTGGACGCAACCCTGAAAGTTGTAGCTTATTGCGATGTGGCCGATCCGGGTCCATAGCTAACCGAAGAAGGTGAACTCCCGGTGGCGTACCAGCAATGTTCGTACTGGCTAGACAGACGATGGTTAGAGCATAGAGTCAAAAAATTTCCCATTTTCCGAGTAACAGAAACTTAGCCGAAAAAGATCCCCCCAAACGCATCTTGATCGGTGACAGCCGACCTACTCTACTATTCATATCTCCTGCCAAAACCAAGATACCGGCCCGGTTCGGTTTGCTTCGCGTATGAAGTAGTACAGCTCTTGGTAATAGTAATCTTTGATTGTGTATGGGGTGTCTGAGAGGAGTAGCACCTCTTAGTTGGTAGACTGTTGTGTCCCTTGGGGCATCCTCCATCTCCTTGGTTTCCATCATTCACCAAGCTCCAAACTGTGGCTCTACAAAGTTGAAGCATGCATCAGCGGCCACACTCCGGTAAACCGCTCGACAGGCGAGCTAAACCAGGTTGAGGGTGAATGAGGTCTTGAAACCTCGGCGATATAGTGTTCGGCATGCGATGACAGATACATCTGAATGGGCAGACGAGATCTACTGATCCAACGGCTACAAAGGAAAACTGTCCAACCTACCCGACCCGGTATTCTGGAAAAGGCGAATGAGCCGCACAGAGAGGTGCTGGGGACACTGCCTCGTACCATATTCCCGTGAATCTCCATGAATAGTTTTGTAAACATGCACTCTAATCATGCTATGGCGTCCCCGGCAAGTGACGCGCCTCGTGCTGCGGCGGTCAAAGTGTCAAGATAAAAAGTTGAAACACTCGATCGCAGGGAACAGGCTTATATAGGTTGTTGGAATGTACGGACACTGGTAGATGTGGGCAGCCAAAAACACAATGAGAACCTACACAACTACAACTCGACATAGCTTGTCTCTCAAAAGTCCGAATACCCAACTCCGGCACTCGGTGCATTAAAGTTCCAAAAGAGGCAACTCATTCGATTTGTCATAGCGGTCCGACGGACAACTCCGGGCGCCACGGCCTCACATTCGCCATTACCAATAAAGCCAGCAGCGCAATGATTGCTTTGGAGCCGATTTCAGCAAGACTGACTTTAGCACGTTTCAAAGGCTTCCCGCAGAACGTAACGGTGATTCCGACCAACGCGGCGGACAGCGAGACAAAGGATGAATTCTACGGTAGCCTTCAAGAGGTAATCAGTCGGGTCCAGAGGAGCAACATTCTGTTCATCGCAGGAGACTGGAACGCTCGCACAGGTCCGTCGGACTCGACAACGCAGCATGTCCTGGGAAAATTCGGCCGTGGTTAACGCTGTGAAAATGGTGACCACCTGGTCCGTTTGGTCGACTCTATCAGAATGATCGTCTGCAGCACACGCTTCCAGCACCCTAAGAGGCACTTACTGACATGGTACTCCAACGACGGTCGCACTTCACATCAAATCGAATATATCCTAGCGAGGTCTCGTTGGGCTTCGTCTGTAGAAGACTGTCGAGCATACGGCAGCGTAGTGACGGAAAACACAAACGACACAGACCACGTTTTCGTTCGTGCGCGCTTCAGAATCCATCTGTCTGCATGCCCTTGCACCTCCCCACCGACCCGTATAAACGTCGCGTTGCCAAATATTGTTAAACGCAATCGCCACCCGATTACCTACAGTAACTAACGTATCACTGGATTCAGTTTTAGTAGAAGAACAGTGGATGGTAATCAAATCGACGGTAGGAGAAGCTGCTTTAAAAGAACTAGAAAAAAGCGAAGGGCGTGTAAAAGACTGAATCTCGAAGGACACACTTCAACTATCGGCTAAACCACACGAAGCCCGGATATCAGGAAGTGATGATCTCCTCAGAATGCAACGCAAGGCCTCGCGCTCCACTAGGGCTGATCGTAGGCGGTACTGGATGGAAGTAGCTGAAGAAATGGAGATTGCAGCAGGGATCGGCGACTTTGGCAAGCTATTCCGCCTCATTCGCAACGCGTCGGGTAGGCGCTGCAAGCAGGAGTTGCTTTTACGCGACACAGCCAGTCTGCTCATACCTGAGCAGAAATGAAAAATAGAGCTAAAGGTAGAGCACATTGGTCGATTGCTCAACCGCCCATCAGTTTACACGGTGGCCCTACAACCTCCAGTTCTTGCAGAGTCGTACGATGTAAGTTGCAATCCACCGAGCACAACTGAAATCACCACAGCCATCAATCAGCTGAAAAACAAAAAAGCCGCTGGAGAAGATGGCATCCCACCTGATGTCTACAAGTTCTGCCCGTCGTAATTCACCAACAGACTACACACCCTAATTGGTTCCATATGGGGAGAAGTCTCTTTTTCTGTCAATTTTTGTGATTGATCTGGTCCTAGAGACTAACTTTTCCTCACACAAGGATAACGGTTTCGAAATTTTCCCGGGTGTGAATCCGACGGACCTTAGATATGCCGATGACATTATCCGAAGCCGATAACATGCTTAGGGCGATCCCTCGACCGAGTTCACCGTGGAAAAAAGTGTTCGTCAGGGTTCCTCCCTTCCACCTTTTATCCTCAATTTCGTAATTGAATTGCACCTTGAGATAACCCTGTCCTCGTATGAGAAAAGCGACATCGATCTTTATTCAAGCGATAACTTGTCTAACTTCGAACACGCACACGATATTTTTCTTCTGAGTGAAGATCCAGGTAAGTTGCAAGCTTCCTTAGATAGCCCAAACAACGGCGTAGCGATGCTTGGGACGCGTTTTGCACCTTCAAAGTGTAAAATGATACTGCAGGACCGCCAGTGGTGATGGACTCGCCAAATTATTATTCGACCACAGGACATTCCTATCGAATACAAATTTCTCGCGCGAAAGAGACACCAACTAACCTGGCGTCCCCATGTGACTTCACAGTGTCGGACTCAGGTCGACCACTTAACTATCGGTTACCGCTGACGCGGATCAATTCAAGATTGTCACTGGTTTTGGTCCTCATCTATAGACAACGGTCACACTTTTCTCCTCGCAGGCTTTAACCCACGTCCGTTGGTGATCAAACTAGCGTCAAAGCCAGCCTTCCCTTCGCAGCTGCTACTGGACAGTAACCATCGGTCTGTTTTTTAAGCAGCATAATCTTCCAGATTATCGAGACAGTCGATGACCCAAAATCCAGGATCCAGGGAACGATGAACTGGAATAAAGGAGGCTGCTAAGCCCAGGAACCGGACACATCAAATGGAAGTATATCTGCACGTTCGCAGTCTTTCCAATCTAATTAGAAACACCGGCCCACGAAACAAGGCGTTAGCGAACAAATCAAGGAGTCGAACGGCTCACTGATTCAGTCTCAGGAGCATCGTCTAAATCGTTGGGTGGAGCACTTAGAACAGTTTAACTGACTTTTGTCCACAGCAGGTGTACCGAGTAGCAGGGTGATTAGAATACTTTTACTTTTATCCCACTAGCTCCTGCATGAGGATAAGCTAGCTTCGTGGACGTCGCGAATGACATCTGCGCATGATCGACAATAGGAGGCGAAATCTGAGCACCGGAAAACCAAGTTCTACTTCCAGTTGCGAACTCCGTAGACAGACTGGATCCCCAATAGCTCGACGTCCCGTTTGACAGTACTAATTCATTTTACAGCTGTCCTCCAAGGTGACAGATCGATCCTATGCATGAAACAAGAGAGGCACTATTTTGAGATTTTCATCTCCCAAGAAACAGACTTTTCGATTTGGAATATGCCGGTGATATCGCCTTGCTGAATGATAATGTACAAGCAACACAGCACACTTTGAACGGCTTGGAGATTGAGGTATTCAGATGTGGTTTGCACTTTGCGCCTAATGTTAAAGTTCCCCATTCCGTTGGTATTTGTTGTTTTTCCCGGATTAAGTATAACTGTGTGGAGTGGCTCGAACAGTGTCGAAAGACATGCTGGTTGGCGTTCTGGATGTAGGCACGATTCCTCCATCAGAAGCGGAGCCTTCCATGATATAAGCTACCTCAAACGACATAAGGCCACTGGATCATGAGTTACGTCCGTCAATTTCAAAAGGCAGTGGCTGGACATTATCACTGAAGTTGACAGAACTCGTTGGTTTGATGCGGGAGAAGTAAAAGTTCCAAAGGGGTAATGTGATTTGGTGATTGTACCCATCTTTCAAGAAAGGCGATAGATCCTCCTGTAAAAAACCACCGCGGAGTAAGTCTGGTTGGTATCTCATCCGAAGTGCTCGTTGCTATTATTCTACACCGCTCATTTAACGCTCGCGCAAGAGTCGAGCTGGGCTTACACCCGGCTGAGGCTGAGTTGATCATATCTTCGCTCTTTGACAAATGTTACGACAGGCACACCTTCTGAGGGCCCATCATCTCTGTTTTCCTGGTCTAAAAGCGGTGTTCGACTTAGTCAGTCGCGCAGTTCCCTGGCACTACTTTTTGTTTGGGCGTGTACCACAAATTCATTTTCACCATAAATTCACTGTACCGAAGCGGAATTCGGGGCCAACAGTGATACTTCACCTGAGTTTACCACACGTGGTGTACGTCAGATTTCGCCTCCTATTGTCGATCATGCGCAGATGTCATTCGCGACGTCCACGAAGCTAGCTTATCCTCATGCAGGAGCTAGTGGGATAAAAGTAAAAGTATTCTAATCACCCTGCTACTCGGTACACCTGCTGTGGACAAAAGTCAGTTAAACTGTTCTAAGTGCTCCACCCAACGATTTAGACGATGCTCCTGAGACTGAATCAGTGAGCCGTTCGACTCCTTGATTTGTTCGCTAACGCCTTGTTTCGTGGGCCGGTGTTTCTAATTAGATTGGAAAGATTGCGAACGTGCAGATATACTTCCATTTGATGTGTCCGGTTCCTGGGCTTAGCAGCCTCCTTTATTCCAGTTCATCGTTCCCTGGATCCTGGATTTTGGGTCATCGACTGTCTCGATAATCTGGAAGATTATGCTGCTTAAAAAACAGACCGATGGTTACTGTCCAGTAGCAGCTGCGAAGGGAAGGCTGGCTTTGACGCTAGTTTGATCACCAACGGACGTGGGTTAAAGCCTGCGAGGAGAAAAGTGTGACCGTTGTCTATAGATGAGGACCAAAACCAGTGACAATCTTGAATTGATCCGCGTCAGCGGTAACCGATAGTTAAGTGGTCGACCTGAGTCCGACACTGTGAAGTCACATGGGGACGCCAGGTTAGTTGGTGTCTCTTTCGCGCGAGAAATTTGTATTCGATAGGAATGTCCTGTGGTCGAATAATAATTTGGTGAGTCCATCACCACTGTCGGTCTGATGGGCTGGAAAAGCAAATTGGCTTTCCTATATGCCTTCCCGTCTCGTCTAGGCTTTCAATTTGAGCACTGAAATATCCAGTAACAACCAATATATTCGTAGAGCACACGCAGCGGAACAGTCGAAACAAATCATGGTAGAAACCATCTTTGGCCTCAAGGGAGCTATGGTAAGCTGGGTATAGAGAAAAACGATAAGCAAGTACCGACGCTCAAGTCTGCTGCTGCTGCTGGCACGCACAGAACCATTCAACTGAACTGCACACAGAGGACTTGACTTGGAACCAGTCGAGGAGTGCACGTTGAGTCTTTATGCCCAGAACGATGCCAACGCCAGTCTGATCACGAGCACTGAACACCGAATAGCCCGACACATGAAGAGTGAAAGAAGCTGAGGTCGAACCCGAGAGTTCGGTCTTGCGTGTGCTTCGGAGATACAACATACACCTACTTTACGGGCTTCAAGGGTTCTATGAAAGACAGCTGCTGTTCCGTTCGGAATTGTTCTAACATTGGAAACAGCTTATTGATTTGAGTGCTTAGATCTGATAGCCGATTCTGTTTTTCTCTACGTCTAAGTGTTCTTGTCGGGAGTCACAAGTGGGTTCTCCTATCTGTTTAGAGTTGGAATGTGAAGGATGAACAGAGAAGAGGCAAGATGTGATCTCCGAGGAAACAGGACACATTCGTGCAAGGTTGAACCACAAATAATATATCGAGTTGATAAAGAAAGCTTATGGATACAAGTGCACTACTGGTCACGACATCTAGCTATTTTCTCTAGCGTATGTACCCACTGAGTGGGGGGTCTCTTTGACCCCGCTCAGGAAGTATAACACGACCTACATGGCCAAGTTCGCGGGTTGGGCTTTGTATATCTTTCTTTCATGTCATGGACTGGTCAGCCCTAGTCATCTTCCACCGCGGTACCTGCCTCACTGAACATGGCGAGCAGCGGAATTCTGCCAGATGACATGCGCAACACATGTCCAAATCACCTCACAAACGATGAATATCTTCGTGACTACTTGCTCTGTTGGACGTTCGCGGATCCGTCTCTGCGGGTGCCACATTCAATAAAGTGCGTAAAGCCCTAAGACACCAACTGACTACGAGCCTGAGAAATCACTGCGAGCAGTGGTGGATTGCAAAATGTAAGGGAATGGAGAAGGCTACGTCTAGTGGCAATATTCACAACCTCTACCGCTTGATCCAGAGTAACAATCCACGATAACCTGGTGTAAGTGAGTTAGTCTAGGATTCCGACGGTTCACGGATTCACTCTTAGGAACGTCGTCTGGGATGGCCTTCCAAATATATCTGCCAGAAAAACGATGCAGGTAGATATCACCCCTCCATCCGAAATAGAGGTTATGCGGGAGAAAGGTTACTTGAAAAGGTACAGAGCTGCTGAAATGAATGGGTTGCCTTTATCTCTTTTAAAGAATGGGGGAGAAACTTTGATTTTGGACTTAACGAAACTCCACCGGGTTATTTGGTATAGTGAGCAGATTCACAGGGAAATGTGTGAATCGTTGATTGTACCGACTTACAACAAAGGTGGCAGATCCTCTTGTGAAAACCACAAAGGAATTAGCGTGGTAGGTATCGCGTAAAAACAACTCGCCCGGCTTATTCTCCACCAATCAGCCAGCGCCCGCGAAAAATGTATGCGAGAATCAAGGCGGTTTCAGAACCGGCCGGGATTGTTTTGACCACATCTCCTCGCTTCGACAAATCTTGGAGCACAGACATATCTTCCGTACACCCACAATCTCGTTATTTCTTGATATGAAAGCGGCATTCAACTCAGTAGACTGCAAAATTCTCTGGCGCCGCCTCTCACTGAACGGTGGGCCAGAGAAATCTATTCCCCTTTTCCAATGTTTGCATGAGAACGGCCGAAGCCGATAACATGCTTAGGGCGATCCCTCGTCCGAGTTCACCGTGGAAAAAAGTGTTCGTCAGGGTTCCTCCCTTCCACCTTTTATCCTCAATTTCGTAATTGAATTGCACCTTGAGATAACCCTGTCCTCGTATGAGAAAAGCGACATCGATCTTTATTCAAGCGATAACTTGTCTAACTTGGAATACGCAAACGATATTGTTCTTCTGAGTGAAGATCCAGGTAAGTTGCAAGCTTCCTTAGATAGCCCAAATATCAGCGTAGCAATGCTTGGGACGCGTTTTGCACCTTCAAAGTGTAAAATGATACTGCAGGACTGGGTTGGCGCTACACCAGAACCTCTTCCTGGCAGGAAAAGCTCTAGCTGAAGTAGATAAGTTTCGCTACATTAGCAGTTACATCTCCTCAGGTGGACAGATATCGGATGAAGTGTGATCGCGTATATAGAAGGCGCGTTTGGCTTTTGCTAAGCTCGGTCATCTGTTTTGCCGGCGTAATATCCGATTGCCTGTCAAGGGTCGAGTGTAACCTGCGGTGGTTAGGTCCGTTACTCTCTACAGCTCAAAAATCTGGCCATTAACGGAAGATAGACGAAGACTGTCGGTGTTCGAGCATCGATATCTCCGGAGCATTGCCCGAATATGGTGGGGACACCGTATCAGCAATGCCGAGGTTCGGCGTAAGTGTTGGGAAACAGAGGTCAGTCTGTGGATCAAGTGCTGAATCTAAACAGATTAAGGTGGTTGGAACTTGTTGCGCATACACACCAACAAAGTTCTTCGGCGTACGCTGATCTCGGAGGCAGGTAATGGTTGAAAGGTAGGTCGAGGTGGTCAGTCCATGACATGGCAAAAAGGTATGAAAGCCTTGACCAGTGTACCTGGCCAAGTAGGACGTGTGAGACTTTCGGGTTGGGGTCCACGTGACCCACCTAGCAAATGATTGCAAACATCAAGTGATATGGCTAGGTGTAACGGCCAGTGGCGTAGTTGCCTTCGAACTCTTCTTTGGTCTTTGTGATTTACGCTTACTGCTTTGATCTTCGGATCTTTGCGGCTTTATGCTTTTATTTTTCCCGCCCTTTGCTCGACGACCTTGGAAGGTCGCAACCGAAACCAGAGCCCAGAAAATCGACGTTAGTGGTTATACAAACTGAAACTGAAATGTCCTAGCCATCTTTGCCTGGTGACTTCTAGTGTTACCTCTAACGATTTGGTTCGTGAACCTGACCCTCCGCCTAACCTTAGCATTGCTTATAAGGTCTTCCCACCCGATTCGAGCAGTGCTGCAACGACGATGGGGCTCAGATACCGACAATTTTGGTATATCCTCCACACACTGGCCGTTTTTCAATCACATAGAAGCACTTGCTCGACGGTGACCAATGACAGTATGGTCAATCTGAGTCCAACGTTCTGAAGACACAGGACGATGGCATGTAAATCTATATTGCTTCTTATGGCAGAAAATCATACTCGCCAGAAATAACTTGTGATCAAAGCACAGCTGGATAAGACTATTACCGTTATCAGTGAGATCGACCGGGATAGCAAACAGACTTTTGACAGGCATTTCGGAATCTCTGAAACAGGGAATTTGGGCGTTGAAGTCCCCACCAATGACCACCACGTCCGTTAAACGCATGCTTCAAAGCACCTGAGGCAAACCCTGATTGAATTTATCCTCGAACTCAGAGGAACTGCAGTCAGCGGGTGCAAACAGACACGATGAACAAACATCGACGCTTCAATCCGTTGCTGTTGACACGTACAGAACCGTCCAACCGAACCGCACACAATCGACTGATAACTAGAATCCAATCTAGTAATCTGTGCTCAGCTCTAGGGCTATAAGCGAGTAAAGTGTTTCTCTCCGTGTTTGTTTGCTGGTGTATTCACTCCAGGGGTCATTGGCTAGAATCAGCGGTTGCCCGAAACCTCATTCATAAGAGAATGACCTGTCAGGCTCGACTGCATCTCCGACTACAAGGAAGCCAATGCGCATAACTCCCTGGGTAGCGGAGGAACGTCAGCCATCACAACAGGTCAATGTGCATTCTCGTCTTGATCGGGGCGTTGACACTACAGAACGAAATTTTGTCAAAAGAAAAAAATATCTAATTTAATTGACGGTCTGTTAGTTAGTGTTTATTCGTAGTCCTATCGGGACGGCGGCTGTACACTATGCACGAACTCGTTGGTCTCACCGGGTGCATTTGACTGTCTTCAGGGATCCAGTCTAACAGTGATGCTTCAGCCTTCATTAAGAGGGCGCCAGCAGGACCACAAATTACAGTCTGAGGGTTCTAGAAAGGCGTAGGTGAAACTTCTCCGAAGGATTGGACAGGGGCGTCAATGGAATGATAGAACTGGAGTTTTGAATGTGAGCCTCTTGGATGCAACAAACATCTATGGCAAGGGTTTCAAGCGTGCGAGTTAAACATGCCTGTTGTCCTATATACAGAAGGGTTCGCACGTTGAGCATGGTACCTTAGAGGAAGAAGCAGTACACGGAGTCAGACTTCATTTGTTTGTGGACGCAATACTGCCAGGTTGCCCAGGCCAAGACAGGTAGTTTTCTTAGGGGTCCATAACCGAAGCGTTTAGCTATCCAAAACCTAACCCACAAAGCAGCGGGACGAAACGTGGGGTCCGTAACACGGGGGGGGGGGGGGGGCGGTGACTGATTGCTCAGTTCATACACCCTTTGGATAAGGCCAAACATCCTGGTGGCCAGAACACCCTCCGCCACAGATGCCGGTGAGTAGTGTTGTACACGTTATGCCATCTGTGGTTGGTTTGGAATCAGGGTTCAGCCAGCTTTCCTACACCGACTAAAAGTCAGTTAACCCGGTAGAGAGCGCCGGGCATTCACCTTCGTCCTCACACTTTGGTGGAAACAACTTCACCACGACAGGGCGATGTGAAGGACTTCCTCAGCGTAAGCTCGTTATCATCATTGTACAGCGGTAAACAGTGCGGCAAGCCCTACTGATCGCTGCCTTCCTCACCATGTTGCATGTTGAATTAGAAAGTATGAATATACAAAATGGACAGGGAGAGGACCTACACCGGTGGGAAATAACGCCCTAGTAGCCAACACACGGAATACACAGTCTAACTGTGCAAACACGCATTGATCGATCATTCTGATTCGACAGAAAGTGACAACACGATCGCCACTGTTCATGGTTTGCAGCCATATCCCTTATTGTCTCCAGCCAACTGGTTGACGGATCTTTTGGACCCCAACCACGAGGGTGTGAGGCGCCTACTTTCCCTAAGTTCGCTGTACATTTTCTCATTCCTCGTCGCCAAGTCATCTGTTAACCTCCACGTGGTTTTTTCCACTCCTGAGGAGGAACGGAAAATGGGGCACGGTACGGTAGGCTTGTGTGCCATACGTAACACGTGCTCTTACCAACGAAACCTACTAAGCTGAGTACGCTGTGATAGAGGACTCCCTGAAGTGGCACCCAATACTCGGTTTTTGACCTCAGCATTGCTCTCAGCGATACTACACAAGCATCGGTGGTCGAAATCCTGAAGACGACGAATATCTTCCGCACACAGACCCGAAGTCTCGCAACTATACAACAAAACTGATCGCACCGCCGCACAGTACACACGATCTTCCAACTTCAGTGCAATATTAGGTCGCCGCCACAAGTGCTTCGGTCCAGCCTACGTCCCTCGAGCCCTGGATACATGCGTGTTCACCTCTACTATCGTGCTCCCATCCGTCGTCACACTGCTGTCGAGATAAGTTAAGCGGCCAGCAATTGTTAGTTCCTCCCCATCGAGCATCAAGCTCGGAATCGTTGACGCCCAGTCTTGCAACATCACTTTACACTTTGGAGGTGCAAAGCACATGCCAAATAGAGCTACAGCTTCTGCGAGTCTATCTAGTGCACGCTGCGCATGTTCCATGCATTCGAACAAGCAGACAAGGTCGTCTGCATATTCTAGGTCACAGCTTCTCACTATCCTCTAGTTCGACGCCCACATCATGAAGATCTCCCAAGGCATTCTCCATTATTTCGTCCATGACGAAGTTGAACAAGAATGGAGAAATGGGACATCCCTGTCGCACACCGCTGGTCGTCTCGAATCGACTAGGTAGTTCATCATAAACCCTTACGCGACCAGAAGTAGAGTATAAAGACCTCAGTAGATTCACGAACTTCTAGGACATACCTTTCTGGTGAAGAGCATTGAATAGCGCCGTCCGGTCAACTGAATCGAAGACGCTTTTCAGGTCGAGGAAAACCATTATTGTCGGTCGACGGTGTGTGACGAACAGTAAAAATCCGGTCGATGCATCCTTGACGTGGGTGAAATCCGGGCGTTCCTCTCGCGAGCCGGTGTGAGACGAAGCCGCAAAATCGAGGCTAACACCTTGGAGACTATCTGAATTAAGCTATTCCCATGAAGCCTACATAATGTGGATCAGGGGTTGCAGAGGGCCGACATGGCACTGTATTTAGCAACAACCCCGCCCGAAAATATCAGATTCCATCGACACTCAGATGACTTACTACTACGATCCATTTACTGTGAAAAAGAGAACAAACCATTACAAGCACTGCCAAAGTTCAATCTAATAAAATGAGGAATGAAACTCAACCGGTGTACAGCCTGGAGAGCCGTCGAGTGATTCTTAGGATGAGCCAATAAGAACCAAGTAGACTGTTGCAGATAAGACCTTGAATCTTTCATCAAAAAGGCACAATATTGCAGAAATTTGATTTTTAATCGTATTCTAACTAGTGCTTTTCCCACAAACGAAACATGAGACCCATGGGCTCCAATTTCTATTGGGCATACCAAATCAGTTCTCATAGTGGGGAAACCTGCGTGGGTCGTACCTCAATTTCTCAGCGCGCACAACAGAAAAAACGTCACGCTCCCAACACTCGCACTGTGAACCACAACACTGACCCTGTACGTCAGTTCCTCCAACCTTCTTCTCCCCTTGTCCTATTTTTAATTGAGAAGCAAATCTTTCTCTCATTGGGCAAAATCTATCCTCAGTTTCAGCCTACTTCTTCCATTGCTCATTTCCATCAAAGATAGTGTTTATCGCTATGCCCCATATCCCATACATGAACGTTTCCAACCGTGAATTCCAGTTGATGTGGTCGAAAATTCGTTTCCCTTCTTTTATCCACTATTTGTGTACCGTCTACCGCTTCCTCAAACAGTAGCTACCTTCGACTCTTGATTTTGTCTTCTAGCATTGAGGACATGTTCGCATCAGACCTCAACTACAAAATTACCATTCTTTGTGGCTTTACTGTCGACAAAAAGAATTGACTATCACGCTCTTCGGGCACTTCCAATGTGGAGCACGAAGCCAAAGCTTTTGATACGTTCCACAATCTAAGTCAGCTCGTTGACTTCCCACATGCATTTCCGATGGAGCTGGCGATCTTGCATATACCCCCGATCATCTTTTCATGTCTGTTTTCTCTTTGTTCTCTGATATTATCTCTCTTCTTTTGCACGGGTCATCGAACGAGTTGTCTTTCCCATTACGTTTTCTCGCCATATTCCTTTTTGCAATTCCAGACGCGTCTTTTGGCGCTACGATCCAAACAGACGGAACACTTTCCGCGAATTTATAGCCTCTCCTTCCTTGAGTGATTGTTGTTTTACTACTGAAGTTTCTATCCCCGTTTCAAACTTTACTGAGACTGTCCACTAGGGCATGATTTGATGACAGACAGTAAGCCACTACCGTCCGGCTCGTCATTACACCTGACCTATTGTGGTTTCCCACCCCAAGTCTCAGGACTTGGTTGCTGGTTATCCTTAGTAGCGCAGAGGATCTTTGTGGATATGAGGTGTATCTCTTCCGTTGCATTCATGCGCAAGCATGAAATGAAAAGAAAAAAAACACTTTATCCTACAATTTTTCAAACGCGTAAAGCTACGATCCCCTGATTGGTTCATCCACGCGTGCAATTGCACTGGGCACTTGATGGTGCCGCTCCCCCACTCCTCAATCGCGCAGTCTCTTCGTAACAAACAGAAACAAATGCTCGATTCCCACCTAGAATTCCAAAGGCCGTTTCATCCGCTACTAAGTCAAACGTTTAGCCTCCTATGCTACTAGCAGCCGAACATTTTGGTCCCTGACCAGGGCCATTCCCTGGCTACTTTGCCCATCCAACTTCTCCCCCATCCGTAACTCTTCTGACTCTGCGAACTCCATGAGATAACCAAGGTTTTTTTCATGCGTTGTCTCTAGTCCCACCTTGCTCGTCTGTTCTATTCTTCCGCTTCCATCCACTCTCACTAGCCCTCCTTTTATTCCAATCATCACAACCAGAAAAGCTCATCAAATCCTACAATCGCCCCATGAGGGGCTCGGTGGATGTGTGCTGCTGTTGAGCTCTAACGACGACGGAACAGTTGCACGGTGGTTCCATGGATTTCAATGCTACGTTGAGCGTTCAAACTACAAGATCAATCATATCATAAAAATTTTATCGTATCATACACAAAACAAACCATCTAGTCCGGACGGTATTCCACTCATAGTCCTCAAAAGGTACCCCAGAGTTAGCACCAACTTTGCTTCGTCTTTTCTGCTTTTATCTCCGTCTTGGTATGTTTCCAGCCTCATAGAAAGAAGTCATAGCTTTTCCCAATCCTAAACGCGGCAACTCCTCCGACCTGAGCAGCTGCCACCTCATTTCTGTAACTCGTCATTTAGAAAGTCATGGAGATCATGATTTGTGACCGACTGTGACTGTTCCTTGAAAGTAAAGGATTGTTAAGTGTTCGTCAATACAAACTTTGGCCTCGTCAATCCACGGGTGATCTACCAGCTCCGATATAGCACTCCCCGTCAGCAGTGCTCGATAACCAAGATGAAATACACCTAGTCCCACTAGACAAATCCAAGGCTCTTGATCATATGTGGCACGAGAGTTTATCGTATAAACTGCTCAGCTTAGGGTTTCTCCCATCCCTTGTTTGTGGACATCGAGTTTTCTCAGTAACCGGACGATCCCTGAATAAGTCAAGGGTGTATGAAATTAGCCTTTCCCTGTAAATGCCGGTGTTTCCCGAGGTGCTCTCCTTTCACCCAGCTTCCTTATGCTCTTAATAAATGACCTCTTACATATCATTTTCAACCCCATTCATGCTTTTGCTGACGATGCCATCCCACACTACATTCTTTCGAATTCTACTTCCACCACACCACCACCAACATTGATCATGACCTGGTCTCTCTCAAACACCATTCCGTTCCGACCCATTTAAATTTCAATTCAATCAGCCTTCGTCCCACTAACTCGATAACTCTACTGGGTTGTTTGACTGTCTCCACCCTATCTTCGTCTTCATACATATGTTCGCCTGCTTCTCGTGCCGCACACAAGACTGGTCTTCAATTCTGCGTCAGACATTTCTTCGAGCCTGTCTAAATGATTCATCTACACAAGGCTCAAATTCTTCTTACGCTCGAATACTGCAGTCAAGTATGAGGTGGAGCTTCGTCTTATTGCTCTCTTTTCGGCCGGGCCCAGTGTAAAGCCGTTCGTCTGGTGGATGGCCCAGCTTTACCTTTCAAACTGCAGTCGCTCGACCACCGTCGGGCAGATGCTTTATTGTCCCTATCCTGTTGTTATTATTCAACCCAGCTTGCGTTGGCCATTACTATTTTCATTATTTTTCAACCCCGATCCAGAACGCGGACAGCCAGTCATCATTACTAGGTCGATCTCCCTAGATGTGGGACTTCAGCCTTTCAAACTTCACTTTTCTCAAACTTCTAAGTTACGGAATACTCTTTCCATCTTTTCCCACTCATCTGCAATCTTTCTCTTTTCAAAACCAGGGCCAACGAACTGGTTCCGACAAACTCTTCTTACAGCATGTTTTCAAACCACAGAGTTTAACCCTTTTACCTTAATTCGCTTCGTGTGTAATTTAAAAAGTATCGACCAACTCCGGTGACGAGCGGCTTTTTTTACTAACTGCTTGCGCATGAGTGCACTATTAAGGATGACCGGCAGCAAAAACCTGAGGCCTGGAGTGAGGAACCACATAAGGTCCCGGTAGGTCAGGTGTGGTAAATAGCCGGATTACTGTCTACCACCGCTCTTACCACTAAATCCAACTTGAATGGGTCTCAGATGACCTACTAATAAAAATTTACTTCTTTCCTTGACCAAAGGAAACAGTGCGCACTCAGAAAAGTTCGCTCAACGTCGCTCATTGTACCCGATTTTGCAGTCGGATAAAATGCAGATTTTTTACTTAGCTGACTGTCCCTTGGACTCAACCTTTCACACAAAAACCTCGGGTCATCGGATCAACACTGTACTCAAAAGCACCAGACTCAAATTTCGCTTTTGTTAGAGCTCATCAGTGGTGCATATTCTCCGCCATATCCAGGATTTGAACCCGGGCTTCTTCATCACCAAAAAGTGTGTTACCGCCGCGCCACTCCGTTCCTGCCCGGGCTGATCTGAATCACCGAGTTAAGTTTGTTCATGTATCGTTCTTTATGACAGACAGCAATGCCCAACAGCTTCACCACTGATGAGTTCTAACAACAGCGAAACTCGAGTCTGGTGCTTCTGAGTGCAGGGTTGATCGGATGACCTGAGATTTGTGTGTGAGAGGTGGAATCCAAAGGACAACTAGACAAGCAGATTATTATCAATCTTACACACTGATCGCAAGTAACTGTGAGATACATACAAAAATACAGATTAGCACAAACCTAATTTACAATGCGGTGCCCCGTAAAATGACTTAAACAGTGGGAACAACTGAAAGTGCGAAGAATTATAAGTGGTAAGAGATGGAAGCATTCTGTAGCTAACAAAATAAGATGCTGTCATTTCATTGCAAGATTTAATAACTACTCACTCGCTGGAATAGATGAAACCCTTGCAGGGAGCGTAATGCATTTGTGGCGGATTGAATATCATGGTAAATAATGAACGCCTGGCCACGCATCTTTATTGTTTTCATCGCAATGATGTCCAGAATGCGACCGTGTTGTCCGAACAAATAATATAGCGCCTTCCGTAAGTCCAATTTCTTCACTTTATCATTTAAATTGTTTACATACAATGTGTGATTAGGGCGTATATCCATGTTGAAATATCTGATGAACCTAAAAACAAGATTATTGCGAGAATGACAAAAAGACTAATTATTGACGTAATTTTTTTAACGACTTGCGCTGTGGGCAGGCTAGCCGGTGGAGAAATAATTTTCGAGGGAAATTTGATGACAACTCATGACTTAAACCAAATTGCCTTTATTCAATCCCAGTTTTTCTGTGGAATATTTTTGTTGCCCTAAGATCCGGCGCGTTTTGCGCAAGTTTAGGCGTATTAAATCACCCCGAATTCGCAGTGTTAACTTCTTACCCCAATGCTTACTTTTACAAATAATACCTACGACAATTGAACTATAATGTCCATTAAGTGGCTGGAGCTTCATTCCCAAGTATGAAATCAAGTGCGGCAATAGGGCTATGCATTACAAGACTGATTAAAGAGAACGGGACAGGCATACTAGTCACAAGGATTTGTTGAACTTTTCGACCACTTCGAAGGTAAGAACAAGAGACAATGAACCACATCAAACCCAACAGACGAGGACTGATAGCGAGCTTGATTACGGAGTCGAGACCTATTGGGACCTTGTGTGGTTCTTCACCACTCCAAGTCTCAGTATCTGGTTGCCGGTTATCCCCAATAGTGCAGTGAGCCTTCGCGGCTATGAGGTAAATGCCCCTTCCACTGCACTCATGCGCGAGCATGTTATGAACGGTTAAGAGAGGATGAGGACCATCCTTAAAAAAATAGCTGCGGATCAATGTCATCCACCGGAAATGGACGCGAATACAATGCATTCCAGCAATTAAGTCAACCCTGATTCACAAGTTTCTGCAGCTTGGAAACCGACTCATTTAACACATAGGAAAGCCTGAGCAATTGATCGATTGTTGGGCCAGTCTAAACCGGCAGGAACGAATGTATGACTTTCGGTGTGCAAACGTGCTGTCACGATAAAGCTTGTGATAAAAACGTGTGATGCGATAGGATACAACAAGACTGGTAACCGTTTTTCAACATGTACCACTAAAGTTAACAAAAGAGGAAGTCTGAACCCACATATAAAGGTTCACTAGTCAACCACCCATATCACTTAATCGCTATCGGCAAACAGCGGAGCTGAACATCAGTGCAAAAAACCCAAACCGCAGACGGTTTAATATGCCGTATGAAAGTGTACGGAACTGCCACGGAGTGAGAACAAAGATTGCGACTTTTGAATTGAGATACCTTCAAAAAGACCTAGAATTCGTATCCAATGCTACCCCGTGGGTGGTGGTGGAGTGCTACGTTTCTATCACCCTTACCGCTACCGGTATCAAGACTATAAATCACTGTCGACCAGCACACCACCACACTTGATCTATCAGAACATCCAAGTGGCTTCCCACTCCGAGTATCAAGGCCACGGTTCCGTCGAGATACTTGCTCTGTATGTATCTGACAAATTAAAAGACGCGATTCGCGAAGAAATTCGCAAACCATGCGAATTAAATGAATAAATAGAGTCAATAAACGGTTCTAGTCAGGATACTAAAGAATGACTAGTAGAAGAACTTAACACTAAGAATGAATCTGAATAAATCGTAGAGATCGATTACTTTGTTTATCATCCATCGAAGGGCTGGTTTAGGTGCGGTGCAGACTAAGTGAAACGTGGGTCAATAGTGCAAAACCGTCGGACTCCGATTAGTTCTGAGGATAGGTGCAGATATTTGTTAGAAGCAATATGACAAGCAGAGCTACATACGAGGGAGACAAAGAAAACTGGAATCAACGATACCAACAAATTTTCCTTTTCTCAGAGAAAAAACGAACTATGTCGGCAAAGATCACGCTTTATTCGAAAAAATTACACGGTAAAATGGACACCGGAGTGCAAAAAACACGTAGATATGAACAATTATTTCTTGGCGAACGTAATTCGAATTGGAACACCTGGCCGAATGGTAAAGCCCTGAAGTCCGTGCTTGGCCGCAGATGCCTCTACCTCGCTGTCAAATTCAACAAATGCAATGTCAGACCGTCCGGGGACCATGCGAACCTCCCGGTAGCCCGTAAATTGATTGAACAACATGCTAATCATAGCTTCATTTGCGTCTTCCGGTAGATTAGTAAGGAAGAGGATCTTGTTTGGTGGTTGATCTGGAATAGTAGCCGGGTTAATAGGTGGAGGTGGAGGTGGTGGAGGTGCAGCTTGGTTGTGAGTGTCACCAAGACCACTTTCAGGTGGCGGTATGGCTACCCCGCCAGCACCAGCCGCCTCAGCGGCAGCAGCCGCAGCTGCTGCTGCTGCCCGCTGTTGTCGTCGTCTAATTGCTCGAGCGCTTGTGCCTCCCTGCGGCCCGACGGCATCGTATGCTGCTGCAGCTGCGGCAGCTTCGGCGGCTGCTGCGGCTGCAGCTGCTTTGTTGACCACCTTTGGTCGAGGGACGTAGGTGCCTTTACGTTTTGCCACAACGTCTGAATCGATTTTGGCAAACTGTATACGCATTGGTTTTTCGTACAGAGGGAATCCACGCATAGCGCGCAACGCTGTGGCAGCACTATTCACGTCGTCGAATACCACGAACGCTTGGCCGCGCATTTTATGTGTTTTAGCTAAAAATGAGAACAAACTGTTTGTTATTGTGGTAACAATATCAACAACAGAGCGAATAGAGAAAATCGAAATGCCTTAGAACTTATTGAAATTTAAAATAGAGAACTGGTTTCAAATAAAATTACGTAGTGTAGTCTAAAAACAATAACGACGGTCATGAGTTCAACAAATTTGGCACGTTTTAAATAAATTCGTGAGTGTGAATTTCACACAGTGACGAACATGCAACACGGACTATGGGATGAAACAGTTTTCCATTCCCGAAATTACCAAGTAGAATCAAAAAACGACGCTTCTCTCGGCTAGAACCAGTCAGAAATTAATGAGACTTAAGTTTGATAATAAAAAATGGAAATAACCATACACCATAAATTCATAACAGAGACGTCCGTTAAGGCCAGCATTCATAACCTTGAGTTTAAACATAATGGACGGGAAAATCTAGTCGAAAGTAACAACGGAATCAACTATTTTAGTGAGCAGGCTGTTAGCGGCTATATTGGTATTCAATTAATGAAAGTGTGGGATTCTTTTGATGCATTTGCTCAGCCTCTGGCTAATGGAGTTTTCTTCTCTTTGAGTTTTGAAGATCGAACACAAGCAACCCCCGCGAATGAACACTGGTTCTCGCATATTTCGTTTTTAGACCATTTAAGAATGTCGCCATGGTGTTGTCAGCATCCGTGCTCGTTATGTTTTAACTTAGTGGTGGAGAAGACGGTGTGCATGTTATGCGTGAAGTTTCCGCACGGAGGTTGCGATTCGGATAACCTGCTCACTAAAGGATGCAGTAACTGTGACATGTGGAAGATGGTTGCATGTTACTGGGTAGACAATACGAATTATTCATCAACACACTTAAGTTCGACAAACGGTGTTAGATGGATCATTTTGCTCATGTCCTCAGACAGACGTGGTGTGCAATGTTTACTGAAGTGAGCAGCGACTGGAAGCTAAGTCGGAGCGGTTTTTGCCTATAGCAACAGTTTCAGTTTTAGTTTATTCAACCATTGGCCCCGCATTTCTGTGCTCTGGTTTCGGTTCCGGCATCGTCCAGTAAAGGGCAAAAAGAATAGAAGCATAGTGATAAAGATCTAAAAAGTCAAAGTATCAAGCGGAAATTAAGATGACAAGGAAAGAGACCAAATGCATCTAAGCCAATGACCGCAATATCTAGCCATATCATTCGATGTCTCAAACCATTTGGTAGGCGGATCACGTGGACCCCAACCCGAAATTCTAACACGTCATACTCGGCCAAGTCCACTGGTCAAGGTTTTTATACCTCTTTGCCATGTCATGGACTGACCACCTCGACCTACCTTCCAATCACCACCTACCTCAGAGAACAGCATACGTTGAGAGAGTCTATTGGCTAACATGCGCAACACATGTCCCAACCACCCTAATCTGTTTAGATTCAGCACTTGATCCACAGACTGACCTCTGTTTCCCAACACTTACGCCGAACCTCGGCATTGCTGATACGGTGTCCCCACCATATTCGGGCAATGCTCCGGAGATATCGATGCTCGAACACCGACAGCCTTCGCCTATCTTCTACCCTCAACGGCCATGTTTCGGAACCGTATGAAAGAACGGACCTAACCACCGCAGTGCACACTCTACTCTTAACAGACAATCACTTTAGTGGTAGACAGTAGGCCACTGTCGTCCGAATCGTTACCACATCTGACCCATTGGGACCTTATTTGGTTCTTCACCACTCCAATTCTCGGGGTCTGGTTGTCGGTTATCCCCGATAGTGCAGCGGGTCTTCGTGGTTATGGGGTAAACGCCCCTTCCACTGCACTCATGCCCAACCATGTAATAAAAAAATCGGATGTCACGCCGACGCCACAGATGAAGGAGGTTGGCAAAAACCAAACGTGCCTTCTGTAAACACGATGACACTTCATCCGATTCCTGTCCACTTGGTGAGATGTGACTAGCCAGGTAACAAAACTTATCCACTTCAGCTAGGGTTTCCCCTGCCTACGCAAGGTTTGGCGTTGAGCCAACCCAGTCCTGCAGCAGCATTTTACGCTTTGAATGTGCAAAACGCATCTCAAACATTCCTACACTGCTGTTAAGGCTACCTAAAAGAGCTTGCAACTTACCTGGATCTTCACTCAGAAGAACAATATCGTCCGCGTATTCCAAATCATGTAGCTTACTGCCTGAACAAAGATCGACGCCGTTGTTCTCACACGAGGATAGGGTTATCTCAAGAATCAATTCAACCACGAAATTGATTGATTGCCTATAGTAACGAGAATGACTTTACTCGGTGCACAGTTCAAACCGAAATGAATTCTTGGTTGTAGTGTACATTCTGTCCTACAAGTAGGGAAACAGTGAATGCCAAGAGCGACTCTTTCCATTATCATTTTCAAGAAGTTGAAAGGTGAAACACACTCCCTTTTGAAGTTTCCTCGCCTTAAACCATCAGCTCTTTAACAGCAGAATCAATAAACCGACCTAACTGCAATTAATAAAGGTAAGATTTCACAGCTAAAACAAGGTTTGGTATCGGACCAATCCAGTCGTACAAGAGTAACTCACACTTCGAAGGTATAAAACGCACTCCAGACATAACTACACTGTTATTTAGACAATACGGAAAAACCTCTAACCTATCTGCACCTTTACTATCATCTTCCACAATTCTGGAAGACCGTAATGCTGTTCCGTGACTACCTCTAGTCAGGTCACGCTGCAGCCTTACTCTACTTTACATAAATCACACTGGATAGTTTTGTGCATTAAGATTGCTTACTTCAATTGGTAAATGAGTAGATTATTCATCTGACTCGAGAAATCCACCCATACTAAGCACCCTGTGATTGTGCTTTTTTGCGAACTTACAGAAAACTTTTACACCATGGCTTATCTACGACTGAAAACACCAGCACACCTCATTATGGTCTTTGGTATGCTTCTAAACTTGCACCGTGGATTTATGGTTTACTTAATTCCGGTTATTATTCAAAACACGTAAAACACCGGCTAATGGCAAAATTTCATTTGAAGGTCTACTTGTCTAGATATGTAACAAATAGTCGCGTTAGACAGGAACATGAAAATCATGTTACTCAACGCCCCGTGGGTTTTTACCTAGAAGGTTAAGCCCTCTGATTGAGGTCTCAATGTCATCATGCCACATTATGGTATGGAAACCTGTACTGATGTAAATCTTACTTATTAAGTTGATGTAGAAACTGTAAACAGAACATCAGCGGTCGTGACACATTGACATTTGCTTGTTATTTCACAGAAGAGCAGAGCTACATGCTACCAGCTTCGTCCCCATGTCGCGGAGAGGGGGACGGGCGCATCTCCGGTCAATGATGAGTAACGTAGACTCACCAAATAAACGACCGTGAACGATCAGCGAGTGCTTGAGAGTATGATGGGTTTGTTACTTGGATAACGTTCTACACTCTAAAAACTCACATAAACCTGCTAACAACAATGTGACATGGCAAATTTGGTTCGCCACTAAAAAAACATGGCTTTTTGTCGTGTTCCCCTTACGTGACAAGGTTTCCCAGAGGAGGTGAACGAACCATGCAAATCGATACCAGCTTATATGGACCACCGCTGACGTGCAGAAAACGATTGGCTGCGCAAATGCTAGAGGTGCCTCGCCGGACAAACGGATTTACTCCGGACCAGGCAATCGAGTAGTGCAACAAACCTCCACCCAACCGGGAGTGGTAGATTTTTCTATGACTGATCGCTCTTTTCAGTGCGCAGACGACTCTCGGGTAGCAGACAAATCTTGCTTACCCATTTCCTCATTTTGTCTCTCTTCTTCCTATGTATACCTCCAAATGCCTCAATGTGGTCGGGGTAGGTGTCTCAGGCTTCGAGATTTCTACCCGCTCTGAACACTTCTTGAGATGCTCCCAACTGGCTGTGCGTCTCAAACGGCATCCAGGTATTATGGGGTGAGCCATTGAGTACTCCCATCTTCAAGAATGGAATACGCAATGACTGTAGTATTCATCGTGGGATTAGTTTATTTCCGATAGTTACCAAGGTATTAGCCTCGATTTCGCTGCGCCGCCTCACACCGGCTCGCGAGAGCAACGAACAACGGGCCGGATTCCACCCAGGTCGAGGGTGCATAGACCAGATTTTTACTCTTCGTCAATTGCCTCTAATTGCCTCAGTATGGTCGGGGGGAGGTTTCTCAGGCTCCGAGATGGCTACTCATCCTGAACGCCTATCGAAATGCTCCCAGGTGACCGTGCGTCTAATACAGCCTCTACTGAGGATGTCCTATTCAATGCCTTTTCGTGGCGGTGTTTCCACTGAAAGTGAGAGGACGAAAGCGAATGTACTGGGCTCTCCACCGGATTGATTGACTTATAGTCAGTCTATGGGAGATGGCTAAACCATGCTTCCAAACCAACCGCGCGTGGCGTATCAGGCGTACAACGGTATGTTCAACGACATCGGTCGCGGAGAGTTGCACTGGGTACCCAGGACGTTTGGCCTCATCCGAGGGGCGAATGAACCAAAGAATCAGTCACCGGTCCCCAGTGGGTTACGGACCCCACGGTTCGTCCCGCTGCCTTGCGGGTTAAGCATTGGATAGCTGAAGACTCCGGTTGTGGATCCCTAAGAAAACTACCTGCTTTCGATTGGGCAATCTGGCAGTATCGCGCCCACGAACAAATCAGAGACTCGGACTATCTACCTCTTCCCCCGATTGTACCATGTTTTGTTTGGCGCACAGTCTGAAACCAAACAGGTGATATATATATATATATATATATATATATATATATATATATATATATACTTCGTCAATCAATAGAGGTGCATCACACACACCGTCGACCGACAATAATGGTTTTCCTCGACCTGAAAGGCGTCTTCGATTCAGTTGACCGGACGGCGCTATTCAATGCTCTTCACCAGAAAGGTATGTCCTAGAAGTTCGTGAATCTACTGAGGTCTTTATACTCTACTTCTGGTCGCGTAAGGGTTTATGATGAACTACCTAGTCGATTCGAGACGACCAGCGGTGTGCGACAGGGATGTCCCATTTCTCCATTCTTGTTCAACTTCGTCATGGACGAAATAATGGAGAATGCCTTGGGAGATCTTCATGATGTGGGCGTCGAACTAGAGGATAGTGAGAAGCTGTGACCTAGAATATGCAGACGACCTTGTCTGCTTGTTCGAATGCATGGAACATGCGCAGCGTGCACTAGATAGACTCGCAGAAGCTGTAGCTCTATTTGGCATGTGCTTTGCACCTCCAAAGTGTAAAGTGATGTTGCAAGACTGGGCGTCAACGATTCCGAGCTTGATGCTCGATGGGGAGGAACTAACAATTGCTGGCCGCTTAACTTATCTCGACAGCAGTGTGACGACGGATGGGAGCACGATAGTAGAGGTGAACACGCATGTATCCAGGGCTCGAGGGACGTAGGCTGGACCGAAGCACTTGTGGCGGCGACCTAATATTGCACTGAAGTTGGAAGATCGTGTGTACTGTGCGGCGGTGCGATCAGTTTTGTTGTATAGTTGCGAGACTTCGGGTCTGTGTGCGGAAGATATTCGTCGTCTTCAGGATTTCGACCACCGATGCTTGTGTAGTATCGCTGAGAGCAATGCTGAGGTCAAAAACCGAGTATTGGGTGCCACTTCAGGGAGTCCTCTATCACAGCGTACTCAGCTTAGTAGGTTTCGTTGGTAAGAGCACGTGTTACGTATGGCACACAAGCCTACCGTACCGTGCCCCATTTTCCGTTCCTCCTCAGGAGTGGAAAAAACCACGTGGAGGTTAACAGATGACTTGGCGACGAGGAATGAGAAAATGTACAGCGAACTTAGGGAAAGTAGGCGCCTCACACCCTCGTGGTTGGGGTCCAAAAGATCCGTCAACCAGTTGGCTGGAGACAATAAGGGATATGGCTGCAAACCATGAACAGTGGCGATCGTGTTGTCACTTTCTGTCGAATCAGAATGATCGATCAATGCGTGTTTGCACAGTTAGACTGTGTATTCCGTGTGTTGGCTACTAGGGCGTTATTTCCCACCGGTGTAGGTCCTCTCCCTGTCCATTTTGTATATTCATACTTTCTAATTCAACATGCAACATGGTGAGGAAGGCAGCGATCAGTAGGGCTTGCCGCACTGTTTACCGCTGTACAATGATGATAACGAGCTTACGCTGAGGAAGTCCTTCACATCGCCCTGTCGTGGTGAAGTTGTTTCCACCAAAGTGTGAGGACGAAGGTGAATGCCCGGCGCTCTCTACCGGGTTAACTGACTTTTAGTCGGTGTAGGAGAGCTGGCTGAACCCTGATTCCAAACCAACCACAGATGGCATAACGTGTACAACACTACTCACCGGCATCTGTGGCGGAGGGTGTTCTGGCCACCAGGATGTTTGGCCTTATCCAAAGGGTGTATGAACTGAGCAATCAGTCACCAACGGGTTCGTGCATAGTGTACAGCTGCCGTCCCGATAGGCGCAATTTATTTGTGGTTTTGGAGTACGTAACGACTGACTGCAGCCCAAATGCAATCAAATATGATTTCTACTAAAAGCTAGACGACCAACTATGTAAAGCGAACCGGGCCGATGTTGTCATTTTGGCAGGAGATGCGAATCAAGTTTTTATATTTTCCATCGGTCTGAAATTAAACATGGTGCCAACGCAACAACAAGTACAAGAATGCGGGGGTGGGAAATACAATAGTATAACAGGCAACCTTTGTGTGAGTGGCCTTCTGTGTTTTCTGCGATATGAATGATGGAGCAGATCGGCTGTCATCAAAAGAGGGCTATCTAGGAGGCTCTTTAGGGTTAATTTTTTGTCTTTTGGAAAACAGAGAACGGTTCTTAGCTCTGTGCAGGGGCCATCGTGTGTTCCTCACCAGCGCGAACTAAAGACGTTTTGATGGCCGGTGCGTTACACGGTGGCCACTCCCTTTGAGTCAGCAATAGACCTAGATCGACCACATCGAAACAAACCATAAATGGTTTCTACACTTGTTTTTCTCATTACGCAGCTATTTACGGTAGAGGGGTAAACCCCGCAGCCAATAAAGGTACTGTAATAAGGAGTTTGAGGGAGTATTCGCGTCAGAACCAACCGTTCTTTATACTGTTTCTGAAGAAAGAAAGACTGAAAATAGGTGAGAAGACAGAAGGATATAGTTTTCAATGTTAGCAGTACGATGACTGGCCACTTGAACAAGGGAACCAGTGGATAAAAATTCAAGGAAAGGGAACCGCCAAGGCAGGCTACGAAGAGCGAAAGCCGGAGTAATAACGATGGAAACGGGATAATGAAGCAACCGCCCGACAGGGGGCCAGTGATTGCAGACCGGATGTTAGAGAAGGATTGGACGACCAGCCGTATGGCTTTACGTTGGACCCGATCCAGAAGAGAAAGAACTGAAGACGAAGCCTTACTCCAAATGTGGCCGCAGTATTCGAGGGTGAGGCGGATTTGGGTACTGTACAATAGATGAACTGGAGGGAAGAGACGTCTGGCGCGGAATATAAAACTAACTTTGTGCGCAGCACGAGAAGCAAGATGAGATATAAAGAGGGCCAAACGCTGAAGAAAACCGCTCACCCAGAAGACCAAACACTGAAATAATGGATAAACCCGTAAGGAACAGTCTGTAGAATGCAACCGCATTGAACCAGAAGATAAATGCTAGGACGAATGTTTAGGGGAAGTTGGAAGAAGGGAAGTTTCTGGAGCACTGAAGTCAACACGATTGTGGGAGCCCATGAGGGGATATGTTCGAGGCCAGGATTCATTCATACACTGACAACACCTCAAAGCTTCCGACACTGCAAAGGATACCCTATGCCAAGGCACATGCTCTATTCGTATAGTTTCTTGTTTTTAGGTGGTCGGCAACACTATCCCAAGATTACGTTCACAGACTGTCGTTCTTACCAGAGTACCAAAGTTCAACTCGACGTTTACTGTGTTTGACCTATACGCATGTGGGCACTTTCCCAGACTTAACAAGTCAGCGTGTCGAGATCGCCCACTATGGATCGCGACACTTACCGCCACAAAACCAAGCGCTCTGTAGCACGTGAGGCGCGACCATACAAAATAAAAGTGCCATTGAGCTCTGACCGCGAACGCTAGCAAAATCGTGAAGTGCAATGCTGGACTGCCGGAAATTACATGGTTTGAAAGAGTCCCGAGGACTCTGAGGAAACCAAATGCCTGAACAGTGAAGGTCAAAAAAGAAAAAAGTGAAAGTCATTTAGGTAAAAGGGCACAGGGAACTGTCTTCCTGTCATCATACAACACGTTACAGCATAAAACTTACAAGCACTCTACGTACCACTTATTCTCAACTTCTTTGGATTTACGCTGAATCTATAACAACGGTTGGTTTTGTTTGTAGAATTACAGGTAGTGCCTTAGCACGGTGAAATTTCTTCCTAACTACTTCACCTAGCTAAACAGTTCAGCTTTATTGTGGTTACAACCACTATATCACTTCCTACTCAACTGCCGAATCGTTTGTGCTTCTCTTCGTTCTTTTTCTCTGCTTTTACTTTTGTTTCCTCTTGCTGTCAAAATCACCACCTTAGCGACGCATCCAGTAAAAAACTGGAAAATCTCAAGTACTATTTACGCGAACACCATCACGGCAGTCTCGAAAGGGAACAAATGAAATCAATAGCAAAGTAGACGCTCAGAAAAATATCTGTCCCCATATCCGACATTACACCATGCTAGTAGAACCGCAAACAACCATACAACATCTGTACATGCATATGGCGATGTGTGTTCATTTATTTTCAGATACGCAAGATTAAAGTGAACTACATGAAACTCCAAGTTGCAGCTTCGAGGGCGTTTCCCTAAACCCTACCGGTGCAAGTATCTGGACGCACGTAAGGCTCGCGTCTACTCTCGTAGTAGAATCCTGTTCTCCCTTGTCTATCCGCATTAGAATGAAGTACGCGCCAGATCATTAGCAGAGTAAATATGGTGAGGTAAAAAATGATTGGAAGATGATTGAAATACACCAGGAACAGCAATGGGCTAAGTACCAAGCCCTGGATGACACTATTGGGAGCCCGGTATCGCGTCCCTTGTGGTACAGCCTATTCGTAACATCGGTTCCCGACTGGTTTGTTTAGAAGCCATTTTCTACAGGTCGAAAGTGAACTGATTCGAAGGAAATTGACGACCGGAGTACAAAACACTATTGGATATTTTATTTCAACATATTCATTTGAATACGAATTCGTAGTTTGGGGGATAAAAGTGAGCACGGAAAAACGTAATTCTTGGAAAGTGACAAACTAGTGAGGTGCATCACATATATTACACGATTGGCAAGAGCCGCTCGGAAACCGTTCAGAAACCACCCAAAAAACGCTCGAAAAATGGAGAAAGGCTGGTCGGTTTCGGAGCGGTTTTGCTACAAAGGGTGAGTAGGGCCCTGAAAACTCTGACCACAAAAATATCCGACCTCTCAAGAAGTCCCCGATCCAGCGTGGCAACAGACTCACTACATCCTATAGTATGAGCCTTCGGAACAGTCGGTCGTGTGGAACTCTGAAGAATCTCTTACCGAAACCCACGAAAACGACATGTGAGGTGCCCTGAATAAACTTTGCGCAGTTAAATCATACAAAACTGATTTTCGGGGATTGGAGCAATCCACTCTGACACCGGGAGAAATAATAGGAGGTTTGAAATTATTTTTTTGAGCAAACAAGGCAAATAAGTCTACTTGATCACGTGCTCTACCACCCCCGTAGCAGGCAGGTTCAGACCCAGCTAACCGGCAAGAAAACTCACATGTAATTATGTCTAATATTTGTCCAAACTGAACGAACACCGCATAAAGTGACTTCTTCAGTTCATCGCGTTTGATCTTCTCGTTCAAATTATTGATGTACACAGTATTGTTAGGAGGGCCTGTGACCTCAGCCCCAACCGGTGCTTGGGGAATCACAACCGGCGCAGCCCCGTGTAAGACTCCGTGTTGCGCAACCTGAGGAACGCCTAGAATTAATCCTTGAGGCACAACTGGCATTGCAGTAGCAGATGCGAGAGGATTCATCCCGAAAGGCTAGCCCGCGCGCCGTACCGCTGACAGTTGTCTTTGGCGCCAACAGTTCACTTCAGTTCGGTTTGCACAGAACAGGTAATGTCCACTGCCAAACAGGTGTCCAAAATTCCTTCGATGGCATGCACACAAGTTATTCACCCACCACTGACGAGTGTAGTTGGTCGAATCCTCGCTAAAAATGAGAGGGAAACGGAAAACCTCACCGCACATCAGCCGCGAAAGACATTATGCATCGCGAGCATTCACTGAGACAATATGCAATGAGCGAAAAAGTCGAATAAAATATGCTCCAGAAGGACCATTGCTCGTCGTCATTTATCTTGCTATCATACTCAAAGCCCACTACGAGGAAGTATCTCGAACCGCTTGCGATCTAGTGCAACTTTGAAGGATAGGACGGTCTGCAGATCTATCCTAACACCAGTCAAGGATCGAACTACCACAAGTGAAACGGTAATATCAGCTGAAATAGACATTTTGTGATGAGATAAATTACGTATAAAAGAACGTGAAATAAATTCTGTTGGGTGTAACCAGAGGCAAAGAGTATTACAAAATATTGTTTATATCATCAAATTTACACTGGTATATAAGGCCTAGCGCTACAAAATGTCAGCACCCATCTCGCTCGCTAGCCACGTGAACGACCATGACTGTTGACAATTCCGATACTTTTTCCGATTGATAAAAGACTTTTACGAAGGTCTGGATGAATTCGCGACCGATTTTCGAGAGTTCCAGCGATGCACAAGTACCAGCTTTTACAATTACAATGCCCGAACATGGAAACAGGCCAAAAAGCGTCGGCTAACAATTAGCGACGGAATGAAATATTATTTCGTGAAATATTGTTGTGTCCATCGGCGTCGAAAAGGTGGAGGTGGTTCAAGGTTAGAATAATTGTTTGTTAATGTTTGACTTCATTGTAGATACAAAATCTGGATTGCGAAGCATTCGTCACTTTGGTTGCCCAAGGAACTGGATATCGTGTCGCAAAGTGGTGCATGGTCCATAGTCATATGTTCCAAGTAGGGAATCCTAGTTTATATGTAGCTAACCGAAGGCTGACAGCTTTTCAAGAGTCGGTGGTGTTTAACTTGATGGATACGTTCCATAATACTGCTGAATTAAGGGAATATACTAGTCGCATGTTCAATAGGCGTCTGAATAGCATGGACTTTCGGTCTATACGTGTCCGTCAAAGTCACGATGCTCGTGCTAACGTAATTAGGGTTAAAGAATTGCTGGAGGGTAAAGGCATTAGCCAGGTAATACACGAGGAGAATATAGTTAGGTTCCTGTTCTTCATACCCATGGAGGTGATTCCGGTTGCTCGCAGATGCAGCCAGGTGATTCTAGCTGACGCTACCCACCAAATGAACTGCGGCGGCTACGTTTTATGGCACGTAATGATAGTGGATGAAACAGGCTTAGGCCGTAGCATTCTGTATGCTTTGCTGCCCAATGAAAGCACTGCAAGCTACAGACAAGCCGTGGGTTTTCTGCGTGAATACCTGCCCGCAACTAGGGAATGTAAAACAATAGTGGTAGATCGTAGTCTCGCTCAGTTAAACGGGTTCAAGACTCATTATCCTGAAGCCCAGATAGTGTTCTGCCGGTTTCACGTGTTGCAAGATATGCGGAAACGGTGCAACCATCTAGTTGCAGCAACGACTCTAGAAAAGGATCGTGTTTTCCAGTGGATGCGTAACATGGTGTTCGCAAGCAGCGAGTCCGCATTCGAACGATTTCGGGCTGCTATTCAGGCCCGCAGCTCTGAGGCAATGGGTTACTTAGTAAGAACGTGGATGCCGTTTAAGGATTGCTGGGCGGGTTACATGGTAAGGCAGGTATTAACTTTGGGTAATTTAACAACTAATAGAGTGGAAACCGAAAATAGGCATCTTAAAACGGGACTGTCACCTAGGTCAACCTTGTTCCAGGTCTGTGACAGAATTCTGAAGCGGGTAACATCTTTGAGAGAAGTCTGGCAGGGTAGACTTGGTAAGGATCAAATGTCCGTATGCAAGTTCCGTAATGTGCCACATTGGTTGAAACCCGTGTTCGGCAAGCTAACCGTATTCGCCCGTGGCGTTCTCCTTCACCACCTGCATACAGTGACGATCACTGGCATATCTTATGTAAAACGCAAGTGGCTTGTAACAAACAGTAGAGGATCCTTCCTTTAGGGTTACCGGCGGCAGTGCCACACTGCGACTGTTCTTTCGGTCGCCAGTGGATGCTGCCTTGCGTTCACGTGTTGCACGTTGCTCGTGCCACTAATGTCGACCTTTCTACGCTAGCCAATAATCGCTGGTCAGTAGATTGTATGGAGGTGATAACCCTAGCCGGTGGAGACACCATCATCTCGCAAGCGTCGACGTCTACAATAACCACCAAGGCGCAGAAGCTGCGGGAGAGAGAAGATATCGGTAGAGATATTGCCGCCGCATTGGCAAATCTTGGGGAGGAAAACTACAGAACGGCTAAAGCCCAGCTAAGGTTGTTACCAGACGTAATAGGCTTGTGGCCAAACGTTAGACTGTGCTACGAGCATCCATAAAAAGAAGGCGTAGAACGAATAACACACCGGTCGGATATCGCCACTATGTTCGGCCGAGAGAAAGAGACCCGAGAAATATTAGAATGTCCCACAACTTCCAGTGCAGCTGACGAGTATGTCCTACGGTCGGAACCGCCGATAAGAGATTTAACCGTAAAAACAGGGAACAACGTCTAGAAGGAAACCGTTAATGGAAGTTCGGTTTACCGACGAGAGCGATATTCAGGTTATAGGCAACCCTTTGCAGCGTATCTAGTTCCGCCAACACCGGACAACTACGGCCAACCAATTCCGGATAGCAAACAAGAAACGAAAACTGGACAGGCCGGCGTCTCCAATCAACAAGGACGTTCGCAGCGTTTGCCGGCGAGAGGATCCAACGGTCGACCTGGACGAGGACGTTCAATGGGTTCAATGCCAAACGTGTGGTCGATGGGCACATTATCAGTGCGCAGGTTTCACCAATGAGGACGACTACACTTGTGTGCATTGTCTTGCGAGGTGAACGTGGTCCAAAGAGATTGACAAAAGGCCCTGTCCAGGGCCGCCTGCATTATGATTCCTGCTATATTGGCATTTGTCTTCCTTATTGATTTTTTATTTGGGCTAGCACAACTAGGTCGTTATGGCACGTGTTCACTTCGTGAGTCTTCTTTCGCGCTAGTGAATACTGGATGGTAGATTATATATATATATATATATATATATATATATATATATATATATATATATTAGTGTACGTATGTATATATACACCACCGTCCTATTGGAACTACGTCGAGCGATGGCCGGAAACGTTACCATTTAAGTATATACATATACATATATATATATGTATGCGTATGTATATGTATGTGTTTATACATATGTACATATACATACATATATATGTATATCTTCATACATGTGTATGTATGTATATAGAAACACATACAGATATGTACATATGGACGTACGTCCAGCGATGGCCGGAAACGTTACCCTTTATATATATATATATATATATATATATATGTATGTTTATACATATGTACATATATACATATACATATGTATATATATCTATGTACATATACAGCCCAGTCCCATAGGACATACGTCGAGCGATGGCCGGAAACGTTACCATTTAAGTATATATATACATATGTATATATATATGTTTATACATATGTACATATACACATATACATACGTATATATGTATATCTTTATGCATGTGCATGTATATAGAAATACGCATAGATATGTACATATATGGACGTTCGTCCAGCGATGGCCGGAAAAGTTACCATTTAAGTATACATATATATATATATATGAATATATATATATATATATATGAATATATGTGTATGTATGTATGACGGTGCAGCCTAGTAGCCCAAGTCCTACTGTATAATATTTAAGGTACCAGACTTGTATTGTTCCTGGCGAACCACATCTACGAAGGATCGCTTGACATTTCTTTACATTCCCCAATTTATGTCGTTCCAAAAAGGTATCCATTTTGCAATACAAATGGACATTATGGCAGATACATGAGAAACAGTCGGTAGACCAATTTCATAATTTTTTTACGACATATTATGCCTTACGGCATCAACCGTAAATTGCTATTTTTGCGGTTCCAAGGGGGTATAAATTTTGGAACAAGACGCAACATTTAGGCAGATATGAGCGGAATTGGCGGCAGACTAAAGCCGCCATAACCTCATTCAAATTTAGCGGGGTGATGTGTTCGGTGACCTTGCTCACCGGCGCCCATTCAAATCCCATTGTGGTAGTTTCATTCATCGTTACCGCTAGCCCGCGCGCCCTACCGCTGACAGTTGTCTTTGGCGCCAACAGTTCACTTCAGTTCGGTTTGCACAGGACAGGTAATGTCCACTGCCAAACAGGTGTCCAAAATTCTTTCGATGGCGTGCACACAAGTTATTCACCCACCACTGACGAGTGTAGTTGGTCGAATCCTCGCTAAAAATGAGAGGGAAACGGAAAACCTCACCGCACATCAGCCGCGAAAGACATTATGCATCGCGAGCATTCACTGAGACAATATGCAATGAGCGAAAAAGTCGAATAAAATATGCTCCAGAAGGACCATTGCTCGTCGTCATTTATCTTGCTATCATACTCAAAGCCCACTACGAGGAAGTATCTCGAACCGCTTGCGATCTAGTGCAACTTTGAAGGATAGGACGGTCTGCAGATCTATCCTAACACCAGGCAGACCGCTCCAACTGTTTACTACCCTGTTGCTGAAGAAGTGCGATCGAGCCATCGACTTCGCTCGGACTTCTATCAGCTTCTCTTCAAGTCCCCTTGTTCTGGAATCTACGGCCACTTGGAATAGACCACCTGGCCTAAGGCCAGAAAAGCCCTTCATTGCCCTGAAAGTTTCTATGAGATCCCCTCCACTTCTCCTCCTTTCCAACGAGAAAAGATTCAGGTCACAGAGTCTCAGCTCGTACGTCTGTCCCCTCTGCTCTTCAACGATTCAAGTGGCGAGACGTTGGACTTTCCCTAGGCAGGCGGAGTCCTTTTTGCAGAAGGGTGACCAGGCCTGCACGCTAACTTCTGAGTGAGGTCATACTATAGCCATGTAAATAGGTACGGATATTTATGGCTGCCGACAAGACAAAGCTGATCGCAATCTAAAGAGCTCATCACGAGCCTTTTGTGCAGCAGCTTTGCACTGCTCTGACCATTTGAAGTCACTGTTCTTGATGACCCCAAGGTCTTCACCCTATTGACTGCTTCTATGGTGAACGGCCCTTGGTCCTGAGCATCAGTTAGGCTCTCTGTTGCCCTTGACGACAAATGGGATTTTTTCAGCTTTTAGGGGTAAGTCCCATTTGTAAGCTCAGTCCATGACGCCACCAACATCCCTGCCTAAGTACACCCTACCCTCAGATCCAACAATCTTCACATCGTCAGCAAAAATAAAGCTAGGCAATTGAAGGCGAATGACAGGTCGGTAATAAACAACAAAAATAGGGCCGGGCCTAGGACGGGTCCCTGAGGTACACCACTGGTGACATTCAATAAACTGGAGCACCTGTCCCCTACTCTGAAGTAAAACGTCCTTTGGGAGAGGAAGTCAGCCGGCCACCAGACGGTCTCCGTGTTGCACAGCGGAAGACGATGATTAACGGAGTCGAACGCTAAAGTCGAGGTAGCATACCTCAACTTGCTTACCTTCCAGTCGTGGAGTTACTTCATCTTAGAAGCATTAGCAACCGGTAAGACAGGATCTATTTTTCAGGAATCCATGCTTGGCCGGACTTAGCATGGAGTGCTCCAGTAAGTGCTGGCGGATGTGGGCACGGATGATCTTCTCAAGGACTTTACATAGAACGCAGTTAGGTTTACCAGCCTGTAGTTCTGCATAGCCGACTTGGGTCCACTCTTATGCATTGCCACGACTGCCGCCACTTTCTAGTCCCGAGGCAGCCTACTCTTGTCCCTCTTCTTACCTGGTCGTCGAACAGCCGAAGTGCACCAAGCTGGCTTGTCTTCATTTCTGCACTCTCGCAGTGGGGTAAGATTGTTTTGCTGCTCCAGATAGTTATACCTGAACATCTGACACATTTCCTCTACTCCAGCTTCCTCAACCTCTATCTCCTAGTCTAGTCCCACTGCCCCAATTCAGAGTTCCCCTGTGTTTATCCTTCCAAAATTTCTACATAATTTTCCTACGGCTTTCGAATGCCAGAGGCAAAGGGAAAATTGGATGGTGACATGATCACTTTTTCTCACAGGTGTCAGCAAATCTAACCCGTCTATGTCATTTTCGTGCCTTGTGATCACTAGATCCAGGATTGAAGGCCGCTGTCCAGACCTGTACCTTGTGTTTCTTTTATTTTGCTTACCCAGAGCTCCGCTATGCATCCATTTGGCGGAGTCTTCCTCTGCTGTACCCGAAGTACAGCCACACGTAGTCCGATTCACTTCTGGCAGGTTAAAGTCTCCTACTATGAGCAGACCGCTTGCCAATGCATGGAGCTGCTGTTGTGCATCCACCAATCTGTTATCCTCGTCTAATGTTCACTTTGGGCTTCTGTATACGCTTCCAACACCTGCTTTCTGGCACTTAGTAGTACGATGATAGCACTCACACGAGTGCTTGCTGTTGTAGCCTACTACTTTGTCTATGTGATATACTAAATTATTGTCAAAAGTATCTAAGACAACACTAGCAAACTAAAATGGGCGGAGGAGCGTGCTGTGATAAAAAGGCCAAAAGGGTATGTACATTATAAATTAAAACGAAACAAAAGGTGTGACAGAAACTCACAGTTGTTCAGTGTTCTTGTGATCAGGAAGTGAGCGCCGAAGAGCCAGCATCCGCCAATGTCTTCAGTTCAGTTCGGTCTGACAGCCATCCGTTGAACAGAACAGGATGGCATCGAGCGAAGTGCAAAGTGAAGCCGTGGAAGCTTCTAAAATGCTTTGTTTCTCACAGTTAGTTCCGACCGATATAATTCCAAGACACTCCAATTCAGAATGTGACACCTTGCCAGAATGAAAGTTTCATTGACAACCTTTTTGTATTGCGCGGTGATGACGATCAAAAAGGTGTGTGTGCTTTACATTAAAGCGTGGGTACAACAAAGGAGTGTTGCACCGAGGGACGTTGAAAGTCATGGAAAAAGTCGGAAATGTACAGGTACCTACACTGTACACAAACTCACTTCTGATTCCATGTGCACGGGCCCTTCCCTGGCCAGAAAGGCTACTTCACCACCAGCTGTATCATTTCCCCTTTCTTCTCGATAGACGAGATGATAGCCTTGCTTTCCCTGTGGGATATGGTCGTTCTGAGACAGCCACTTCTCTGAGACCACTACTATTTCAGCATTGCAATGAACGGCTGTAGTCGTCATTTCATTCTGTTTGTTTCTAATGCCGCGGGCATTGATGTGGAGCACTACCGTGGCCCTTCCTCTTCATTTAGCATTCTTCTCTGATTTTATGTCTAGCCTGGGGCACAGTACCCGAGTGGCTGCTGGTCGTCATCATTCGCTAGTTTTCCTCTGTGGCCGTTTGTTCCACCAAGTGGGAATCCCGAGTTCGCTTCATGGGCGGCACATTATCAAACTCCGCTCTTGTCGATCCTGGATTTCTGATGGTAGGCGGCCTTGGACTACTATCATTTTCCCCCGAGATGTCCCGTGTCTCGTCTTCCAGCACTCCTTCAATCACCACCACTGCCTGGCAGTACTTATTTGACGTGCCACGCTCGATACACACGCCGGTTTGTATTGCCGAGCTTGATTCCAGCTAACCTCTGTGTTGGGGAGATGGTTGTACTTGCCTTTCTCATATGTTGACATTTCCTCTTGCTCATATCCCCATTTTTGGAATATCAGGCACGATACGGTATCTTCCGATTTTGCAGTGAAGAACTTCCCCCGCTGTTGCTTGCGGCTGGTCTCTGACGCTCCGGTTTACGAACTCAACCAAGATTGGTCTCAATAGTCCTGTTTGTAATCCCGTACGCGGTTGCTTCCATGAGCCAACCCTATAAATTCTCCTTATTCCCAACATTTGACTACTTCCGGCAAGCCTTGGCAGATACTGCAACCTTCCGTTCACCAATCATTCATTCATTCTTCATAATAAAGGCGGTGGGTATCTCCCCTGTGTAAGCCTCCTCACCGTAGCTCAGCATCGTAGACTTAGGCGTGAGTCTGCAGCCTTCAGCCCTTCGGAAATACGTCCAGAAGTAGCTTGAAAGATATGTCGTCAGGTTGTTTCACCACTTCAGCTGGCAGAGCCTCTCATAGATTAACCCTTTTCCGAGAGAGACCGCACTCCAGTGTCAGGCCCACCTCCTGCAGCTTCTTTGAATTTAGCTGGTATCCTCTCTTACGGGTTCAGTCGATAAGAGGGGGCTTTGTGCGTGGTTCTGAGCCAGAGTCTCCTCGGACGATACGTCTTGAGGTCTTGAAGTGATAAAGGGGTATGAGTCCATAGCCCAAAAGGTCCCGGATCTTGAGCTTACTTTTTTGTCTGAATGCCACCGGCGAGCTGGAAGATAGCTAACCGGATAATAAGGCAACGAGGAAGAGAGAGAGGGTTCAAAATACAAATCTTGATCGAACACTGCATCTGGTATTGCCAATGATCTGGGAGATAGGCCGCTCGACAGCACGAAATTGTTCGGGACACCAGCCTTGACTGCATTTTGCCTCTTGTATTGCTGGTGAGCTGGAAAATGGATCACTGGGCAGTAGGGGAGGGCACTCCGTTCAGATGGAGCAGTACAAAAGATTCTGTCTTGGAAAATCTAACGAAGTAAAACAGCGAGATCTTTGAATCACGCGCCTCGCGCCGCCTTGCCGCACTTGCATCCACCTCGGGCTCGCCGATGGGCCACGGGAAACAAGCCAGCAATCCTCAGCCGCCCTCCGTAGCTGACCCCAAGTAGCCCCCCAACAAGGCTCGCTGTATCTCGCTGCTTCCGTCCCAATTTAGCCATTCTTTCCGCTGTACAGGGGAAAACCGCTGGCCACCCTGGCTTCTACGTAAAAAGCACATGTGTTCCATGCAGTATCTTTAATTCTTTGGGCGATGGGTGTCCGAACGATCGACTAATCGATCCAAGGACACTCCACTGGGAAGTACAAACTTTGTCATTAGTACCCTTAGATTTTATTGACGAAGCCGTCATCACTCTGAGATCTTTTTAGCAGGCAGGAAGTCAAGGGGACGCCTCGTGTTCACAGTACATCCCGTAACTGGATGGAGTCCCAACTAGCATTTGCGCGCTTGTCGGTGGTGAGCAGCAGTGGCCACAGATATGACCACCTTTCAGGGGCTTTCATATACTCCTGAACAAAGAGATCACATGTATTTGATGTGGTCATACGCCAGATTTTAACGCCGTTTGCATAGATGAGACACGGCGACTGAAATATTGACGATACATCATTGACGCGGACCAGAGAGAGGAGCGGGTCTAGAACCAATCCTTGGGTGACACCGCCGGTGGCCACCTGCCATGCTGATATTAACTGTGCCGCTCATACCACAAAGGTTCCAGTTTTTAGAAAGCCCTTGACCCACAGAACCAAGGGACCTACAACACCACCAGCCCTGAGCTTATCTAGCAGACGGTCGCGCGGAGCTTTGCCAAAAGCTTTGGCAAAATACATGAAGATCACCTCCGTAGGGTGTCTTTCGGCCTTGATGTTCGTCCAGAGTTCCCAAGCAATTAGTAAGTTTGCCAGGCAGGACCTATTTTCCAAAATCCACCTTGTTGTCAGCCTAGTAGGTTGTTCACACCGACACGCTTCCGAAGTCGCAAAGCCATGGATAGCTAACTAACCTTTCGCACGGCCGGCTTTTGACTAACAGGTCGATAGCTGACGACTTTGGCCACTTCTCCACCCTTTGATAGCGCATAAGTGCGGCTTTCTTCCATTCCTGGGGAGCTTTCTCACCGCTAACGGCCAGTTGAATAGTCGTGTGACCGGTGGAGTTACCATATCTGCCAGCTCCTTTACCACCAAGAAAAGCACAGAATCAGGCCCTACGGTTTGGTTAACTTTAACTGTTCCCATGACTGCCGCCAGTTATTCCTCTGTTATACGGGGTGCATCCACAGCTATATGTAGAGGATGATTCTGTTTCCCTTCAAGAGCTCAGACTGACAAGTGATGCCTCTTCAATATCTCCGCCTGTGTTCATCTGTTACTTCTAGTGGGTGTCCGTCCAGTAGGCTTGGGATTGAAGTTGCACCTCTCATCCTCCGTCGCCAAGACGCAAACAAGAGTTTTGGTGCAGGAACCGAATCCATTGCCAACGCCTCCTCAAGGGGACATCGCTTTTCTTGCTCCTTTTGGATACTGCGATTTTGGATGGTGCAATAGCTGTCACATCATTCTCCAGTTGCTTGATGTTGCTTCCATGCGTGATTCCGATGTTTTGGAAGACCCCTGAGCTTCGGGTCAAACCATGGTAGGTCTTTTGCGTGTGGTCGCTGTCTGGATGGTGGAGCAAACTTTTGTCATAAGTTAGGGATTTCATCCACAATGATTCCCCAAGCTTCGTCTATTCTGTACGGTCCTTGTGGATAACACACCACCGGAGAAGCGGCCTCCCTGACGTGAAGGAAAGGCCTTCACCAAACGCTGAGTTCACTCAGTGGTCCAGGAAGGGTCATTGCCCCTTCCTGTCAGCTGACGGCCAACACTGCCTGGTCACTGCTCCATATAAGACGTAAGTACTCCATCTGCTAACCATTGGAACGTATTGGAGATATCATCAAGCCTAGGACAAGTTTGATGATATTGGGTTCTGGTCGGCATTCTGACTTTTCGCCGCAGAAAAGCCTTGTTGTCTTGAGGTAAGTCCTAAAGTGGTTCGCGGGCGTGGGGCTCAAGCCCGATTTTTCCCGGGTCTTGCATTTATCTTCCTTTTGTTGGGGCACAAGAAGGGGGGAAGCTGGACAACGGGGGTGGAAAACAAGCATAAGAACGAGAAGCCACTGATTAGAAAATGGTCAAACAAGTAAGTACACATTTATTCATGACTGATTTATATACTTATGAGTATGAATAAGTTTTCTCCTTAAGTTACCTTGGGGAGGGATAAAGAGAAAAAAACAAGGAAACCGTAGGGGGAGGAAAACAGTTTGAAAAGAAAAACGGAACGTAGCGTGTTCTATTTTTATCGTTTTGTACACTGGTGATTTATTTCTATAATCAGCTTTTCGACCCATTCATTTTTTTGTTAATTGAAAAAATAATGGCCTGTCTTTTAAGGAAAGAAAAGAGGCAACCCGAAAGCATGAGAAAACGGAGGATTCAGTCCAAGCCAAATGGGTTCATGGGACGTAGACGGGCTTGCGAAGCCTGTCCAGTTCCCTGGGCCGTGAGCTCTTTTAATCACTTGGTGCTGCAACGAAGAAAGGAATCGGTATCTCCTCCGGCGATCTGGGGAGGCCAAACAGGAGAGAGGACCTTATACCTCTGTGCCCCGATCTGAGGTGCCCCACTGGATCATTATCCCATGGTGAGTTTCGGCTAGCTCCCCATCTACCTCAGGAACAGAAGTCGTGAACGTGGGAGGTTAGAGATGGTGCAAGGAGATTTGAGACAGTACTGGTAGAAGGGTACCTGGAAATGGAAGAGGTAATGCAGTTTGAAGGTGGAAGGGTGAGAAGGAAAAATGGCCGAATACAAAGGTTAGCTGAAGAATTACAACAGTAACTATGATAATAAGGACGGGAGAAGCAAAAAAGAGTGATAAACCGGGCGGCTACTCATCTGCTGGTTTCAGCAAATACACTATCCCGGTAGCTGTGCAGGCGGTGCCTAAACCCAACAACTGTCTCAGCGATTATTACTTCCTTCGGGAGCCGGTTCCAGTAACTTACCACTACGAAGTTGGAGGAACTTCCTCTCAGGCGGCTTAGAACTCCCTCTCGTCGACTTTAAAGGGGCCCCCTGGTGGCAGCGCGGTCACTGAGGGCCACCAGCGGTGTACTCAAACCCCAGAGATCAGAATATCCCCTGAGGGTCTAAAAAGCTGCTAAGTCCCATCTAAGCCTCCCGCTCTCTAGCGAGGACGAGTTCAACGCCTCGAGCCTATGCCCGTAGGTAAGCCTCCTAGCGCTGGTGAACCACGTTGTGGATCTTCTTTGAACGAGTTCGAGAAGCTTGGTGTCCTTTACCAATAAAAGCTGCCAAACATGGACACAGCACTCCAGGTGCGGAGGGGGGAAAGCCTTGTAATTCGGCAACAGAGCCCAGGGTTTTCCGGAGGCAGCTGTTCTAGGCGAGTAAAGTTCCCCAGAGGCTTCTCTGAGTGGCCGAGTAGAGCTTTACTCCGGGTCACGGAGTATCCTATATGATTACCCAAGGTGTTTTGCTTTCGTCACCTTCGTGGTCACAGTGTGCTCGTTGGACGCCCCAAGTTACCTCGCCTGTTGGGGTGTTTTGCCATTTACTAGGTGAACGCACTTCGTGGCACTTAGTGGTAAGTCCCAGACCACCGACCAGCAATGCGACGTATTCAAGTCTCACCTTACGCAATTCGTGGCTACGAAGCCAACCACATTTGCGTAATCTTCAAAAGCAAAGCATCGGTTTTCCAGGCAAATGAATAAGCCTTTTGTGAACAGGACGAACAACATATGTCTTAGGACTGATCCGAGAGGCACACTGCCCATCAAATACCCTTCCTTGGATTTGCCGTTCTTCAAACTGATTCAAAAAGTCCCACTCTTGATAGGCCTATGGATCCGCGCAGCGATATTCGGGAACAGACCGGAAGCACTCAAAGCCATCTGCAACAAAAGGCTGTTAACTGAGTCGAATGCCCTCTGGAAATCTAGGTAGCAGAATTCTGCCCTACCCCCTGGCTCAACCCTAATAACAATAGTAATAATAATAACGGTATTCTTTGGACAAGCTCGAAGCATGCTGCAATGCATGACCAGACGATCCACGTGATGTCTGAACAGGAGTTTTCAAAATAGTAGAACATAGGTACGCGGAGGGTCAGGGAAATGTTTACGTGAACTGCAGCGAGGATAATGCCTGACAACTTTGAAGGTCAAGGTCACATGCTCAATTACGCTTGTGGCTGGTAAAATCGGTTGGAGAGGGAAAGTGCCAACATGGATAATCGTGAAGGTGAACACAACAACTGGAAATTCGAGTGGAAACGAGGAATTCTCGCTAAGCGTTCCTAAAACGAAAAGTTTATGCAGTGTATAAAATTGTATAAACAGAAAACTATAATGGATCATCAGGGATAAATTGCAATGATTCAAGCGGCCATCTGGTAATAAAACTTGACGGTGAGGTGCCAACGAAGGCATTCACAAGAACGGTGTAAGACAGATACGAGTGAGAGAGGGTGCAATTTCAAGAGCGGTGATGGAAGACATAGCCAGAGGAGAGCGGGTAAACATTGGGCAAATTATTTACAGTTGTGCAGGTACGTTACGAAGTGACAACAACAAGACGCAATAATGGCCATGAATCGATTGCAAAGGTGAATAGCGTGCGCAGGCGGCAATGGAGTAGAGAGTAGATAAGTGTCCGGGTGGCCGTTCTAAATAACGAAGCATACGATGACGATAAAGAAAGCTATGAAACCAGTAACTTTGGCACAAAGAACGGGATCGGAGCATAGAATTTTGAATGAAAATGAAAATGGTTGGCGGGTATGGTAGTAGGAATCAGAGGTTTAGTACTGGTGGAATCAGTTGTATAGCAAACGAGCGACAATTCCGGAGGTATAGAGGGACAGCCGGAGTGATGTTTATTGGAAGGCCGGTGGATTACAGGTAGTGGGACGCGAATCGCTTGCGTACTTTGTGTTGGTCGAGAAATGACAGTGTGATAATAAAAGATAAATAAATATGGGTTGCGGAAAGGCACGGTGACAACAAAGATCTTTAGCTTACCGAGGAGACGATAGAATAGATGAATGGTAAGTACACATCTTTTAATGAACAGTGCAATGAGTGTACCATGTCATAATGACGTGTGGCTGAGGCTGCATAACACGTAGCTGAAAAGGCTGAGGTGTACCAACAGCTGCTGAGTGAAATAACTCAAGCGTCGGAGATAGTGGTATAATATGGATGCCGAATGCCTACAGAACTGTATACACATCCAATTAGATGAATCGAGTCAAATGAACCAAACGAATGGCACATCCCGTATGAGGGAGGGACTATCAAGGTGTCGGAAGAAAGGCCGGCGGAGGACGGGTGAGCTTTCGGCAGTTTTTTAACGGGTGGATATTGATATATCGGCACGAAGGTAGCAGTTGGGTGAGGAACCAATGTTGGATGAGTTGTAAAGTGGTTGCACGGTCAGGTTGCACGCAATGGTTATGTTATTGCAGATGGATGGTAAGTGTACAACTTGATGGCCATTTTGGAAGGTGCCTAGGAGTAATGACACCAGCGGAGCCGCATGGTGAATGTATCTGAGACGTGAAAATGTCAGGGAGTCAAGGGGCACAACCAGATCAGAATGAAGAGATCGACGAGCACTGTGAAAACCAGCGCTTGGACCGATGGAGAGAGCGAGTAACCGCTTATCACGTTTCTGACGTCTGAAGAACCATGAAATATGTTTCTGCCGAGGTTGTCGTTTGACAATTTTTGTGAGGAAATGATCAGCGACAGTAAATGCGCTAGTGAATGAATAGTAGCCGCGAGTTCCGACATGGTGAATGGACGGGTTTACAGGAGGAGACGGGGGGGGGGTGATCATACGTGAGACGCAGAGGGTGTAGACGGTGAGGTGCCGTAATCGATGAATTATTATATAGGAAATTATAGTGCGCGAAGGAGAGGAGCTGTAACAGCCGGTCGTGGAAAATCCCCCTATTTCCCTCGCGACTCAGTGTTCTCCCCAACATCACTCGTTTACCTACACTGTTGACTTGTCTTTACGAACTGGTTGTTTTTCTGGACCAATTGTTGTTTGTTCGCGCCCAGAGCGCTACTTTGGCACATCTTTGTTCAGGACCTGCGTGACGCACGTGCTGTTTGCTCACACGCTGCTATTCGGTTTCTCGTTGTCGAGTCCTTGTGATCGTATTATTGAGGTTTGTATATTGTTTATGTCATTGTTCATTCAATAATCTAGTATCGTGGAATATCACGGATAATCGCCTTTTGATTTCGGGATCCGTTGTGAATTTGGCTACTTGCTACTCAAACATGTGGTACAATGCTCAGTAGATCGATTTGGAACGAGAAAAACACGCAAAATGCCAAAAAAAGAATCGAAGATATTGGAATCTGAACAGGAAGTAATACGGAAAGTCACCAGGGAGGTTTTGGGTACCTTTAATTCTTTAGTTAATGCTAGATCGCCTAGTCCTGTCAGTGCTAGTTCATCTGTTACTGAGGGCAATATGGATTGTAAGGATGTCAATCTATATAGGCTGAGGATATTAGACCTATAACAACAACTGTTATCGGCTAGACAACAGGCCCACTAGGCAGAACAGAAGTGTAGACAGAAAGAGCGTAAGCATGAGATCAACGACTACGACACTTCCGATAGATCAGGGCGCAAAAAAATAGGAAACTTCACGCCGGTCGCCGACTATAAAACACCAGCGATCGATTTGCCAAGGGTAGAACTGACGGTTTCCGACGGCCGATCTGAACGCTACTGCAAGTTTGTCAAGCAGTTTGATACGTTCTTCGAAAATGAGGTAACCGACCCCGGGCAAAGGCTCCTCTACCTTACTCACTACTGTCGAGGCCAAGCAAGAGAAGCTATCGACGGGTGTACTATGCTCGACCCGGAACAAGGCTACACACGAGCATGGAAGATTCTAAGGGACTTGTTTGGCCAACCGTTCAAGGTAGCCCGTAACCTAATAGAGGACGTGATGGTAGAGGCAAAGAGAACCAAAGGCGACATCTACACGGTAGCCGACCTGGTGATCAAGATGCAGAACTGCTCAACAGCCCTCGATCATTTAGGTTACAGGGCTGACCTAGATACCATGCACACTTTGGAAAACATAGCCCGTCACCTCTATCCCGAACTACAGGGTCGGTGGGCGGAAGAGGCGGAGCGGATAAGCCGAAGCGACAGGGAGGTTAACTTCGAAGACCTGACCGAATAATTGGGCAGGCAAACCAAGATAGCCGACAGCAGATTTGGCCGACTTGTCCAGGACAGTAACCGAGCAAACGAGTCTAGTACTAACCAGGCTCAAACCACTGCTCGGGAACAGCCGAAATATCAGCATTGGACCAATGCACACGCCATTTCACGCGACACCACAGCGCAACCAAATTGCAGGTCTTGTGATGCTAGCCATGGCCTACCAGAATGCCCCAAGTTCGTCAACGCCACAGTAGACGAACGGTGGGGAATGGCGAGGATGGCGAGGATGGCGAGAGAGTGCTTTATTTGTCTCAACACCGTGCATCGGGCGGCAGCATGTAGAACAAGGAACAGATGTGGTTAGGAGGGCTGCATGGGCAGACGCCATCGATTGTTACACCAGGCGAAAATAGCTTTACCCGGGGCGAGTACCAAGCCCAGTGTGATTTGTTCAACGTCGCGGTCTGCCAGTAAACCGGTACATTTGGGAGCAGTAGCCGTGGGAGTAGTGACCCCAACTGGGGTGGTCAAAGCGTTGGCTTTCTTCGACAGTGGATCTGATACTACCCTAGTGAAAGAGCGGTTTGCCGACAAACACCGGCTTGCCAAAGGTGCGACGTCGTTAGCAGTGAGCACGGTGCGAGGAACACAAGTAATGACTGCCGGCCGGTTGAGGTTGCAACTCATCTCTTTAGACACTAACGAGCTAATAAAACCAACGGAAGCATTCACGTTAGCTGATCTCCCCAGGCGGGCACCAAGATCGGTGAACGCAATCTTGACTAGGTGGCCCCACCTCCAGGATGTAACCGTTGTAGACTGGGAAGACGACGAAGTGGATCTCCTCATCGGCTGCGACGTGCCAGAGGCGCATTGGGTGCTTGGCCAGAGAGTGGGTGACCGCCAGGCACCTTATGCCGTACGCACGGCTCTGGGATGGGCGTTATACGGTCCAGTAGGGGGACGTGGTTCCGTGAATTATTTATCCTCCGAAACCGACCGCATAGAGTGTCACCTGCAGCAGCTGTATGAAAAGGAGTTTCATGACATAGGAGACGAAAGATCAACGTTGTCTCAAGAGGATCACTTCGCCCTACAAACGGTGCGTCAAGGCACTAGAAGCCTTAAAAAATAGCTCCAGCTTCCCCTACCATGGCGCACATTTGCTGACCCGTTGACTGATAACAGAAATTATGTTCTCCAACGACTGCTACGACTGGAAGAACGCTTCATATGAGACCAGAATCCGTGGGAACGATACGCAGAAATAATGAGGCGAAACGAAGCTCTCGGCTACGTTGAAAAGGTGCCTGCCAACACCAACGGCAAAAAGGGTATCTGGTATCTACCTCACACCCGGTTACCAACCCCAAGAAACCCGAAAAGCTGCGGGTGGTCTTCGACTGTGCGGCCAAGTTCCAGGGTAAGTCGTTAAACGATCGCCCACTACAAGGACCTGACTGGACCACACCACTGATCGACGTTTTGTGCCGTTTCAGAGTGGGTAGAATGGCCTTGTCCACCGACTTTGGGGAATGTTTCATCAGGTAAAAGTACCGGTAGGAGAACGAGATGCGGTGCGTCTCCTGTGATGGGAAGAGAACGAATGGGACAAAGCGGTGGTAAATTATAGGATGACTGTCCACCCCTTCGGAGCCATATCGTCACCGTTCCGTGTGAACTACGCCCTTCAGGAAGCTGCAAACAAACATGGAAATCTGGTCCATCGGTCGGTAGTAGAAAGCGTCAGCAGAAACTTCTACGTCGACGACTGCCTTGGGTCATTCGATGATATAGAATCAGCTCTAGAGCAGTTCAGGGGCCTGGCGAGATTGCTGGAAGAAAGCGGCTTCCATCTAACAAAATGGAAGTCCAACGCTTTAGAAGTGCTCGAGGTCATTCCGCACCACGGCAAGGCCGAAAGGGTCAGAAATTTGGCCGGCTATCCACTCTCTACCGAACGCACTTTAGGAATACAATGGGACGCGGAAACGGACGACTTTGTCTTCGAGCGAAACGTTCCCGAGCTGCCAGTAACCCGTCGAGGCATACTATCCGCTGTCTCTAGTCTGTTCGACCCGCTCGGTTTCGTCTCTCCCTGGCTGCTACCCGGAAAGATCTTGCTGCAGCGGCTGTGCCGTAAGAAAGTTGATTGGGCCAGTCAATGGACTGAGAGGGCCGGCTGGACTGGGAAGATTTTCTGAACACCTTGAAGAAATTAGGCGGCCTATGGATTCCACGATGTTTGACTCCTGGCCATACAACGCGGACGGGAGAACTACATGATTTTTCCGATGCATCCGAAGTCGGTTATGGAGCTGTGGTGTACGGACGATGGTGCACAGGAGATGGACAATATACTACGAGGATCCTGCTCGCTAAAGCCCGCGTCGCTCCACTGAGGTCGGTCTCGATCCCACACCTTGAACTCAGCGCAGCCGTGTTAGCAGTCAGGGTGGTGCAAGCTGTGAAGAGATGTTTCGACTTCTATATTTGGTCGGCTAGCTTTTGGACGGACTCAACGATAGTACTTCGCCACATTAACAACGTCCGGAGCCGGTTTAGTACTTTCATTACTAACCGACTCACGATTATCCACGATGAATCAGCCATGAACCAGTGGAAGCGTGTCAGGTCCGGCGATAATCCAGCCGATCCGTGCTCCCGAGGTGCGACCAAATTCAGACAACTAGACACGCGGACGAGAGGGCCAAGCTTCCTGCAAGTGCCTAAACAGGACTGGCCCGTGTTCGAATTAAAACCCCCTACGGAAGTAAAGCTGGAGATCAAAGGTGTAGTGATAGCGGCCAACATCGTTGAAGCGACATCCATTCTATCGCGATGGGTCAGGTTTTCTTCCCGGATAAAGACACTTCGTTCGTTAGTTTGGTTAACCAGGTTCAAGAGAAACTTACTAGTCATGAAAGGGCTACGCCCCTCAGGCCGGATACTGGTCAGCCCGATAAGTCCCGATGAGTTACAAGCTGCAGAATACGATATTTTCAGAATGATACAACGCGAGGCTTTCGCCCGAGAACTCAAGAGGGCGGAAGAAGTGGGGCCGACCAATGAAGACATGCCATCTCCAAGAGGCGAATTAAAGCGTTTAAACCCCAAACTCATTGATGGACTGCTGCGGGTGGATAGTAGGCTGGCCAGTGCCCACCTGGGCTCCGACACAAAGTACCTTATACCGCAACCGGCACGACAACCCCTAGTAGAGCTTATGATCCAACACGTCCACGCCGTGGAGGGACACGCCGGGGAAGGTCACGTGACGAGAGTCGTCCGAAAGCGTCCTTGGTTGCTGAGAGGAAGAGCGGCTGTAAAACGCGTAATCCGACGTTGTGTGCAATGTGGGAGACGCAATGCCACGGCGGGCAAACAACACATGGCCCCGCTATCAGAATGCAGGGTGACTGCGGGCTGGTGGCCGTTCATCTACACCGGGTGGACTATTTTGAGCCCTTGTGGATCAAGCGCGGGAAGATATTAGAAAAGCGATATGGATGTATCATGACGTGCATGAAGTCACGCGCGGTACACCTAGAAGTCGCACATTCGATGACGACCGATTCTTTCCTGCGGGCCTTGCAGAGATTTATCAACCGAAGGGGCGTACCTGCAGATATATACTCAGATAATGGATCGAACTTTGTGGGCGCTCAACGGGAACTGCAACGTTGGCACAAAAACATGAACGGGGATGAACTGCAGAATTGAACCGTGGCCCATGGTGTACGATGGCACTTCAATCCCCGGCAGGCCAGCCATTGCGGCGACGTATGGTAACGCATGATCCAGTCCGCCAGACGGATATTGCCGTCAATCATGGAGCAGCAGCCGCCCGACGATGAGACGCTGAACACCGTCATGACTGAGGTAGAGAGAATCCTGAACAACCTTCCCCTGGTTCCAGTAGCGAACGGTGACCCCGCCAACCTGGCGCTCACCCCGAAAGGCTTATTGATGTTAAGGTCGAACGAGGGTTTCCAAGGGCCGGTAAGCCTTCGCGGAAGCTACCTCCACGGGTGGAAGCAGGCGAATTATCTTGCCAAGGTTTTCGGGAGGCGCTGGATGCTGGAGTACCTACCGGCTGTGCAGACCCGACAGAAGTGGCTGGTCAAAACAAGGCCATTCAAGGTTGGGGATGTGGTGATGATCGCAGACGAACGCACACATTTCAGCACCCGGTTCTTGGAAGAGGTTATGGAAACCATCGAAAGCACTGACGGAGTGATAAGAACGGTGAAGGTGAAGACAGTTAACGGAGCGCTAATACGTGACATGCGCAGTATTAGCCTACTCGAGAGTGAAGGCGGAGAAGCCGATGACGCTCAGGCCCAGTAGACTATTTCGCATTCGTCTTCGAGGTGGGTAAAGAAACCGCATATATGGAAGCAGTCACGACACAATGATTTATCGAACCATCATACGCCCCGACCCACACTCACCTACATTTTACTCGTTATACCACATGGTTTCCGTCAAACACGTTACGGTGCTCACAGCCTTTAGTTGACGTCACAGAAAGCTTTTTCTTGATATGTGGTGGTAGATGCGATTCCATTGGATATCCAAACACATAAGCACATACCCGATGCACACTGTACCCCGTAACCCCTATCAAACGTGTGACAGTGTTCGCCGTTTGTTTTTGTTGACGTTACTGAATGTCTGTTGCATATGTGGAAGTAGCGGCGATTACATCATACACACACACTCACGCAAGCAGATACAGCCAGTGCATAGCGGCCCTTCCAAAGACAGCATCTATGTTTCCTCTTCAAGCCCGCCATCGGTCAGTTGTTCTCACGGAAGAGGTAGAATAGCCCCGCGTCTATGTGGCCAACGGATTAGGTGCGACCATGAGTAGAACGTTGACGACAAGTATTAGGCGCGAGCACTGACAGCAGGGCCCAGGTAGGTAGGAGGAATCAGTACTTTTATGCCAAAACCTTTGGCTCAGCTAAGGATCCGGGAGGATTTTGGTGGGTGGTGTAACGGCCGGTCGTGGAAAATCCCCCTAAAATTTTTGCGGTTCAGTATCTTTCTTAACATCACTTACTTGCTTACACCATTGACGTGTCTTTACGAACTGTTTGTTTTTGTGGACCAGTTGTTGTTTGTTCGCGCCCAGAGCGCTACTTTGTCATATCCTTGTTCAGGACCTGCGTGACGCACGTGCCCCTCGCTCGCACGCCGCAATTCGGTTGCTCGTTTGTTGAGTCCTTGTGATTTCACTATCGAGGGCTGTATCTTTATGGTGTCATTGTTCATTCAATAATCTAGTATCGTGGAATATCACGGATAATCGCCTTTTGATTTCGGGATCCGTTGTGAATTTGACCACGCCCTGCTCAAACGTGTGTTACGCAATATTCATCCAAAGCTAATCCATAGAATCCTCAACCCGTTCAAACTCCCATTAGGTCTCAGCCCCCGGTCTCTTCAATAACACCAGGTCCATAAGGTGGCAATTACGTCTTTCTTTGTCCGCGGGCACTAGTCTGCCCAGATTCAGTGTTACGCGGAGAACTCCGTGGCCACTGTTCTCTTGCGGAACCTCAACCGGAAGGTCTCAAAAGTCCTGTTGAAATGAGAAGGCTGCTGACTGCCATGTTGGTGTTCGACTAATGTAAGTGTAGGATCCTTTTATGCACTTACTGAGCCTTTGGGATCACGGAGTTTTCTGTTTCCGTATTTTGCTGATAAAACACGAACAACCCCCACGGAAGACTTTGATCCCCGCGTGCTGCACTGTGGGTGGGTGGATGTTGTCCTTGGCTCCACCTTGCCACCTCGGCGATATGCTGGGTCACTCCCTCACCATGTACGTGGCCCAGCAGAAAGTGGCCAAACTAGTCTCAAGGGGCCACTTCATCTTCTTCAGTCTAACGTAGGGGAGTGGAGGTCCCCGACTGTCAGGACTTTCCTCCCCAGCCCATGAGAAACCTTAAGTATTGCATCAGCTGTTCATCATCCTCCGTCTGAGATGACGGGCTGCGGTATACTCAGTCCATTTTCGGCTCTGTGCAGTGGGCCTTAAGGGCAACTGTAGTAGCTTGTATATGGAGTAGACACCGCCTGGATTCCTCTCGATATGGATAGTGTCCTCACATGAGAAGCAATACCCATTCGCCAAGCTGTCCATTTGGCTTCTCGGAGCGGCCGACCAAAATGCTGGCAGGTATTTGCTGTGTGATGTCTTCCTCAGGTTGAATTCAGGTCTCGGTAGCACCTAGTGAGCTGCCTTCTAGTTCCGACCACTAGTTACCCAGACTTGTTGCTTTTATGCAAGCAACTAGAAGTAGGGCCCTACCCTGCAGTTGTTTGGGTTCCGAAGGGCCACAAGCTGCTCGGAACTTATTTCCGAATGACTTTATCGCCTTAAAGGGGGATGTTTCTGTAGTCCGTGGCTTTTGTTTGCGTGGCCCATGCCACTGCACCGCACGGAGGCAGCGCACTGGGCATGGTTTGACTGCGCACGTTCTTTACTGGTTTCCCCATCGCGGTTCCGAATCTCGCTGAGGATTCCCCTACACGAGCTTTTGGGAACAGTTGTAGCCAGGCTTACCTAACCCTGGGTGGGTGTTGAAACCCATGGGGGTTCTTGGCAAGGGTTATCGGCCCTTCTCTATATTGAGGATACGAGTTGTCGGGGTGAAACACGGTTGCAACCTTTGTGGAGCTCTTGATCTCGCTTGCAGCCGATAAACCCATTCCCAGTGTCTGGGGTAACCGAATTCCCCCACAATCGGCTTAGGTCCCCTCCAGGGACCCTTCCGTTTGCTAAGCCGGAAGATGCGCTTTATGGCCACGTGGCCAAGCAGGTCGATCATCCTCAGAAGAATAATTACATGAAATCTTATTGCTCATTCCCTTCTCATCCACCTCGCATAACTGGTTCAGGGATACCTCTAACCACAAAATTTCTTCCCGTTCCCAGGGTAATCTCTCTTTTGATTCAACTCAGTTCAGTTCTGTTTGGCTAACAGGATATGTGCGACGGGAAGCCCAAATTGTCCACTTCTTACACTGTGAGCTTTCCGGATCTCCCTGTGCTGCTACAAGCTGTAAAACTAGGTCTTCTTCAATCTGATGGCAGGGAGAAAGTAGGGGGAAGATCTCCTGCCTTAGTGCACCAATCCCAGGTGAGTACATGATCCTTGCTTCCAGCGGCTAACCGCTGGTGGCCATTCATCCAAAGGGCCATGAACTACAGGAAGTTGCTCAAGGCTAACGGCTCAGAAGTTGATAAGGTAGATGAACCGGTTAATTAAATGACAATGGAGGGGTGCCGTTGAACGGAGTGTAAAGAAATAATAACGTCGTGAGAGAAGAAGTAACGCCTCTCAGAGCACCCCTTTGCTAAACACGCTCCTCCGTTTTCAGTCAAGCCTCCTCCTAAAATCCCCGCCATCGATGCTTGACCTCTTACTCTGGTGTTCTATCCCAGTCGTTCACTATCCTAATAGAGAACCGTTGCGCTCTCAGTCAGGTCCTTCCTCTCTCCTTCCGTAAACTAGGTGCGTCTTCCCGAACAAGGGTTTTGCTACTGGGCATTAACAACAGCCTCACTACCCCACTGATGTCAGCCATTTCCTTCATTGTTTTGGAGGTTTCCATCGGGTCACCCGGGATGCCCTCTAGGTGCCTGAGCACAGATCTATTAGCCCGCGTTACAATAACACCTCAGCATCCAGTGTTAATCTCTACTGAACATCATGAGTGTTCGGCCCAATGTACAATGTGCGGCGATAAGGATAGAGCAGTCCAGAAGGAAGTAGCAACTCACATCCAGTCTTCCTGCATGGACGACCCGCCCATTGATCACCGCCTTTCCACGCACACCCTGGCTACCAAATCCACTGACGCTTCAAAGCCTCCTACAGAAATGCTTACCATAGCACTATTCAACTCCCGTTTCATCTTGAACAAGCTTTCCGCCATAACAAGACTGGCTGTCGTCCACAACTTCGACATAATCCTGATTACTGAGACTTGGCTCATCGAGAACATACCTTCTGACCAAATATCACTGATCGGTTATCAAACCTTCAGGACTCAACGAATCTACCGCCGCGGTGGAGGTTGCATGGGGTATGTCAAGAGCAGCCTATCTGCCACCCTACTGGAAAATACCGTGCTGGCAAATGTTGAAGATTCTATATGGTTTACAATTTCTTCATCCCAGATGAACATAGTTGTAGGTTGTATTTATCGACCCCCCAGAAACGACACTTCCACATTTAATCCCATCACTGATGCATTTAATTACATCGCTGACCTGCCATTTGGAGGTAAATTTATAGCAGGCGACTTCAATGCCCCGGGCGTAAACTGGCCCTCCTTTTCTGCCCCCTACAAGTATTTGCAATTTGCCTCATGCATTCGCCTGGGCCAGTGGGCCCAACATGTAAAACAACCTACCAGAAAGAATAACATCCTTGATCTGATATTTACCCTGGGTCTCACGAACATCTCTGCCTCCTTACTAAACGACTACACAGGCAGCGACCACAAAATCGTTAGTTGCAGATTTCAAGTCAAGCCACGTACTGTTAGCCTACCATGTAACGGTCCCTCCTTCCGTCACTTTAAATGGGACCATATCCCCTCTCAAATTCGCTCCAGAAACTGGGACGAGCTCTTCCTAACAGCAAATCCCCAGTTCGCCGCTGACCTTCTCTACTCAGGCTTACACTCATGCATCGAAAACATATCACGCCCCTACAATCCATCGAGACCAGCAGGTTACCATATAGCCAGGCTAAAGCAGAAACACGACGAGCTCCGACGGCAGTACCAACGAAATAGAGACTTTTCTACAGTCTTCAGACTGGAACGCCTCTATCACGAAATCCACCGCAAGGCCCGTGACCTACAACCAAAGCAAGAAACCAAAGAGTTGCGCCACCCAAACAAAGCTCAAGAGCTAGCCCGGCTACACAGGGCTCGTGCCCCACAATCAACTCGATGCATAAAACAGATCATCCATTTGGATAACCTCATAACCTCACCTCGAAAGATAGCTGACACGTTTATTACTTTCTTCACAACCGCCGTGTCTCTCAGTCCATCGTGTACCCAGTTTGTCACCCCGTCTGTCACAAACTTCTCACTCAGTTCTATCACGGTTACCACTACGGATATAAATAGATACATTCACACCTTCAAACCGACCTACTACCCCGGTCCTGACGGCCTACCGTCAGCAATATTCGCTCTAGGCGGCCCGGATATTCCCCTACTACTACTAAACTTATACAATTTATCTCTGCAAACCGGGACCTTCCCCAGCCAATGGAAGAAATCCATTATTATCCCCAGGCACAAGAAAGGCGCACTGCATGACATTGCCAATTACCGCCCGATCAATCATACGCCAATGATCTCGAGGCTGCTAGAAAAGTCGTAAAACACCACCTGACCGACTACCTTTCTGCACATAAGCTCATCAGCCCAAGACAGCACGGATTTCTCAAGTCATGGTAGTGTCCAACCTGCCAATTTGACTTTCTAAATTTGGTAACAACAGCTGCCGACAAAGACAGAGCACTCGTCATCATCTATCTTGATATGACAAAAGCCTTCGACAGAGTGCCACATCTGCAGTTACTCAACAAGATTAGGGGATACGGTATTGAAAACCCCCTACTCGGTTGTTTTAAATCCTATCTACAATACCGTCACCAAGTTACCTTCATCAACGGTCAGATATCAGACCCCCACCCAGTAAACAGCGGGGTTATCCAAGGCAGTGTTCTAGGAACACTGCTGTTCTTACTATATATAAACGATATTTGCAATGTCATCACTTACGGCGAAATTTTCTAGTTTGCCGATGATATGAAGATAGCCTACGAATTCGAACGAGGAAACCTACCTGTAGCACTGAAAAACATCATGGTCGACGTACAGTCCTTTTCCTCCTGGTGTGATCGCTGGAAAATGGAATTTTCAGTGAACAAAAGCAGTTATCTCTCGCTAAACTGCAATATTCCTTGTGATACGCTTAAGATTGGCGGTGTCTCACTCCCATATTCCCCAACAATTAGAGACCTTAGACTGCAATGTTCTTACACTTTCAATTTCTCTGAACACACTTCATACATAACTGCACGGGCAAATAAGTCCCTTGGTTTGTTGCAGAGAAATTTTCTTCTCACGAACAGTAAGTTAGAGATATACAAAACTCATATTCGCCTAACCCTAGAGTACTGTACACTTGTGTTCTCGAATATGCATAAACGTGACATTATCGACACCGAGAATGTACAGCGTCGATTTACCAAAAAACGGTTTGGGCCTTCTACGACCCTGACCTACAGACAGCGGCGTACACTCCTGCGGCTTGATCCCCTTTGGCTTAGGAGAATAAAACTCAACCTCGCATTTTTGTTTACTTTGCTCCACAAACAAGCTGTATCCTCCAGCCAAGTTCAGTTCAGTATAAACTCGACACATCAGCTGCGTAATAGGGAACACCGTATAACGATCCCTACTTCTCGGAAATCCTTAAAGCAAAACTTCTTCCTCCTGAAATATGCAACTCTGTGGAATAAACTCCCAGCTGATGTACATTCTGTAGATTCCTTGATTATGTTTAAGTCTAGACTACACGTAGCTCTGGAGATCCAAAAACTGATAGCTCTTACGAATCCTTATATGTCTTTTGACAGAGCTTATGAGGAAAGCGTTGGATACTAACCCGAACCCTTGATAATCTAGGGTGTGCCACACCATACGCCGTAGTTGCCATCACCTAAGCGTAAACCTACCAGTTTACAATGCCTAAACATAATAACTCTCATGACTGAGGTCAGTGCTTCAGAAGTCGTATTTGATTATATGAAATACCACTGGAAGCATGAAAGATAGTCTTTGAACATTTCCAGTGCTGATTATTATTAGGTTTTTGCCTCTGTCTCTAACCCAAGAGGCAGCACCTGTCACACTCCTTAACCTCCATCCAGTAGTCACCATCACACATTCACAGATCAAATTCTGTCTCTATCACAGAACTCTAGCATCCTCCACGATTGGCCTTTACAACATTTGATACTTAGCCAGCAAAACTACTAACCATCTGTGTATCGTACCAACGAATCACGTTGTTAGTGCTGCAAGTTGTACCCCATCTTTGTGCAGACTGGCCTTGTGTTGAACATAAACCCCATCGAATAATCGCAGGCTGTGGTTGACCCTACCTCCCCCTGCATTTTTTGTCCCATGTAAACGGCCTGGGTGTTCTGACTTCACGGATAGGGCGAGTGTTAGCGCGGCCCTTCTGCAAACATTCCGGGCCGTGATGGTCTCCCTGCACAGAGTTGACCACCAATAAGACATGAACACCAAAAAGTAAGAGATTGGCACAAAAAAGTGAGAGAAAAAAATACCCCACTGTTTTGTCTTCCAGGCACACCAGCCTTGTCACATGTGACCCATGTCTCCGGGTTGTAGTGTCGCTACGGATTGACTGGTGTGGTTGACCTATTCCCAACACGGCTTGTTACATGCGGTCCATGTTTCGGTCGGGGCGTGGGAGCTGTGGTCGCCCACCAAAAGCAGCTCCGCCTTCTCTGACATCCAGATACCTGACTGTGATAAAACCATTAAAAAAATAATAAGAAGAACGTCTAAAAAAGTGTGGATCATTCTTGGAGCGCCACGTGCTGGATGCCAGTAGTTGTGTATCGTGCTACCTCCCTACCTGAAGCTGGCCCTTGTGCCGTCTACCATGAGCACCGAATGTAGACCGTTAGAGTTTGCTTCCCTGACGAAAATTCGGACCCACCTCTCACGGTTCCCCAAACTAGTCCTCACATCGGTGTAGTCCTGCTTTGCAGTACGATAACAACGAAAAAGATACCACGGTAACCATGCAATCATATCCACATCAGATTTCCTTGCTCACATTGGAGCTTAATCTCAGTACGATAGCACTATCGAGGAAGAGCATAGATGAACTCACGTCAATGTTCCAAGGCAAGTGACCAATTCCATCTAATGTATCACTACTGTCACCCCAATAGTTTCCTCTACTTTGACTCCTCAGTATGGAATAACCACTATACCGGAAGAGACAGTAACAGCGTAGCGCCACGCAAACAGTTTGTTAGTCCTACTCGCTCAGTCTGTTATTTCAAACCTATCCTATCGCCTCGTTGCCAAACTACGTTCTGCGTAAGCAAACGGTATTGAGGGTTATCATTACTAACCACTCTTAACCGTGAAGCCCTAGATCTTTTATCAGTGTCCCAGCGATGCCATGCTCACGGGCAAATCATAAATCCTTTGAAATGCATACACAGTTACCAAGCCAGTGTACGCAACTTCGTCAGCCTGCAGCAGTATAGCTCAAATCCACTGCGAGCCTATTTTACCCATGCCCCACTCACATAGACCTAACCAATCCATTGTTTATTGTCTTCATATTTTATCATAACCCACAGCTGGAACCACGTCCAGACTGCAAATCCCCCTTTATTCCAGGTTCGTTGTCTCCCACCATCTCAGTCGCCAAATTGGCTAACCAAAGATGCTGCTTTGACTCGCACGGACAGAGACTCAAATGGAACCTACCACAGCAACTGGGACTGAAATCAAACCACACAACAGGAGATACCCCTAATTGCTTATCAGATCGTTCAGCGTTTTCTAACGCAACCAACACGAATTCCAGTTCACGCACATGCCGCCAATATACAGCCACACTCGGCTGATTGACCGACACATACTTTGCCCTGCCAGACGAAACCTACGCATTCGATGCCGTACCTTACCAGAAATGACGCTGAATAACACTGAAGTCAAATGCGTCAGTACATACATATATATTTGTCAGTGAAACAGCATAATAACACTGAAGTCCATGCCGATATTTTCCCACTTTATTATCCGTTAACACAGGTTATCTTTCCTCCGAACCGTAGCCAGCTGGAAATTGACTCTCCACTTCTCGAGGACCCTCCAGTTGCGCCTCCTTATTTCTGAATAGTACATGTTATTGGCCTTGAATCTAAACTCACCTATTTATGGACTGCTGTTTCTCCCACATCCACCAGTTCACTTTCACGAAATTGGCCTCATGTCCCCTTGCTTCAAAACTCACTCCGTTTATCGAACTCCGGTAAATCCGTCATTCAGTGTCTGCATTGTCTTCATGGATCGCTATCCTCTTCGCATGCGTCGATTTCCCCCCCCCCCTTTTCCTCTTGTTCAAGATTTACTCCATCTGCAGAACCTTAGTTGGCCTCCGGTTTCCTTGGCTTGCATCGTTCTTGTTCATAATGCCTCCTTAGCACTGCGTTAACGATTTTTTCGATATCTCCACCGCGCGCCACTGCCTAGCCCAGATTCGAAACCGGTTCAAAACTGCCGGGCAAACCATCATCAAAGTGATCCATTCAAACTGTTGCTGTCTTCGTTTTTCCATCTCTGATACTCTCGACTTTCATACTTAGAATTTGTGAATATTTCATCTTATTGAGTAACGTGTTACACCATGATCATGCGTTAGCGCGTGCGCCTCGACCATGGCCGAGAAATATACCAACATTATTATATTATTATAAGTGGACAATTTGGGCTCCCTGTCGCACATATCCTGTTAGTCAAACAGAACTGAACTGAGTTGAATCAAAAGAGAGATTACCCTGGGAACGGGAAGAAATTTTGTGGTTAGAGGTATCCCTGAACCAGTTATGCGAGGTGGATGAGAAGGGAATGAGCAATAAGATTTCATGTTATTATTCTTCTGAGGATGATCGACCTGCTTGGCCACGTGGCCATAAAGCGCATCTTCCGGCTTAGCAAACGGAAGGGTCCCTGGAGGGGACCTAAGCCGATTGTGGGGGAATTCGGTTACCCCAGACACTGGGAATGGGTTTATCGGCTGCAAGCGAGATCAAGAGCTCCACAAGGGTTGCAACCGTGTTTCACCCCGACAACTCGTATCCTCAATATAGAGAAGGGCCGATAACCCTTGCCAAGAACCCCCATGGGTTTCAACACCCACCCAGGGTTAGGTAAGCCTGGCTACAACTGTTCCCAAAAGCTCGTGTAGGGGAATCCTCAGCGAGATTCGGAACCGCGATGGGGAAACCAGTAAAGAACGTGCGCAGTCAAACCATGCCCAGTGCGCTGCCTCCGTGCGGTGCAGTGGCATGGGCCACGCAAACAAAAGCCACGGACTACAGAAACATCCCCCTTTAAGGCGATAAAGTCATTCGGAAATAAGTTCCGAGCAGCTTGTGGCCCTTCGGAACCCAAACAACTGCAGGGTAGGGCCCTACTTCTAGTTGCTTGCATAAAAGCAACAAGTCTGGGTAACTAGTGGTCGGAACTAGAAGGCAGCTCACTAGGTGCTACCGAGACCTGAATTCAACCTGAGGAAGACATCACACAGCAAATACCTGCCAGCATTTTGGTCGGCCGCTCCGAGAAGCCAAATGGACAGCTTGGCGAATGGGTATTGCTTCTCATGTGAGGACACTATCCATATCGAGAGGAATCCAGGCGGTGTCTACTCCATATACAAGCTACTACAGTTGCCCTTAAGGCCCACTGCACAGAGCCGAAAATGGACTGAGTATACCGCAGCCCGTCATCTCAGACGGAGGATGATGAACAGCTGATGCAATACTTAAGGTTTCTCATGGGCTGGGGAGGAAAGTCCTGACAGTCGGGGACCTCCACTCCCCTACGTTAGACTGAAGAAGATGAAGTGGCCCCTTGAGACTAGTTTGGCCACTTTCTGCTGGGCCACGTACATGGTGAGGGAGTGACCCAGCATATCGCCGAGGTGGCAAGGTGGAGCCAAGGACAACATCCACCCACCCACAGTGCAGCACGCGGGGATCAAAGTCTTCCGTGGGGGTTGTTCGTGTTTTATCAGCAAAATACGGAAACAGAAAACTCCGTGATCCCAAAGGCTCAGTAAGTGCATAAAAGGATCCTACACTTACATTAGTCGAACACCAACATGGCAGTCAGCAGCCTTCTCATTTCAACAGGACTTTTGAGACCTTCCGGTTGAGGTTCCGCAAGAGAACAGTGGCCACGGAGTTCTCCGCGTAACACTGAATCTGGGCAGACTAGTGCCCGCGGACAAAGAAAGACGTAATTGCCACCTTATGGACCTGGTGTTATTGAAGAGACCGGGGGCTGAGACCTAATGGGAGTTTGAACGGGTTGAGGATTCTATGGATTAGCTTTGGATGAATATTGCGTAACACACGTTTGAGCAGGGCGTGGTCAAATTCACAACGGATCCCGAAATCAAAAGGCGATTATCCGTGATATTCCACGATACTAGATTATTGAATGAACAATGACACCATAAAGATACAGCCCTCGATAGTGAAATCACAAGGACTCAACAAACGAGCAACCGAATTGCGGCGTGCGAGCGAGGGCCACGTGCGTCACGCAGGTCCTGAACAAGGATATGACAAAGTAGCGCTCTGGGCGCGAACAAACAACAACTGGTCCACAAAAACAAACAGTTCGTAAAGACACGTCAATGGTGTAAGCAAGTAAGTGATGTTAAGAAAGATACTGAACCGCAAAAATTTTAGGGGGATTTTCCACGACCGGCCGTTACACCGCCCACCAAAATCCTCCCGGATCCTTAGCTGAGCCAAAGGTTTTGGCATAAAAGTACTGATTCCTCCTACCTACCTGGGCCCTGCTGTCAGTGCTCGCGCCTAATACTTGTCGTCAACGTTCTACTCATGGTCGCACCTAATCCGTTGGCCACATAGACGCGGGGCTATTCTACCTCTTCCGTGAGAACAACTGACCGATGGCGGGCTTGAAGAGGAAACATAGATGCTGTCTTTGGAAGGGCCGCTATGCACTGGCTGTATCTGCTTGCGTGAGTGTGTGTGTATGATGTAATCGCCGCTACTTCCACATATGCAACAGACATTCAGTAACGTCAACAAAAACAAACGGCGAACACTGTCACACGTTTGATAGGGGTTACGGGGTACAGTGTGCATCGGGTATGTGCTTATGTGTTTGGATATCCAATGGAATCGCATCTACCACCACATATCAAGAAAAAGCTTTCTGTGACGTCAACTAAAGGCTGTGAGCACCGTAACGTGTTCGACGGAAACCATGTGGTATAACGAGTAAAATGTAGGTGAGTGTGGGTCGGGGCGTATGATGGTTCGATAAATCATTGTGTCGTGACTGCTTCCATATATGCGGTTTCTTTACCCACCTCGAAGACGAATGCGAAATAGTCTACTGGGCCTGAGCGTCATCGGCTTCTCCGCCTTCACTCTCGAGTAGGCTAATACTGCGCATGTCACGTATTAGCGCTCCGTTAACTGTCTTCACCTTCACCGTTCTTATCACTCCGTCAGTGCTTTCGATGGTTTCCATAACCTCTTCCAAGAACCGGGTGCTGAAATGTGTGCGTTCGTCTGCGATCATCACCACATCCCCAACCTTGAATGGCCTTGTTTTGACCAGCCACTTCTGTCGGGTCTGCACAGCCGGTAGGTACTCCAGCATCCAGCGCCTCCCGAAAACCTTGGCAAGATAATTCGCCTGCTTCCACCCGTGGAGGTAGCTTCCGCGAAGGCTTACCGGCCCTTGGAAACCCTCGTTCGACCTTAACATCAATAAGCCTTTCGGGGTGAGCGCCAGGTTGGCGGGGTCACCGTTCGCTACTGGAACCAGGGGAAGGTTGTTCAGGATTCTCTCTACCTCAGTCATGACGGTGTTCAGCGTCTCATCGTCGGGCGGCTGCTGCTCCATGATTGACGGCAATATCCGTCTGGCGGACTGGATCATGCGTTACCGTACGTCGCCGCAATGGCTGGCCTGCCGAGGATTGAAGTGCCATCGTACACCATGGGCCACGGTTCAATTCTGCAGTTCATCCCCGTTCATGTTTTTGTGCCAACGTTGCAGTTCCCGTTGAGCGCCCACAAAGTTCGATCCATTATCTGAGTATATATCTGCAGGTACGCCTCTTCGGTTGATAAATCTCTGCAAGGCCCGCAGGAAAGAATCGGTCGTCATCGAATGTGCGACTTCTAGGTGTACCGCGCGTGACTTCATGCACGTCATGATACATCCATATCGCTTTTCTAATATCTTCCCGCGCTTGATCCACAAGGGCTCAAAATAGTCCACCCGGTGTAGATGAACGGCCACCAGCCCGCAGTCACCCTGCATTCTGATAGCGGGGCCATGTGTTGTTTGCCCGCCGTGGCATTGCGTCTCCCACATTGCACACAACGTCGGATTACGCGTTTTACAGCCGCTCTTCCTCTCAGCAACCAAGGACGCTTTCGGACGACTCTCGTCACGTGACCTTCCCCGGCGTGTCCCTCCACGGCGTGGACGTGTTGGATCATAAGCTCTACTAGGGGTTGTCGTGCCGGTTGCGGTATAAGGTACTTTGTGTCGGAGCCCAGGTGGGCACTGGCCAGCCTACTATCCACCCGCAGCAGTCCATCAATGAGTTTGGGGTTTAAACGCTTTAATTCGCCTCTTGGAGATGGCATGTCTTCATTGGTCGGCCCCACTTCTTCCGCCCTCTTGAGTTCTCGGGCGAAAGCCTCGCGTTGTATCATTCTGAAAATATCGTATTCTGCAGCTTGTAACTCATCGGGACTTATCGGGCTGACCAGTATCCGGCCTGAGGGGCGTAGCCCTTTCATGACTAGTAAGTTTCTCTTGAACCTGGTTAACCAAACTAACGAACGAAGTGTCTTTATCCGGGAAGAAAACCTGACCCATCGCGATAGAATGGATGTCGCTTCAACGATGTTGGCCGCTATCACTACACCTTTGATCTCCAGCTTTACTTCCGTAGGGGGTTTTAATTCGAACACGGGCCAGTCCTGTTTAGGCACTTGCAGGAAGCTTGGCCCTCTCGTCCGCGTGTCTAGTTGTCTGAATTTGGTCGCACCTCGGGAGCACGGATCGGCTGGATTATCGCCGGACCTGACACGCTTCCACTGGTTCATGGCTGATTCATCGTGGATAATCGTGAGTCGGTTAGTAATGAAAGTACTAAACCGGCTCCGGACGTTGTTAATGTGGCGAAGTACTATCGTTGAGTCCGTCCAAAAGCTAGCCGACCAAATATAGAAGTCGAAACATCTCTTCACAGCTTGCACCACCCTGACTGCTAACACGGCTGCGCTGAGTTCAAGGTGTGGGATCGAGACCGACCTCAGTGGAGCGACGCGGGCTTTAGCGAGCAGGATCCTCGTAGTATATTGTCCATCTCCTGTGCACCATCGTCCGTACACCACAGCTCCATAACCGACTTCGGATGCATCGGAAAAATCATGTAGTTCTCCCGTCCGCGTTGTATGGCCAGGAGTCAAACATCGTGGAATCCATAGGCCGCCTAATTTCTTCAAGGTGTTCAGAAAATCTTCCCAGTCCAGCCGGCCCTCTCAGTCCATTGACTGGCCCAATCAACTTTCTTACGGCACAGCCGCTGCAGCAAGATCTTTCCGGGTAGCAGCCAGGGAGAGACGAAACCGAGCGGGTCGAACAGACTAGAGACAGCGGATAGTATGCCTCGACGGGTTACTGGCAGCTCGGGAACGTTTCGCTCGAAGACAAAGTCGTCCGTTTCCGCGTCCCATTGTATTCCTAAAGTGCGTTCGGTAGAGAGTGGATAGCCGGCCAAATTTCTGACCCTTTCGGCCTTGCCGTGGTGCGGAATGACCTCGAGCACTTCTAAAGCGTTGGACTTCCATTTTGTTAGCTGGAAGCCGCTTTCTTCCAGCAATCTCGCCAGGCCCCTGAACTGCTCTAGAGCTGATTCTATATCATCGAATGACCCAAGGCAGTCGTCGACGTAGAAGTTTCTGCTGACGCTTTCTACTACCGACCGATGGACCAGATTTCCATGTTTGTTTGCAGCTTCCTGAAGGGCGTAGTTCACACGGAACGGTGACGATATGGCTCCGAAGGGGTGGACAGTCATCCTATAATTTACCACCGCTTTGTCCCATTCATTCTCTTCCCACCACAGGAGACGCACCGCATCTCGTTCTCCTACCGGTACTTTTACCTGATGAAACATTCCCCAAAGTCGGTGGACAAGGCCATTCTACCCACTCTGAAACGGCACAAAACGTCGATCAGTGGTGTGGTCCAGTCAGGTCCTTGTAGTGGGCGATCGTTTAACGACTTACCCTGGAACTTGGCCGCACAGTCGAAGACCACCCGCAGCTTTTCGGGTTTCTTGGGGTTGGTAACCGGGTGTGAGGTAGATACCAGATACCCTTTTTGCCGTTGGTGTTGGCAGGCACCTTTTCAACGTAGCCGAGAGCTTCGTTTCGCCTCATTATTTCTGCGTATCGTTCCCACGGATTCTGGTCTCATATGAAGCGTTCTTCCAGTCGTAGCAGTCGTTGGAGAACATAATTTCTGTTATCAGTCAACGGGTCAGCAAATGTGCGCCATGGTAGGGGAAGCTGGAGCTATTTTTTAAGGCTTCTAGTGCCTTGACGCACCGTTTGTAGGGCGAAGTGATCCTCTTGAGACAACGTTGATCTTTCGTCTCCTATGTCATGAAACTCCTTTTCATACAGCTGCTGCAGGTGACACTCTATGCGGTCGGTTTCGGGGGATAAATAATTCACGGAACCACGTCCCCCTACTGGACCGTATAACGCCCATCCCAGAGCCGTGCGTACGGCATAAGGTGCCTGGCGGTCACCCACTCTCTGGTCAAGCACCCAATGTTACGAACGTTTGAGCAATGCGTAGCCAAATTCGCAACGGATCCCGAAATCAAAAGACGATTATCCGTGATATTCTACGATACTAGATTATTACAATAAACAATGACATAAACAATATACAAACCTCAATTATACGATCACAAGGACTCAACAACGAGAAACCGAGTAGCAGCGTGTGAGCAAACAGAACGTGCGTCACGCAGGTCCTGAACAAGGATGTGCCAAAGTAGCGCTCTGGGCGCGAACAAACAACAATTGGTCCAGAAAAACAACCAGTTCGTAAAGACAAGTCAATAGTGTATGGAAATGAGTGATGTTGGGAAAAACACTGAATCGCGAGGGAAAAAGGGGAATTTTCCACGACCGGCTGTTACACCGCCCACCAAAATCCTCCTGGATCCTTAGCAGAGTCAAAGGTTCGGTATAAAGGTACTGATTCTTCCTACCTGCCTAGGCCCTGCTGTCAGTGCGCGCGTCTAATGCTCGTCGTCAAAGTTCTACTACTGGTCGCAACTAATCCATTGGATACATAGACGTGAGGCTAGTCTACATCTTCCACAAGACCAAATGACCGATGGCGGGCGTGAATGGTCACATAGACGTTGTCCTCGTAAGGGGCCGTCCGGTCTTGGATGTACGTGCTTGAGTGTGTGTGTGTGTGTGCGTGTGTGTGTGCCGGGGTTACAATGAAACCACAGGTATGACTACACATCAAAGGAGGACTTTCTGCAATGTCAACAAAGGACCGCGTGGCAAGAAAACGAGTAAATGTAGCATGTGTGTGTGACCTGAGCTCCGCTAATTCCACATATGCAAGGGGCATTCGGTAGCGTCAACAAAAAGCAAAACAACGAACACTGTCACATGTTTGATGGGTTTACGGGATGTAGAGTGCGTCGTGCATGTGTGTATGTATCGGGATGTACAATGGAATCGCACTCATCACCACATATCGGAAAGAACCTTCTGTAATGTAAACGAAAAGACCGCCAGCACCTTAACGTGTTTGACGGAGATTGTGTGGTATATATGGTGTTTCTTTATCCACCTCGATTACTGGTGTGAAAAAGGTTTACTAGGCCTCAGGGCTATCAGCTCCTCCGTCTTCGCTCTCGAGTAGGTTAATACTGTGTATGTCACGAATGAGCACTCCGCTAGCTGTCTTCACCTTCACCGTTCTTATCATTTCGTCAGTGCTTTTGACGGTTTCCGTAACTACTCCCAAAGACCAAGCGCTGAAATGTGCGCGTTCGTCGGCGATCATAATCACGTCCCCAACTTTGAATGGTCTTGTTTTGGCCAGCCACTTCTGTCGAGTCTGCAAAGCCGGTAGGTACTCCCGTAGCCATCGCCTCCAGAAGACCTTGGCCAGATAGTTCGCTTGCTTCCACCCGTGGAGGTAGCTTCCGCGAAGGCTTACCGGCCCTTGGAAACCCTCGTTCGACCTTAGCGTCAATAAGTCGTTTGGGGTGAGCGCCAGGTGGGTGGGGTCGCCGTTCAATACTGGAACCAGGGGGCGGTTGTTAAGGATTCGCTCCACCTCAGTCATGACGGTGTTCAGCGTCTCGTCGTCGGGCGGCTGCTGCTCCATGATTGACAGCAATATCCGTCTGGCGGACCGCATCATGCGTTTCCATATGCCGCCTCGGTGACTGGCCTGTGGGGGGTTGAAATGCCATCGTATGCCGTAGGCCACGGTTCGATTCTGCAGTTCGTCCCTGTTTATGTTCTTGTGCCAACGCTGCAATTCCCGTTGAGCGCCCACAAAGTTCGATCCATTATCTGAGTATATATCTGCAGGTACGCCTCTTCGGTTGATAAATCTCTGCAAGGCCCGCAGGAAAGAATCGGTCGTCATCGAATGTGCGACTTCTAGGTGTACCGCACGTGATTTCATGCACGTCATGATACATCCGTATCGCTTTTCTAATCTTTTCCCGCACTTTATCCACAAGGGCCCGAAATAGTCCAACCCGGTGTCACTGAACGGCCACCAGCCCAGAGTCACCCTGCATTCTGGTAGTGGGGCCATGAGTTGTTTGCCTGCTATGGCATTGCGTCTCCTGCATTGCACACACCGTCGGATTACGCGTTTTACAGTCTCTCGTCCTCTCAACAACCAAAGAAGCTTTCGGATGACGCTCGTCACGTGACTTTCCCCGGCATGTCCCTCCATGGCGTGGACGTGTTGAATCATTAGCTCTACTACAGGTTGTCTCGCAGGCAGCAGTATAGGATACTTTGTGTCGAAGTTCAGGTGGGCACTGGCCAGCCTACTATCCACCCGCAGCAGTCCATCAATGAGTTTGGGGTTTAAACGCTTTAATTCGCCTCTTGGAGATGGCATGTCTTCATTGGTCGGCCCCACTTCTTCCGCCCTCTTGAGTTCTCGGGCGAAAGCCTCGCGTTGTATCATTCTAAAAATATCGTACTCTGCCGCTTGTAGCTCATCGGGACCTATCGGGCCGACCGGTATCCGACCTGAGGGCCGTAGCCCTTTCATGACTAGTAAATTTATCTTGAACCTGGTTAACCAAACTAGCGAACGAAGCTTCTTCATCCAGGAAGAAAACCTGACCAGTCGCGATAAAATGGACGACGCTTCGACGACTTTGGTTGCTATCACTACGCCTTTGATCTCCAGCTTTACTTCCGTAGGGGTTTTTAATTCGAACGCGGGCCAGTCCTGTTTGGGCAATTGCAGGAAGCTTGGCCCTCTCGTCTACGTGTCCAGTTGCCTTAAGTTGTTCGCACCTCGGGAGCACAGGTCGGCCGGATTATCGCCAGACCTGACATGACTCCACTGGTTCATGGCTGATTCATCGTGGGTAATCGTGAGTCGGTTAGTAACGAAAGTACTAAACCGGCTCCGGACGTTGTTAATGTGGCGAAGTACTATCGTTGAGTCCGTCCAAAAGCTAGCCGACCAAATATAGAAGTCGAAACATCTCTTCACAGCTTGCACCACCCTGACTGCTAACACGGCTGCGCTGAGTTCAAGGTGTGGGATCGAGACCGACCTCAGTGGAGCGACGCGGGCTTTGGCGAACAGGATCCTCGTAGTATATTGTCCATCTCCTGTGCACCATCGTCCGTACACCACAGCTCCATAACCGACTTCGGATGCATCGGAAAAGGCATGTAGTTCTCCAATCCGTGTCGTATGGCCAGGAGTCAAACATCGTGGAATCCATAGGCCGCCTAATTTCTTCAAGGTGTTCAGAAAATCTTCCCAGTGCAGCCGGTCCCCTCGGTCCAGTGACTGGTCCCAATCAACTTTCTTACGGCACAGCCGCTGCAGCAAGATCTTTCCGGGTAGCAGCCATGGTGAGACGAAACCAAGCGGGTCGAACAAACTTGAGACGGCAGATAGTATGCCACGACGGATTATTGGCAGCTCGGGAACGTTTAACTCGAAAACAAAATCGTCCGTTTCCGCGTTCCATTGTATCCCTAAGGTGCGCTCGACAGGAAGTGGAGAGCCGTCCAAATCTCTTACCCTTTCGGCCTTTTCGTGAAACGGGATGACCTTCAGCACTTCTGAAGCGTTCGACATCCATTTAGTTAGATGGAAGCCGCCCTCTTCCAGCAATCTCGTCAGACCCCTGAACTGCTCTAGAGCTGATTCCACATCATCGAATGACCCAAGGTAGTCGTCGACGTAGAAGTTCCTGCTGACGCTTTCTACCGCCGTCCGATGTACCAGAACGCCATGTTTGTTCGCTGATTCTCGGAGGGCGTAGTTGGCACAAAATGGTGACGATATGGCTCCGAAGGGGTGGATGGTCATCCTATAATTCACCACTGCGTTGTCCCGGTCGCTCCCTTCCCACCACAGGAAAGGCAAAGCATCTCGTTCCCCTACCGGAATCTTCACTTGATGGAACATTTCCCTAATGTCAGCAGACAAAGCCACTTTACCCAATCTGAAACGGCACAAAACATCGATCAGTGGTGTGGCCCAGTCAGGCCCCTGTAGTAGGCGATCGTTTAACGACTTGCCCTGAAACTTGGCCGCACAGTCGAAAACCACTCGCAGTTTATTGGGTTTCTTGGGGTTGGTAACCGGTTGTGAGGCAGATACCAGATACCCCCTTTGCTGTCGGTGTTAACAGGCACCTTTTCAACGTAACCGAGGGCCTCGTTTCGCTTCATCAAATCCGCGTATCGTTCCCACAGATTCTGGTCTCGAATGAAGCGTTCTTTTAGTCGTAGTAATCGTTGGAGAACATAATTTCTGTTGTCAGTCCACGGGTCGACCGGTGTGCGCCATGGGAGGGGAACCTCGAACTGTTTTTGAGGCCTCTAGAGCCTTGCCGCACCGTTTGTAGGGCGAAGTGATCCTCTTGAGACAAGTCGGTCTTTCGTCTCCAATGTCATGAAACTCCTTTTCATACAGCCGTTGCAGATGATACTCTATAATAATAATGGTTTATTTCGGAGACACCCGAATCATGCTCGATTGCATGATCATATGATACAGGTGAGGTCACAAAAAGGTTCCTTGGATATTCATTTGGGTAAATGCAGCCTAAAAGTGTACAGGTTGTAGTGGTCGCACGAACGATTGCCCGGCAAATTTGAGTTTGAAGGTCGGGTGGACGTACACTTGCGAATTGAGTGAAAAAGGCTCCGCCATCAAGATACGTGATGAATTAAAGCGGTGATGAAGTAAAAATGCGCAGTATTTTGGATAGCGTCGATGTAAAGTCGCAAGGGTGAGTAAACTGACAAAGAAAACTTTCGAAAAATCACCAACGAAAAATTGGAGAATTTTGGGTGATGAAGGACATGCACTTGAACCAGTAGTCCAGATGACCCGGAAAATAGCAGAAATATAATACCTAAGGATTTGTGGTGTCTTTCGAGGAGGGGGAATACGTATATAAAACAGTCCGTGTAACCACGGAATTGGTATTTGCTATTCATCAAGAGGTTGTGGAGAACGCCCTCATAAAGAGGTGGATGTAGCTGCCCGAGCCTGGAAATTTCACTGGAGCAGAGTGACGAAAGTTGACAGGTGAGTGAAACACGATTCGAATAAAGGGTTCGTTTCAGGTTAATTGGTGAACACAATTTGACAACAGCAGTTGATATACGATGATCTTATGAAGTCTCAAGGGGGTGATGCATAAACGATACTGTCAAAACATGTAAAGAATCGCTTAACGGGATGCGCTGGTAAGAGTCTGACATGGGGTATTTGGGAAACAACTGGAAGGTCAGTAAATTGGCATACGTATAGTTCATTGCCAGCAAATGTTTGGAGAAATAGCTTTCTCAGTGTCGAACTATTTTTGTCCTGGATTGTGAATACTTCATTGCCAATGCAACTGTCATGAAATGCAAATGGCTGAATGAGAAAAGGTGCAACGGAAGGATACACTGAACATAAAGGTGGTGTCACGCCGATGAAGCGCTGGAAGGAGGACCATTTCGTTTTGTGTGGAATTGTTGGCGGGTGAGAGACGAATCTTTGAATGATGGTTTTGTTTAGATAAATGTAGTTGTGACATACAAATTACCAATTGGATGAATGGTCTCTTCAAGAGTATACCAGGAATTGTCATATTCATAATGAAGATCTGAACAGTGAAACCGTTTCATGTTTTGGGGTACAGAATCCGGTAACTGGATATAATAGAATGAGGGTAAACATGGCATCAGCTCAGACAAATAAAAGGTAAGTCGATGGATATAAATGCCGGTATGGTAAACCTTGTTCAGGAACGTTGGAGGAGGCAATGGGTGGCAGCAGTAATATGCAGGGGATGTTGTTTTTCAATCCGCAGTTGGCACTAGTGGGTGAGGCTGGCCGTGCGCTGGACACCCAACCTGAAAACCAATTCTGGTGACAGGAGGTGCGATTCGCCAGCCTAGTTGCGCCCGCGTATCATTGCAGTTGGCCTGCACGCCCGATGTGCGCCGGCCAAAGCGGTGGATCTGACAGCGCCTCGCACCGTTGTGATTGACATGAGTTTTCTTGGTGGGGCCAAACGGCCGTGGGCATCAGGAAGTCCGCGATCAGGCAACCAGGCACCAGGGGATCCCGGAACGTAACCAAGGAAGCGTCATTCGGGTAGCGTATGAATAGCCAACGGTCAGGTAGATGCGTAGGCCGGGTTAGTGACCGGTGTGGTCTCCAGAGTATTAAGAGTCATCGAGAGAGAGGTACGCACGAATGAAGGTCTGGAAATAGAGAAAAAGTAGAGGAGCGCAGTCTGGGATGCTCCCAGCTGAGGATAAATGAGAATCGATACAAAGAGGCAACAATAATAGACAGTGACTCTCTGAGACTAGTTTTTCGATTGCAGAAGGTGGAAAAACTAAGAATGGTTATTTAATTTCATCTGTCTTAGACCGCCGGTGTTTGCGCGATTCAAAAGTGTAGACCCTTCTCATAGGCTTGGTCATCGGACATGTCTACATTTAGGAGCTGTAAGGCTTGGGTAACCGTGAGGAATTTATCCAACGCACTTCTAAACCGATGGCTGGAAGTAGAACTGCGTATTTCTAACGGTAATTTATTCCATAAGTTAGAGTACACTATGATGAAGAAATGTGAACGTAAGCTGGTGTTGGTAATAGGGGTTGAAAGGGTAAGAATTCTAGAACGTAGTGGATAGCTAGAAACGGGCGCAAAGTGCAGTGGATTAGAAGTATATATCCGACTGTGAAGGATGTTATACAAAAAGATAAGGTTCAGCTTCATACGGCGAAGCCATAAAGGGTCTAGTTTAAAAAATAAGCAGCGTTCTTTATAAGTGAGGGCTGAGCTCCATCCAATCAGTCGCTTGGTAAAACTACGTTGAACTGACTCGATACCAATTCTGTCTGATTTCCGCATACTAGAAAAGATCAGTGGGCAGTATTCTAATAAAGGCCTGGCATGAGATTTATAAAGGAAAAGAATGCAGTCTCGAAGTTGGAAGGAGCGAAATATTAGCCCTAGACACTTTCTGGCCTTAGCGACTTGGAGGGCCGAATATTCCGAGAAATTAAATGTGCAGGAATAGTTCAAGCCAAGGTTCCGAACTATTTGCTTGTTAGCAATGGTTGAACCACAAACGGTTAAGGATCCTGGAGGTAGCTTGCATTTATATGTAAGAACCTCACATTTGTCGGCGGAAAAAATTCATCTGCCAAGTTGAACACCATCTATGGAGTGCAGATATGTCTTTAGAGATGTTTAAGATAGCCGAGGCGATGCATTCAGGCTTGAATGAGTATACAATTTTAATGTCATCAGCAAAAAGAAATGGGGTGCCATGGCTCACTGAGAGGAACATGTCGTTTATATACATGAGGAACAACAGAGGGCCAAGGACGCTACCCTGTATAACACCGCTTGTAACTGGTTTAGGCTTGGAACAGTGTCCGTTTATCGAGACAACCTGAGAGCGATTAGACAGGTAAGAATTAATCCAAGATAGTAAAGGGTCAGTAATGCCAAATGATCGGATTTTGGCCAGAAGATGTGGGTGTGGCACGCGGTCAAATGCCTTTGACATATCCAAGTAAAGGACTATAAGGGCCATTCCACTGTCTGCCATTTCAGTGATGAGATTTAAAAAATCGAGCTGGCAGGTTGCGCAAGATCTTGATTGAAGGAAGCCGTGTTGTCGAGGATTAATAACGTCCAATTGAAAGAAGTGCTTGACGATGTGTTCTTTTACGATTTTTTCCATTAGCCGAGAGAGGACAGGTGTATGGTTAATGGGACGGTAGTTTGTTACCTCATGCAGTGGACCTTTCTTGTGATGCGGGATTATGACTGAGCATTTCCAGTTTGCAGGCACCAGACTAGAGTTCATTGATAGAGTAAATATATTCAGTAGTAGGTAAGGTAAGTTAAGTCCGCATTTAACTATTGCAGTGGGCGGTAAGCTGTCAGGTCCTGGGTAAGATGATGGCTTGAAAGTGGTTAATAATTGGGAGATAATTGAGGCGTCAAATTCCACTGTGGACAGAGTTGAAGCGGTAACTAGGGGAAGAGGCGGAGGGTCAACATTAATATTAGGGGCCATAGTTGAGGCGAAGAATGAGTTGAAGGCCTCTGCAATAGAAAGGGGAGTAGAGGCGGATACACTGTCCATTGAAACAGTGTGCGGGATATTTCCATGATTATGAGAGGTTCTGGTCCTGTACAATAATGACAGTCGAAGAGATCTATGTTGGTGTCGCAGAGCTTATGTTTCCTGGTTACTTAGTGTAGTTTCTTCAAGCTTCTGGATAGTAGAAGTGAGGCGAAAAAGTTGAATAAGAATTGCAAAGTCGTGTGTATTTTCATGAATGTTTTGGAGCTTGGCATACTTTGTTTGCAGCGAAGTGATATGGGATTTCCTATTATTCCTTTGCTGGGGGAGGTAGGTAATCCTATTAAGACATCTGAAGAACTGTGCATAGAAAATATCAGCGGCGTTTTGTGGGTCACGAGAGAGAAAAAACTCACTCCAATCAGCTTGTCGAATTGTAGCAGGGAGAACCTTCCAGTCAGGGAGAGGAGAGGGTTTGATGCAGTGTGATTTCAGGTTAGGCTGTGGGTGAGTGGGAATTCGGCAGTTAACCAGATTGTGATCGCTACCGGGCAAACTTCGGGAGATTGAGACAAATATATGAGGGACGCCATGGGTGAAAATGAGATCTAAAGTGCTGTTTTTTCTCGTAGGAGAGCGGATATGCTGTACCCACCCTCCTACAGTAATACTTGTTACAAATGGTAAAAGGTTTGCGGGTGCAGATAAAGATGGCCAAGCTATCTTGGGCAGGTTAAAGTCACCAGCAATAACTTTTATACTTGAGGGCAGTAAGGATAGGTATTCAAACGCATCAATTAGATATGAGAGTCCGGAGAAATTTTTGCTTGGTGGGCGGTAAACACATCCAACATGAAGTTGAGAGCCAGGAATGTGGACAGTTAGCCAAAGTGAATCGGGAATAGAGTCGAGTAGAGGATGATGAAGCGCCGTTGTATTAAAGGTTTGCTTGACAAATGCCAAACAACCTCCACCGCGTCGAGTTTCCCTATTTACTCTGAAGACATTGTAGCCTACAAGAGAAATCTGGTCTGTTGGAGTGTAATTGGTTAACCAAGTTTCAGTGATCAAGATTATATCATAATTAGAACTATTGGCCAGATATCGTAAGTGCCGAATTTTGTTTATTATGGATCGGCTATTAAAAAGAACCAAAGAGATACTGTTATTGGTATTTAGTTTTGGGTAGTTCGGTTGGTCAAGTAGATTGTGTGGTGCGGAACAGTCTAGATTCCTGGTCTGGCTAGCATGTCCATATGCAGGTGGCCAATCAGCGCCGTGAATTGGGAGGTTTGGTCTATGAGCTGTTGCGTAGTATGGCGCGATGTTGGAAAACGGAGGGCTGGTTACGCTATGGTGTCGGGCGGTGCTAGGATCCGATGTAGACAAACCCCTTAAGAAGTGCGGGATCTCTGAAGTGTCTGATATAACGACATTTCCATTTGTCCGAGGAGGGTTGAAGATACGAGACTGCATAACAGTGTAGTCCACTAACAGCTCCGGTTTGGAATACAGATTTTTACACGAAGGTAGGGTTAGCGAATGGGCAGCCGGCAACTTTGACACATGGCATTTTCAAAGGTAGGGCACAGACGGTGGTGGAATGTGCCTAAGGAAACAATGGCCATTATTTGGTGCGATATTATCATAGGGATTTAGAGGATTTGTCCATTGGAGAGAGGGTCTAAGGAATGATGGGGGCATGCCATACATTATCTGAGGACGGTTTGGCGTTAATGGATTCGATAGGACCTCTAACGTGGAAGAAGCTTGTAGGCTCATAGGGTCTACAGGTTTGTTAGTCAGAGGGAGCTGAGGCGGGGCGACTGTGTTGTGGCTGTAGGGCCCGATGCCCGCCTGAACTCCACAGCCGGTATCTGAATAGGGAGGATCGTGAAGTGGGGTGATGACCTGGTAGCTGACTTGAGGGAGGGGTGGCAGCTGTTGATAGTGGCTGGTGGGGTTAGTTGGTTGCATGCCTGTTGAGCAGTGCTTACCGAGCTTGGTCATCATAGATCTAGGTGTATGCAGCGGCGGCGGCAGTATTGTCGCAGTCATATTATGAGGCCTCCAGGTGGACGTACTAGGCTGTAGAGATGATGTCACTGGTAGATCAGTTGTCTTGTGGCTAAACTGGGATGGAGAACTTCTGGGTAGATTTGTGGAAGACCCTGAAAATGTGGAATGATAGGTTTGATGAGGTCGATTTTTGCTATTTATTCTAGCGGACGTGGTAGGTGGGGATGCAAGGTGCCGACGTTTTCCTGGTGGATGGGTCGGTGACACATGCGGCAATATGTCTAAGTCTATGGTTTCTGCTGGCGTCATGTACACCGATGGCAATGCCGATGCATTTCTCACTGCAGATTTGCTACCTTGGGTTTTCGCCACATTTAACCTTTGCCTGATGGGCTTTACATGAACGTTTTGTGATGGCCTTTTCAGCTTGTCGGGAGAAGACTGTGCCGCACTCTGGGTTGAGTTGCACGAAACATGCGTGAGATCCTGGGGACAAGGCTGGCGGAGGTCCACGGATGCCGAAGGGGCCACAGGCGTAGTAGGTGTTCTGGCTAAAGTCCTGTTCATTGGGGTATGTGCTGATGCATCTACGGGTCCCGTTTGATCAGAGCCAGTGGGAGGCGCTGGTTTGCCTCTCTGCTTGCGGAACATCTCTCTTTGTAGAGGAGATTTATCGGTGTGTATTCTGATGTTTTTAAATGATGTAGCTGCGGAAATTCTTTGACAGTTGCTGATGAACTCAGCGAATGTTAATTGGTTAAAAAATTGAAACAGCAAAGGGCAGGGGTATCGTGGTGATCTTTTCCGTAGCCTAGTGCAATGGCACATGTGATGAGCCATGTTGCATGCATTCAGTATTGTGGCTTTAACAGACTGTGTTGACAGTTTTTCCGGGACGTTTAACACTATAGCATTGTTAGCGTTTTTTATCCTCCTGTGAGTTTCCGAGGCTATTGCATCTATATAACGACCGGCTTTGGAAAAGATTTTGGGGTCAGCTTGATCTATTGGTTCAGCAATGATTGTCAGTGGGGAAATCTTTGATAGTACACACTCAATCGATTGCCATTTATCATATAAATCGTTTATCTTCTGTTCCAAATCATTGACTTTATTTTTGGCTCCGCTGTATATATCGATCAGTGATACAGAACGTGGATTGACAGCTGCCGTCATGTCCGGGTTTGTGTTTCTTTTCGCTCTGGAGGCCCGAATGGTTCGTTTTGGACCAGGCAGAAAATGACCTTTGAATACAGACTTAGACATTCTTTTGGGTCTAAAACAGGGACAGCCGTATTTGAAGAGGGCCTGGAGGTTATACCTAACCCGTGTATGGGTGCGTTTTACTGAGCTTCTATAGCAGCAGAAATGTATACACTTCAGGAAGAGAAGTATAAGGACAGATCACCAAGTCACTCCGTCAATAAATATAGCTGCTCGTATTAATCAAGCTTGATGTGCAGCTGTGTGTAAGGAGAGTGACTGCGGTCCGTTTCGGCGGATAAGTAATTCACGGAACCGCGTACCCCTACTGGACCGTATAACATCCATCCCAGAGCCGTGCGTACGGCATAAGGTGCCTGGCGTACGCCCACTCTTTGGTCAAGCACCCAATGCGCCTCTGGCACGTCGCAGCCGATGAGGAGATCCACCTCATCATCTTCCCAGTCTACATCGGTTACATCCTGCAGGTGGGGCCACCTAGTCAAGATTGCGTTCACCGACCTTGGTGCTCGCACGGGGAGATCCGCTAACGTGAATGCCTCCGTTAGTTCAATTTCCTCGTTAGTGTCTAGAGAGATGAGTTGCAGCCTTAATCTACCGGCAGTCATTACCTGTGTTCCGCCCACCGTGCTCACTGCTAACGACGTCGCACCTTTAGCCAGTTGGTGTTTGTCGGCAAACCGCTCTTTCACTAAAGTGGTGTCGGATCCACTATCAACGAAAGCCAACGCCTTGACTATCCCAGTCGGAGTCACTACTCCCACGGCTACTACGCCTAAACGTACCGAATTACTGGCAGATTGTGAAGTTGAACAAATCACGCTGGGCCTGGCACTCGCCTCGGATATGGTTACTCTCGCCTGATGCAGCAGCCGATGGTGTCTGCCCGTGCAGCCCTCGAAACCACATCGATTCCTTGTTCTACAGGCTGCTGCCCGGTGCGTGGTGTTGAGACAGATGAAACATGCTCCTGCCATCCTCGCCATTCCCCACCGTTCGTCTATTGTGGCGTTGCCGAACTTGGGACATTCTGGTAGGCCATGGCTAGTACCACAGGATCTGCAATTTAGTTTCGCCGTAGCATCTCGTGAAATGACGTGTGTGTTGGTCCAAGGCTGGTACTTTGGATGTTCCCGTACAGGGGTTTGGACTTGGCTAGTACCGGGCTTGTTTGCTCGGTTGCTGTCCCGGATGAGTCGGCCGAATCTGCTGTCAGCTATCTTCGTTTGCCTGTCTAAGTATGCAGTCAGGTCTTCGAAGTTGGCTTCTCTGTCGCTTCGGCTTATCCGTTCAGCTTCTTCCGCCCACCGACCCTGTAGTTCGGGAGAGAGGTGACGGACTATGCCTTCCAAAGTGTGCATGGCGTCTAGGTCAGCCCTGTAACCTAAATGGTCGAGGGCTATTGAGCAGTTCTGCATCTAGATCACCAGGCCGGCCATGGTGTAGACGTCGCCCTTGGCTCTCTTTGCCTCTACCATCACGTCCTCTATTAGGTTACGGGCTACCTTGAACGGTTGGCCAAACAAGTCCCTTAGAATCTTCCATGCTCGTGTGTAGCCTTGTTCCGGGTCGAGCATAGTACACCCGTCGATAGCTTCTCTTGCTTGGCCTCGACAGTAGTGAGTAAGGTAGAGGAGCCTTTGCCCAGGGTCGGTTACCTTGTTTTCAACGAACGTCTCGAACTGTTTGACAAACTTGCAGTATTGCTCAGCTCGCCCGTCGAAAATCGTTAACTCCACTCTAGGCAGATCGATCGACGGTGGTTTGTAGTCGGCGACCGGCGTGGGGTTCCCTACCTTATTGCACCCTAACCTATCGGAAGTGTCGAAGTCACTGGTCTCATGCTCTCGCTGTTTCTGTGTACACCTCTCTGCTTCCTGCGCCTGTAGCCTAGCCGATAGTAACTGTTGCTCTAGTTCTAGTATTCTCAGCTTATATAAATCGACATCCTTACGATCAATATTGTTTTCAATAACACATGAGCTAGCACTGACAGGACTAGGCGATCTAGCATTAACTAAAGAATTAAAGGTACCCAAAACCTCCCCAGAGACTTGCCGTGTTACTTCTTGTCCGGATTCGACTGCTTTTGATCCTTTTCTTGGCATTTTGCGTGATTTTTCCTTGTTCCAAATAGATCTATTGAGTATTGTTACGAACGTTTGAGCAATGCGTAGCCAAATTCGCAACGGATCCCGAAATCAAAAGACGATTATCCGTGATATTCCACGATACTAGATTATTGAATGAACAATGACATAAACAATATACAAACCTCAATAATACGATCACAAGGACTCAACAACGAGAAACCGAGTAGCAGCGTGTGAGCAAACAGCACGTGCGTCACGCAGGTCCTGAACAAGGATGTGCCAAAGTAGCGCTCTGGGAGCAAACAAACAACAATTGGTCCAGAAAAACAACCAGTTCGTAAAGACAAGTCAACAGTGTAGGTAAATGAGTGATGTTGGGAAAAACACTGAATCGCGAGGGAAAAAGGGGAATTTTCCACGACCGGCTGTTACACCCAATGCGCCTCTGGCACGTCGCAGCCGATGAGGAGATCCACTTCGTCGTCTTCCCAGTCTACAACGGTTACATCCTGGAGGTGGGGCCACCTAGTCAAGATTGCGTTCACCGATCTTGGTGCCCGCCTGAGGAGATCAGCTAACGTGAATGCTTCCGTTGGTTTTATTAGCTCGTTAGTGTCTAAAGAGATGAGTTGCAACCTCAACCGGCCGGCAGTCATTACTTGTGTTCCTCGCACCGTGCTCACTGCTAACGACGTCGCACCTTTGGCAAGCCGGTGTTTGTCGGCAAACCGCTCTTTCACTAGGGTAGTATCAGATCCACTGTCGAAGAAAGCCAACGCTTTGACCACCCCAGTTGGGGTCACTACTCCCACGGCTACTGCTCCCAAATGTACCGGTTTACTGGCAGACCGCGACGTTGAACAAATCACACTGGGCTTGGTACTCGCTCCGGGTAAAGCTATTTTCGCCTGGTGTAACAATCGATGGCGTCTGCCCATGCAGCCCTCCTAACCACATCTGTTCCTTGTTCTACAAGCTGCCGCCCGATGCACGGTGTTGAGACAAATAAAGCACTCTCTCGCCATCCTCGCCATCCTCGCCATTCCCCACCGTTCGTCTACTGTGGCGTTGACGAACTTGGGGCATTCTGGTAGGCCATGGCTAGCATCACAAGACCTGCAATTTGGTTGCGCTGTGGTGTCGCGTGAAATGGCGTGTGCATTGGTCCAATGCTGATATTTCGGCTGTTCCCGAGCAGTGGTTTGAGCCTGGTTAGTACTAGACTCGTTTGCTCGGTTACTGTCCTGGACAAGTCGGCCAAATCTGCTGTCGGCTATCTTGGTTTGCCTGCCCAATTATTCGGTCAGGTCTTCGAAGTTAACCTCCCTGTCGCTTCGGCTTATCCGCTCCGCCTCTTCCGCCCACCGACCCTGTAGTTCGGGAGAGAGGTGACGGGCTATGTTTTCCAAAGTGTACATGGTATCTAGGTCAGCCCTGTAACCTAAATGATCGAGGGCTGTTGAGCAGTTCTGCATCTTGATCACCAGGTCGGCTACCGTGTAGATGTCGCCTTTGGTTCTCTTTGCCTCTACCATCACGTCCTCTATTAGGTTACGGGCTACCTTGAACGGTTGGCCAAACAAGTCCCTTAGAATCTTCCATGCTCGTGTGTAGCCTTGTTCCGGGTCGAGCATAGTACACCCGTCGATAGCTTCTCTTGCTTGGCCTCGACAGTAGTGAGTAAGGTAGAGGAGCCTTTGCCCGGGGTCGGTTACCTCATTTTCGAAGAACGTATCAAACTGCTTGACAAACTTGCAGTAGCGTTCAGATCGGCCGTCGGAAACCGTCAGTTCTACCCTTGGCAAATCGATCGCTGGTGTTTTATAGTCGGCGACCGGCGTGAAGTTTCCTATTTTTTTGCGCCCTGATCTATCGGAAGTGTCGTAGTCGTTGATCTCATGCTTACGCTCTTTCTGTCTACACTTCTGTTCTGCCTAGTGGGCCTGTTGTCTAGCCGATAACAGTTGTTGTTATAGGTCTAATATCCTCAGCCTATATAGATTGACATCCTTACAATCCATATTGCCCTCAGTAACAGATGAACTAGCACTGACAGGACTAGGCGATCTAGCATTAACTAAAGAATTAAAGGTACCCAAAACCTCCCTGGTGACTTTCCGTATTACTTCCTGTTCAGATTCCAATGTCTTCGATTCTTTTTTTGGCATTTTGCGTGTTTTTCTCGTTCCAAATCGATCTACTGAGCATTGTACCACATGTTTGAGTAGCAAGTAGCCAAATTCACAACGGATCCCGAAATCAAAAGACGATTATCCATGATATTCCACGATACTAGATTATTGAATGAACAATGACACCATAAAGATACAGTCCTCGATAGTGAAATCACAAGGACTCAACAAACGAGAAACCGAATTGCGGCGTGCGAGCGAGGGGCACGTGCGTCACGCAGGTCCTGAACAAGGATATGACAAAGTAGCGCTCTGGGCGCGAACAAACAACAACTGGTCCACAAAAACAAACAGTTCGTAAAGACACGTCAATGGTGTAAGCAAGTAAGTGATGTTAAGAAAGATACTGAACCGCAAAAATTTTAGGGGGATTTTCCACAACCGGTCGTTACATAGTGGGTGCAGCCTCCTGTCACTGACTGACGGGGTACCTCCTCCCAGGAAGACGAGCCGATGGGGTTCTCAGCCACTTTGGACTAGTAAGGTCTGAAAGAAGAAAACGTTTACATGGGTGAGACTACGAAGCAGTGGTGATCAGAGACGCTACCTGTGGTATGTACCAGAAACACCTAAGTCGGGTAAGATTCAGAATGAATGCAAAAGAAAGTGCGAGAAGCTTTTGGCCAAAACCATAGGATCACACCTCAACATGTATTGCAATTAGATGCAATCCAAGGCGACTCTATGAATGTCAGTTGGAAACGTAAGAGGGTCAGGCAGCCGCCAAAAATCTGAAGTGGGCAGAACCCCCTCGACTCCACTTCTAGCTGGTGTATAGAAAAGACGAAACCTCCAGAGTTCCACAAGTCGCCACAGCAGCTGCGTCCCAAATGCGAGAGGTGCTCAAAATTCTGAATGGCTTGGTAAGGACTAAGGCGGCACTCCCCGGTGGTATCAAACCGGCAGTTGTCTAACCTCTGGCGAAGTTTCTGACCCAGCCGCTGACCACGCTGTTCAACTCATGGCTTGAGGGAGGTTGCTTACAACAGGAATGGCTCAGGGCGACTGTCACCCCGATTCAAGAAGCGGGGCAATGAAGAACCCGTCTCAAGTGAGGGACCGATAGTTCAACTGCGGTATTGCTGGAGGCGATGGGGTGGGTTTTGCGGGCCAGGATTGCCAACCACGTGACTGCGCACAGGTTGATCGCGACAAACCAGGACGGTTTCGTTTCTCAGAAATCCTGCTCGTCAAACCCCATGTTCTTCATGAACGAGATAACCCGATATCGTAGACAACGTAAGGCCCTCATTCCATCCCGGTTTCGACAAAGTCCCGCCAGCGCTGCTTCGATTTAGCGGGCCTGATTCCACAATTTTACCTCTGAATATCTTCAAATTATTTTTGTAATTTGGAATTTTCCCGTCGCATTGGAGAACCTACACTAATATCCCCGCCATAGAAAGGATCCTTTCTCCGACCCCTTGAATTAACGACCGAATAACCACACACCCGTAGCCCCCAGACCACTTGAGCGCCTAGTCAGAAAGCGCCCCCTCAATATTTATTGTCCAATAACTCGGTGCACAAATGCCAACATGGTTTTCTAAAAACTCGGTCTTGTTACGCTCGTCAATTTGGCTATTCCAACGTGGTCACTGCAGCCGCAGACAATAGGAAATGCCTAACTGCCATTTTCTTGGACATGACTATGGCGTTTGACCGTGTTTCTCACTCGCGTCTCTTGACCAAGCTTGAAGCCTGTGGGTTAAAATCCCCCATCCTCGGCTGGTTCTCCCCCTATGTTTCTCACCGCAGCCAAGTTGTTTCAATCAATAACAACCTCGTTCAACCCTCTTTCGTCACCAGTGATGTTATTCGAGGAAGCGTGCTAAGACAACTTCCATTCCCAATGTACATCAATTATGTCTTTTCTACAACACATCAAGGTATCTCGTTCCTATTTTCGGATTATTTCTCACCCCAGGACCTTAACAACGCAGTTCCCAATACAGTACGATCTGGAATGATGGAATGATGGTGTCACTACTGGGAAATGGAATTCTCTGTTGAAAAATGCACTCTCATGACCTTAAGCCGTCAAGTCTTTCCGAACTATTTTTTATACATAAGTCTCCTGTTACCCACAGCCCATCAGTACGAGATCCGGGGTTGCATTACTCGTGCACCCAAACTTCTCAGAACACTTATCTTTCCAAACTGTCAAGGCAACTAAGTCCTTGGGATTTCTTTGTGGACGTCTTATCCCGCGCGATACGAAACTTCTATTGTATCTGTCCTATGCCCGACCATGCCTGGAGTGCTGCCCTATCATCTTCACTAAGACTCTCCAAACCGGCAAAATAACTTCAGAGAATGTGCAGTGCTCATTCAAGAAAAAGCCGCTTGGTTATTCTACCACTCTCAGCTATGAATACCGCTGTGCCGTCCTCCTCATTGAACCTCTCGCTACGCCGTATGTGACTTGACCTCTGCCTCCTCCGTAGGCACATTCCTCACCTGGTACCTTCTTCCACTGACACATAAACAATCCCTTCGTCACAGAGATTTGAGCCTTTTTATTCCGAATGCTAAGCTATCTATGAGATTTAATTTCTTTGTGCTAAAATATTCTAGAATTCAGAATAAACTCACCGTCGTATTTCGTCCTTGTTTTCCCCACCCAATTCAAAATATCAACAGCACACTACCTCCCCGTTGATAACACCCCGATGCTAACTGCCACTCTCATGTCTGAGGCTCAAGCTTTTGAAGTAGGACCTAACTTCTGGCTAATCTTCAAAACCCCATTCTGTGTGCGTTTGATTTTCGAGAAGCCTCTCACACCCCGGCAAGTCTTGAACCTAACAATTCCCTCCTTGTACAAGCTCTCTCCATGACCCCATCAACTGCTACCAGTCGTTCTCCATCTCTGATCACTGTCTTTACCGTTCGGGTCGTAAATGTTCCTCGTCCCTGCACTCTGCTCCACAGAACCCCTAACCAACTTGGGCATACCTGTTTGCACTCGGGCTAGCTCGTTCCTGATTTGGGTCTCATCACTAACTCAGGCTGAGACTCAGGATAGTCTCATACCAGATCCTTGCAAAACTTTTTTTAAGACTTGTCGCTCAACCGTGAGACCTAGCTTTTATCGTTATAATGGCCTGGTTCTCTTCTCGCTTATCCCATCCTTCACCCATTTTCTTCCATGACATTGCTGTTACGTTTCTCTCTACATCTACAGCTGGTACAAATGCTAGACTGCAGCTCCCCTTTGCTTATATTTCAAAACTTACCGACCAAGGACCGGTTCGGCTATCCTATCCCACAAGCACCAAATTGGCGCATTTCCCTCGCCGGAAGTAAAAAGCTTGGACGGCCAACACGGTTTGTTATTCGCTCCTCACTCGGCTGCTGTCCTAGTGGCTTTGATCTCTGGAGCTGCCGAAGCCCAGATACCAGACCATTGACTACTCGAATGGACGCGTTGCTATAACTCATTGCAATCCCAACGGTGTGAGACGCGGTCAGATCCACTGCCTTGGCCGGTGCACATCGGGCGTGCAGGACGTCTGTAGTGATGTGCAGGCGCAACTAGGTTGGTGGATCGCACCCTTTGTCAGCACAAAAACGGTTCTCAGTTCAGGTGTCCAGCGCACGACCAGTCACACCCACTGGCACCGTTTGTGGATTACAGAACTCCATCCTCACGCGTTTACTGCTGCTGCTGACGTATTGCCCTCTGCCCCTTCCAACGACTGTTTTTCCGTCGAGCTCACCACCAGCATGAAGACTGCAACTTACCTTCCCACGCCTGGCAACATTTATCACTCCAGTTATGTGCTAAATAGCGTGAAGCGTTCATTTCCACAGATCGATCCGCTCCTGTAACGAACGTTTGAGCAATGCGTAGCCAAATTCGCAACGGATCCCGAAATCAAAAGGCGATTATCCGTGATATTCCACGATACTAGATTATTGAATGAACAATGACATAAACAATATACAAACCTCAATAATACGATCACAAGGACTCAACAACGAGAAACCGAGTAGCAGCGTGTGAGCAAACAGCACGTGCGTCACGCAGGTCCTGAACAAGGATGTGCCAAAGTAGCGCTCTGGGAGCAAACAAACAACAATTGGTCCAGAAAAACAACCAGTTCGTAAAGACAAGTCAACAGTGTAGGTAAACGAGTGATGTTGGGGAGAACACTGAGTCGCGAGGGAAATAGGGGGATTTTCCACGACCGGCTGTTACAGCTCCTCTCCTTCGCGCACTATAATTTCCTATATAATAATTCATCGATTACGGCACCTCACCGTCTACACCCTCTGCGTCTCACGTATGATCACCCCCCCCCCGTCTCCTCCTGTAAACCCGTCCATTCACCATGTCGGAACTCGCGGCTACTATTCATTCACTAGCGCATTTACTGTCGCTGGTCATTTCCTCACAAAAATTGTCAAACGACAACCTCGGCAGAAACATATTTCATGGTTCTTCAGACGTCAGAAACGTGATAAGCGGTTACTCGCTCTCTCCATCGGTCCAAGCGCTGGTTTTCACAGTGCTCGTCGATCTCTTCATTCTGATCTGGTTGTGCCCCTTGACTCCCTGACATTTTCACGTCTCAGATACATTCACCATGCGGCTCCGCTGGTGTCATTACTCCTAGGCACCTTCCAAAATGGCCATCAAGTTGTACACTTACCATCCATCTGCAATAACATAACCATTGCGTGCAACCTGACCGTGCAACCACTTTACAACTCATCCAACATTGGTTCCTCACCCAACTGCTACCTTCGTGCCGATATATCAATATCCACCCGTTAAAAAACTGCCGAAAGCTCACCCGTCCTCCGCCGGCCTTTCTTCCGACACCTTGATAGTCCCTCCCTCATACGGGATGTGCCATTCGTTTGGTTCATTTGACTCGATTCATCTAATTGGATGTGTATACAGTTCTGTAGGCATTCGGCATCCATATTATACCACTATCTCCGACGCTTGAGTTATTTCACTCAGCAGCTGTTGGTACACCTCAGCCTTTTCAGCTACGTGTTATGCAGCCTCAGCCACACGTCATTATGACATGGTACACTCATTGCACTGTTCATTAAAAGATGTGTACTTACCATTCATCTATTCTATCGTCTCCTCGGTAAGCTAAAGATCTTTGTTGTCACCGTGCCTTTCCGCAACCCATATTTATTTATCTTTTATTATCACACTGTCATTTCTCGACCAACACAAAGTACGCAAGCGATTCGCGTCCCACTACCTGTAATCCACCGGCCTTCCAATAAACATCACTCCGGCTGTCCCTCTATACCTCCGGAATTGTCGCTCGTTTGCTATACAACTGATTCCACCAGTACTAAACCTCTGATTCCTACTACCATACCCGCCAACCATTTTCATTTTCATTCAAAATTCTATGCTCCGATCCCGTTCTTTGTGCCAAAGTTACTGGTTTCATAGCTTTCTTTATCGTCATCGTATGCTTCGTTATTTAGAACGGCCACCCGGACACTTATCTACTCTCTACTCCATTGCCGCCTGCGCACGCTATTCACCTTTGCAATCGATTCATGGCCATTATTGCGTCTTGTTGTTGTCACTTCGTAACGTACCTGCACAACTGTAAATAATTTGCCCAATGTTTACCCGCTCTCCTCTGGCTATGTCTTCCATCACCGCTCTTGAAATTGCACCCTCTCTCACTCGTATCTGTCTTACACCGTTCTTGTGAATGCCTTCGTTGGCACCTCACCGTCAAGTTTTATTACCAGATGGCCGCTTGAATCATTGCAATTTATCCCTGATGATCCATTATAGTTTTCTGTTTATACAATTTTATACACTGCATAAACTTTTCGTTTTAGGAACGCTTAGCGAGAATTCCTCGTTTCCACTCGAATTTCCAGTTGTTGTGTTCACCTTCACGATTATCCATGTTGACACTTTCCCTCTCCAACCGATTTTACCAGCCACAAGCGTAATTGAGCATGTGACCTTGACCTTCAAAGTTGTCAGGCATTATCCTCGCTGCAGTTCACGTAAACATTTCCCTGACCCTCCGCGTACCTATGTTCTACTATTTTGAAAACTCCTGTTCAGACATCACGTGGATCGTCCGGTCATGCATTGCAGCATGCTTCGAGCTAACCCCAAATAAGCCATCATTATTATTACCATTTTTATTATAGTTGCCGTGTAATTGCCGGGATCGGTCGGTATTCGCAGGAGCAAGCAATCCTTGCATGGGAAATGATGGATGATGGATAAAGATGGAAAGTACTACTTATTCATTCTGTAGTTAGGGTGATGAACTATGACGGGCATGTAACTGGTAAGGTGTAACCTCGATATGAAGATGAAGCCCGAAGGGCTACCGGTGATAATTAAAGAAGAATGAAGCGAGTAACATGTCTGCAGCGGCAGCGCAAGCGTAAAAATATAATTTTGTATTCCATCGGCTGTGCTAGTAAATGGCACTGACTATGCTCTGAAAACCATTTCCAAAGGCAGGAGGTGTGGTCCGTCAATCTGGCCTCTCTGGATTTTCGTTGCAGAATTTCCGCTCGCCCAAGTTGCGCCGGTCAAAGCGGTAGAGCTGACCACGCCCCACCGCCGATGACACTAGAATGAGTTGTATAAATGCTGCGAGATCATATAGTCCAAGTTCTGCCGATCGGATTGTGGGAATTCTGAGGAGCGGAACCAGTAGGGAAGCAGTGGTGCGGCGAACAAAGGTCAAACCATATGGACGATTCAGTTTGTTTATCCAGCGAGAAGTTTTCCGAGTTATTCGTGGGATGAAGCGGGCTGTACTCGTTCCGAAGCAAAATTGAAAAAGCTGGCCTGACAGCTCTGCCACCAGGGGGCTTAGGGAGAGACGTAAAACAACTACTTCTCGACATATAACTACCAATGACAGAAGCAGGCCGTTGTAACGCTGAAGGCTAGCTTCAAGGATAAAATGATAAGAAAAAAAATAAAACTGCACTAGTGAACGACTATCTCCAGGCTTGGTTTGTATTACCGATCAGGCAAGGAGGCGGGAATGAACAAGATCTGAGGTGAATACTTATGTGTAATTCGACGAATGAAAGATGGGAAACCACGTGAATTTTGAAGATTCGCTCCTCAAAAAAAGGCCTGCAATCCCACATGCGGAAGTAAGGTGTCAACAACTGAATAGTTTACGCTTGAGTCTTGCCGGCACCTCAGTGACCACACTATATATGGTACCACGCATTTTCCGGCACTGGCGATGTACTGAAACTTGATAGCTGCTGATGGAAAAGTATCGTTCCGAGTGCGATCAAAACAGGCTGCACGAATCGATAGATCACCAGGGCAACATTTGCAAGTAGGGGGTCGTGTTCACGGGAACTGAAAGTTAGGGAGGATAAACAGACTCACGGATGGTGTTGTTGACAATCACAGAGTATTGGTTCGACAGCTTCTATCCGCTTACAGCAATACAGAGTTATTCCGAGTGCCCTGGGGTATCCATTAATGATCGCTATCTTCTGGACAGAATTTTTTAGGTTACTCGTCAATATACCGGACCAAGTTCGTAGGCCCGAGCAATGAACATGTAGAGATCATGCCTGAGAATGATTTTTCGTACAACCAGATATTTACTCATTTTTTGAATGTTAAAGAGACTGGAGTTAGCAACTTATTTGCCGCCGAAGCTTCATCCAAAGGGAAGAGTGTTTATGTAAAAGAAAATTAGACCGGATCACAGTACTGGACACCGGAATCAAGGCCACGGAACCCCTAGGCCGCATATAATAGTTGGAGGGAGTTATGACTTGGGAGGCCAAAATGTTAGGCATATGTTTTACAATGTCGCAAAAGGAAGACGTTTTCATTCATAGAAAGAGTAGTCAAATGTAGCGCACTGTTTCGTATAACTTGAGGATGAGGAATATCCCAGAAACGATTTGGTAGGTCTACTTTTTACGTTCTCAGTGGTTTATCTAGCAGTTTGTCGCATATTAGAAAAGATGACGGCTTAAAATTCCAGAAGTGATCTAGAGTGAGTTCCCAAAATGCTTAGCTGGCTCTCCGAAATATCGAAGGTTGGGTGAATCAGACCAATTAACCGACTAGCTTTAGCAACCTGCACGGCCAAAAGCCCGGAGAAACTGAACGTACACTAATATCGTAAACCCAAGCCTTCCACTTCCGGGCTGCTGGGGATGAATTGATCAATAACTTTAAACGTTCCTGCCAAAACCTAACAATAATACGTAAGCACACAAATTCTGGCTGCGGAGAGTTCCATCAACCGTAGATTGCTCCGAGAATCTGGCTGCTGTAAGTCGCTAGTTTTGCCAGCAATGGTAGAAGCTCAGGCTCTAGGCTCAAAGGGGCTCCATTTTATTATCATCCGCAAAAAGAAAAGCAGCACCTTGTTTTATGACTGTAAAAATATCATTCGCACACATAAAGAAAATTGAGTAACCTAGCACACTACAATAAATAGCTCCACAAGTTACCGGTTTGGGGATGGTAAGCTGTCATCCATCCATACCACCCGGTTTCCGGATATTAGATATGATCAAACACCATCTAAGGAGTGGATCAAACTTTTCATAGGTTTTCATCCTAGCCGTTAGCCTCAGTCATTCCAAGGAGAACTACGATCACTTATCTGCCGTGGTAGGCAGCCATAGCCATCATGTTGAGGAAAACATGCCCACACACTCTTCGTGCTTGGTTACACGGATCCTTCTTGGGCTCTCCATCAGTAAAACCTTCAGCTATCATCTTTGGTTCATTCTTTTTATGCAATTGCCAGCAAGCTCGGTGCTCTTCAGCTCCGTCTCAGGTTTTTTATGTCCTGGACTCTCCTTTTTCCTCGGCCCACTTCATGTTTCACCTGTGGTAAAATGATCTAGTTATCTATCACTTACCTGTCTAGCTTCGGTAAGTTCTCTCATCCGTTTAATATTTTGTTCTCCCCAGATGTCTTCCCTGCGCTTTACACATTGCTCTGCTTCCCCACCTTCCGTCTGTTGTGAAGAAACCTTTCTCCATTGTTAGTCCTCACTACTACAACCACTCAGTAGCCATAATTTCCCCGCTTTTTCTAGCCACCTGCATCATCAACATGTCGCTGCTTCTTAATGCATCTCCACTTTCTAGTGTTTCTCCCATTTTTGACCATCATCTCATGGTGCACTTATTTGAACAAGTTAATTGGATTACCCCTACCCGCTTCCCCCGATCACTTCCTTTATCTATCATCCTCCGCGAACTAGTCACCATAGCTAGCTTCACTTCTGTGCCCCCGAGGCTGATCCACCTCTCTGCAGGTGCACCGTTTTTCATTTGTCAAAACCAAGCCAATGCGTCACGAGTTTTCGCTGTTATTACCCATTTCATCATTGATGCTGGGAATAGTTTCTCCCCTAATCCTCCAGTTTTCGACGACTAACGCCGAGCGTCATCCAGCTGCACCCCTTGTCTTCAGTCCATTCTGAAAATATTCGTACCTCAGCCACCGTATAGCAATCTCTCCAAAACATACTTTATATCTTGCTCACTTTCCAAGACCTTTTTCACATGCTCCATGTTCCACACCGGGTTCTTCAACCTGTTACTGATCATTTATCGTAGCGTGGCAATGCATCATTTCTATCCATTCCTCTCCTACGCGTATAAATCCATTTTCTATTGTATTTTGTCAAAACAGCTTTTCCAGCCGTATTTTGGTCCCCCTCATTTACAGTACCCAAATTTCAGCTATCTCCACCTGGACCAGCCAGACTCCACCATTTGACCTTGATCTTCGGATTCGTCGAGCATCATTTGGAATTTTTCAATAGGCCTATCTAAAATCCCCTCAGCTATTCCCTGATGTGGATACGTTTATATTTATCTCGCACTTATTTATGTTGAGTTCATCTATCCCACATTGGTCATACAATCTTCTACATGATCAATAAATGACTGTCCAAATAATCGCCTGTGACAGTCTGATCATGCATCTGGCATGCTTCCGGCTTGTTCGAAATAAGCCATTATTAATAATATTACTAGTATAAACTGCAAGTTATCATTTTTGAATGAAATTAGGCTGACGGGAATAATTGAGGTCATTACTCAATAGATGAGCTGTCAGCTTATTTTTATTCAGTCTTTCCACATTTAGGGGAATTACTAGAGATTTGGTTTGCTGGTTAGCAGTCATTCATGTCTGGTCATAAACCTTTGTTGGGAATAAGTATAAAGCGGATATTTTCCAGTGAGGGGGAAAGTGCTACTGCCCATGGATAAATCACAAAACCTTGACAAAAAACTGGGATATCAGCTCCACCTAATTTGAAAGCAGCCGTTGGTACAGCATCTGGCCCGGGGCGGTAGGACCGCTTTATAATAATCCTTCCTGCTTTTAAGCTTTTTGGGCGAAGTGAAATTTTTAAGATCTGTTCAGATATCAGCAGCTCGAAGTCAAGCATGTGTTGGTGTTCATCGGTCGGTAGAGACAAAGCAAAATAAGTGTTGAATAATAATATTAATAATAATAATAATAATAATAATAATAATAGCGGTTTATTCCGGAGAATCTCTATGCATGCATGAAGCACGGTCTAATTTTTACAGGCGACAAAATATGCAGGCGAAATTCATGAAAAGTTTAGAAATATGCATGACAAACGTAGGGTAGACAGATTTAGAAGGGAGGTAAGGGGGAGATAAACGTATGCACACCAGAGGATGATGAAGGGAGTTCAAGTGAACCCCAAAATAGATTTAAAAAGATGTCCGGTGAATCTGAAAGTCGAGGTCTAATGGGAGACCTGTCTGGGCCAAATAGAGTTTTGCATGACGAGGACTAAAAATAGGCATAAGAAACAATGGTAACGAAAGACGATCAAGCAAATAGAGAAAAAAGAAATAAATGGCAAATGATTAGATAGCCCTGAAGTATGCCATGTCGCAGTGAATGGGAGGTGTCAATTTGAAAAGGGGAAGCTGGCAGCGCATGGCAGTAAAAGCGAGTCGAGTAGCAATAATGGTTTGGAGGGATCAAGACACGGCAAATGTTAGGCATCGATACAGAAAAAAATGGACGCATATCACGGAGGGCAGCTGGATGGTGGCAACAGAACTGGAAGGCATAGAACTGGAGGAAGCAGAGGATACATATATACATATAAAACAGTGAGAGCGAAGAGCGGAGAAGCGATAGAACACGTAGGTAGCAGTGCTTGGAAGAGACAGGAAGAGGTAGATCGAATGGTACAGAATGAACCTGTAAAAACCCTGACGAATTTGTTTCAAACAGGTGGACAAAGGAGGTCGACAGAGAGAGGGGAAAAGACTTTGGAAGTACGGAATTGGTGACGGCTTTAAGCAGAAGCCTATGAATGAGGGGGTATAAAGGAAGTGACCGAAAAAACCGGTAAGGATGAATCTGACAACCTGATTACTGCGGATGCTACATGTGATGACGGCCCAAAACGAATGAAGCGCTAATAAATGGAAGTACGGTATGCGCCAAGAAGGTGATGGCTGTGAAAATGGTTAGAGAAAACAGAGGGAATGAAAACACAAAGTGGCCGATGTAGTGTAAAATATTAGCGGAGAAAGGCAACTTGAAGTTAAGACCGACTGTGTTGCAAAGATGCAGCAATTGTAACAGCAAATAACATAGTAGAGGAATAAAGAGGTGGAGGATCAAAAAAGTCACGTAATAGCGGATCGTATAGTTTGAAACTGTACATGAGAATAATGACGTAAAGATTACTTTACATCACGTGGAACGCGGAAAAGCAGCGAATCCTGGAAGGAACACTGAGGATGAATGTGGCGAGCAATATGCGAAATGAATGAGAGTACCGACAGCGGAGAAGCAGAGAATGGATGACCAATCACATCGTTTCACTGCATATGAAACAGGGTAAGGACAGAGAAAGAAGAAAAGGATTACCCAGGCAAATGAACCTGCGATGGAACGAAAGGCAAGAGAAATATATGTGCCTCGGAATTGGGAGAATGGAACTAAACAACTGCTTGCCTGCAGGTGAATAATCAAATGGATTGAGTTGGAAATCGCATACCGGGCTACTGCCTAATAGAGGGATCCACAAAACTACAGTAGAGGCAAGTAAGGAAAGCTAGTGGTAGTGAAAAATAATAAATGTGGCTGTAAAAGGAGCGAACGTAGGGACGGCTAGTTCTTATGTGGCGACTGCTAGTAGGTACGGGTGGGTCTGGTGCGCATTGGCAGGAGGTGTAACACGGGAGGACGAAAAAGGACACGACCGAATGGTAGGTAGTGACGTGCAAGAACGCGACCAATGAGCTTTATGAGCATAGAAAGGTGCCAGCTGAATGAAGTTCTGGAGCCGGAAGGGGCAACGTGGATGGAGAAGAAAACATTGCGGACTTAAGGACAGTAAAACTAATAGGACGAAAGTGACATCACGCAGTAAGAACTGTCATGGTGAGAAACGATAGGAACAGGGATAGAATGCGCAGGTTTTGTACAAGTGTAGAATGACAAAAAAGAAAAGTGACAGGAGTGCTAAAAAGAACGATGGAAGACCGAATCGTGATAGAAGCATGCGATCCGCTTTCGACAAGGATCGATGCGGTAAGGCGGAAGAGTCAGAGCGTGAGATCCGCAGCTGGCGCAAGTGGGTGGGGCTGACTGTGAGCTGAGTATCCAACCTGAAAAACAATTGTTGAGGTGAACACTGAAGGAATGATCCAACAGGCTTATTGCGCTCGCATATAGTTGCAGATGGCCTGCAAGCCCGATATGCTCCGGTCATAGCAGGGGATCTGACCCCACTCCATAACGTTGAGGCGGTTGTGAGTGCTCGTTGCTGGTTGTACAGGGGACGGAGCACCCAAGATAAAAATACATGATCAAGGATCAATTAGTCAGCTTATGAGAACTTGGACAACAGAGCCAACGGACGCAGTGATCGACAGACTGCCATATGGCATTATTATCCAGTTGAGCCGGCCGAGGAGACATTCGGAACAGTGTCCGAGGCAGATGAAAGGCATTGCGGATAATCGGAAAGGGAAATGAGATACAGAAACTCAGTCTGGGTATACCCCAACTAAGGATCCACGGTTAAAGGGAATAATAGCGAAAGTGAAGCACGAAATCCTCGAAGTAGAGGGCCCCAAAGAAAAGATGAGGCCACGGAGTGTAAGACTAGGAAAAGAAAGTGGTGAACTGTGGATAAGTAGGAGCTATAAGATTCAGTAACGAGATTCAGGTTTGGCCTAGAGCATTCAGTCGCTAGAAAAGTAAAAAGAGTTTCTGCACGAAATTATGGAAGGAAGTAGGCTGGGGGATAGGGTAGGGACAGAATAGTTGACGTCAGTTTGACGCAGATTTCGGTTAATAAGCCGCGTCGAGTAGGAAGGATGGGACAGAAATTCTCTGTCAAAAATCGCTGAAGGTGGTGAAAGCATATGTGGTGGGACCTGAAGTGTAAATGAGTAAAGGTAAGTAAAATGCTATCAAGAGGCGTTGGGTTGCTTATCATGATCTTGGTAAAAACCAGAGGACAGTATTCTATATACATATATATGTACGTATATAAGTATGTATGAATGTATATATATATACATTAGATTTATGTGTAAGTACTGATACAGTTCCCATAGTCTCGTTGACGTCCATTTGAGGGCCGAAGACGTGATGTAACTTAGTAACGGTAATAAATCGTGGGGTAGAAGTACTGACAGTGTCCAGGAAGTATTGCAGCAGAGTTCCTGAAAATGCGAACTCATCTGGAAGGGCTTAATACAAAATGGAGTTGTCAGGATTCGATTAGTCGGCAAGGAAAAACAATTGGTGGGTGCGGTCATGTTTTGTTTCGGTCGATGGAGTACTCTAAAGAAAAACGGCCAAACAAAGCATTCATAATTCTGAAATGGTCAAACGTGAGAAGAAAAAATCAAATGATCTTGGAAGACGAGGTGGTTCAAAAAAGCAGAGTAATGGCCTATAAGTCGAGGCCTTTTTCGTGAGCTTGAGTTACAGTCATGTGAATGATGAATAAGCACAAAATAGTTGGGACAGAGAGGACCTTATCTACAGCAAGCACGAATGCAAACTTTGACTGAGAGAATCTGATGTTCAAAAGGGAGTTTATTCCAGATTCTGAAGTACGTGAATGGAAAGAACTTAGAGTGTAGAGCAGTCACTACACGGGATGTGGTAATAGTGTGCTGTCCATTACGGAGTACATATCCAGTCTCCGGAAAAACTGCTTAGTCAGCAGTTTGTACAGAAATACCAGGTTTATCTTGACAAGACGAAGCTATAATAGTTTGATTTCAGATACAAACTTTGTTCTCTGTAGCTTGTCAACCACCCAAAAAGCTGATTTGTGAATCCTTTCTAAATACATTCAATAATAATTCTTTCGGGTTTTGGCATGCCGGGGAAGATTGAGGGACGATATTCGAGAAGGGGCCTTGCATGCACTTTGTGCATCTAAAGAATGCTGTTACTTGGCTGAAAGGATCTGAATAGAAGACCGAGACACTTTTTGGCCTGAGCCTTTTGGAAGACTACATGTACAGAGAAGTTGCAACAGCAAGAATAACTTAAGCCGGGGTCTCTTACCCAGGGCTGGCGGTCGATGGGTGAACCACAAGTGTATAAGGAACCCGGAAGAACCTGGACATTATAGGTAGGAAAGATACACTCAGTGGCGGAGAATTCCATCGCCCAAGTTGAGCCCCATTCCATGAGAGCGGCGAAGTCAGTGGAGATCTTAGGGACAGCAGTACTGAGGTTGCTGGATGAAAAAGTGTAAACCATCTTAATGTCATCATCAAACAAGAAAGGCGAGCCAATAAATACTGTCGGAAACATATAATTCATGCATAGGAAGAAAAGTAGGGGTCTAAATCTCCGCCACGAATAACAAGTCTGGTAACAGGCCTAGAGCTAGAAGTGTGCCAGTTACACAAATCAACCTGGTAACGACGAGATACGCAATATGGGTCCCAAGAAAGTTGAAAGCTGGTAATGACAAATCATCGTAGTTTTTTTAAAGGTGACCGTGAGGTACACGACCAAAGCTTTAGATAAGCCCAGTTGAGGAACTACAAGAGGTTTCCCACTTCCTGCCGAGTCAGTGACGAGATTCAGAAAATCATGCTAACTAGTCGTGCAGAGCCCTGAACGGAGGAATCCGTGTTGGTTGACATTATTGGGCTTGAAGCCTAATAAGTAGTTAAAATGTGATATTTTACAATTTTTATTATCCTGGATAGAAAGGTGGTGTGGTTTATAGGGCTACATTTGGATATCCCATGCAGAGGTCACTTTTTACGAATGAAAACGATAATCGGGCTTTTACATTTAGCAGACATGGTGATACCTTTGAGTGGAAGAGTGGACAGGTTAAGCAGCAAAACGGGGAGATCCGGTCCGCCGTTGACAAGAACAACTGGTAGTCAGCCATGGGGCCTATTCAAGGGGAGTCTCTTCCAATGGATAATGGCTAAGTGACACTCCTGGGTCGAAAGATATGGTGAAAAGGAGAAAGCCACTGGTGGGTAAGGATCCGGGAGGGGCAGTGACAGTAGCTGGAACCATGGCTGAGATAGAGAATGCACCAAAGGCTTCGGCTATGCAAGGTGGGGAGGTGATTGACGAGTTGTTGTTGTTGTTGTTATTCAGAATCAGAAGTTGAACGTCAACGTTGTTATCAGCTTTTCTAGATTCAAGCAACATAAGAAGAAGAAGTCGCGATTTATTTGGATGAATAAATGCTTGAGCTTCTTGGCCACGAAGAATAGCACTATCTTGCCGTTGAATAATTGCGAAGAGGATGCTTGAACGAATAAACACTGAAAAGTCGTAGGAATTACGTAGTTGCCTGAGAGTTCTATTATACTTTTTGAGAAGTGGCGGAACAGGCAACGTTTTTTAGGTACAGCCTGAGAAGCATAAGACACTTCGTTCAGACAGTCGGTAAAAAAGAGTAAAAAATACCCACAGCAACCTGAGGGTCATGGGTGGGAAAATAATCATCCAAGTCTTTTTGCGAAGAAGCGTGACCAGCAAATTCCGATTTTTGTATAGGAATGTATTTTTGGAGCGGTGTGCAGTGATTAGGAGGGCCACTGAGGGGCAGATGGCAGATAACCATTTTATGGTCACTACCGTGGAAACTTTTTGTTACTGATAAGTTAATGAAAGGCACGTCGTGAGAAGATATCAAATAGAGTATGTTCCCATTTCTGGTAGCTTTGGAAACATTGTGTCCAGAAACCAAGATGAATACTAGTAATTAGGTCTATAAGACTGGGAGGGGTAGGCTAGCAAATATAAGGGAGATAAAGGTCACCCTTATTAAGCTCTGTTCCTGAAGGGAGGAAGGAGAGATATTCGGAAGAGCTAATAATAAGTTGGGGCAAAGAACTAAGGGGAATAGGGCGAGCTATGCAGGCAGCCAATATGAGGAACAGTGTTTTGGAGGCAGGTAGTAAACGGAAAAGAATCGGGAACTTAATCGAGTGCAGTATGCAAAAGAGGGACCATGATGTAGACTTCCTCCATACAGGCTAGGCAAAACTGTAAGAAGCTTTAGAGCAAAACGTGACCAAATTTGAAACGGATCCCGAAATCGGAAAGCAGTTATCCGTAAATTCTACGATATTAAATTAATAAATGAACAACGGCATAAAGCAAACAAGCACCCCAGTTATACAATCACGGCGGCTCAGGAAACGAGAACCAAGTTGCGGCTTGCAGGAAACGAGCACGTGCGTTACGCGGGTCCAAAGTAGAACATGAATGAGTAGCGCTTTGGACGCGAACAAACAAAGGTTCGGTCATGAATATATTTGGTGCCTAAAAAAATGCAAGCAGCGTACATGAGCGGGTGGTGTCAAGGAAGCATGAAATTGTAGTGTTTCTGGGGGGATTTTCCACAAGCGGTAGGCACACCCACCACCAAGTCGGTTTAGCCTATTGGTGCTAAAAGACTGTACCTTGTCAAAATATTTGATGATTGGGAGTGCCCTCAAACAGTCAGGATTTTGCCTTGAAGATAACACCGCATTTATACGTGACGATAGGTTTTTTGGCCCACGGGTTTGCCTCGAAGAGAAAGAGTGTAGAACAGAGCTAAAGATATGCCATTAGTGGGCGGTGGTAGGGGCACACCTGGGGAACGTGAACGTTGAAAAAGGACCAGCTTTCGCGATTCGGAGGACTAAAGATCAGAGTTGAAGTGGATAATATGATTGATGAGGTTAGCGGAGGTTCGAAAGGAGTGGCCGAGCTGGGGTGAATGGTGCAGTGAGAGAATTGCGGTCAGATCCACCGCTTTGGCCGGCGCACATCGGGCGTGCAGGACGTCTGCAACGATGTGCGGGTGCAGCTAGGATGGCGGATCGCACCTCCTGTCACCAAAAATGGTTTCTAGCTGGGTGTCCAGCGCACGTTCAGCCCCACCCACCAGCACCGGTTGCGGCAAAAAAAAACATTTATTCGCCCGAAATGCTGCAAATACGAAACTATGTCCCCCAGTTATCGCCTATTTTTTTATCGTACTTGTCTCCATCTTCGCCACCTCAACACACCGCTTCTTACGCCCGAAAAACCTCGGCTTCCGTAGAACACAATTATCGCGGAGTTAAAAGACCGTTTCCGTACTCGGCTTACCGTTCATGATTCTTTTTCCTGAGGATTCGTGCCAAACCACCCGCTTGTCCCACTCGCAAGCTTAACCAATCCCCGAGATAAAACTCGCTCTTATTTTATCACAGTTATCGATATATCTGCAAAAGTCACATTTAATGTTGCCACACACGTCCGACCCACAGAGTCCAAACAGTATATTTCACAGAGCACCCCATCAGTCGGCCATATTGTGATAGTTCGCTCTCTCTATCAGTCCTTCTGTTCTCCCATATGGCTGTAGCATAGCAATATCCTTACCTTGAAAAGATTCATGCCTTTTCCATATACTGACATCTGTATCGCAGCTTTTTGATCTTTCGCCATCACAGGATCCATTTCTTACAAAGAATACCAGCAGATAGCATTTCGCCTGTTTACTACTTCACCGTCCAATTTCGCAACTGTATTCATCGGTTGTTTGAAGCTTTTTCATATCCGGTATTCTATCTTGGTAAATCCTCTCAGACAATTGTGATTCTTGCATCTCTTTGGTTTTCATGTTCAGCCCTTAGACAACGATAATCGAAAGTAAATACTTACCAGTCATTTAAATACTCATCTGTGCAAACCGTGTATCTGCGACTATCATGGCTACGCATCACAAATTGATTGGTTGCCCAGTTCCCATTTCCAATTTGGGGCGTCACATTCCGTCTTTATGAAAGTGAACAATGTACGCGACGATTTAACGGACTCAGCCGATATTTGGTCGCTGAAAGTTACAAGGAAAATCTTCGAAACATTTCGATTGTTCTTTATCTGCAAATTCATTCCTTTTATCATCTGATTTCAATCCAAAGCCGTTCCATACTCCTCGGAGCGCTATAGCTGGTTCATGTCTCACTTGAAAACTTCTTTTTCCTCAAGGTGAACAAAACTTTCGTCAATTTTGTTTGATTCTCTCTTTGCATAGCCCCTTTTTTGTACTATTTCAGGAAGAGTCTACTACCTCCGACCAGCTCCATCCTGACTTGGCCGAGCTGGCCACCTGACCTTGAGTTCAAATTTGCCGAGCGCCGCTTTAAAGAGTAACTTAAATAATTTCTTTTGTACAATATCTGGTGCATATACCTGAATCATCCTCTTGGAATTCGGACTCTACGTCCAATTGTACCTTTTGATCTTGCTTTACAGCATGCCTTGGGTTATCCGAAATAAACCATTACTATTATTATTATTATACGTGAGGATAGGTTTTTTGGCCCACGGGTTTGCCTCGAAGAGAAAGAGTGTAGAACAGAGCTAAAGATATGCCATTAGTGGGCGGTGGTAGGGGCACACCTGGGGAACGTGAACGTTGAAAAAGGACCAGCTTTCGCGATTCGGAGGACTAAAGATCAGAGTTGAAGTGGATAATATGATTGATGAGGTTAGCGGAGGTTCGAAAGGAGTGGCCGAGCTGGGGTGAATGGTGCAGTGAGAGAATCGCTGAGGATCAGAAAACTGGGCATCAGCGGGGATAAAATGTCGGGGCTAGAGAAAAACCTGTGAAATTTGGCGAGTCGGAAACAGGCAATGGGGCAGCTGGGAAACACTGAATTGTCGGAGTTGAATGCTGACTGAAGGGGAGTGCGGAACTGAGGGTGGGAAACGTTTGAGGAACAGGGGGATAGAGGTGTGGTGATCAGCCAATCACACCCTGTCTATCACTTATTTGACTGTGCGTTTTTACCAAGCAACAACCACGGGTGATACATCTGACACACTTCCCCCGTACACGTCAGCGTGCGGTCTCTGTACTCAGGCCCAGTGAGGGTACGCGTGGTTGACACTTCACGGCCTTTCCTCGTTGGCTTCCTCGACGAACGCGATCGTGAAAGCTGAAGGGGTGTGCCGCTCAATAGAGGGTTCGACTATGTCTCACCCTGTGAGAAGGTGCGGCAAGTTGGGATGAACATCCAATACGGAGCATTTAGTATCGGAAGTAGTAGAGATAATTGGCGGGTGAGGAGTACAAAGTGAGGCAGAAGGGACGGCGTTTAAGATCATACCCTAGTATTGGCAGGCAGCAAAAGCGGTGAATTTGTAAGGGCCATCGATGTATAGGAAGAAGGGTAATTTTCTAAGGTTGTAACCAGACGAGTTGATTTAAGAGGAAAAGGTTGGATGAAGTAGGGGGTTGAGAGAGGAGTGGGAAGACAGGTGGACGTATTCCTCTGGAGGGCTAGTAGTGGATCACTGGAGGGAGCAACGCAAATTAGCACTGAGGATGTGCACAACCGGAGAAGAATTTGGACAGCTAGGCTATAGCTGTCGCTTTTTACTGGAAGGCAGTAAAAGGGGGGAAAGGAAGTGCCTAGGTCAAAGGTTGTGTTATCTGATTTCAAAGAGTCCACGGCGGGGGCAGGAGAGGGCACAGCGGGTGATAGTGAAGAAGTGGAATGTGTGTGTGAAGATAAAGCGGTTGGGGAGTGAGAAGAAGCGGTGGAATGATCAGCTGTCTGTGACAAGGGCTGAGGATCATGAGGTGTCATCCTCGTGAGGAAAACCCGGAAAGGTCCAGTAACTTCTCTTTGAAGAGAAGTTTTAACTCAGACGATCTTCGTTTGTATAAGAGGAATGAAAAGCCATAGTAGTATGTATTTCAATGAATTCCTTGGCGGATAGACCATCTACAAATCACATGAGAAGTGCACCTTCAAAGCGCTGAACGCTCTTACGCAGTTTGACGTTTGACAAGGAAGGTGGGTCAAGCCGCAAGCACTCAACAATGTGTGCTTGACGTGCTCGAGGGATATTCCCTCTAGGACGTCGATAGCCACTGCATTACTGGAGTTTCTTACTCTTTCAGGAGCCTCGGACGCAAAAGAGTCAGTGAAACGACCAGCTGCTATCAGACTGTGTTGGATGGAATTTTCGACGCGTTCGGTGATGCTCGGTGGAGGGGTGGGTTTAGATACAGAATCTTCAAACTTTAGAGGCTGAGACTTTATGTCTGAAAAGCTTCGATCTAAAAGTACTGGTAATTCCGTGGGCAAACCTGCCAAGTCCCAGAGGTCAGCAGATCACTGTTTCTAAGGCTGCGGGAGTTTGAAGGATCCCTCTTTTTCTAGAAACCGGAATATGACAGGAAGGGGTATTATCAGAAGACTTCTTTACTACATGCGGCATTTTGAAGTACCAAGAACAGGCTGTGAGTGAAGTGGAACAGTAAAGGCCAACTAAAGCCAGGTTAGAATTTACAGCTGAGAAAAATTCCCTTAGCTTCTCTGAGTCGCTGAAATGCCTTGAGAAAAGGTAATTTTTAATTTCTCCCACGACACCTGAGTAAAAGCTTTATCGATAACAGCACGCAGGACCATCTGTTGTAGAGCAGACCTCCAGACCTGCAAACCTGAAGGGCCCCCGGGATCTAGTGAATGTTTGCTATATGATTGTTCTTATACAGAATAGATGAAATAAGGGAGTCGCGTTGACTGTTTCCTAGGTTCATCGACTTAGATAAGACCTTGGTCCTCTTGGGGTGACTGAAAGCCCCTGTTTACAATTTTTGTTGGAGTACGCTCCAATCATCTGCATTGATTGCGGTAAACTATTCATCTGTATGAGACCTAAATAATTTGAGTTTCAGCATGGAAAGCCCTTCTCTTGATCGACAAATTCCGTTTGGTTTATCGCATCCAGCCAGTCCTTGTACTGCGATGAATAAATTAAAACGCGCAGCTGAGGTGCAGTATTTGACACACTGAAGTATACAGGTTGTCAGATAGAAAGAAACTGTCCTAGTTCTGGGCTTGGATGCATCTATCGATCACCTGAATCAACCGGGGACAATATTGTACCTATTATTGACGCTTTCCACTTTGCCTCCACTTAGCCCATCGATCACAAGTTGATTGCAGGTGATTTCAACGCTCCAGGAGTGCGTTGGCCATCACATTCTGGCCCACGACGTTATCAGGATTTCGTTACCTGCACACACCTCGGTGGTTGGACTCAACACGTTCAGCCACCTACTAGAGGAAACAACACTCTAGATCTTCTGTTCTCTCAAGGACTAAATAAGGTAACTACTTCTGTAGGAGATAGCTTCCCCAAGTGTGACCACAGGGCCGTCTCGTGCGCGTTCTCTGTACCAAAAATCGTTATTTCCTCCATACCGTCTGCCGGACCATATCACTTAGCTCACTGGAGCAGCCTTCCAAACATAATCAGATCTCAAAATTGGGAGACATCATTTCTTTCACCCGATCCTCAGGTGGCAGCAGATCAACTATATTCTATTCTCAATCAGTCTTTAAACACCATCACCCCAACTATGCCACCACTGACGAATTTTAGAACAAACCGACTCTCGCGGATGAAATCTAAACTCTCCAAACTTCAACAGCTCGCACTCAAAACCCGGGAATTTTCGGTATATATCCAAATGGACCGGCTGTCATTGAAAATCAAATCACAAACTGAACTCATGCTTACTCAGCAAGAGTCAAAAGCTTTGTGCCACCCCAAGAAGACGGAAATCCTGAGTAGGTTGATGAGAACAAGAAACCCCTAACCCCGCAAGACTATACCTTTCATCATTATTAACAACTCCCATCTGGATAAACCAGAGGAAATAGCTGAAGCTTTCAACACATTTTTCACTTCAGCCCTAACGGCCAGTGTTCCCACTCCTGGAATACACTCTTCATGTTTACCCAGAGAGACTCTGCCTACAGTTTCATTTCACCCCAACGATATTTCTACACTTCTAGTCTCTATGAAACCATTTTACCGCCCTGGTCCGGACGGCATTCCGCCGGCTGCTTTTACTCTGGGGAGTCCAGACATTCCCATCCTTCTATCTAATTTATTTAACCTGTCTATGAAATTTAGCTCGTTTCCTAATCAATGGAAAACCTCTACAATTATCCTCTTGAACAAAAAATGCTACGTTCATGTTCTCGAGAATTATTGTCCTATTAATTATACACCGATTATCTCCAGAATCATGGAGAAGCTCATAAAGAATAAGACAATGGCCCACCTCTCAACAAATAACTTACTCAATGTGGGCCAACACGGTTTCCTGAAAAAGTGTTCGTGCTCTACTTGTCAAGTTAACTTCTTGAGCTCAGTCACGGAGGCTGCTGACAAAGGCACGTCCATGATTATTATCCTGCTTGATAAGAAGAAGGCTTTCGACCGAGTCTCACACACTCGGCTCTTATCGCAGGCCAAATCTTATGGTATCATGGACCCGTTACTCGGTTGGTTGGATTCTTATTTCTCCGACCGTTATCAGTTGGTTCAGATTAATGGTTCCGTCTCCAAACCCAAACCCGTCACCAGTGGTGTCATACAAGGCAGCACTTTGGGTCTACTTCTTTTCCTCATTTACATAAATGATGTCTTCAGTGTCGTTCGCCACGGCAGTCTCCACCTCTTCGCGGACGACATAAAAATCTTGTATAGTTTTGATTCTAGTCAACTTAGTACAGTTATCAGTGATATACGGCAAGATTTAACAGCTCTTAGTTCTTGGTGCACCACTTCAATAATGAAATTTTCTGCTGAGAAAAGCAACATTCTTACGTTCAAATGCAACGTCCCCCCAGGTATGTTCAGTATTGACGGTCACTCGATTTCCATCAGTCCGTTAGTACGAGATTTAGGTTTGCAATATTCAGCCACCTGCACTTTCTCTGAACATACTACCACTCAAATTGCCAAGGCTAGAAGACTGATAGGCCTGCTTCATAGGACATTCCGCCTCCCAGAAAGCAAATTCAGCACATATAAGACCCACGTTAGGCCCCTTCTGGAGAACTGTTCCATAATCTACTCTAACATGCGCCAGTGGGACAGAGTGGCTATTGAAAAGGTTCAACGGCTAGTGACAAAAGAGTTAATCGGCTTTACCACTCAACTCAATTACAGCCAACGCTGTGAACATTTGAAACTAGATCCGATATGGCTTAGGCGCATGAAGCTGAACCTCGTATTTTTTCATGGTGTTGTTGTAAAGCGAATCATCGAATCAGCACCGCAGTTCAGAAACCTAACGGACTCATAGTATTCTTTAGGATTGAGAGACAACACAGTTACTGTTCCCATCTGTAGAACTGCTCTTAGATCTAACTTTTTCCTGGTTAAGTATGCAGCTTTATGGAACAAATTACCCCATGATATACGTTCTATAAGGCCATCTAAGACGTTTAAGGCCCACATAAGCAAATACCTCACAGTACAAACTGTAATCCAACTTTTAGATCCGTACATAAGTGAAAAAAGGGCTTTTGAGGTTAGATAAGTTCCTAATAGTTTTCAAACTCCCTTTTTGTGGACCCCATTATCTTTTAGGCCATAGCCACTCTTGATTCCTCCACTCGTGTTACTCACTCATTCGTTCCACTTCTGTTTCACATATGATCCTGCCATTTGCGTTTTTAATTCTCCCTCGACAAAGTCCGACAGGCACAGTTGTTGAACCTTCTCTGGAATGCCGCACTAACTGGACTCAAGCTCCAGTTATGGCATCATTTTCTTTCTCTTCTCCTCCCTCTCCATTCTGTAACTTTCACTTTCTTTTGTTCTACGATTTCCTACAGAATGGTTTTATCCTCAGTCCGGTATTCTGTTCCACCTTCATCCGTTTTGCTAAATCTGGCATCAAATAATTTTCCAGTTCCTCCCATCCTCCCAACCTTTTTACCATATCCAAGGCATGGCTATTAATAACCGGCTTCTTGACATCCCTCTACTCACTCTTCTCCCCCTTATCAGACCTTGCTATACTATACTTTAATTTGCATACGGATACCTAGCCCGCAATTATAAATCCAGTTCTAAGCTCCATCAAGACAATACTTACCCGCTTGATGTCACCTGACTTTGACTCACTATTACACCTGGGGCTCAGGGTTTTGTGATAGCTCTCCACCATCAATCTGCGTCTCATACAATGCCTTATTTTTCTAAGCTACACTCACCCGCGACTAATCAGGAAGTTGTGTCATCCGGACCTACAACCAATTTTCTACCGAAGCCATTCTCTCTCTTATTTACCAGTTTTTGGTATACTGAATGCTATGATCTTTACAGTTCATCAGTTCTCACCTTTAGCTTGCGCCTTTCGACCGAAAATCGTTGGCTTATCTGTCCTAATCAGCCGTTGCTACTGCACTAGCTAGCGGTCAACCTCCGCACAGCCAGTGGTGATACATTTCCACCAACTTCGTCGTGCCAGTGAAGTTGCCCTGAATATGAAAATCGGCGGTGTGTTCACCAGATGGCTCGCATTCATATTGGAACCCGTCCGACTCTGTTATTGGCAAGAGCAAGCTGTTAAGTGATAGCCCCAGGAATGCTGCCATTATCTGAGTGATTGCTCCATCCTATCTTTTTTCTTTCACTGCTTGTGGCAGCAACACCCCTGAAGGTCATGACATCTGGTCTGTAGCGATCTCACAATAAGGGGAAACAGCCACCCCTATCAGTCTCGGACCCAATGGGCCACGTGTAAAGAAAGGCGGGTCAAGGAGAAAAGGGGAGTTTACCCTACGGCGTAAATTTGCTCCCCCTCTCCTCAATAAAAAGAAAAAATCCACTTCGGGCTGGGAAGGTCTTGGGCTAATGCTCTCTGCCCCTTTCATTACAGATGGATTTCTGATAACAGCCTAGACCTGACCTTGCATATGGGAAACCCCACGCTTTCGAGTTAACCTGCAGTTCCTTTCGTCTAGACCAGTGTGGGGTGCCAGCACGCCGTTCGAGCTCTCCACGTATACTTGCCGACCCCGCCTTACTCAGCTTCAATCCTCTTGGGTTCCCTGCAAAATCACTGACCAGCTTGCTGATGTTTAATACAGTAGTCGATACGCGGTCTGAATAGTTACATCATGTGACCTCTGCTCTGACGACACCCCGGCATTGATACCCCTTCGCCTAACAGCTATGGGGAAAGCCTCGCCTGTATTGGTTGTCGGAACGAGGAACGCAATCACTGCACATTTATAATTTATTATCCTCAAGTTTACTTTTTCCATCCCCCTCGAGCTCAAGCACTAATAATGTTGTCCAAAGTCAGCGATGATTTGTCTGCTACCATGTGGACTCAGTTACAAAACCAGAATTCTTACTGACACTAATTTCTTTGGTAAACTTTTGTTCCTTTAATGATAGGTGCTCACCTTCACTTAGTTCTCCTGTCCCAGGCTATAACTCAGTGGTCCCACCGCCTTTTTCTTGCACTCCTCCTACCAAGCTGATTACCATCCTTTAATAACCAATACTCACCGATCAGGGTATTTGCTCACGGTTTGTTAGCACACCATCTCACCTAGCTAGCTTATGTATCTGATTACGTACTACCCCGTGGAAAACCAGCACATTAACATCCACATATGAAGGCCTCACCTTAGCTCTGTGCGTTTCTTTTCTTTTCATGCTTTCTCCGCCCCCACCTACAGACGGGTCAACAACCTGACCGCTGTCCCCCTTTTCCCATTCCCATTTCTGACCCCACCCTCTTCCACTGTTTTATTTTTGACCCTCAACTGAGCCCCTTTACTATTCTACCACCTTTCAGCCTAACCAGTTTGCACTCTGGCTAAGCGTGCGCCTAATATCCCCATCATCAACTAAACGCCCTAAAAAAACTACCGGCCTCCGCCCGTTAGTCCCCAGTAGGTCAGCCCACTGGCCGTCAAGTAGCATTCTCACTCTAATTTCCGCTAAGCCGTTAATCATAACCCCCAGCTGGAGCATTCTCCAGACTGCCGCATTTCTCCTCTATTCCAGAACTCAGTGGTTACCTGGGTAGCCCGTCAACCAAATCAACGTTATCCCTGGATTACATAACGGACAAAACGGTTTGATCTATCGGACTGGCCGTGGTTAAACCTACACTCACACCTGATGACGCTTTAAATGGAGCACCTTACATGGCTAACCGGTGATCACAATCCCATAACCAGGATTACAATCATTCATGATAGTCTCACCGGACCGCCGGACGGATTTCTGACATCACCCATCAGCATCCATTTCCCGTACTCCACACAAATAGTTCAATTCATTCTGCGTGCAGAACTGGAGTCTGGTGCTCGCCGTTGCGTTCCGTACCTACTCTCCCTAGCTCGACTGCCTAGCCCTCTTTGACTGCTGCCCTCATCTTGCACTACCTGCCATCAATGGCTACCAATGTCTTTATGAAACAAAATACCAAACACTTGGTTATTTATTCTTTTATCACGTATACAGAAAATTTCACTTCTACACTCAGCTTCCTCTGTTCCATCGGGTCTGGCCTCTCCCAGTCACAGCAGTCCTCCTTTCTCTTCGCCACCTGTGCATACTTGCTTGGTAGCATCAGCGGCGTGTCACCAAGTATTTCCTCGACGGCTTGTTGAAACTCCCAGTAGTGTCCATCCACCATTCAAGCTCCTTAAAAGCACACTGCATTCCTGGTGAGAGCTTCTTCCTCCATGTGATTTTCTATATAATATCAGAATTACCTATACAGAAAGACCAATCTGATTATCCCATTCGACTTTTTTGCATTTGTATCACAGGCAACCCCCACAATGAATTATCCAATGGAGGGTCAATCTTCTCTATTTCCTGTGGGCATCTCCGACTGCATTTTGATAACACCATGTTAACTCTATTTTTAATCTTCTTTTGGTAACACAACCAATTTATCAGTACTGATTCCCCAAATATCCAGTTGGTGCCACACCGCAACTCCTTCTACACTTCCCGACTCTTCTTTGAATCTCTTTCACTGCACCGCTCTCTCTCTATCTTCATCGACTGCACATCAAATTCCATAGATCGCCGTGATCCATTCTTGACTACCGGACCCGAAGTAGACAGTTATCGGCATCCATAAAGCAAGTTGTGTATTATTCTTGCGTCAACTCCCTGTTCATATAGTGCTGCCCGACACCAGTTGCTTTATGGGTTCTTGCAAACACTGCGCTTTTACCCTTCTTCAGTATCGCTTTTTCTGCATTCCCACGTCCATCCCGCTAACCGCGTCGTCCCCGTCCCGAATTCGAAACCGATTCGCAACGGCCGCGCTAACCGTCCCCTCTTTAGCTCACATAAACACCGTCCAAGCTGATCGTTCTATTACTGCAATTGTGTGAACCATGTTCTTCAAAATTGTGATTACCCTACATAAACGTGAATTTCTGTGTTCTCTGATCATGCCTTGTGCATGTGTCTTGACCAAGATCAAGAAATATACCATTATTATTATAAGTGAGAGTGAGTGGTTACAGCGAGCTCTGTGGAACGATGTTTTGGCAGTCGATGTATGGACGGTTCTTATTGGCACTGAAACCTCACACTTTACAGGAAAATGGTCGCATTCCGAGATGCTTGCCTCGACCGATGGGTGTACTCGAGATAATCCCACTGTAAAAACGAGGAGAAGAATTTCAACGCCTCATTTAGACACTTTACACGTTGAATCTGAAATAGATCAGCAGTCTATGGACAGGCGAGTTCTATTGGAGGATCAGCAACCCCTATCATGCAGAGAAGGAAAAGTGCAACCAGAGGAACCTGGATCGGTGAGGAATTATTGATAATAATAATAACGGTACATATCTCGACCTTGGTCGAGAAGTACGCATAAAAGCATGATAGGATTGTACAAAGTTGCTCCATAGGATAAAATATTCACAATATTTCAGAAGCAGGAGCAGCACTATTTGGCAGCAGGAGAATGAATACCAGGAGAATTTTAGGGGAATTGAAGTGACGTAGGCTTTCAGGTTAGACACGATTTAGTTTCGAATTAGTTGCGAGAAATAGTAAGGACTCAGCCAGAGGCGGGACTGTTGATACGAAAGTTATCCTTACATGCAGAAAATACAATTTTCCCAAGGATGACGCAAAATAGTGCCCAGCGAGGCTTACTCGGGTTCGAAAAAAGTACCGGCTTACGAGACAAGTGGGCAGGCAAGAACTGTGAAATGGTGACCAGGATTATCCAGGATACTGCAGTAATAACCTCTACCGTTCCCAGAAAATTACCGTTTTTGGGTACTGTTCGGCCTGCATCTTCTCGATTCGCCCTACAGAGGGGTTTACATTGTGTTTCGCTGTAAGGCTAAATAGAAGTAACGTTTCGTTATCCGAGTCCGAACGTAATACTGGAGACTGGAGTGGACATTTATGGGTACCGAAAGAAACACCTTCCCCTGAAATAGGTGAAATAAGTTCCAGGATGAACTACAAAACCGGGATCAGATAAGGTCAAGGTCATCTTGACGTATAACTCAGGTTGGCCTGTTTTCCTCATTTTTCCATCATTCAGGCTTGGTTTTCTGTCGCACCAGGTGGTAGTAGTTATTCACACTGAAGCCTTAAATTGTCAGCGGTGATAAAAGAGACATCACCTTGCGTCCGTAACTTGCTACCACGATAGTTCAGCAAAACCCAATACTAAGAACTCCAGGTCTGTACACACTAAGAACACCCCTCTTGAGACCGTCCTTAAAACAATTACTGATCCCCGGCTAAATCACCTCGTTTATTTACTCCTCTGGCTAACACCCTAAAGGCCCTTCGTTTGTACGGTGAATGCACCTGGTCAACCCTTTTTGTGATCACCTTAGGTGATTTCCTGCAGAACTTCATTCCTGTTCCGTATCGGGGCTATAAGCAGTTTTCAAATATATAAAAAACTAGTTGATTGTCCGAAGTCTACCGTCACCAAGCGCTGCTCCAAAACAAGCAGACGAGTCAGCAACATTTTGCCACGCTTAGCCGTGCAACTCCCATCGGCCGCGCCATGCTCTGTCTCGTTGAAGAACATCCAGGATGACGTGTGTAGCAAGATTGACAGCCTCTTACAAAATGCAAGCTCACTCAAATCGCCAATTGAAGTTCTTGACATCGTCACTAGAATCCTGACGCCGCTGGCTCATCTACTCAAGCCATTTATGATAACCATGAACTGTAATTCAGTTGCCACCTGCAACTTTATTGACGGTATATTTCAGAGGCTTCCGAACTAAAACGAAACTCAAACCATGCCATTTTGCTTAGTATCCCCGATAGGGTGGTGCTCAACGTAGTCAGCAGTGCCTTGCCAAAGGCCGCCCACATGGGATGGGCGACATGCCGTAGTACCAGACTACGAAAACGGACACAAAGAAGCCAGTACGCCCTGCCTCTTCAGTTTTCGGACTCGCTGACAGCCGGTAAGTTCATTCGTAAGCGAAGATTTATTGCCGTCCATTTGTCTTACACCAACATCGGAATAATACCTGACTGAATGCCACCACTAGGAGGGGTGCCGAGGAAGCCGAATTATCTCGAAAGTCCGGGACCGACCCCTCCGAAAAGACTCCTATAACCTGCGTTCCTCCAAACCCAATCAACGCGAGCGCCGTCTGCCAGCCGATGATTGTCCTATGTAGACTATGACGCAAAGCCTGGAGCTTCTACAAATCCATCAGTCCCCAAGCGCCCTAGACTGAAAGGTAGGGTCATGGACACTTGCGGTTCGAATCCACCAAGTCCTGCCGGCCAGCCAAGTCGTATGCATCAAAAACGGTTACCCAAACCTCGCGGCTGTCCAACCTGAAAGCCTCGCTTCATCCTCCCAAAGCGACACATAAACCAACGTGTAGCCGTTATTGTAAGCCTTCTATAGCTGCGACTAAAACTTATTTGTCAGGCTGAACCACACCATAGATAGGTCATTCTTGATCAAATGAGCCCCGTCAGCCCTCAGGACAAGGCCCCACAACAAAACTGCCAAGATTTGGCTTCCCTAGGGACACATGCTCGTCATTTTTGTCTTATTTACCACCCGAAGGCCGGAAGTTGGCAAGGCCTCGAGCTCAGCACCCAATGCCTAGTGTCCGCACCAATAGAGACCCAGGGCCCTAAATCCAAAATTCGACAACCCAAACTCCTTCCTCAAAAAAGGCTTCAATGTTCAGTTTACTTTTGCAGGAGGGAGCCAAGTTTGAATTTCCTAAGGAAGGAAGTTTGGGCTATTGGACTAAGCTTCAAGTGTCAGTTTCCTGTGGTAAGGTAAAGATGATCGGCAGCCCGTTGGGGTTCAGGCGTTGGAAAAAACTGCTCCTATTTTGGTTACGGATCAAATTAGGCAGAGGGCTCCCATATAAACGGAGAGATTTGTTGACTGGGGTCAGATAGACCGATGGATGAGAATGAAATGAAAGATTACCTGATACTATCTTTTGGTAGCTGCCCGGAATTTTATGCAGATTGGAAGCCGAAAAGTTGGTAACGCTGTGAGCGAATGTGCAACCTAGGATGTTGGCTTTTCTAGTAGGGGTTTTACCGTGTTGCACCCAACCCCTAATGTGAGTATGGAAGACAACTTCTGTTACTTTAGGAGGTGCTGTAAGTTTCGTCCAGGATATTTTTGGCCAGGTAAGATCACGGGCTATGATTTTCGTCGCCGAAGGTAGTAGTGAAAGGTAATCAAAGGTAAAATACCAGAAATAGGGCTGAAGGCCTTCCATCCTCGCGGGATTTGGCAATAACTAATCCCCCCAACGAGGTGTCTGGACGGCATTACTGTGCACTGTGGGCAAGAGTGACCTTGTATGTCAAAATCACCCTGGGGGTTGGGCAACCCAAGGCAACCTCAACGCTGGTTAGACATTTTAGTGGAGTGGACATAGATAGGCTTCATAATAGGGTGATGGGTTTGACCTGGGCCACGATAGGGGGGCTACTGTAGAGGAGTTCTGGCAGGTCATGAAGGGATCCCTGATGGCCCTATAGGGTGAGTTAGCACCCTTGAAAAGAAGCAGTGGGGAGGGTACACTTACACGGTGGAAGGCGGCAAAGGCCAAAGGCACCAAACACGGAAACCGTAACTGGAACCAATACAAAGCTTCCGGCAGTCGGCTAGCTCGGAACCGTTATAAAAAGGCAAGATACGAGGCTGTGAGCCTTTCGCGAACTTCTCAGCGAGAATTTGAGGTCACACTGGCCCAGTACGTTGAACAAGAGCCAGAAAATTTCTATAGCTACGTGCAGTCAAAGGGCTCAACAAAGAGCGCCATAGGTCCACTATCCACTAGAGACCACCGTACCGTCACTGATGGCCAGGGCAAAGCAGACGCCCCGGGGAATCACTTTGGTAGCGTGAATAGGATAGACAGTAGGGTACGAGTCGACATGGCCCTGGTGTATCCTCCTCCGCATTTAAACGAACTAAATCTCCAAGAGGAAAGCGGGCGTAAGTACCTACAGGAGTTAAACGGCCACAAGTCAGCGGGTCCAGGTGGAATCCACCCAGCTATCATCAGGCCGTTGACGGATATCATAGCTCCTTCAGTGCGCAGGCTGTACAAGTCCACTTTGGACCAGAGTAAGCTTTCTCAGGACTGGAAAGTCGCGGCCGTCATGACGACACATGACAGTGAACCTGAGTCGGCTATGCATAACCACAGGCCGGTAAGCCTAACTAAAATCCTATGTAAGGTGCTTGAGAGGAGCATCCGTGCTCTCATCTGTCAGCACTTACTGGAGCACTCTATGCTTGGTCCGGTCCAGCATGGAGTTCTGAAAATAGATCTTGTCGGACCAATCTCTTGTGATTCCAGAGTATGCACACTGTGACATCAGGGCAAGTTTTCACAGACGAACAATTATTTTCAGTGATTCATTCTCAAGTATATACAAGTCGGGAGATTGTTGTGCTGAAGTGATCAAGGGTCATTCGGGTTGGACCCTGGCAGCAACTGGACCAACCCGCCCCAGTCACTCGGCTTCAAACCATGTGACCATCACGACCTAGTCTTGCGGATCGACAAGTCAATCTACCCAAAACCTCCATCCCCCCTCCCCACACACACACTTTGCCCAATTTGAATGATCCTTGACCATTTCAGCACAACTATCTCCTATATGATCTGTGAAGGCTTGCAAATGAATCATTGAGAACAACTGTTTGTCTCTGGAAAGCGTTCCAATTTCTTGTGCTCTTTAGATGAAGTAACTGTACGGCTGGATGAAAGTAAGCAAGTTGAGGTATGTTATCTCGACTTTAGCAAAGCGTTCGACTCGGTTGATCATCGTCTTTTGATGTGCAGGATGGAGATATTCGATATAGGTGGGCCAGCATATAGGTGGCTGGCTGATTTCCTTTCCCACGGAGCCGTTCTATGTCATGGTAGAGGACAGGTGCTCTAGTTTGGTGAGTGTCACCAGTGGTGTACCTCAGGGATCCGTCCTAGACCCGGTGCTATTCTTGTTGTTTATTACCGACCTTGCGTCCGCCGTTCAATTGCCTAACTTTATTTTTGTGGACGACTTGAAGATTGCTAGATCTGAAGGAAGGGTGGACTTAAGCAAGGATACTGGTGCCTTCTTGGATTGGACATAAAGATGGGACTTACCCCTGAAAGCAAGAAGAAGCCATTTTTATCAAGACCGACAGGAAGACTAACTGTTGCTAATGGATAAGAGCTGTTCAGCATAGAAGCAGTCAACTGGGCAAAGACTTTGGGGTCATCATGAGCAGTGACTTTAAATGGTCGGATCAGTGGAACTCTGCTGCACAAAAGGCCTGTGGTGAACTCTTTAGACTGCGATCAGCACTGTCTTGTCGGCAACCATAAACATTCGTACCTATATACATGGCTATAGTACGACCTCACTTAGAAGGTAGCTTGCAGGCTTGGTCACCCTCCTACAAAAAGGAAGCCGCCTGCTTAGAGAAGGTTCAACCTCTCACCACGCGAATGGTTGGAGGGCAGAGGGGGCAGACGTACCAGCGGACGCTCTGTGATCTGAATCTTTACCTGATGGAAAGGAGGAGACTTCCAGGGGATCTTATAGAAACGTTCAAGGTAATGAAGGGCTTTTCTGGCATTAGACCAGCTAGTCTATTCCAAGTCGCCGTAGACTCCAGAACAAGGGGACACGAAAAGAAGTTGATAAAAGCCCGATCTAGGTTGATGGCTAGATCGCACTTCTTCAGCAATAGGGTTGTGAACAGTTGGAACGGTCTGCCTGGTGAAATGGTAGATCTGCAGACAGTCCAATCCTTCAAAGGTGCCCTAGATCGCAAGTGGTACGAGATCTTTCCTTGTAGTGAGCCTTGAGTATATCAACTAGATGGATGACGGGTAGCACTGTGGTCCTTCTGGAGTATGTTTTAGCAGACTTTTTCCCTCATTGCGTACTGTCTCAGTGAACGCTCACGATGCATAATGTCTCACGCAGTTGATGTGCGATGAGGTTTTTCGTTTCCCTCTCATTTTTAGCGGGAATTCAACGAATTACACTCGGCAGTGGTGGGTGCATAACTGGTGTGCATACCATCGAAGGAATTCTGGACGCTCGATTGGCTGTGGCCATTGCCTGTCCTGTGCAGACTGAACTGAACTGAACTGAACTGAACTGAGCTGAATCTGACCTTGGAAGAAGCGTCATTTGAAGGCCAGGTTGCGGTATTCGTTGGGACTGATGTGCGGAGCTTTGCAGTTTTTGGGCCACGCGAGATCATGCAAATGTCCATAAAAAGCACCCTTCTGATGGTTGTTGAGATTTCACTCCTTCAATATGTATGTTGTGATCGCCTAGCCAACGGGTTACGTTTCTCAAAAATATCTTTGTACATCGATACCAGCTTAGATTGCCGTAATTTTCGAGCAACATTCGCAGGGACGCAGGACAAAATCGACCGAATTGAAGGCAGTCTGACGGACTTACTTGGTCTTTCTCCAACGATTTTAGGGACACCAACTAATATCTCCAACGAACTGCAATTTACTGACTTGGTATATGGCACAACCTATGAAGCAGATTTCATTCTGTTTTACGATGGAGTCGAAACTTATGTTAAGTACTTGACTGTGTTTACAGGTACGTTTTGCTGGTTAATTAGGAAATTTATTCGTCTAACTTCCATGTTTGACGCAGCTGCTTGATTTTCTTGAGAATACATGGTTTGAAATACCTGTTAGAAATGGTTTCCACAGTAAGACCGATTAGAGCGCAATAAAACACCTATGGATGATTTGCGACAACCTTCCCCCTCATCAGTAAAATTCTCCGTACCAACGGGTCCGTCTTATGCTACTGCATTAGACTTGTCACGGCAGACAATACGCCCAGGCGGTCGCTACTGCCCAAGCACCACGGGTATCCCCCGAGCGCCACCTGAACCTCCCGTGAGTGAATCCTGATCTTACCATCGAATGGCTCCCGGCGAAACGAAAAAGGGAGACACTTCAGGAATGGTCAGAAAGGTAAACTCTGGAACACAGCGTTTATATTGGTGAACCATCTTGAAATCAGCGGAATGTTGCATTATCCATTTAGATCAAACCATCTCAAATTCTGGTAAACATGAAACTGAACGACGGAACTTTGTTTCCCAGCGGATACTTCGAATTCTAGTTATTTTCGTATTCAGGGTATGCCGTATGCATTGGGAAAACGAAAAAAAATCGTGGGTATTTCTCCTGTGATTACTCGGGAGCAGGTGACTCTAGCCTGTGCTGCTTAGGAGACGATAATTACACAACTTATCGTGATTTATCATTGTGTCATCCTACTTCTTCTGACAGCAACCTAAATTTTAATCATCAGTCATTCTGGTGAAAAATCGGGTAATCAGATGTGTACAAACAAGTGCGAGTTAAAAAATGTGCTTCTTACACTTTTCGTAATGCAAAATGCACAGATTGTCCTAATAGAACTAGAACCTGCGAATACAAGTTGTGTACCGGTAATCGTTTGGGTGTCCATGGAGGATTAACCGAAGAAAATTGCTTCCATTACGGCCATATAAATACCAACCCAACAGCAAAACGGCAACTGAGTAAGAAGTACGACCGTTACTTAGATCACAGTGGTTATGAATTTAAGACTAAGCAACTTCAATGGAAATTGTCATTACCGTAATAATCTATATAAACTCCAAAAATATTCTGAAATATATATGAATTATATCCAAGACTGTTACCGGAGTACTTTAAAAACCACTGGTCTACTCTTTTTCTTTCTCGTTGAGCGTTGAGCTTAATAATCCAAAGCCTAATCTTCATGTCTCTATAGCTAAACTAATTAGGCAAATACGTTAGTACGACTGCCAAGTTGAGTAATTGTCTCATCACAAAGAACCACCATTACAGGGTAGTTTGATATCAACAGTCGCCAATTATGTCATGATTGTAAAGCATTATATCACAAGATAGGAGAGCAGCTAACATAGTAATACAGCTGACCCCTCGATGATATCTAGGATATATTTCTCAGCTCTCAGATCGGCCTCTCTGTGACAAGCAACGTTGGATACTTGAGAATGTAGAAAATCGGTTTAGAATGTTTCGGTTCTTCGTCAATTGCCCAGAAACGCTACATGTAATTGGGCAGATAGACTTAGGATGATGCTTACAAAAGCTGTCTGCACCTCTGTTGAACTAATCAAACGTACGTAAATTTGTGGGTTTTGTAGCACTGCTTAGTGGTAGATCGAACTTTCAGTCAGCACGTTTGATTGAGAACGGCATGAGGCAGTATTCAAAGAACAACAACCCAATAAATGCTATCGGCTGGCCACATTTTCAGTAGTGGATTGAAGTTATTGTCAGTGACGAATGCATTGTACTATCTTTTAATGACCAGAAATCTCCAGTAGTGCAAGAATAGGTAATTCAACGTTCAGGGACTCAGAAGAATAAACCTCTCTAAGTGTAAAAGAACCCTCATATTTGCAGGTTCGTTTATGGGTGATGAGGTTTTTCGTCGTGTATTAGGTACAGATAGTCGCTTCCTGACTAGTGACCGTTCTACACCATATCCGGTGGTTTGTCTACCGTCTTTTTCGAGCTCTATTTGTAGGTGCTACACAAATTTAAAAGAAGTGACTCGGCGATTGGACCATGACTTGGCGTAGGGGTATAAACATGCAAAAATCAGCTATGGTGTTTGTTGGCGCTTCCCACCTTCCTGGCTGGGGCACAAAGAATGAAGATTGTCATCAGTTAGAGACTTTTGGGGGCATGACGCAGAATAGAAGTCATTGGTGCAAATGATGAACGGCCTGTCTGTCGGACTTCCGTTCCCCGTAAGCACACAGCAAAACAAACAACGACAAAATGCACCGAAACGTGTTTTGTGAAGACATACGAGGAAAATTCATGTCTGTTTTACTCACCAACCGTTCTCCAGTCCTGTTGTGCAAAAATTTCTCCGTCGTTTTGTGCTTACGTTATCGTAGCTGTGTTGCCACTAAGCTTGATTTCAAGCCGGTGATATGTGTTTACTAAAAAACCAAGTAGTAAAGCTTCATAGGATATGGGACATGCATTCCGTTTAAAAGGCTACGAATGAGTTCCGTTTACACAGTGGCAGTGAAATTTAGCTAAATTAATTCACGTTTGCTTGGTTTCGACTGGTATTGCATAAACCGTATCAAGGATCTCGTTTTTAGCATCAAGGTATATAAATGCAAGGGTTAGAACAAGTAAACGCAATGATGAGTGCTACAAAAGGCAACCATTAAGAGAGAACATCGTCACAGTTCATATGAAACATCTTTAGAGATTTTGTAAACGTCAGGAAGTCACCATTTGAAACCAGATTGCCAACCATGTTAAACAAGCAAAATGGTCTAACAAAACTTTCTGGTTTCGTAGAATATATGAGATCGATAATTGGGAAGTGATTCAATTTGCAAACCGTCAGATAAAACTACTGAAGTGATTGCAAATCGGGCAGTTTAAAGTAATGTCAAGTTCTTTTAACGTTTTCATGCCGCGTGTCATTCAAATATGTACTGAGAGTGACAGCCCGGCCCCGGACCATGATCGCAACATGTTTATGAGAATAAAACCTTTCGTGAGCTGTTGTCTGTCGTGCAGCAGCCTGATACCAGCGGGCAAAGTATTTGAGTAACGGACGCACAACACGATTCATGGGTTTGCATGGCACCACTCCTCTGTACACTGTGTCGGGGTATCGGGATATATATATATATATATATATATATATATATATATATATTACCCTGGATTAAAGGAAAAATTGATTCCCAGATCCGTATAAGCTATAAGCATAGGCTTTGGAACATGGTCAGTCAAATCGTCCCAATAAGCATAAACGAATTAGAAGTCAGGATTTGGAGCATCAGTGGCGTTTCGAGAAATTGCAGGGAACTCACAAAGAATAAAGAGTAGACCGACGTAATAGAATAATCCGGAAGGTTTTAACCATATCCGTTTCACGGGATGCTCCCTCAAATGTTCTTCAGAATCATGTTTTGAGTCAAAACAAGAACCAAGAAATCGACGGGGTGTATCTTTTGGTTCTAGGAAGTCCGATTTACAACCACTTTAAAAAGGTTTTATAATTTCCACATATTTCCGGGATTTCTCCTCAATTTGGGACTCAAGTAGATGTGTTTGTCAGAATTAGTGCACTGTTTCCATGTACTGGTGAATTGCTTCTTTCATCAGTCTACATAGGCCCAAGTATATATATTACATCTTGAAACCGGAGGATTTTTGAATTAGTCAAAAAGAGTAATTGATAAATGTGAGACCAATGGAAGTCACAGAAAAATTAGATAGGAGCATTAAGTTGCTTCATAAAATTAGGAATAATAATAGTGATAAGGCAAACATCAGTAGTAGTTGAGCCGCCAGTTACCGTAAAATAGTTTATACAACACCGCTATATGTAGATCCTTTTCAATAATCTCGTTTGCTAAAGGTCCAAAGTAAAAGAATTCCTACGAGAATGGCTACTACGAACATGAATACAGTTACAGGTGTTGAGAGTAGCCTAATTGCTAACAACTAAATAAAAATACTGAAAATTGGATGACGTATGGTTGAGTGGCCAAACTATGCTTTTCACATCTCTTGCAATGTGTGAGACGGGTCAGAAAACACAATTTGCCACACTTGTCACACCCAGTGCTACGAATTTTAAGTACTAAATGAGAATACTTGCTGACAAAATACTTGTAGTTATGTCAGTGCAGATGATTGTCTCACCGTTGAGATTTCAACGAAATGACAGTTATGTTGAAATCAGTTCCCAATCACAGTTCTTTAACTGTTGAGGTGATGGATTGAAGTTATTGACATCAGGTATCAGGGCTGAATTTTATTCAATTTGTATTTACTTGTAACTGTTTGCGTAATAAAAGTGAACCATTGAGCACTTTTTGGAGGCAGAGGTGCCGGTTTCTGCGGTTTGCGACAATTAGTTATCGTAACCAATAAATTATTTAATCATGGAATCGCATGCTTGAGTTTGTAGCCGATTGCCAATATTGTTTTGGGAGTCTGTGAAACAATTTGGAAAATGAATTTGTCCATTAGTTGGCTACCACAAAGCATTGGGTCGTCCATTATTGTGGTAGCAAAATTGGCTAATAGTAAATATTTATCTGGTATGCCGTCCAGTGTTTCATAAACTGGTCAAATTTCTCTGTTGGAAAAGATCACATCCTTAAAAACACGCAGTTAGCAGAATTGTCTCCAACCAAAGAAGTTTACATGTTTTAGGAAAGATATTGAAGCTCTCATTTGCTTTTCAAGAAATGGGCAATTGTGAAACTACCAATGACAGAACTCTTCTCACAGAAAGTCATCACGACGGCAAATCAGTTGCTTTATCATTCCAAGAAACTTGAGCCTTTCTTCTAGTCATTTGTGGGTATATTACCAGGCGATCAAATATATGAGAACATCTAACGCCTTTGACACTTGAATCGAAGTTTGTTCCTCAAAACTAAACAGTTATCTATCACGTTATCCACTTTTTCACAATATAATAGGAAGAGGAGAGTTCTCTCAAAGTACTAGATGGAAATGGTAGAACAGACACATTTGATTAGATTTGTGTGTCACTTCACTGGTTTTTCGACGTCAGCTCAGTTGGTAGTCTAGCTCAATTGCAGTCGGCCAGCTTTGCAGTATGGCGAAATAAACGAGAAACTCATTGAGAAGAAGTTGCAGGAATATCTATACCGAGCACGGGTGATGAACTCCCTAATAAACGTCAGGCACGTTGTGTGAATTCTCCACTGTCTGCGCGTAGGTGACTCTCGTTGGCAGCATGTTTTGAGCGCTTTTTGCCCGATCACAAAATGTCAATTTTCTGCTCTCTCCATCGCGTGGTTCTACGTAGTTCTCAAATTCTGAATAACTATTTCTTAATCCAACACCTCAGATTTGGCTGCACTCAGAGTCTAAAATACTTCTTTCTTACCTTCTCTTCCGTACAAGGAAAATATTTGTTACATCCCAAGTCTGCATCGATGCGCAAGATCACCACAATGATCAAACTACCTTGTAAATACAATACACTACTTCTGTCTAAGATCCACGGTTACAAATATTTTCAGGTTCTAAAATATGAATCGATGAGTTGGAAGTCTTTTGGAAGTCTGGTTAGTGGACTTCAAATAGTTAAACTCTATTCAGCTGTATAACTGTCTAATCTATGTAATCGGTCGTATCGGACAAACTCAGTCGCCGACAAAGAATAATGATAAACTTTCATAAAACAGTAATCCTCAAGGAAAATAAGTATTAGGTCCCAGAAAGTAGTTTCAGTGCTCCAGTTGCCACAGAATACCTTAGTGATTGGAATCTCAATTCACACTTTACTTTGATATAAATAAGAAAATTGGAAAATCACCAGATTTTTAGGTTTATAGTCATGATAATTCATTTCCCAGTGATCCACGAGTATAGAGACACTGCTTGTATGTGATTGTATGTGTAGAATATGTATCCCAAATGACCATCTGACTTCCCATCATAAAGGTATTCCGATAAAATCTGCTTCTGACTCGATATCAGCAAAATATATGTATCACACGTCCTAACCACACGAGACCAAGAGTTTCAAAAACTTACTTGTTAAGTGCTCCGGTGTATTCATTCTAAACATATCACAAAAAACAAATAAAAAGGAAGAAACATCCATATTCTCTTGGCTAAAGGCGAGAAATGATACTCAAATGACAGTGCTATACATCCTCACATGCAGTTGGAATCCCTGGGGATGCAGTGAGACTAGACATCACCTCTTGTGTGAGTTTTGCTTAGTAAACGGAATAAAATAAACGCAAATGACAGTTTCTAAGACAACGAGTTCACATTGATGCAGTTACGCAAAGCGCAAGATGTAAAATAATCAGATTTTTTCTCTTGAAAAACATATCCGAAGATGATTAGATTTGACACTGGAATGCACCAGTGAGAGGCAGGAGGACTTATTTTCACATACTTCTAAACGTACATATTGGTTACCTCGATTCGCAAGGCCTGATAGGCCTGATAGTACCTCAGGGTTCTGGAACAGATTTCTACTGGGACTGTGACGATCGATCGATTGGTGTGCAACACTGCTCATCATTTTGGTATACACCCGGCTATGTATTGTGCTGGCGAAAAATAAATAATTGCAAGAGGTTTGTCGCCGACAAGTGAACGATTCGTGTTTGGCCTCTAAATCACTTAGTATGGTCGGGAGCGATTGTCATAGGCTCCAAGATGGATACTCGTCCTGAACGCCTCTCGAAATGCTCCTAAATAACCGTGAGTCTTGCACAACCTCTGCTGAAGAAGTCCTACTCACTGCCTTCTCGTGGTGGAAGTATTGCAACTGGAGTGTGAGGGCGAAAGCAAACGCCCGGCGTTCTTCACCGGGTTGGCTGATCGATAGTCAGTCTAGGGAAGGTGGCTAAGCTCTGATTCTAAACAAATCGCGGGTGGCGTATAAAGCGCCTGTGGTGGAGGGTGTACTTGATACCTACGATGTCTAGCTTCATCCGAAAGGTGTATGAACTGAGCAATCAATCCTCGGCTTCTGGAGGTTTCCAGAAGAGGGAAATGTACCATAAAATTTGCCACCAGCTCATATGGACAAAGGCTACCGCCTTACAGGAAGCGTTTGACTGTGCAAAGGCTAGAGGTTCATCCAAGAATAAAAGGCCCATTCTGGACTAGGCAACTGAGTAGTACAGCAACCTACAAAGCAACAACTATGGAAGATACAGCTCATACAATGACTGACAGTCTTTTTAAGCGCACGCATAATCGGTCTCTCACGCCGTACACAAAAGCTTACTTCCTCACCTCCACTCACCTTCTTCACTCTTTTTCTTTATTAGATCCCATGGGATCTTCGGTCGGCCGTGCCTGCTGTAGTGCTCCTGATAGAAATCTCGGCCATGATATTCACATCCTTCTTCGACCAACTTCCGAGTCTCACTGAGCCCGCTACCATCTGCCGATGCTTTCGTTCGACCTCGATACGCATTCAAACCAGCCACGTTCAACGTGCGAACCCAAAGCGTATAGGACAACAGGCGGGTTTAGCTCGTACAATTTAGTCCCTTTACTATCGATTTGTGTTGCATTCAAAAGATTAGCATTCAAGACTCCAGTTCCATCTTATCCTTCCGTGAAGTTTCATTTACGCCTTTCTGGGGACGCTGAGGCTGCTTCTTCTGGTCTTGCTGGCGTTGGCGTTGCTTCCAGTAAAAGAGCTGAAGCAGTGGTACTAGACTGGAACCCAGTCGGCAGTCATTTATGCGCAGTGAGACTCAGGGGTTCGTGCAAAGTGAACAGTAGCCATTCCGACAGAAACCCTATTGGGGTAGATTCCTGTTGCTCAGTAAAAGGGGAACGATTTTTGGCCTTCCGCTTAAGCCATTGCCTGTTCCTCGGTAGTACAAATTTCAGATTCTCTAATCGCCGGTTCAAAACGTCCTCTTTAAGTCAGCAGTAGACACAGTTTTATTACATCGCTATAAGCTACAAATGGCGGGGTTTCGTATAAGAAGGCCACTTATACTAGAGCACTCCTCTTGATTACGACCACGCACTAGTTCATACTACGTTGTCCGTGTGCTTTGATGGGCACTCCATATGCGTGCTGCGACAGTTGTTACATTGTATTAGGCTTTTCGTTCCATTTCGCCTATCCGTCTCCCAAACACGCCAGCTGAAAGCTAGAGATTGCTCCATCTGATGACATAAAGCAACACTGGGCGCTTATTAGGAATGCTTGCATTCTGCTACCCTAGTAAGTTGTGGCCTTTCTCGTCGTGCCGAGTCTGTGCGCCTTCTCGGCACCCACCAGTCGATCTCGGCTGGAAGCGATTATGACGAAGCACGACCCATAACGATAAGTGCACTCAGTACGACTCTTCGTAGGGGTCGTTTAATCTGGTGGTTGCAGTATGTATCCGAGATGGGACGTGCCGCTGCTATGGGCAATTTATGCAAACTGTTCTATCCCATTTTAGTCACCTAATATCAGTATTTGTAGTTCTCATACTGCATTAGGTATGAGTGAAACAATCTGTGAAGCTGATGGCTCGCCAGTTTACAATCAACAGCGGCGTCTGAAAAGCTGGGCGGAGCACTTTAAGATACGGTTCAACTGGCCCTCGGTGTCAACCTCTCCTACGGCTCTTCCGGCACCCGTGCAGTGGTCCGTTTCGATAGGTTCACCTACCGGTGCGTAAATTTGAAAGGAGATCCAGGCCCTGGGACGTCACAAAGCAACGGGCTCCAATGTTCTTGCCACAGCCCTTTTTAAAGATGATGGGGTGCAGCTCCTTAGAGAAATTCACATTATGTTCTCAAAAGTTCGGAGTTCCTAGCAGGTTCCCTCCTTATAGGAGGTGGAGGTGGAATCGATTTTTGTCCCCGTCTTTAAGAACGGAGCGCGCAGTGACTGATCTAATCATAAGAATATAAGCCTTATCTCGATAGCGTCCAAGATGCTCGAGTCTGTCATACTTCACAGGTTGTGTCAAACGCGGGAAGAGCAGACTCGCGAAGAACAGTCTGGGTCTCGTGCCGGTCGTGGATGTATCGACCAAATCTTCACCCTCCGATAGCCACTAGAGCACCGTCACAATTTCGAAGGACCAACGATCATCGTGCTCCTGGACATTCACGAGGCCTTCGACTCCATCGATAGAACTGCTCTATGGAACTGTTTGTTGGGAAAAGGAGCCCCTAAAAAGTATGTATCAATCATCGAGTCCGGTTTGGGCCTATGGTCAGCTGTCGCCCCCCCCCCACTTTGTCGTCTTCAGTGGAGTAAAACAAGGCTGCCATAAATCCCCGTTCCTCTCCAACTTTGCAATTGAGGACGCTCTACGGACGGCCCTGTCTGCTATTCCGAACGGCGGAATTGAACTACTCCCAGGGAGCAGAGGTTTTGACTTGAAATATGCCGATGATATCGCATTGCTGAGTGATAATGCACAGACAATACAACACGCTTTGGACCGTTCGGTGATTGACGTATCCGGGTGTGGTATGCACTTTGCGTCTTCCAAGTGCACAGTACTTTTGCAAAATTAGCAGGAGCCTGTGCCTGTACTCACCTTTTGTGATGATCAACTTGAGTTAGCTGACAACTTTTGGGTAATTCAGAGTCTGATGACACCTGGAGGGGGTGTTGGGGATGAGATCAGTTCATGAATATCGGGAGATAGAGCAGCTTTCGCAAACCTGTGACACCCGTGGCATCGTCGAGACCTCCAGCTCTCTCTTGGGGGATGGGTGTACGTCGCTGCGGTTCGTAGTGTTTTACCCTACGGCTCCGAGACATGGCCACTTCGCGTTGAGGATGCTCGGCGTTTTTCTGTGTTCGACAACTGATGTTTTCGAAGCATTGCTCGTGTCCGGTGAGAACATCGAGTGAGTATTGAAGAGGTACGCCTTTGTGCGTTAGGCCTGAATAACTGGCCTCTTAACGAAGTGATCGCTCTACACCACACTCGGTGGCTTGGTCGTGTTTTACGAATGCCTGCCCATCATTTAACTTTCCTTGCTCTATTCGCACGAGCTAGACAAAGTTCGAAGAAGCATTTCTGCGGTCAGTCCAAGACTTGGCGTAGAGTATAAAGAAACTAGCATCAGCATTGGCTTCGGTTGATGCTTCCAGCCTCCCTGTTTTGAGCCCAAAGGACGATGATTGTCGTTGGTTAGAAATGTTGAGGGACACAGCTCAGAATAAAAGTCAGCGGCGCGAATGCTGTGCGGTCTGTCTGTTTGTCGAAATTTCGTGTCCCGTGAATATAGAATGTCACTTCGACAACCAGGAAGATAAAAGACGTCAGAAAGTGTATGTTGAAAAGAAAAAAGAAATCAGAGCATGTTATTTTTCTTAGTTGTATCTTTTACTCTGTTCTATTCCCCTTCTCCTGCTTTTGTAGTTGTTTTTGCTGCTTTGGAACTAAAGATGATTTTAAGCCAGAGTAATATATATATATATATATATATATATATATATATATATAACATCGTGGTGTACAAGTATAAAGACGAGTGGGTGGAGGAGCGCCGGGTACGCGTACTTGATGAGCGGCAACAACGGCGAAACCGTTCGTGTGCCTCCGGGGAAATTTAGTTCTCACGTTTACATACTACTCATTACGGGCATGTCGGTTGATTTCTCGCACACCTGGATAACCTGAGTGAAACGTGTACAGTAACTGGACTCATCATAGTTATCAGAAGAATGTAGTTGTGTGCAAAATTTTCCGCGCATACGGGATATTCAAAGGGTGCTACCGTGGATGACTTACACAAATTTCTCCGATTTCTAAAGATCAAGAGAGCGGTTGCTCACTTTATCTCCGTTCTGTTTACGAATTATAGACAACCATTTGCCCGAACTAAATCAAAAAGAACAACTAAGAAGTGGTAGTAGATAGGTGGTTTTGTTATAAACAAAATTTAGAAAACTGCTGATTGTTACCTGTTTGATAAAATACTCATTGCTCTGCCAAATCAGAGTTCGCATTCAACTCTGTCCGCAGGTCAAGTAATGGCGGTTCTTGTTTATTCATTGCAGAAAGTGATATTGCGGTTAAACGCTCAAAGCTGCCAAAGCGTCTTTATTATGAAGGATAGTATATCAGGATAATTCCTCACTATTAATCTGCAGTACAACAAAAAACCCATTGCCGTATGTGGTCGGTTTCGAAGTGGTTCAGATATACGAGCGGTTCATACTACGGTGGTAGCTCACATTTTCCAGTGCCATACATCACGATACCTATTCATACTATCATATCAAATCTAAACACTCGTGCAGCGTTGCCGTGTTCCACAAATGGCACGTTCAGCAATCAAGTGTTTACCTACGTATAATAGAGCGATTTACCATCATTCGATTAAAAAAAACAAAGTATGTCGAATGGTCTGCCCAACCAGGTGTCAGTACAGGTGGACAGACGACTAAGTACACTGAATCCCTTCGAACGGCGATGAATTCTAGTGCAATCCCGTAAAAATTAAAGGATATCACGTGTGCAAGATTTGTGACTCAACTAATGAGCGAACTTTCTATTACTATACTAAACAATCGAAAATAGTTAAAGACGCGGAGAACGCCGTCAGAGTATTTCAAGTAAGGAATCTCCCTGGTGCAATTACTGTCGAGAAATGCACTAAAATTAATCTGTGTTTGCGCGTCATCGGATAATTAAAATCTACGAAAACATTCCAGCGTATAAGGATTTCCGAGCCTGTCTGTTGCAACACTGATTAGTCGCGCATCGGGAATTGCACACACTCATTGCAAGGTTATTTGTGATCCACACTGACCGATGTCTTCTAGTGTGAGGTCTGCCTACTAATGACGCTCCGTAATCTTTTTGTCACAAATGCACAGTGTGGTTGTCATCTTTTTGGTAAACAGCCTTCTTTCCCGTAAACAATTGTTGATGAGTTCCCCTGACTGGTATGACAAAGCTTTTGGCGTTAATCTGAAAACTCGATAGTTCAAGAAGTAAGAGAATTATCAACTGTTCCATTAAAATTGCAACCTTGTTTATTCTTTCGGCTTCGGATATGATATTTAACGTGTTGTATCTTTGTCTCTGCCTGATAACTGTTTCTGCCGAACCGCTTGCAATGGACCATGTCAAAATTCTAAGTTTGAATCACCGACTGATAAGATTCGATTGAATATGACACAATGAGTATGCGCATGTGCAATCATCCGGGCACATTTACTAGTATTTTAGCGTGAATATCATATTAATCGGAAATATCCAGCCAGAATACCATTTGGGCTTCCCATTTGCTTACTGTAAGAATCTAACCTAATTAGGAATGGTAACAGAAGCGTCCCTCATGTTCAATAATTTTTCCAGGAAATACAGAAACCTTACACAGATTGTCCTAGCTATGCTGTCTGTGTGTGGTATTTTGTAAAAAAAAAACGACAACGAATTCTACGTTGCTGCCATATGTTTATGCAATAAAACTGATTTAACAAATGACAAATGTGATTATTTATTTAGCATTCCAATACTCGTTAGAACTCCTTGAGGGGAAACAACTTGGTGTATTATTGCTTACTATTGCCCAAAATCGTTTCCTATTCGTCTGATGCTTTTGTTCATCTATATCTTAACATTTCCGTATTTTCGGAACGGCCTTTGCATTTTCCGTTAAAATGCGAAGAATGGAGAACGCTGGCTTCATTTTATCGGTTGCTTGAACAGAATAAAATGAGACGGGTCTTTCCCAAGTGCTCTAAGTTTCTCTGAGTCTAAACTGATTGCAGGGTATCGGTGAATCATGCAAATGTGATACACTTCGTATGTTAAGTTTATTTCCTGCTGGAAATTCTAATTATATTCGCTGAAACTGTCAATAGACAGGCATTTTTGACTGGCAGATCAGTGTACACATGGTGAATCACATATCACACACGACGTGGCATCACTCATCCCGAAACGAACAAAAGTGCGTGAAAATAGTAGTTGGATCACCAGGTGTAAGGTGATGATCGGAAATTTGGTTTAAAGTTCACCAACTTCAATCTTTGGTGGTAGTTCTGACATGAACGGGTTTTAAATAAGAATAGCAGTTATTACTGGTTCAGCAGAATATGTGATTAAGGGTTGGGATGTGAGGCCACTGGGTTTAGAGACGGTTCAGAAACAAATCTAAAGCAGAAAATGGAGCACACACGAATGAAATCAAACACTCAAACAACTCAAACAGACAGTATATTTACAAACGTTTTAGGCTAGAGATAAGGTAGCTGATTGCTGACCCGCAATATCAAGCACTCAACTCAACTGAGCTAAAACAATAAATAGTACAGTTAAAAAATGAGGAACGAAGCCGAAAGAGAATCCCTGGGTGACACCCAATCGGATCGAGAAATCCTTAGACAAGTTGTACGTTGACAGTAAACCAGACCGATAGCGCATCTAGTCTATTATTATTATTGTTATTATTATTATTATTATTATTATTATTATTATTATTACTGCTACACTAGCTTGAGCACGTTTTACGGTGCTTTTCAGCTATCAAGACATGAGCTAAACCGTCTGTTAATTCTTTTTTATGGCAGCAATTCATCATGGTTTGGAACAAGATGGGCTCTGATATTACCGTTGCTGAATCATATCCGGACAAGTCTACATGTTACCAAACCCTAAGCATTCTTCGGTGCGAGTTTAGTGATGGAGAGGAGGGAAAAATCAGTTTACGAACAGCAGAAGTTAGAGCAGCTTTCGCCAACCTACGACGCCTGTGGCGCTGCAGTGACGCAGAACTTTTTAAGATCAGAGCTTATAATGCAGCGGTTCGCTGCGCTTTGCTTAATATATACATATATATATATATGCATATATATATATACATATATGTACCGCTAACTCAGTGACTACTTACTCACTTACTCCTTCGTCCACGGGATGGGTGTCAGTGCACCTGCGTACCGGTAAACGTGTCCTCTACGTTATCCATGTAATTGACTGCCTGAGATAGATATTGTTTATCTTCGAATTAAATTAATCATCTTAATTAATTGGCAGATAACTTTCATCATTCACTGTTCTCGAAACTGATGACTTCAGGAGTAATAACGTAGGCCGTAGGGTGTTGGAAGTGAAGCACCAATATACAAACAAATCACGTAATCGGAACAGATGGCGGTGTTTAGAGTAAATGTTACATATTTCTTGGGGTAGACTTGTTCGATGTACGTTGTTCTCCCAGACAATTAGCGGTTAGAATGTAGTTTGAGGCGATCAGTTGATGCTATAGTCAAATCCTAACTTCGCTCTTGAAGAACGAGCCACTTTTCCAGGATGGTGCCCACAAGATCCGAACGGGAAACACTAGGTGACGTAACTCAAACGAATGGATTGAAACACTTGATTGAATGAGCGAACTAAATCTGATACCAAGTTTTGTTCCTATATGCATGGATATTTAAAGTCATATACAAGTGGTAAACTACTTCCACATTCGAAACTTGCGTTGTTTGACTGGTCAACTGAAGATATTATACACCTGCTGTGTCAAGCAAAGCGTGCTGGTCACTTCTGATATTTCTAGATTTCAGCAGAGCAACTTTTACGGCCTTTTCGCAAGCGGTGTGCAACACTTATTTGATGTTTTCTCGAATGAGACAACTTTTTTTGAGGCACTTTTGTCGTCTCTTGGTTTTAATTCTGCGTTTACGTCCTAAATACTTCTAATCGAATCGATGTCAGCTTGTTGGCTTAAGGATTTTTTTCATTTCACGTAATCTTTGCTATCCTGTACTGGCCGTATTACTGACGGTTCACGTTCACTGTGAGCTATGCGAGTTAATCGGTACTTAGCTTGACAGTTAATGTGCTTCACGGGCAGTTAGTTGTAGGTCAGTCTGTTTTTGACTAAGCTAACTCTGTCCATCGATTTAGAGAGGGATGAATAACTTAGCTACTTGTAATCTTTTCGTTATCACATGTGTGCACTAGGTCTTGTGCTCGACAGATGAGGACTCTATTCACATTTTGGTCGGCACGAAGAGCACGACAAAATCGACTTGGTTATCTAAAATCGAGTACCGTAGATTAAATTTATTCCAATTCAGGATGCACAAATAAGGTTGCTTTTCAGTGCTGAAGATTAAACAAACTTGCAGTTAAAATCCAACCGGTGAATTCCGATCGCTGGGATCATGAAAGTTGTACCGAATTTTCTCGATGCGATCTAACCAACACTCAATGACAGATCTAAACTGTGATTGGGTAATGAGTTGTGTGTGGAGCAAGCAACCGAGTCTCAAGAAAGATTATGATTTTTAGTCGACATGCTGTTGTTCTTCTGATTATATCAAACGAGTTAGAGCACAAAAAATGGACGCATCAAGCCAATAATTCCATCGGATTCCCTCGTTGCAGAACCTTGAGCACAAGGCAAGCGAAATAAATTCACGGTTTTCCCACACTATTCTTATCAGAAATCAATCGATCAATGCATAGAAACAGTTGTGTAATGTGAGGTCATTTGAACAACCTACGCGTAAGTGTTTTCATTCAGTTCATTCCGCAATATCTCAGTCAGTTTCCTGTTTACGCGATTGTCACTTTTTATTCCACACGAAATCTTTTAGATGGAGATCCTCAGACCACGCCGACCAAACTGCGACCCGTTCATATAGGAAGAAACAACTTCACAGTGGAATGGTGCGCTCCACGAGAAAACCCCACTTCGCTGAAAGTGCATTATCGAATGTGAGTTTAACCTTTCCGCAATTAAACGTACGTGAATTATTTCGATTGGTCATGATGCATCCATCTACCGTCAACTTTACTGTGGGTGTCAAATGTGACGAAACTGGTGATCTTGAAAGTTTGCGTATGCTGAGTTTTAACTGAGGGGATCAAGCTATAGTACTATGAGTGTTGTAGAAATGTCAAAATCGAGCGGGAAGTACTAATTACAATGAAGTTTTACCTGATCTTTTAGGCTATTCAGCTATTACGATTAAAAGACCCTAAACATCGTTTAGTCTTCTTTCAAAGAGAATATTTTGTAAGTCTGTTTAGCAAGACTACCGAAGGAAAATCGACACGCTTGGCCGCACAGGACATCGCTGTCTATTTGAAATGGACTACTGAATAGGCGTTCAATATCCGTGCACTGCATTAATTAACATACGTCTACATGATCGTCCTCCCCGAGATATCTTTTGCGTCCAAGCATCGAGCAGGTGTAAGAATGAATTAAACTGCCGGTTAGTTCATAGCCGAGAAGCAAACAAATCCCGACCGGCAGCCAGTAATCTTACAAAGTGATTTCATTCTTTATGATCAGAATTCCCAAGGCTTATTTGCTGCTTTTCTGGAACGACAATTCATCAAAGCTCTGTCCCATGCGACTGATGCCCTATTCACAATCTGCTTCAGTTGCATCATGTGTTGTAGTTTTCTCTGGCTTGAGGATCAGTACTGATTGAGGTTAGTCTGAACCATACCGTACTCATTTTTTCGAGTACCTCAGGAAGAAACCCTCCGAACGGCAGTGCGTTCATTTTAGTGAGGGCCTATTACTCACCTGCATAGATGACCAGGGTACTTGAATTGGGTTGATTTTAATTTAGCTCTCTCCGTAATCACGACCACTTTAGTCAAAACGCAGTGTGAACCCGTTCTCGCAAACCGGCAAACGGGTCCGATTTTCTAGTTCACCGCGAATAGCGAATAGCTGGTTAACACTTAGGATGACGAGGAGATGATCCGGTAGAAATCTGCTCCACAGGTTTCTGCAACTTTAAAGAGAAAATAGAAAACATAAGATGAAATCGGGAGTGGGAATGTGACCGCACTGATTGAGCAAATCATCGATCTGGTATTCTGAAGGTATTCCGCAATTTCATTCGCATTGAATCTCGCATCTCACATGAAAGAGGGAAAAAGACAACGTGCAAAGATTAACCGAATCTTGTATACCTGCATGAGGTGTGTCGGTTTAGGAAAAGTAATTGATTTTATTCCACTTGCACCAACGTTCAGCCTTGGAATCCGTGCCCACATAATTATGACAGCCATGACAATTTACCAGTCACTTATTATTATTAAACGAGAATTCCAGTCATATGTGTGTTTCACTTTGACTAAACAGTGTAATGAAACGGTTACAGGCCAATCAGGATCCGAAGGTTTTCTAATTATAGCACTGTATTCATTTTTGAGCACAGGTTGCTCACGTGTCCCAGCACTCTGAACCAACCGTAATTTGCAAAAACCATGGATAACTTATTTTTTGCGGCGAGGTTTACCAAAATGTGAAGTGAGAGAATTAATAACATCATCAAACTGGTAAAATCCAACCATGATCTCGTTTATTCTGTACCAATTATGATTTAGTGATGGAGAATATGTTAATTTTACCCAACATAATACTAGGTTTGGTGATATACCAGCTGTTGATTCACGCATCCGCTTTGTTTCCTCAAGTCACGTGAGCTCGATGTTAAGGCAGTATCATGTGCTTGGGAGGTGATAACCATTCGTGAACTTGAATATCTGTTCAGTGCTTCTCGTTTAGCACATCTAGACGTTTCGTGTCTGTTGTGCCAAGTTACTCAGCAAGTTCTCACTTTTGGAAATGCATAAATTACTCACAGATCCTGAAATGAAAAAGCCTGTTTAGTTGTTTTGATGATTATTCACTTTTTATTGTAAATTTGCATATTGGAAAGTATGTACTTATCACCAACTATCTGTTCACATTATATGGAAATGTCAGTTGGTCCCCGGAGCTGCACTGCCGGTTTTATGCGAATGCAACGTAATTACTCAACTTCAGCAAAACAATGCGCTAAACAGCCTATTCTGAAATGTGTGTGTGTGTGTGTGTGTGTGTGTGTGTGTAAGAGAGAGAGAGAGAGAGAGAGAGAGAGAGAGAGAGAGAGAGAGAGAGAATATGTGTATGCACAATCACAGACAATTTGATCATGCTGACTTCAACTAATGACTCGACAATCCCTTCGGAATTTCCTTCGTCGCTGTTGTTTTCTTACGGGTTCAAATTCCTAATATGACAGAATCATTTATCGCATAAGTTAGTGTAGGTAAACGTTATGACAACCATGAATAAGTTGGGGATATTATTTGAGTTTGCGGTTGCCACAGAGGCATGCGTCACGTCGTGAATGTTGTTGTAAATTTTAGGGATCATTTCTCAGTTGTATTTGAAAGCGCGAAACAGCGCTGCCACTTGGCTACAACAGCAATCTGAAGCGCAGCCTTCTGCTATGCATTTGCACTGTAGATACTTTAAAGGCAAGGCTGTAGCACCAAAGCAAACACTATTGTATTACGGATATCCCAAGAAATGTGTAGGAAGAAATGAATCCTAGCAACCAGACCAGTGATGACACTACAGACAGAAGAGAAAACCCCCCTCTGTGTCAGACCCTCATTCATGCGGGACGTCGCAGCTGAAATAGTCAGTAGAGTCTTTATTGCCAAGAAGAGGGCAATCTTCAGTGAAACCAAGATAAAATGCATGCCTGTCACGTTAGCAACAGCTCAAAGCTAAAAAAGACTAGTTATCTATGTTGAATTCATCCGTGAATGTCAATCAATTCAATTGTACCTGTGCTGCTTCTTGCGTCTATCCGGAGACAAGCAGCTATCGGAACGCATCAAAGAAACCCTCCACTTGGGCTTGGATGAAGTGGCATCCAATTCGATTGATGCGCACTTGGTGGAAACTGGGCATTCGATTGATATTCGGGCGGCCTTCGCTCATCTATCAGGTCCCTGAACACATGAAATAGCAACTAGGCTTCAGGTACTGGAAACTGACGGTGCAACTATGGTCTACTTGTCTGAGTTTGATTTTTATGAGCAATTAAACTGTTTTGAGTACTCTTACCTCCCTGGCCGCCAATCAATTGTGAGAAGCATGAGCGTGGTGAAGACATATGTTACCGATCGCTCGTCGTACAATCTGGTTATCCGTACGAGTGGTTCCTGGCTGAAGTTGGTCCATCCACCTTCGCTTACCCATACCTCGTCATAAGAACCGAGTGTGATATTTTAACTCTATTATGACCATGTTTATAATTTTATTTTGAAGTAAATGTGGTTTTATCACGGGGCTTGATGATCAAACCACCGAGAACGTTATTTTGATAACATAATTTACTCAGTTTCACTGCAAGAATGACTCATTCATTGCACGAGGCCTGAAACAGGTCTTGTCGAGTATGCTTTGCTTGACTTGAGCAATCATTCGAACGAGAGACCATCTACGTCACATCTGCATTCCTATACACGAAAACAGAGAAAGATGTGTTTTATGCGCGTTTATGCAAATCTGCGTGTTTGTCCGCACACTTCGGTAGTCCGCGTTGCAGCCGAGTTGTAATTTGCATTTTACCTGTTTGTTACGCGGTGAGTGGTAAAGACTCGAACTCTACTGGTGATTTGTTTGTGTGTGTGATTTTTTAGTTTGAGGTCCTCTGTTTTGGTGACACGAATCAGGGCGAAATAAAAGTGGTTCTACCCGGACGGCTTTGCTGCTAGTAGCCACTTAACTGGGAAATCCCTCTACTGTCCTGGGAAAGGTCGTTGTATAATGGAAGATAAAAAAAACTACTATTCACTTTTGGGTGACTGATGACGACTGGCATCCTTCTTTAGAACCTATGTGATTGTAGACCGATAGTGCATTGAAAATTTCAAAATAATTGGCCTGAAAAGTACTGCCATAACACGGAAATCGTCTCACACTAACGGGAAATCAAAGGTGCATGATTCTTAACTAATGGCTATGATGACCGGATTGCCCGACATGGAACCAGAAGACACCCCAAGTGGCACTGAAATGTATTGTTAACTTAGCATATGAAACATGACATTTATATAGGCATGAAATACGTAACGGAACGCACATACACACAAATATTGATCCATGAGTAATATGATCGATGGACCGAAACTTGCCAAACACCGTCACGTGATATGAAAGCAGATCATACAGGCAACACATGCGTACTGCGATAATCAATATCACTGGTTGCACCAAGATGAGTCAAGCACATGGTGCATTTGCCTGTGTGCGGAACAGCATGGATGCAGATTGAAGTATACATTGAACGAATGAACACTGATTGGTCCATATGGGTTTTCTCGAATTGCATGTGAATAGAACAGAATCACCACACCCTTTCCTCTTTTCTTTTGGGCTCGTGAGACTGTCGGCTTGAATCTTTGACGCTGGGTTTAGGCGAGGTGACCTGCGCAATACAACTGGCTCACCAACTTGCAGGTGTTCCTCCGCTTCATCCTGGTGTTCTTCAACTGGAGTTCTAATACATATCTGATCAATATGTCTTCTGAAAACTATACCGTCTTTTAAATCACTAATCTCCAGAACTCTTGATCCTGACTGTCACGTAATGATACCTGTAAACGGTCGAAGATCATTCCCACGGAAATAAAAAAGGCAGTCGAATCCAAGCACCATAGTAACGCTCTCAGTTTTTTGGCTTTGCATAATATGGCTGATGGTTGTTTACTTGTGGAATGCACCGTATTTTGATACTGCAATAAAAAGTTATCAACGAAACAATCGAACTCAGCGAATGTATGTGGATTTGATGAACTGACAGCACGTTTTAGAGTCCGTACGAAATTCTCGGCTGCACCGTTCGAGCATGGATGTCGAGGCGATGTACACAGATAACGACATCCGATTTCATCTTACCATGTTTTTAATTCGGTGGAAAAGATCTGTGACCCGTTTTCCGTCACAAACACCTGTGAAATAACTTCCCAAACGGAACATTTACGGAATACATTTTTGACTAAAGATACATTAGTGTTCTCGGCCAGATACACTGCAGGCCAGTGCGAATACGTGCCAATCAACAAAGGAGCATACCACTTACTGCGAAATGATCCACAAAATCGGCATGTAGTCTTTGCCATGGAAGATAGCCTCTGGGCCACGGTGTCCAATCCTCTGGTTTCTGATTTATTTTGTGCATGTAATAATTGCAACTCACAGCGTTGACCGAATGTCGGTATCCATTCCTGGCCATCAACATATTTGCCCTGCCAAATACTTCATTTTCTCAGTCCCCAAGCGGCCTTTGTGTAACTCGTCGAGAACAGGTTTCCTCAAGGTTGTCGGTAGAAGAACAGGGTCGGTAACTTTCAGCACTCCATCTGATAATAATTAGAAGGGGCTCACATAAAAGGCAAATTTTTGGCTTCTTGGTGAGTTTAGAAAACCGGGACGAAAAAATTTGCATACGTAATCTGCGAGCCAGGACGAAATTTTTTATCATAATCATATCCGCTGAGGTGGACTGACCATCTTTGAACCATGACAGCCGCTGCTTTTGACAGCGATGTTCTCGGATTATATATGTAACCCAGGGCCTGATAGTCGACCATCGTCGTAAAGTGCGTACCGAAGAGGTACTTATGCAAACGCTTTTCAGCCCAGACAAGTGCCAAGTCCTCCTTTTGCGTCTGTGAGTATCCTTTTTCCGCTTTGTTAAGCAATCGGGAAATGCACAGTACCGGATAGCCTTCTTGCTCAAGAATGGCCCCAGTGCCAACAGGAGATGCGTCTGTCACCAAAGTAACGAGTACTGAGGTCGAAAATAGCTTTAGTCATGGTCTGTCTGCGATACAAGCAATGAGGTTCCTTAAGATTTGTTCATGCTGACCATTCCATTGTCATGTGGATGAATTTTGCAAGGTAAGAAACGGTTGACCTTTGATGGAGACATTAGGAATGAATCGTGAGTAGTACTGCAACCATCCTCGAATTGACCGAAAGTCAGTCGTGTTCTTTGGTGATAGAGATTTTGATAGAGGTTCAAATCGTTTGAGATCTGGTTTAAAGCCATCCTTCGAAACCGTGAAACACAAGTCATCTAGCTCAGTTCTTCTAAAAATGCATTCATATGGTTTTATAACCCTCTCCCGGTCCCTGAATCTTTGTAGCAGTTCCAGTACTCGTTGGTCATGCTCTTCTTGGTTTTTCCCGAAGATGATGACACCACCCCGATGTGCTTTTACCCCTTGCAAACCACCAATAATCTCATAAATCAATTTCTGAGATATTTCAGATGAAACATGTAGTCCAATAGGTGAAAGAGTAAACTGGAAAAGCCCACATTCGGTATTGATTGTCGTTAGTTTCCTTGATTTGTCATCTAAGGGGATATGCAAATAAAAATCAGCCAAGTCGATCTCAAAATACATGGCACTCTCGTTCAGATATCGGAATAAATCTTCCGGCTCCTCAGTTGTCGAAGCACAATGATGTAGTCTAGGATTCAGCGTGGTCCTGAAGTCACCACAGATTCTGGGTGTAACTCCATCACTTTTCATCGCTACCACAATAGCGGTTGCCCATGCAGGCGATTCGACTGGCGAAATTACGTCCTCTAGTTTCATACTGTTCACAACTGAGTATACTTTATCACGTAATCCGGGTGGCAATATCCGGCGTTTGATAAATATTGGCTCTTCATCTGCAGCAAGTTTCACCGGTTGAAGCTTGATTTCACTTTGTGCGTGTGAACACTTGTCAATCAACGCACGCAATAAGACGGATGATGGAGCATTATTATACGCGCTGATGATATATTTAAATGATGAATAGCCTTTAAACCAAGAACAGACACCAGCAATGTCACATCTGTGACCTCTCCATTATCTTTTTGAGCTCTCAACTGGCATTCACCTACTTGATCAAGTTGATGTCCAGTGACACCCCGAATCCTAACAGCTATTTTATTTACTTGTACATGTGGAAAAAGCCTAATCAACACGCTTTCCGTGGTAATCGACTCTGCACTTTCTGTGTCAACAATGGGTGTGTGCCTTACACCAGAAGCCAATAAGACAGCTGTACGGACAAAGCTGTGATCTTCGAATGGGACGTGAAGAGACAGCACAGGTGAACTACCGTCATCCGGCCTAGTCTCAGTCAGATTACACACCTTCCCACGACATACCCTTTCAATATTGCCTGGTTTATCAGACATGATATATGGCCTTACGAAATCGTTAGATGGAGCACAAATGGAACTGACCGCACGACAAGCATCGGTTGGTGGTTCCGGCAGTCTTACTGGTATTGGGCTGGCACGCTGGGTGTATCTGGGCTTGGTTTTCATGGCTTGGATGCTGGTTGGAATGCCCATTGAGCAAGTGAACACTGATTGGTTCATATGGGGTTTCTCGAATTGCATATGAATAGGACAGAATCACCACAGTGGCGCATAGTTTTGCTTGGACCTACTTTCGGTTTGTGACATCGTGACACATGGAAGTACTGCTTATAGAAGACATCATAATCTTCTCGATCTAGCATATCCACAACCAGCCATACGTCATAACCGTCGGATTTTGTCTCATGTTGAACGTTGTTTTGAATCAATTTGTATATGGCGGGTGTCTCGTCTCAAAAGTGAAACTGGCACCGGGACCAGGGCAATCTCAGACACCTTGGCACCAAGCGGACGCTCGCTCTTGCGCTCTGGAGGGCTGCAATCTGCGACATCCCTAATGGCGTTCGATCGGGTGCCGGGAGGTCTTCGGACCATCCCTTAATGACCAGCCTTGGAGTACAGAACGTGACGACACGGGTTCGATTTCCGCCAGCACCGGTCACTTTCCCATTCGGGAGCTTTAGATTGGGAACAGCACCTCCCCATAAATATTGTACAATATTTTATAATAAATATTGAGGAGTTGAAAGATTATTTGTTTATTTTTATGTAATAATTTTCAAAGTGTTGGCATTCTTAGTTGGTTACATGGGGTTACGTGAGATTGTGATAGGTCAGCCCTACTCTGCTGGTATGCTCTCAAAGCTGATCCTTAATTTGTATATGCCATGGGAACACGAGCAATCCCGATTATGGCCATTAAAACTCGCGGTATCAAGAGCCGAATTTCACTTAGTTTTCGACTTAGCTAAATGTTATCATTATTTATGACTACAAAACACACGTGCACAGCCATAGTGGGATGAAGATATGATGATATGACCATCTACTTCGCGATGCTTTTCAAATCCATGGCTGATTTGTGTCCTTTCCGCACCTTATGGCTGTCCACGTCCCATCAAATTGCATTCCACCAAGGGTGCTGATTGTTAGCGCGTCACTATGTTCAACCTCACTTAAAAAACACTGTCCATCTCGTTGAATACCCAACTTATGGTTCCCACAGTGCGTACATGCATATGCTCTGCGTGTTTGTCGAATCAGCTGCCGCAACCCGGGCCTTGCGGTATGAATGTCAAGATGCGGACGGATTAAGTCACGGCTTCCGCAAGCTTCGTATCGCAAAACACGAGCAAAGAAGTTATATGTAACTTTCTATGACCATTGGATAATCTTGAGCCCGCAAACTTGCGTGAAGTGTGTTGGTTAGTTGTGTATTTGCACGCCAGTGAGAAAAACACGAATAATCTATTAGGCTGGCAATCGGAAAGCGGTGATACCGTACCGACCAAAAACGGTTACAAGATACGCACCATGCCTTTTGCGGTACTTGATTATCAAACAACCGTCAAAAAACGACATGTGTTTTTCGTCATCTGATTTGTTGCATACGTTGCAAATCCGCTGACACTAAGGAACGATATGCAGCGAAAATCAGAAGATACCATTAGATTTTCAGAATCGGATTGTTCACAGTGATTTTATAGAGGTTTATCGAGCTTTTTATATCTTCTGTCAACGTAGTTTACGAAGGACTACCTCGAGTAGGCTAGTATGAACCGTTCATTTTGAGCTGTTCTGCTAACCGGGTCACATGTCGAGCCTTGGAAGCACCATAGTATCTGAACAAGCAGCGTTGCCCTCAAGAAAGAGAATATCTATAGCGATCGACTTGACATAGTGGTGTAAATTTCATCATTATATTAGCCTCCGTGGGGAACGCGACTAAAATCTGTTTGTGATTGAAGTCTGACTAGATCAGTACTGAGTAGCAGCGCTCTCTTGTGTATAATACAGTGCTCGACAAAAGTATAGAACCCCTTTATTTTCCTGCATATTTCCGCTTCCGTATTCTCTAACAAAACCATGTCTGGTCAGAACTACCGAATGCCCATTGTGATGCAGAATATAAAGTTTCACAACAAAATAGTTCATTATGAGCTAATTATATCAGAATATGCTAGAATAATGGGGTGACAAAAGCATGAATCCCCACTGAACCGGCCTACAACACTGACTACATAAAATCATGTGCAACTGCTAGTCTGCACAACAACCTCGATACATCTTGGCATATTTTTTGCAAGGCCAATTCTCTCCGAAAGGTGGTTATCTGTTCCCTCGACTGGTAAACTATCGAGTCTTTGTACACCTGGCGAGCAAGTATAACCCATGGGTTCTCAGTCGAGTCTAGATTTGGGCTGCAGGTTGGCCACTGCATGACCTCGATCCCACGGAACAAGAGCCGACATTTTGTAGTGTATGAGCAGTGGACAGAGGAACTATCATGCTGGAATATGGCGTCATCGTTTAATCTGCTGGTCAGTAGCTGGGGCAAAAATCGTTCCAAGGTACGAATATACTCAGTATCAATTTGTATAATCCAAGTATAACTCACTTAATTTGGTCGTTGGCTGAGAAGGCTCTCCAATTCACCACTGAGCTCTTGTCGTTGTTTCTTCGGCCGAAAATTCCTTTTTTTTCTTTTCCGATACTATGCCAGTAATTATTCAAAACATCCGGTCTATACAAATTAACTTTTCCCAACACTAAAGTGGACATTTCCCCACTTGTTTGTCCACACTGCGTGTATTTCAGCCCCTGATAAAAATTGTTCTCCAAGCAGCGTTATGAGAGCAATATATCTCTTCATTTTTTTGTATTCCATCCATGGCAAAACTTTCAGCGCTCTTTGTGACTTTCGTTCCAAAAAACTGACTCCGGCCAGGGCATTCAGCGTTGACATGGAGCATTTGCCTTTAAAGGCAAAACGAACTGAGCTGCGTTCATTTGACTTTAGTCAGTTTTTTGGGACGATTCGTTCGTTTTTTTACGCGCACATATCTTGTTACACTCCAGAAAAGCGTCGTACGACGTTTCTTGATCTCTTAAGTTTCCCGGCGGTATCATAAAAACAGTCCCAATTTGTTGGAATGCGGACATTTCGCCCTTCTCGAAAGCTGTTGGTTTCTTTTTGTGTGACATTGAGTAGATAAAATTCCTTGTGAGTTCTGATGTAACTGTAACTAAAGTGAATGACGGTTGCCAGGACCGACTAAACAAATTGGGTGCATCATCTGCTCTAGTGCATATGACTCATGTGAGTCCGGTTCTCACGGATTTTTCAGTTGCCAAATCCACAGGCTGAACTAATCAGCTTGTTGCTAGGCTCAGTGGTGTGTCTGGTTCTGCGAAATTTTCGATGGGATAGCGTACTTTTGTCACCCTCTTTTCAGCTTTTTCTACTATAATCACCACTTAATGCATAGTTTCGTTCTGAAATTGAGTATGCTGTATCGTACCGTGCATCCAGTCGTTCTGACCAGATATGGCTTCGTTAGAAAATACAGAATAGGACATGTAGGGAAATGAGGGAGTCCCATATCTGTGTCACGTACTGTCTGTCCAGTATCTCAGATACCTAATGGCTTTTGTGCAGTTCGTTCGATTGTCTATCCGTTAGGCACTTTGTTCTAACGGTGGACTACAGTAATCTGGTGCAAACGATGCAACAGAATGAAATGGGGCCATTTCAGTTTTCTATCTTTTTCACCTGAACATGATGAATCTTGAGATACATCGCGTGAAAGACACCCAGCGTAACTTTTGCGAGCCGAACTGGTTCTACTTGGGAAATGATTTTGTCCACTTTACAAGGCATCCAAGAAAATCCGATAGCTTCTGAACACCGTTTCAAGTGACCGAATCGGGCACAGCACAAGAATGTATGTGTAAAATCCATTATAATTGATTAGCTACTAAGGCAGAAGAAGTACAATCCCAACGTCTGGTTTCGGTAAAGTAACAACCCATTTACCATCGATTCACATCATGGCAACATCATAGTAAATCAGTGTAATGGCTTGGTGTTCTATCGCCGTTTGTTACGGTAAATGCCCATTAACAGCACATCAGTTCGTGAGGAAACGTTTTGGCGCAAAAATATTGCGTTTGTGCCAATCTTATATATTATCACGTTTTTGTCAAGATGTTCGACAAGCCTTTCAAAGGCCTTCCATTGTTTACACACTGTCTGTCGCGAGAGTGTAGACCGTGGATCGACCATGTGCTTATAGAGGCTCCCAACGCATACGATCACCCTGCCCCAGTGGGTCGGAGGCGAAGCTAGACATGACGGCAGACCACCACGCTGAAGCCAATAGGATTGGGTCTTTGACAGCGCATTGGTCACTCACACCTCCCGAACCGGTAGCGCGTTGGTGAAGTCGGCTCCAGAACTTAGTCTGGTCGGCAGCCAATCCACGTAGACTTCACAGAACACCATCAGAGCTCGGTCACCTTCATTGAATAATCTACGTATTCAGGATTCATGCATGTTTTCCATTCGGATAAACTGAATTTTACCCTTTTTCAGGGATTTGTGATTTTTCTGAGATGTATCGGATATTTTTCGATCATATTTATCCTCTCAGGCTTGGTGTGCAGCCAGGCATCCCTTCTTTTGGATACTCCATTTTTTGTAGGAAATAATTTACATAATACCGTCGGTTGCTCGTCTGATTGTTTGGACTGGCGAAGTTTGTTCCTTTAGGCCTAACACTAACAGTCTGGTTTGAAATCTCGTAAACCAATTTTTCTAATTCTTTCCTATTTTAGCTTCAAAAGTTCCAAGAATTGCAGTGCCAACAGAAGCTCCACAGAAAGGTTGACTGACATTGCAACGAATGAAACCTCATTCGAAATTCAAACATCAAGCTCACAAGTGGAAATGTGGATTTCTGTCAACGAGGGGGAGCAGCGAAGCGCATCTGCAACGATCGGCACGTTGGAACTAGCTTCTTCTGGCGATATCGTCGATGCATTTGTTATTAGGTAAGAGTAAAATGTAATTGGATAGACGATCGGTTATCACCGTCCTAGAAACTCATTCACTTATCTTCCGGGTTGGTGAATAGTTTGTGATTATTCCATTGACGTAGTACTATCGGATTTCAAATAGTGATGCACGACTATTCGATAATAAATCACCCAAGCAAGTTCCAGTTGGTGCATGGCCTATTGTCGGTGGTGAACGGGTGGTATGAATGTTCATCTCCTTCGAGGGGAAAGGTCCGAATCCCACCACCTCCGGTCCTTCTGGCCTTTCTCCACTCCAGATCTTAGGACCAAAGTTGACTGTTTTCACTATTAGAGTAGCTGACCTATGAGGCAACGTTGTATGCCCCTTCCACCGCACTCATGAACAAGCATGCAGTAAAACACGTTGTTTTGAACAGAACACAGTGTGAAGGTATTGGTTGGTTCAGAGCCACCGCACACAACCCTTTTTTCCTAGGTGACCAGCTCCATTTCGATGGCCCATCTGATACGCATTCAGCGCCTGTCTAGCATCTAGGTGAAGACTAGAGACAATGTAACCGCGAGCGACAAGAGAACGGATCGGTTGTGTGGGTCGATAGGATGAGAGAGCATAATCCTGTCAAGTGGTGTTTGGACTTATCACCAGACAATTAGAAGATTTGGTCGTCGAAACCAGATGGAGCGATCAGTTGTGTACACCGACTGGTTATAGGGACCAAAATCATACACAAACAATATTTTTAACAAATAAAACGAGGTAGTTTGGGAGCAACGAAGCGTTATTCCTAGCTATAGTGGGACAACACAAAACAAGTAAAACGGGGACCAGTTATAAATCTTTGTATGTATCTCACACGTGCTTGTGAGTAGTGTGTGGGATTGATGATGCTTTGCTTGGGTGACTGTCACTTGGACTCAACCTTTCATTCACAAACCTTAGGTCATCCCATCAGCCCTGCACTCGGAACCACAAGACTCGAGTTTCACTCTTGTTAGAGCTCATCAGTGGTGGATACCCTCCTCGAGTTTGATCCCCTGGCGTCTTCACCTTGAATGCGTGTGTGTTACCACTGCGCTACCCCGAGCCCGGCGCTTCCGAGTGCTGGGTTGATCGAATGAACTGAGATTTATGTGTGAAAGGTGGAGTCCAAAGGACAGTCAGCCAAGCAATGACGAACTGTTGACCTGGTCTCTAGAAAACAAAGCCTAACATAAAGTCAGCAATAATCATAACGCACTTTCGCAAATGGTGATGGTTGACTGTGACCTAGTATCAGGTCTGAAATCCATTGGTGGAGGTGTGAATCTTTCGTTTATGTGTGAAAAAATAAAGGTGTGACCAGCTGAGTACCCATTATAGTGCAACCTCAATTCATTAGTCTCTCACAAAGATTCAATTTAAACTCTACACGTGTGTTGATTACAATACTTTTAGAAGTATAAGCCATCCATAGAACGAGCGACTGAATTGCTTTGCTTAACGCTTTATTTAAGCCCATGTGAAAGTGAACAGTGAAAGTTCCCTTTCATATTCATTGTGCAATCTGATCAAGTGCGGCCGTGCCAAAAAGATTACCTTCTAGTCGGTTTCTGTTAGAGGCGTATGCACACACATAGGGATCACGTCAGTTCTGTTTTCTATTTGGAACTCAAATGTACACATATTTGGCCAAAGCCCATAATCATTATCTTTATTATCATATGCTTGTGCATGGGTGCAGTGTAGAGGCTATATACACCGTAGCCACAAAGACCCAGTGCACTTTCAGCGATAACCGGCAACCATAGGCTGAGGCTTCGAGTGGAGAACCACGTAAAATACCAATAGGTCAGGTGTGGAAGCGAGCCGGATGACAGCGGACTCCTGTGCACCACCAAACTAACCGGTGTTTGCGGGGATACGAACCTCTGACCTCCAAGGTAGTAATCCAGCGCTCTAAACCACTGGACCACCGCCGACTAGTGGCTAGCTTTTGAGGACAGAATCTGTTGTACATAAAAGAACTCATAGTCCTTTGTTGGCCGTATCAACTCACTTCGTTTTTAGTAACTTCAAAAAGTCATTCTAGTGCTCATATTCCTTGTTCCAATCGGGTGGAAAACTCCCTGTTGTTCGCACCTTTTTCTGGGTTACTCATGATACAGAAAACACGAAGAAAATTTGATGCTGTGCTGCAGATGACGCACAATTCAGCAGTGATCGGGATTGACAAGGACTACGGAAACTTTGTGAGGCGTAGGTACACAAGGAAGTCGTGCACAACATAAGCAAATAGTTCGGAATGAAACTGCTATTCCCGAGTGACCTAGGGTGGAGGTGGGCCATAAAGCCGTATCATAGTGAGAGTAACTATTGCCGAGTTGTAGGTTGGTGTACGTGTATCACATCCAGTTTTGTTCAGATGTGGTTCTTAGGTAAAAATCAACAGTGGTGCACAAGTAGAACGAACCTCAACGAGGACTGATCAGCGGATTAGCGTTGGCCCAACTGAAGCAAGATACACATTTGATTATAAATCCAATGATCAGAACTGGTGCAAACGTCGCTGTCAAAAAGGTCAAAGGTTGAGAGAGATAAAGGATTGACATCCACTGTGTGTGAGCCAGTCAAATGAAGAAGGTCACCCAAAACGCGCTGATACTGAAAAATAGGGGAGAAGATTCAAACTCCGGCCAGGTGATCTCAAATTTAATCGACTTATGATTGAACGAATTCTATTTAAATCCTTTTTGGATAGAAAACTATTGTGTGAAAATTGCCTAACTGATTGATTAAAAGTACGATGGCGCGTCGTGTTGTATTGTCGCTCAGCGGTTCGTACATTTCCCCTCGCTGGACTGCCGTTGTGAACACTAGGATATTTGTAATGAATAAGGGGAGAGAATGGAAAATGTTGCTGAGCGGAAGGGCCCTATTTAGGATGGAAAATGCTATTCCCTGAAAACACATTCGTGTACAGGATCCCATTTTCTCTCTTTTCATTCTTTATCGGTTGGCACGTATTCAGCACATTCAGTTTTTTGTATTGTATGGAAGACCACGATTGACTGGTAATATTGCATCGGACGTGATCTCAGGTATAATTTAGGCACGAATCATCTCGGCCGTTGCTTCTAACACGATGTTTTTAGTCACAGGAAGGGGATTTTTCCTGCTTTGACACAGAGTATCAACAGAGTATTGCCATTCTCACTACTCTGATACAAATAGAATAGTTGTAGATTATTCATCTGCACTCCACGAACGGGTTCAAAAAACTGTCCATAAACTCCCTTTACTCAGGTCTGATACCGATGAAATGCAGCTTCATTTGTGGCTTTCCAAAGACTGGACATCACAACACTCGCGAAGAATTGCTGCCCTGACGCACGATGGCTGTGGAAGTTGCAATTTTTTGTTGTATTTCAATGAAAATGGACAGTCTGTGGAGAGTATTCTGGTAGGTTTATAGTTCCGATCACAATCTTCGTCTTTGTGAAACACAATGGAAACTGAACACTTACTGTACTGACCGCTTTGCCAAATCCTATCTTGTCACACAGCAGGAAGGAACGTATACATAAAAGAATAAAATGAACTGCTTACTGGTTACTGATGTTATCATCTGAGGAAATGTTCACAGTTCACCTGCCTTATTTATGTAGATCGAAAATGAGCATTGTTTTCACACTTTATCCCAAATCAAAATGGTGGCTATACACACACACACACATATATATATATATATATATATATATATATATATTATAGAGAAGTCAAGGCGTACGCTGAGTTGTAAAACGTTTATTGTGACGTTTCGATCCAAACTAGGACTCGTTGTCAAAAGTGAGTGAATGAGTGTGTGAATATATATATATATATATATATATATATATATATATATATATATATATATATATATATATATATATATATATATATACCAACGCCCAAGATGGCTGTTTGAAAGGCTTCGAAAAGCACATAGAAGGACCGTTTGTTATGCTGGCCGATCGCACTGACAACGGTGATCGTCTCATCCAGCTGTGCTCTGACCACAGACTGTTTCTGGTGAGTGCAAACTTCTGCCATAAGGAGCGGCGTAGACCGACACAGAGTCCTCCTACATCTTCACGAAGATAGACTCAGGTTGATCTTATTGTGACTTGTCACCGCTGACGTGGATCAGTTGAAGATTATCGTCAATCTTGGTCTACGTCTGTGGATTCGGATCACGCCTTTGGACTTGATCGCTTCTGTTTAAATCTCGTACGTGGTCGCACCCAGGCCAACGCCACCCGCCCCGTAAAGTTACTTCTAAACGATAACCGACGATCTACCTTTTAGGCGGAGCTTTCAATGCGGTTATCTATGCAACGGGATGTCCCGGGACCAGAACAAAAGCTGCCAACAGAACAAGGAAGTCTTGTATGCCCCTCCGAATGCCACCCAGGACTCTGGTTCAAGTAGGCCTCTCAAAAGATGGATATCTTCGATATTAGTTGCTCTGCTGAGTGCTTGCAGATCCGTCCCTTCGGATGCCACGTTCAATGAAGTGCGTAAATCCCCGAGATGCCAACTAACTACGAGCCTGAAAAATGGACGTGAGCAGTAGTTGATTGTGAAATGTAGGGGAATGGAGAAGGCTACATCTAGTGGCAATAGCCACAGCGTTTACCGCTTGATTAGAGATACCAGTCCACGGAAGTCCGGTGTAATTGAGTGGACCAGGGAGTTCGACGGCTCACTGATTCCCTCTTAGGGACATCGAATGGACCGTTAGGCGGAGCACTTTAGGGACCAGTTCAGCTGACCTACTTCTGTAGCGGATCTTCTGCAGATACCTACGAGGGAATTGATGCAGGTAGATATCAATCATCCATAAGAAACTGAAGTTATCCAGGAAATAGTTTACTTGATCAGGTACAATGCCGCTGGACCGGATGGGTTATCTCCACCTTTTTCAAGAGTGGTGACGAAGCTTTGGTTTTAGAGTTAACGAAAGTCCTCCAGGTAATCTGGGTTAGTGAGCAGATTTCCAGGGGATGGTGTGAATCGGTGACTGTACCAGTTTACAAGGAAGGTGGCAGATCTTCTTTTGCAAACCCCAGAGGAATTAGCTAGGTAAGTATCGAGTCGAAACCGCTCCGTCGGCCTATTCTCCACCGATTATCTAACACCCGCGTAAGGCGAACGCGTGAGAATCAAGCTGGTTTCTAGCCCAGGTTGGGCTGTGTCGGCCACATCTTCCCGCTTCGACAAATCTTAAAGCACAGAAACCTTCCAGAGGCCCGCAGTCTATATCTCCCATGATCTTAAAGCAACATTCGACTCAGTCGACCGCACAGTTCTTGGGGCCGCCTCTCATTGGAGGGATGTGCCGGAGAAATTTATTTCTGTTTTCCAATGCTTGCATGCGAACAGCCGAAGCTGACCGCGTGCTTACAGCGGTCTTTTGTCCAAATTCACCACGGAAAAAGGTGTTCGTCAGGGTTCCCCCTTCCATCCTTTATGTTAAATTTCGTAATTAAATTGCTTCTTGAGATAGCCCTATCGTCGTATGAGAAAAGCGGCATCGATCTTCGCTCAAGCGATAAATTGTCTGACTTGGAATACGCGGACGATATTGTTCTTCTGAGTGAAGGTCTAGATAAGTTGGTAGCTTTCCTGCATGGCCTGAACAAAAGTGTAGCGAGGTTGGGGATGCGCTTTGCACCTTTGAATTGTGTAATGCTGCTGCAGGACTGGATTGGCTCAACATCAAACCTTCCGTTGGCAGGGGAAGATCTAGCTGAAGCAGATACGCTTTGTTACCTGGACAGTTAAATCTCATTAGGTGGACTGTTGAGGGATGAAGTGTGATCGCATATATAGAAGGCGCTTTCGGTTTTTGCTAATCTCAGCCATCTGTTTTGCCGGCGTGACATCCGATTGTCCGTTAAGAGTCGAGTGTACAATGCGGCGATTAGGTCCACTTTTCTATAAGGCTCAGATACGTAGGCAATAAGGTTTGAAGATAGGCGAAGACTGTCGGTGTTCGAGCACCGATATCTCCATAGTATTGCCCGAATATGGTGGGAACACCGTATCAGCAATGCTGAGGTTAAGCGTAAGGTGTTGGGATCCAGAGGTCAGTCTGTGGATCAAGTACGGAATCTGAACAGATTAAGGTGGCTGGGACATGTGTTACGCATGTCCGCCGATAGACTTCCTCGGATTACCTTATTCTCCGAGACAGGTAATGTTTGGAAGGTAGGTTGAGATGGTTTGTCGATGACATGGCAGAAAGGTATGAAAACCTTGACCAGTGAACTTGGCCAATTAGGAAGTGTTAGGCTTCCGGGTTCGAGTTCACGTGGCCCGCCTACCAGATGGCTGGAAACATTAACTAGTGTGGCAAGGTGTAGCGGCCACTGGCCTAGTTGCATTCAGACTCATTCTCTGTCTCCGCAATTTCCGCTTTTTACCTTGCTTTTGGTTATTTTCACCTCATGCTTCTGTTCTTTTTGTCCTTGACTCGGTGATGTTGGAAGGTAGCAACCGAAACTAAAACACAGAAGTATGAAGGTAATGATTGAATGATATGATATATATAGTTACGTCACATCATCGTAGAATCATAAAAACACTGAAGGAAAACAGGTTTTCGAAAAATGGTTAGGTCTGTCATCGACATGTGGTGACAAACGGGTGCAAAATCATGATATTTACCTGAAACAAATCATAGGTCAACCAAACCTTATATTTTCCTCTGTCCAGTGTAGTTTTTGCGTACGCGGTTTGAAGACTGTGCTCCTTTTCTTCTGCTGCTCTTGATGATGATGACGTAGTGGTCATGACATCAACTGCTTCATAACCCGATAAAACTTCACAAAATTTTTCAATCCAAATACCGTTTTCACCGGAATTCGTGGAAGTATGTATGATTAGGTATTAATTGACAAACTGGGTGAGCTGATTTGTTTGTGCAGTTCGATACACAATGAACCTCATGCGCCATGACGAAGCTCATTGGCTTTTGCGCCACAGTTTAAGATACTGGGTTCGCAGTTTGAGATCCTTGTACCATAGTTGAACTGCGGCGCAAGGCTCTTAAACGATGGCGTTTGACTTTTCAACTACGGAAAATACTGTACAATACTCTCCTAATATAATAAAACAATGGTGCCAGCGTTTCCATTTTATTCACCATCTCTTTGGAGGATATTGACAATTTGGAAAAAATGTGCACAAACAGGGATCCCTCAATTGCACACTTGGTAAATTTGACCATTCACGATCAGCATGGTATGGCGATACTTCCAAATGAAACGGTGCGTCAACTGATCTCGGAGCAGATGTTCATATTCACGTTTGCCCCAGGAAAACCGTCATGGCGTAAGTGTGTCACGCGCGTTATTTGAACCTGTTTGATTTTTGCCACCTGGGGAACTTGCACCGTTTATGAACTGCTCCTTGTGACGACGTTTGAGTTGAAACCAACCAATTGGTAGGTGATCTTGTTTATTTTAATAATGTATGACTTTTTCCCAGCTGAGGATATTCTATTACATACTTTTTCAGTTGCTTCACACAACATGTGTGTACAGTATAGTTCTTTTCACTTCGTACCTGTAAACAGTAATAAGCCTGGCTTATTAGGTAAAAACTAGAAATGCGCGCGGTGACTTACTAAGTTGATAGGAACCCAGGGTCTATCGAAAGCATTTTGATAATGAAATATTGTGCTTGGATGGCTATGATATGAAGATAGACTTTGTTTTCACTGTCCAGTTATAACCGGATGGATTGTTTATAATACATGAAAGATACCGGTAAATTCGTATTTGCAAGCTAAAACGAGAACACGGTTTAGGCTGACTAATATTCTGTTTGATCATGCGAGGAGCTGGGAGCGGGATGAGAGCATTTCTCTGCAGTGATAATTTGGCCGGGAAGAAGAGAATGAAACTCAGTCGGCAGGATGTAACTGTCCATGAACCTTTTCGTGAATTGGTGTATTTTTATATAAGTAAAGAGGATGTAAAACAGTATCTTATTACTACTATATTTGAACGCTAGGTGGAGAATTGCTCATCTAATCTAACCAGGTGGCAGTAATGTGAATTACCGTTGAGTTATTCCCAGGCTTGATGACGTCTATAGAAGATAAGATCGGTGATACTTAATCATGTTTTGTACACACGCCGAGTTCAGTGCCCTATTCTGGACTAGATGACATCATTTCTTTTAATTTTACCACTCAGGCGAAGAGAGCCGATTTGAGAACTAAACCGCTCCGTAGGAATTTTTAGCAAGATGCCAACACCACACATCCAGATTATCTCTTATATTCTCTAATAGGAGATCGGACTGGGTGGAAAAATTGTAGACCTATGGTGGTCTTTATGAAAATTTGATAAAATATAAAAAACTGATGGAACAGTCTCGGCATCGAAACATGGTCATCAACATGATCAATGGGTCGAGTACGTTTGGAGGCATTTTACTTGATGGCAAATCGGACTATTCCGTACAGTAAATTAGCTACACTTTGATGACACGGAACTACGTGTCAGAAATCTAGATAATTCCCCACCCACTTTTATACGTTCGATTTTGTCAGTCAACTAATGCCCTCCCCCTTCGAACCTCTTTTTAGTTTCCTCTGGTGGTTAGGTACGTAATACACGTTATCGAGTATTGACGGGAAAGCGTACCATGCAGTTTTTTTGCGAAGGATCGAAAGTAATTGATAAAACATCAAATCCCAGGACATAAACCCCGGCTCTTATGAATCAATTGGTGGATTCGAGTAGAAAGACTATAGGAAGTTTGTAAAAGGTGCAACTCATCACATCTGGCTGATCTCTCAGGTTCGATAAGGAGTACTGCTAAACGGAATTCATTTGAGACGTCTTAGTCACAACTGTGAATAGGGCCAATAGTGACAGATGTCGGGAACTGATAGTCATCTTGACAGATGATTGTCGTCTCTCTTTATTGTTTTTTCTCACCACTGTAGCATGTATGGTGAGCTTTCATGTGTGCATGAAAAGTGCCGAACGTGAAAGGATGTTCAGTATGGAGTTTTTGATCTCGATCGAGCCCAATTGCATTGGCGGCTCTCGATTTTGCTGCGTTTCAAGTACTTCATTCGCTTAGTAGAGAGTATAAGTGTAACACGTTGGGGGCATTGCTCTTCCGACGAGGGTTGCACGTGTGTGATCTGCCAAAGCACAAGAGAAGGAAAAACTCCGTGAGCCGAGGCCCAGTAAGTGTAGCAACAGGCACCAACACTTAAGTAGAACAAACAGCAAGATGGCGGCCTCCAATCTGGCCGTTACAAAAGCTTCAGATAATTTGATGAGAATAAATAAATCTAACGAGGCATTACAGGACTGAATCCGATGTTTGTAACTTTACCTGCTGGAGATGCTGAGGGGACAGATAATCTGAAATCATTTTAATTACGATTTGGCAATAATCAAAGAGCGGTACTGAAGTGAAGCGCTTTCTCAACTCAGATTCCGATGTCATGGACGAATATGTTTAGGCTAGATGTGAGTCAATTGACCATTTTACGAGCAGACCTTTAGTACCACGAGGAGCACTCAACCGTGAGGTGGTTTACGATGAACTTATCTAAAAGCAGTTTATCTATGTGGTTTGTGTCTTTTAGTACCTAACCAGGATGAAATGCTGTCGGTAACGTCTGAACAAATCGACTTTTAGCCAGTACCTGTTCTATTTATACAGAAATTCTCTTCTAAGCCTAATCATTTATCGACATAAGCTACTAGTACTACACTGCAACTATTTGTAGTGTCCTTATTTCTGGCATCTTAAATAAGTTTACCCACGGGTATATGAGCAACTGGATGTAGTAAATTGGAATTTCGATAACGTTTACAGCTCATATGGATCGTTTGATTAGCTCTTTTTGACTGAGGTTTGCATTTAGTGAGCTTGAATTGCTTGGATCGATTCAAACTAACACTGAACTTGTGACGAAGAACCTACTTACACCGAAAACGGTAGATTGGCTATATCCTACGTAGAACGGGTAGTTTGATCAATCCATACGCAAACTCTACTTAAGAGGAAAACGCTCTGTCTTCGTTTTAAACCAGTTGCCGATAATGCACAAAAAAATTGTTGTGGACAAAGCATGATCCCAGACTGTAAATATGATGCTTTGAATACCATAAAAAGAGACTATTTTCTCATATACTTTTACACATCCAGTGCACCAGGAACCACTGAATCTCTCAAAAAACCTAACTTCGTTGTTTTAGTTGACTTTCCACGAATCAACAACAGTTATCCGGTCTGGATTTAGTCGGTCCCGTTACCAATCTGTCGTATTATATTTCGGAGAGTATTCAGGGTTTCTTTCAATGGCTCAGTGGAACATAGTGATCCCAGAGCTATATGGGTAGCTGCAGTAAGATATGAACACTATTTCGCTTGGTTCAGCGTCAACGTATTGCTACTGGTGACACTTGTGGGTTAAAGCGTTTACCGACTTGCCTCAGCAGTTTATTTTCAAAAGTTGATTCTAAGTCTGCCCTGTTTTTATTATGTAGGACCGGGTTTCGTGTCCACGACTGTCACTAAGACGTTGTTCTGTTGACTGCGTGAACCTGTTGTCTCCCTGACCAGGCACATTTTAGGCTACATAACAATCGGTTCTGATAGCACAGGTGTCACTGTAGCTTGAAAACATTTATAACTCAATGTTGTTGTGGGACGCAGTTCCAGCAACTCGTCCCGTCCAAACCCAACATAATTCAACCTCGTGCACCCACCGTGGGACAGGAATTAAATTCACCATCTCAACCAACAGGGTAAAGTTATGTAGATAACCGACTTATTCAATCGTTCATTTTGTACGAATAGTTTTCGTTGAATGCATTTCTTCCCATACTGAATAGTGTTATTGAATCGATCCGATCTGCTTTCTAAATGCAGCTCGTAAACCGCAGAATTTCGAAGTGTTCATCACTGATCGGATAACGATATACTGGAGGCCGTCGGCAGTGAACTTTATTGACTTGGATGGATTTTCCCTGACAATTTGGGATCGGGAAAGAAAATGTGCCTACCATGTGAGATTGGAGAAAACGGGATCCGCGGTATGTTTAAAATAGGTTCCTAACCGGTGTCATCACTGCAAAAATATCCCAGTCATTTTAGGTACTTAAATACTTTTCAGCAGCCACATCTTACTGAAGAATTTGCGAAGACAATGTGAATAGAAAGTGGCAGTAATGGGGTCTAGTGTGTCAACCAATCAAATATCATGGGCAGAAGACTTGTATATTTCCACAGCACTTCTGAACAAGCGAACAAGAGCTTACCGAAGAAACGGATCACAGCAGAACAGGGAGATGGTCCCAACTGATAGCTTTCATTCGCGAAGGGGGCTTGTATCTTTATTCCCCGCCGACGAAAATCACGTTTGCCGGTGATGAAAGGCTTGTCACGTAGACACCCAGCTCAGCGATCATGAACCCATGACAGTTGAGTGGTGTACTGATCAGCTATCCTTGCCTCATGGGTAGAGGCTGGTTCAGTGCCAAACTGCAGGATGGACCAAGTGCATCCGGACCATTTAAACTGCAATGTCTGAATTAGATGCTTGACAATAGCGGCTTATGTCCTAGAAGCATTAAGATCACCTATGTATTCCATTCGCCACAACATGTTTCAATTCTTCATTTCTGCAGCTAGCTTTAATAACGTGGTTTGTACTATAAGGGCCGTGCACCAAATTATCGATATGGGCTTTGGCTATTACGTGGGACTGCCCAAAGCGTCATCGAAGCGCCCTCGCTACTCCATCATGAAATTTCTCTTTACTTTCTTCATCTAATTCGTATTTTTATTATATGACAATGATACAATGTTTCAGGAAGGGGGTTGCAACTAATTCGAGGCGCTACCAGCTGAGGGCGTGATCGTCGGCAACGTGGAGATTTGAACTCAGGTCAGAAGGGCGCAAAGTCCACCATGATGACCGTTGGACCACTGCCGACTCGAAAAATAGCACACAAATCTATAGCGTCTCTTGCTTTTCCCCGACAGTAGTGTGCCCAGTAGGAGACCCGGATTTCACCATATAAAACCTTACTAGTCACACCCCTCTGGAAACTTCGTAAAAATAGTTTGTACTTCAAAGTATTGCCTAAAATTGACTATTCCTCTTTTAGGTTATGAAGCGTGTGAGGTGGAGGATAATCAAAACTGGTCCTAACAGCCTGGATTTCTGCCTACAGAAATGTCTAAACAATCAAGAAGTGATTTGTTTTCGGGCTTACTAATATGAAGGTGTGGGCTAACTCATCGTCGATTGACCCGACCACGTCATCAGCCACCACTTGTGCGGAACCAAACCCAAGGCTTGAGACAACGGAACCTCGATTTACGGGACAGCCACTAGGTGGTATGGATCGATAGAATGAGTGACGAATCCTGTCAGCCGTGTTTAAGCCTCAAGACTTGGTTGCCCACACCAGTTGAACCGATACGTTGAATGCAACGACTGGGTACACGGACCAGCATCCTATGTGCCCATCGTGTTTGGCATTGATAAACGAGGTGATTCGGGGGAAAGCAAGTCTTCTCACTAGAGTGAGACGGAACAGAACACCAAGAATCAATATCCTCAGATTTTCGGTCACTGGAGACAGCGCAATATTGGTATCTAGTTAAAATTAAGTCCGTGTTTTTCCTTCCGTTCAATTAGGAGGATATCCTAGCGACTTCTTCCTCTAGCATTCTTATCCGACCCTTGTGGGTTCGGATAGAACCCTCAGAATTGTCGCCCTCCTCCCAGGTCAGATAAATCAAGGAATCTCCCGTGGTGATACGTTGGATTTTTAAGTTAACTATGTTGAAGCAAATTGGACCGCTAAAGAAAAAGCCTTTTCGAGTATCTCCCACTTTGTTGTTATGGTCCTGGCCGCTTCTCAGCCCTCCTGGGTTTATTTCGTTTGATTCAATTTAAATCGCGTCTCACCCGCCTAGTAGACTAGCTATCAATGGATGTGGTTGGTATTTGAGAGTTGCAGCATCTCTGAGTTGGTAGACTGTCGTGCCCCTCGGGGTATCTCCCGTCTCTTTGGTCCCATCACCTGCCCAACTCTCATCTGTGGCTCCACGAAGCTGATGTATGCATCAGCGGTCGCACCCAAGCAAACCGCTCGACAGGCGAGCCAAACCAGGTTGAGGGTCACTGATGCCCGAAAACCTCGGTGAGACGGCGCCCAGCATGTGAAGACGGATGCTCCTACATAGGCGGATGAGACCTGCCGAGATCCAACGGCTAACAAGGAAATCCATCTAATCAACAGGGTTGCATGGACGCCTGGATCTAGGTGACTTCTACCGAATGGCGAACGAGCTCCTAGGGATTCAACGGCAATCATGCACAAGATCACTAGGACGCGTTGGACATCCCAGTATGGTAGACCACCATCCAAAAGGCGTATGAGCTGCCTGATCGGCCACCGGCTGCCAACAGATAAACTTAGTGCCCTACAGGTAGCACTTGGCTGTGCACGGGCTAGAGTTGCTACCTCGAAGAAAAAGCCCAGTGAGGCTGGGGAAGCCACTTTGTACCGAATTCCTAAGACTCTCATAACAAGTTCCCTTTTATTCGGGACACGCATCAAGCCGGCTTATCCTCTAGCACGAGATAGCCGCATAAAAGTAGAGTAAAGTGATTGGTTGGTATTGAACACGGTTCTAAAACTGATGAACGTCAGTAAATAAAAGAAACATGCAACTGAAATTCTCCACGTGTACAGATAGCAGTAGTTCTGGCTGTAGTATGCTGTATGCGGTGTTCTCCCGTGGGGGTTGCACGTGTTCAGTATGCAAAAATGCAGAAAGATGAGCCGGAGCTCAGTAAATGCGTAAGCAGGCATCAACACTTACACCGATAAGATGGGAGTGGCGATCTATGTGTGTGCGCGTTATGCTGGTGAGTCACGTCAAAATGCGCGGAGAAATAAGTGTGACATTTTAACAAATCTCAGTCCCGACGAACTGGGAAATAAACACAGTCGCAGCACAGATAACGCAAAAAAGAAACGTAATGAATTCACCGTCTGAAGAGAACTAATCTTGACCAGCTAGTAAGGGTTGAAGTGCCCAGCAAAAAATGGAGACACAACTGATGTTAGTAATTTCAGGAACAGCGTTCACCTATTATCAGGGGAAGTGTAAAATAAGGGAATAATCCGTGTAACGTACAAGTCGAACTTGAGGAAGCCATGTCATCAAAGTCAAAGTGCCATGTGTCCGTTTATCGTATCCCCTTGTTGGACAAAATTACCTTCTTTCTCAGCACTAAAATGACTGATACAAAAGTCAACCTAAAAGCTTCACCGAGAGATAAAACTTGAAGGTTTTATCTTGTGAACGGTACGAGAATTTGGCATCGTTACTAGTAACCAGAACTGATTCAAGTGTTCTTTATTTACAGTTCCTAAATTTGAACGTCAGTGAATTTGGTATGCGGAGTACTTTGGATCCGTTATCTTTATTCGAACAAAAGTGTGGTCAAAAGAACAATAGTTTTTCACAGAACACAGGTTGACAAACAATTCCGTTTTGAGTTTCTCGTAATCCTAATATATAAACATGACAATTTAGAAGGTTGGGCCAACAGACAGGAGATACAGATGACTGGAAGTAACATAGATTAGGTATAATGCTACGATGTAATTACATGGTCGAGAATCGCATAAAACGAGCTTGTTCATTAACCCACATTCAGTATTTCACATGTAGTCGTCAAATAGATGGTACGCTGTTCATCATAGAACGCCACTATCATGGACTATAGCACTACTAAATCTAACTACACAGAACTCTACTCTGAAATATACAAAAATTAGTTGACTGAATCTCTGCCAAAAATTGAAAATTGAGTGCGAAATTGGGAAACAAACATTCCGTGTAGGGAAACGGTGTAGCTCGCCGATTTCATTGTTCATAATTGAAATATGCCAGTTCACTCACGTGCACTTTAAGTCCGTGCTCATTGAAAACTTCGTCAATAATCCATGTAAATCAGTGTCCTTCTTTCTTTTACGCCTCTGTGTGTGGCATGGTAGTTACGCGAGCAAGAAGAATATTGATAACATCAAATTAAGCCCAACAAATTTGCATGTCATATCAAGCATTTTCTTGTATAGTACGTATGTATGTGTGTGTTTTGTAAGTTAGTTGATTATGAAAACATCAAAAGCCGCCAACTCGAATTCCAAGCCTGCACTGGGCACTTGTGAGCTGAAGTTTTGTTACTTCTTTGTTATTCATTTCATTATTTTGGCTCTCACAAGTGTTTTCTAAATGAACAAACTAGTGTACGGTGATGCCCATAACGTCTTGGTGGCTTGCTACGCTTACGTATCTATTTGGTAATTTAACTCGATTGGCTACAAAATGCATTGGATGTGCGATTGGATTGACGAGTCTTATGGCAAGTAATTCCCGATTGCTGTAGCAGACAATGTTGTTGTTGTTCTGGTTTACTAACCGCTAATTTTATTTGGTATTTCCTTTTGGGTCCCATGGTTCTATTCTATGAAACGTGAGAATTTTCAGTCATTTGTCCAGTAATCTGGGAGGGAATGACATAAAATGACAATAATGTATTGCCATTCCGTCTTGGATTGCACCAGAAAATGTTAACCAGAACAATGGGATTTTACTGGTGATACTCCGTTGCGTACTTTGTAGACCATTTTTCCAAAGGATCATTGCCCCCACAGTTTTTGACCGAGGTTCTGTCACTTGCAAGAAAGTGTTGTTTAACTTAGAAGCCGATCAAGGCATTTCAAAGGTGAAGTGCCGCGGTATCGATATTTACATTTGAATGAGAAAATAGCGTATGTACGGTCTGCAAGTTGAGTCCGATGATCGTGTGGTGCGATCCAATTCCGTTTTTTACTACTGGAACAATTGTCAGTAGCCAAAATTCAAACAGTCGTCATGGCTTAAGAGGCAAATCTGATGGTGTGCCCGTGAACGGAGGATAAATAACACCGTTGATTATTTTTTGACTGCCACGGACGTCTTTCAAGTGGATAAATAAGTGTGCCGAGGTGTCCATACCTTCGTGGTAACTTAAGGTGTTTTGTGCATTTCTGTTCCACTTTAAATCAATTGGTTGCGAACTGCATTGGACAAGGCAGCCATCTGATGAGTCATATGGAAACTTAATACTTCACCCTCAATTATTTGGTTTCCTTTTACGCCGAATGCAGTACCAAAATCAGCTATTGTGACCCTCTTTCACTAATCTGTAATTTAACTTGGTATTTCCTTTTCTATCCAATGGTTCCACTGTAAAGAACGTATAACTTTCCAATGAAATGGAAAACATTATGAGGACGGATGAAGTGGAATGAGAGTAGTAAACACGTCATTCTGCTTTTCATCGCACCGAAGGAGTAAGCTAGAGTTGTATTCTTTTACTGGAAATACGGTATTGTTGTTCTATACGAACTATTTTTCCAGCCAATTTTATTGTTGCTTCTGCAGTTTTTGGTGGTAAACGAATACTTCCGGCTTGTCCTCCATGAGTAAATGATATGTTAGTCAGCAGCCGGCCGAGGTATTTTAAAATGAAAGTGCCCCAGGCTCGATGCTTTCCTTTGATATAAAATTCAAATCACATATCCCCCTGTTCAGTAGAGAAAATACAATTTGGAAGATGTGCGACTGACAACATAAATACCTCAAATTCTGCTTTGACAACATGGAAAATATTACGAGGAAGAAATTGACTAAGTTTGATAAAATTCATTCGGAAACGAAGGAAAATATGGATGTCAATCAAACGCAGAATCAACTGAAAGTACCCGTTCGAGTCATCAAAACACTCGGCAGAGAACAAGATTGTTTGCTTTGCTTCACAGCTGGCTAAATACAGCACATTTTATAGGTATGTAAGTTAAGATTGTTGGAGAAAGAATAAGAAATTGGTAATCACAGTGGAAACAAGTGACAATTTCATGTGCACATAGTCACAGTACTATCGGTGTCACGAGAGATAGTGTGTGTTGATCGCTGTCATACATAATTGTGTGAGCTATGGAATTTGAAAGACAAATCAGCGAAATTCGCGCGCTTAACTGACAACGTGAGGTACTTGGGAGATTGAATTCTGTGTAACTGAATCGTACACAGAGTATACTGGTCATTCCGGGAATATGATCGAGATGGATTGAAGACACATTCAGAACACCTGAAAGGGTTACAGAAAAGATCAATTTGTTCGTAATAACTCACAATGTTTTGAAGATTACCAGATAGGTTATTTCTCTCCGGTTGATACAGCGTGATAAATAGTTACGATACCAGCACAGTTATTTGAAGTTCCGGAGGAACCACACGACGGTTACTTTCGAAAAAAGGGCGAGAACATAGCAGCTGAAAGAGCGCGAAAGTTCATAATCAGGACAACTTACCGGGAAATTTAGTTTTTGGGATACATCTTGAAAATTAGTTCGTAGGTCGTATCCATGAAACAAGTGAGCAACTGTAGGGATAATGCTTGTGTAGTACCAACGGTCTTGGAAAGAAGTTTAAGGTTGAGGAATATTTATAAAATACCCACCTGACAGCTAAAAAGGTTATTTAGGATACATCACATCATACTATTTTTATGGTGTTTCAATGGCACGCGTATGTTATTTTTTCAATCAAAGGGAAACATTGATGCTCAGGTACTTCCATGTTAAAATACGTTGGTCGTGTGTTGTGAAAGGAGAACTGGTTCGAGCTCATAATCTGCCGAATGAATGATTAGATCAGTTAGGAAAGGCGGTTAACATGGAACAGAAAAATGATAGTTTGTGTAAAGCGCTACAATTCTTGTTTACTTGTTTGGTGCAGTGCAAACCGGAATGACGTATTTTACTACTCTCAATCCACATCATTCATCCTTGCAATGCTATTTGATTGGGAAGTTATGCATCTCGTAAATTAAAATCATAGAACCACGGAGGAAATACCAAGTGAAATTAGGGGATGGAAGACTAAGACGACAATAGCAGTGTTCAGTTCAGCAATCAGCGAAAGTGGATGAGATATTCAGTTATAATTTGACGTATCAGTGCATCGAAATAAAGCAGCAAACAAATTCACGAAAACCTTAAGCCACCCGAAGGTATGAAAATCTCGGCTTGGAAGACGTTCGTGGCAGAAAAACGCAGTACACAATGGTATCTGTGACTATCCGATCGCGGGTACACTCCATTCTCTGAGTCCCTTAATCAACGGCGGTTACATAAATTGTTGGCTACTGACAATTGTCCCAGTAGTAAAAACTGAAATTCGACCAAAATCAACTGCAATCGGAAGCATATTACAAACTGTGTAGGCGCCTGAAACGTCAGCAAATGGAATAATGCTGTTCTTTCTAACCATAAAGTGTTAAAGAATACTGTTAATTCTGTTAGGTGCATATTTCATGATTGATCTTCAAACTTTTACTTCAGTTCAAAGCCGCTGTTACCAATGGAGTCTAGTTCCGTTGGTTGTTCATCTAGTTTATTGGCACGACATACGGGCACTTTTTCAAAGTATAGCCCAAACACTAGATTTGCCGGAAGATTTTCCAGATTCTTCATCAGTTACTCTAGTTTTCTCCAAGCTGATTCGCTCCCGCTATTCCCTCCACACTTAAGTTTACAACCTCCCGTCTGGAGGAGCCATGATACTTTTCACACGATTCCGAAATTGTGTGGGATATGGTATAGTTTCACAACCCAAAAAACAACTTGCTAACCGATCCACGCTCGTTTACTACTTGATTGTCACCGTAAGTCTAAACTTACGTTCTGTTTTGACCGTTTGTATTGTTTGTCGAGAGGTATTTCCCACCATGCCTGAAAGATAGGCTTAGAAATATGCAAAATGGACCATATTAACTGAAAATTAGGGGCCCAGTGATGTTGGAGTCTCTCTGAATCTCTCTCTCTGGATTCCGGACTTCAATTCCGTCATACATTTAGGACTCGGATCGCCTTTTTCCTCAATCGCACTTATCTTGAGCCGAGACCGTTAGCGTTGGTAAGGCGAACGTTGATCTATCGATCGATTCCATCCGCAACGGTTTCGTTTTCTCTCCGTGGTCAGACTGGACCAGGCATATACAGTGCGTCCCGTGTGGGGTTCTAGAAAACGTGCCGCTCACTTGTAGAGGCATATCAGTGTAGTGTATAAAAAAGTGGGTGACTGAGGTAAACCACAACCAGAGTGTTCAGCTGAGTCCATAATTTAAATTCAGTTCATTTGCCGTATGAGGGACTGATGGTCGCAAGGACCGGGCAGGCCTTGATTGAAAGCTGAGTGATTGGGTGAGCGCGTCTGCAAGTATGTTTGCCTGCTGGGCGCAGCAGCGCGAATCGATGTTATGAGGTCGTTGATTACGGACACATCTGTAGGGCAGGAAAAATCAGCCGACCAGTCTGTCGACCATTCCTTTCTCAGTCACTCACTCAGCTGCTCTACTCTCACCGATTTGCATACTCTATGGTGTTGGAGTAGCCAGTTCGACAATTTGGTCTTCATGGGTGTTTCCATACATTTCGAAGGCACTGTATATGGACGATGATATCTTTTTGGTGTTTTTTACGCACGCTCATTACTTTATACAATCATCCACACAATAAGTTCATTCTGTACGATTCGTTCATTTTTGATTTTCGTTGCTCAGTTCACCGGCTGCAAACCTCACACTATCACGAAACTGACTCTCTGGGTCTTTTTTTATTACGTTTATCTTTGCGGAACTCACAGCATTTCTCGACAAGTATTATCCAATTTCCCTTCTTCATTCGACCGCTGCTATAAGGAAGATTGTCAAATTACCGCTTTGATATTGACTACTTGGTAAAAATAACTCACTGGTGGATGTGTGAATTGCAAGCAATATTTACTGATCACTGATCAATAGAACCGTGAGGAGTTGCCGTAGTAACTCGCTTTTACAACTGACATCCAAATCACGGGTTGTGATTTACCTTCCCCTGAGTTGTCGTCAAATAGAACGTGTTCTGGTCTGTCCCATTAACTCCAAGAAAGAGACTTCTCTGCCTTCGAACCATCTCGTTTTATTAGACAAGAACGAGCAGTTTAAGTAGGATAGTAGGTGACCGCAGTCAAAATCATGGAACGAAAAGCATTGGTTCAGAAAGCTCCCCAAAACCGGGTCGTCTGACTGGCTCTCTTGATTACGTCCCCCATTGGCTGATTCCGTCCCCGTCAGTTAAAGCAGTTGTTGGCTGCTGATTGGTCGATTCCGCCCGGCTCGGTGGGAGTGACTGCTGGCGACTGATTGGAAGATTTCGTTCCGCTTTGTTACAAACTGACTGGGTCGTCGATTCGCTTGGCTGGCCTGAGATTTGTCATCGATATTGGGCAGACAGGGACGTGCTACCTGCTAACGGAACTAAGCCCTTTATCGATGCGTCCGCCAATATCCTCACAGAACAGACGCATAAAACGTTGTTGGCTGCGAATTACTCGGACTTACGTTGGAAAGGTATCGCGGGCGTTTGGTCAATACCTTACCGATGCATTTTCTCGCATACAAAGAAAATGAGTGTTTACTTTTTTAATCGATCTATTTGTCGCCGTGCAATTATTGACGACCATTTTGTTTAATCGACGATCAATATTATGAAAAATTAATCACGATTTTACGTAACTTCGGTTACTTGGGGCGAAAGTATCTGTCTAAAGATAAGTTGGTGAAATCTACCTCGACTGAGCTAACTTGTAGATAATATGATTCTACCTGTAGCAGCATTGTTCAACTCTCTATTGAAAATCATGAGAAGTTATTCCGTCCTTGTTTAGAATAATCAGCAGTGCAAATCCACCAAGCTTCGACTGGGACTCAAACCCGGGGTGAACGATTATTAGTGGAACACCCCCAACCACCAGACTCTCCGAGTTAGCTCTCCACGGTTGTTGTTGAACGTCAACCTGCATGACACATAGCGTGTTCGAGTCAATGGCATTTCGAGAGGTAACAACTCCGATGATGAAGCCGGAAAACCAACGCCTTCCATAACAAAGCTCCTCATTTTAGCTAACTGCAAATTCTTCCGATTAGGGCTTACTTTTGTGTAGGCACAAACGAATGTAGTACGCGGTATTCACACTCGAATTGCCGATTCCGGTCTTCGAACCTGTATACATTTTCACCTCCATAGGACAGAGAACCTACATTCATTTTATTTTCTAACGCAGGTAAACAACAATTGTGTAATTTTTGCACTGCTTCCGTTGAGTAAACTTGCATGGTAAACGCGTCGTTAGACTCAGTACCACATCCAGTGAGGGGAAACATTTCTTGTTCTGTCATCACAAAATCGGTCACTGAATGAACATAATAGTACATCATTCACATTTCTCACGTGGCTATCGCGTACTCAGTTCCAGCGGATAGTATCTGCTCATCTCCTTTTTCCCTGTTTCCTTTCGAAACCTCTAGCTCAACTTTCGACAACCTTCCAATGATTCGTGTTTACCAGCCAATTCATTGCAACCAGTATATTACTTTACTGAAGAAGATTTAGTCCATGTGGTGGAATCGAATGATACTATTTTCAAGTTGTCATACAAGCCAGAAATGGGACGGATTTACGACCTAATATTGTCGGCCAATATGGGGAATACGCACTCAGAGAATGTCACACATACGGTCGTGATCCCCGGTAAGAAGGAGAGCAAAATTGTTCTCAAAATCATGCAGTCGTTTTTTTAATTTTCCACTGAAATCATTAGCTGGATTGATTTATGTTTAGCACATTGCTGTTGGTCTGATTTCTCAAGAAGAAGATTGTAATTTCAATAACATGGCAGTGCGATTGGATAAAATATAGATGGCCGACGTTTTGGATACCGTGGGTAAAATTTTCCAGGTCAGATTATCGACCAAATGACTCCGAGGAATCAGTTACAAATCACCTAATGTCCGGTAGTGTGTATATGTTAAATCGTTCGATGATGGGGTGGATTTGTTTCCAGTCACATCTACAACCACTATCAGAGTCAGCGATGACAAGATCAGCTAGTGCTGTGACACTGTGGTTACCCGTTAGTCCATAAAGTTAGCACAGTCCAAATTCCAAGTATCCCTACTCCGCCTTTTGGTCGCTGCATGCAGGACGGGTGCTAACCACCAAGCGCGCTCCGCACATGCTTCGAATCCCATCTTAGGGATTGTTGGCATCATCATAGTCTGTACTGTGTCCGCGATAACCGGAACATTTGCTCATGATGATTTCTCAATGGAAAATCTGATATAATGGTTATCTCCTCCAACACAACACATGAGGCATCGATACTTCGAAACACTCCGAATCTCAATCGGTGCTGACACACGGCCCTAAATTTTATTTTATTTTTGAAACTAAATTACCGGACCACACATGTGTGTTTATAAATTTGGATCCTTGCTGGCATTTTATCAATATGAACAATAAGTGACTTCCACGTGATATTTGTTTGTTTATCAATGGTTCAGTGTGTGCAGACCTGTAGTGCGGCGGTTACATTATACACCCTCCTCTCCCTCCCTCCCCCCCCCTCCCCCTTGAGTTTCAGAAACATATATTTTGCGCGTAAAAATCACACAAAGACCGTCGGTGTTCAAGAAACCTTTTCTTCATTGCGCTGCTCCAATATGGCGGTAACACCAGATTTGCAACGCTGCCGTCTGCGAGCGTTGAATTTTAAACACTGAATGACAACTTACCGAATAAACGCTACGCTGAATAGGTGCTGCGATGTGTGTATATTTCAAACATTCAGTCCCCGTGATCCACTTCATCAAAGCTGATAGAAGACATATTGTGAGATGCAAGCATTCCTTTTAGTCTTCTGAATCACGTACGTAAAACATGCGGATCTGTGTTCGAATGGGAAACAGAGCAGCACAATGGAATAGACAGTTTCGAACGAAATCAGGAAACGGTCCGGTAAATCTGTTTGGCTACAGCCACGGCAAACACGCATTTCGGGTCAAAAGTTTCAGTGCACACGATGGAGACCTAAGTCTACTGATCAATACAGCCTCACAAAAGGCTGGGAGCTTTGGGTTCCGATTCTGTGCAATCACTTGGAGAGCTTGACCCAGATCCATCTGATGACGAAACGTCACAAGGTGTTTCGTGATCGATGAAGCATCGTCTGTTAACGTTATGTCAACAGACGATGCAAGGCTCACGTGGAGTTAGCGAGGAGTCTTCGTTTCAGAAATTTGAAATATTGGGTCCCCGTAATCTACCCAGCCACGTACGTAAAACATGCGGATCTGTGTTCGAACACGAACTCAGAAATCAGCTTATCATAAACTGGCAAGCTGGCTTGTGGATATTCTATCTGCTATCCAAAATTTTATGACATCACATTGTTTAAAGGACTCATTGAACTATCAGATATTCTAAAGCATCTATCCGTGAGTTTCCATAAAATGTCTTCTGTTGATGTTGATTCACTTTAAACCAATGTACCCGTAAGGGAAACGGTAGAATATTCATGCGACATGGTATCAGCACTCAATCCCACCTTACCGATTCCTGTTACATGCACCCGCAACCTCATTCTCTTATGTACAGAAAACATACGTTTTGATTTCGAAGGACAGTTTCACAAACAGATTGATGGTGTTGCGATGAGTAGCCCTCTTGGACCCACACTGGGAGATATCTTTTTGGGAATGACTGAGAAAAATGTGCATCAGAATATCATCCAGTTTACCCTGTACGGGCGTTATGTCGATGATATTTTGATTTTTGCTGAGAAAGAACAGTTTAATAAGTTCTTTAACTTATTGAGCACCATGCATCCCAACTTACCAGTCACGTGAAGCAGAGAGTTGTAACAGTCTAGCTTTTTTGAATATCCTGATGACAAGACGTGCAGATGGAGCATTCCGAAAGACAATACGTTACGTTTTCCAGTTTTGTGCCAGTTGACCACAAAAGGGGTTTGGTCAAAACCCTTTTCCACAGAGCACGTAAAATATGCAGTGTAAACCAATTGCAAAAGAAGGAATAGTTCATAATCCAAACTCTCTGTGCAAATGGATACCCTGATAAGTTCATTAAAATTCACGGAAGAGAAAGGCCTAAGACCCTCCAAGTCGACACGGTCGAGGAAAAACGCGTTATTTTAGTGCTACCATTTAAAAGGGATTATCTATTTAACCGGATTAAACAAAATCTAGTGTGTGCTAAAGAACACCCACTTGGTGGCTGAATCGCGGATTTTGCAAACCACCAAAGGACTAAACTTCCAAGCCCATTCAAAGTATCACGAACCTGAATACCTTTCACGTCATTTATCAGTTCATCTGCAGCTGCGGTGAAACCTACACAGACAGAACGGATCGGAGTCCCAGTCAAAGAATAGAGGATCATGTGCTGAGCTGGCCAATGCAGTGGACGAGCCATCCCCTACCCGGACAACGAACGATCACGAGAAAACCCGGCTTCATCGATCACGAAACACCTTGTGACGTTTCGTCATCAGATGGATTTGGGTCAAGCTCTCCAAGTGATTGCACAGAATCGGAACCCAAAGCTCCCAGCCTTTTGTGAGGCTGTATTGATCAGTAGACTTAGGTCTCCATCGTGTGCACTGAAACTTTTGACCCGAAATGCGTGTTTGCCGTGGCTGTAGCCAAACAGATTTACCGGACCGTTTCCTGATTTCGTTCGAAACTGTCTATTCCATTGTGCTGCTCTGTTTCCCATTCGAACACAGATCCGCATGTTTTACGTACGTGATTCAGAAGACTAAAAGGAATGCTTGCGTCTCGCAATATGTCTTCCATCTTTTTTGATGAATATGTATATATTGCAGAAATTTTCGGTTCGATGTTTTAACCTACGTTGATAGGTAGATTTCATGATGAGATCGGTGTGGTAGCATAAATTATGAATTTGATCGCCGAAGTTTTAGGCTAAATAGGAAATACAGAAGTGCAGATCGGCGAAACAATTGCTTTTCAGTAATTCATTCTCAAGCCATTTACAGATTACATAGTAGACATTAGACAAAAGATCATGAACGTAGACATGGAAATGTTAAGATCTGTGTTGCGGTGTACGAGATTCGCCTAACGGACGGCTGGAAACAATAATCTGCATGGCCAAGTGCAGCAGGTATTGACTTACCTGCAACCGAACTCATCCTTCATCTTCATAACAACCAGTCGTTTCTTCCTCAGCTGTTTGTTTGTTTTTCGGTGTCTGTTCTCTCTCACCGTCGTTTTGTGCTCTGTGTGTATGTGCGTTTGTTTACCTGAAAATTGTGCCCCAGATATGCTACGCCTCAGTGTTCGAGTTAGACATGTCTACTGATACAGTCTTCTTCTCGTGGTTGAGCAGTTGTTCACTTTGCGTTTGATTTGCCATGGTATTTTGAAGTTTTATTTATTTCCCGTTCAATGACTTGGTCAGACCGTAAGGTAAACATCAACATCGTTTAAAGGATTCCAACCTAAGCCGTGAAAGAACTTTAAATGATTTTCGTACCTTTGTTCCTATGATACAATTAGTTGTGCGGTAAGTTTGAAATGTGACATTTGCTCTTCCTGGTACCCAATAAAAATGGGTGTTCCGAACAGTACAAAATTTGCTAATCCATTAAGGTTATCCGTGTGCTTTTATTGGTACGTGGGAATCAGTCGGCCATTTGAGTATCTTTTGAAGATAGTCGTTCAGTTGTTACTGGAGGTGACTCGTGATAACTCAGAAACTAAGATTTTTGATAGGGACGGGTCCCAAAACCCACTGAAAGCCCACACGCCCCATATCATCTTTGATTGTTACGATCTATGCGCTCCAATGATCACCAAGACAACAGTTTCCTTTTGATTCCCGAAGCATGAAGAATAAGTTCTCCAGTACGGGCTCTGCTTCGGGTCGCAGAAGGATGTGAGCGAATCTTTACCAGTGACTCCGTAGCGGAAATGCAGGCGAACTCTCCACGCCGCAGTCTTGTTATCAGACAGCAGTGTTCTTAAGTTGCGGAGTTGTTATTTCACCGTGATATCCGTTTGGAAATTTTTGCCTCCCAGTTAGACCTATGAATGAGGCTGCATTCAAGAGCTCACATTCGGACGAGAATGATCTTTCATTTCAGCGAAGTACCTACTACATGCAGTGCCATGCCTCCCCGCGGATTCAATAACTTGCAGTTAGTTTACCCCGGTGTCCGTTATTCTTTCATGCTTTTATAACTGTTCTTATTCAGCAGCGGTAATCGCACAGCGTAGAAACAAAACTGGAAATCCTTATTTTGCTGTTTTTAACTGCACTTATGTATATACATATGCAGACACCAGAGAGCGATACGTGACACAGTCAAAACCGGACAACGAATACCAAAGTCGAATTGCTGTGATCGCTCACCAGGATGAAACCAATTCGACCCCTACCTCGAGTGACTCTGATACTAGCACGACTTTACCAGATAGTGAGTTTTAAATGGACATATTTTGAGACAACAGAAAAGTCGATTCCATTTGATGAACGGTTTGTCGAAATTCGGTTGCTATTATATACGTTCGACTTTAAGAGCGAAGAACAGCTGCAAAATATGTCATACGTGTGAACTGTTCTTGATCAGCTTTACAGTGGGGTCCAAGAAATCCACCCACTCAGTGGTTAGTTACGTTGTTGGGCATAGTTCGTTGTGGCGACCAACGGCAGTCTTATATTCACCAGATTTCTTTCTCAACCTAATGCTGTTTCTAGTTTTTTCTTACTCTATTCATTCTCTTTGTTTCATCATTTCCGACTGAGGTTGCCGCTAGGTGGATAACAACCAAACCCATCACACCTGATGCCGGGCTAATCGTTTTTTGGACTGAAATTATAGGTAGGATGATAAGAATACCGAAGAGAGAGCTCAAGAGGAGCATCTCGTTAAAATTAGAATGCTGAATAGTACTTGGTACCACAATGTCTGTGAACACGGGGCCAAGATTTCCTACTCGAGCTTTTGCAGACCAAATAAGTAACGAGTGGGCTGAAATGAATTTCTCTTGATCCGTCCCACTAGCCTAGTGCGGAGACTTTTCTGCCTTTGAACCACTTCGGTTTATTGGTACAAAGTAGATCATTTATACACGATACACGGTGAGTGTGACCAAATCATTGCATCTAGACTTATTGGCTCGATTGTTATTGACGAGCGGCTCTTCTGGCTGGCTGATCTGATTGAAATCCGATTGGTTGATTCGGCTTCGATCGGTTCAGACAACTGCTAATCAGTGGTTGGTTTATCACCCAGCTTCGGTGACCTCAGTCTTACCCCCGGATTCTGGGCGAGCGGTGACGCAGTCTGCTTGCCAGGTCATCGATCTGCTTCAACCTTGCCCTTGATTCTGGATGAGCGAAGGCATGTTGCCTGACCAACGAACTAGGGCGTTTATAAGCATGTTTGCTACAACCCTCACGGGGTAGACGGATTAGGTAGGTGGTACAGTTTACGGAATTAGGTAGTGACACTCATATGGCTTGGATGACTAGAATCAGCGGTCATTTGAGGGACAGGACCAATGGGCTACAAGTTACAGTTCATAAAATTAAGCGAGGGCGTAGGAGAAATAGAAGCATCCAAATGTGAAATATTATTTCTGCCGTTTTATATAAAAATGATACAACACTTCAGGAAGGGAATCGTGATCAATTAGAGGATGTTGGGGAAAGTGGCCAGTGGCGGTGAGGGTGGTGGCAGATTTAAACCCGTACCAGAAGGGACTAAAGTCCATCACGATGACCGTTTAACCACCGCCAATCAGTTTGCCACTGATGAATAAAATCATTGGAGCAGTTCAGTCCCGCACGATTCGATGTGAGCCACAAAAGCAAACAAATATCTTTCATAATATGAGTATTGGTGTTCACTATGAAGCGCAATTTGACTCGAGCATTCTCAGTCCGAAAGTGTATTGTCTTAACGAATATTATTGCACAAAAATGATGAAATTGGTGGCATAATCTCAGCTACAGAGTTGGAAGACAAGTTAGGAGTGTGGTACTGAACTTCTCTCGTGTTGAAGGACGTCAGACTTTTCATACGTGGAAGAAACTGCTTCTGAGGGAGAACCTAAGTAGACCGCATCTTTTCCTGAACAAGATGAATAACTGTTTGAGTCTGGAAGCTTCAAAGTTCAAGGTGGGAGTGGGTTTGTGGAAAAAACAAACCTTGTAATGTTATTAGAGACGAAAATCAAAGTAGAAAAATGTATCATATGCATGGCTATATGTATCCTGGGAGTTGGATGTCGGATGAAGTTTCATTGCTGACAACACTGATCAACTGGGATGTGGAAATCAGACTAGTCGATCGTTTAGCGGTTGCTGTTAGACTAGCTTTTCCACAACGTTCAGCAAACTGATCGCCGCCAACAGAGGATACACCAAGTACATCGTCAATCAGTCAGCCGAGAACTTCGGTCGTGAATCGTATTTTGTCTGGTACTTGCGGTAAAAAGCATGGAAGCATCCAAGTGTCGGTTCAAACCCAGCCGAGATCCAGGGCTTTCACCATCTGGATCATTTAAAGGAACACATTTCAATGAAAACAGCTCGGATGAATAAGAAATGAACGAATAACTGTTGACTTAATTTCCCCACTTCCGAAATAGAACAAAAGGAAAGGAAAAACACATGAGAATATGACACTCATGAAAATTAGAGAAAAAGCATATCCTGACACGTCCAAGAAAGAAAAAAAAACAACAATAAATTTAGTTGGTACATACGAAAGAACAAAGGCTGTTCATCCAAATCGATATTATATATTCATATTGTAACACAGGATCAGGGTATGCTTTGAGTCTGCATTTGCAGCAAATATGTAGGCAATTATAATTGATCCTGATAACGGCTTTCATTCGACCTCAGCGGACGAAGAGTCTAATGAGATATAAGGCGAGCAATGCACCAGCCATGTGTTCATCGTGCGAGCATATAATGCTAAGATGAACCTATCAAGTGACCCGACTACATCGGAGGCAATTATCACGTGCGGGACGAGTAAGTCCGTCTGGATTGGAATGATTTGATTTTGCCTAAGCATAATTTGACAAGATTAGAGTCGTGTTGTTCTACTCGACCAATTAGTTATTCGATGATTAATTTTACTGAATCTGAATAGTAGTGTTGATGAGATGATTGACTTTTTAACCTAATGATGACCAGTGAGAATGAAGAATGATTGAGTCCATGTTGCATGTGTGACAGGCGATGTTAGCATTGATAATGGCTTATTTGATTGACGATTGTCCGTGAGACTAGTCTCATTATTGCGTGTGATTTGGTTTATCCCTCCCGAAATATCGATCAGTTGTGTGCGTATCTTGGGACACGGGTATGTGATTTGCCGAATGCATAGTATGAGTTATGATAATCAGGATGAGTAGAACTGTTTTTCTGGTCTGCGTCATTCTGTAATCATTCTGTGTGGTAACGGTAAATTTGTACAGAACCGGGTGAAGTGAACAATCTTCGGGTGGAGAACGTGCATCCATTCACTCAATTGCTGACGTGGACGAACTTGTCGTTGGTTTGTCCATTCTTCTACAAGATTGAATATTGGTCAAAGACAGGTGTGGAGACAGATTTGAGATCGTTTTCTGCAACTTCGAATGAGACTAGTGAGTGATATTTGATATTTGATATTTGATGATATTTGATATTCAGAATTTGTGTATTGCAATATTTGTTTGTAAATTGTTTCGTTGAATGAGAGACTACGCGATGTATTGTGTTTACGTGACTGGACAAGATTGTGAGTATACCTGATGTTTGGACGAGTGATTACATCGAAGGTTGTTGTTGGTTGAAGTGATCTGTACGTCACTAGACTGCACCTTGAGGTGGTGTGATGGTTTGCTTGCCCCCATGACCCAAAGCGCTATGCAGGACGGCTTTCCTAACCCGGAGATGCGTTCATGTCCGGAAGGGCCTTGGGTAGATGCCAGACGAAGTTCAGACGCAAAATCCGTTGATGGGCAACATCTGGTTCTATTCATCATGCCCCTGTAGAGAACACTCGAGCGAATAAACACGGCGAGAATAAGTATACCGGTCTAAAATCCTCCACTAGATGGACGTAAGAGTGGAGTACCTGAGGCTTCTCTCGACGGTGGCAGAAGTCATTGCATTTCATTGAGTAGCTATCGCCTGGCTTAGCTGGGCAGCATCCGGCCCAAACGATACATCCCTGTCCACGTACCGCTTGTTCCATTGGGTGCATGGGGCTAAGGACTGAATCCGGAAAGTGGATCGATAAGAGATCACCAGAAAAGACAAGACAGAAGGTATGCAGTAATCAGGCTTCATGTGACAGACCAGAAGTTCCTTCACGAGTGCCTCAGTCACGTTCCCGTGATGGGTTTACGGCCGACTGCCTTTTGGATGAGAATTCTGAGTCAAAGGCTCCGGCTAGGGTTCTCAAAGAAAAACGCCTTCTGCGGTGTGGGCAGCCGCGAAGTATGATTCGCTCAGAAACCTCCAGTATCTTTCCTGTAAAGGGCCTTACCAATTTTCCCTCTTCTAATTTAAGATGGATGCAAAATGCCACGAGTAATTGTGGCTGTGATAAAAGCAGTAGTTCAGGAGTTGGGTATAAATCGAATGCACTCCTTTAATCTAAATGTCTACTTAATTTGACTATCTTTATCGTCCTCACACTATGGAATAGTGAGCAGATTACCAGGGAATGGTATGAATCGGTGATTGTACCGATTTACAAGAAAGGTGACTGGTTCTCTCATCAAAACGACAGAGGAATTAGCTTGGTGAGTATCACATCCAAACTGCTCACCGGTCTTATTCTTCACCGACTATCCATTGCTCGCCAAATGTGTACGAGTGAGAATCAAGCCGGTTTCAGATCCGGTCGAGGTTGTATCGACCACATCTTTCCACTTCGGCAAATCTCAGAGCACAGACACATCTTTCCTAGGCCCACAATCTCTATGTTTCTTGATCTAAAAGCAGTGTTCGATTCAATAAACTGCACAGTTCTCTGGCGCTGCCTCTCACTGAAGGGTGTACCAGAGACGTTTATTTCTCTTCTCCAATGCTTGTATGCAAACAGCCGAAGCCGAGTTCGTGCTTACGGTGACCTTTCCCCCGAGTTCACCACAGAAAGTGGTTTTCGTCAGTGTTGCTCTCTCTCACCCTTCCTCTTCAATTTTGTGATTGAATTGATTCTTTGGATAGCCCTTTCCTCATGTGAGAATAGCGGCGTCGATCTTTGTTCAGGCGGTAAACTGTCTAACTTGGAATACGCGGACGATATTGTTCTGAGTGAAGATCCAGGTAGGTTGCATGCTCTCTCAGATAGCCTAAACAGGAGTGTAGCAATGTTTTGGATTTGTTTTGTACCTTCAAAGTGTAAAATGCTTTTGCAGGACTGGGTTGGCTCAACACCAAACCTTGCGTTGTCAGGGGAAACTCTAGCTGAAGTGGATAAATTTTGTTACTTGGCTAGTTACATCTCAACAGGTGGACAGATATCGGATGAAGTGTGATCGATTACACAGAAGGCGCGTTTGGCTTTTGCTAATCTCAGCCATCTGTTTTGGTGGCGTGACATCCGATTGTCTGTTAGGGGTAGAGTGCACAATGCGGCGGTTAGGTCCTTTCTTTCTATACGGTTCAGAAACGTGGCGGTTGAATAAAGAAGATAGGCGAAGACTGTTGGTGTTGGAGAACCGATGTTTCCGTAGCATTCCTCGAGTATGATGGGAACACCGTATCAGCAATGCTGAGGTTAGGCGTGAGCTGTTGGGAACCAGAAGTCAATTTCTGGATCAAGTACTGAACCTAAAGAGATTAAGGTGGTTAGTCCGTGTTACGCATGCCTACCGAAGGCTCGCTTGGTATTTGACAATCTGAGTCGTCTGTGGCGTGGACATGACATCCGTTTATCTATCAAGTGTCGAGTGTACGCTGCAGCAGTCAGGCCTGTGCTTCTGTATGGTTCGGAGACATGGCCACTGCGGATGGGGGACATACGAAGATTGTCGGTACTTGAACACCATTGTCTTTGTAGTATTGCTTGAATCTGGTGGGAACACCGTGTGAGCAATGCTGAGGTTTGGCGGAAAGTCTTAGGTTTAAAGACCATATCCTTAGATGAAAAACTTAAGCTGACCATACTAAGATGGTTGGGACATGTATTGCGCATGTCGCCTGACAGGATTCCTCGGTGTGCTATGTTTGCTGAGGCGGGTACCGGTTGGAAGATGAGTAAGAAAGGTCAGTCCATGACATGGAAAAAGGTATGAAAAGCCTAACCATGGACTTGGCCACGTAAGGTGTGTTAGACTTCCTGGGTGGGATCCAAGAGACCCTCCCACTCAGTGGTTAGATACGTCACGAGTCCAGTTGCATCAAACAAATTGGCGTCACGGTTGGATCCGTGCTGCCCATTTGTATTATGTTTAACAATGGGCGAGTTGTTTGGAAATATATAATCGTCCTCATTGTTATTTTTCGAATTTGCATATGATATGCACACATCTGCGTTCAAGCTGCATGATGAATCATATTATATATGCACATATCTGTATGCTCACATTTTGGTCTTTTTCACTGTGGACTGGTGCAGAGCGCACTAACTATTCACACCTCATTGGTGTAAAACTTTCAGAAATTCACGTCTCACCATTGGAGCCGAACACATTATATCACTATCGTATTGTTGCGATCGTGACTTATCCCCATATGATTGAGGGTGATTATTCGAAAATTGTGGAGAAGAGGACAATGGAAGAGAGTGAGTGAACATGTTTTTCAGAATGATGACAATGATTAGCTTATCAGTTGACGGTCACAGTGTGATTTATTCCTGTTATTATTTATCTGACCAATAGGCTTTCCAAAGCGATTGTTGTAACGAACAGGAATGTCTATCGAATCCTCTTTGGTTGGACACCATGATTATATTCGTTGCAGTTCCCGGTGTGTACGGGTCCTTTCACGATCTCAACAATTTCTGTGTGGAGTTTGATGTGACTGCGCGTGGTTTCGTTTGTTCGTGAATGTGCTTTACTGTGTGTTTGTGTTTGTGTTTGTGTGTGTGTGTGTGTGTGTGTGTGTGTGTGTGTGTGTGTGGTGTATGGTGGGGAGGGGGGTGGAGCGGGGATGGGATGGGATGGGGTGATTTTGAGTGCGTGGCCTATTAATTCCAGTCCATAAACGCTCTTATTCGTACGATGTAATGTGAATGTTTCAGCACGTATGTTATTTACAGTGGAATCGGGAAGAAAATACTATGAAGGCTATTAAGAATGTCGAGTGGAACGCTTGGAAGCATTCTGAAATATTGTATTGTCAATTTGGAAACAGCGTGAAATATGGACAGATTTACGGTTAGCTCAATCTGGATTCAACCACCGGGTTTGATGAGAAGTTGCTCTGTGACGTTTACTTTTCTACCAAGAACACTGGCTAAATAGGGCACTGTAGAGACGGGACGATTCTAAACTGGAAACGTGTAGAAGGATGTGAACAACAAACAGACAGGTCATATCAAATAGTATGAGAGGGTGAGTCCGCAAGAATCTTCATAGAGAATTTTCCACAGGTAGAATGTGTAGATCACATATTTGGTTGATGAAAGAGATCATGGGAATCGAAGAACCACGACTGATAATAGCCGAACCGCGGTGTAGTGATTAGAAGTTCTTTTTACGTAGACCGGGGAAGATTGTTTGTTTGCTGGCAACAAAATGGGATGATTTGAAGTGGGAAAAGTTATGTGACTAGAGCTAGTGGGTCGGACAAAACAGTATCCTGAAGAACATCATAGTTGTCGATTGAAGTATTTGATAATAAACTACCGGCTTCAGTACTCTGGGTTCTGTTGGAAAAGTGGTCTTTATCCAGGAGAGCAGATAAGCCGAGTAGCCGACAGACCACTACCTTTTGAGAGGGAGGGAATGAGGAACCGAATCAAAAGCAGAGGAATACTCGAGAAAGACACGACGAATTGATTTTGCAAAACTATCGATTCTGTTAACAATGAAATGGTAAACTGAAGTAACTTCATTCGGAGTGCACATATTGGGCTTGTATGCAAACTGGTAAAGGTCATTGGGAGCAATTGAAGAGGAACGCGTTCGGCTGAGGATAGCACGCTCGGTCAAGTTGAATGCAGAGAAGGTGATAGCGGCGGGACGAAAACGTTAGGAAAAATGTTCTAGAGGTGGAGTGTTTGTGAATAGTCACAACTGTGGCAGGTTTCCAGGATTCAGGAGCAGCACCAGTTTCAACGGATCTGTTGATGAGAGGAATCATGTTTCCGTTAGCGGGCTTACTTAGAATATGAGAAGAGTTAAGGATAAACCATCTCCCCATCTGTGCGTTTTCTAGCACATTTGAATAGAGTACGGGAAAGTAGACAATGAACAGGCATACTCAAAACATCTCCGAGCCCCGGGAAGCGGTCTGGAGCGACCACTTCAACCAGAGGGCGGTTTTCCGTGCCCAAAAGAGGACGACGCACCGATGATACCATCAGATGCTTCGGAGATTTCGGTTGTCGCCGAGCATGGTCAACGCGGAGTGGCCAGTTATCACACTCGTAGAGACAAACGGTCACTTAAATCAAACGCTATTAGCGGGTATCTGGTTGCTTGATTGAAGTCTCCGACAACAATAAATCAACAGTCAGACAGTTATGGAACTAGAACAATTATTAGAGCACTAAAACTGTCTCATGTCTCTGTGGCAGCAAAAGGGAGGAATTTAGAGGTTATTGATTGCCGTGCCCAGAAGAAGAGATAATTCGGGATGTCACTTGTCAATGACTCAGTCAATACTATTACAGGAGAAAGAAAAGATAGCTTCAACCATTCTAGACCATTGAAAATCGATATGGATCACCACGACACCACATGTTCCCTTGTATTGTTTCCTCTCTTGACGAAATCACTAATAAATTGTTTGCGGTCTAGTGGTAAGCGTAGAAGGTAAGGAATGAGACTATTTCTATATGTAGACGTGCTTGGTTGAATTTGATTGAATTTCGAGTCAATGGAAGAGAAGGAGACGGTTTTGGAGGATGTGGGTTGAAGGCAATGATTGATGTCGGATGATAAACTATTTGTGAATTTGCCATGATGTTCTAATCGCTGAGTTTGGCGTTTAGATCGCAAACGTTTAATCACCAGTCGAGGTGACATCGTCAGTGCATGTGAATTTGTCGCAAGCATCAAAATGCTCACTATTGATGGATCCAGTAAGAGTATCTCTAATAATGTTGCTGCAACGGTGAGCAATATCAGAGACTTGGTGATAAGAGGATACTCTTTTCCTTTTAAACCAGGAAAAATTTCAGGGGAGTAGTAAGACCAATGATGGAGAATGCAATAGGTTACAAGCTTAAAAACAAGATTATGAGGTACTCTAATTTTTTGTAGTCTAAAAGATAAAAATAGTTTTTGAATTCCATGAAGACTGCTTCAACGTTTAGGAACGCTAAGTGAAAGAGAATGGGAAGTGGACCAGTAACAAAGTTCATTCAGACTGTTTTGAAGGAACTTCAAACTTTCATTTCCATTATAGGAACATTCAGGAAAACCATCATTGGCTTATTAGTGGCCTGTGAGATGAGATGGAAGGTGATTTAACTGATATAAACAGGGAAAAGAAATGGGATCCTGAAAAAACACCAGAAGATGAGTGTCTTTTACCACAAGAAGTGAACTAAGTGCGATTAGGAAAAATAGTCATGAACGATGTTCGGAGTACGACAGCCAACTCCGTTATCATATGGAACATGCAGGAGAGTACCATGAAGAAGCGAACCAAGTGCGCTTGTGTAGTGAAGAACGGTTAGTTTATTAGTAGGGCCTCATGATCGGGAGTGGGAACAATGGAGTTACCAATGTAGTCAGTAGCATCAAGGGTTGACAGAGAGGGATTTTTAGGCGAACGTTGCCGAGTCTGCGGAGTGAACTTGGAGTATTACGCGGTGGAGGAGTACGTTCTCAAATACTGTCAAAAAGCAGATGTGCAGGCTATCGGATGATATTTGTTGGATGTCTTGGGTTCAGGGGTAAAGTGGGCTAAACTTACAATCCGGAATCAATCCAGAAAAAAGTGCATCAATTGAATAGATTGGTCAAAGGTTGTGGGTTCTAAATACGGGGGTTTCAGTGACATAGAGATTATAGGTCGTGGCCACCCGATTAAGGGCACTTGTCTTTTGTAGAATTTCAGGAGAGAGCCCGGGTTTGGGTTCATAGTAGTCATGATATTGAGGAGGAAGCGGGAATGCGTGGGATTATACAGTGAACTGGTGATTCCGATATTCGGCTTTGAGCTTCAGCTTGGGTTTGTCATAGCACAACTGTATCAGGGTTCTTCACATCTCACGTCAGCTCTTATTATCTAGTATTGTTTCTATATACAGACTACTCAGATGTCGTACTTCAGTATTGATGAGTGTGGATGGGTTTTTACGACATGATTTCAGCTAGATTTCTATTCTCTTTTCATAGCTCTGCGGAGGGGATGAGAACCTGTCAGGTTGGACATGATGGGTTCTAATAGGACAACACGAATCGTAGCAAAATTTACGGTAGTCAGCAAAGTGCTCACAGTATGAGGACGCTTCGTGGAACGGAAAAATAGAGTAATCAGTGGAGCAAATTACTGCTCGACCGGTGGTGATCGAATGGTCTAGAGCGTTTGATTACCACCCCGGAGGTTGGAGATTCTAATCCTCACCATCTCCCGTTACATTGGTGGTAGACAGTAATCCACTGTCATCCGTCTCGCTACCAGACCTGACCTATGGGGTCTTATGTGGTTCTCCCTCATTCCAAGTCCCAGGTTTTGGTTGCCGGTTGTTCGTAATAATGCAGTGAGCCTTCGTGGCTATGGGAGGTATACACTTTCCACTGCACACATGCGCGAGCAAGCAATGGAAGAATAGCGTTTGCGGAATTGGCGTGAGGAATGCAAGGGGGAAGGGGATAGGTCTAAGACTTGTTTTGAAAATAAACTTAAAGATGAGGAAGTAAAGCACAGTGATCAGAATCACTAATGAGGCACGTTTGAATATTATGGAGTTACTTTAATAATAAAATAATATCGAATCTAAAATGGCTTCATATTGCTTTTGGAAGTACACCTGATGTAGAAAGTCCAGAATGATCGAGAGAGGGATTGATTAGGTCTATTGAAATCGTGTGATTATATACGAAAACATTGATCAAGATATGTGCTGGAAGGCTGCCTCTCATAGTCAGTGTGTGAGCTTCCGGTTGTTCAACGGAAAAAAGGGTGATAGAAAAAATTTCTGCGAAGATCGTGGTATTCCCTTTACAACACGAACAAAACACACATTGAATACGGCGATATTAGGGGACCACGAGTTTGATGGAATATCAACAGACAGGTTGGTGTCAGAAATTGTTGAATGGGTGCGCACGTTGATCGCCCATTGTTTGTGGGGCTGCTCTCGATTTGCAAGTTTGTGTGAGAATGTGAAGTGAAGACCAATACACTCATGATACCACAAATGTACTAGAGATATGCTCTTACAAATGACAGTTTTCACTTAAAATTTCGTTTTGAATTTGTACATATTTACGCATGTGTGTGTGTGTATTAGGTTGTGTAGTTTTCCTAGAAATTGTTGTCCATTGTGCAATCCATGTGAATTGGAACTGTTCTCAGAACCGAATGCACCTTCCGATGTGACGGTGATTGCAAACGGCCTTCGCCTAACCGTGAGTTGGAATGCAAGTGAGCAATCTGTGGGTTACGAAATCACCCATTATCTGATCTCATCTGAGCCGCCGATAACAATTGAGCCACGGAGCCCCATTCCGATCGGAACTGTGAAGGTTACGGCAGTAGGCGAGCAATGTACGAGCTATGTGTTCATCGTGCGAGCATATGATGCTAAGATGCACTTATCAAGTGACCCGACTACATCGGAGGCAATTATCACGTGCGGGACGAGTAAGTCCGTCTGGATTGGAATGATTTGATTTTGCCTAAGCATAATTTGACAAGATTAGAGTCGTGTTGTTCTACTCGACCAATTAGTTATTCGATGATTAATTTTACTGAATCTGAATAGTAGTGTTGATGAGATGATTGACTTTTTAACCTAATGATGACCAGTGAGAATGAAGAATGATTGAGTCCATGTTGCATGTGTGACAGGCGATGTGAGCATTGATAATGGCTTATTTGATTGACGATTGTCAGTGAGACTAGTCTCATTATTGCGTGTGATTTGGTTTATCCCTCCCGAAATATCGATCAGTTGTGTGCGTATCATGGGACACGGGTATGTGATTTGCCGAATGCATAGTATGAGTTATGATATTCAGGATGAGTAGAACTGTTTTTCTGGTCTGCGTCATTCTGTAATCATTCTGTGTGGTAACGGTAAATTTGTACAGAACCGGGTGAAGTGAACAATCTTCGGGTGGAGAACGTGCATCCATTCACTCAACTGCTGACGTGGACGAACTTGTCGTTGGTTTGTCCATTCTTCTACAAGATTGAATATTGGTCAAAGACAGGTGTGGAGACAGATTTGAGATCGTTTTCTGCAACTTCGAATGAGACTAGTGAGTGATATTTGATATTTGATATTTGATGATATTTGATATTCAGAATTTGTGTATTGCAATATTTGTTTGTAAATTGTTTCGTTGAATGAGAGACTACGCGATGTATTGTGTTTACGTGACTGGACAAGATTGTGAGTATACCTGATGTTTGGACGAGTGATTACATCGAAGGTTGTTGTTGGTTGAAGTGATCTGTACGTCACTAGACTGCACCTTGAGGTGGTGTGATGGTTTGCTTGCCCCCATGACCCAAAGCGCTATGCAGGACGGCTTTCCTAACCCGGAGATGCGTTCATGTCCGGAAGGGCCTTGGGTAGATGCCAGACGAAGTTCAGACGCAAAATCCGTTGATGGGCAACATCTGGTTCTATTCATCATGCCCCTGTAGAGAACACTCGAGCGAATAAACACGGCGAGAATAAGTATACCGGTCTAAAATCCTCCACTAGATGGACGTAAGAGTGGAGTACCTGAGGCTTCTCTCGACGGTGGCAGAAGTCATTGCATTTCATTGAGTAGCTATCGCCTGGCTTAGCTGGGCAGCATCCGGCCCAAACGATACATCCCTGTCCACGTACCGCTTGTTCCATTGGGTGCATGGGGCTAAGGACTGAATCCGGAAAGTGGATCGATAAGAGATCACCAGAAAAGACAAGACAGAAGGTATGCAGTAATCAGGCTTCATGTGACAGACCAGAAGTTCCTTCACGAGTGCCTCAGTCACGTTCCCGTGATGGGTTTACGGCCGACTGCCTTTTGGATGAGAATTCTGAGTCAAAGGCTCCGGCTAGGGTTCTCAAAGAAAAACGCCTTCTGCGGTGTGGGCAGCCGCGAAGTATGATTCGCTCAGAAACCTCCAGTATCTTTCCTGTAAAGGGCCTTACCAATTTTCCCTCTTCTAATTTAAGATGGATGCAAAATGCCACGAGTAATTGTGGCTGTGATAAAAGCAGTAGTTCAGGAGTTGGGTATAAATCGAATGCACTCCTTTAATCTAAATGTCTACTTAATTTAACTGTCTTTATCGTCCTCACACTATGGAATAGTGAGCAGATTACCAGGGAATGGTATGAATCGGTGATTGTACCGATTTACAAGAAAGGTGACTGGTTCTCTCATCAAAACGACAGAGGAATTAGCTTGGTAAGTATCACATCCAAACTGCTCACCGGTCTTATTCTCCACCGACTATCCATTGCCCGCCAAATGTGTACGAGTGAGAATCAAGCCGGTTTCAGATCCGGTCGAGGTTGTATCGACCACATCTTTCCACTTCGGCAAATCTCAGAGCACAGACACATCTTTCCTAGGCCCACAATCTCTATGTTTCTTGATCTAAAAGCAGTGTTCGATTCAATAAACTGCACAGTTCTCTGGCGCTGCCTCTCACTGAAGGGTGTACCAGAGACGTTTATTTCTCTTCTCCAATGCTTGTATGCAAACAGCCGAAGCCGAGTTCGTGCTTACGGTGACCTTTCCCCCGAGTTCACCACAGAAAGTGGTTTTCGTCAGTGTTGCTCTCTCTCACCCTTCCTCTTCAATTTTGTGATTGAATTGATTCTTTGGATAGCCCTTTCCTCATGTGAGAATAGCGGCGTCGATCTTTGTTCAGGCAGTAAACCGTCTAACTTGGAATACGCGGACGATATTGTTCTGAGTGAAGATCCAGGTAGGTTGCATGCTCTCTCAGATAGCCTAAACAGGAGTGTAGCAATGTTTTGGATTTTTTTTTGTACCTTCAAAGTGTAAAATGCTTTTGCAGGACTGGGTTGGCTCAACACCAAACCTTGCGTTGTCAGGGGAAACTCTAGCTGAAGTGGATAAATTTTGTTACTTGGCTAGTTACATCTCACCAGGTGGACAGATATCGGATGAAGCGTGATCGATTACACAGAAGGCGCGTTTGGCTTTTGCTAATCTCAGCCATCTGTTTTGGTGGCGTGACATCCGATTGTCTGTTAGGGGTAGAGTGCACAATGCGGCGGTTAGGTCCTTTCTTTCTATACGGTTCAGAAACGTGGCGGTTGAAAAAAGAAGATAGGCGAAGACTGTTGGTGTTGGAGAACCGATGTTTCCGTAGCATTGCCCGAGTATGGTGGGAACACCGTATCAGCAATGCTGAGGTTAGGCGTGAGCTGTTGGGAACCAGAAGTCAATTTCTGGATCAAGTACTGAACCTAAAGAGATTAAGGTGGTTAGGTCGTGTTACGCATGCCTACCGATAGACTTCCTCAGCGTACGCTTTTCTCTGAGGCAAGTGGTGATTGGAAGGTAAGTCGAGGTGGTTAGTCTATGACTTGGCAAGAAGGTATGGAAACCTTGCCTAGTGGACTTGGCCGAGTAGGACGTGTTAGACTTCCAGGTTGAGATCCTCGTGATCGGCCTACTACATGGTTGGAGACGTTAAGTGATATTGCTAGGTGTCGCAGTCAGTGGAGTAGTTGCATTCGGACTCTTTCCTTGTCTTCTTGATTTCCGTTTCATACTCTGACTTTTTTGAATCTTTACCACTATGCTCCTATTCTTTCCGCCCTTTACTGAATAATGCCGGAAGGGAGCGGTGGAAGTTAGAGAACAGAAGCGCGAGGTTGATGGTTGAAAAGACTGAACTGAACTGAACTGAACTAAACTGAACTGAACTGAACTGAACTGAACTGAACTGAACTGAACTGAACTGAACTGAACTGAACTGAACTGAACTGAACTGAACTGAACTGAACTGAACTGAACTGAACTGAACTGAACTGAACTGAACTGAACTGAACTGAACTGAACTGAACTGAACTGAACTGAACTGAACTGAACTGAACTGAACTGAACTGAACTGAACTGAACTGAACTGAACTGAACTGAACTGAACTGAACTGAACTGAACTGAACTGAACTGAACTGAACTGAACTGAACTGAACTGAACTGAACTGAACTGAACTGAACTGAACTGAACTGAACTGAACTGAACTGAACTGAACTGAACTGAACTGAACTTCGTCAGGAGAAGATAGGGACATTGAACTATTCTCGAGTGAAAAGGTAGCATACCTTGAGTATGCGGACGACATAGTTGTTCTAAGTGAAGACCCAGGTAAGTTGCTAGCTATTCTAGACAGCTTGACGGATTGCGTAGCAATGTTCGGTGTGCGTTTTACACCTTCAAAGTGCAAGATGCTTTTTCAGGACTGGGTTGGCCCATCGCCAAACGTTTCAGTGTCTAGGGAGACTATAAACGTGGTATACAAGTTCTGTTATCTGGGGAGCTGCATTTCACCCGGATGTCGAATATCGGATGAGGTGCCTCTGCGTATACAGAAGGCTCGCTTGGTATTTGACAATCTGAGTCATCTGTGGCGTGGACATGACATCCGTTTATCTATAAAGGGTCGAGTGTACGCTGCAGCAGTCAGGCCTGTGCTTCTGTATGGTTCGGAGACATGGCCACTGCGGATGGGGGACATACGAAGATTGTCGGTACTTGAACACCATTGTCTTTGTAGTATTGCTTGAATCTGGTGGGAACACCGTGTGAGCAATGCTGAGGTTTGGCGGAAAGTCTTAGGTTCAAAGACCATATCCTTAGATGAAAAACTTAAGCTGACCATACTAAGATGGTTGGGACATGTATTGCGCATGTCGCCTGACAGGATTCCTCGGTGTGCTATGTTTGCTGAGGCGGGTACCGGTTGGAAGAGGAGTAAGAGTGGTCAGTCCATGACATGGAAGAAAGGTATGAAAAACGTAACCAATGGACTTGGCCATGTAAGGTGTGTTAGACTTCCTGGTTGGGATCCAAGAGACCATCCCACTCAGTGGTTAGATACGTCACGAGTCCAGTTGCATCAAACAGATTGGCGTCACGGTTGGAGCCGTGCTGCCCATTTGTATTATGTTTAGCAATGGTCGAGGTGTTTGGAAATATATAATCGTCCTCATTGTTATTTTTCGAATTTGCATATGATATGCACATATTTGCAATTGAGTAGCAGGAGATTCGATTTGTATATAATATGATTCATCATGCAGCTTGAACGCTCAACTCACCATTGAAAACCATGGAAGCACTGTACAGCTGTTTCATCCTTGTTGGGAATCATCAGCAGTGCACATCCACCGAGCCCCCACGGGGACTCGAACCCGGGGTGAACGATTGTGAATCGAACACCTTAACCACAAGGCTATCCGGGCCGGCTCTCAACGGTTTGTTGAACATCTACACTACATGATATAGCACCCTTCCGTCACTGGCTTTTGAACGGTAACAACCCGCTTCCCACACAGCGATCGACTCCTATGATGGATGACTTCTCTGTAGGGGCCTAAGTACAACGAAGGCATTCCGTTATGAACAACCTACCCCGGGTTCGAGTCCCCGTGGGGGCTCGGTGGATGTGCACTGCTGATGATTCCCAACAAGGATGAAACAGCTGTACAGTGCTTCCATGGTTTTCAATGGTGAGTTGAGCGTTCAAGCTGCATGATGAATCATATTATATATGCACATATCTGTATGCTCACATTTTGGTCGATTTTCATTGTGGACTGGTGCAGAACGCACTAACTATTCACACCTCATTGGTGTAAAACTTTCAGAAATTCACGTCTCACCGTTGGAGCCGAACACATTATATCACTATCGTATTGTTGCGATCGTGACTTATCCCCATATGATTGAGGGTGATTATTCGAAAATTGTGGAGAAGAGGACAATGGAAGAGAGTGAGTGAACATGTTTTTCAGAATGATGATAATGATTAGCTTATCACTTGACGGTCACAGTGTGATTTATTCCTGTTAATATTTATCTGACCAATAGGCTTTCCAAAGCAATTGTTGTAACGAACAGGAATGTCTATCGAATCCTCTTTGGTTGGACACCATGATTATATTCATTGCAGTTCCCGGTGTGTACGGGTCCTTCCACGATCTCAATATTTTCTGTGTGGAGTTTGATGTGACTGCGCGTGGTTTCGTTTGTTCGTGAATGTGCTTTTCTGTGTGTTTGTGTGTGTGTGTGTGTGTGTGTGTGTGTGTGTGTGTGTGGTGTATTGTGGGGAGGGGGGTGGGGCGGGGATGGGATGGGATGGGGTGATTTTGAGTGCGTGGCCTATTAATTCCAGTCCATAAACGCTCTTATTCGTACGATGTAATGTGAATGTTTCAGCACGTATGTTATTTACAGTGGAATCGAGAAGAAAATACTATGAAGGCTATTTAGAATGTCGAGTGGAACGCTTGGAAGCATTCTGAAATATTGTATTGTCAATTTGGAAACAGCGTGAAATATGGACAGATTTACGGTTAGCTCAATCTGGATTCAACCACCGGGTTTGATGAGAAGTTGCTCTGTGACGTTTACTTTTCTACCAAGAACACTGGCTAAATAGGGCACTGTAGAGACGGGACGATTCTAAACTGGAAACGTGTAGAAGGATGTGAACAACAAACAGACAGGTCATATCAAATAGTATGAGAGGGTGAGTCCGCAAGAATCTTCATAGAGAATTTTCCACAGGTAGAATGTGTAGATCACATATTTGGTTGATGAAAGAGATCATGGGAATCGAAGAACCACGACTGATAATAGCCGAACCGCGGTGTAGTGATTAGAAGTTCTTTTTACGTAGACCGGGGAAGATTGTTTGTTTGCTGGCAACAAAATGGGATGATTTGAAGTGGGAAAAGTTATGTGACTAGAGCTAGTGGGTCGGACAAAACAGTATCCTGAAGAACATCATAGTTGTCGATTGAAGTATTTGATAATAAACTACCGGCTTCAGTACTCTGGGTTCTGTTGGAAAAGTGGTCTTTATCCAGGAGAGCAGATAAGCCGAGTAGCCGACAGACCACTACCTTTTGAGAGGGAGGGAATGAGGAACCGAATCAAAAGCAGAGGAATACTCGAGAAAGACACGACGAATTGATTTTGCAAAACTATCGATTCTGTTAACAATGAAATGGTAAACTGAAGTAACTTCATTCGGAGTGCACATATTGGGCTTGTATGCAAACTGGTAAAGGTCATTGGGAGCAATTGAAGAGGAACGCGTTCGGCTGAGGATAGCACGCTCGGTCAAGTTGAATGCAGAGAAGGTGATAGCGGCGGGACGAAAACGTTAGGAAAAATGTTCTAGAGGTGGAGTGTTTGTGAATAGTCACAACTGTGGCAGGTTTCCAGGATTCAGGAGCAGCACCAGTTTCAACGGATCTGTTGATGAGAGGAATCATGTTTCCGTTAGCGGGCTTACTTAGAATATGAGAAGAGTTAAGGATAAACCATCTCCCCATCTGTGCGTTTTCTAGCACATTTGAATAGAGTACGGGAAAGTAGACAATGAACAGGCATACTCAAAACATCTCCGAGCCCCGGGAAGCGGTCTGGAGCGACCACTTCAACCAGAGGGCGGTTTTCCGTGCCCAAAAGAGGACGACGCACCGATGATACCATCAGATGCTTCGGAGATTTCGGTTGTCGCCGAGCATGGTCAACGCGGAGTGGCCAGTTATCACACTCGTAGAGACAAACGGTCACTTAAATCAAACGCTATTAGCGGGTATCTGGTTGCTTGATTGAAGTCTCCGACAACAATAAATCAACAGTCAGACAGTTATGGAACTAGAACAATTATTAGAGCACTAAAACTGTCTCATGTCTCTGTGGCAGCAAAAGGGAGGAATTTAGAGGTTATTGATTGCCGTGCCCAGAAGAAGAGATAATTCGGGATGTCACTTGTCAATGACTCAGTCAATACTATTACAGGAGAAAGAAAAGATAGCTTCAACCATTCTAGACCATTGAAAATCGATATGGATCACCACGACACCACATGTTCCCTTGTATTGTTTCCTCTCTTGACGAAATCACTAATAAATTGTTTGCGGTCTAGTGGTAAGCGTAGAAGGTAAGGAATGAGACTATTTCTATATGTAGACGTGCTTGGTTGAATTTGATTGAATTTCGAGTCAATGGAAGAGAAGGAGACGGTTTTGGAGGATGTGGGTTGAAGGCAATGATTGATGTCGGATGATAAACTATTTGTGAATTTGCCATGATGTTCTAATCGCTGAGTTTGGCGTTTAGATCGCAAACGTTTAATCACCAGTCGAGGTGACATCGTCAGTGCATGTGAATTTGTCGCAAGCATCAAAATGCTCACTATTGATGGATCCAGTAAGAGTATCTCTAATAATGTTGCTGCAACGGTGAGCAATATCAGAGACTTGGTGATAAGAGGATACTCTTTTCCTTTTAAACCAGGAAAAATTTCAGGGGAGTAGTAAGACCAATGATGGAGAATGCAATAGGTTACAAGCTTAAAAACAAGATTATGAGGTACTCTAATTTTTTGTAGTCTAAAAGATAAAAATAGTTTTTGAATTCCATGAAGACTGCTTCAACGTTTAGGAACGCTAAGTGAAAGAGAATGGGAAGTGGACCAGTAACAAAGTTCATTCAGACTGTTTTGAAGGAACTTCAAACTTTCATTTCCATTATAGGAACATTCAGGAAAACCATCATTGGCTTATTAGTGGCCTGTGAGATGAGATGGAAGGTGATTTAACTGATATAAACAGGGAAAAGAAATGGGATCCTGAAAAAACACCAGAAGATGAGTGTCTTTTACCACAAGAAGTGAACTAAGTGCGATTAGGAAAAATAGTCATGAACGATGTTCGGAGTACGACAGCCAACTCCGTTATCATATGGAACATGCAGGAGAGTACCATGAAGAAGCGAACCAAGTGCGCTTGTGTAGTGAAGAACGGTTAGTTTATTAGTAGGGCCTCATGATCGGGAGTGGGAACAATGGAGTTACCAATGTAGTCAGTAGCATCAAGGGTTGACAGAGAGGGATTTTTAGGCGAACGTTGCCGAGTCTGCGGAGTGAACTTGGAGTATTACGCGGTGGAGGAGTACGTTCTCAAATACTGTCAAAAAGCAGATGTGCAGGCTATCGGATGATATTTGTTGGATGTCTTGGGTTCAGGGGTAAAGTGGGCTAAACTTACAATCCGGAATCAATCCAGAAAAAAGTGCATCAATTGAATAGATTGGTCAAAGGTTGTGGGTTCTAAATACGGGGGTTTCAGTGACATAGAGATTATAGGTCGTGGCCACCCGATTAAGGGCACTTGTCTTTTGTAGAATTTCAGGAGAGAGCCCGGGTTTGGGTTCATAGTAGTCATGATATTGAGGAGGAAGCGGGAATGCGTGGGATTATACAGTGAACTGGTGATTCCGATATTCGGCTTTGAGCTTCAGCTTGGGTTTGTCATAGCACAACTGTATCAGGGTTCTTCACATCTCACGTCAGCTCTTATTATCTAGTATTGTTTCTATATACAGACTACTCAGATGTCGTACTTCAGTATTGATGAGTGTGGATGGGTTTTTACGACATGATTTCAGCTAGATTTCTATTCTCTTTTCATAGCTCTGCGGAGGGGATGAGAACCTGTCAGGTTGGACATGATGGGTTCTAATAGGACAACACGAATCGTAGCAAAATTTACGGTAGTCAGCAAAGTGCTCACAGTATGAGGACGCTTCGTGGAACGGAAAAATAGAGTAATCAGTGGAGCAAATTACTGCTCGACCGGTGGTGATCGAATGGTCTAGAGCGTTTGATTACCACCCCGGAGGTTGGAGATTCTAATCCTCACCATCTCCCGTTACATTGGTGGTAGACAGTAATCCACTGTCATCCGTCTCGCTACCAGACCTGACCTATGGGGTCTTATGTGGTTCTCCCTCATTCCAAGTCCCAGGTTTTGGTTGCCGGTTGTTCGTAATAATGCAGTGAGCCTTCGTGGCTATGGGAGGTATACACTTTCCACTGCACACATGCGCGAGCAAGCAATGGAAGAATAGCGTTTGCGGAATTGGCGTGAGGAATGCAAGGGGGAAGGGGATAGGTCTAAGACTTGTTTTGAAAATAAACTTAAAGATGAGGAAGTAAAGCACAGTGATCAGAATCACTAATGAGGCACGTTTGAATATTATGGAGTTACTTTAATAATAAAATAATATCGAATCTAAAATGGCTTCATATTGCTTTTGGAAGTACACCTGATGTAGAAAGTCCAGAATGATCGAGAGAGGGATTGATTAGGTCTATTGAAATCGTGTGATTATATACGAAAACATTGATCAAGATATGTGCTGGAAGGCTGCCTCTCATAGTCAGTGTGTGAGCTTCCGGTTGTTCAACGGAAAAAAGGGTGATAGAAAAAATTTCTGCGAAGATCGTGGTATTCCCTTTACAACACGAACAAAACACACATTGAATACGGCGATATTAGGGGACCACGAGTTTGATGGAATATCAACAGACAGGTTGGTGTCAGAAATTGTTGAATGGGTGCGCACGTTGATCGCCCATTGTTTGTGGGGCTGCTCTCGATTTGCAAGTTTGTGTGAGAATGTGAAGTGAAGACCAATACACTCATGATACCACAAATGTACTAGAGATATGCTCTTACAAATGACAGTTTTCACTTAAAATTTCGTTTTGAATTTGTACATATTTACGCATGTGTGTGTGTGTATTAGGTTGTGTAGTTTTCCTAGAAATTGTTGTCCATTGTGCAATCCATGTGAATTGGAACTGTTCTCAGAACCGAATGCACCTTCCGATGTGACGGTGATTGCAAACGGCCTTCGCCTAACCGTGAGTTGGAATGCAAGTGAGCAATCTGTGGGTTACGAAATCACCCATTATCTGATCTCATCTGAGCCGCCGATAACAATTGAGCCACGGAGCCCCATTCCGATCGGAACTGTGAAGGTTACGGCAGTAGGCGAGCAATGTACGAGCTATGTGTTCATCGTGCGAGCATATGATGCTAAGATGCACTTATCAAGTGACCCGACTACATCGGAGGCAATTATCACGTGCGGGACGAGTAAGTCCGTCTGGATTGGAATGATTTGATTTTGCCTAAGCATAATTTGACAAGATTAGAGTCGTGTTGTTCTACTCGACCAATTAGTTATTCGATGATTAATTTTACTGAATCTGAATAGTAGTGTTGATGAGATGATTGACTTTTTAACCTAATGATGACCAGTGAGAATGAAGAATGATTGAGTCCATGTTGCATGTGTGACAGGCGATGTGAGCATTGATAATGGCTTATTTGATTGACGATTGTCAGTGAGACTAGTCTCATTATTGCGTGTGATTTGGTTTATCCCTCCCGAAATATCGATCAGTTGTGTGCGTATCATGGGACACGGGTATGTGATTTGCCGAATGCATAGTATGAGTTATGATAATCAGGATGAATAGAACTGTTTTTCTGGTCTGCGTCATTCTGTAATCATTCTGTGTGGTAACGGTAAATTTGTACAGAACCGGGTGAAGTGAACAATCTTCGGGTGGAGAACGTGCATCCATTCACTCAATTGCTGATGTGGACGAACTTGTCGTTGGTTTGTCCATTCTTCTACAAGATTGAATATTGGTCAAAGACAGGTGTGGAGACAGATTTGAGATCGTTTTCTGCAACTTCGAATGAGACTAGTGAGTGATATTTGATATTTGATATTTGATGATATTTGATATTCAGAATTTGTGTATTGCAATATTTGTTTGTAAATCGTTTCGTTGAATGAGAGACTACGCGATGTATTGTGTTGACGTGACTAGACAAGATAGTGAGTATACCTGATGTTTGGGCGAGGGAATCCATACCATTTGTTGATTCGGAGATACTGGACGATTGGAATGCTGATTTACAAATTGTTGATTAGTTGAACAATTTCATTCGAGGATGGATGGGGAAATGACAGAACACAATGTGACACTGTGACTGAGGATGACTTGCAATTTTGTCAGATATGACATGATAATATTCGGACAGTGTATTGGTGGTGGTGATGGTGGTGTGATCCGATCGGTTTTTGTGCCATGTGGTTCTATGGAACAGATGTCCAATGGGATTTTTTTGGACTGTATAATTCATCCATTTTGTGTTTGTTCACATTGGTTGTGCTGCTATTCAGTATACTTCTTTCGCACCTCGTTGGTGTAAAACTTTCAGAAATTCACGTCTCACCGTTGGAGCCGAACACATTATATCACTATCGTATTGTTGCGATCGTGACTTATCCCCATATGATTGAGGGTGATTATTCGAAAATTGTGGAGAAGAGGACAATGGAAGAGAGTGAGTGTACATGTTTCGGATGATGACAATGATTAGCTTATCACTTGATGGTCACAGTGTGATTTATTCTAGTTTATATTTATCTGACCAATAGATTTTCCAGGGCGCTAGTTGAAACAAACACATGTGTGAGCTATGCAAAGGTAATCACGTGAATGATAGATATTCTCGCTTTTTTGTGATTATAGCTAGGTTATTGAAGTTTATGGGGACACTGTTTTGTGTTCATTTTATTGAAGTGATTAAGTGTGTTCGTTGCTGATTAACTTTGTAATTCGCAGTGTGACCGAGAGTGCTTACTACCCAGTTAGTGCTTATAGCTGAAGTTAGGTTTGATTGATTGGCCGACTGTCGGTCTGTGTGCGTTTTTTTGTGTCTGCTCCCTTTTAATTCTACATGATGCCTACCTAGACTAGTCATCATGAGTATCGTTGATCGATGCTGACATTGCGCGGAGGTTGGGAGCGAGTTCGTCACAGATTGCGATCCAGTCTTCCTTTCATTGGCGTGCACGACAGACTGACCGTAGGTCTGGGTGTTCTACAAGCTTTTCGGCAATACTGGTCCACGTTGTGAGCTGGGCAGTGCAATCCGAGGTAGGTTTTGGAACGATTTGTTTGTTTGGTTAGTTTCGTCTCAAATCGGCGTAGAATATAGTCTGTTCATCGCACTCGACAGCAACAGCATTGTCACGTATCCTTGTCGTTGGATACTCTGTCAAACCAATTTACTTGTGAAATATGCTGCAGGAACCGGTGATCAAGCACCTCCAATCTTCTGGTATCCTTGGCTCTCAATAGCCAGGTTTCACAGCCGTAGCTGAATACGGGGCGAGTAACGGCACTGGAGATGTGCCTTAGTCCAAAGGCTGATTTCACCGCTAGTCCACGATGCCCGTTGTAGTTGCAGAAATGCTTCCCTGAAGTTGTCGACACGCATTATTACTCTATCCTTCACCCGGCCGTTGGAAAAGTAATGCACAGCTTAGGTACTTGATTGTTGGAACGCATTCGTTCAATTGGTCACTGGTTGATAGCTTTAGAGCTGAAGGCCCTGTGCAAGTTGACGGAACTTTCGTTTGTGCTGTTTACTTCTAGCCCGACGAGCTTCGAGGAGAATTGAATTCAATGAAGGGCGAATTGAAGTGAATCAGAAGGTCTACTTGCACGACGATGTTATCTGCGAATTCTAGGTCTGATATGTGCATCCTTCTATCCAGCTGGATAAAAAGGCAGTCGGTCAGTCCCTGTCTCATTGCCTAGTCGATGACGTAGTTAAACAGCATCGGTGAAAGATGATAGCCCAGTCTGACTTCGGTATTGAGTACGAAGTCCGAGGATTGTTCGCCGTACACACGGACTCGCTCCCTTGTGTACAAATAGTATTCCTACGGAAGCCTTGCAAGTTTATCAGGCGTCCCGTCGAATTCCATTATTTCCCAATGACCGAATCGAAGAGACCCGAAATTCGACGAATTATGCAGTCGTTACCAGCGGGAACTTTTTGCGATGCTCCAATATGTTCGATGCAATGAGATGATTTGATCCACGAAGCCTGTGTCACGGCGGAAACCCTCTTGATTAGGTCGGGTACGGCGGTTTCTCACATTGGAGAATCGGTTGAGTGGCTGCACGGAGAAAATCTGTGCAGCCACTTTGATCAGGCTGGTACCTTGATAGTTCTCGCACACTAAATTGTCCTTTTTTCTTGGGGATGGGTGGCAGAATCGATGTGTTCCAATCAGTCGGGAAGACTTCGTCTCGGTATATGGAGCCAGTTAGAGTGTAAAGTCTGTTGATCAAGAAAAAAAGGCAGCACTTTTAGACTTCTGGTGGTATGCTGTCTTTTTCACCGCCCTACTGTTCCTTAGCTGGTTGATGACTGTGGTGATTTCAGCTGTACTCGGCTGATCATAGCTGACATTTTACGGCTGTGCAAGAGCTGAGGGTTATGGGTTTATCGGGTAGTGTGAGGGACGTTTGAGCAACCGATCGAAAGCTCTGTTTATCGTTCTTTTTTCTGTTCTGGTCAGGTATGGGTTGACCGTCTGCATCGCGCAGAAGCGACTTGTGCTTACAATGCCAATCCGATGCGTTATCAATGAGGCGGAATAGTTTGTCGAAGTCACCGATTTCAGAGGTGGTCTCCCTTTTTTCGGCAACTTCTATGTATTAGCGCTTACGATCGGCTTCAGCGTGGCATGGGGCCTCCCGTTGCAGTCTACGATGTTTGCTACTTACTGATAGCCGAGCTCCATATGTTGTGTCCAAAAGTTGAAGTGTGCTTTCAGAGATCCAATATTTTTTGGTATCTTCTGGTCTTCCCTGGTTCCTTCAAACCAGCTTCTCCAACCGTCTATTTGATCATAGTCATGTTCATCTACTTGAGTTGCAACTGGTCGCACGCTGTTTACCGTCGGTAGCTGGGTGGCGACTGTGTACGGTAGAGCTTGGCATTTCTTTGGAATTTTCAGTGATGTGACGTTAATTCGGGCCATTGGAGAAGCCTTAACGCGCTTGGATAGATAAATACTGAAGCGTGCACACAGGATAAAGTGATTCATATCGTTTGTGTTTCCCGTCGAGGCACCGTGGTGTGCATGACAGTCCTCCACAGAAGAATACCAAACACACCTCACCAAGAGATGGTGGATTTGATTTGAAGTGCGACCGTCGTTTTGGTGCAACGACAGGTTGGTGTCAGAAATTGTTGAATGGGTGCGCACGTTGATCGCCCATTGTTTGTGGGGCTGCTCTCGATTTGCAAGTTTGTGTGAGAATGCGAAGTGAAGACCAATACACTCATGATACCACAAATGTACTAGAGATATGCTCTTACAAATGACAGTTTTCACTTAAAATTTCGTTTTGAATTTGTACATATTTACGCATGTGTGTGTGTGTATTAGTTTGTGTAGTTTTCCTAGAAATTGTTGTCCATTGTGCAATCCATGTGAATTGGAACTGTTCTCAGAACCGAATGCACCTTCCGATGTGACGGTGATTGCAAACGGCCTTCGCCTAACCGTGAGTTGGAATGCAAGTGAGCAATCTGTGGGTTACGAAATCACCCATTATCTGATCTCATCTGAGCCGCCGATAACAATTGAGCCACGGAGCCCCATTCCGATCGGAACTGTGAAGGTTACGGCAGTAGGCGAGCAATGTACGAGCTATGTGTTCATCGTGCGAGCATATGATGCTAAGATGCACTTATCAAGTGACCCGACTACATCGGAGGCAATTATCACGTGCGGGACGAGTAAGTCCGTCTGGATTGGAATGATTTGATTTTGCCTAAGCATAATTTGACAAGATTAGAGTCGTGTTGTTCTACTCGACCAATTAGTTATTCGATGATTAATTTTACTGAATCTGAATAGTAGTGTTGATGAGATGATTGACTTTTTAACCTAATGATGACCAGTGAGAATGAAGAATGATTGAGTCCATGTTGCATGTGTGACAGGCGATGTGAGCATTGATAATGGCTTATTTGATTGACGATTGTCAGTGAGACTAGTCTCATTATTGCGTGTGATTTGGTTTATCCCTCCCGAAATATCGATCAGTTGTGTGCGTATCATGGGACACGGGTATGTGATTTGCCGAATGCATAGTATGAGTTATGATAATCAGGATGAATAGAACTGTTTTTCTGGTCTGCGTCATTCTGTAATCATTCTGTGTGGTAACGGTAAATTTGTACAGAACCGGGTGAAGTGAACAATCTTCGGGTGGAGAACGTGCATCCATTCACTCAATTGCTGATGTGGACGAACTTGTCGTTGGTTTGTCCATTCTTCTACAAGATTGAATATTGGTCAAAGACAGGTGTGGAGACAGATTTGAGATCGTTTTCTGCAACTTCGAATGAGACTAGTGAGTGATATTTGATATTTGATATTTGATGATATTTGATATTCAGAATTTGTGTATTGCAATATTCGTTTGTAAATTGTTTCGTTGAATGAGAGACTACGCGATTTATTGTGTTGACGTGACTAGACAAGATAGTGAGTATACCTGATGTTTGGGCGAGGGAATCCATACCATTTGTTGATTCGGAGAAACTGGACGATTGGAATGCTGATTTACAAATTGTTGATTAGTTGAACAATTTCATTCGAGGATGGATGGGGAAATGACAGAACACAATGTGACACTGTGACTGAGGATGACTTGCAATTTTGTCAGATATGACATGATAATATTCGGACAGTGTATTGGTGGTGGTGATGGTGGTGTGATCCGATCGGTTTTTGTGCCATGTGGTTCTATGGAACAGATGTCCAATGGGATTTTTTTGGACTGTATAATTCATCCATTTTGTGTTTGTTCACATTGGTTGTGCTGCTATTCAGTATACTTCTTTCGCACCTCGTTGGTGTAAAACTTTCAGAAATTCACGTCTCACCGTTGGAGCCGAACACATTATATCACTATCGTATTGTTGCGATCGTGACTTATCCCCATATGATTGAGGGTGATTATTCGAAAATTGTGGAGAAGAGGACAATGGAAGAGAGTGAGTGTACATGTTTCGGATGATGACAATGATTAGCTTATCACTTGATGGTCACAGTGTGATTTATTCTAGTTTATATTTATCTGACCAATAGATTTTCCAGGGCGCTAGTTGAAACAAACACATGTGTGAGCTATGCAAAGGTAATCACGTGAATGATAGATATTCTCGCTTTTTTGTGATTATAGCTAGGTTATTGAAGTTTATGGGGACACTGTTTTGTGTTCATTTTATTGAAGTGATTAAGTGTGTTCGTTGCTGATTAACTTTGTAATTCGCAGTGTGACCGAGAGTGCTTACTACCCAGTTAGTGCTTATAGCTGAAGTTAGGTTTGATTGATTGGCCGACTGTCGGTCTGTGTGCGTTTTTTTGTGTCTGCTCCCTTTTAATTCTACATGATGCCTACCTAGACTAGTCATCATGAGTATCGTTGATCGATGCTGACATTGCGCGGAGGTTGGGAGCGAGTTCGTCACAGATTGCGATCCAGTCTTCCTTTCATTGGCGTGCACGACAGACTGACCGTAGGTCTGGGTGTTCTACAAGCTTTTCGGCAATACTGGTCCACGTTGTGAGCTGGGCAGTGCAATCCGAGGTAGGTTTTGGAACGATTTGTTTGTTTGGTTAGTTTCGTCTCAAATCGGCGTAGAATATAGTCTGTTCATCGCACTCGACAGCAACAGCATTGTCACGTATCCTTGTCGTTGGATACTCTGTCAAACCAATTTACTTGTGAAATATGCTGCAGGAACCGGTGATCAAGCACCTCCAATCTTCTGGTATCCTTGGCTCTCAATAGCCAGGTTTCACAGCCGTAGCTGAATACGGGGCGAGTAACGGCACTGGAGATGTGCCTTAGTCCAAAGGCTGATTTCACCGCTAGTCCACGATGCCCGTTGTAGTTGCAGAAATGCTTCCCTGAAGTTGTCGACACGCATTATTACTCTATCCTTCACCCGGCCGTTGGAAAAGCAATGCACAGCTTAGGTACTTGATTGTTGGAACGCATTCGTTCAATTGGTCACTGGTTGATAGCTTTAGAGCTGAAGGCCCTGTGCAAGTTGACGGAACTTTCGTTTGTGCTGTTTACTTCTAGCCCGACGAGCTTCGAGGAGAATTGAATTCAATGAAGGGCGAATTGAAGTGAATCAGAAGGTCTACTTGCACGACGATGTTATCTGCGAATTCTAGGTCTGATATGTGCATCCTTCTATCCAGCTGGATAAAAAGGCAGTCGGTCAGTCCCTGTCTCATTGCCTAGTCGATGACGTAGTTAAACAGCATCGGTGAAAGATGATAGCCCAGTCTGACTTCGGTATTGAGTACGAAGTCCGAGGATTGTTCGCCGTACACACGGACTCGCTCCCTTGTGTACAAATAGTATTCCTACGGAAGCCTTGCAAGTTTATCAGGCGTCCCGTCGAATTCCATTATTTCCCAATGACCGAATCGAAGAGACCCGAAATTCGACGAATTATGCAGTCGTTACCAGCGGGAACTTTTTGCGATGCTCCAATATGTTCGATGCAATGAGATGATTTGATCCACGAAGCCTGTGTCACGGCGGAAACCCTCTTGATTAGGTCGGGTACGGCGGTTTCTCACATTGGAGAATCGGTTGAGTGGCTGCACGGAGAAAATCTGTGCAGCCACTTTGATCAGGCTGGTACCTTGATAGTTCTCGCACACTAAATTGTCCTTTTTTCTTGGGGATGGGTGGCAGAATCGATGTGTTCCAATCAGTCGGGAAGACTTCGTCTCGGTATATGGAGCCAGTTAGAGTGTAAAGTCTGTTGATCAAGAAAAAAAGGCAGCACTTTTAGACTTCTGGTGGTATGCTGTCTTTTTCACCGCCCTACTGTTCCTTAGCTGGTTGATGACTGTGGTGATTTCAGCTGTACTCGGCTGATCATAGCTGACATTTTACGGCTGTGCAAGAGCTGAGGGTTATGGGTTTATCGGGTAGTGTGAGGGACGTTTGAGCAACCGATCGAAAGTTCTGTTTATCGTTCTTTTTTCTGTTCTGGTCAGGTATGGGTTGACCGTCTGCATCGCGCAGAAGCGACTTGTGCTTACAATGCCAATCCGATGCGTTATCAATGAGGCGGAATAGTTTGTCGAAGTCACCGATTTCAGAGGTGGTCTCCCTTTTTTCGGCAACTTCTATGTATTAGCGCTTACGATCGGCTTCAGCGTGGCATGGGGCCTCCCGTTGCAGTCTACGATGTTTGCTACTTACTGATAGCCGAGCTCCATATGTTGTGTCCAAAAGTTGAAGTGTGCTTTCAGAGATCCAATATTTTTTGGTATCTTCTGGTCTTCCCTGGTTCCTTCAAACCAGCTTCTCCAACCGTCTATTTGATCATAGTCATGTTCATCTACTTGAGTTGCAACTGGTCGCACGCTGTTTACCGTCGGTAGCTGGGTGGCGACTGTGTACGGTAGAGCTTGGCATTTCTTTGGAATTTTCAGTGATGTGACGTTAATTCGGGCCATTGGAGAAGCCTTAACGCGCTTGGATAGATAAATACTGAAGCGTGCACACAGGATAAAGTGATTCATATCGTTTGTGTTTCCCGTCGAGGCACCGTGGTGTGCATGACAGTCCTCCACAGAAGAATACCAAACACACCTCACCAAGAGATGGTGGATTTGATTTGAAGTGCGACCGTCGTTTTGGTGCAACGACAGGTTGGTGTCAGAAATTGTTGAATGGGTGCGCACGTTGATCGCCCATTGTTTGTGGGGTTGCTCTCGATTTGCAAGTTTGTGTGAGAATGCGAAGTGAAGACCAATACACTCATGATACCACAAATGTACTAGAGATATGCTCTTACAAATGACAGTTTTCACTTAAAATTTCGTTTTGAATTTGTACATATTTACGCATGTGTGTGTGTGTATTAGGTTGTGTAGTTTTCCTAGAAATTGTTGTCCATTGTGCAATCCATGTGAATTGGAACTGTTCTCAGAACCGAATGCACCTTCCGATGTGACGGTGATTGCAAACGGCCTTCGCCTAACCGTGAGTTGGAATGCAAGTGAGCAATCTGTGGGTTACGAAATCACCCATTATCTGATCTCATCTGAGCCGCCGATAACAATTGAGCCACAGAGCCCCATTCCGATCGGAACTGTGAAGGTTACGGCAGTAGGCGAGCAATGTACGAGCTATGTGTTCATCGTGCGAGCATATGATGCTAAGATGCACTTATCAAGTGACCCGACTACATCGGAGGCAATTATCACGTGCGGGACGAGTAAGTCCGTCTGGATTGGAATGATTTGATTTTGCCTAAGCATAATTTGACAAGATTAGAGTCGTGTTGTTCTACTCGACCAATTAGTTATTCGATGATTAATTTTACTGAATCTGAATAGTAGTGTTGATGAGATGATTGACTTTTTAACCTAATGATGACCAGTGAGAATGAAGAATGATTGAGTCCATGTTGCATGTGTGACAGGCGATGTGAGCATTGATAATGGCTTATTTGATTGACGATTGTCAGTGAGACTAGTCTCATTATTGCGTGTGATTTGGTTTATCCCTCCCGAAATATCGATCAGTTGTGTGCGTATCATGGGACACGGGTATGTGATTTGCCGAATGCATAGTATGAGTTATGATAATCAGGATGAATAGAACTGTTTTTCTGGTCTGCGTCATTCTGTAATCATTCTGTGTGGTAACGGTAAATTTGTACAGAACCGGGTGAAGTGAACAATCTTCGGGTGGAGAACGTGCATCCATTCACTCAATTGCTGATGTGGACGAACTTGTCGTTGGTTTGTCCATTCTTCTACAAGATTGAATATTGGTCAAAGACAGGTGTGGAGACAGATTTGAGATCGTTTTCTGCAACTTCGAATGAGACTAGTGAGTGATATTTGATATTTGATATTTGATGATATTTGATATTCAGAATTTGTGTATTGCAATATTCGTTTGTAAATTGTTTCGTTGAATGAGAGACTACGCGATTTATTGTGTTGACGTGACTAGACAAGATAGTGAGTATACCTGATGTTTGGACGAGTGATTACATCGAAGGTTGTTGTTGGTTGAAGTGATCTGTACGTCACTAGACTGCACCTTGAGGTGGTGTGATGGTTTGCTTGCCCCCATGACCCAAAGCGCTATGCAGGACGGCTTTCCTAACCCGGAGATGCGTTCATGTCCGGAAGGGCCTTGGGTAGATGCCAGACGAAGTTCAGACGCAAAATCCGTTGATGGGCAACATCTGGTTCTATTCATCATGCCCCTGTAGAGAACACTCGAGCGAATAAACACGGCGAGAATAAGTATACCGGTCTAAAATCCTCCACTAGATGGACGTAAGAGTGGAGTACCTGAGGCTTCTCTCGACGGTGGCAGAAGTCATTGCATTTCATTGAGTAGCTATCGCCTGGCTTAGCTGGGCAGCATCCGGCCCAAACGATACATCCCTGTCCACGTACCGCTTGTTCCATTGGGTGCATGGGGCTAAGGACTGAATCCGGAAAGTGGATCGATAAGAGATCATCAGAAAAGACAAGACAGAAGGTATGCAGTAATCAGGCTTCATGTGACAGACCAGAAGTTCCTTCACGAGTGCCTCAGTCACGTTCCCGTGATGGGTTTACGGCCGACTGCCTTTTGGATGAGAATTCTGAGTCAAAGGCTCCGGTTAGGGTTCTCAAAGAAAAACGCCTTCTGCGGTGTGGGCAGCCGCGAAGTATGATTCGCTCAGAAACCTCCAGTATCTTTCCTGTAAAGGGCCTTACCAATTTTCCCTCTTCTAATTTAAGATGGATGCAAAATGCCACGAGTAATTGTGGCTGTGATAAAAGCAGTAGTTCAGGAGTTGGGTATAAATCGAATGCACTCCTTTAATCTAAATGTCTACTTAATTTAACTGTCTTTATCGTCCTCACACTATGGAATAGTGAGCAGATTACCAGGGAATGGTATGAATCGGTGATTGTACCGATTTACAAGAAAGGTGACTGGTTCTCTCATCAAAACGACAGAGGAATTAGCTTGGTAAGTATCACATCCAAACTGCTCACCGGTCTTATTCTCCACCGACTATCCATTGCCCGCCAAATGTGTACGAGTGAGAATCAAGCCGGTTTCAGATCCGGTCGAGGTTGTATCGACCACATCTTTCCACTTCGGCAAATCTCAGAGCACAGACACATCTTTCCTAGGCCCACAATCTCTATGTTTCTTGATCTAAAAGCAGTGTTCGATTCAATAAACTGCACAGTTCTCTGGCGCTGCCTCTCACTGAAGGGTGTACCAGAGACGTTTATTTCTCTTCTCCAATGCTTGTATGCAAACAGCCGAAGCCGAGTTCGTGCTTACGGTGACCTTTCCCCCGAGTTCACCACAGAAAGTGGTTTTCGTCAGTGTTGCTCTCTCTCACCCTTCCTCTTCAATTTTGTGATTGAATTGATTCTTTGGATAGCCCTTTCCTCATGTGAGAATAGCGGCGTCGATCTTTGTTCAGGCAGTAAACCGTCTAACTTGGAATACGCGGACGATATTGTTCTGAGTGAAGATCCAGGTAGGTTGCATGCTCTCTCAGATAGCCTAAACAGGAGTGTAGCAATGTTTTGGATTTTTTTTTGTACCTTCAAAGTGTAAAATGCTTTTGCAGGACTGGGTTGGCTCAACACCAAACCTTGCGTTGTCAGGGGAAACTCTAGCTGAAGTGGATAAATTTTGTTACTTGGCTAGTTACATCTCACCAGGTGGACAGACATCGGATGAAGTGTGATCGATTACACAGAAGGCGCGTTTGGCTTTTGCTAATCTCAGCCATCTGTTTTGGTGGCGTGACATCCGATTGTCTGTTAGGGGTAGAGTGCACAATGCGGCGGTTAGGTCCTTTCTTTCTATACGGTTCAGAAACGTGGCGGTTGAAAAAAGAAGATAGGCGAAGACTGTTGGTGTTGGAGAACCGATGTTTCCGTAGCATTGCCCGAGTATGGTGGGAACACCGTATCAGCAATGCTGAGGTTAGGCGTGAGCTGTTGGGAACCAGAAGTCAATTTCTGGATCAAGTACTGAACCTAAAGAGATTAAGGTGGTTAGGTCGTGTTACGCATGCCTACCGATAGACTTCCTCAGCGTACGCTTTTCTCTGAGGCAAGTGGTGATTGGAAGGTAAGTCGAGGTGGTTAGTCTATGACTTGGCAAGAAGGTATGGAAACCTTGCCTAGTGGACTTGGCCGAGTAGGACGTGTTAGACTTCCAGGTTGAGATCCTCGTGATCGGCCTACTACATGGTTGGAGACGTTAAGTGATATTGCTAGGTGTCGCAGTCAGTGGAGTAGTTGCATTCGGACTCTTTCCTTGTCTTCTTGATTTCCGTTTCATACTCTGACTTTTTTGAATCTTTACCACTATGCTCCTATTCTTTCCGCCCTTTACTGAATAATGCCGGAAGGGAGCGGTGGAAGTTAGAGAACAGAAGCGCGAGGTTGATGGTTGAAAAGACTGAACTGAACTGAACTGAACTAAACTGAACTGAACTGAACTGAACTGAACTGAACTGAACTGAACTGAACTGAACTGAACTGAACTGAACTGAACTGAACTGAACTGAACTGAACTGAACTGAACTGAACTGAACTGAACTGAACTGAACTGAACTGAACTGAACTGAACTGAACTGAACTGAACTGAACTGAACTGAACTGAACTGAACTGAACTGAACTGAACTGAACTGAACTGAACTGAACTGAACTGAACTGAACTGAACTGAACTGAACTGAACTGAACTGAACTGAACTGAACTGAACTGAACTGAACTGAACTGAACTGAACTGAACTGAACTTCGTCAGGAGAAGATAGGGACATTGAACTATTCTCGAGTGAAAAGGTAGCATACCTTGAGTATGCGGACGACATAGTTGTTCTAAGTGAAGACCCAGGTAAGTTGCTAGCTATTCTAGACAGCTTGACGGATTGCGTAGCAATGTTCGGTGTGCGTTTTACACCTTCAAAGTGCAAGATGCTTTTTCAGGACTGGGTTGGCCCATCGCCAAACGTTTCAGTGTCTAGGGAGACTATAAACGTGGTATACAAGTTCTGTTATCTGGGGAGCTGCATTTCACCCGGATGTCGAATATCGGATGAGGTGCCTCTGCGTATACAGAAGGCTCGCTTGGTATTTGACAATCTGAGTCATCTGTGGCGTGGACATGACATCCGTTTATCTATAAAGGGTCGAGTGTACGCTGCAGCAGTCAGGCCTGTGCTTCTGTATGGTTCGGAGACATGGCCACTGCGGATGGGGGACATACGAAGATTGTCGGTACTTGAACACCATTGTCTTTGTAGTATTGCTTGAATCTGGTGGGAACACCGTGTGAGCAATGCTGAGGTTTGGCGGAAAGTCTTAGGTTCAAAGACCATATCCTTAGATGAAAAACTTAAGCTGACCATACTAAGATGGTTGGGACATGTATTGCGCATGTCGCCTGACAGGATTCCTCGGTGTGCTATGTTTGCTGAGGCGGGTACCGGTTGGAAGAGGAGTAAGAGTGGTCAGTCCATGACATGGAAGAAAGGTATGAAAAACGTAACCAATGGACTTGGCCACGTAAGGTGTGTTAGACTTCCTGGTTGGGATCCAAGAGACCATCCCACTCAGTGGTTAGATACGTCACGAGTCCAGTTGCATCAAACAGATTGGCGTCACGGTTGGAGCCGTGCTGCCCATTTGTATTATGTTTAGCAATGGTCGAGGTGTTTGGAAATATATAATCGTCCTCATTGTTATTTTTCGAATTTGCATATGATATGCACATATTTGCAATTGAGTAGCAGGAGATTCGATTTGTATATAATATGATTCATCATGCAGCTTGAACGCTCAACTCACCATTGAAAACCATGGAAGCACTGTACAGCTGTTTCATCCTTGTTGGGAATCATCAGCAGTGCACATCCACCGAGCCCCCACGGGGACTCGAACCCGGGGTGAACGATTGTGAATCGAACACCTTAACCACAAGGCTATCCGGGCCGGCTCTCAACGGTTTGTTGAACATCTACACTACATGATATAGCACCCTTCCGTCACTGGCTTTTGAACGGTAACAACCCGCTTCCCACACAGCGATCGACTCCTATGATGGATGACTTCTCTGTAGGGGCCTAAGTACAACGAAGGCATTCCGTTATGAACAACCTACCCCGGGTTCGAGTCCCCGTGGGGGCTCGGTGGATGTGCACTGCTGATGATTCCCAACAAGGATGAAACAGCTGTACAGTGCTTCCATGGTTTTCAATGGTGAGTTGAGCGTTCAAGCTGCATGATGAATCATATTATATATGCACATATCTGTATGCTCACATTTTGGTCGATTTTCATTGTGGACTGGTGCAGAACGCACTAACTATTCACACCTCATTGGTGTAAAACTTTCAGAAATTCACGTCTCACCGTTGGAGCCGAACACATTATATCACTATCGTATTGTTGCGATCGTGACTTATCCCCGTATGATTGAGGGTGATTATTCGAAAATTGTGGAGAAGAGGACAATGGAAGAGAGTGAGTGAACATGTTTTTCAGAATGATGATAATGATTAGCTTATCACTTGACGGTCACAGTGTGATTTATTCCTGTTAATATTTATCTGACCAATAGGCTTTCCAAAGCAATTGTTGTAACGAACAGGAATGTCTATCGAATCCTCTTTGGTTGGACACCATGATTATATTCATTGCAGTTCCCGGTGTGTACGGGTCCTTCCACGATCTCAATATTTTCTGTGTGGAGTTTGATGTGACTGCGCGTGGTTTCGTTTGTTCGTGAATGTGCTTTTCTGTGTGTTTGTGTGTGTGTGTGTGTGTGTGTGTGTGTGTGTGTGTGTGTGGTGTATTGTGGGGAGGGGGGTGGGGCGGGGATGGGATGGGATGGGGTGATTTTGAGTGCGTGGCCTATTAATTCCAGTCCATAAACGCTCTTATTCGTACGATGTAATGTGAATGTTTCAGCACGTATGTTATTTACAGTGGAATCGAGAAGAAAATACTATGAAGGCTATTTAGAATGTCGAGTGGAACGCTTGGAAGCATTCTGAAATATTGTATCGTCAATTTGGAAACAGCGTGAAATATGGACAGATTTACGGTTAGCTCAATCTGGATTCAACCACCGGGTTTGATGAGAAGTTGCTCTGTGACGTTTACTTTTCTACCAAGAACACTGGCTAAATAGGGCACTGTAGAGACGGGACGATTCTAAACTGGAAACGTGTAGAAGGATGTGAACAACAAACAGACAGGTCATATCAAATAGTATGAGAGGGTGAGTCCGCAAGAATCTTCATAGAGAATTTTCCACAGGTAGAATGTGTAGATCACATATTTGGTTGATGAAAGAGATCATGGGAATCGAAGAACCACGACTGATAATAGCCGAACCGCGGTGTAGTGATTAGAAGTTCTTTTTACGTAGACCGGGGAAGATTGTTTGTTTGCTGGCAACAAAATGGGATGATTTGAAGTGGGAAAAGTTATGTGACTAGAGCTAGTGGGTCGGACAAAACAGTATCCTGAAGAACATCATAGTTGTCGATTGAAGTATTTGATAATAAACTACCGGCTTCAGTACTCTGGGTTCTGTTGGAAAAGTGGTCTTTATCCAGGAGAGCAGATAAGCCGAGTAGCCGACAGACCACTACCTTTTGAGAGGGAGGGAATGAGGAACCGAATCAAAAGCAGAGGAATACTCGAGAAAGACACGACGAATTGATTTTGCAAAACTATCGATTCTGTTAACAATGAAATGGTAAACTGAAGTAACTTCATTCGGAGTGCACATATTGGGCTTGTATGCAAACTGGTAAAGGTCATTGGGAGCAATTGAAGAGGAACGCGTTCGGCTGAGGATAGCACGCTCGGTCAAGTTGAATGCAGAGAAGGTGATAGCGGCGGGACGAAAACGTTAGGAAAAATGTTCTAGAGGTGGAGTGTTTGTGAATAGTCACAACTGTGGCAGGTTTCCAGGATTCAGGAGCAGCACCAGTTTCAACGGATCTGTTGATGAGAGGAATCATGTTTCCGTTAGCGGGCTTACTTAGAATATGAGAAGAGTTAAGGATAAACCATCTCCCCATCTGTGCGTTTTCTAGCACATTTGAATAGAGTACGGGAAAGTAGACAATGAACAGGCATACTCAAAACATCTCCGAGCCCCGGGAAGCGGTCTGGAGCGACCACTTCAACCAGAGGGCGGTTTTCCGTGCCCAAAAGAGGACGACGCACCGATGATACCATCAGATGCTTCGGAGATTTCGGTTGTCGCCGAGCATGGTCAACGCGGAGTGGCCAGTTATCACACTCGTAGAGACAAACGGTCACTTAAATCAAACGCTATTAGCGGGTATCTGGTTGCTTGATTGAAGTCTCCGACAACAATAAAACAACAGTCAGACAGTTATGGAACTAGAACAATTATTAGAGCACCAAAACTGTCTCATGTCTCTGTGGCAGCAAAAGGGAGGAATTTAGAGGTTATTGATTGCCGTGCCCAGAAGAAGAGATAATTCGGGATGTCACTTGTCAATGACTCAGTCAATACTATTACAGGAGAAAGAAAAGATAGCTTCAACCATTCTAGACCATTGAAAATCGATATGGATCACCACGACACCACATGTTCCCTTGTATTGTTTCCTCTCTTGACGAAATCACTAATAAATTGTTTGCGGTCTAGTGGTAAGCGTAGAAGGTAAGGAATGAGACTATTTCTATATGTAGACGTGCTTGGTTGAATTTGATTGAATTTCGAGTCAATGGAAGAGAAGGAGACGGTTTTGGAGGATGTGGGTTGAAGGCAATGATTGATGTCGGATGATAAACTATTTGTGAATTTGCCATGATGTTCTAATCGCTGAGTTTGGCGTTTAGATCGCAAACGTTTAATCACCAGTCGAGGTGACATCGTCAGTGCATGTGAATTTGTCGCAAGCATCAAAATGCTCACTATTGATGGATCCAGTAAGAGTATCTCTAATAATGTTGCTGCAACGGTGAGCAATATCAGAGACTTGGTGATAAGAGGATACTCTTTTCCTTTTAAACCAGGAAAAATTTCAGGGGAGTAGTAAGACCAATGATGGAGAATGCAATAGGTTACAAGCTTAAAAACAAGATTATGAGGTACTCTAATTTTTTGTAGTCTAAAAGATAAAAATAGTTTTTGAATTCCATGAAGACTGCTTCAACGTTTAGGAACGCTAAGTGAAAGAGAATGGGAAGTGGACCAGTAACAAAGTTCATTCAGACTGTTTTGAAGGAACTTCAAACTTTCATTTCCATTATAGGAACATTCAGGAAAACCATCATTGGCTTATTAGTGGCCTGTGAGATGAGATGGAAGGTGATTTAACTGATATAAACAGGGAAAAGAAATGGGATCCTGAAAAAACACCAGAAGATGAGTGTCTTTTACCACAAGAAGTGAACTAAGTGCGATTAGGAAAAATAGTCATGAACGATGTTCGGAGTACGACAGCCAACTCCGTTATCATATGGAACATGCAGGAGAGTACCATGAAGAAGCGAACCAAGTGCGCTTGTGTAGTGAGGAAGGATTAGTTTATTAGTAGGGCCTCATGATCGGGAGTGGGAACAATGGAGTTACCAATGTAGTCAGTAGCATCAAGGGTTGACAGAGAGGGATTTTTAGGCGAACGTTGCCGAGTCTGCGGAGTGAACTTGGAGTATTACGCGGTGGAGGAGTACGTTCTCAAATACTGTCAAAAAGCAGATGTGCAGGCTATCGGATGATATTTGTTGGATGTCTTGGGTTCAGGGGTAAAGTGGGCTAAACTTACAATCCGGAATCAATCCAGAAAAAAGTGCATCAATTGAATAGATTGGTCAAAGGTTGTGGGTTCTAAATACGGGGGTTTCAGTGACATAGAGATTATAGGTCGTGGCCACCCGATTAAGGGCACTTGTCTTTTGTAGAATTTCAGGAGAGAGCCCGGGTTTGGGTTCATAGTAGTCATGATATTGAGGGGGAAGTGGGAATGCGTGGGATTATACAGTGAACTGGTGATTCCGATATTCGGCTTTGAGCTTCAGCTTGGGTTTGTCATAGCACAACTGTATCAGGGTTCTTCACATCTCACGTCAGCTCTTATTATCTAGTATTGTTTCTATATACAGACTACTCAGATGTCGTACTTCAGTATTGATGAGTGTGGATGGGTTTTTACGACATGATTTCAGCTAGATTTCTATTCTCTTTTCATAGCTCTGCGGAGGGGATGAGAACCTGTCAGGTTGGACATGATGGGTTCTAATAGGACAACACGAATCGTAGCAAAATTTACGGTAGTCAGCAAAGTGCTCACAGTATGAGGACGCTTCGTGGAACGGAAAAATAGAGTAATCAGTGGAGCCAATTACTGCTCGACCGGTGGTGATCGAATGGTCTAGAGCGTTTGATTACCACCCCGGAGGTTGGAGATTCTAATCCTCACCATCTCCCGTTACATTGGTGGTAGACAGTAATCCACTGTCATCCGTCTCGCTACCAGACCTGACCTATGGGGTCTTATGTGGTTCTCCCTCATTCCAAGTCCCAGGTTTTGGTTGCCGGTTGTTCGTAATAATGCAGTGAGCCTTCGTGGCTATGGGAGGTATACTCCTTCCACTGCACACATGCGCGAGCAAGCAATGGAAGAATAGCGTTTGCGGAATTGGCGTGAGGAATGCAAGGGGGAAGGGGATAGGTCTAAGACTTGTTTTGAAAATAAACTTAAAGATGAGGAAGTAAAGCACAGTGGTCAGAATCGCTAATGAGGCACGTTTGAATATTATGGAGTTACTTTAATAATAAAATAATATCGAATCTAAAATGGCTTCATATTGCTTTTGGAAGTACATCTGATGTAGAAAGTCCAGAGTGATCGAGAGACGGATTGATTGTCTATTGGAATCGTGTGATTATATACGAAAACACTTATCAAAAAATGTGATGAAAGGCTGCCTCTCATAGTCAGTGTGTGAGCTTCCGGTTGTTCAACGGAAAAAAGGGTGATAGAAAAAATTTCTGCGAAGATCGTGGTATTCCCTTTACAACACGAACAAAACACACATTGAATACGGCGATATTAGAGGACCACGAGTTTGATGAAATATCAACAGACAGGTTGGTGTCAGAATTTGTTGAATGGGTGCGCACGTTGATCGCCCATTGTTTGTGGGGTTGCTCTCGATTTGCAAGTTTGTGTGAGAATGCGAAGTGAAGACCAATACACTCATGATACCACAAATGTACTAGAGATATGCTCTTCCAAATGACAGTTTTCACTTAAAATTTCGTATCGAATTTGTGCATTTTACGCATGTGTGTGTCTGTGTGTGTGTGTATTAGGTTGTGTAGTTTTCCTAGAAATTGTTGTCCATTGTGCAATCCATGTGAATTGGAACTGTTCTCAGAACCGAATGCACCTTCCGATGTGACGGTGATTGCAAACGGCCTTCGCCTAACCGTGAGTTGGAATGCAAGTGAGCAATCTGTGGGTTACGAAATCACCCATTATCTGATCTCATCTGAGCCGCCGATAACAATTGAGCCACGGAGCCCCATTCCGATCGGAACTGTGAAGGTTACGGCAGTAGGCGAGCAATGTACGAGCTATGTGTTCATCGTGCGAGCATATGATGCTAAGATGCACCTATCAAGTGACCCGACTACATCGGAGGCAATTACCACGTGCGGGACGAGTAAGTCCGTCTGGATTTGAATGATTTGATTTTGCCTAAGCATAATTTGACAAGATTAGAGTCGTGTTGTTCTACTCGACCAATTAGTTATTCGATGATTAATTTTACTGAATCTGAATAGTAGTGTTGATGAGATGATTGACTTTTTAACCTAATGATGACCAGTGAGAATGAAGAATGATTGAGTCCATGTTGCATGTGTGACAGGCGATGTGAGCATTGATAATGGCTTATTTGATTGACGATTGTCAGTGAGACTAGTCTCATTATTGCGTGTGATTTGGTTTATCCCTCCCGAAATATCGATCAGTTGTGTGCGTATCATGGGACACGGGTATGTGATTTGCCGAATGCATAGTATGAGTTATGATAATCAGGATGAATAGAACTGTTTTTCTGGTCTGCGTCATTCTGTGATCATTCTGTGTGGTAACGGTAAATTTGTACAGAACCGGGTGAAGTGAACAATCTTCGGGTGGAGAACGTGCATCCATTCACTCAATTGCTGATGTGGACGAACTTGTCGTTGGTTTGTCCATTCTTCTACAAGATTGAATATTGGTCAAAGACAGGTGTGGAGACAGATTTGAGATCGTTTTCTGCAACTTCGAATGAGACTAGTGAGTGATATTTGATATTTGATATTTGATGATATTTGATTTTCAGAATTTGTGTATTGCAATATTTGTTTGTAAATTGTTTCGTTGAATGAGAGACTACGCGATTTATTGTGTTGACGTGACTAGACAAGATAGTGAGTATACCTGATGTTTGGGCGAGGGAATCCATACCATTTGTTGATTCGGAGATACTGGACGATTGGAATGCTGATTTACGAATTGTTGATTAGTTGAACAATTTCATTCGAGGATGGATGGGGAAATGACAGAACACAATGTGACACTGTGACTGAGGATGACTTGCAATTTTGTCAGATATGACATGATAATATTCGGACATTGTATTGGTGGTGGTGATGGTGGTGTGATCCGATCGGTTTTTGTGCCATGTGGTTCTATGGAACAGATGTCCAATGGGATTTTTTTGGACCGTATAGTTCATCCATTTTGTGTTTGTTCACATTGGTTGTGCTGCTATTCAGTATACTTCTTTCGCACCTCGTTGGTGTAAAACTTTCAGAAATTCACGTCTCACCGTTGGAGCCGAACACATTATATCACTATCGTATTGTTGCGATCGTGACTTATCCCCATATGATTGAGGGTGATTATTCGAAAATTGTGGAGAAGAAGACAATGGAAGAGAGTGAGTGTACATGTTTCAGAATGATGTCAACAGCTTCTTGGTTATTTGACGGATTTAGCAAAATTCTTTTCTTTCGATTTTGTCTGACGTTTCGATGTCATTCTTAGAAGCAGTTTCGATCTGTAATTTTCTGTCACATTTCTGAAGCTTCTGTTATGTTTTTCAGTAATCTTTTCTCGTTTTTCTGATTTTCACAATCGATTTTTTGACCTGGGTTTTGGGATGGAAATTCTCTGAGTACTTCTCGACTTCCTTGTTTTATTCGCCGTTTGGTGCAGTGATCGTAAACATCGTCATTCTCAAGTTGAATGGAAGTAACTGGAATCAGTCTGCCTGAATTTTACTGAGTTGTATTAGAAAGGTGCTGATGAAAGGAGCTGTCGATGAATGATCTTAACCCTGTTTGTGAACGGCATTGCACTGAAAATTCGGTTCACTTAGATAATGTCTGCTGTCTCAATAAAACTTCCGACAGTTAAGTTGACTATTCTCGATTGAGAACTACAAGTCATATATGGCTGTAAGTGAATTGACCGAGTCAATCATGAAAACCACAAAACAAACGACCCTGTCACGGTGAAAATCATACAGATTAAGAAAGAGTTAAAATGGCAACGAGTCAGTTCCCGTGTGCTTATCTCTATCATTTACTGCCTGTCTGTAACCGTTTATTGGGTGAATCTGCTGTACCCAACCAGAGATGATCACATTCTTCAAATGGCTATCCCGTTTGGTTAGGTTTGTCTACCGTTTTTGCCATTCCATGCACTAAGCGTCTCGACCTACCCCCAAACTGCTACGTGCCGCTTAGAGAAATGCATACCAGGAATTTCTACGCGGGGGTAGACGGCACATGTCCCAACGCCAGGAAGCTGTTCGTGTTGAACGTTTGGCTTAGAGACTGACCCTCGGTCGCTGACCACATTACGAATGAACTTAGCAGCACTATTGTTCCGGTCTTCCCACCCTACTGAATAAATGCAGTGAAAACAGGAATTTCTAAACGCCGGTACTTCTTGTCTCCCCTGAAGCCGCGTTTAAGCCATGTTTCTGATTCGTATAGGTGGACTAATCTGACGGAACGAATTTAGCGTACACGCCACAACACTCCAACCAATGTCCGGGGCAACAATGTAGCTGCCAAGATGGCAATGCTTATTTTGTTTGGTTAACGTTTCGATTTTATGATGAACACTGGTGACGAACCAATTCAGTCTCTGCGCGACATTTACTGATTTGTAGATTCGAAGGGAATTGTAAGCGTTTCTACACCGGTGGTCACAACAACTGACAAAGATCGCGACTTCGGATTTTAACTGAAAACCAAACTTGGATCCTGGGTACACTGGGGTAGTTTTGTTTTTATTTAGGAAAGGTTCAGATCATCGCTCTAAACTATGCCTGGGTTGAAGAACGTCGTACTTTGCATACGTGTACCGTGGTGGTCAAGTGGTATAGAGCGTTTGATTGCGACCTTGGAGGTCTGAAGGTCGAATCCCCGTCACCACCAGTTACTTTGGTGGTAGGCAGTAATCCCCACTGTCGTCCGGCTCGTTGATACACCTGATCTATTGGGATCTTATGTGGCCCTCCACTCCAAGTCTTACGGTCTGGCCGCCGGTTGTTCCTAATAGTTCAGTAGGCCTCTGTGGCTATGAGGTGTATAGTTCTGCCACTGCACTGATGCGCATGCGTGTAATAAAAATATTACTTCTGAATAGAAACACGCGTAGGTTGCATGTTTCTGAGGTACGTATTTGTACATATAGTCCACTGTCCACTGTTTCCAACAATGACACGTTCGTGCACAATAACTAATCGTGCTGTGATAACATACTTCTGTTTGAAGCTTCGTGATCCAATATTTTGCAAACGAAAGCGAATGAATCGTGCAAGCCATACCTGGCTAGGAAGTTTCTAGCCGGTTTGGGGAATCAGTCGATCCACTGATCTGTTGATAAGATGAGTGGCTCATATCAACCCTTGTTCTCCAAAGCGTGTTATACTTAAGTCTTTTTGGTTTTCCATTGGGTTTTGATGTTTTCGAGCCCCATTCAGTCAACTTGAGATAAAGTGCCCCCTATGTGTATGTTTCTCTATTTCAATATTCTTAGTAATGTTGTCTCCGATTCCGGCGTTCTGTCCTTCTGTTGTGGCATACAATAGTACTTTCTGCCGTCCAAAAGGATCGATGTTAGCTTCCTGTCATATTTTGATCATTCCGTTATCATCCCTGTCACATATTGAATCTGAGAAATCCCGGTCAATGATCAGTTCTTGGTTAGCTTCTGTGTGCTGTTCACTTAGAACAGAGATTCCTTGTGATCTATTAGAGTATCAGCTGTGACAAAAATGCATCATTGACGTATTTTGTCTACCCACATTTTTCATTACATGCTTGCACATGAATGCGGTGGGCGGGGCATTAACCCCATAGCCACGAAAGGCCCACTGTACTATTGGGAATAACCGGCAACCAGACCCTGAGACTTGGAGGGCAAAGTACCGCACAAGGTCCCAACAGGTCAGGTGTGGTAACGATCCATACGACAGTGAATTACTATCTACATGGTATACGTAGAGAGTTCTTATAATTTTTTCATCAAGTTCTTAAGCTCTGTTTCAATCCCGACCTGATGTTATCCCGGTTGTGAAGTGCAAAACGTAGATGCGACAGACAAATACTCTAGTTGGGAACTGGTAAGTACGCTTGAATAAGATGCTTATTCCGTTTCTTCCTTCTAGTCTTCTCTCTAATGTTCTCCAACCCGGCCTCAAAAGTTGTCCGATTACCATCCCCTTCCGAATCTCCTTACCCATCTTCTTATATTTTATATGCAGCCGTACGGTACATCTCCCAAGGTGTAGAATGTGCATCACCCAACTAATAGCAAGCGTCGGGATTTGAGTTGTTTGCTGATAACAGTGATTTGGACGCAGTCATTGTGTTTAGTGTCGTGGGACAAGAATGGAGATTTTCCACGTTGTCGCTTATTGACAGGAAAGCGGAAAATATTCTGTGCGATCCTTCTGAGTATTCGCATTTTTGTGTTTTTTGTATAGTCAGTGCTAGCAGTGCATGTTCATTGGTACAGAATAAAATGAACGGGTCTGACGAGAAATGTGGCTGTGCCCGGAGCAGGGAAGTAGTTGTCACCCGTTCACATCATTTGTGATTACAATGAGTCTTGTGCTCATGGGGTTTTCTGTATATTTGTACTTTGCAGATTGAGCACGTCCATCGTTCCGACGGGAGAGCACTGGTCTTTGCACATCCCTTATTACCAACCCTGTCAGTGGGACCGGGTAAACGGGGCGCCTTGTGTAATTGAGTGATTCTGAGATGCAGTCGCCGATAAAGATGTTGTGAAATAGCCGGACCGATAATTGGTCCCGATGTACCAAATACTCCCGGTTTGTGTGTGATAAGGGAGTATATAACACTACTGACGGTGTTATTTTCTTAGGACTGGGGAACAGTGTAGTGAACAAGCTGAGGGCAGCCATATTGGTGTTCGACTAGTGTAAGTGTGGAATCCTGTTGACGCACTAACTGGGATTTGAGATCGTGGAGTTTTCTCTGTTTTTGTTGTTTCAGATTGAACGCGAGCAATGCGAGTTTACTATGAATTTACTAGCTGAGACGAGAATCTAGTAACTACAAATAGTGACAGAGAGATGGTGAAGGGACACACAGGGATAGAGAAAAATGACGATGGTGTAAGCGTAGAAAATGGTTGATAAAACATTGACCAGTACGTGACAAAACGTTGTCTCTTGTAGCGGGCATCGGTCGGCCAGTGTTTGTTAGAACAGATATGTTGATGAAGGTGAATAGTGTTACCATTGATATATCCATGTGATATCATTAGTGCCATAAAGGTGTCTTTGTGATTGCGGTTCTCCATTCACATAGTCCTTCTTAACGAGGTTACGCTGTGCGTATCTGTGTGTATGTGTGTTATTTGCTGATGGTTGCTCTTGACTGATCTGCGCTTTACAATTCGAACCCGTCCCAGAACCGAACGCACCCTTCGGCGTATTAGCGATTTCAAGAGGCCTTCGTTTGATTGTGAGTTGGAAGGCAAGCGAGCAACCTCCCGGTTACGACCTTACTCATTATCTCATCACATCTGAGCCACCATGGAAAAATTACGCCCCGATGGTTGCTTCATCTGACAATAATTCCGTTGACGTAGAAGGCGAGCAGTGCACAAGTTATGTGTTCATCGTGAGAGCATATGATGCTAAGATGCACCTATCAAGTGACCCGACTACATCGAACCTGGTTACAACGTTCGCCCTGGGTAAGATTGTTCATTCTCCACGCATTGTTTGGTCCTGTCGTTTTTTGTTTTGTCGTGTTTTGTTTAAGTGCGTTCCTTGGATTGGAATGTTTTCACTTACTCGATCTGTTTGGTATCAGTTCCATCTAACCACATGTACATTTTGTCATATCTTTTGTTCGATTGCTGATCCAAAGAGGTTTTTCCTGAACGCGATTCGTAGTTTTTTCCCCATGCAACTTCAGTGTTTTCCCCTCCATCCACATCACCCAAGCACCAAATAGGCGTTCATCAAGCTCAAAAAACGTCATCATCTGTTTGTATTTATTGAATCCCAGTTGAACTCAACACGCGAGCTTGTTTGGATGTTACATTAGATACATCCTTGTGTATTGGGGCTACCTGTCACCCATTAACTATCCTGTGCGCACCTGTTACATTTACCTTCGGTGCATCCACAGAGCAGCTGAGGAGTACTCAAAATGATATCCTTTGTAAGATGGTGGAGTGCGCCCCATTAACTATCCATCAACCTAAGCCAGCATCTTCAACCTTTTTTCAAAAGCCTCCAGGTATGGCTTCGCAGTGTAAACGTACTTTTTTGTGCCCACAAGCACCCAAAATGTGAAATCACATTTATCTGATTTGTTTGCCATGTACGTAATTAGTTTACTTTTGATAACTTAGCAATCAATGACGCTTCAGTAGACACAACGTATCACGAAGACAGATGAGTTCCAAATTTTCACTCCATAAGAAAGAAACTTAATGGGTTTTTTTCCATATACACAACACATATACTGTTATCCAATAAAACCCTTCAGTTTGTTTGCCGATAACGACTACCCTAAACTCTTCGTGTATTGTAGCACAATGAGCAACCGTGAGTCGGCAAAAAATACACTGAAAGCATCAAGTACAGTGTGCATATTTTTAGCATACACCTTCCGAAGTCCAGAGAGAACTCTCAAGACGTTTTCCACGAAGTTCTTACCGCAGTAGCGATTGGTATTTTCATTATCCAGTTGCAGATGGGTTTGGGCAAATACAACCTGTTGCATTCGTTCATTAATGAAATAAAAATATTTGATAATTCCGGTTTACCTCCTCCGCGTTAACCACTTCGGTTCCTGCCATGTCCGAACCGGGAAAACCTCGTGAACAAAACGCATCCAGCTAAATGCAGTCTCGGATGAGTCATCAATTAACAATTGATTTTTTGTCTAACCTAAATATTGTGCATTTTCGGCGTTCAGAATGATAAATTATCGATACGTTTGCCGGTGGCAAACCCAGTTGTCTTCCTGAAAGTGTGATTTGATAGCAAGTTGAACCGGTGTAGTCAGATGATCTTCAAAGTGATGAGATTTGGTTATCAGTTTGCGTGATGAAGGATCAGATAACACAAACAGACATCGGTGCCCAGGGCGGAAAACTCGTCCTTCTGTCCCCAAAAGGGATTTTAGTGTTCCTAGATTGTAAACTGGCTGATAGAATTCAGCAAAACTCGGGGAAAATGCGAAACTTATCGTCAGGAAAAGCCAAAATAGTTCGACGAATAGCTTTGAAATACAAGACATTATTCGGTTTTTACCACTACCCCATGTCCCCTCGAAATACCTCGTCGTTCCAGTGCTAAACGGTACTTGTTAATTACGAATCGTAATTAGTGTTTGTCCTTTTGTCTTCTGTTTAGTTACTTATTAGTAGTGAGTACATGCATCGTGAACCCCGGACATTTGTAATGTATTTTCCCTGTTTCTAAGGTATCACATCAGTTTATACTTGAGTTTCATGGTGCTTATTACATGAACAGTTCACATATTTGTTCGTAACCTTGTTTTCCCGAAGGTCTACACTTCTACTGTTATATAATCTTTCTGAGTGTTTCATTTGTACTGCCGAGCGGAGGCTCGAACTCCCAGTCTTAGCGTTCTGTCAGTGCACTCCACTATTGGCCGTCATACGTCAACAGCATTAACAGATCTATTGCCGGATTCGCCCATTCATGTTGGCACGTACTCTTGTTTACTCCACAGACTTAGCTTATTTGTACTTATTTGTTAATGACACTTTTCACCATTGCAACCACAGTCCAATTCACGCGTTTGTAATCGATTTATTGATCTTTGACGATAAACGTTCTTGATTTATCGATTGTACCACAACCGAACTGCGCTACAGTTTCGTTCAGCTGCCTGCTAAGTGGACCGTTTTTGTTTTCTGCGCTGTCCCGATTTTCGGAAGCTTACTGCCCATTGTTCTTGGTTTCTCACCTGGCTGTAAGTCCTTTGTTTGCTGTATATTTATGCTTATTGTATTATTTAGAACCACGAATCATCGATAAACACGGTTATTCGATTGGAATTTGTTCTGCTGCCCGTAATCGTGTTCTGCCCATATCGTGCGTGTAGCTAGTGAAACTAAGTTACTGCTAGATTTACAGCCCTAGACATCGGGATAGTCGCAACAGTTAGCCAGATAACCAAACCGCTGCTTTGATATCCTGCCCGAATCGGAATTGAAGGAAATTCTGTCAAATGCAGTCCCGTCAAGATTCCGCCAGTAAACGTCAGTTATCACAAGGCCCATCCCCCGACTGGAAGCTGAATCGAGAGCTGAAATTGGCAAAATTAAAGATAAAAAGGTTGGAGCTTGAGCTGGAAACCGAAAGACATATCAGTGATATCAGAATGAGGCTCGCAGAGAACATAAGTGAGCTGGAAGCGGAAAAACGGTCAATACTGTCGGCCCAGACTTCTCGACCACCTACTCCGCAGCCATTTGAGAAGCCCGAACGAGTCGAAAACTATGTACAGTCTCTCCCAACTTCGAATGATCAACCTGTCGACCAGATATCCGTCAAGGAACCTGGAATTCGTGTTTTGACTCAGAAACAACCAGTGCCAAACAAGGTCTCTGAAAACGATCAGTTATTGAAGGAAAAGTACTGCGCAACGATTAACGAATATATATCAAATGGTTACGCTGAGATGGTACCTGGGACTGAGCAAAACCTAACTGGCCCCCAAGTATGGTACCTTCCGCACCACGGCGTATATAAACACGGAGAACAATCCATGATTAGAGCGGTATTCGACTGCGCTGCGGAGGTCAATCAAACATCAGTGAATGAACAACTACTAACGGGACCAGACCTTGTCAATAGTTTGTGCCAGGTGCTGCTGAGGTTTCATGAGTACAGGTACACTTTGGTAGCCGATATTGAAGCTATGTTTCACCAGGTGAAGGTCCCACCAAGCAACCGCGATTGTCTGAAGCTTCTCTGGTGGCCTAACGGTAACGTGACCAACAAACCAGAAGCATATCGTATGACGTCTCATCCATTTGAGGCCACCTCGTCGCCGTCATGCTGCAGCTTAGCTTTGCAGAACACTATCGACTGTAATATGGCAATTTACGGCAATGCAGAGGTCAATCAAGCCAAGAAAAGCTTCTACGTAGATGATTGTTTGATGAGTTTACCTAAAATGGAGGACGTTGGAAGAATGGGAAGAACGTTGCGGCACGCTCTACTGAAAAGCGGTTTCAACTTGACTAAATTCTTCAGTAATGTGCCACATGCTTTGGGAGAACTGCCGAAAGCAGATACCAAACCCATTTTCCTTGATCGACAGCCAGCTGAAGTAAAGCGAACTCTGGGAGTAATATGGGATCCACCTTGGGAGGAAAAATATACCGGCGAGGTTTACTTACCTACATCGCTTCAATTTATGACCCCATGGGGGTGGTATCTTCAAGTCCGTTGCCTTCTAAATTGCTTTTCCAGGACCTATGTCGAAGACAGGCCAAATGGGACGAGGAAATAACCCAGGAAGAAATCGACCGATGGATTGTGTGCCTCAGTGAAATTCAAGCAGTATCTAATCTACGAATTGACCGTTGTATACGTCCGATGGATGAGAAAAAAGATCCAAGACTGGAACTACATGCATTTAGTGACGCTTCAGGACTGGGTTATGGAGCAGCACTCTATTTACGATCTGTTACCGAAGATGAAATGATAAACTGTTCTCTAATATTGGGGAAGTTTCGTGTAGCTCCCTTGAAATCCGTGACCATCCCGCGCTTGGAGCTTGCGGCTGCTGTTGTCTCAGTAAGATTAGTTGCCTTTGCCAACGAAGAACTTTCCGCACCCATCTGCTCGACTACGTTCTGGACAGACTCGCTAATTGTTTTGCAGGCGATACGAAATACCAACTCTCGTTTCGAAACCTTTGTGGCCAATCGTCTGGCGGTGATCCGTGAACTTTCGGAACCTGAACAGTGGGTCCACTTGAACAGCAAGGACAATCCAGCTGATATGGCTTCGAGAGGTACCAGCCCGAGAAGGCCGCTAGATGCACTTTGGTTTAATGGCCCACGATTTCTCTTGCAGAATGTGTCTTCGTGGTCTGCACAACCTAGTCCCACAGTATCCATTCATTTCGAATTGGTCAAAAGGGTTCACGTGAATGCAGTGCAAACATCAGATACAGTCGGCTGGATACAAAGATTCCGCAATGCCAAATCTTGGTTAGGCTTGCTGCGACAGATTGCTTGGTTAAGGCGGTTTTGCTTTTGGATTCGACAACGACATGAAACGGGTGTTAGTCAGCTGAACATCGCCAAGCAGTTGAAACCATCAGAATTACAGTCATCAGAACTAGCCTCACTTCGTTTGGTGCAAAAGGACTGCTTTAGTAAGGAGCTAAGAACAATCTCCGAAGGATCAGAGGTCCCGAGCATGTCCCGGCCAGTCTCAGGACGATTGCAGAAACTCCATCCGTTTAAACACTGTGGTTTACTACGAGTGGGAGGTGGCCTACGATGGGCACTCCTACCTTTCGAGTCAAAACATCCTGTAATTTTACCGAAGGATCACTTCATCATCAAACTTTTAGTGCAACATTATCACGAAGTGAATGGCCACGCTGGTGCAGCACATGTATTGTCACTATTAAGGGAACGGTATTGGATTACACACGGCTACTCTACAGTTAAAAATATACTACGGGAATATTTTCATTGTAAACGTTGGCATTCCCAGGCACAAAGTCAAGTCATGGCACCACTTCCTGAGGACAGAATGCTATTCGGCGAGAATCAGTTTACTGCTTTAGGAGTAGACTACTTCGGTCCCTTCTTGGTGAAGCACGGTAGAGCCACTGAGAAACGTTACGGGTGTATATTTACTTGCCTGTCCATGAGAGCCGTACACCTAGAGGTCGCCTACACCCTAGACACCGATTCCTTCCTTTCTGTGTTTTCTCGGTTTGTGGCAAGACGAGGATGTCCCAGTGTTGTCTACAGTGACAATGGAACGAATTTCCGAGGCGCTGAAGCAGACTTGAGGCGATGCCTGAAGGCTTGGAACCAAGACAAGATTCTAAAGACACTTGGGAATAGAGACTGTGAGTGGCGCTTCTCTCCATCGAAGGAAAGTCATCATCATGTATGGGAGCGTATCATACGGTCTGTCCGCCAAATTCTGCTTTCACTTCTAGCTGATCAGTTGGTCGTAGATGAGGCGTTAGTAACGATGTTCTGCGAGGTAGAAAGAATACCTAATGATCGCCCTCTAACCAGAATATCGAATGATCCCGATGATTTCAACGCGATAATACCCAATCACCTTCTTCTCCAACGAGGTATACCAGCGACATTTCCTTCCGAGCTATCAAACAACCGGTTGAACCGAAGATGGCGACAGGCGCAAAGGCTGGCAGATGCCTTCTGGGCTCGCTGGTTGAAGGAATACTTGCCAACACTACAGACAAGATCAAAGTGGAATAAGCCTAGCCGAAAGCTGAACGTAGGCGACTTGGTTCTCCTAGCTGACACGCACGCACGAAGAGGGGCGTGGCCCAAGGGGATAATTGAGGAAACGGTTATGGGAAGCGATGGACGAATCAGAGAAGTTGCAGTACGCACAGCCAACGGTGTTCACCGGAGAGACATACGACAGTTGTGTCTTCTAGAGTCGGACTTATGCTCATGAGTGTGGTTCGTGACATTCCCCCACCCCGGGGGCAGTGTTAATTACGAATCGTAATTAGTGTTTGTCCTTTTGTCTTCTGTTTAGTTACTTATTAGTAGTGAGTACATGCATCGTGAACCCCGGACATTTGTAATGTATTTTCCCTGTTTCTAAGGTATCACATCAGTTTATACTTGAGTTTCATGGTGCTTATTACATGAACAGTTCACATATTTGTTCGTAACCTTGTTTTCCCGAAGGTCTACACTTCTACTGTTATATAATCTTTCTGAGTGTTTCATTTGTACTGCCGAGCGGAGGCTCGAACTCCCAGTCTTAGCGTTCTATCAGTGCACTCCACTATTGGCCGTCATACGTCAACAGCATTAACAGATCTATTGCCGGATTCGCCCATTCATGTTGGCACGTACTCTTGTTTACTCCACAGACTTAGCTTATTTGTACTTATTTGTTAATGACACTTTTCACCATTGCAACCACAGTCCAATTCACGCGTTTGTAATCGATTTATTGATCTTTGACGATAAACGTTCTTGATTTATCGATTGTACCACAACCGAACTGCGCTACAGTTTCGTTCAGCTGCCTGCTAAGTGGACCGTTTTTGTTTTCTGCGCTGTCCCGATTTTCGGAAGCTTACTGCCCATTGTTCTTGGTTTCTCACCTGGCTGTAAGTCCTTTGTTTGCTGTATATTTATGCTTATTGTATTATTTAGAACCACGAATCATCGATAAACACGGTTATTCGATTGGAATTTGTTCTGCTGCCCGTAATCGTGTTCTGCCCATATCGTGCGTGTAGCTAGTGAAACTAAGTTACTGCTAGATTTACAGCCCTAGACATCGGGATAGTCGCAACAGTACTCATTTCTATAACTCATAGTCTACCACTCACATGATGGATAATTCGGTGTGTGGGAAGATGGAAGTATAACGGGCGAAATAAAAAGCCCAGTTATCTAAACATTTTTTGGAGTGAATGATATGAACCGGACGCGTGGAAGTTCCACTTCCATTTATCGTCTGTTGCACATTTTGTGTCAGTGTTGTTGTTGTTGTTGATAACTTTTCGCTTTGGTTATTTTCACGCACTCTGTATCACCGTTTCTCCTGCGACGCTTCTTGTCCACAGCACCACAAGCACTAAAGCAACCAACGGTGGAGAATGTGCACCCCAAAATTCAGCTACTCAGATGGGCTCGCCCCATACTGCCTTGTCCTTTCCTATACAAGATCAAGTATTGGTCAGAAGGCACTCAAAACAATCCATCCTACTTGTTTCTTACCTCCGATATGGAAGGTAATTGGATTTTCTGAATTCTTTCCTTATAGCATCTGGATGCTTTTTGTCTGTTCTGTTCTGTTTTTACTGATAAATATGTGGTTTGCGTGACTCGATTCTATCCGTTATATTTTTGAGTATTATCCAGTAGTTTAAACCCCAATTCAAGTTCACTTTCGCATAGCATACGAACTCTTCATAGTCCTATTGGTTTTGTCGTTTACCATCTTTTCATATGATTATATCTGATACCAACAATAGGTTAGTGGTCATTGCATGCCTGTGTTGTATTGGTTTTTGACCCTAGTGGTACATTCGCCTTATCCACAAGGCAATTCAAGTTAGTGGGATCTTTTAAGACTCGATTCGGTGGATTTTCAGCATTCACACTGCGCCCGTGAGTGTAGAAATACGGAAACGGGAAATGTGTACAAATTGTGGTAATTTTCATTCACACAAACAATTCTGTAAGTCTGTGTTGACTTTTGTTGGATCAACAAGCATACAAGCATGGCACGGCAAAACAGAATTGCAATATGCTGAAGTGCAAGTAAATTGAAATCTGAATTTTGAGCGCGGAGAGAGAGAGAGAGAGAGAGAGAAATGACAAATTTTTAACTTTGCAAAATGTCTGTTGAGTGTGCATGGACTACGAATGATTGTAGGACAGTGTAACACTAAGATATTTAACTGCTGGGGGAACTTGAATGGGTTAATTATTCGCATATAGGAGGGGACGTTTGTTAGTGAGGTTTTTATGTAATTCATCAGAAAGTAGGGAAGATAATACATTCTGGTATTTAGAGGCATTCAATACGAGAGAGAAAGATGAAGATCAGCTTACAAGTTCATTTGAATTGTTCTGAATTTGTGAAATTCTTTCGGGTTTCAGTAATTCAGAGCCTAAAACTACGTCGTCAGCGTATTTGCAACCGATGACCGTCGACGGGATTAGAAGTTGGGCAACATATAAAGGGGAAATATTACCCTTTGTGAGACACCAGAGTCAGCCGGAAGAAAAGAAAACTTTTGACCGCTGAAACAAGGGAAATGTATTCGAGTAATGAAGTAGTCTGAAATCAGCCTGGAGACGGTTGGGTCAACACCACTCACGGAGAGCGTATCGACTAACGCTGACCGATTAAGGCAAGCAAATTCGGTTTACTAAGATAGACATTCTGGCACTGGTACATTTTCTATCTAAAGCCGAAGCTATTGAGTGGACTAAGTGAGTTTAAGCGTCGAGAGTGGAGCCCAAAGACTGACAACCAAGCTTTTGTGTAACCTCTTTAGCATACCTAATAATCAACGGCAACAAAAGCCTATCAAACAATTTGAGCATCACAGAAGTACGGGCGATGGAGCGGTATTCCACGGGTTCCTTCTTGGGGACAGGCGTTACCTTGACCAATCTCCAAATGCCAGGGATTTTTCCGCTTGTTAGACAATCAATTAAGATATTGGCTAGTCGAACAGAAGGGGTGTGTGCGCAGTCTTTCATTGCAACAAGTGATAGCTCATCTGGACCAGGAACTTTGTTCACTTTCACTTTGCACAGCTGTTCGGCAGTTGATGGCTTAGATGAGTTATTGAAGATTGGTATGGCAGTACACTGTGATTCTGAACTGAAATCAGAGTTGCGTTTTTCAACATCAGCGTTTTATTTTTATTTATTCAGCCACTCCCACATACGTGGTTCATGACTTACCAAATGCTACGACAACTGACAGTTCGTAAAATGGTATCCATATACAACTTATTCGGGTGTCTAACTTCAGATTTGACCAAATTTGTGAGTTTTTTTCTCACTTGCGCCCCTGCCAATGTTTGTAAGCCTGCTCTATCTTTCCTCGCAGCTGTTTAAGTACTGAATGTAGACAGTTTCAAATGGATAGTAATAAAATAAAGCAAAAGTCAAAGTAACCAGTGGAATTCCCACGGAAGGCAGAATAGTTGGGATTTGATAATGCAGAAAAATCAGTTAAGGTAATCAAGGGACTTAACTTTACCAGTTTGTCGAGTGAATACTGTTTGTGATACATTTTTCTGGACGGTCTTCTTGGCATAATCTACCATTTAGTCTTACTATACTTTATCGATCGTACTTTCAAGATACGATGATCAGAGCTGCTCAAGGATGCGCGGTTTTGAACACTAAGCTATTGTGTTCTACTTGAAAGAAACACATTTAGTTATCCGTGAAGCCTGTTCGAAAAACGTACCAAATTTATCAAGCCGAGCGTATTGAGGAAAGTAACGTCATGTGTGGTAAAGTCACCGGCAAATATTCAAAGGAATTCACCCAATCCTGCAGTTGCTGAGTTAGACAGAAAATATTTTTAACCCAGATATTAATGTGGTATGTGCCAAGTAAATGTTTCCGAACCGTATCGAACAAAATATACTCAGAGAATGCGGCTTACGTTCTACGATGTGAGAGCCAATCTTTTCAGTGCGACTATGTGAAGGGTAAAATAGTTGATTGGCTTCAGTTGTCCCTTGCATCAGTGATGGCACCTCCTTTGCGATTGTGGACACCAGTGGGACGAGCTGCTCGGTATGAATGGAAATCGTCCAACTGTATAATTCCGTGTGCAACCAAAACTCGTGTAACAATAATTCTTGTATTTTGCACTTCTTCTTCTGCGTGATTGCTGCAGTCTCTTTGACTTTTCTCAATAAAAACGGATAATTCTCGTAAAGACCAAAGGAATCTGAGTTCTTCTAGGACTCTGTGGTCCGAGACCAACCTGCCGATTTGCACGGTGTTTCTTCACTCTGTCATCACGTTTTTGGCCATCCGTTTGAACTCGTCTCGAACCTTATTGCCCTAATTCACAAAATGTTTAGTATACGTGATAACAAATAAAAAATTTCATAAACGTACGTGTGAACGACAGCACTGGTGACCTTCATCTTAGTACGATTACGAACGTTGATAGAAAAACCCACAGAAAGTGGTGTAATTTGATGCGCCAGCGACACATCACGACCAAGTTCAATGGCCACGTCGTTAAATTTTCTGGCATTGTAGTTGAAATAGACCCGAGTAAATCTCTATTTTTTGGCGTTCGATTAGCTCGAGTTTTCCAGTGCAGGTTATCTGCGTCAAACAGGCATCAACTTAGATGTGCCAATCGGATATGTGCCCACATTGTTCTGCGTTGCAATTAGAAATGCGCAGGTGACCGAGATGTGCACCACCCAACCTGTTTCATTTCTGTCAATTATTTTCGTTCATTACTTTTCCTGGAGAATTCATTATAGAAGTGATAGTAAATAACCACAAAGCGGTGAACATGAGCTTTTATTCTGGGTCATATTGCTCTGTATTTCTCATCCACGGATTTCGTGTGCAGTTTATACTCAGCATGGGTTTCTGTATTTTGTTTTTGCATAATGAAACCAGATGGTTCGAAAGTAGAGCAATTGGGCCGGGACAGAACGGGAGACAGACGTCTTATATGGATAAGTGAGTGCCTGTGTACGAAACAGGTGATGAAAGTTCCGCTGGTAGGACGATTTTCGTGGTAAGTTTGGAAGGAAAATGACAATAACAAAGAATCGACTGCTTGACGATGGTCCAGAGGCTACAGATTTTAGGTTAGCGTTGGATCGCCAATCAGAAAAGTTGTCTTGGATTGCGTCGATGTTGCGTGGGAATTCATGAAGGCAATGATACATGGGTACATAGGATCAAATGATTAGATTCAGTCAAAGGCTGTCCTCACCACACTTGGAATATTTTACCGGCGTTCGAGGTACCATATTCGTTTCTCTCTTGGATTACAGAGAATAGATTTTTTTACCTGTGCGCCACTCTCAGTTCTCCGTTCATCACCCTTTAAAACATTTTCTGTAAAAAAGCTTTTGAATGTGCTTTTTAGTTCCATTTTCACCATGTAAAACTAGAATTCCGAGTTCGGTAACTAGATATAATAGTAACAGCTGAATGTTGTGAGATATTATTGTTGGCCAAAAGAAGTGCTTTGCGCTGTTCATTTCGAAAGGAAGATCAAAGACCTAGGTCGAAGCTTCACAAATGCATCATTTAGCCCAGAAATTTGTTAAATAGTTTCAATCGTTACGTTTATAGTCCATTCCGAGTGCAGGGCTGGTCGTATGACCTGAGGTTTATGCGTGAAGAGTTGAGTCCAAAGGACAGTCAGCCAAACAACAAATTCAATTTGCGTATAGAGAACGGGATGATCATCTTTGTTGAGCTGTCAGCTACGTACGTAGAACACCGGGGCAAAATCGCAAGTCACGACTGTTGTATATTATGCCCAATCCTCAGTCTACAGTCACACGTCCCTTCAAAGAGGTACAGAAAGAACGCACCATTGCAAGTATCTAAAGGCCTATGAGCAATCAAGCCTTTTACAATCTTTGTGGGTTTTTTTTAAAACCGGAGTCATGCCAGTGAAACGTACCGCAATGGATGAGGAAGAAGCTTAACAGCAAAGAAGCCCACTTTCGCGTTGAGTAAATAGCAATACTAGACGATAAACATCGTCACATGACGGCCGAATTCAAGATAAACGATTTTTGATAACAGAGACTGGAACGATCGCCCAATGAGACTAAAAGCCGCGAAACAGTCCAGCTACTGAATTGCAGTCGGTAGTGAAACACGGTAAACGAAATGACATAAACGAGGTGTAAACTCATCGCACTAAACAAACTTGGATTCTAACCTTTTCGTAAAACCAAAACTCGGTTTAAAAGAAAGATTTTGCTTACATCCTGTTGCGGTTAAACACTCAGCACGTGCGTATATGCGGTGGACTGCGCGGAGGATACCGTATTCGGTGGGCCACATTATAAACCGGTTGTTTGGAACTTTCGCTTAAATATGTTAAAAATTTGTTTTAAGCGGAGAAAATAATGAAAAGCAACGACCATGTCAATCCAAATGTCCACAGACCTAAACTGAAGATCAGTAAAGATAGTATGAATTATACGGCACACACAGCTGATTGTTACTAAAAGCAAGATAAAACAGTCACACAGTGAGCTCTGGCAGGGTCATCATTGGGGAGAGGGGCGGTGATGCTACAGGAAAGAAATGTGTTGTCCAGTGATCACGGATCGATTCGCATGTATTCCCCACATTCTATCTGAACTAAATTATTCTCGTTTAAACAATCACGGATTCAAAGCAAGTCAAACGTATTATACTCTTATATCAAATATAATACCCAATATTTTCGGGCTGGTTTGAAAATACCCCATATTGTCCTGTAATTTGTTTTCAGAAATTCACATTTCACCGTTGAAACCGAGAACCGCATATTACTATTGCATGACTGCGGTTTCTATATTCGTGCATCGGGTTGAAGGGGATTGGTCGGAAGTTGCAAATAAGACAACTTTACCAGAAAGTGAGTAAACACGGAGGCGATTTAGTGAGAGTCAAAACCTTGTTTTCACTGTTCTTGCTTCTGCATATCACTATTGTCTGAGCAGAAGAGCTGCGAACTTTTTTATGCGCTTTTACTGACTCGGTCAGGACTCTCTAGGCTACTGAATAACCTCAACAGTTATTCATTACCCCGCTAGTGAGAAGTAGGCAGATTACGCAAAACATTGTTCCCGGTCAGATACCCTATAACTGCATGAATGTCATTCGACTGTGATGGCGTGAATTTCGACCTAACTCGTTGGATTGTTAGCGTGCAAAATGTAGTTATTGCGATAGCAAAATATGGTCTGTCTCACTTCATTCACCATCTTTACGACAATATTTGTTCTAACAGCTGGTTTGTTTGCCCTCTTTGTAACCATAGAAGAATAACAGTAATTATACTGTCTGTTGTCCTCTGATGACTATGAAGAAAATAAGAAACAGTTTTGCTCTGACAATCCTTCGTAGAAAATCTCAATTATGGATAAAACGCTGTGATTGCGTCATTCTGAACTATGAAACTAATTTCGAAACAAAGATGTGTGCACCAGTGTGAGTGTCTCAGGCGTTATTTCTAAACTGCGCGTCTTGTAAATACGTGCTAACTTCTGCCAGTGCAAACACTTCGCGTAGTACCACCTAATTTCCGCGTGTTCTTGATTGCATTTCGTAGTTTGAGCGTAAAAGCACTAAATACTGGATTTCGTGACTCAGCAAATTGCTATTCCGCATTCCTAGCACAGTAATTTCGCAGTACAGAGTGCAAGTAGCTGAATGTTTAGCTAAATACTTCATAGATGAAGTGAGTTTGAAATCGGTAACCACAATACAGAAAATCGGACGAACGATTTGCTGAACCATCCAATCGATCTAACGTTGTATTGCGAAAATTAACATATCTAGTTTTCATTTGGTCAACATAGATTGCGGCATTAGTGTAAAGCATTCCTGAATGGCATTGACGACTCAAAATTGATACATTTTACCACATTTTGCCTGTAGAGGAGAAAGGACTTCTCAAGTATTGAAAGAATCTGCTCATGTTGGTCATTAGGAAAACAGAACTTTGTGACGTAAGCAACAGCGGGCCGAGACTAGGAGATGACTGACTCGCTTATCGTTGCAATCGACACTCTCACAATTCATTGCCCTATTCCTTGTGGCTGTCTTGCAGTGTTACCTAGTCGGAAATGAAATAAGTGGCCACATGAAGGGTTTTCTATCACGTGAAACTTCCAAATGATGGTCGATTAGCGTCCATTTGAAGAATACATGCTAACTGACGCAGTGCATCAATTGGTACAAGTGGAGGAGGTGGGACGAATGAAACATATTATACAATATATTAGTTCTGTTAGGATTTCTGGTGCATCAGCCTAATTCTAATCGGAACCTTGGATGGAATGGGTCCACATACACCTGTCCTTGGGTAATACTGGTTTGGTTACAGTGGGAGCGTTGGCCATAGGAGGATCACATGAATAGCTAGACAAGCGATGTCCAAGAAACAAAATCACACAATACGAGCAACCAAACGTGCCGCATCCAGTCGGCCCAAAGGCTGCAGCTTTTGCGTGGAAATTTCAGGCACACCGAGTTGTTCGCTCCAATCGTGAATGGCTTACGATTTGCCCCCGTAATATTCTGTTGACATAATTGACACGGCAGCGTTACGAACTTGAATTCACGGTTGATAAACTTTACATCACTATATGATAAACATGACTGAGAACACCCATTCTGAACCAGAGGTGCAACAATTATATATAAATATTTGCAACCGTAACCAGCGATTATCAAACGTTCAGTATTTTTGATCTAAATATGCTTTTCCGGATTCAATTCTTTTCATAACCGACTAGATTTCTGCGCTTGTAGCCTTTGATAGACAGCTGTATAACGAGATACCACAGCCTCCCCACGTCAGTGTAAACTTTGTCAAGGTTCATCGGAGCTCAATTTTTTTTTTTTGTTCAGCCTTATTTCATTCATTGTAGCCGGCGTATGCGCATCACTGTGCATGAGTGTTACTCAACTTATGATTCCCTCCCAAACAACAATGAACCATATTACGCATCCTATAATTCCCGGCTTTTGGGTAGTAAAATCTAGGATTTGGACAAAGTTGATCCAATCTCCAAACGTATATATCCTCGGGTGTTTACTTTAGGTCACTTAGAGCCATGCTTATTACGTAAACCGCCCTCTCCTATGATAATTTCATCAAATTCCCCCACAGTTGTCGCAACTCTCAACCTATTCCCGAATCGCACAATACCATATTGCAAACCCAAAACACTGATAACACTCAAGAAACGTTACCCGCGATAAATGCAACACCGACATATTATGGAATTTTGTTGACAACACTGTGCTGTTGACACCACAGGCCTTCAAGCTTTCCTGGTCAAAGGCGGAGGATTTCAGTCACGATCAGAATTTGTATCGCGGGCCCAGTGTTTGATCCACGTTTACCGACAGTCAGTGAATTGGAGCACAGATTTCGTGCTCAGATGTGGTGTCAATCATGTATCATGCCCTGAATGATTCTGTTGTATACGTGTATATCGTTCCAGGTGTTTGATAAAAGTTTTATTGACAAGAATTAGCGCATAACAAAGGACAGCGGGACTATAGTTAATTCTGCGTTGTGTCCGTCTAAGATTATTTGCACAATGCGTCTTTTGTATAGATGACATGAAAAAAAAATTATTTATTCTTGATCCACAACAGTACCTCAAGCACCACGGAATGTCACTGTGAAAAACGTCGGAATTGGTGTGCAGATTTTGTCTTGGCAATATGGACCCATGTGTTCTGATTGTGCCTATTTGTGGGAGATTTCAATAGCCCATAAAGGCGACAGAGAAGAGCTGGTAAACCTCTACGGTAAGCTGAAGGCTGATTATGTGTAACGGTTTTCTTACGAGATTGAAAAAAAGAGAGAATACAGTAGATGAAATAAAGTGATTCCGCTAGCCTTTTGACCACTGCATTTAGTCATCTTTCTGGTTCGACTTACATTGTCCTTTTTTCGAATCTGAGTGTACTACCGTAAACGGAGGCTGTTTAAATTCAGAGTCAATTGTGTGTATCAGTGTAGGTAGCCTTGTTGTTCCCATGATGAACTGTCTCGAAGGGAATTCAGGAAAAGCTGGGAAATCGCGAAGATTACGTTCCGTCGGGGAAACCATCAAAGTCTGACTCCTGACTCACCGTTGTGAGTGTGATGGGTGAATGTTTTGCGATATCCATATTACGTTTGTTCACGCAAAAACAATACGAACCACATGTGTTTTTGATCGCAATCCTTTAGTCAAACTCGGCGGTGATAATACTCTGAGATGATCATTTATTAGTTCATAGAATGCCATCAACCCATGCCCCCAAAGAAAACACATGACGTTCATGATTCCACCACCGGTTATGTTGGTTCACTATTATAATGTTTATTAGTATAGTATCCGTAGTATGCGACTGATGGAATACAGCGAAATCTATCCGGATACAAGTTATGTGATGTAACTCCACAGTGCTCTCCACAGGTTCATTAGAAGAACAACAGTTTGGCGAGGAAGATCACTTTTAGTCCTTCATATACTGGTTAGGGAGATACAAATTTTCATTGTTTATGCTATATAGAGAATATGTTTAAAATGGATTGACTGTGGTAGGGAGTAGGGCTACAAATGTCCGCACACTGATCGCGTAGTCGGTAGTAATTATCTGCGGACTGTGAATTTCAGCTGGCATACTGGTTAAGGTGGAGCAGTTTGGCCCCTTGGTCACGAGAATACATCGGATAATACGAACTATCGTGGAGTTGTTCAATCGAATTGCTATTCCGTTTGCTGTTGATAGAAATCTAATTTTGATATCTGAGGACCACATATTTCAGTGAGTGACTGAAGATACAAGTTAGCATATTGTTTTAAAATCGTATTCCGGTTCGTTGGGGTTCGATGTGCAAATCTGTGATCATCACGTGACCTACTTTTCACTGACACTCCTACCATCCACACATACACACACGTAAGCCACGCGACTGCGAGCCAAAAATTCGTGCATCTTATGCTAAATTGATGAGATACATTCGAAGACTGTTTTTCGTGTCGCATAATTTGCAATAAACAGATCATGTGAATTGTATTCAATCCGTTAGACTCGAATAATGGAATAAGCCTATCATCCCTCTTTCAGCTGATTCTGTACACAGAAATATTTCTTGATGGGATTTCTTTTGGTCCACGTTCTGTGCTTGGACAGGAGTTGAACAAACTTCCTAAATATCGAAATGTGAAATTCTCCAGTGTAATACCATTTGTTGGTATTAGTAAGCAGGTAGAACCCAATCACAGATTGCGTTCGCGGATTCCTCTCAATGCTTTTTATTTCTCATACCTTTTTTCACACCAGTCTTTCCCTGTTGTAGTGTCTAACTGCACACTACACCACGATTGCAAGGTCAGTTTAGGTTTCCACATTTTGTCAAGACGCCGAATTTGATGCACATTTATTCAGTTCCTACTATTTGTGACTGGAATCGACACTCAGTTGCTCCGTACCGTATATAATATAATATTATATATATATATATATATATATATATATACATATATATATATATATATATATATATATATATATATATATATATAGTGCCCGAAGTGATAGAATCGAAGGGCAAATTCTAAGACGTTAGTATTTATACTGTATTTTTCCATTACATTCAGCAAATCAAAGTGAACACTGCACCACATACAAATCAACTGGACTCAAAAGTTGGACCGACTATACATATAAAGTTCGTATTTTGTCGTCAATATGCAATATCATCGGTGAATGGACAGAGGCTGTCACGGAAAGGACTCTATCTGAGTGTAAGTTTCCTCCTGCTGAAAGCATTTTGCTATATTTGGTAAACTGAATAATATCAAAATAAACTCTTGTCGCACATTTCTGGAAAGAGGCAAACGAAACGGGCAGATATTTTCTCTTCGACAATTTATGTTTTATCAGGTATAATGCAGCATTTGCGGTACGGGACTGGTATAATACATAAGCGGTTGATCGTTCCTGGCACGAAACTGGACATTTGAGTTGTGAACTTTTCATCGCCAACCAAGGTCGCATCAACCAACGTAGATTGACGTAAAGCTTGCAGTCCGCGGTCCCATCACATCAAAATTCCGGAAAGATTGTTCATTCCAGAAACTGTGAGATTGCATTAGAGGATGAAAACAGTCACAAGCTGTTTCGTGTAAATAGGAAAGGTAACTAGCAGAGACGAATTGCTACAGTTACTAAAGTTACTAAGAAGCCGTTCTCTATTATTCTAGCCTGATAGCTTCGGACGACGCACATTGTATGAGATCTTTGTGGTAATCCCCTCTGTAGTTCCTTTCCTTATAGTATGAGGCAGCAAGTCTGTTGATGACTATAGTGATCCTGGTTTACGACCAGGCCAATCGGTGCTCCTGAACCCGCTCCGTTGACGAGTACTGAACCGCAGAAGGGATCTCTTTATCCGTTAACTGTTTATGGAACTAACTCAAGGAACTTTTGTCTTACACTCTTTCTCTCTCTACGGTGGCTTCATTTGTTCGCCCAGCTCATCACACGATACAAATCATCGGACATGGGCATTTTCGCTACTTTTTGTATGAGAAATTGAAACAGGTGTAACGCTTCAAGAGGTTGAAAGCAAAATAATTGCAAACTGCTTGGTGGAGCAATTTGGACGCTTTACTGAATGAACAAACCCCTTTAAATGTTGGTGCAGAGAAAAAAGTAACCGCTGACCGACATTTATTCCACCAACCATCTCGGTACACCTCATTATCATTTACACTTCCAAGAGGTTCTACGTGAAATGATTTACTTCAAATTCTTGCAAACCGTACTGGCACAAGTACTCTTTCTATTGTTGTCACGTGCTTGTGGATCAGTGCAGCGGAAGGGGTACACATAGTAATCTCGAAGATCCGAAGCACTATAAGGGTTAATCGGCAACCTGGCCTGAGCCTCAAAGTGGAGAATCACACAAGGTCCTAATGGATGAGACATGGTAACGAACCGATTGACAGTGGGATTACTGTCTGTAACCAGAAAGACCGACGAGATTCGAACTCCTGAGCTCTGAAGTGATGGTTAAATGCTCTATACCAATCGACCACAGCCCGTGGATGTTGTTGATCTAAATGACTTCAAGATTTATTGACATTAGCACAAAAATACGTACAACCATACAACCACATGAATCTGAACCAGTTTGTGCTACACGTTAGTCTCGTGTCAAAAACTCCAAATACGCAAGGTAGTTGAGCCACAGCTGAACATACCTGTCTGGTGGATGGAAGTGTGCAAATATGCTGTACTTGTAGCTCAAGGATTGGGACATTCACATTCACCTGATGTGTACGCCCTTTTTTGTATGTTTGTGCGCTGGTGTGCCGACGAACCAGTGACTTTCTATGAATCGCCATCAATTCTTCTTCGCTTTTTATTCACATCCCTTTTATTACATGATAGCAGTACAATATTTCAGGAGGGGGGGGGGTTGCCAATCAGGGGGTGATCGGCGGTAGCGCGAAAACTCGACCCCCCCCCCCCCCACCCCTTCCGGGGACTAGAGGGTCCAAATCCCACTGTGATGACCGTTTGACGACCGCCGGTCTGTTGCTTTTAGCTGTCTCAATTTTTTCTCCTAAAAATACAAACAGATCGCTTCAGTCATTGTTCACATTGTTTTTCAAAACACTTGAAGCCATATCGGGGGAAACACTCACGCACGTGCTTTTTGAAAATCTCAACAATACCAAACCAATCGTGACTGAGAAGACGATAACGTTAAAATTGGACATAGACTCGTTGAGAACGGATGATCTGGAAATTTTGACAGTTCGGATCCAACCGAAAAGTGAATTGGTCAATACCTATGTGGCGAATTGCAGTGCAGTACAAGTAAGTGTGTTTCAATTTTCACTTGTTACGTACCAGCTCAGTGGAATTTTACCAAAACAGGCTTTAATTTATGAGAGTAAATTCATCTTCCTACCGGAAAGATTCATTTCTATGATCGTGGATAAGAGAACTTCAGTTGACTAACATATTTCAAATAGAAAAAATAGCAACAACGAGGACTTGATCATCGTTCACGCATCCGATGGACGTTGCACCGCAGTTTCACATTACACTAGCAGAAGCAAACCTCACCACCACATTATCAGGGAGAACCAACATCGACGGGCCTGGGAGACCGAACTGAGTCACAGCGGTACTTGTCGTGCGCATTCCAGTTTTCACGAATGAACCTATTGGGACAGTGAGTGGCAAGTAATCTCCTGCCTCGCGAGAGGATTCCACGATTCCTTCAAGTAATTCGATGCTCCTGCCTTGGACCGGCTTTTGAACGCCCTCAACCTTGCTTTTGCAAGCACCACGGTTACATTCCAGTCAAAAAGCTGCGTCCGAACCGGGGCGAATTACATCTACAAACAGCGCTGTGTTATCACCAGAATAATCTTCACAATAAACTGCGGTATATGCGTTAATTCTGGAGTAGAGGTGTCGAAATTCAGATCTGATGGACGAATGGGAACGACAATGAGATAAGTTACGGTGTATTGGATGCGTTGGATCCTGTGATATATTGTGGACCTGGGCTACGTGAGATTCAACATGTTGGTCGGCCAGTTCAATCAAAAGAAAACCACAAGGGAGGGCCGGAACGCGGCTAATAATTACTAAACCACAGCGAAGGGCTTTGAAGTCTCCTTTCAAATGGCCGGGGAAAATTACAAGTAAAAAGTGCAACAAAACCGGAAGAACATCGGAGAATAAATTTGGAAGCAGTTTTTGTTAGTGTTTAAAACTGTCTGAGGTTTCTTGTTTGGAAAGACAGGTGTCACAATTTACGAAAACTCTATTGTGCATCCGTGAATGTGGGAACGAATCATGGTATTCGTGGTAAAAGGCATTATCAATATGAAAACGAATCAAAGTGAGGGTATACGTTTTGCAAGAACGGAATAAGTTGAATTAGTGGAATCTTGCTTGATAGTTTTCTGCGCTATTGTCAATTATCCATGCCACGGGCGGACCAAATCTGGTGGTATGATGAATGTTTTCAATCGGGCATTCATAATCTTTTCAGTGGCTTCTTAGTTACAAATTTCAAGAATGAAATCAAAGTGTCAACATCTGACTACTGTCATGCTGCAATCCCATTGCCCGCCGAAATTCACGGGTTATGCGCCGTGATCAATGAGAAGTCTTGATTAAATAGGCAGATCGGGTCAAGTAATCGGGATATCAGAGTGGTATATGTAAGATTCAGATTCAGTTGGAAACTCTAACTATTGTTTATTCACTTCCAAGTTGATATATTCCATACAAATTGAACAAAAGGATCTCACGAGACCTGTTTTTGAATCATTATTTTTACAACATGTTTCATAAATCAGTTGGTTACTCCAGTCACTATTCGCGTGTTTGATTATATCTGATCACCACTTTTAAATTTGCCTGTGAAATAATCTGCTTGTTTTGTGTAAAAGTCGTTAGGCTGGATTTACCGTTTTGGACATTCGTCTGCAAACGCCCAATGTTGGAAATCTTTTTGAATTGGTGAACAGCTACGTTTATCGCGTGCTGTTTTGTCTCAAACTGTTTTCTATTTAACCCCTCCCGAAACATCAGTCTTGGGATAACCGACAGATTACAGGTAAAGGCCCGTGGGATATTGTGATTCTTTCGAAAAAGCGGAATTTGAATATGTCCGGAGAAAACCGCATCCGAAATGTCCGATCTACAAAATACCAGAGCAATTTAGAGCCTGTTGTTGTCGGTGATGGAAACGGGCACCTGAATTCTGGTACTTCCTACAGGTATGTATCATCCAATCATCAGAGTAAAATGTCTGTGTTTTTTAAAAAAAAACAGTGCTGTATATGAGAATGTTGTTATTTTTTAGTTCAAAACTTTAATTCGATTATTTGACTGCAATCGTGTGCAAGAATAGTGACAAATTCATGAGCCATCCCATATGAAATTCATAATCAGGTCAAGCGCAGCGAGTCAGTATTGTTGTCTTTGTGCAATCACCAACTTCATCATTGACATTATCATCACGTGGAATGAACGAAATTTTGACACACTAATAATGAATACTTTCCAGCTTAGTTCTTTTGGAGTTTTTGTTTCCCATCAAGCAATCTCTTAGCAGTCCAGTCCGGTGAAACAATTATTTTTCAGTAGTTCCCAGGCACAGGAACTTGCTCGAAATCAATCATTATGCTAAACTGGAATGGAATTTGATCCCGACTTTGTGAGTTTTGCCCCGGAATAGTTTTGTCAATGCACTTTCAGTTCAGTTCATTTGAACTGCAGCGGAATCTCAACTTCTCTTGGATGGCGTTCGTGAATAGAGGGTGAAACTGGCTTCGATGCCAAATTTATCCTCTTTTTATGAAGCTCTAAATATACCTGATATCTTATAGTCGCACGGCATCCCGTGAAGCGTGTTGAGTAAACATTTATTGCAATGATAGCCGCTGAAACGATACTGATATCAACTATTCAAAGGTTGTTGCATTTCCGTATCGAAACAAACAGGATAAGTGCACATTCCCTACATCTCTTCTCTTATGTTGCCCAGCATTCAACTCCATGTTTGTACTCAAGGTGGTTGTGAAGACAGCGAACGAGTTTTCATAACAACGTTGGTAAACCGTAAGTCCTCGAATGTCTCTCAAGGATATTCCTTGAATTTTTCAGTTGTATTCCCTCTGCCGAACTTCATCTTATCACGTTTGTTCGCACATTGCCAAGTGGAAAGGGTTTGTCTCCGCCCAACAGAATAATTTACTTCCAAATGTTAAACAAAAATCTAAAGTAATTTAAAGTTCAGCATCAGTACAGTTGCACCGGACTCTGGTTCAGTGAATGAGTGACTCGTAGAGGGCAAACTCCGAATCCTTAGTCTGAGAACACGAAGCTGGTTGACTACGTATGATAACTGCGAATCAATCAAAGACGGAAGAGTACCTGCGGAAACCATGAAGAAAAGAGAGATTGAATGCCACCACGTCATTGGCTGCGACAGCTAGCCATACCAATTATTGTCTCCAACCATTCAATAGGTGAGTCTCGTGGACCCCAACTCGGAAGTCTAACACATCCTACTTGGTTAAGTCCACTAGTCAGGGTTTTCATACCTTTTTGCCATATCATAGACTGACCACCTCGACCTATCTTCTAACGGCTACCTGCATCGGAAAACAGCGTACATGAAAGAACTCTGTCGGTAGGCATGCGCAGTACATGTCCCAGCTACCTTACCGTGTTTAAATTCAGTGCTCGTTTCAGTGAGTGGCCAATGGTTCTCAACATCCTACGCCCAAGCTCAGCATTACGGATGCGGTGTTCCCATCATATTAGAGCAAAACTACGCAGACATCGATGCTCAGACACAGACAGTCTTCGCCTATCTTCTACACCAATGTAGTTTGTGTGGAAGTCGGTGAATGATGAACGGAGGATCCGCGGGAGTAAACTTGACAACTTCAGGATTCGGATACCGCGGCTCCGAGGGAGGGTTCGTTGATGAGCAATATATCTGAAAAAAGGGCTAGGAAATGGACTGAGCACAAATGCGGGTAAGAGACAACGGGCACAGAAACAATGGTCAGTGAACGTGCACTTGAGCAAACTGAAATACATGCGAGTGGACGAGGGTCGGACACAAGTGCGATCCACTTCGTTCAGCTTTTTGAGTCAAACGCGAACGTCAGTCCGGCAATCGGAGCACAATGGAGCGGCCTCCAGAAGTTAGGGGGAAAATCACATGTGTAGAACAAGGGCAACTGAACGATATTTGGTTCACCGTGCGAATTTCAACATCGTGGATTGAAATCAGATAAATTAATTGTTTTTTTGGGGGGGCCATGTGGGTAAAATAAACGATTGAGCAAAATGGATCATCATTTTTTACGTCTATTGTGGAACTTTAAAACGTGTTAATATTTTTGTAAACATTGTCGAAATCTGCCCGGTTTTCATAGGTCTACCAATATACCTTTTGCTGGTGTTCATGAACGTTGGGGTGGTTGTTGCCATTGGTATAGCTTCCACACTGTTCCTGCGAAAGCCGAAGGATTCGCCCACACCAGAACCGGAGGTATCGTTGATCAAACCAGTTGCCAAAAAACAACCGTACGTGGGTCGTAATCGTAGTTTTTCTCATGTACGCTCTTCTAACTAGCCTCTGTTTGTCACTATGAGACATTTATAAGCGTCGTATTCAAGATTGGTTTTAGAGGACAATCGTGAATTTTTAGGTCCCTGAAATTCATCTTCAAACAGAAACCGTTCACTACTGGAGACTAAGGTTTACCTCGAAGTTTAATAATTTACGGCGGTTTCCCTCAAAATATCAGTCAGTTTCCGAGTGCAGTCATTTCACTGGTAAATTTTAAACTCGATTCCTGATTCGAGATTGACCGTTGAACCATATTTTGCATCTTTGCAGAGTACAGTAGGGAAAGAAGTTTCCAGAGAGCTTTCTGATGTAATCAAGGTAACAGTATGATATTCCGATCATTATAGAAAGCATTACTTCTGTCGGATGGAAAATAGATACTACGGCAATGACGTTTCATTCGGGCCGTCTAGACCAACTGCCGAGGTTTATCAAGTGGATCAGGATACATTGTAGTGATACAGGGGTAAGAAATATTTATGGTGCCGACCGCGTCGGTCAACCATCATCGCTACAGTATCGAAAACATATACTGACAATTTCACATCGTCGGTAGAGTGAAAATTGGGCTTATTTGGATCAGGAACACGACGTCAGCCAGTAGGATACTTCAGCGACCGTGTTGAAACTGACTGTAGTCGCTATTCCCTACATAAGAGAAATTTTAGTGCAGAAAATCATTCCGATGTCTTCAGGGCAGTTGATGTGCACTATACGCATCGCAATTCTAAAGTGTTTTTATTTGGCTTCAGCGTGACGGATACCATTGTAACCCGTAATCGGTGGTACTTTACGGACTAAAAGTGGATTGATGACTGAAGATGAAATGAGAGCAGATCCAATGGGAACTCCTCGAGGTCACTCATTTAAAAGTGATTAGCTCCCCATAGGGAGATAATATTTATAGGCGCGTCCTTATCGAGTCTTCTTTTGACGCCACTGTGAAGCGTAGAGCCCTCAATTTGGGCGGCGCATCGGTTGAATTTGCTAATGCTCTTTACTAGTTCCTAACTTCCACGGCGACTTTTACTGGTGAGTAGTTGACGAGCGTGCGCCTGAATTCATTTCCAGTTTTGTGGATTTTACACAAATTTGTTTGCCAACAAACGTACATGTAGTAATTTGCGAATTTCGACTGCAAAAAGGTGTTCCGGGTATTTTTGGGCACACTGTGCAGTCATTTTGAAGCTTACTGAACCGGCCCACGTATATCCAGGGGTCACCTTCCTTAATAAATTCGGCTACCAAAACCGCACGCATCTCTCGGTTGGTAAACATTACTTCTTACTTGGTTGACTGCCCTTTGGACTCCACGTTTCACGCGCAAACTGCAGGTCATCCGACCAACCTGCACTCGGAAGCACCAGACTCGAGTTTCGCTCTTGTTAGAGCTCATCAGTGGCGCACACCCTCCGCCACACCCAGGGTTTGAACCCTGGGTGGCCCTTCCATTTCGAAGGCGTGTGTGTTACTACTGTGCCACCCTGTTCCCGTTCGAGCTGATCCGAATCACCAAGTTAACCTTGTACGGTTGTCGTCCTCTATTGAGATCGTTCACTGGCTTGCCATATCCCCAGAATAAAACAAGCGAAGATGTGTAGCTATTGCCTGCGCTTCTTCAAATTCCACCATCCACGTCTTCGCATTGCCATCCGCAAAGGTGACGGACCGACAAAGCCTCATTGCGTTACTCTCGTCACGGCGAAGACAAGGCGGGCAAGATACGACAGTATTCACTGACGCATCGATTTGCTTTGCGCAAGCGGCTTCGGTATTGCTTAGTGCAAACATTTGTGTACTCAGGGAGTAAAATCATTCAGTAAGGCAAGGCATATTCAACTTCTGAGCAGTTCATCTCTACTCCCGCATTTCCTTGAATAGATCCCCCTGCTATTTGCACATTCTTGGCTCCTTTTTGTGCACGTGCTTGAGGGCATTCAGCGTGATTTTTTGCTACATCGTACCGAATTCCCCGATTGATATCCAGACGTCACCTCCGGTCATATTATCATCCGAGATTTTGTTCATCGCAAGCCGCTTTCACCTGCTCTCCTTACGCCTAAATCGTAAAACCTGTTGCATAATTATCTCTTCCATTCAACGTAACGGTTTTTACTACGGTCAGCTGACAAATGTTGAGTCCTGGGCGAACGGGCGCAAGTTGCCGAGAATCACGTTAGTTCGTCGTTCAGTATTGGACAGCACAGTACACGAGGTACACAGTGCTGATTAGTTTCTGTATTCCTGATGCCTTGTCTATTCCATTTTTGTCACTCTCATGAAGTACAAAATAAAACAGATTTTAATATAGTTAGAATTCAACCGATTTTCATTCTCATGAATGACTCACTCAAACACGGGTTGTCTTTTTATCATTGTTTTTATTTGTTTATTTACTCGAGTGATCGAATTTCTTTCTGAATAGCCCATATGACAGATGCAGAATGACAGCTCCTGAGATCAACTGTGAAAGTTACTCATTCTAGTTTCAAGCCATCAGTGAAGAAACAGTTTTGTCAGGTCCTTCGTAAAGATGTTTTGTCAAAAAAACAACGAGCAAGCGTATTCGCAGATTGAAGTGTAGTGCTACGTACTTCGCTCATATGTATTTCGTTATTAATGGAGCCGTTGGAATGACTCAGTTAGTCAATCCGTCATGCACTGCTTCATCCTATCTATTATGCTTATTAAACGCACACGCATACGATGTTCTTGTTGGCGGTCTGACCACATAGGAAATAAAGAAAGTTGGACATGCCAAAATGGCGTCCGAACTTTATCTCAAAACTCCATGCATTCATCTATTTCGTCCAGGCCTATTATCATTGAAGGACAACCACCAAGTAGTTCCGACGAACCTCGGCCAATACCCACGAAAGAATTTATTGACTATGTGAACCGCTGCCTTAAGCCGGACGAACCAACATTGAACAAACAGTACGCGGTAAGTTTTGCTCTAGTTGTGGTCAGACTGCGTTCGGCTAAATTAGTTCACCACGAGAAACATTCACTCTTTGTGTATAAAGATGGGGCATTCTGTGAGCGCTTTTGGCTTTCTCGAACTTTCTATCATTTGTGTTGTAAGCATGATATCTGTTTCCCGTAAATGATCACCTGTGGTCTGAAGGCTGAAACTCAGAAGCTTGGCCGTTTCTGTTGGAAGATACAAGAAGATTGTCGGTAGTTGATGTAGAACTGCTCACATTTGCAAAGATCACCATGACAACAATACTGAGGTTAGGCGTAGAGGTTCATTATAACAGGATTGGAATGGATCATTCAATGCGGATGTTTGTTAAGGTGCAAAGGGGACCACGATATTCCTTGACCGGCGATATTGCTATATTCGCATTATCAATTCACTTGCTAGTGTTTTTCATTCTTAGTTCTCACTCCAAGGTTTTTCACATTCTCAGCAAACATACGCGATCACACACACACACACACACACACACACACACACACACAACACATACACATGCGCTGGTCAGTCGGCGTAGTGAGTGGACTATGCTTCTGATTTTACAATTTTCTGTGTGAATCGACAAGTCGGTTGTCGCCAAAAACTTTACCAAAAATAAGGTTTATTCTCGTTTCGTCCTATGCTAGGATAAGGAAACCGTGTCATGCGATATATCGGTTAGCATTCATATTCCTATTTGCTTTATTGCAAGGGGTTCTCTCCGCATCGGTGGTGATTACTCAACGTTGCTCTGTGCCCTCCATGTGCTTACACAAATTATCCACTCAGGTGCAATCGACCCTCGAAATCAAAGGTGATGAAAATATATAACACCAGTACACACGAGCTCACAACGATTATTCACAGGAATGAAACTGGATGGCATTCTCCTGCTCTCTCTCTCTCTCTCTCCATCACTCTTTGCGTTATTCTATGTTGAAACACTTTCGTGATGAATCTTGTGCAGTGAAACACAATCGTGACCTGTCACTACTTGTGAGGCTATTTTGTTAGATTCATCTACGTTCATGAAAGTCGCAGAACAAGCAACAAAGAATTTCATTTTCTGTCAGAATTAGTCACAAACGTAAACGATCGGAGCTTATAGATTCAATTTCAAATGGAGTGAAGTACCGCGATCCATTGTCATTGTAATTCAATAACCTGAATTAGAAATTCCGTTGTTTTAGCATTGTCATTTCGTGTGAGCAAAATGAAGCCTGCGTGTTGAAGAACAATTCACTTAAGAAAGCACTCCTAGGGCAGCATTTTATTATCTGCCCGCGCATGTGTGCAATAGAAGGGGCACTTTTCATGGTTTTAAAGGCCCGACGCATAACCAACGTTAATAAGCCGAAATCAGCTTCACAAAGAGGCCGAACATGCAAAGTAGGTCCTAATAGATCACGTGTGCGAATAGTTTGGGCTACAGATGATTACGGTTCACCACCAGCACAACTAAGGGGGATGGATTTCGAACTTGTAATCTGAGCGAGGATAGATACTTTTGCCACATAATGATCACCCAAATTTGTGGATGTGTATTATTTATCTGCATGAGTGAGCCAATTGGATAAAAAGCTCTGTTAGTGGACGGTGCATATGTGTACACTTCGTCTGTTCTGGTCGCAGTAACCTGGTGGCTCTCTTTTTTTACTCTCATAGTGGATTCAAACAAACAGTTCGGCCAACGAGGCCAACGGGATTCTGACCAAATATGAAGGGCTTGCACAAAATAACAAAACACGAAATCGATACAGGGATATTCTGCCATGTGAGTTCACATTCAAATAGGACTTATTTGCCTTAGATTCTCAATTGTAGCTAGTCTCTCTTACTACAGGTAAGTGTGTATTGTTCGGTGACACAGCGATTGTAAACTGGTTTTGGGGAAGGTTATCCACAGTAACCAAAACTTCGACTGACTGCTATCTTTTTCGACAACGCTGTGTTACCGAACAGTAAACAACTACCCATAAAATGTCATATGGTGCATCGCTTTTTCGATACCTTCCGAATTGGTCTGGCCTCCGATACAATAAGTCTCCCTTTGGTTTCTGTCTATCTCTCCATTTTCCTGGAGGCGATCTATGAGTCGACTGAAAAACTGATGTGGTCATTTAAAACCAGACCATCGATTGAGTGCAGAATTGGGACGGTTGTTTTGTAACCTGTTCACACACGCTTTATTCTTCTGAAAACCAAAGCCTGAGACTGCGTCAATAGACTGTGATATCACGGTGTTTTGATTGTTCTAGGTGAATTGCGCACAAAATAGTTGGCAACGGAAATGACCACATCAAGTTTCCTCTTCCTCCAAATAATTCTAGATGGTTGCATGTTTGGTCCAGTGTCAAGAAAGGCACGCACAACTGCATCTAAGGAAACTACCTTTGAAGTATCGGGTTGCCATTGTGCACAATGACTACCTTGTTGTGTACTTCTATTTGAAGTTCACTCTAGTCACCATTTTTATCAGATATTTTTCCATTTCGTATCTAATGTTGCAGATTGCACAAAAATTAGATACTCTCTAAGTCTCTTGGCAATCACGTTGTCCAGATCAAGTGTGGGCTTTGCACATTCTAAGTGTCAGGTGGTTTTTTAAGTCTGGCAAAATCTTCGTCTTGCTATTATCCTATGTGGTGATCAACATGAAGCTGTCGATATCTCAAGCTTTTTTGTGCTTGACTATAACTGGAAACGGGGTATTATTGGGATCACGTCAAGAAAAACGGAAGCGTTCGCCCACTTACGACATAACTGGTGCCGCCCTGAAATCCGACTTTTTCTTAATGGACAGGCGTAAAGCGCCGAGATTTGTGGCATTTTTGCTACACGGTCAATTTGTTTAACTTCCGTATCCTGTAGATAGCATTAAACAGTGTACGATAAAAAGTACGTTTATCCTTTTTACTAACCACTGCCGCCGTTGTACATCATTCTTCTTGACCTTTAACCAAGTTGTAGCTTTGGCGCCGTTCCCGATTTTAAGGTGGTGTGATAGATGTTATAATTATGAATGCGTATACGTATCTAATGGTCCTTCTAAATATCGAACAACTGTTTCCAATGCCAGCCGTTTGGTTTAGTTTTTTATTTTTGATGAAATTAGAATGTACAAACAACGGCCGAACTCTTGAACTCACTCACTATGTCACATTTCACCATCCTCTTCAGATGATCAGACAATAACCAAACTGGTCACCAAAAACGTAAGTGATGTTGGATTTTGCATCCCTTAAGAGAAAATCCGCTCAAATCAGTAGCTACTTTGTGCAAATTAGAGTGAGTCTGTCAATACTATTTTGGTCTGATCCCCTGAATGATGAGTAAAATGATATATCGTGATGTTTACATGCACTTAAATCCAGAGAACGGGAAGAGGACCAAATTACAGTATCATCCAGTCCGCTTCGGATTATGGAATTGACCTCTGGTCTAAAGTGTTCACATTCAAAAGTGACACCGTCTGCATATTTACATGAAATAAATGAAGATGGAATAGATAATTGCTTTACGTTCATGGATATGAAGTAGGGTGAAAAGATTCCTGTAGGGCACCATCGTCAGACTGCGCAAGCCCAAATCACGAGGTATCTTTACTCGCATCTCACTTGCTTTTTTAAAAACGAATTAATCAACGCAGTGGTAAGTGCTATTGAAAGTAAACAGTCAGTAAGAGGCGTTAGTTGCAGATAAGCGTGTGAGAATGGAAGTTACGGTTTAATAGCACAATTTATCTTCCTTACTTGGGATGATGTCATGGTGAATGTTGATGATTCCGCATTCCATACCACTTATCAAGGCTAATAATAATGATGATAGTCCAGTTCCTGGATACCAATTCTAGCGAAGGAAAAGGCTAGTCACATCTTTTGTAAAGCTGAAAAATGGTTGTTACTTCAATACTCCCTGTCTACGGAAGATAGGAGACCAGAAATATTGTCTGACATACCATCTATTGAGCAACTGGTGGCCCAACAAATCTGACTTTCACATCATTGTCCATGTTTAGGCGCTTATGTTTTCATAACAAATCAAGAAGAGGGAATCAAAATTTATTTAACCTTTTATAATGCGTGAGTCAGTCCTCATGACAGTCATCTTAATACTTGCCCCCGATTATCCCACAGGAATGGGGTACAGGGACTCCAAAATGGATTCATCAGATTGCGTGCATTTAGATTTATTGTTTGTTATTTCACAGCTTCAATCAAAATATAACGGAAAGGATGAAACTTCGGTTAAATTCCTCAGTAATAACCAAGCGGATGTGGTAACTAAACTTTCACTGAACAGACGGACTCGCCTGAAACAAAGCAACCTTCAACAATGGTAGTCACTAGTATTCTTACTACTTTTTCTCGTTATTAGTAGTAATATGCATTTGTCCAATGTTTCAAAAATTGTTCACTCATTTCTCAAATGCAGAGTAATTCATACATCAATGCCAATTTTGTGTACGAAATAAAACATCCAACTGTGGAATCGAAACATGTGATCATGAATCGTGACAAGGCCGAGTTTATCGCGACCCAGGCTCCCTTGGAGAATACAATGGGAGACTTTTGGAAAATGGTGCTGCAAGAAAAGGTCTCTGTGATCGTGATGTTGTCAAAGTGAGCCAATCGGTGCTACAGATTAGATAGTACAATTTCACTTCGTATTGTTTATTTGCATTTCGGGGTCGATTGTCACAATGATAAAATGCGCTGGCATATCATGTCATTGTATATTCATTTACCTTACTGAACGGTAAACATTTGGGTCGTAAAAGCTTCACGAGCCGAACTGTGCACTTGCGCTGTTACCTTGGCTTGTTTATGAAGCAAACACCAAGCTCAGTGATCGGGAACCTGTTGAGAACAAATAAATCTCCCTTTCGCTTCTCGGACGACAGCCAGCAGAATAAGTTCTTACGGTGATGGTTTTGATGTGCTTTTAGTTTGTTGCTCATGTTGAAAAAGTGTGACTGGCATGCAAAACTTGTGTTTCTGTTTAACGTCTTTATTCCTGATGTTCCCACAATACAACCATCCGAAATGTTCCCCTAATCCGCCTCAGTTTACAGGAAGGAGGAGTTACAAAAGTTCATCAATACTGGCCAGAGAAGGTTTTAGAAACAAAGAACTATCAATACGGGACAAGCGATATCGCAGTCACCTTGAAGTATGAGAAAGAATCTAATTCGTGCATTATTCGCCAGCTCAATATTGTTGCGGTCAGTGATATCTCAATTTATATAAATCTAATTCCTTAGTTTACAGTCGGTTTTCATCTTGTCTAATTAGATTCGACTACAGATTGTACACTTTCCCTTACCCGAAAGTTTTCATATACTTTGTCACGACCTTTCATTTTCTAAGAGTGCAGTGTTCGTTCCGGAATGAACTTGGGATAGAAATTAGCAAACATTTGATGCATTTTGGAAAAAGATAGAAGCCAACATTATCATGTACTTTTCCATTGCTGGTTTTGGAGGATTTTTGTCTCTGTCAGTATGAGACAGTTGTTGATTGCTGTCTGAGTGAGCAGAGTGTTGCATCGTGGACAGACTGGTGCCTCGTAAGGCATACGTCTTGTGAACAGGAAACAAAACAAGGTGCGCATACATCTACATCTATGGTGATGTTTGACATGATTTGAGTTGGCAATATACTTTACGAGAACTTGATCGGAGCACTTGCGATCAGGACTTGTTCCGGTCAATTGCTCGTGCACTTTCAACTGAGAAATTAGCGTTGGACAGCGACGTACCATGAATGCTAAATCTCAGAATAAGACGTGTCAAATTTGTCAGCGTTTGCACAGTCGTTATTTTTGTTTTGTCATAGAATGACAAACTCCGAATATCTAGTAGTTACTGAGCCACAGCTCAGTTCTTTGTGTATTCAGTACCGAAAACATTGTACATTTCTGGTGCACCTGTGATCCGTTTCAAAATAATCTTTATATCATTAGGATTCATTTGTTTGATGTTTACCTTAGTTCGCCGGTTGCTTGAAAACGCACTATTCCTATGATTCTGCAGAATATCGGGATTTTTATTCTCCTTGTGAATAAAGCTTCACTATTTTGGACAGATATTGATCTACTTTTTGTTCTAAGACTTTACGGACTGGTGTGTGCTTAAGGCGCATCCGTTTCGGTAATCAGAGCAGGGCTGCATACGATGGAACGCGTCCCCGGGTCACGAGCAGGGGAACGGCCACCAATGCGGTGGTTAGGCGTGAATAAGCTAAGTCTAGGCTCACCGAATAAACGGTCGTCAGTTGACAGTGGATTTCGTGCGTAACCCGCCTGACCAGTGCTACCTCTCAAAACAACAAGCCTAAGCGAGGACAGCTCAGTGATGTGGTGACTGTGGCTCACCACACATACAGCAAATGTCTCCTATCGTGCTGCGCATCCGACAAACTTATTCAGACTAGTCGCATAAACCGGTTTTGTTTACCGGCTCCTCCGGAACACTCCTACTCCCCAATTAGTTGTGCAAAAGCTAGCGGTATATCCTCAACAAAAGGCCGTACCAAATTCCGTCAACCATCCTCCTACTCTAGACTGGGCGACCGAGTAGTACAACGGCCCGCAACATATCATACTTCACGTAGATTCCAATTTGTTTACAAACATCATTCACGTTTACCTCCACGTTACCTATTTTTGTGTTTGCAGTGTTAACACCATGTCTGACTCCAACCTCGTTGTATAATATTACTCATTTATTTTAACACCTAATAGTGTCTCATCATTTACAACATGTTCTCTGTTAATTTTCATTCCCGGTGCCTTAAAGGAAAACAATACTTCTATTTTGCTATTTTGTCTCACTGCATCCTCCAGGCTGCAGACTATACTTCCACTGTTGTCACGCAGTTACACTTTACCGCTTGGCCAGATCATGAATCCCCGACAATGGCCAATTTCAACACACTGATGGAAATGTATGAGAAAACAATCTCAGTGCATCAACAAAATAATGGCATCACACTGGCCCATTGCAGGTAGGCTGAATGGTTTTTTTTTACTTTCGACATACGCAAACCGACTTGTCTACCCTACTTCTTCGTTCCCATCAGGTCAATGTATTAAACCGGGGATGATTGGAACGCATGCCTGGAAGTAGTACACACAGTTACAGCAGAAACAGGCCAGAAATAAGCAGCGTTCACATTGCACTAGATATGCCAGTGCGTTCATTTCTCGTCGGCATGTTTACCTGTTTTTGTTCAACCTGGAACTTTCATCACTTACTCCACAGGTGTAAGGCCGTTGATAAATGACTGGGGTTTTAATGAGAAAATGTGCACGGTTTGAAAAATGTAGCAGCTGTGCTGATGACATATTGTCATTTGTGATTTACTGCCGCGTGATAGATGGCTTTTATATATGCTTTGCTTTCTTCTGCAGCGCTGGCGTTGGTCGCACGGGGACTTTCATTGCGGCGTATGTGTTACTTCGTGGACTAGCAGCGGGTGACAAATGGATCGACATCTGCGGGATTGTGAAGAATCTTCGTTTATGTCGCACATCCATGGTGCAGAAACTGGTAAATATGATAAGGATACGCTCGTTTCTATTTTGCATTATTTGTTTGGTTCCTAGAAAATTACTGAAAACTGTTATTGGGACTGAGCTTCGTTTAAATGCACGATTTCGGATCACTCACTGGCATTTGGTCTGCTGGACTTCGTGCCTGAGAAAGGCGCTGTTGTCTCTGAACGTTTCACTTCTGACATTATATATATCTATATATATATATATATATATATATATATATATGTATATATATATGTATATATATATACATATATATATATATGTGTGTGTGTGTGTGTGTGTGTGTGTGTGTGTGTGTGTGTAACCACAGCCATGCACTCCAAGGTAAAGCCCCAAATGGGTCTCCTTGAGTTTGCGCTGGAACTGGTGATTCCCTTAGTAGGGAGGAAACTGCGATTGGGCAGGGTTTCCGTGTTCTTCAGTGCCGAGTTGAAGATTGATACTGCATGAGGAAATACTTTGTTCAGGAAGAATTTCTGTGATGTGCAAGAAATACAAATTTCGCTTCATATTTACCACAGTGCAGCAAACTTTGAGACGTGCCCATTCTCTGACGCCTTAGGATCAAAGAAAGTGTGTTCTTTCAAAATAATCTTTTTTACCTTAATTATAAGAACAATGTAGTCTAACCACACTCAGATGGGAAGCTAATTTTACCGATTATGCAGAGTTTCCCTATTTGATACAGTGGCACGATTTCACACGATTTCCTGCTTTACCATGACACGCTCAGAGGCGCACATGATGGCCATCGGTTCAGTTCAGTTCCGTTCAGTTCAGTTTACATCTTTCAGCGAATCATAACGCAGTTGTGTCTTGCAATTCCCGTTGCTGCCTTCGGTGGAAGGTGAAATTAAATAAAGCCCAAAGAGAACAAAAACAGAATAGAAAGTTTAAAGTGAACTTCTTGCGTAGGAAGATAGTTTACATTTACCTGTATCTCCGACCCCAGTACTTCGGAAGATCGTTCAATGTCTCTAACTATTCGACAGGTAGATCTCGTGAGTTCTGACTCGCATGTCCTACACGTGCTTCTTGAAAAAGCCCGCTGGTTGGGTTCGCTTTTAATTTCTCCTCGCCATCGCATAAACTGACCACAGTGACCCATCCACAACTCCGCACCTGCTCCGGGAAAATTGAGCTCCAGGGGGATCTGCCTGTGGCTATGCGTAATACATGGTATAACCACCTTAATCTGTTAGGACTAAGAACTTTCCCCGAAAACTGGCGTCTGGATCACAAAGCAGACGCCTAGCGTCACCATTACTAATAAGGGATACTCACTACATTGGACAAAGCTCCTACAAAATTGGTATTCGAACATCGGAATTCTGCACATCTACTAATCATACTGTAACAGGGACGGCAAGACGGGGTAGGATACGCGTATTCCAGCGGCCAAACCAGTCAAGTCATGAAACACATACAATCGTTTATATAGGCCTTTTTCCAGACTGCGCGGCACCAACATTACTCTTGCGACTGCTTGAGTGCTTCGGCTACGTTCTGGCCAGTTGCCCGTGGCCGATAGCTTGCTTCTCTTGGGCATCATTTCTATTCGGTTGGTCCAGTTGTCTAGGTTGACGGCTTGGTCGACAGTCCCTCACCTAGGCTATCTTGCCGGTTGCCGGAGATCCCGCTGATTCCCATCTGCTAGTCCGTATGCCTCCTTTTATCTGCTTCGGGACGTCTCTGACATATTCGCCGTCTGTTCTTTTGTCTGTGGCCCTCGTTTGGTTCATCCATTCTCCTAGATATTCACGTTATTCCTTTGCCCCCGCATTCTTCGTTACGTTACTAGTCACAATGCTGGGCCGTTGGAAACGATGAACCTAACCACGCCTGCAGTGTATGTCTTTGGCGAGCACCACAGGTGTCACAGAAAGATGAAAGTCATATGTTTGCATACTCGGCGATACTCTATTCAGATGAGATGTAATTGATAAGGCTACAAAACTGATCTACTTTAGGTAAAGCTTCTGTTATACAGACAAAATGCGGTATGGGGCCATTTAAGACTAGATCATACTGTGTAAACTCAATGGACAGTTGCAAAGAATAACATATACCCCAAAATCTTTTTCAGAATCAATACAAATTTTTGCATCAGTATACAGCCGAGATTCTTAAAAGCACATCGATGCTTGGGAATTGATTCAATTCTGGGTACGTCGCTGCGTGATAACATTGAAAATTGTTCATTGTAATCAGTTATGCTCAGTCAAAATAATAAACCAGCACAGCAATCCTGCTCAATGTCATCAAATTGGAATAACAACTAATCATGTGTCAGCAGATGTTCTTTTGCAAATGTCCATTCGCGTGCTTGCCCAAGCCGGCCTAGTTGTTACTTACTGCTCCCACACACTGAAAGTAGATATTGTTGATCACTGTTGTTACTTTCGTCATTTTCACCATTCATCGGAAATGTTTCGATAATGAAGATACTTTTTAACAACTCTTATTTTTCCTTCTTTGCAGACATTTTTATTCGAAAAGAGACACATCACGCAAAATTATGATGAGGTCCAGTGCTCGAACACACACTGATCTCATCACGAGATTATTTGTCCTTGAAATTCTAAGTCTCTGAATAAATAGCTCATTGTCCGCTTCTTTCTGCACCAGTTTAGAGATCATAAGATATCAAACAAATACCTTTTTACATACCCTTTTACGTGAGTACACAATATTTGCAAACAGTGCCATACAGGAAACGTCCCACTGACTTCCAGTGAGCGAAACGTTTTTACCAAACTTCCTCTTATCCTATTAGCCGCAATTGATCACTTTTCTACCAAAACAAATTAGGAACAATATACATGCAACTTTTTGACTCTTATTTGATCCCCACATAAACCACTTTATGTATTCTGAAACTTCCTGATTGTGGAATCATTTTCGGACCTATTAGTGTGATTTTCATTGTCATTAGTTCCCCGCGATTTTACCCACAAAGTGGGTTGTACGGTTGGTTAGTTTGACATATTCGGAACGGTAGACGAACTGTCGTCATAAGTCTACACATGATTACTTACTACTGTGATTGACGCAATCTAAATCGACCGTCAAAAGGCAATAATAATAATGGTTTTGTTTTGAGCGTTCTTGTAATATTTATTAAATCAGGACCTTTGTTAAGGAATAAAGTTTTCTGCTTATCAGATAATTTGTTACGGCTATTTCACAGTTTTGTTCTCCTGTTCTTATAACCACATTTTTATGTAAGCATAAACCCTGGCCGAACTTGAGTTATCGGACATGGGGATAACAAAGTGTACAATGCGTTTCTGTCGTTCGATCAATCATCAAAATATTGATAAGCAAGCAGTTGGTACAGCGCATACCTCGAACTACAGAACGTCCCAGGTACAGTATCCTCACACTGCCCATCAGAGCTTTGAAATTATATTGCTCTCAGTATAGGAAATCACTAGTATAAAAATGAACCGATACAGTGACGAGATCCGACTGACTATCATGAGAATTCAACTCATTTAGAACCATTAGAACGTCGCAAACCAAGACCAATCAATTTTATAGCGAAATTTGTGATATCACTCTACGGCTCGACGCAATCGGAGCGCACGCTTGCCGTATGAGTAAGACCACCGATGGTACCCGTCTCACCTCGAACATCACAGCAGTCTAATTTGTTCAAGCTTTGCACCAAATACCGCACTCCGCTCAACTGAATAGTGTTTCATATTGCTACGACTGTGGAACAGAAAACAGTGAATGAATAAGTTCTGTTTGACACAGATAACAGTTTAACTTAGTATCCACTCCGGTGAGTGACTCCTGTTTGAGTTCGTTTCGAACAAAGCTGTAGCGGATTGTTTACCAGGGTGAGATAAACATCCGTCTAATTCACTGTCTGTTGTCCTTTTTTGGTAACAACATTCAAAACTGACTGCCCCCGTTACCGCTCATTCAACACACACAATGGTATTGATGATGCTCTAGAATGAATGGCTGGGAACAATTCTTTCCCTCCTATATCCTTTCATTAATGTGTATGTTCCTCAGTGAAGAATACACTTGCATATGTTGAGTTATCGGTTTCCGTAAACTCCTTTTTATCATGTATCCTACTCGACAATGGTGCATAGTGATAATCAAATAACTTGTTATCGGAATAGATGCGTGATAAAGTATTTGAATAAGATCAGCAATGCGAAAATGAGGAGTCTTCAACATCGTGACATGTAGTGCAGTAGCACTGTTTCTCACTAGAATACTATTGTACTGGCCAAGTCATTCATCGAGGATATTCTAGAATTTTTTGAAATGTTTTTTTTTATCGGTGTGTTTATTCATAAACAGTCAGTAAAACGTGCACTAAGATCATTCCGTAGAGACGGAAGAGATGCGCATTTTTATCAGATCCAGATAATTAGCAAGCCATTTTGACAGCTTACATATTCGGTGGTTTTATTTTTGGTTGATTGTCAGGAATGTACTTTTTATGTCAGATGTCTTGTTTGAAAGCAAATACTGTTTACTGCGGATGAGTAGGTGAAGGGGGAGGTGGGGCAGAATCGGCAAATCTCTATACTCTTCCACATCACAATCTTCGGCATCACTACATCTGGCATTTGCATGGTCCACTTGACATTTGTGCACCGTGATAAATATTCGGATGTTTTCGATGATAATGAGGAGATTTTTCAGTGCCGCTGTATTTTGGGATATGTTTCCTATTGAAATCTCCACAGATTTGTTATAGTCCTTGAAGAATTTCATAAGGTAACAATCGGTTCGCTTGCTATTCAATCTAAAACAGAAAGAGACACAGCAGGAGAGTGGGAGAGCAAACAATCCGAATAACTTATAATTCAGATTCATTTACCCGCAAACTCTGGAAAACAAATTAAGCCCAATCCACTTTTAAGGAAAGGTTTTTTTCAAAGTCATTCACCTAACCTTTGAGGAAGTCAACCCCCGGTTTACCCTAAATAACCACCAGGTTTTTACTGATCTCGAAGGCGAAGCAGTTTTCAACTTGTTTCATGACAGACTGTAGATTGATTCAAACACCTTCACGAACAGTACTTAATGACTTGTCAAATGCGGAGGCTGCGGTGCACACAATTCGGCTGTATTACATAAGCAGTCTTTCAGGTTTTCAGTGTTCGACCAAGCAATGTGAAAATGCGATTCACTGTGTTTACAGGATAAAACACTTTATGGTTGACAGGTTTATTCCAACTCCTTATGCGTTTGAAACATGGTGTTGTGTGCACAAGATAAGATTTGAATTCTACTAAACCAGGAAATTTGATTTGTGGCTTGTTTGCTAGTCTACAACGTTCTATCACGGTAACCATGAGGTAAATACAGATTTTCCATGAGATATTTTTGGTATATCATGTCAGTGAAATGTATGCATAAAGTATAACAATGTGGTAAACACTGGCGCCGCTGTGCACAAGAAGGCAGGACCGGAGGAAACCCAATTTTCACCTGACAGCGGCCCCACCTTTGGAAAACGAATTCCTGTACAGTTTGTGCTCGAGCTTAAGCAATGAACTCTTTATTCCGGAAACTGGTTTTCTTTTCCAATGGTCTAGTAAAATTACTAAGTGAGCTAAAATGTAGTTTTCTTTAGTACTCTTTTTGCTGCCCAAGTTTACGTTATCCCGACAGGTGTTCCTTATCAGTTGAATTTCCGGGACTCTGTGAGTGACCGGTGGTGATCAAGTGGTGATCATATCGCGCTTTAGACCTTGACGTCCCGGGTTAGATTTCTGCCACTTGCGCTCACTTTCTTATTCGTATGCCTTTGATTGGCCGGGGTCTCCTCTCCGAAAAATAGCGTACATTGTTTTACTATAAATGGAAAACTAGAGGTGAAGGCTTATCAATTTTACAATCACTATAAACTCTCACAGAAGAATCATGCACGGCGGACTTACCGTATTTCTATCAAACGCATATATTTGCATGAATTCTGTACAATCGTTCTTTTTCAATTTTCCGGATGATGGGACCAAAAGACTTAGCATAGAGATAATACTATCTAAAAGTGCCGTTCCAAAATTGTTTAAGGTTCTTTAATACACAAACACATCTTACAAGTGGTATTCATGAGAGAAGGCGACTCAAACACGATATAATGGGTAAAAATGCAGCTAAACCGACTGCTGATAAAAGAACATCGGAAGAGTTGGATGGCCATCTAACGACGAGATCTTTTGAAATTTTCCTATTCCCATCAAAGATTGCACGTATTGCGTTTACAAACGAATTCCAACGGCGGTGCAATTTCCGTTCGCCGATGAGTGTGTACAATGTATGGTAAACCTTGGAGGGCCTCCCAGACAATTATCAACAAGAACCTAATCAGAAATTGAAGCCCCAGCAACAAACAGCACACATGATTTACTCGGCAGGATTACATGCAGGTTAAAATTGCCAGTGGAATATAAATAGAACAAAGTAAACGGTAGAAAACCCATTGGAACCAAGCCAAAGCTGTGTCTTCAGTGACAGATCGAGGATATTATTTTGAAAGGAATTTTTGTCCTTCAAGGGGATGTACCGTCTCGTGCCTCGCAATAGATTGGCCACCGTACAATCAAGGGAACTGCGAGTTCGTTTTCCATTTGACTTTAGACTTGCGAAACAACGATCACATGTCGATTGCATTTTCACGACTAAATTTAAAAAGTCAGACTTGCGGGCGATATGAATAATAAACGAAACACTTCACAAGTCAAACCATCGCTTTTCAGAATTGACAAAAATGAAAATTTTGTCCAGAGCAAATATTTTGTAGATCAAACAGAGTCTCATCAAAATGGCACGTGTGCGCGTATAAAGAAACACGAGGCCATTTGATTTGGTCGTCCTTTTTCAAAGTTTGCAGAAGATTAGCAGACGTTGATTAAAAAAAGACAATGCGGCTTTTGCTGACAATTTCGCAAAAAACATCACCCACAGCGGTGGTTACTGCTGGAACTGTTTTTGTGTTGTCAACTGTTGCACTTATGATACCCGGTATCGTTTGTTTTCTTTGAACGGAATAACGCCTCAGTCTTTAGATAAACCTGATTAGCTGCACCCAGTCGTCAAGCGTGACTACAACTACGAGCCTTAAAAATAATTATGAACAAAACAGAGATTTTTAGTGACTCTGTTTTGGTGAAAGCCCGGTAGGATTTTTTAGTAAGTAGGTATCTTGAGGTTTTTCTAAGTTTTCTTGCAATGATTACAACCGAGTTGGCGGTAACTCGGTTTGTAATTGGACGCAGAGTCATGTGATTTGTCTCATATAGACCCGCATTTAATCGGATTTTGAAAGTCTTTTGCGTCAAAATCACTCGAAGAGAAGTTTTACAGCAATGAAGCACAAATGAGTGACAAAATCGATTATCTAAATTAGTTATTTTTGCCTAGTAGTAAAAGCATAACATTCGGAACAACTTACTCCGATTCATTCAGGTCCCCAATTCCATTTGGGATGTTCCACCAGCCATTCCAGATTGGATTGAGAACAAACGTTTTCATAAAAGATTTTTTCATATTTTTACGAGCGTTTCTTGGTTTCAAGCTGACACTGGTTTTTTTCACCAAGTTGACGTTCTGACCGATGTTGCAGTTCATTACGTATGATACACGATGCCTCGAATTTGTTGGTGCACATGGAAATGTTTTCAGGAGAATATCAAGATAAGCACAAGTCTACAACCCTGTTTTTTAATTTCCAAAGTGAATAAAACTATTTCGGTCCACGTGAATTTCATTTATCACGAAAACAACCAGCGTTCAAAACTTCACAGTTACATGGTCACTTTGAAAAAGTAATGCCAATAGATTCTTCGATTCTAGAAAATAGCATTTAATTTGAGAAACCTCATCTTCCTTAGTCATTTATTTTGTGCATCAAGGGGAAAAGTGGATGTTTCTGTTAGGAGAATCCTCGGACGAATCGCGACGGTGATTTACTGATAGTGTTGGCTAACTTCACTGTTTGAACTACTGGTTGTAGATTGATGGACGACTGTTCTCTTGTGCACATCCGGGAAGTTCTACCCCTCCACCTACATACTAATTACAACAAATTCTCATCCACTTGCAAATGAATTGGTTCCCTGAGCTCTTTCGTAAAGACAGTTATGACTGTAAAAAATTCACTTGGCTCGAGGTAGTGAGGTGAATACTAGATTTTGAAACCACCACGCATTACATCCGCAACCCACAGCCGAATTGGAAGTTATGCAGAGGAAGATTTTCTGGACGGCAACTCTTCAGTTTCAGAACAGTTCACCTCGGCTGCTCTGCTATTACTGTCACTACTACTACTACCAGTACTACTACTACGAATAATAATACTAATAGTAATACCAGCAGTACTGTGAACAAATGATAATGAAAAACAATAATTCCGTCCATTGATTCAATAATATCACAAACAAGTTGCGTTGAAGGAACACAAGACCCGATTACAGCAAAATGATATCTGAGTTGCAAATAATTCAATTGGATATTTTTTTGAGTATATAACGTGATTCATTATACCGTATCAGTGCCCAGCTTCTAATTGGAAACCTTTTTAGGAATCATCAGCAGTGTGCAGCCGCCAAGCCTCCACCGGAAGCCGTTCTTTCCCAATCCGTTTCTCAGACAAGCAGCGCCCGCCCTATTATTGGCATGGCGCATTTCCAGTTTTTCTTATGTGTGGTCTGGCCAGTTGTAAAAGAGTCATATACCGGTTCCTGACCTCTTGGCACCTATCCCATGAAGCAGAAGAATGATCGAAAGGCAGGATTGCTTCGGGAGAAAACATTGATCCAGGTTTTATATATGGACTGACTACAACGAGGCTTGCTACTTAATGAGTTTAGAGTTTATCAGTGCCTGAAATTAGGCGATTGTTTTTCGAGTGTACTACATCCGTGGCTTAAATACCTAATGACGATATTATGAGTACGAATCAGAAGCAAGTGACGGGAGGATAGCAGCGAATCACGGACGCGCAGCGAAATTGTTGGCACAGATGTGGGCTACCTCGTATCTGATATTGAAGGGAATACTCCTCTTCATCACCGATGACTATTCCAAATGCAATGGTAAAATCGTCTATCCTCATGAAAGAGCCAGTACAGACCATATGCGTTCGCCTGAGTATAAATTTTGTATAATTGATCCACAAACACAGGTCGCTCCCGGGATTTAGTAAAGCATCATTACTACATGCAAAGACAAACAATCTCATCATTTTACAGTCGTCTGCATCTAGAATGCATTCAAAATTGCCTAGTTATTGTGGTATTCGTTGTGGTTTTTGTTGTTTCTACTTCGCGAGGTATCCATGCATACGCGGTCAACGCACGCGATCTCCTCATCGTTCGAATCACGAGTATGAAAGCACCACTATCATGCCCAACTGAAGGTCATATTACGAACCGGTCGATCACATCCCTGTTTAGACACTTGTCAACTTTATTGATTCTGTACTTCCTCGTTGACTTGGAATCTCGGGCTCTTACATTTGCTTGCGCCCTTACCGTCAGTGTATTCTACGTTCAGTGCAAGTGCCATTCCACTGCCAACTTGCTTACTTCTGGACACAACAGCTTCCGAATAAAACAGTTACGTTTCCCATAATGGAAGTATTCTAGTGATTCAAATAATTCCGCATGTGATCCAGTGCGCTATGGCCACATTCACAGTATCCACCCAATAAGATGAAGGTGAGCCTTGACAGTCAGACTGTACACACACAGCGGAGTCGCCTTATGATTGGTCAGTACGTTATCCGACATTAGCTGGAAACGCCTTTTTAAATATATAAAGTAGTTTTACTAATCAAATCCGACAGAATACTTTCTTGCTATTCCTATTTAGTCTTGTCCGTTTCTGGTGCACGTAGTCTTGGTGCGGTCGGCCGGGTAGATCCAGGTCTCACAAGTATTTCGAGCAAAACTGTCAAATTTGAGCCAGTAGGCAGACAACAAAAAATACGAATAAAATGGTCGTGCACAGTACAACATAATGCATGCATCTGAAGCAGAAAATCGATCACGGAACAAATTCTAAGCAGAGATCACACAAATAAAACACAGAGTACGGAGACACAGCTGACAAACTCGGAGTGTTGCATAACCGGAGATAAGTGTACCCACTTACCCATCAATTAAATTATAAGTGGATTATTATACACTTAGACAGATGCCTTTACTGAGGTCTTGTCCTGCACGGGAGGCAACTGATGAGTGAGTGGGAAGTTCACCACGTTCAAGGTCAGCCGCAGCTAAGGGCTTCGTCATTACTGAAGCCAATCGAGCCATCGAGTGCCATACTGGATAATAGGCCAGTGGCCCAGGGCTGAAAATTCGAGTCTCAGATAGGTTTCGATGGATATTCAATGCAGCTAATGACGCACCCCAAGCCCGATGAAGCAAGTTTATAGTCCGTGTGGTCATCGATTGTCACTAGTCAGTGGTATATTCATATTACACGACGAATCATCAAAATGGATCCAAATATTTCAATGATGGAATGGATCACGAGATATGTTAAAAATATCCACCACTTCCCAAAATGATATGGGATATTTGTGCTGAAAATGGTGTTCTTATCACCGATAGCAAGATGAAAATAACGGATGAAAAGAACGTCTCGAACACGTATCAAATAAGTTCTTTCAGTCTGATAATACAATATGCCTTCATAACTATCGGTCAAATGGTGAACAAAACTATTAATGCCTGAATGATGCGAATGTTGCTGAATGTACATAAATCATGTGGTCTAGTTAATCGATTATTATAGCTCCTCTAGAGTGAGTATACGATACCAGAAACCCCACAGAAAAATGCCATCTTGTGTTGGTGAGGAAAAGGAAAACACCCGTTTGTGTGCTTACAGGGGAAGACATGATTAGTGCCGCGTTGATCTCTTATTCAACAATAACCCACTGCACCATTATTGAAAGCAGAAACCTGCTCCTTTGGCAAACTTGCTGTGATGAAACGCATAGAGGTCTCGTTATTTCAATTGTGGCTTATGGCAACAACGGAGCTGTCGATCGGAATATATATATATATATATATATATATATATATATATATATATATATATATATATAACCATCGACCAGCTTTGTACAATTTCCATTCCAAACAATGAAAAGGTTTGGAAACAACACAGCTTGGGTATCTTGCGCCGGTAGCTTTTGGATTTTGTTTCGCTCGAGCGTGTTATTGCGCAGGATATCTGACCGTGTCCTCATTCGTTATATGTGAAGTCAAAATAGGGCAGCTCAGATAGACTCAAAACCGTTTCTAAAATATAGACAGCGCAGTTTTTGGTTTAAGAATTGAGATTTGATTTGTAGAATGATTCATTACGCAGAGTTTCAGCAATGAACTTACTAAAGTGAACTATGGAAGCACTGCACGGTTGTTTCGTTCACTTCGTTAGGAATCCTCGGCAGAGCACATCCACCGAACTCCCCACTGGGTTTTGAATCCGGGGTTAACCATTCGGAGTCAAACAACTCAAACTATCTGGACTGGTATTCAATGGTGTGTTAAACAGCCATAACCATTGGTTTGTTGCGAGGATACAACCCGCCGTAGAAGCAGCAATCGAGTTCCGTGATGACGAATTCACATGTAGGGGCTTAAATCAAATGAAGCCTTTCCGTATTTCAACGGGTAGCTGAGTGTTGTTATTACGTGATGAATCATTGCAATGTGATTGTAGTTTTACTGACAAAATATCATCAGTGGTACGATTGCGCTTTTGGTATTGCTACGTTTAGATCAGAGTCGTTTCATATTAAGTTGAACAACTACAATACGAAACGGCAACTTATAGGTGTTTTGTTGTTGAGTATTTTACATTGTCCATAACGGACTCTGATCAAGTATTTAACCGTGGTGATAGAAAACCTGCCTCTACAGTGGCACAAATCACACAGAAACCAGGCAATAATGAGGTAGAGAGTAAAGGGTCTGTAACGAATAACAGTGTTAGTGACGCAGACAACAAGCTTCAATATCCACGAGGCACAAAGAGAGATATCCCACACACACACACACGACGCGATCGAATATTCTCGGTAAATGGCACACAACAGAAGGCAGAGTCAAACGTTAGCATATATTAACGGGTGTGGATATCCCTTAGACCACCGTGTGTGCAGTACAACATACGGAGGAAACGGCAAACGTGTCAACGGTTCAATCTAACAACATTGACAGTCATTCATAGCCAGATGGGGTTTCGTATCGAAAGTTATTCACGTTTCTTAATTCGTTCAAACCGTTTTCCTCTAAAAGGTAAGAAGAGAGAAACGTACGGAGATTAAAGGGGGATAGCTTGAACTTCTCTTGAACTCAAATCGAGGGCCATTTCGTTGAGTTATGTAAAATTCAGCTTATATCGTATTTAACAAGGAAGAATGAATAGAGGAGGACTTTCCGGCCCCGTCATATTCTTTTCACACGCCTTTTTAAGTTTTCCTTAACCGGACAGAGAAGCTACTGAACGAGACCTCTGTCCTGCTTGATTTGGTAATCAATCAGTAGCAGATGCAACGCAATGGAACTTTGGCGACTTTCAGCCCGGAACAATGGGATTCCTAGACAGAATCCAAACATTTTATGATACTGAAATGATGCTGGACACTTCTTGGGAAATTTATTGTTATTATTAGTCTGCTTGTCTTTCCTTAGTGACGACCTGAATTCAGTTCTAACAAATGACACTTTGACCACTCCATTGCGTATTATGCATTCGACGAAGCGTTGCATGCGATAGTGAATTCGTTATTTGCACCCAAGGTACACACCTTTTTTTGACTCACGCGATGGTAAGACGTGATCAGTCTACATGAATGTGCCTGTATCATAAGCGTTTAAAGAACGGTACTTATAGAACCTTGATGTGCGAAGCCTTTTTATGCTCACTGATAATTTCCTTGTCACTAATTCAACCGCACAGATCAGGTTATGTGTTACTGATCGGCCCGCGATTAGGGATTTGTTTACACTTTTTAGTCTCAAAGATGACTAAGCATCCGTGGTTCTTCCGCAAAGTGTGATCACTGAAATTCAAGAGAATGTTCCTTGATAACCGAGCTCCCAATAATCAGCATAGATCTGCGATAGTGTGCAGGAAAATTAGAAACAAGTTAGTTTTGAAGCAGAATACAACAGGTTTTATCACGAACGAAGTGTGGTTTTTAAGTATGATCACGACTGTTATGTTGTGACTATATGAGTAAAATGACTGTGCAAATCTATAGCGTCACTAAGTCAAACCCATACTCCTGACTTTTCATCCAGAAACTTAGAAAAGTAGGCTGAAAGGTGTGTTCGAATGAAAGCACCAAACACACAAAAGACCGATCATATCTTGTTTATCAAAAAATCACCTTAAATTCACTTCGATGGTGTTATTTGATTAACACGCCTATACTTACTGGCGTTTAAAGTTGCATTTTCGTGAGCCTTTTTGATGCAATTTTCGTTCTTGATGAACCCTGACAGATTGTTGTGATAGACTTTGTGAAATGACACCATGCCAATATTGTGGCCTCTGAACCTTCAGTTGGTCTAATTCTGCGAAAACATACAATAATTTGTTTAATTGCTTTGATATACCCATCCATCTTTCCATCTCTGAATCAAGCTGTTTGCCCGTCCATCCGTTTGCTGGTCTATTCATGATCCGTGGTTTTGGTCAATTGGGACGTGCGAGACTTCCGGGTTCGGGTCCACGAGACCGGCCTCCTGCGTGGTTTGATACATTAGGCGTTAAGGTTAGGCGTCGCGACCAGTAGCATAGTTGCATTCAGGCTCTTCTTCTTCTGACCTTGCTCTCGGCTTTTTCACCATATGCTTCCATTCATTCTGGCCACGACTGGACGATGATGCGGGATATCAACCAAAACCGGAAAGCAAAAGTGTGACGTTTTTGGTTGAATGAAGTAAACTGAAGTGTTCGTGTCAAACTCAATCCATGCATATAAGTGAGTGGTGTAGAGGTTTTTCAACGATTCCGAATCAAAAATCCAAAATAGTGTATATTTTTCACTTTTTGAATGTGTGTGTTGTGTACAAAAACAATGCAGAAAGGAAGACCATCGTGTGTATTTGGGACATATAAATAGTTGCATGTTTTTTATGCAGTTCAATGGAGTAACCGTTTGGGTAATCCAATTACACGATCACCAACATTTCGAGCCCTTGCGTTCGTAAAACAGGATAAATCTGCAATCGAGTGCTAAGTGACAGCAAATCACAGTGACGTTCGGCGAAAATTCATCCGTACGGATGGACTGCGAAAGTACATATGGTTGACTGAATGATGCACATCCTCAGCTTTATCACTGCGGATTGCCTTGATGTGGCTCATATTTCACGGGGTTGCTTGCAAGATTGTGCATCAAACAGTTTACCAAAAACCTGAGGAAGCAGTTTTGATGTATCTCAGTAATTAATCCGTCCTAACACATTATAAGGCTCTGCGAGCGTGTAGATATTCAGAGTGTGATAGCAATCGTTCAGTGGTGAAACTCTCTATTCTCAAAAAATCGGAAATACTTAGGTCACATAACTCAGAGAGAAAATTCAGAAAATGGCACAGAACCTGGTTAGAAAAAACAGGAAGTCAAGCCGCGAGCACCCACAAAACTTGCAAGAGGTGTAGGTGTGATTTTGGTACTATCGCGCTTGAAATAAGACGTGAAACAGACCAACGGTAGAGCAATATTTTACCAGCAAGGAATTCATTGCCTATTATTTCCTGCTTTTTCGAGTTCGGTAGACAGCTGGCGTCTTTTCTATGTGTCCTACTTCGAGCATGAATTCCACGCACGATTCTGGTGCACATTTTTGCAATATTTGTGAATTTTGAATTGAACCCTTCATCGGGATCTTTACACACTCCGTCATCTTTTCTTTGTCGTCGTTGTCACTCTCTGGGACTAACGTCTCTGCATCCTCCACAAGTGGGGGTTTTTCGTCCGATAGAATTTATCATTGGCTACGTGGATCACTTTTCACAACCAACTTCGGTGTTGGAGAGGTTCGAAAATTAGGACCAGTCCCATCAGAGTACAAAATGTTCTTTGATTCCTAATTTTTGCACAAGGTAGTAACGCATTCCGGCAACTTCGTTATCTCTTCACGAGAAACTAAGGAAGCCTCACGGTTCAGAATTTCTGAAGTTAATATTATGGCGTTGTTGGAATTTTCAAAAACCATCCATTGCTCTCGCGAAAATCACTACGCTCTGCCGTACGAGCCACGTGCATGATTTTTTGTTTGTAACTCCATTCCTTTAGCCCGCAGATTAATCCGACGAGCGGTAAGAACGCATTCGCACACAGCAGCGTTTATATCGTTGCAGAAACCTAGACGTAAATACAAGATTTTCTGCCCACTTGAAATCCCCGGGTCCCAACTAGTACTGATCATTTAGGCGTGCGTTCTTCCTACGGGGAACTTTGGATGCAGTCCTCATCACGGACACTCTACTACAGTGCAAACTAACAACATTTGCTAAATCACCAGGGCTCGAATGTGTCTCTCTCGTTGACCGTTCCGTTACGATTTACGGACAGTTGCGAGTTCCACTGCCGTGATGTGATAGTTGCAGTGATAATATTAGGTGAACCCAGTAGGTGTGCGGGCTGTGAGATCAAACGCTAAAAGTACATTTGCAACAGCCACCATCTTAGGTATCAAAGACTGACGCAAACAACAAAGCGAGCACAACAACATAGACAGTATATGCGGAAATCCTGAATATCTACTGACACTGCTTGTCACATGACTCCAATGGACTTCCATACACTATCTGAAGGGTCTGTGATATTCATGTATATATTCCCAAGTGCAATATGTGACGCCTGTCATAATAGAAAGGCCTTCTAACTTTGTTTAGCGCAGAATCAAGAGGCCCTTTTATGTCGATATTCAGATGTATAATCCGATGGCCATGTTGGCTTGAACGGGGGTGTCCGCTGCTAAGAGCCGGGTGGGGGGGGGGGTTGGAGGTAAAATCAGTCGGGACCGGGACAATCAGTTCGCTCGGAGGAGATGATCGTTCTATAGTGGGGGCAAACTGTACTGTTTCTACATGAAAAGGTAAGTCTGATTTGTGTGACCGAACTGTACACCAGAAAACCTGCTGCACTCGAATGAAACCGGAAAATATAACTTGAGTATTTCTGATTCAATACATTTCAGTGATTCCGCACCAACAATACAGTGAATGCTTCATTGGTTTTCATAGGTGAGTTGAGCATTCGCAATGCGTGATGAATCATACTATGGAAAAAAATCTTATCTCCTACTATTCGCACTCATTGTAGCAAGGCTCTGTAGATTGTTTACCGGATTGCCCTCGTTGTACTCAGGTCCCTACAGAGAAATCCTCCGACATAGGAGTGCGGAAAATGCCCAGCTAACATTCGAAGCCAGTGTCAGAAGGATGCTATGTTACGTGGCGCATAAGTTCAACAAATTGTTGAGAGCCATTTTGGATAGCCTTGTGGTTTAGGTGTTAGACTCACACTTGTTCACCCCGGGGTTCGAGTCTCAATTGAGGCTCGTTGGATGCGCACTCTTCATGATTACTAACAAGAGCAAAAACAGTAGTACAGTGTTTCAGTGGTTTCCACTGGTGATTTGAGCGTACACACTGCATGATGAATCCCAGTGTGTATATTTCGACAAATACTGTGTGAATTTTCCTCTTCGTTTGGATTCGAATAAACACATGGAGTTAACCCGTGTTTTATTATGCAACTGCACTCTATCAGCCGGATTATTAGGCTCCAGATATCTCGCAAGTGGCTCCCTTGTTGACTTCTAAAACAATATTTGAGTATACAGAACCGAACAAAACCACAAGCATTTCAGCACAGAGAAAAAAGTGGAGATTTTGCAAAAAGTAGTGAATCCATGCGCTTCAGGGTGAAAATTCAAGAGCTCGCTATTATGCGGTATCAATATTAAACTCAAAATTCCCAAAGCAGCTGTTTAGTCTGGTTGGTCAAGAATCGTCCACTGAAGTGCACATCTACTGAGTTGTAACTGAAAGCCAGAATACGCCGGATTTCAGGAATGAGTGGAACACTTTCGCTACCGGGCTATCCACGTTGGCTCTCAACAATGGGGTCAGGCTCACTTCATTTCTAAGATCCATTCACTTTGCGGCTGTCCTGGTTGTTTATCTGTGGTCGTGAAACCCCAGGTGAAAATAAAACCACCCAAAAGTTTTAAAAAGAAAAAAAACTAGTTAGACGAATCAATTATATAATGAACACGCGACCGAACACCTGACATGTGCAACAGGTATTCCTACTGCAATACGAAAGGGTAATGTTCTTCTGAGGGGGCTGGACGCACGCGTTCAGTCTATAAAAGCACGAGAGTAAGAGAAACTCCGTCGAAAGCCTATTAAGCATATCACTAGGCACCAACACTCACGTTATTCGAAAGACAAGACGGCAACCTCCCCTCTGACCGTTACACTCCCACAATACAGCCTGGGATGAGCTTTGGTGTTGGATCGAATGATTTGTTTCACGCATCCAATAATGTGCACTCAACCTGAGCTGATTGTTGACGCGGTATTTCCGCTAGACTCGAGCAGCCCTACGCAAAATTACCGATGCTCACGTTCAATGATTTTCGTGCATCCTTCTTCCTCAGTAGACGAATTTCTGGACTGTAGGAACGATTGGGTCTGACTTCCGTAGCATACGTTCTAACGTTGACAGGAAGTGGCTTGGTCTACTCCAGAGTGTATCCTCCAACTGCCACTGAGTGTGATGTCATCTGCAAAGCGGCGAACTGCCACAACGTACGTCTGCTCATAAGACGTCCGAGTGAATCAATGCCAATATGACCATATTTCAAAGGTGACTAGTTAAATAACAAAAAGAAGAACCATGGGCACTGATGGGCTGAGCTAATTTCATTACAGAATATATGGTTTCTATGGTCCAGTTGAATACGTGGCCAGTTTAACTCGGTACATCATCTCCGTTGAAGCTCAGATTACTGAAAGTAACCCTTGCTGGTTCTTATCTTGAAAAAGTGATAAAAAATACCGACACTAGGATAAACGTCCAGTATACTACTGAAACCTCTATGGCCTTCAAGTGCCCACGCCCTTCAAGAGAACTCATTGAAAAAATTTAGAACTCACACACCTTTTGTCTTTAATATACATTCGTACTAAGATTTATTTTAATCGGAGTACGAGCTATCAGTGCCAGAAATCCGACTACGCCGGTTTTGAACCACGGGAAGCAATCAAAAGGATGCAAAAGGCAGGGCAGTACTTAGCAATGTGAGTATATCTAAGTAACCATGTTCAGTTATGAACACAGTGAGTGACAGAAATGACCGACTATAAACTGATGTGGTAAGGTGCAACGTGTGCATGTGTTCCAGTCTGCCAACGTACGCGCAGACAGTCAGCCCACAATGAGGAGCACAAGTGGTTGGAGCGTGGGAAATGTGAGCAGTGGCATAGCCAGCTGAGAGGGTGCAAGTATGTGGGAAACATGCGCAAGAACACCTGACTCAGTTTGGGATCGTGAGAAACGATTCAAGCCCGTACAAGTCTGAGATCATATGGTCACAAGAAACTCTTGGACCGAATGCGGTTATCGTGATGTCCAGTGTTAACAACAGACAGGTGCAGTATTTTGACGCAGATGTTTAACATACTGGATATACCAGTTGTTTTGTTCATACGTACGGTCAATTTATAACAAATACAAGCAACTTTCAGCTGCTGTCTAAATTTGAATGAAAAAGTTAGTATGTCATTTATTTTTTCACTTACAAACCCGTTTTTATGACACCACAATATGAAGTTCAAATATATCATGGAAAATCAATTTGATACCGTTTAATTTATTTCGTAACCAGATCTATGGGTTATTCGGTTCAAGTTAACTTGTTTACAATGGTCTTTTTTTGCTGAATCCCATAAAACGCATGGATGAGATATCAAATAAGAACAATAACCCACGCAGTGCGGGTAAACTTTTGTTCAACCGATTCTAATCCCCGATAGTCTCTTGATGAACCTGTCTTTCTGTCCCGATGAAGTGATCGTATTTGTTCTTCCCAGAAAGACGTTAAAAAAAAAGAAATATTCGGATAACATTAGCATCATCTTGTGACTGAACAGCAGATTCGCAATCGATGAATAACTCGCGGGATAAAACGTTTCGTATCATTTCAAACAAACGACTTTCATAACAAGATTATCTGGAAGCAGTGCGTTAAATGTTCATTATATTTTCACGATGATGAAGAGAGATTCATTCAGAATTTGAAAAATCCCACCACCCCAATAAACGGGAGATAAATAACATTCTGGTATTTTTGGGCAGACACCCTTTAAAGTCTTACCCGGAACAAACAAGAAATTCTACCCCCAAATTATTAGGAAACGAGGTGACGAATCATGGCGTGATGAACACAAAAACAACATGGCTGAACCAAACTGCGATAATACGGACAGAAAACGAATTGTTAATTAGGGATTAGGAAAAAAGCCTGTGTCAGATTAAGACGTGGCATGAAAGGAATGTGCTTCATTTGGCGGATAAACAACACCCTTCTATTTCTAACTGAAATACACCATTAGATGCTTCCAAATAAATCAGGCAGAACAGTTTTCGTATCAGCGTAATTGTTACCTCATCAAATGAATTAAATTTCTGATGAAAAGTCGTAAGACGGAAACTCTGTCCGATAATGTTTGCATACAGTCAGTCTTTTTGATATAACATCAACAAAGGAGAAGGATTTTCGCCTGATCTTCCGTTAGCTAGACTTGCATGATCTTGAATAGTGTATCTTTACAAAATTTTCACATGACTTCTGCAGTTGCTAGTTTTTCTTCTCGAATAACATTCTGCGTATCTACGTTACGTATGAAGTTTCATCTGATGGTGCACCGAAAGTTGTCTCCAAACAAGGGTTTTATTTCAAAAGGGGAACTGTGCTCGTGTACTAAAATAATTCACAAAGTCACGATCAGTCAGCAATTGCCCTTCACACGAAAGTAATAATGGATCCCATCACATTGGCCAACTAAAGCGCTCTAACTGACTGATTGACTGATTCCGAAAATTCCATAACAGAAGAACTCAAAATCCTGCCTAAGGTAGGTGGATGCAGTAGGACTTTTTCAGATAAGAAGATGATGCCTATAGAGAACTTTTGTCCAGTGCGTCATTCAAGGCAATCGGGACTTCGTAACAGGAAAAATACCAAGTGGGAGAAAAAATCAGCATGTATCTTGAGAATCGATGATGGTGTGGTATGGGCTTGATTAATGGGCAAATTGGGTAGTTGCTGATGTCATGTGATTTTCAAATTGTTTGACTTATTTAATATAGTTCATTGGTGACTGTTTCCCATTATTTGCTAAGGGTGCAGAAGCACAAATATCCACACATTTTGTCACTACTCATTCATCATAATTTTTCTTCGATAGTATGTTACAGAATCGTAACCAGTATGTGCTCAACCTTTAGGCCAACGCCAGAGCTCCGGCCGTTGAGTGAGCACTCGGAGGGTATTGTCCAGCTTAGTCTGTGGCACAGCGTGTGTGAGTGTATCTCTGATGAAATCCTAAATTCAAGTATTTGCCCGTGTGTGTGTGTGTATGTGTGTGTGTGTGTGTGTGTGTGTGTGTGTGTGTGTGTGTGTGTGATGTAAAACAGTTAGAGTGCCAAAAAAGGAATGATTGTGTACGAGCCTGTCAATAGGTTGAAGCGAGTATGATCGTATCGATTGAGATTTGCAAACGGAAAAACGAGTTGATTGGGTCAAAAAAGAGATGGTACTGATTTGCATACTAGTCTATGTGTACGCCATAATGGGACATAACTCAATGCGGGACGAGGAATATGTACGCACTACTGCACAGATTGTGCCGAATTCATCTGACAAATACGACTAAGGTAGACTGAATGGTGTTCCATTCTTCAATGGCGTTGTAAATATGAACGAAAGACCAACTAATCTCAGCTGTCCATTGATTTTACCAATGGGTGGCCCCGGGATGATAAAAGTAGGTGATGAGAGGACATCGGCAAATTAACTCGTCAGATAAGAGAATAAAGTACCATGACAGTTGCATGCAACTGACCCCCTCAGAAGGAAAATATGAATGATTTTATTCGGGGAAATCTTCAAAACACTCACGGAATAGCGACAATTTCAGAGTGATATACGTGATCACCGTGCCAGCTGTTTCCGTGATTCCGTCTCTTATCATATCAGATACTGCAGAATCATTGAGAAATAAATTGTAGCGTTATGCAAGTCATATGATAACAACTGCAGCACTGGCCAGTGCGATTTCGTGACGTTTTCTGTCTTCAGCTTTCGAAAGGCCTGGAAAATTCAACGACCAAGCCTGTTTTGGGTCGCATCTCAACACACCTGATTTTAATGTAACAGAGACACTCCGCCTAATGCTCTGCCTCAAAAGGGATCTTTGCAGATGAGAGTGAATCACGCGACGAAACACCTAGTAACAAATGACCTCAGCAAACACAACGGATCGATTTCATTCCCTTGAAATCAACAGGAGATCGGAGGTGCCGAGATATTGACCAAATTGTCACTGATCATTTGTTAGTAGTGAGTGAAATGGATCTCATATTTTACTACATGCTTGCGCATGAGCCTAGTGGAAGGGGTAGTATACCCCGTAATCACCAATACCCACTGCACCGTTACCGATACTCGGTAACTTGACTTTGAGACTATGAATGGAAAACCACATAGGGTCGCAATCGACCAGGTAAGAAAACGGGCCGTTTGACTGTGGATTGGTACCCGAAGAGGGTCAGGCTGACGCCAAAGCAGGTCGCAAATCGTGTTGTCCATAGGATTCATATTTTGCAGCTGCCATTGCGCTTTGTTTAACCACGATCGCAAATCCGTAAATATTACAACATATTTGTGCAGTAGTGTCAATAAACTACCATTACAACGAAAGCTGGTGCTTCGAAAAAACAGTGCGCTATGTGATACGGTAAAGGTAAGTATTTATTCTTCGTTAGCACCGCGTTCTCGGAAAATATGATAGTCAGTCAACGTTTCGGTTACCGCGGGTAACCCTTTTTACATTGAATTAATCCAAGCGTTATCCAGAACACGATGTTCACACATGATACTAACCATTTAGTCTGTCTTCATTCTTGAGGATTTTTCACCGTCTCTTCGACATAGAGTCCACCATGTTCGCGACGAAAGCACTGTCCATCTTATGAAACATCACCTGTTGCCCTTCGGACTCCAAAGGCCAAAGTATAGGTCGCCATTTGACTACTTTATTCAGAACACAGGATTTGGCGATTAGGTTCATATCTGCACTGTTACAGAGTAATTCTTTAGACTGGACACTGAAGTTGAGCAAGATTCACAAGTCTCACACTAAATAATGAACACACAAATAGTTTTGCAAGACTTGATTTACAAACCCCTCAAGAAGCATTATTCCGAATAACGACTATTTACCCGAATGAACTCTGTTCGTTGAATATGAGGACCTTCTCGGTCACACCCATGAAGATTTCCCCCACATTTGAAGTGTCTTCAGTTAAAGTTCGCCAAAAAGCTAGACGTATTTTTGTTCCGATCCAAATCAATAATCTTTGTTTGTGTGACATATCGACATCCAACGAGGTGAATATTTCGAGGAACTTCCTGCGTCGAGTGACTTTTCTCTCCCAGTCTTCTACGGATCATCATAAACCAAGCGTCTTGGGTTATGCACTGTTTACGTATAACAATGGACGAACGTCCAGTGATAACAAATCACGGTTTGCATGCATTTGTTTCATTTATGAGTAGGTATACAAGAGGATTATCTACTCCATGAGGTCACCATTTTTGGATGGTCTTCCGGGTGATCTGCTTGATCAGAGAGCCAAATGCTCACAAATCCCATACTCACAATGAAAAATTGAGCAAAGATTCATGAAGCACTTACACACCCAGAAGTAGACATGCTTCTTCCCTACATACGACTGCCATCGGACAGTTGGAACAAAATGGAACAAATGACGAGCGATAGAGTCATCAAAGCCTAAATTAACTTACAGACACGGATCAGAAAATGCAAATTGCCCTCCTGACCAAAGTTTTCAGGAATCTTCGGCTGACTTCTGTTTGATTTTTTCCAGGATGAGGAAGAGTAAGCCGTTTCACGCTCACATTTTTCCGATTGTTATACATCAACTAGTCAGGTATACGATCTAACGTGTTGACTCCGGGCATCACTCTCGATTAAAAAGAAAAGAGGAGAGACAGAGAGAGACAGACAGACAGACAGATAGACAGACAGACAGGCAGACAGGCAGACAGAAGTAGAACAGAGAGCTTGGTTCATGTGGACTATTTTAGAATCGCACAGATTGGATAGATTAGTAGATCTAGGTATGAGAAACGATTCACTCGATGGTTTGTGCTTATGGTGAATTTAGTGCAAGCATCGATTCTCTGATAGTGTGGCTAGACAATAAGATTATTTACGGATCTTTCCTCTAGATGTCGATCAGTTTTCTTTTCTGGGGACTGATTTACCCTGAAGGCCCTCAACAAGAGCTCTTTCACTAACTTCACTTGATTCTTTCAACAGATTCCCTGGGGATTTGTGCCAGTGTTTTTACGGAATTCTGCTTCTGTGTAACTGCTTTAAAACTAGAGAGTCAGTTGTTATGCAAAATTCTTTTCCGTGGATCTCCAAGCACATTTAGCTATCAGAATATCCAAGTAACTCAGATTATTTCCATTTAGGGATTCAGTTCTCATGTTTGAAAACTCGAAGCTGTATTAAAGTTCTTTATTATTATGGCTTAAAATCAAAATATTTGCAGTATTTGTCTTATACAAGTTGAAACGGTTTGTGTGATTATTTATATTCTACCAGCCTGCCCCATAATGTTACCCATAGATAAGAGTTCCAGTGGGCAGACTATTGCCAAAGATATCAAATCGTTTGAAAGCCTCCTTCTCAAAGTTAAAGTTACGTATTCCTTGTACACAGAGTAATGAGATATTCGGCGCGTTCGTAGACCCAACTGCAGTCGTATCAGTCAACACCTGTTTTTTTTTGCTATTTGCGTACTGGCAATGTCAAACACTCAACAGCCCACTGACTGGCACCTTCCCAGAAAGAATAAAGCATTTTCTGGTCACTTTCTTGTTCATGACTCCATTTGATACTTGGCTCCGCGCTAAATTTTGTGGAAATCGGGAAAAATAATTTGTGTGCTTCCGCTGCGAAAGAAAACCATTTACAGTTCCAGGCACCTTTCACCGATGCCCCACTTCACAAACAAATCACCATACTGGAAACCCCAAAATTGTTTCCTGACAACAACAAAGACTGAAATTCCGTTTCCATTGGCCTCATTTGATTTACCAGGATACAGCCGGAGGCCTCTAACCCAAAGGAAAGTCGTGCAAGAGAAATGATTGAAAGAGTGCTTTCTTAAAGGCTGAATTTCCCTACTTCTGCGGAAACTCTATAACTCTGGTCCTGGTCTCTGTACTCTCCGACGAGGGTGAAGTGCGATGCAGTGAGTTGAATTGAGCCGATGAGATATTTTCAAAATGCTTCTTACCAAAACACTCTGATCATCTAAACGGGTATTGTCGAAAATGATGCACATGAGTTTCCGATAAGCACGTATTCGGCTCGTAAACGACAGCATGAAAGCAGAATTACATAATGTTATAAGTAACATAATTGGCAAGTAGTGGCGAGGTTTTAAGACAATAATCCTTGTAGTCTGCTTGTGTGTGGTCAATACCTATGCTTAAAGGTTGACGAACTCATGTTTGCCACTACTCATTGGCCGCAACTATGACGGAGAGAAAATGGAACATGATTTTTTACATTGAAATAACCCAAGCATTATTCAGAACACAATGTTCACACACGATATTAAACAATTGGTCTCACTTTATTCTTCTGGATTTATCACCACCTTTTCAGCATTAAGTCCTCCATGTTCGAGACGAAATGGGTTTTTTTTCCTATACATCATCACTTGTTGCACTTTTGAATTCAATGGTCAGTGTGTAGGTAGCCCTTTGATTACTCTATTCAGAACACGGAGGATTATACAATCGAAATTTTAAGTCTGCGCCGTTACAGGGCAACTGTATGAAATGGACCTTAAAATTGTGCTCACATTTACAATTTTTATAGTGAATAGTTAAAAGATCGATCATTCTGCAAGATTCTACTTAGCAACCTGTCATGAAGCAAAGCATGAGGAGTCATCCTGAATAACGATTAGTTACGCAGAGGAATTCTTGTCGTTGAATAAGGGGACATTTTCAGTCGCAACAGTGAAGATTCCCCTATTGTCAAAATGACATGCCTCATTAGTTGAATCCCCTGGTTAAACCAATTCCTGTCCCCATTTTGGGGGCTTGCAATGCAGCCTTCATATCACGTGATACCAGCTACATTGAAATTACCGCTACCATATGTCCACAGGGGAGTGGGACAGCTTGGGAATATTCCCGTACTGTATTTGATCGAAGTGCGCACAAAATTGTCCTTTTCATTCTATTCGATAGTCCTTCTACCTCTGAAATACCTATGTGGAGTAGTTTTTCTGTGATTTATCCGATGGTTGTCATTCCTAGTTGCGGTAGGACTCCGAGCTGGATACAGCAAGAACGATTCAAAATTCTAAGCCTCTGCTATTCTATTGTGAAAGTTATCATGGTAATACCACAGCTTTGTTGGTAGGTGTAAGACGCCAACGTTTCGGTTACCGCGGATAACCTTTCTCAAGGCAATTTTACAATCAAATAAATTTAAAATAAATCTGCTATTCTACCCTCATTCTGTTTATGGTGGTGCCGAGAAAATGCAGTTTTCGGTAGATCTCTTCATTGCCATCGCGATAAAAAAAAATATGTTATTACCGAGGCACTCGCGAGTGACCTTGTGGTCAACGCTCAAATAAGCGTGAACTGTAATTTCTTTTTTTCCGTGAGTTTGACAGTCAACGCTATAAAGCATTTTTAAAACACACATATCGTGAAATCTCCAAATGATGACAGAATTTCTCCCAACCTTGTGGTATAGGCAAAACCATGAAAATTTCATTGATAGAATAACCGGCGTCTACCAAAATACTTGTGAGCAAACATATCTGAATAGATTTTGGCTGACTGTCCCTTGGACTCCACCTTTTACGCACAAATGTAGGTACAATGGTCCATCCTGAGGAAAAGAGTTGACGTGGTGGTAGATATTCACTTGGACGGATACCGTGTCTTCGTCTGAAGTTGTCAGGCATTTCTGATTGTCATAGAGGATGACTGAACTTGGTGATTCGGATCAGCACGGATGAGAGGGGAGTAGCACAAAGGTTGCACAAACGCCTTCGACGTGAAAGGCCCGAGTTAAACCTTGGGCGTGGCGGAGGATATGAACCACTGACGGGCTCCAATAAGATCAGAACTCGAGTCTGGTGCTTCCGAATCAGATGGTCTAAAGTTTGTGAAAGGGGGAATCCAATGGACAACCAGGCAACAAAGCATCAATAATCCCACACGCTGCTCGCAAGCAGTTGCTGGACACGTGTATCTAAATATAACCTAGGTTAATTTAGATGGTCCTATTGATCAGTTCAGATATACCTCCGTACCTTTTTTATTTCTAGCTCACGTTGTTCAGACTATTTTTATCTTGGCAACCAAGATCGCACATACTCAGGTACCCATAGCGCAGTAAAGAAGCAGATTAGGTGAGACAAAGCTTTGAACAAATTAAGATCGTGACCCGATGGCTTGATATATCTTAATTTATTTGCGAAGCTGGAACTTTTTACTGAGTAAGTTTCCGAAGGTATCACAATCGACACTACTTTATATATATATATATATATATATATATATATATATATATATATATATATATATATATATATGCTATCCGGCCAGGGATCACAGACAGCCGACGAAACTCCAAAGCATTCGTCTATTGGGGGTACCCACCACTCGTGTGAGCATCGAAAGCATAGTCATACCATGAAAAAAGAGTTTGGTAGGTCTCATTGCGCACAGAAAAGGGTGACCACTTACATCATCAATAGATGTCACGGTTCATTTAGCAGACAGCACGACAGTTAAGCGAACGGTTAGTCTTCGCCCTTCCTAAATAGAAGACAATACTGGAGCGAACAAAATGGGTTGAAGGACCAATCAAGTGCTAATTTTGGTTTGAACGGAATCTACCAACTGGGTTTGTAACGAGAATGACTAATCAGAAGAACCGGTAGTGAATACCAGATGAACCAATAAGATTACGAGTCAGGATTTGCCTAGGAAAGCCATGAATCATATATAAAACGTCGTTTTTTGTACTAATAAATTGAGACGGTTCCGAAGTAGGCAAGTCTTTTCATGAAATTTATTGGGAAAGAATAGAATACGGTCACTGTTTAATTTGGGGTGAATCCAAGTAAAACGAGCTACCCACGTCAAGGAAAAGGGGGGAAGTTCAAGGACTTCAAAAATAAATGGACATTAGGAACACAAAATACACGATAGAATAAGAGCAAATAAATCAACTCAGAATCACCAGGTGTCGTTTCTAATCATGATAATCTACGCTACAAGAGGAAATTATTGTGTCGAACTCCAAAATTCAGTGTGACTCATTGTAAATACGTGTCAGCCGCCCTTGATTTTTGCAAAACAATGCACATTCATTTTGCAGATCCAATTCGCGTAACCAGGGGTCATCATATATAGTATCAACGCTCAACTCATAACTGAAAATCAAGAAAGCATTGTATTCGTTGTAACAAGGTGGTTTCGCTTCATTTAGGCCTTTTATAAAGCTCATTATGGGAGTCGATCACAGCACTGTCGGCGGATTGTTGCCGTTCAAAATCCAGCAACGGCTGCGTGGTATTTCACCCAGTGTTGATGTTAGAGAAACTTTCGAGATCCAGTTAGGATAGTTTAGGGACAAAGGGTTTATTTCATACTGGTTCACCCGGGTTTGATTCCCAGTGGGAGTTCCGCCGATATGCGCTGCACGGCTGATGATTCATGACAAACTTGATGAAACATCTGCGGAGAGAGTACTTCCATGGTATTCGATGATAAGCCCGATCTGGATACTCTGCATGATAAATCACAGGACGTACTAAGCAAGATGACTATGACTTAAATTCTGTGGGGCACATTGTCGTCTGACAGCAATTTCTTTTTGGGCCCTGTGCAGCCTCACAAAATAAACGTTAAAAGTGTCTGCTGAGTGACATTCCATAGTCAAAAATCTTCTGTGAGGACAGCTTTTGGTTCTTAGGCTGGTGTGGAATATCATTTGTGCACTGAAGTTGCTCGTGCCTGGAAATAACGCACACGCAGAACCTCAAGGACCAGATGCTCGACGAGGTGTAAGCGGTTAGTTATCCACACAATGCACTTTTTCGTCCAAGGAGTAATACGAGAAGACCTTTTGTGAGTCATTTACAAAACGATTTGGCTGTTTCAAGATGATGTGATTACCAGGTTCTGACTACATCTGACTGATTGCTTCCTAATATAGTTAGTCACTCGGATGCAAAGGCATAACGCGCCGTGTGTAAAAACACCTCCATCACCACAGAATCCGTCTAACCAATATCACACGACATCGGGGGAAGACTTTGAAGCAATTCAAGTAGGGAATTGTTCCAAATTCCGTGACAGAATGACCAATGAGAATCGAAACAGACAAGTAACTCCATTTCCGGTTGGATTAGTAAATGGGCACATCCTTGGACAGTTCCAGTTCTCAGCCGGCTCAGTTGTCCCAGACAAGTACAGCTGTCTGTAAGAGTTTAATCAAGGGTTTGCTGTTTGACCGTCTACAGAGTGACAAAATCACTAGGTAGCGCATTAATTAACCCTCAGAAAATATGGACCTACAGTCAACATGCGGCGAAGATTCTGATGCGAAATTCGAGTTAATACTTCCTTTTGAAACGGAAATTCACCGTGATCTGGTAGTGGGGTGCTCTGCTTAAAATCACCAAAAGGCTAACAAGGGATCAAACTTTGCTAAAAGCATTTTACTGTCCTGCCCAAAACTGGTACTTCGCTAGAGGTAAGAAATAGTTGACTGACTGTCTAAGAGGTAAGCTCTAGTCTCAGCCTAGTTAAACATTATTGACGGTGATTGCAACTGAGATAGCAAGTACATTTTGCTAGTCTCTCACACCTCTGCATTCCGATTCAGAATGATTATATCGTGCCTGGTGTGCACTAATACACCTCTATAAAACGAACCTTTCCCAACTTTTGACCTTGAGAGGTTGTGATAATTCAAAACATGCCCAGAAAAACAGGAGCAAATCAATTTCTTTCCCGTTTGATTAAAATTTCTGCTCCGTGAGATAGGCAATGCCACTCACACAAACGACGAACGGCCTGTCCGGACCACTGTTCAACTGCATCGAACACAATCGCTTGAACATGGCTTCATCTCAGAGATAACAACTGCATTTTCCTGACCATTCAAAATACGCCTCAAAACTAAACTGTATGTAATTACAAAGTAGGAAAAATGTTAACGACGTAAATTTTATAGTCTATTATGTTCCCAAAGTATTATACTTCGGTTCGGAAGTTTTATGTTGTAAGATATGTGTGAATAAATGTTCAGCTAATCACGTGGCTCTGTCGTTAGGTCATATTCATTCTGCATAATTTATCATACACTTCTTCGTACAGCAGTGAGAAAATAAAACCGTTTTAGTTATTTTGATAAACGTAGAAAAATGCGGACAACTCTGACTTTTTCGTCTCAGGAAAAAATTTACAATATTGCCTGGAAAAAAAACGGATTGGATCGGTCGCTGCCCTATAGTACGACTTTTTGATGCTCATATTATGATCGATAAAATACTACCAACCAACATGGTTTCGTGAATCTTTTTCCTATTCGTTTTCTTCAGTTTTATACATTATCCTCGTAATTTCAGACCATAGCAGTTGCGATTTAAGGCTTTGCTTATCCATTGTCTCAAGCTCCGTTTTGATCCACGCCCAAATAGCTTATCTAGAACAAAAATCCATAACAATTTTACCAACATTCCTGTGGTTTGTATATTTTTTTTCTGTTTGTGTTGATTATATGGTTTACCGTAGAATCTTTCTTTGTTAGTCAGTTATGAGGAATTTCTATTTGGGGCATAAACCGACACACAGTTCAAAGTCATTTCAATTTCATTCTGACTGACAGTTGAATATCAAACTTTGGCGAATTCCTGTACAATATGATCAATTTGAAAAGCACACTTACATCAAATGTTTTAGAAGCCTAATCTATGGAGTAAGAATGGCTCTTATTTGATCCTCTCAGTCCGTGACTTCAACGAGGCGTATTGGAACATCCGGCAAAGAAACACAGTGACATTCTGGGTAAATTTCGGAAAATATTCATTACTAGGTTTTTAGGCAGTTTCTGTTTAAACGAAACCACAAAACTGAGAATAAATAGCACCAGGCCGTGCAGAAAAATCCTAAGACTCGGTGGGTACCTCGGTACACGTGAATAAGTCAACGGTTGCGTTTACTACGACTCGTCATGCAACCCAGATTATCGTTAAAATTTTGGAGACATTCATTGCCCGGAACTGTTTCATATTATTTGTAAGGCATCATGCGTAGTTTATATCCCACTGGGACTCGAACCCGGGGTGAACCAGTGTGGGTCTACTGCTTTACTACAGCCACCCGTTCAACGCCGGCACTAAATGACTCTGAGTTCTTCAGCCACCACCTTTGGAGATTTAGCAATCCATTGATCGTACAGCGACGGACTCCTACAGCCAACAACAACATCTCTGCAGGAGCCAAAATCAATTGCAATCGGTCACCCGAGGTTTGAACGGCAGTTGCGGTCAGGGGGACGCGCATTGCTGATAATTCCCCATCAAGCTGGATAAAACACCTAGATGACGAGAGATTCCCATGATTTTTGGTGAAGGATACTAAAGGATGAATCACATTACATATAAATAATTCTGTTATTTTTTGATTGGATCTTTTTTTTGTATTTTCGGTAATCTAGAAAGATCAGTAATGCTGCTTTTTAACTTAAAACTGCAGGCGCGAAACTCATTGTAGTTTGTTATCCATTATTTTCCAAAAGTATTTAATAGAACTCGATACGTTCTCATTATTAGGAAAAGAGTTCAGTGGAATATCGGAGATACAATCCAATAGCTGAGATGGATTCAGGATTAAGTCAGACTAGAGGAAAGACAGCCCAGTATTGGTGAAACTTTTACCGAAAGAACTGAACACAAACGAGTTGAAGACATTTTGATCGGGAACAATCTCTTCCGTAAAGTTCAAGACGTAATCAACCGAAAGTTGTCGCCAATCTTCCTTCATCGCTTTACGCGGTTCTCAAAGTGACTGCAAAATGATCAATCAAAAATAGCAAAATTTGTGCATTTCAAGCTGAGTGCCAATGAGTAATACATATCATAAACCTCTGGCTTTAGAGAGTTACGGGATAAACAATGATTATCACCATGTGAATAAACGTTCCCATGATTTACTGGCAACTGTCATAAGATGGAGCATGTATATTGGGCAGACAACTCAGTGCAAACAAACGTGGCAAACTGGTCCTCCTCTTTTTTCGGAAAGATGGATGGTCATTATCGAATGAATATGACCATCCTGCCATTCCGATAGCAGAATAGTATGGCGATGATCGAGTAAGTCACGTATTTTTCATCTCAGAGGTAGGATGTTTGTGTCTCATTGCCATCGAACACATTGGTAGCAGACAGCAATCCACGGTCGGACGGCTCGTTACCAAGCCTGATTTAGTGGGATGTCATTTTGTTGTCCATCATTCCCGAGTATGCTGAATCGTGCGGAGAATCTTTCATTGCACTCGTGTACAAGAATAGAATAAAAAAATGTAAGGTCAATATCCGAGTGCTTCGAAAGCGGATTAGTTGCATGAAATAAATCTAGTGCTGAAATCTCTTACTAGGACACGAGGATATAGGGCGCATTTTACACACTTCGTAATTAATTTCATCCACTGGTAACAAGTAGTCCAGAGATGAGTGGGCCAAGTTTCTGGACAGCACACAACAGGTCTCGTTGTCCTTATCTTTCATCAGATTTTCGTAGTCGGAACTCGTCTGTCCACTCATCCTCGGAGGCGTACGCTCCCCCGATGTTTAGTTCACCATTATCTCGTTTGTGCATCGGGAATGTGAATTGGTGTGCTCGACGTTTACGAATTCATCTATGTACAACCTACTGTCAATAATCCCTCTAGCAGTAGCAGTAGCAGCTTTGTCGTCGTTCTTGAGGTCAGTTGCAACCGGGGCAGGAAGAACTATGGGCGAATCACAGTCTTGATCCAATGACCAGAAACCACGTAAATATCCGGTGATTAAATGAGTTGTCTGTACGCAATACTTCCAAGTGTGCTTCCCCGAAAAGCTTTCCAAAATTAACGAAAAGAGGATGAATTGATCAAAAGTAAAGTATTTTGGTCTGTGATTTAGACATGTGCGATTATTATTACTGATTGTAGTGGTAAATCATAAATCCTTTCAAATAACAATGAATCAGCCATTTATTGGATCAAGTGCTTTACGAAAAGGCACGACCAGTAGTCTTGATAGAACAGGTAACCAATCTGGTTTTGACTGTTCGCCAAGTTTTGCATCATTGAGCATGCCCGAAGCTGGAAAAAAGTTACGTCTAGAAGCCGTTGAATCATAGGATTTTATCGCGTGTGTTTTGCACTGCTAGAGTGTACCTCTTGTTCCAATAAGTCACATCTTTCAAAGGCTCGTAGGGAATAAATGTAAACGGGAAGAGGATTTGGCTATTTTACCAATTGGAGAAATCAAAATTCGCGTGATGAACAAGCAAAGAGCAAAACACTATTTACCACTAAACTCAATTCCCTCATGTTCTGGAGCACGGGATTCAAGCCGTTAGTGAAATAATGACTCATCGATGAAAACTACGGGAGCACGGTATTGTGCCCGAAAATCAATATGCAGAAAGGGTGAGAAAACCGTATAAGCATTGCGGAGGTTAGGCGTAGGATGTTAGGAACCAGAAGTAAGTTACTGGAAAAAGTACGGAATTTAAGTAGATTAACGTGGTTGGGGCATGTGTTTCGCATGCTCACCGCTATTCTCCAACGCAAGTGGTGGTTGGAAGTTAGGTCGAGGTGGTCAATCCATAACATGGCAAAATGGTATAAAGGCCTTACCCAACGGAATTCCAGGTTGGGGTCCACAAGACCCGCCTATCAGATGGCTGAAGACATTAGGTGATTAGTTTAGGTGTCCCGACCGGCGGCGTAGTTGAATTCGGACTCTTTGTCTACACAATTTCCGCTTATTACTTTGTTTTCGGCTCATTTTCACTTGTTCTTCTGTTCATTTTGCCCTCGGCTGGGCGATGCTGCAAAAAGGCAAACAAAACTACAGTGCAGAAGGGCAAGATTGATGCTTGAAAGAAGTGAAATGTATTTAGGTGTGTGCCATTACAAACGCTTGTCCGTGCGTCCACGATTTGGATCTAATTGTTCAACGAATGCGTGTGTGCATACGAGACTGTGTCGAAAGCGACACACTGCAAAACTGTTTCGTCCGTGCTATCAAGGACCATCATGATCGTCATCATCGTCGCCTGAGACGGAACTCAAATTCAGGCACCAGGTATAAACATTATTACTAGGCGGTCTCGGGTGGCTCTCCAGGGGTTATCCACGTCAATGTCTACTTATGGGGAATGGAAATCAAGTGATGATTCAGTTCGTATTCAAAAGTGTATTTTGGATAGAGGAAATGTCAAAATTGACTTTATTCTGGCTGGTATTCCCTCTCTGATTTCATTTTTTTAAAAACCACATACGTCTGCTTTGGAGTACTACCCAATGTTAACCTCCGGACTGTTTAAATGCGCTAGACAGATGTGAAGGACAGATTTGTGTCCGATCTGAGACGAATAAGTAGGGTTTCTGATTGTTGTGGTAATCGTTGGAAGATGTGTGTTGTGTTCGTAGTTAGTAGTAGAACATGACGTGGAGGAGTTGCATTCATTTGTACGAGCGTAAACCCGAAACCCGGCACTACTCGGCGGGAAAATAGCAAGCAAGTACAAGTTACGAACGTAATGTCAGCGAGCTACGTTGTATGCCATAAGCTAGCGTACATTTTCATCAAGTCAAGCAAGGTTAATCGATCCATAGCGGAATCGATCAGTCAACAAGCACAGCATGATTACAGCTCAACAAGATTGTGCCAACGCATGAGGGAGATATCGCAAAACGGACTCGTCCCTAGTCTGAATGATAAACATCGAAGGACAAGGACATCAGCAACTGATTACACTGGGAAACTAAGCTTGACTAAAGAAAATGCCCCGCGGCATTTAGCACGAATTAGGACCCAGTGGATTATTGATCCAAGGCTAACGTTCAAATATGCTCGCTCCATGCGTTCGTCTATTCGGTCCGGCTTTGGAAGATCAAGTCTTTGTAGCGGAGTCCAAAACACACAAATCTTGTTGAAAGTCATGTTGAATTAGTTCGTCGATTAGACGCTGATTCGCACCTGGACATAAAAGCTTGTTTACCTTTGAGTAACGCGATAGGACCAGTGATACAACATGCATTCCGGGTTTCCTTTAGCCTAGATGACGAATATTCTGTCTTAAATATTTAAAATTAGTCATTTCCTAAAAGCAAATGGTAGCCCAGAAATACGAGATGATGTGAACCACAGATCGATGGTACCTCGCGCCATATTGTCAGAAGCATGAGCTCTCTGAATTATAATCCATTAGTCTGCCCTAATTCCTGATGAATTTCTCAATGATTCTAGTTACAGAGACAAACAAAGTAGTGACGAGATCAACAGTCATCCCTTGCTTCTTTACTTGTCTCACTTTGGTCTGCAAAGTAAAATGTGGACTGCGTGCAGTGATTTATTTCTTTAACATTAACAGTAATTGGTCGATCGAAGTCAAAGTGGGGCTTCCACGGAGCTATTGTGAAAACTACTCCTTCGAAGTGTTTATGATTATGAAAACATAACTTTCCGGACACAAATTTGGACACAGAAGTCAATAGCTTTACATTGTACAATTTATTCCGGACCATTTCGCTGCACGTCCACCAGTGCATACTGCAGTATAGAAGGAAATACCACAATCGGATGGTTTCACATTAATGACATAAACCGGCAATCGTGAGACATATCACTGAGTCATTTTCCAGTTAGCACAGTAGCTTGCCAACTCGTTATCAGATGGAACGAGTATGGTTGACTTGTGGTCGTAGAAATAGTCCTAAGAAGATTTCTTATCGAGTTGACGATCGTGCTCTCTGAAAGTGTCAGTAAACTCGCCAGGAATATTAATCATTCGACAAAAGTAATTTACAACGGAATTTGCATTTCTCCTCGATTGTAACGCGTGAACTTCTTTTGTTGTGTATCATTTTTATCCCCACATTTCGGGGAGCAAACAGGATCAGCTCATCAGCAGAAGTATTTTCCTAGGGCGTTTGTTTATTATTCGTGAAAAACAATTGGAATTACACGCTTGACTTCATAGTTGTGTTAACTGTCTATGTTTGACATATACTACTGAGGTTCGGGTATTTTTACCATGGTAACCAGGTGTACTCCATATCTACAGTCCACAGATCAACTCAGAATCATAGTAAGCAATCAATAGTTTTCCCATTTTTCGTATTTCGGTAGTGAAACAATTAGTCTCCAGGGTTTTTCCCAACATCTGCTGATAAACCCGGTATACAGTTCGAGGACGAGCGGACTGTGTATGATAAACCGTAATGCCCTCAGCAATATGTAGTTATTGATCGAATACCATTGTTCGGTAATGAAAAAAAGTATTGATTTTTCACCTCAGAAACTTGTGGTCTCAGCTCCTTGGGGATTTCTTAGAGTCATGACTTACTGCAGAGCTTTACATTCCTGTCTCTTTTTAGGCACACAAAATAAACGGTCTGCTTTCAGCTCTATGCATTTTATAACCAACCGGTCCAACTAGGGTAAAAACTTTAGACCCCAAGTGAATTAAAACTCGGATCGTGGGTGTGGATACGTTCCATACATTATTCGATCATAAATTGAACACAGGAAGGGACGCACAATTGGGAACATGAAACACAGATGAAAAGTCTTCGGAAGAAATTCGCTTGCTGCTGACTCTTCGAAAAAGTATGTTGTATATACTTCTACAAGTTCCTCTGTCATTTAGTGACCATTGGAGATCGTTTGGTAGTCACTGGTGTTCATTTCTTAGGCACTGCCGCTTATTCAGCATCCACAGCCTACAACACAGCGACCAAACCTTCCCGACACACCCAAGCAACACAATGTGACATCACGTGTGCGAATTTGGTCACCGTCATGAGGTTTGGTAAGTTGGTACAAGTCACTAAGTTGAATACACAGGGACCACGAAGGAAAATTTCCAACTGATTCATCAAAAAAACCATTATATCAATAATCAACGCAAAGCAGGCATTACAAATCTGAACATCTTATTTTTTATTATTGAAAGGGAAATCCTGTTTCTCAGATAGGGTGCATCAAGCGGGGAAATCGGATCCATTGCTTGTCCAGATAACTTCGCCGATATTAGATCAGTTCAGTTCAGTTCACTCAGTCAATAACCTCGCACTTCTGAGCTCCGGTTTTGGTTGCTACCTTCCAGCATCGTCCAGTATAGAACAAAAAGAATGGGAGCATGAGGTGGAAAAGAGCCAGAAAAAAGCAAGAAGCGCAAATCAAGAGGACAGAGAGAGAGAGACCGAATGCAACTTCAGCCAAGGCCGTGACAACTGCCAAGCTAATCCCTCTGTAGTTTTCACAAGAGGACCTGTCACCTTTTTTGTGAAACGGGACAAGCACCAACTCACACCAATCACTGGGAATCTGATCACTATTCCAGATTTAACAACTCCGAAACCAAAGCTTCGTTTCCAAATTTTGCGACTACTGCCAGAAGAAGCAGCCTTCTCCATTCCCCTACATTTCGCAACCCACCCCTGATCACGATTTTCTTCAGGTTCCGAGTCAGCTGGTGTCTCAGGAAAAAAAAACACTTTATTGAACGTGGCATTAGGAGAGATGGATCTGCGGGCTCCCAACAGAGCGACTGACGTTGAAAATATCCTTCGTTTGTGAGGCCTAATTGAACCGGAGTCTTGCGTATCATTTGAAGCGGTACACAAGACTTCCTTGATCTGTTGCCAGCGATCGTCTGAATCCTAGACATCCAGCTGTGTAGACTACTGCGTTGACAGCTCTGCTTGAAAAGCAGATCGCTGGTTATCATTCTAGAAGCAGCAGCTTAGGGCGAGTGTTTTAGCACTGATGCCACCACGGACGAAAAGTAAGCAGAAGCGAGCATGTGCCAAGGCGTGATCTGTGCCCACAGTGTTGTGTTCGTGTTCAGTAGCAGAACACGCATTGTTGGCACTGTTTATATTTGTACGGAGGTAAAAACATAAAACCTCGCCGTAGCCGGCAAGTAAGCCGCAAACAAGCAAGCAAGTCAGAAAAAAGAGCTACACCACATGTGCTGTCACGAGCAAAAGCATAGGCTCAATCACAATAAGGTCAGTCGGAGTCCAATTTATGTCACTTCCTATGACTGGAGTTCACACTCGCCGGAGAAAATCTGTGGTCAGGTGACAGAAGGGTGAGACAATTGCTGTTGTGAGTGCGATTGGTCGGAATAGCAAACCGGCCTCAAGTATGCCTTTCGGAATCTCCCAAACAGTCAGGTTGGGAGTCGAAATCCCCAGCAATGACTACCACTCCCGTTAAACGCAAGCATCGAAACAGTTGAGACTAGCTGTAGTAGAATTCGTCCTTGATCTTAAAGGAACTGCGGTCAGTGGGCGCACACAAAGACACGACGAACAAACGTCGACGCTTCCGTCTACTGTTGTTAACGCGTTCAGAACTACCCAACCAAACTGCACACAATCGACTTCTGACTGAAACGCTTAGCTCTCAGCGATCCCCATGTCAGTTTAATAACGACCACTAGACACCGAAGAGTAGATGAAGAGACTCAGGTGTTTTCCATGTTGCGAAGAGTGATGGCTAGAATGGGGGAGACACGGCTTACATCTACTTAGAAATTTCTAAGAGTTCTTACGAGGCAACCTTCTGCCGTATCTGATAGCATGCAAATGATGAAGGATGCCAAGTGAAGTGAACATGTAGGCTTAAAAAGTGCATTCGATTTATACCCAACTCCTGAACTCTTGCTTTCTCTAGAGCCACCATAACTGATGGCACCCACATCGCGAACCCATGTTCTTTGGTGGTTAGACGTTCCGGAACGGTGTCACTCAGATTCTCGCCCAAGGTCATCCAGACCCTATGCAGTGTTGGTGTGTTGTAAAGGTCTGGTTACAATTCCATGCCCAATTGTCGCTAAATGACCGTCAGTGTTCATCAAACGAAAGCCAATCGCTAGCAAATGACAGGAAATCTTGTACGACGAAGCTGCTGACGTAGTGACATTTTCCGAAAATTCCACGCTGGTGACGTCACGTGATGAACATAACAGGAAAACAACGTGGATGATACGACCTCTTCTAAAACGCATTGATAGCATTATCATCTTTTGCGAAGAAGAGTTTTCAGGTCACAATAAGCTCAGCGCGGGGAACGACACAATGCCAGTCGGACAAACCCGAGCTGCGAGAAGGGATTTGACTACTGACTATTTTCACAAAACCAGAAATACTTGGCAGTTTTTAGGTGCAGCCTTTATTTTCACTTGTCTCTCTCTAATTTAGTTCTCCTATTTTCTGCGGAGTCATTTGGTAACATAGCTAGGTGCTGCTATCAGCTGCGCGGTTGCATTTGAGCACTTTCTTCGTTCATTCCATATATATCCATTCGTTTTTCTCTTGATCGTACGATGTTGCTAGGGCAGAGAAGTGTGAGGTTTGTATTTCTTGAAGGGAGAAGTAGGAAACAGATATAATCGGAAAAAGGCTGATAATGATTTAAAAAAAACGAATGATCACCTTGACCAAGTAATTTCATCCAAGTAATTTTTTCCTTCTACGGAAATATTTTCATACAATATTCCACTTGCAACAGGTGACGGGGTATTTTGTGTCTTTGTTCTACTGATGGCTCCCGATTATCACAATGGATGACCTCTGAACAAACTTGACCTGATGATTCGGATCAGCCCGGATAGGATCGGAGTGGCGCAGTGGTAACACGCACACGCATTGGAGGTGGAAAGCTCCCAGTTCGAACCCTGGGTGCGGTGGAGGATATACACAACTGATGAGCTCTAACAAGAGCGAAACTCGAGTTTGGTGCTTCCGAGTGCAAGTTGGTCGGATGACTTGAGGTTTATGCGTGAAAGGTGAAGTCCTGAGGACAGTTAGCTATGTTAAGCAGTATAACTTTTACGAAAGAATGGAATAAGGGGAAAACAACCCTCTTGCTTGTTTTGATTCTTTCCTTGTCGTCAATGTCTTGTCTTAGTTCATGAAGTGGAGTGAACTCCGTGAGAGTGCTCGATCTTGAGGTGGCAATCACAAGCACGATCGCACCAACCAGACGAAAATATTTTACTGATGTGACTGACCTTGATCAGAGAAATATCCTTCTATTCTACTCATCACTGCAGCTCTAGAGATAATTAGACGTTCTCAGTTTTCAAAAGTGAATATTTTATTTGGAATTTAAAAATAAGTATCCTTGGTGAATTCCAGTAACCTGACATGCTGTTTACCGCAAAAAGAAGTTTTTTCACATGAATCCTACTCAAAAAGTGTTGCTCTGAATTCAAGAAGTAAGAATTGAAATTTGCAATTGATTCTAAAAAGCCTACTTTGCGAGTATTTGATCGCGTTTGCCACGATCGATGCCAGTGAAACCTCTCTCCCGTTGTGAACGGACTTTTCTGGTCAACAGCTTGGAGTTGGATGAAAGAATGCACGTTTACTCATAGAAAACGCGAAGTATCTTGCCTACGGAGAGCAGAGAAGTTGGGATTAACTTCTCAGTTTCAACGAAGGTCATGGTGGGATTTTCTGGGACACGATACGTATGGTCGATCAGTATTAAATCAGTACGTATCCAGTGTAAAATTATTAAACATTTTATTTCCAAGGAACAATTACTGATTTCAATCTAGTGCTAGCGGTGAAGATTAGAAAACGACTTCGACGTTTTTATAGCTTGGGCGTAAGTGGGATTTTTTCTTATGAAAAACAACTAACAGTGTGATAGTTGAAGTGGTTCTGTTGGCTAACATTCAGCAAATGTTAGGTTGAAAACCAAATTACTGAGTACAAAAAGGTTAGGAAGAGAATTTCAGATGATCATCTAAATTCATAAAATACACAAATAAAATAACGCTCACTTATCGTGGTACAAAGTCACAAGTAGCAGAGTCACTAACCGGTTGGTGGTAGGTGCAGCTTTCGAACCCAAAACATAATGCGTCTCCCAAGATAATTCTCCGTGGTCAGGGTTCTACATCTTTCAGTTTTCTACATGCTTACTGTCGCACTTCAATTCTCTCGGATTAGTTTCCTGATTAAACGGAGTTCTACCTGTTAAATAGGTTCTGTGTACCACTATCTGGAAAATTTCTACCCCGCTACATCAATTTTCTAAAATCCAAATTTCCTTTTCATCCGACACTATTCACATTCAATTCATGCTCCATTATAGTATTCATCCTGGTGTGACTTATTATGCCGGCCCTATCACTTTCACCTAACACTCAGTCCAAGCAAATCACTTATCCAATCTTGGTTTTTTTCCAGCTTAGGCTGCAGTTTTGACTGAAGCCTGACTCACATTCACTGAGCATTGTTTTCGTGTACTCTTTGTTTTCCAAACAGTAACATCGACATCGCAAAGAAAAAATTACTTACTTTTAATTAAATGCTGCTAGCTCCTGCGACAGAATGAACCGGCTTCGTGCATGTCCCGAGTGAACTTGGGAAGGGAACTTGTCATGTAGAGTCTTCGGAATTTGGTACGAAGTGGAGTCCCCTGCGTTAGTCGGCTTTTTGTTCGAGGTAGCACCTCTAGCCCGTGCACAGCCAAGTGCCACCTGTCGGACAACAGGAAGTTATTGGGCTGGAAGCCTGTGACCGAATGAGCGATTCGTACTCCTTTTGGATGGTGGTATACAAATTCGGGATTCCCAACGCATCCTACTAATCTTGGAGCATGGTTGCCGGTGCCACCCTAGGAGCTAGTTCGACATTCGGTAGAAGCTACCCGAACTCAGGGGTCCATGCAACTCAGTTGATTGGCCGGATTTCCTAGGTAGCCGTTCCGTCCCAACAGATCTCTTCCGCCGGTGCAGGAGTATCCGTTTTCGCATGCTGGGCGCCGTCTCACAGAAGACTTTAGGCATCGGTTATCCTCAACTTGGTTTTGCCCGCCTGTCGGGCGGTTTACCAGGGTGTGGCTGCTGATGCATGCCTCAGCTACGTGGAACCACTGATGAGAGTTGGGCTGGTGATGGAAACCAAAGAGATGGAAGATACCCCGAAGGGCACGACAGTCTACCAACTCAGAGATGCTGCTACTCTCAAATACCCCATTGAAGCGATGACAAACAGAAACATTAATCCAACCCATCTGTTGAAACCACAAATTTTGAGGTCTTCGGTGTTTGACTCAAGCATAGTTTAGAAGCAACTAACGTTGGTTGAAAGGCAAAAGGTTTTGAACCGCTAAAACACAATAACACACAAGATCAATGCTTTTCCGCCGCGGGCTTGCTCGTGTGCGATTTGCAAAAGCCCAAAAAGGTAAAGAAACTAGGTATGCCGAGACTCAGTCAGTGTATCACTAGGCTCCAACGCGTATGTTAAGCGAACGACAAGAAGGCAGCCTCCATTCTAGCCACCACAACACAGTCTCGCGATCGACTTCCTTCCCTCACCTGAGTTTCCGACTACGCAGGTAAGTATTGTTATTAATTCATCGGATCCTTCCCCTTCGCCCAGTCCGCTTCAATCTTATCTCATGGACATACTCGACCCTAGTAAAATTGACCTCCCTTTACCCCGTTCCTTTCGTTGACTCCATTCTATCATCTCGTTGTATGCATCCAATGGGAAACATGATTTTTGTGTCTTTTTCTAGTGTCCTACACTTGTCGTAGCAAGCAAATTTCTGTAAGACATTTTTATGCGCATTGTCTATCTTTTCAAACGTGCTCCCGATAGTTGTTATCATAAGTATGCCATCATCCGTTAGTGTAAAAAAGACCTTTTAGACTCTGTTGTTTATCTCGAACTCCCCACCCTCCTCATCCCGCCAACCAGCCCTGCTCCGAATGGGCTGAATGGAACAAACCGTCAGCAGTACTTACAAAGGCCAGAAATAACTTTCTAGGCAAATAGTACACAAATTAGCCGTTTTCCTATCTGGAATGCGTCCATTTTTATCTCTTGCAAAGCTGTTTCTGGTAATACATACCGTGCTCGGCAGATATGGAACCCAGTCACAGAACCCTTATTAAACTGAATTTCCGTAAACGGGCGGTGGTCAAAAGGTCACCGTCGTGGTCTTCCGATCCTCCGATCCCGGATTTGAATACTTGGGGCATCATCATCATCATCGTACAGCGGTAAATAGATGGGAAAGCCCCACTGATCACTACCTTCCTCACCATGTTGCACGTTGAATTAGAAAGATCGAATATAAAAGCGGAACTGAAAGTGGGCCTGCGGGAGTGGGAAAAGAAAACAATGCCCTAATGGCCAAGACACGGAATACGCAGTCTAACTGTAAAAACGCACATTGACCAATCATTTTCGTTCGACAGAAAACGACAACGTAATCGCCAATGTCCACGGTTCACTACCATATTCTTCAGTGTCTCCACCAAACTGGTTGAGGGATCTTTTGAACCCCAACCACGAAGAACTGAAGCACCTGCTTTCCCTACGTCCACTGTACTTTTTCTCACTTCCCATTGCCACGTCATCTGTTGACCTCCACGTGGTATCTTCCACTCCTTAGGAGGAACAGAGAATAGGACATGGTATGGCAGACGTGGGTTCGCCATGCGTAACATGTGCCCCAACCAACGAAGTCGACGAAGTTGGATCCACTGCGACAGAATATTCTCTGAATTAAACACAATACTCGATTTCTGACCTCAGTATTGCTCTCTCGGCTATTCCATTCAATCTTAGCGATACTGCGCAAGCACTGGTGGTCGGAAACCTCAAGACAACGAATATCTTCCGCATGAAGACCCCAAGCCTCACAACCACACAACAAAACTGAACGCACTGCGGCACAGCATACACGAACTTTCAACTTCAGCGAAATATCAGATCGGCGCCACAAGTGCTTCAGTCCAACGTACGCTGCTCCAGCCTCTACTAAAGAGCTCCCATCCATTGTCACGCCGCTGCCGAGGTAAATGAAGTGGTCGACAATTACAAGCACTTCCCTATCGAGCATCAAGCTCAGAATCGTTGACGTCCAGTTTTGCAACATCACTTTATACTTTGAAGGTGAAAACAGTATGCCAAACAGAGCCACAGCTCTTGAGAGTCTATCTAATGCATGTTGCGCACTTTCCGGTCATTCGTAAAAGCAACCAGGGTCGTCTGCGGAATCTAGGTCACAGCTTCTTGCTATTTGCTAGTACGACGCCCACATCCAGAAGATTTCGCAAGATATTCGTCATTAACTCGTCAATGAAAGAGTTAAACAGGAATGGCGAAATGGGACACGCTTGTCGAACACCGCCGGTCGTTTCGAATGGATTGGATAGTTCACGGTAAATCCTTACGCGGTCAGAAGTATGAGAGTAAAATGACCTCGGTATATTCACGAACTTCTGGGGCATACTTTTCTGATAAATAGCACTGAGCAGAGCTGTTCAGTCAACTGAATCGTAGACGACTTTCAAGTCGAGGAAAATCGTTATTTTCGGTCGGCGATGCGTGTGACGCGAAAAGTAAAAATCTGGTCGATGCATCCTCGACCTGGGCAGAATCCAGCCTGCTGTTCGCGGACATTCCGTTCGCGAGTGGGCGTAAGGCGATGCAGCAGGATCGAGGCTAATACTTTGGTGACTATCGGAACTAAGCTAATCCCATGATGATTACTGCAGTCATTGCGTATTCCCTTCTTGAAGATGGGAACAATCAATGATTCGCTCCATATTACCAAAATACGCTCCTCGTTCCAAATGTCACGGAGCAAGGCGGTAAGTGATTTTTTCAACGCCTCACCACCCAGTTTGAAAAGAACTGGGGGAAGTTCGTCGGGACCTGCCGCTTTCCCCGCCTTTGTAATGGAATACATGACTCCACTTCTACTTCCGATGGGGGTACAAGTGATACCACCCAGGGAGTCGCATTTGTTGACACTGGAATAACTAGATTAGAGCACGGCCAGCTTAACTATTCCTTGGAGTATTCGGCCCAACGGTCGAGCCTTCGCCCTTTGCCATGGATGGGCTCTCCATTTCTATCGCATATCTTTCCTCTGACCGTGGCTTGCCGTCCACGGGTGTCGTGACTAAGTTTGAACAGTCTTTGACTGTTACCTGAAGCAGCTGCTATTTCCATATCTCTGATTACCTTGACCCACCAATTTTCTCGATCACTCTTAAGGCTTTTCGTAACTTGCTTTTGTATATGTCTTCGTATCGTATTCATCTCCCTACAGTTTGAGAGCTGGAGCTTTTGCTCCATCATAATCAACAACTCTTGAGAAATCCAGTGTCTTCGATGGACATTGGATCTGGGACCACAGGTGAAACCTGTTGCCACGTGCATTGCCTGCTGGATATGAGCCCAATTCTCATCTACATTACTGTTCGTCGTGGATCCTAGCTCATGTGCTAATTTTTGTTCATAACTGGTTCGAACTTCTGGATCACACAAAAGTTGCACAGCTAACCGAGTTTGCCGTTTGCGATGATGACCATGGAGCTGGAGAGATAATCGCAATAAAACTAAAGCATGATCCAACTCTACGTGGACCAGTAAGATCTACAGTTCTGAACAGAACTGCGCCACCGGTAGCTTACTGTGACATGGTTAGCCTGGCTTAGTGTACCTGTAGAGTTAGATCGCCGTCGGTCGCTTCCCTCAACTAGCAGCCTTGGATTGGCCGCGACACCCTTGCTGAAATATTGCGCCACTACTATTACATAATGAAAAGGATGTAAAAAATACTAGCCTTTAATTGCACGTTATCCTAACTCCGTTCGTTCTGCCCCCCAAGCCACAACACGTACCCAGCTCTGCTCATTCTACTACTACTACTCTCGCTAAAACGCATGCAAACCGGACTATCCTGAAGGTATACCACCAACTGCGTTGAAGAATTGGGCACCGAACTCTGTCGCCGTTCATGTTATTTTTTCCTCACAACCTCTTTATTCTTCGACTTTGCACAATTGCGGGGACACACAAAGTGTCTACCCCATTCGCACAAGGAGTGATCTTTTCAACCCCGTTACTAACCTACCCACTTCGACCTCTTCGGCTAATTTAAAAGCCACTGTTTCATTTCCCAACACGGATTTCGTTGTCAGATATCTATTGTTCACATAGGTCACCATTTTGATAAAGCTGACCCCAGATGAAAATTCACGTATTCAGACTGGACGCTTTTAACATCTCGCGTTTCTACGCCTACTCTATACCACTCAATTTCAGTGCGTATTAATAGCGCCCCCTCTAGAATATCCTTCGTGAACTTTGGTGTTCTTGAAGATTACGTACCTTTTCTCGTCCTACCTCTCATCTTAATGCACAACCTTCTTTCCAACACCTAAAACTGGGTTCATGTAATCGCCCGTAATGCCTTTGTCCAGTAATCCTGTTCACAACCAACCGTCGCCGTAGGCAATTGGCTTCCATGGGTTGGGAGTTGAACTCCATTACTGTTTGGAAAGCCAAAACTTTAGTCACCTTTGCTGCTTCCAGTATCTTTCACGGTTCATCTTGAATCTCAACTTTCAGTATAGTTTGAACAGTCTTACTAATATCTGTGGCGGTATTTCCGAACATTCACGTTTCATCGTGATATTCCCTTACATCACAAATTCCTTCACAAGAGTCTGGGAGAATCTGGCACATGCTTCGCTCTCTCTAGCACTTTTCAACTCGTTCGAAATTCCCCCGCTGTACCGCACCCAGATACCGGGATGACATTCAGGGTTTTCATTTTATTCTCCTTTTCTTTTCTGAATAGGATTCATAGTAAAGTGACTTGTTTCGTAGTCCTTCCATAACTGACCTATAATCAAGTACGTCCCTCTCGCCATCGAGCTGCCGATAAATTTTGTTCTCTTTTTAAAAGAAAAACAACGAATTTCATTCCTGTGAATAGATTTCTCGAATCTTTCATCGAACGATCTATCCCCCCCCCCTCAACTCGTATTCACAAACGCAGAATTGTCCCCATCAGTTTTTTCTGAAACCTTGTCAAATGGCTTTATTTATTGATCATTCTTCCACAAAAGGGCTTCCTACTGTTGGATGGTGTGTTGAATAAATCGGTCACTTTCTCATGTCCTTGAATGACCGTGGAAGAAAGATTTGGGCACTTGGGGGCAAACAATAATCGTTCGTTCATAGAAGCCAGTATACTCCAGCTTTGTGTTCTAATGCACACTTCCATAACGTGCAGACCATGGTTGCTTTCAGGTTGACGGGTTTACTATAAATAATGCTGATATTTCCTTCACTAGACTTTTTGGTACCAAGATTTCCACGGATATGAAGTCACAAACCGATTTAATCGATTACTGAAAAAGCGTGTGAATCGATAATATTCCTTTTTGATAATTTATCTCAGGCATTTGCATGTACAGACAGTACTGGATGGCTTTACGCAGTAATGGATGAGTAAGTCTGCAAAATGTCCGTTGCCCCGGCAACAAGCTGGCAACTGATAATTCTGGTAACACTATTGCTAACGTAATGATATATGGAACATGCGGCTGCAAAAGCAGGGTAGGACGGGTGGGACAAGCGAAGGCCTGAAAACCCGAGGGGCAGTGGTGTCTGAAAATGAAATTTTAAAGGGAACACGTATCACGGCCACGGCAACAGCATGGACCACACGAGGTTGTCTTGTCTGTCCAGTTTTGGCTTCTACATTCGAACCACCATAGCTTGGCAGTTATGATCGACCGTCTGCGTAAGCCCTTGGTGTGAGGTTTGGGAATAGCCAGGACCGTCCCTTGGACGATCTGGAGTGCATTGATAACCAAATGTGCAACTGAGGCGTGCGTGGCCCTAACTGTTTCAGGTGCGTGCAGTGTTATCTTTTTGGGCACGGATCTCGTCGTGTGTCCAGTGCACTTTTCACTGCGAAGGCACGTAAATTGGTTGTGAACACCTAGCTGAGACTGACGAGGCAGCCAAAACTTGGACAAGGACAACGGCACTGGAAAGTAAATAGTCGTTTTTCAATGTTTCCCATTCTTGTTCGGACAATCCATTCTATACCCTATAGATCGAGAACACACACACATGTTCAGGCTTCAAAGCTGGGAACACAGCTGATTTCACAACTGTTTTTGTCCTGCAGAACAAGAAATGACTTCATTTTTTACAGGACTGGAATTTGTGCGTCGACGGGAGACTTCCCAAGGACTTTAGACAAATTCGGTTCCAATTCAAATGCCTAAAATAACAAATAGAAAATAAACTTCCTCATATAACATGCTTTTCGATGGAACTAATTTCCTTCTCGAGTTTTGTTAGTTCTGTGCAGCGCTCGCGCTCGCCCCTCGATTGACTGTGCTACGCTTTATCCTGCAATCACTTCCAAATCTACTGTTTTCCTTTTTGAGGTAATCATGTTCACCCATCGTCCATATTCTCGACTGAAAACGTTGCATCCAGGAAATTATTCCCTGTCTGTCAATGAAAGTTGCCAAGGACGAGGAATTAAGGAGGCAAGGTGGCGATACACGTCAGCTCGTTTTCGCGGGGAAAGCACACCATGGTATTCAGACAATTTTCAAACTTTATTGAGCGTTTGGCTATTCAGAGCTTTCCAGGATGTGCTCTTTTTAAAGGTATAATCGTGACAGACAAGTATATAAGCCTAACCTGCCCACAGTCGAACATTTGTTTTTTCTACTGCTTACTTATACCACTTCTAGTTCCTCGTTTGGACGACTACGGTATTGTTAGTGATTCTAACTGTGCTAGCACATAACCACCACTTTCTTTCGGGTTAACAGATATCAGCAACTCTCCCACGAGAGTCAATTCTGTGTTGGATGACATATTCACCAGTCATCCTCAGTTATTCTCCCATAGGTTGAAAGTAACTAGTTCCACAAACGGTCGTAGCTTACTTCCCCTGGGGCCGAAAATTTATTCACTCACTGCTTATGCATTCTCCACAGAAACCAATCAGATAACATTTTCCCTCAAAGCTACTTTTACACACCCTTAGTGTGACTGCCCAACTTAACATTATCCCTGTCAGTGTAAAAACTGAATCCTAGTCTACGTATGACATATTCAGATTTCTTCTCAAGTCTAAGGTTTTGTCTTCTGCAGGTCCGGATAGCTTCTCCCCACATAAGGCTGCCATGCTTGCGAAAACCTATGACAACTTCTTTATTAGTATCCACGGTGTATTTCTTTTCAGTATGTTGCCTCTTGCATTTACGTATATAGTACAGGTCAAATAAGAGTATCTGTGCAGGCGGTTCTTCGTGACGTCAGAAGTCATAGAGATTCGATTGGTGAAACCGGAACGGTGTAGACAACAAAATCTCGTGCAACAGCTGTTGTTGCCGTGGCCGTAACAAGCGATTCGTCTGCAGTTCCCATGTACAAATTCTACCCAGTCCTTTTTTTGTTTTTCACACGCCTTTGTTTCTCACACCTGCCTCTTTATTACCGTGTGGTTACACATTTCACACGTGCCGTTGTTCACTCCACGGACTAGGAGCATTAGGTTCCAGCATGTTGTCAAGTTACCGGATTTGCTGCACACCCACTCACTCATTACTATCGATAGTTGTACATATTTCCCCGCTATTTCCAAGCACGATAAGCCTAAATACCTCATGTTATATATCGAAAGGAAGTTCCTTCTTTCGGTGGTAACTTTCCGTGAATTGGTAAGTATATTCCAAGATTCGAAATCTTTTTAAACTGTTCTATCTCGGATTTTTCAGTTACCAGTCACCGTTATTCCAGTTACTAGGACCCCCGAAACAACTGGCACCGAAAAACGGTTTCATCCGTTAGCTGTTACATGAGCACCATTAAAAAACGTTCAGAAGACTACAATTTGCAGTATTCAAATTCATCTGAATTTATCGCCCGACCGTCATTAGTTTGCCTTCAAACCCGAAAGATCCACTCACGGTTTTGTAGCATTTTTTAGTTCATTTTGTTACCTAATTCTTTGACAGATCCACCCTAACTGTCTGTTGTACGTTTCCTGATCAGTCCTCAGCCTTTGATTTGGCACTCCGTCCTGTTCTTGTTTAAAAACTTGAAGCTTTCAGCTATCCTTCACAAATTGCTGATCTTCTAACTGATCTCACGATAGAATGCAAGAAACTAATATAGAACTCAATTTCCCCAAACCCATTTCCTATCTTCTCCCAATATCAGCAAGCCATCAATTTCTTTTCCTTTTGAGGTATTCAAATATGCTAACGATGTTGATCGTTGTCAGGTTATTTTGTCCCCTCCGATTTTAGAAACTTCAAAGGAAACAACTCCCGCCCTCCCCCTTTATTGGTTCAAAACCGAACTCCTCTAAGTTCCTGGAATGTGTTTTTAGTAATTTCCGTTTCCGTTTCCCAACAGAGTGACATTGATCCAACACACCACACTCTTCCCCCACCGTACTCACCGTAAGAGCTTCCAGTCCCAATATAAATATGGTGCTATATCCCCCACCCCACCCCACCCCCCCCCTACTTTACTGTGTATACACAGATTCTGCTTCCACCATTTCCGAACCGCAATCTAGAAAGAGTTCTGTCAAACACTTGGAGGGTCACTTTGGTGATAATCTAGGATGGACCACTGACTTTCGAAATTACACTGGAAAACTGTGACTTTTCCCATTTAAATTACAGGAACTCAGACATTTTAGGACACTGCAATCAGTTATTTCTCTGTTCATCTTCCACAGTGTTCTTCTTAACCTGTTCTACTGTAACTTTTCCCTGATTTCAGGAACATGACCTTTAAGCTCTGCTCTGTGGCTGGGGAAATTATAAATTGAGTTTCATCTAACCTAACTGGTACTCTTTTGACCGAACTCGTTAATCAGCATACTGCGTCTCGTTTATTCCTAGCCCACAAGTGACTTCAGGGCCCTGCTCATCCTTTAGGCAACGAGCTGCGCTTCTGCAGCTCTCATTCATCCCCCCATTCAGTTTTCCGTCAGTTTTCTTTTAAGGTGGATCGATACAACTCCCTCCCCCCCCCTCCCTCATCCCTCCCGCCCCATACTCTACCTGACTACGGGATTTCAAGCAATGGGGAGAAAACGAAAGCGAAATTACATATAAAACTTTATAGCTAACTTAGTTCTTTTTTTACTCTCTCACCTATTGAAACACTCCAATTAAAACTTATCTAATTGAATTTAATAGAAACGTTTGTCACTCGTGACATCTTGCTAATTCTTCTCTTTTCGTTTCCGTGCTTAAAGAGTGAAAAAATGGCATGCAGCTTGAATAAATCCTCCTTGCTGAACACAAAATACAAAATACACGTAGTTTATTCATCGCACGTTCCACGCAACATTCTGAACGTCATCCGTTCGATTTTGAACTTGGAAATCAGTACCACTGTGTTTATCTCGACACAACTTTTGTGCTCGTTCTTAGTGGGGCAAACAAGTGTATCTACCCGGAGCCGTTGCTCGTAAGTTTGGTACCAAAACTTTCTGGTCGCAACCGAAAATGGTGCAACACAGGGTCATATGGACGTTGCGCTGAATTTGGGAATAGAAGTCAGAAACACAGATTGCACTTTGTTTTCTGGGTCCAGGACCCAAATTGTAACAATTTCGCAATTTTTTCCGAGGGAAGCTCGTGTTCTTATAGCTCTGAATACCATCCTAGGGGTAGAGAACTTTGGCCCAATGCCTTCAATACGGTGGTCGTCGAGGGGTATAGAGGGCTTTTGATTACCACCTTTGAGGTCAGGGGTTCAAATCCCTGTCACCATAGATCACTATGGGGGGAGACAGAAATCTGCAGTGGCCTTTTGAGAGCTACTTGTCTCCGGAAGCTTCATGGTACACACAAGTTTAACCATACCAACCAACATCCCAACATTCCAACATACCAACATACCAATCAACCAACGACCAAGCAATCAATAGCAACTGAATCATGTCGTCCGGATTGTACATGTCAGTGAGGATTTCTTCCCTAATGCAAACATCTGAACAGAATGGCTGACTCACATACGTCATGAGCACGTGAGAGATCGATCAGGAACTAACCGTATCCAGTTTGCGTGACCCTTTCGAATTTTCCACTCAGTCAACTCCATCAACATGAGTGGAAGACGAAATTCTCAATCACACACACGCAACGTCTCCCTCCTCCTTCACCTCC